>OU343160.1:65937009-67355037 GCA_910595825.1 Philhelius pedissequus | reverse complement strand
TTATTCTAGAAGTTGTGAATTTGTTTTTTAGTTAATTTAGTAATATGTTAAATCATTTTTAGTATGATACTAGGCTAAAAAGAGGATTTTGCTAATAATAAACCAGTTTAGTATCGTACTATCTTCGTAACATTTTACTAAAGTTAAAATCACAAAATGGCTACTTTATTTTTTTAGTATCGTACTAAATCCATATGCCACTTTGACATTTACAAACGTCAAAAAGTTATGTTGGCTTTCTTTTTTGCACTATTTTAGGCGCGTTTAGTTTTAGTTTATTAAGGAACTAGATTTAGTATGGTGCTAGTTAAAAAGTGTTTAAAATTAGGAAAATATTAGTAAAGTGCTTTTGTATTAGCAAACGCGCTTATAGGTTGAATAGAGCCTACATAAGGAAATTTTAGTGTCGAAATGTCATTTTGAGTTTGTACATAAAACAACAACAAAAAAATGCTAAGCCCTTAACATCAGGTTGTTTAAAATTTTGCGCCATTTTGTTTTTTTTTTGTTTTATGTCCAAACTCAAAATAACATTTCGACACTAAAATTTCCTTATGTAGGTTCTATTCAACCTATAAGCGCGTTTAACTTATAATGGCTCTATTTAACGTTGCATTAGTTTTATAAATGAGATTTTTTAGTTCAGAGGCATTATATGGAGAGCATATAGCGCTATATACTCGCTACAGTGCAATTATAAATAAGACTGATTATGTATATGTAAGGCCGCGGTAAAAAAAATTGCACCATTACGTAAACCAGATTTCGTTTAAAAATGAAGTTTAAGATAATCTTTTGAGGAACATTTTGAATATGCGAAAAGCTTAAAATTCATATTTAAAAAAATTATTTTTTTTTTTTTGAAAAATTCAAATAAATAAGCGGTAAAAAAATAACACAACTGCTTCATCATACAACTTAAAACTAAAACATCATAAAAATAAAAAATCATTTTCTATGATTGTATTCTTTAGGGTTAGTCCATCAAAATTAGTATTTTGTTGAATAGCTTTGTTGGCTATTATTACTCCACAACATCTGGTCATTGAATTTACCAAATTTTGCCCCTCTCTACCGGAATATTCTCCCAGGAGACCTTTACTGCAGTCCAGAGTTCTGGGTTACTAGTCGGCTTGATTTCAGATACTGCTTTCTTCACGTCAGCCCACAGATTTAGGTCAGGCGATTGCGCTGGTAACTCCATCACATTAATTGAATGATCTCCAAACCATTTTTTTGCCTTCTTACTGGTGTGCTTTGGGTCATTGTCCTGTTGAAAGACCCACAAAAAGGGCATATCTTCCTCTGCATAAGGGATCATGAGGTTTTCGAGTATACGAGTATTAACGTGCACGTGCTGATCCATGATGGGTTTAATCCAATATATCGGCCCAACCTCATGGTAGGAAAAACAAGTCCACGCCATTATGCTTGAACCTCCGTGCTTAAATACTTTATTTGCTTATTCGCGATTATATTCCACTTTCCGAGGTCTTTTCACGTAGGAACGAGATCCTTTACCACCAAACAATACGATTTAACTTTCATATATCCATAGAACGTTGCGCTATTTCTCTACTGGCAAATTCAAATGATGTCTTACAAATGTTAAACGCCTTTTAGCATGTTTTGCAGTTAAAAGAGGGACTTTTCTTGTTACTACAAGCAGTTAAATTATGTTCCTTCAATCTGTGGCGAATGGTTCCCAGCCAAGCTGTAATATTCAGCCCTTTTTTTTAGCTCAGTTGCAGGTTTAAAGAAATTTTTATGGCTTTCTCGGACTAGGCGCCTGATGAGAGTTGTCGTCATAACAGGTTTTCGTCCACTAGAATCGGTTTTAGGTGTGTATTTTATTACATTTCGAATCATTTTGTTGGAACAGCCAACAAACCGTCGAACTTCTCCATACGTTTTAACTTCCGATGTCATTTTTTTAATAATTTTCTGTTTTTCCTTGATACAATGCTTTCCACTGCCCATTTTCTTTGAAAAAACTGTAATTTTTTTGTTTTAAATGAAGATACCAAACAAATATAAACAAATTCTAACACTTGACTGCCTTACTTTGAAATATGCACAAGAAAAAATATTTTTTTGTTACGAAAACTGCGATCAGTGATATTATTTTGACCGCACAAAAAATGGGATTTTCGCAATATGACACCGTAAGAAAAGAACCGTTACTATTTTAACGATAGAGATATATAATAGAGAGAGGTGATATTTCAAGCAATAACATAATAAGAGTCGAACCTGAAACTTGTACCAGTGGTGCTATTTTTTTTTAACGGCACTGTATATACTGAGATAACTGGGCTGGAACTCGTAAAAAAAATACCAACATCTCAAGGTGGTTTTTTAAAAGTCGTTAAGGAGGTCTCCAAGAATTTCGAAAAAAAGTCGTAATTTTCGTTAGAATAGTGTCTAAGTAGAAGATTTCAGGATTATATTGGAAACATATTTAGTTAAGGCATTTAAATTGAAAATTGAGATTTTCCTATCACAAGTTGCATTTTTTTTTAGCATTTTTTGCATTGCAAGTGTTTTTTTTAATGTAAGTTTTATATTTTGTTTTTATTTTATTTTTTCGACTTGGATATCACCGAATTATTTTTTTGGTACGAGGAGTGTGCTTACACCTTAAAAAAATATTTGTATATAATATTTTGCAAAATGATATGCTGGTGTGAAGTTAGCATCTTACTTTTTTTAAATGAAGTTTTTTTTCGGTTAAATCAAGCAGAACTATTTTAGAAAATTATCAGGAACTATAGAACTCATGTGCATGCGATAAGAACTCCAATAAAAATTGAGATGCTGACACTTGTTATGCTAACTTCGTGGACACACCCTAATGATGGTCAGCTCTTCGCACATTCTTGTTTTTATTAGTTTAGTGGGCTTAGTCATAGTAGTTTTTTTTTCGAAAAAAAAGGGATTAAGGATTGACATTCTTCTATTGAAAATATTTGGTTCAATCAAATGATTATCTGTAATAGCACTAGAATGTTATATATTTATGACGGCGTTACCAAATTATCTGCTTACTTATGTATATCTTTAAAGCCATTTGTTTTTTTGTTGTTGCCTGATAAGACCGAGTTTTCTTAAAATCGAAAAAAAGTCTTAATCATTTAAGAGCCGCTTAATTATTTCAAATAACATTAGGATATAAAAATAAGGGACTTAAGTCCAAGGTTTTTGATACATGTCTATTTTTCAAATGTTCTGCCTTCCAATAAAATTCGGAAAACGGTATTTCTTGCCTTAATCAATTACTTCTTGGAAGCGAAGAATTAAGACACACATGTATAAGCAACTAGAATTTGGAAACGTTAAGTGATAGTTGTCTTCTAGAGTGTTCGACAATTTTTAAGATCATTTGCAATACAAAAATTAAAACCAATCTCAATTTCCATGAGAAAATATATTTATGGGTGATTCCACAAAAATTGGTTAACTTGCTGTCATCAGTCAATTGAACTAATTGTTATTATATTTTTTAATATTTTTTATTTCACCCAATTTCAGCTATTTATTTTATATATATGTTTGTGAAACACCACAATATATTCTCAAAACGTCAGTTCTTTCGCATGTCACCACTCCAAAAATCGGCAATCAGAGTGCTGTGTATTAAATATTAACTTTAATTTAAGCAAATTTGGTAATTCACTAAAATCTTTAATGTTAATATTGTAATTCACAATTTTCGTAACACAATATTCTCACTGCTGTTGTTAAAATAATAAGAAACTTTGTGTTCAGTTTTATTCGTCAGTCCGCTGTGTGTTGTTCGAATTTGAATTTCGCGCGAAATGTCACATACTCAAATTCACATTACTGTTAAGGTTCAAAGTTGCTAGTAAAGTTAGCTGCAGACCACGCTATTTGACGGCCGCCATTACTGTGCCATTGCTAGTGTTGTGTTTGGCGTGCAAACACGAGCGTGTCCAGTCAAAATATCAGTCCTTTGGTAAGTAATTATTTCCTTATAAACATGTGTTTTATTTTAATTTATACGGAGTTAACTTTGATTTATTCAAATGTAGCTTATTTATATTCGAAAACACCAAAATAAACCTTGGTACTAATAATAACCTCAAATTTATGCCTTTTCATCAGTCCGTTGGCGTCAGTCTTTTGCCTGGTATTGCGCCAGAGGATTGATATGTTTCCAGGGTACTGATTTCTTTTTGTTTTAGACAACTTTTCCTTCAACTATTAGAGTGCGTAAACTTTTTTACTTATTTTTATTTTTAGCATAATGTCGCCTATTGAAAAACACAAAATATGTCATGATCGTTTCACCCCAGAACTCATTCTTGCATCTAGTAGCATGCATATTGCATATCAACCAAAGACCTGTTCTTTCGTTCAGCAGTCCCGTTTTGTTGTGGAGTATACGGAGCTGTGTGTTGATATGCAATGCTTTCCTTTTGTAAATACTTTAAAACTCGACCCGCTGTGTCTTCACCATCATTGTCTAATCTTATTATCTTAGGTTTTGTTGAACATTTATTTTTTACCATTTTTGTGTACTCTACCATGCGATCGAAAACTTCAGATTTCTCCTTAACCAAATAAACAACAGTGTACTAACTACTGAAATCGTCAACAAAATTTAGAAAATATTTTGTCCCGCTAGGCGTTTTCGTTTGCATGGGTCCGCAAATGTCACTGTGAATGAGGTCTAAAGGTGCATTGCACTTTCTGTTTGACTTTTATTTAAATGGTTGACGAGTCATTTTTGTTTCCATACAAATTTTACAGTCCTTGATCTTATTACAATTTATAAGCCTTAAAGATTCAATTACCATTTTTTCCGATTCTATCTGTTTAAGTGGTTCGTAGGTGCGATACCCAAATATGCGGTGGAAGTGATCTAAACATTTACCTTCTTCTCTGCATTCTTCAATTTATAATACTTTGATTTCAGTTTCTTTTTGTCTGAGCTTAAAAAGATTTCCTACTAGATCTCCAACTGCTACCTCGAATCGATTTTTAGATCGAATTTCACACATGTAGTTTACCACAAAAGAAAACTGTGTATCCTTTTTCCATTAACTTCTTTATTGATAGTAAGCTTCCTTGCAGATTTGGAAGATAAATGACGTCTTCAATAAGTATTGTAACCTCTTTGTTCTTGCTGTTGGTGGTCTTTATTTTGCAGGTACCCCTTCCTTCCGAAGTAATTTGCTCTCTACTTGCTACTGTAATATGAATATATCGAGCTTGTTTGAGATATGTACCGTGACTCCTGAATCCAAAACCCAGCCTTCACCAGCATTTTAGTAACATCCGTACTTATCTTATTTGTTACCTTCATACCGAATTACTTAGACCATTGTTTTGATTTTGGCGAGTATATTCCTCTAAAAGTTTTCTTTCAACCAAGTCCAAGGTCAAATTGGATTCCTTGTTTCCAGATCTGTTACAAGTGTCACACAGTATCACAAGTATCACATTTTTGAGGTAAGCTTCTGAGTAACATAGCGATTTTCTAATTATCTGATAGTTGATTCTCCCCTAAAGCAGTCAATTTTTCAAATAATGTTTCATCTTTTGGATGTATTCCTCCATGTTACAACCTTTCCCCAGTTTTAAGTTACAAATGCTACGCATTAATTGTACCTTATTACTAAGACTAGCCTTTTCATGGTGTTCCTTGAGCTTATCTAAAGCTGCCTTGGCTGTTTTAGCCCTTCTCACGTGATGAAATTGACTACCTTCTACTTATAGGCCAATAATAGTTCTGGCCTCGCAATCATTTTTGTTCCATTCCGAAGTGACTGGATCTAGAATCGATTTGATAATAACGTCCCACAAACTATCCCTCCGTAGAAGGAGCTTAAATTTCCATATGTGGTAATTATGGGCTCCCAACTTCGAAATTGATGTTCGTGGGGCCGATGATTCTGGGGTCATCACATATTAAATCTAGTTTTTAACAAATGAATATATATATATATCTCTTTGATATATATTGAAATAAAAACAAGATATCCTTTCTGTATGGATTTTAATTTTAGAATAAAACAAAAAACTAAAGTTTCTAATTACACAAACATATCTGCCTTCTAGAGCAGTTTTTACGTTGTATGTAGTATGTAGGGTGAATACAAGCATACAAATGTTATTTTCAACAATAGGATCCTAAGGAACTTACTCTAAATGTTAAAAAATTCCATTATTTTCTTATGAAGATTCTTATTTTATCAGTACTGTGTCACCCTCGTCAGTCCCCTGGCAGTGAAATTCAGAAAAACCGCTATATATCTCAGAATCTACATAAAAAAGTGACTATCAGAATATCAGAATTTGAAGGAATTTGGTTTAAGTAATATCATAAACAAAATATCCTTAAAAGTTACCCAATTATTGTGGAATCACCCTTATGTATTTCTCGATTCATCGAATACATAATTCATATTTTAAAATTGATATAGCCTTATCATTAAATGTGTCTATTGATTTTTAATTTTGCAGAAAAACTTACCCGTGAATGCTTACATTTGCTTCCTTCTACGACACACCAAATGAAAATCTGCAAAAAGAAAAACATTTTTATTAGATACCTATTGATAAAAAATTATGTTTCAAATTCGAAACCTAAGCCTTAGCTAATTAAACCTACGAGTATAAATTCTACTGCCAACACTTAGGCCCATTCTAATTAATAACAACATATCCTGCTGTTTCTGGTCTGCATGCAAAATTCGCACATTTAATTACTACATTCGAGTACAAAATTTGCCCCAGCATGATGCCGACAAAGATTGAGATATTAATATAGGAAAATTGGCATTGTGGTGAGGTCCATATATACCTAATCGAAAGCGATATAATTTCGCCATGGTCGTTGAACTGAATTCAAAACGAGTAGCCGTTTGTTTGACTGTGTACTTCTGCGAGTGTACACGCTCTTATGCTCATTTCAATGTTTGTGGTATTAAATTTCAAGCTATAGGTCACTTCATGCAAAGCTGTTTCACTTTTCCGCGATTACACGATGTCGGTCTTATGTAGTTAGTATGTTTGCTGGGTGGAATAGGAGAGGCCTAATAGTAGAGTTTTCCTAAAAAAGAAAAAAACAAAACTTGGCTTGAGACTTGAACACTGAATGCTGCTGCTTTGCTAACTTGCCGTCTTGCGAAATAAGCAAGTGAGAGATACTACCTTTTTATTTGAAGAGTATACTTCGACATGTGAATATGTACGTACTTTAGCTTCACTTTTTGTTCAAATTTTCAAATGAGTCCGCCTTAAAATTTAGAAAGTGCTTCTAAAGCTTCGTCGACCATTTTTTGCAAAAGTGAATGGAAACGTTTAATCTATACTGGTCACTGGCCTGTTTCAGTTGCATTTATATGCATCACAACCAATTTATTTATGAACTTTCAATTCGGATAACAAACTCTAGAGATAGAAATCTTATTTTGTTTTCGGCTGCTTGTCGGAAATTCCCAGGACAATCACTTTGACCACAAATAACAACTTAAAATCTCAAGGGAAATATACAATCAGTATTTTTTCAAATGAACGAATTCGAGTGCCTACTACATATAGAAGAACTGGTAAACCGTTTGTCTCCAAATTGATGTCTTTTTTTTTTTTTTTTAATTGAGTAGACTTGATATTATTTGAATTAAATTATACCAATACTTGAGACGCGACGTATGAATGAAAATGTGTGCTTTAGTATGCCAGTGCCTGCATGCCTTGGAATGTGAATGTACCTACAAGTCTTTCACAAAAGAACTAATTATCATTTTTATTCGCCAAAAAAAAAATAGCAAGCAACTTTAGAGATATTCTTTTAATATAAACATTTGTCACCCAAGATTACACAAAAATTCCATGTCAAATAAAAACACGTGAATATGCAGTGTGAACGACCTAGTAGTTTCTGAAAATTAGTTTTCGAAAAACGGCATTTTGGTTCACATGTGTGAAAAATTATAGTCAATGGACCTTACCAATCTACACACCGTACCTAACTATGAATTTTTTCAAGACGTAAAAAGAAATGCATTTCGGTAAATTATAACGCTCCAACGACGACAATTTTGTGAAAACGAGCCTTATCGATTAACACAATTTTGTAATAAAGTAACGGATTCTAGTTGAAATTTCATTCCAAAATTGGTACGTATATTTTTCCTAAGCTTTTTACTTCCGATTATAGGTACTATAAGGTTTTGAGATAACAATCAAACATGATATTACGATGATAGCGAAGACGAAAAAAGATGGTCTAAAAATTCTGTCCGTCTGTATGTCTATCTGCCAGACTGTCTGTCTGTATACTTGTATAGACACCTACAGCCCAAACGAATGGGCCGAATTGCTTCAAACTTGTTATATAGAGTTTTTTAGGTATTGGACAGAGGGGAAATTGAAATTTTTTTTAGCTCAAAAAATAACGGTACTTGCCATATAACCGTTACGTTCAAACCTATTTTTCTCGGAAACGGCTCTAAAGATTTTGATTAAAAAAATGAGTGTGGCATATGGTTGAAAAAAAGTTAGAAAAATGTCTAAAAACGGTACTTTCCATAGGACCGTTTTTTTTGCTGTCGACTTTCTCATAAGCGGCTCAACCGATTCTTTCGAAATTTCACACATATATAGGTTTAGGTTGGCCAAATTATACCGCGTACAAATATTTTTAATTAGTAATTTTTTGTATTTTTAAATCATTTTAAAAAAAATTTATATTTCGAAAACTGCTCATTAAATTTTTTATAAAAATTATATTTATATGTGTTTATTGGCGTTTTTGATTTTATTTTTGAAAAATGTTTTCAAAAAGCTTAAATAAAACTTATTTTCTGAAAAACCGCTCCACAGATTTTTAAATTTTTTTCTCATAAATTCAAATTTATCTAACAAATAAAAGGGCGTTAAATTAGTTTAAGTATTTATTTCAGAATTTTGAATTATGTTTTTTTTTAATTAAGCCGATTTAATATTTTGTTTTTAAGTTTATATTATCATACCAAGACTGTCATACCAATTTTTTTTTGAAAAAATATTAAAGATATCTTGTATATTTGAAAAACGAAATAAAACACTGCTTTAAATATATATTTAGATTTTTAACAGAAATCTTTTGCATTCGATGTGATCGAACACCAGAGCAAGTTCGTGCGATCCAGTCGTGCATTTTATTTTCAACTAGTTTGAATCGATAAATTTGGATCTTCTTCAATAACTCTCCTCTCCGAATGCAATATTCTCTTCAGTATGAGCTCCCCTGCATTATTAGTCTCGGTGCCTCTACCTCTATATCTTTCAATATAAAATGTTGGGCAAAAATAAACAAAAATTTCGTCCTTAGATGGTCGAATATGTCGGGCTTGCCTAATTATGGTGAAAGCTGATCTATCAATTCCATAATTGTCAATGATTCTGAAATTAAATATATTTATATTTTATAACATTGAACAGCTTGCAATTTGAAGGGAAAATTTCTGAAGTTCGGACAAATTTTCGAAGCATTTTTGACAACAAAACTAAGAAATCAATCCCTGAAATTTTATTTTTTTGGGAAATTAACTTGTATTCTTAAAATAATATTCAAAATGTTTTATGAAGATGTAGATATGTAAGTACACTTTGATCTTAGCCATAAGGCCGAGAAACACAACTTATTTTTGGAGGACTCTGAGGAATATAAACAACGTGGTACACACAATTAGTTCAAGGCTAAGCCCCGATGTGTTACGAGTGCACTTCAACAACTTGCTCAATCCTGAGGTTTCGATTAACAACAATATACAATATGCAGCTCCAGCTTATTATAATGACATCTTAGATTCATTTTTTACGGTTTCAGAGGTTGGAGAAGCACTCAAATGGCTAAAAGACGGCAAAGCTCCTGGATCAGATCGTGTACCGGTGGAGTTCTATAAAAATGGATCATTGGAACTTATTAAAGTCATCTCTTTGCTTTTTAATAAAGTATTAGATTCTGGTCTTATCCCTAAAGAATTTAAAGATGCCCTGATCTTCCCTATTTATAAGAAAGGAGACAAAACAGACCCAGGAAACTACCGCGGCATCTCGTTTCGTAATTCATCATATAAGATCTTTACAACGATTTTGCAGAAAAGGTTCACGATTCAAATCATCTGCTCAAAGAATATCAAGCAGGCTTTAGAACTGGATACTCCACAGTCGAACATATTTTTGTACTAAAAAACATTGCCGATTCATTTCTGATGAGAAACAAGAAACAATATACCTTTTTCGTGGACTTCAAGGCAGCGTTTGATACTGTGAACCGAAGATCGTTGCCATATAAACTTTTCGAGATGGGAATGTCCAGAAAATTCGGAATGGTAATCCAAAACTTGTACGATGATACCTCGGCAGCTGTTTGGAATGGTGATGGCGTATCGGAGTCCTTTCCAACTAAATTTGGTGTTAGACAAGGATGTACGTTGAGTCCAACTTTGTTCTCATTATTCATCGATGACATAACGGATTTCTTACCAGGAGGTATACAATATGCGGGTGTTGATGTAAAAGCGCTATTGTTCATGATGATGATATTGTCCTGTTAGCTTATTCACCGAATGCATTGCAGCTTATAATAAATAGGCTTTCGGACTACTGCTGCTGGTGGAATCTGGAGGTCAATCTTTCTAAATCCAAGGATATGATTTTCAAGAATGGTGGTGGTAGGCTTTGCAGTGATGAACAATGGGTTTTGAACGGGGAGAGAGTTGATGTGGTTAAGGAGTATAAATATCTTGGTGTCATTTTAACGCAAGGTTTGAATATGGAAAAGCACCTTAAAGAGAAACTAGCGAAGGCCAAAACTGCTATCAACTCAACATGGCGAAGGTGTTTTATAAACAAAAATATAGCTCACAGTAGTAAATTCAGAGTCTTCGAGGCAGCGGCAGAATCTAACTTGTTGTACGCGGCGGAAGTTTGTGGTGGAAAACAATATGATACATTTGAGAAACTACAGAGTTATTATGTTAAAAGAAGTTTTCATCTCCCACCCAACACGCCTAATTATGCAATAATGGTCGAAACTGGTTTGTCTCCTTACTTACTTACTTAAGTGGCGCTACAGTCCGGAATGAACCTGGGCCTCAACCAACATGCCTCTCCAATTAGCCCGGTCCTTAGCTAACTGCCTCCAGTTGCGCACTCCAAGTTGGTTGAGGTCGGTTTCTACTTGTGCGCGCCACTTAAAGCGAGGTCTTCCTCTACTGCGTCCGACGTCTGGCCGGTGATCGAAGACTCTGCGAGCCGGAGTATTGGTGTCCATTCGTTCTACATGTCCTAGCCATCTTAAACGTCCAATGCGGAGTTTTTTGACCAGGGGCATGTCGCTGTATAGCTCGTATAGTTCTTGGTTGAATCTTCGTCTCCATAGCCCGTCAACGCAAACGGGACCGAAGATTTTTCGAAGAATTTTCCTCTCGAATCTACCAAGGATTTCTTCATCCGCTTTTGATACGGTCCAGGTTTCAGCGCCGTAGAGCAGGACTGGGATGATCAGGGTCTTATATAGGATCTCCTTATTAGTTCGAGTGAGGGCTTTACTACTAAATTGCCTTCTTAGCCCGAAGACACAGCGGTTGGCAAGAGTAATTCTTCGTTTAATTTCTGACGAGATGTTGTTGTCAGAGTTAATAGCGGAGCCGAGGTAGACAAAGTCCCGCACTACCTCAAAGTTATATCTGTCAATGGTGACATTCTGTCCAATTCGTCGATGTTGTGAGTCCTTTCGTGATGACAGCATATACTTAGTCTTACCCTCATTTACTACTAAACCCATTTTCGCCGCTTCCTTCTCTATTCTAGCAAACGTGGCTATGACATCACGTTGAGTCCTACCAATGATGTCAATATCGTCAGCGTATGCTAGTAGTTGCACCGACTTTTGGAAAATTGTGCCTCTGGTGTTGGCTTTGGAGTTTTGCACAATCCTCTCAAGAATCAGATTAAAGAAGTCACATGACAGCGCATCGCCTTGCCTAAATCCTTTTTTGGTATCGAATGTGTCGGTGAGGTCGTTTCCGACCCTGATGGAGCAGCGAGAATTTTTTATCGTCATCCTACACAAACGGACGAGCTTGGGCGGTATACCAAAACTCGACATGGCTCTGTACAGTTCATCTCTATAAATGCTGTCATATGCGGCTTTGAAATCGATGAATAGGTGGTGGGTATCGATTTGGACTTCTTGAGTTTTTTCCAGGATCTGCCGGAGTGTGAAAATTTGATCGGTTATGGACTTTCCTGGCCTAAAACCACACTGATAAGGGCCAATCAGGTTGTTGGTAAACGGTTTCAGGCGTTCACATATTACGGCAGATAGGATCTTGTAGGCGTTGTTGAGGAGACTTATGCCTCTGTAGTTGGCGCAGTTCAGAGGGTCTCCTTTTTTGTGGATCGGGCAAACGATGCTGAGGTTCCATTATTCAGGCATATTTTCATCTGACCAGATTTGCTTTATGAGTTGGTGGATGTTACTTACCAAGTCATCTCCGCCGGCCTTATAAAGCTCAGCGGGAAGGCCGTCATTTCCGGCAGCCTTATTAAGCTTGAGTTTAGATATTGCTATCCTCACTTCACTCAGGTCGGGTGGTTGGCAGTTTTCGCTGTCGTTGCCAATATTGAATGGTTCGTTCTGCCTGACAGCGGAATGTTGTTCGTCATCGCCGTTTAACAGTCTGCAGAAGTGGTTTTTCCATATCCTCAGCATCGACTGTGTCTCAACTACAATATTTCCTTGTTCATCTCGACAGGATTCTGTTCGAGCCTTGTATCCTTGGCTTTGACGTTTTACACTCTTGTAAAACTTGCGAACATCGTTCCTGGAGTGGCACCTCTCTATATCCTCGATCGTGCGCTTTTCTTGCTCTTTTTTCTTCTTGTTGAAAAGCCGATATTCTTCCCTTCTTCTTTGCCTATAGAACTCAATGGCAGCTCTCGTCTTCACCTGTAGCTTAGCCTTGTAGGCCTCGTTCTTGGCTGCGAGCATCTGTCGGTATTCCTCATCAAACCAGGGGTTTCTTGCTGGTGGGCGCGAGAAACCTAGCACATCAGTTGCGGCTGATCTAATGGCCTGTTGGCATCGTTGCCATTGCTCTTCGACATTCAATGCTGGTGGTATGGTGTTAATCGAGAGGTTAAGGGATACGCGTTGTGCGAAGGTCTTGGCGGTCTCTTGCGATTTCAGTCTTCCGACATTAAATTTTTTCACAGTATTTCTGGATTGTTGTGGTGTGGTGGATATCCGCATTCTTACCTTGGCTGCTAAAAGGGAGTGATCCGAGTCGATGTTAGCTCCTAGGAATGTTCGGACATCCAAAATACTGGATGCGTGCCTCTTATCTATCGCAATGTGATCAATTTGGTTGACCGTTCGTTGATCTGGAGACCGCCATGTCCCCTTATGGATATCGAGGTGAGGAAACTGTGTGCTGGCTATAGTGACATTTCGTTCCGTAGCGAAATCAATTAGCCTAAGTCCGTTACCAGACGTGTTGTCGTGTAGGCTATGTTTTCCGACAATACTTCTAAAGATGTCTTCTCTTCCTAGCAGTCGCTGTTTCTGCTCACTATAACACGGTCCGTAGTAGATGTCACAGTTTTTCATCCTCTTTTTGCCCGGCCCATCCCATCGTATTTCCTGGATGGCAGTAATGTCTACTTTGTAGCAGTTTAGGGCTTCCGCTAGTTGTTCGCCTGCACCTCTCCTGTTTAATGTTCTCAAATTCCAGGTGCAGATACGAACGTCGTTGTCCTTTTTTCGTTTAGCAGGGTCGTCAACAATAAAATCAGTCCTTTCCGAGGCTATTGGTTGCTTCGTAACAATATTTTTTTTCTGTGGGTGGGTAGTTAACCCAAAGCACAACCCCCAACCAGGAGGGCCAGTTCCAATTTATTAGATACCCCTAGGACACGGGGCCATCAGTATCCACTACGGGATTGAGCGCTGCCGTTGGCCTTTCGGTTCATCCGCCACCATCTCTGTTCAAGGGGCCTGACTAACCCTTGAAATTCCTAGACAACCTGTTGTCCGAATATGTCAGAGCAGCTCATCTAGGTTCGCCTGGGACAGCAGGCCGGGTATTCATCCGTGCCGTTCTCACCAGGGTGTTTATAGTGTTGCTGTTTTTCGTCGTATTATCAACACTCGCACTTATCGTTTAGCAAGTCAAATCCGGTTGGATGAGACGGGTACCCGATGGTTACCACTTGGAGGTAAAAATAAGCACATTTGATGTGTAGTCAGAGTTGCAACACTTGGCATTGCCAAGTTAACGCCAATCAGAGTCTACCCTCGTTCGTCTCCGCTCTTCATAAAATCGTTAAAGCTTCATATGGACTACATTCTTAAAGTGATGAAGATGACAAATGAAAGACTACCAAAGAAAGCCGCATTAAAAACAATAAGAGCCAGAAGCGGTTGGTATGGGGAGTGGTTAGAGCTGGCAAACTCGTGTGGAATGGAGCTTAATCTTGATGTGGAGCAACAAGCCACTTGGAAACCATTACTGTATAAGCTTATCGAAAATTTGGACTTACAAGCCAAAGAGAATTGTCTAAGTGAGGCCTCAATTTCTGTACACAGGACAATATACAGTTCACTCAATCATAATTTGAACAACTGTAATTGCTTTCGAGATGAATACAGTGTGCAACAGATTTCGATGATGGTAAGACTGCGAGTTGAACTTCTTAGCTTGAACTACATTCCGCACAGAGATGACCTTCCCATTTTGTGCACCATCTGCAATGTGCGAGAGAGAGAAGGTGTAATTCACTTCATAGGATGATGCCCAACGTTACGAGAAACTAGAAGATACTATTTCGGAAATGATTTCTTAGCAGAGGACCAAGTAAAGTCAATTTTAAACCAAAAGAATGTCAGCCAAATATTTAATTACTGTAGTATAGCGTTGAAATACAAAGATAGAATCTTAAATGAAAGCTTTATTGTAAAACTGTAATTTTTATAATAATAAAAATTAAAAAAATATTTAAAAAATTTAATAGATCTGTAAGTATATCTTTTTATTTTCTTCACATTTGTTATGTATTCATCTCTACAAAAAAAAAACATTTTGTTAAATAATCATTTTATGTCCTGTCAAAAACTTTAAAAGTTCAAATTTCTCATCGTTAAGTAAAATGTTTATTCAACCGACATTTCACCATAAAACGATGACGTATAAAAACAATTCACACTTTTGCCGAATCCCAGTTACGACTTTACGAGCATTATAACTGGAAGCAGACGGAGATGATGGAGTTTAGCACTCCTCTAGATTCAATGGAGAGTCATAGCCTGGCCATGTCATTCACAAAGCACTTTCATTCTGCATTACACAAACGGCACATCTATAGGTATACACAACACAAGGATACAAACAGTTTTCATTATTCTGTCATAATTCCAAAGCGGCACACTGCGGGATGTGATCCTTGGGATGAATAATGTAAAGCATATTTTTCTCCTGTTTTTTTTTTCTGGCTGAAGGTAAATGAAGTGGGTTTAGGGTTTGATAAAAAAAAAACTGATTCAGGACACATGGATTCACACATTGGGATTTGGAATTTGTGTTTGTACCTTTTGTCTTTTAAAAATACCAGATTGTACCTTTGTATATATAAATGTATAGGTAGGTATATGGTAAAGAAAAAAAAATAAAAACTTTGCCATGAATGGTTTGTTATATTTATATTCTCAGTGGGATGTCCTGATTACGACTGCTTTCATTTTTTTAGGTTTTATTCTTGTTTCACATTTTTCTTGACTCCTTTCAAGTACAAGAAAAAAAAAAATATGTCACACGCTTTTTATTTATGGAGTCCTTTATTAGTAACGACTACAACGACAACAACAAGAACAACTGTTAGCTTAATAAAACACAGCGTAAAATTGAAGGTGGTAATGAGAAGCCCTTCAGCTGAACTCTTTCTGAAAATCCCTTCGTTATTTTTTTCTTCATTTGCTATCCTTCATCCCCTCTTTCCAATAATAAGTACATATTTTCAACTTCTTATTTTCTTTAAGATTGTTGAAATGGAAAAGTTAAATCTGTATACATATCTACATATGTATATGCCTGTTATACTACATCAAATCAAGGGTTGATTTTTTGGGAAAGGCTTACAATTATTCTTCTGCAAGAAGGGTAGTTAATTTGGTTGTTAGTATTTATGACAGTTTGGGGTTAATACGCAATTTACACGAGCGAAATTATCATAATTTCCTACGTTTCCTTTTCTTTTTATCTAAATGGTCTAAAATCTTGCGATATACTGTGACAAGTTCAATAAAACTTTTCCTACATTTTATATTACTGGAAAACTGCCATTATTTTTGCCAAAATACGAATATTAAGTGCCAACATTTATTCTAATCTATGATAAACATTAATTATTGCTTTAAAATAGCACAAATATTGTCAGTGGGTTAGTCGAGTATACTCTTATAAGCGGCATTAGGATGTTGCCATTATAGTTGGAGTTGGTATACAGTGAAGCATTCCGTCGCCATTTTGGACTAGGCAAACGGATTTTTCCTTTACAGGTAATTTATTTCAATTTCTTAATTTAAATATGTTTGGACAGTTTTCAGGCCGATTTGCGGTTTTATTCTGCTTCGGCAATTTTTACTGTAAATAAAATAAAAAAAGGATAATGCAAAATAATAGAGAAATAAAATATCACAGTAAAAAATATATGTACCTAGAATACATATATTTTTACTTGTGATTATTGGTACTAATAGGTAGGTATAGGTACGGTGATTTTTTAAGAGCTTGGTTTTAAAAATTCAAAAAAACACAGAAACTTGTAAAAAGTGAATGAAGTTTTTATTTGGATCGATAAATCAATTTCTGCCATTTACTTTTTGAAAATAATTTCACTTAAATGTTGCCCGTGGCTACGCTTCAGGTGGTCCATTCTGAAGGTCAAATTTTGGCAAACTTTTTCACACTTTTCGGCCGGAATCTCACCAATGACGCGTTCAATGTTGGCTTCCAAGGCAGCAATCGTGTTTGGCTTGTACCCATAGACAATAGACTTAACATAGCCCCACAAAAAATAGTCTAACGGGGTCAAATCACATGATCTTGGTGGCCAATTGACTGCGCCAAAACGTGAGATCAACTGCTCACCAAATTCGCCTCTCAATTGATGCATGGTTTCGCGTGCAGTGTGGCATGTGGCACCGTCCTGTTGGAACCACATGTCGACCGAGTTCACTTCTTGCATTTTCGGCAAAAAAAAATCTGTTATCATCGAACGGTACCTTTCTCCATTGACCGTCCTTGAAGAAGTACGGCCCAATGATGCCGCCTGCCCATAAACCGCACCAAACAGTGCATTTTTCGGGATGCATTGGTAGCTGCTGAATTGCCTCTGGCTGCTCTTCACTCCAAATACGGCAATTCTGCTTATTCACGTATCCATTTAGCCAAAAATGAGCCTCGTCGCTGAAACGGACGTAGCTTGCGAAACACATTTTTCATAGAGCACGAATTTTGATAATAAATTTCAATAATTTGCAAACGTTGTTCAGGCGTAAGTCTATTCATGATGAAATGGGAAACAATACTGAATCGAAATGTCAAATGTTCGTGGAATTTGTCATGTGTGCTCTGTCAAAAATATAAACGTCAAAAACCAAGTAGCAAAAAAATCACCCGTTATATGGCAAGTTAGCATTCGTCGAAAAAAAAAGTTTTGAGATAACAATCAAACTTTACATTACGATGATAGCGAAGACGAAAAAAGATGGTCTAAAAATTCTGTCCGTCTGTATGTATGTCTGTCAGTCTGTCTGTCTGTCTGTAGAACGATGTATAGCCTAAGCCGCTTAACCTATCTTGTTCAAACTTGGTGCTTAGGCGTTTTAGGCGATTGTCCAAAATAGATTTTTGAATCGTCGTCTTAGCACAACATAACTGTACTTGCCATACAAATTTTTCTACCATCTTAATTATCTCGAAAACGGCTCTAACGGTATGGTCTACATATTGGCCAACAATTTTTTTCAAATATTTTGTTATTAACGGTACCTGCCGTACAACCACATTATTTATTTTCGAATTTCTCATTAACGGCTCAACGGATTTCGATCAAAATTTTTATACAGGAGTTTCTTCAAATTCTTTACAATACTGCATTTCAAAATTTGCTAAAAATAGTTTTTTTGGATTTTTGGAAAATTCAAAATTTTGAAAACGGGGGATGATTTTTTTCTGAAATTTTGTCTTTGAATTTACATATATGTATTATTAAATATTTAAAATTTTTGGATATAAATTTGAGAATTTTTATATTAAAAAATTAAGTGAAAAACGACTTTAAGTATACATTTAGCAGTTTCTATTAAGAATCTCTTGCATATAATGTGATCGAACATAGGAGCAACTACGTGCGATCCAGTCGTGCACTTTATTGATACTGGTTTCTAATGTAGGTAGTTTAATTTTAGTTTAAAGAAAAAAAAATATACGTAGGTAGGCTAAATTTCAACAGCTAAGTTAGGTGCCTACTTATGTGTTAAGTTTAAAAAATAGTAATTAATACGTTTTCGAAAAAAAATAGTAACATTAAAATAATGCTGATATTATTTTTTATTTTTGGCATTGGTGCTATTTATTTTTTTTAGAAATATCAAATTTAAAAAGTAATCATTAAGTCCTGTTAATCGGATCTTTGCTTGCGATTAGGTACTAGGTACAATGCAAGTTTTTAATTTCGAAAAAAATCGAATTTGAGATTTTGATCAAACTTAAGATTAGAAAGGCAGAGAACATGAAAAATAAATATATGTCCCGCAATTTCGTCGGTATATCTGTAAGTTTTTATGTCTGTCTATAGACATCTTAAGCCGCTGTAATGATTTTTGTCAAATTTTGAAGAATCCCTAGGAGAGCAATTGATTTTTTTAACGACAAAAATGACAGTTCATGCCATACAACTGTTTGCTTAATTTTAGAATTTTTCATTAACGGGTATACCGTTTCTGTTAACAATTGTATACAGCACGTCCTTCAAATTCGAAATAATATCACATGATATTAAAATGTTCTAAAACCTACAAATGCTTTGCTATCTGGCTAATTAGCATTTTACTAGTTAACAAAAGGTTTACAATTTATGATAAGTTAGTAGACTACTGTGTATAATAGTAAATTGTTAAGTAGTATCGTGTTAAGGCCTTAATAATAGGTAGTTTAAAATTTTGCGCCTATATTTTTTATTTAAAAAACATAGAATTATTTAAAATGTAATGCAGTCGAACTTCGATAACTCGAATGAAATTGGTTTGCAATAGCGCGAAGCCTGAAGCTTACATGTAATTTTTGTTTGATAACTTGAACTTCTATAGCTCGAATGTCTCGACAGCTCGAAGATATTATTTGGCGTCACCTTCTATAAATTGAATTTTTTAGGGAAAATTTCAAATTCTGTTGATTTTTACAGGTCCATTTCATAATTAATATCATTTGTGGGTACTATGTTTGTATGCTCTATGACCTAAGTGTACTTATGTGTGTGTTGAAAATTGTGATTCCGTTAAGTGTGAGTAAAGGCTGTTATATTCCGGTATTAGAACACATATTATGTGTATTCAATGAGGCTGTTCAGAACACTTTAGAACAGAAAAGTAGAGGATTTTGCTGTTCAATGAGAAATTTTCTGTTCTGGTTTGGTTTACAATGAGTCTGTTTGTAACAGTTTGGAAAACTTTAGAACATGATTTTCTGCACTTGCTTTTTAGGTAGAACAGGTTAGAACAGATTTGTGAAAACTGTCAAAACCAAATGTTGTTGTTAAACAAAACATTACTGTGGTAGATTTAGTTTATAAGTCATTTTCCGTGTCGGTATCATCTCAGTTTCATGAAAAATATTTGTTTAAATAAATTTAACTCCATTTCAGATTATTTTTAAGAATGTTTCTGTAAAAATAAACGAACTTGAATTGCAGGTAAACAACAATAATTTGTTGTTTATAATCTCTGTCAGATGACTGACTGTTCTAAGTTGTTCTATCTTGCTCTGAAGATTCTCACGAATCTCTCTGTTCTGTCCTGTTCTGTTCTATTCTGTTCTAACTTTTTCGTCACTGAATAATCTATATATTAGATTGGTAGGCATATGTTAAAACAAACAACAGTACTGAACTGAAAAATTAAAAAAAAAAGACGAAATAAACTGACGTAGATATTTAACGGCGACATGCAGCTAAACGAACTTAATAACATTGGCGCAAAAATTTAATCAACCTATTATTAAGTCCTTAACACTATACTAGTTAACAGTATAATAATAAATAATAATAAATAAACAATAATAAATAAGAAATAAATGTTTTGCATAGTAGTCTACTAACTTTTCATAAATTTTAAACCTTTGCTAACTAGTAAAATGCTAATTAACCAGATAGCAAAGCATTTGTAGGGCTTGAATTTTGATGATTTATGCGTTGTAAATTGTACATACGAGTATGTTGATGGAAACCCAACATGTGCTCTAAATAAGTATTCGATGTTCATATTTTCATCATTTTAACTTCATTATTACAAAAAAAAAAAACAAAAAAAAATGTAGGTACACCAGCAGGTTTTGAACCTGGGTTCCCCGCATGCAAGGCTGATAACTATCAGATGACATTGATTTAAAATATTAAAGTAGCCAATGGGTGATTTTAACTTTAGTAAAATGCTAAAAACATATACGATACTAAACTCGTTTAAATTAACAAAATCATCTTTTTAACCTAGTATCATACTAAAAATGATTTAACATATTACTAAATCGTTTAAAATTTTGCGCCATTATGGTTTGCTGATAAATCAAAATTAATAAGAGATGGAATGTGGGTCAAGAAAATAAAGTAGATTGAAAATTAAATTTCGATTATCTGCTTATAACCCTCGGGTGTAAGGCAAATAAAGACTGGAGGTATAGATAGTGTATGTATAGTGCTGCCTACCCTACACTGGGGCTCGAGCCCACACAGTCAAGCACTAATCAACTGCCCATAGTTTGCGAAATGGTTAATTTTGTATGTCCCTTAAAATAGTACAAGCTATGGTAAGCACAATTAAATTGCCGAAGGCTGTATAGATTTTAATGAAATGATTTTGCTATTTTTCTATGATTCATTAAAATTATGATTTTTTGTTTGGTGAACAACATTCGTTCGTATGTCTTTCAAAAAAAATTACTTCAGTTCGCAAAGGTCAACAAAACAAAAACTCAAACATTAATAAATTAAACAATCTTTTTTAAAAAATGTTTAAAATCAAATTCTCAAAAAAATATCATATAAGTCAAAAAATTCATTACAACTTCTATAAAACAAAATCGAAAACTTTTCTAAGCTCTAATGTCATGCCATTCGCAAATGTTGTGAATTTTATTAAATGTTACTTTTTCCAACATAAATTATCGTACAAATCATAAAAGCTTAAAATATTAAAAAGGATCACAAATTCACTAAAGTACTTAACACAAAATATTCTAAAACATTTATCATTTAAAAGAAAAAAACAACACAGGTAAAAAGTCGGCACGTTCATCCATCTTATATACCTTTTCAACCGTAGCTAAACCGAAAAATAAGCGCAACTTCTTCCACCCCTTAATATCATAGCGACCCGCTTTAACGACATCTCTATACAAACTCAAAGTTCTGGGTCATAAAAGTAATGAATTATTGCTTCAAATTGAAAAGAATAATTGCGTCATTGCCATTTTGGGGGAAGGACCAAAGCCATAAATCTATTTTGAACCTGCCCATGCCCAACCTGCTGCCGTAACTTGCCTTCGTCTTCCAAATTAAAAGCAATTCCTAATCTTGATTCTTGATCTGAACAAACCAAATATATAAAGTAGAAGAAAAAAGAAAAAAACAAACTCCAAAATATGAAGGCCAAACAGGAGGAGCGCAAGGGGTCTCGAGAGCAAAACCCACAAAGACCATAGCTCATCAGTCACATCCCATCCATAAAAATAGAAATTTTTAATTAAAGTCAACCCCAGGACAATATATTTTTATTTTACAGCATTATCATGGAGAAGAAAAAAAAGTGAGAGGATGAAAAAAAGTTCCAAGTAGTTCCACCCCCATAGAGCGGACTTGTGGGCATTAAGAAAATGTAAGTATTTTTTTTTCTTTTTTTTTCAATTATTCATTCTTCGATGTGTGCTTTACTTATGACGTTCATTATACAGAAAGCGAATCCTCTCAAGAGATTAACATCAGTTTCCTTTACCTTGCTGAGCGAACACTGCGAAATTGTAGTAATCCTTAAGACAAAGAAGGATTGAAGTAACAGGGTTGCAAGAAATGGTGAAGCATCATTATATTGAATGTTTGCTTTGGATTAATAAACGAATTCGTACTGGTAACGATTATGCGAAGAACGATCAACGAATTAACGAATATCCGACCAATTTGACATTCCATTTAATGATTCGTCGGTAATGACGTTTAACATTAATCTTTATAAATGATAATGGCCACGTTTAGAACATGTAGTTGGCTTTAAAGTAAAGCTATATTCCTTTTGATTGGCCAGCTGTTAAAAGTGTGACTTTCATTTAAGGGAGCTTTTACGGAAAAGTAGGTCCTTTTAGATCCATATGTGCCAGAATTGTCAGCTGTTGGTTATCTACCAGTTCAACTTTATATGAATTGTCCAAGCAGACAAGTTATTAATAAATAATATTTTTTTCAAACTACAACGGATTTTATTTCATTATTTCGAGGAATGTGAAGAAATCTTTGAAAGTGTATGGAATTGTAGGAAATGTGTCCATTTTATATCACAGAAAACATTGGAGTTACTTTTTCGCTAGATCAACTCAAGTTCAAAGTAATTTTCCAAGTTTAACAATTGAAACATTATTTTGTTTTCTTAATCAAACGTGATTTCAAAAAGCAGTTGACTGAAAATGAAGTCCCTTATTTCTAATTAAATGATCATTTGAGAATTTGAAGGTAGTCGCCCGCCAACAATTTAATCATTAGAGTGTGGATGGTATGTGGAACGCGTATAGAGTTTGACAGTGCGTAACAATCAGATTGCAATCAGCGAAAAACAATTTGTTGCCTTAACTTCAACCTTTCTAGGTAATTAAAAATATAGCATTGAGGTTGTGCAACAACATTAGAACTAAGCCAAATTTCAATTTTAAATTGTGCGGCGGCAGCTTCCACAGAATTCAAAAATTAGGCAGGATAGTTGTTGGCTTCATTTTCATCCATCACGGAGTCAACGGATTTGTATGAATGTAATTCACTGGCAAAACTTCACGAAATTCAAATCAACTGACATTTGAAATATCAGTTGGTTTCTCAAAAAGATCAGTAAAATGTTCACTAATTCCAATCCAGTTGCGCCGGAATGAAATCAAAAGCAGTTGATTAACCTTACTTTTCACAATTGAATTTTTTAATACATAAATTAATCGAATTTCATGGAAAATTGAGAAAAATTTTATAAGAATTTTATTTTATCCAATTCAATTGAAATAACGAAACGAAAGTGACACCTGTTATATTGCGCATTGGCAAGTGGATCAACTACGCCACGTAGTGGTTTTGTGAATTATCAACAACTGTCAAAGCCGTAGCACAGTGGCATCTACAAAATTGGAATATAAGATTTTCTATTTTTTTCCTACATTGGACCATTACGAATTCATCAAGTCCAAATTTTGTAAAAAAAAATCGATCGATTCGTTCTCGAGTTATAAGTGCATACAATGGTCGACTTACCGACATATGAGTTTTCTTAATTTGTTATATTTTGAATAATCCAACAATTTTGTGGAAAAAACCCTAATTTCGACCTTGGCCTGTTTGACATTTCTTAGTTGTTGAATGATTGGGTTTCAAGCGATTTGACAAATGGTCAACTAAAATAAGAAACAAATATAAATCATGTTTTCGGATTTTCTAATACCTAATGCAAATTCACTCAAAAATATAAAAATGTTAAATTTGAAATTACGTGGAATTTTTTTTGACTGTCTATGTCCAAACTGCTATGTCCCTTCGACTACATTAGGCTTACAAACTGGGTGAACATTGTTCTTTTAAATTCATACTGTCCAGTCAATTTTTTTCAGTAAAATAATTTACCATCATGCCACGGATTCTTTAACTATGTTGTAAGGTGGCAACTCTGGTAGGTCACCTTCAGGTGGTCTATGTTCTTAAATTGTTCACTAAATATTATCATATCATATTTTCAAGCCAAATCTTTCCAAGTTAAATTCAGTAAGTCATTTACAAACGCTTTTAATGCCAACAGAGGAGTTCCTCAGGATAGGCACTTAAGACCACTTCTTTTTTGAAACGGTGTACGTACGTTAAAGCTAATTTTTTCTTGTTTCTTGTGAAGAATGCATACATTTATATTTTCATCAAGACTATTATTGCCTGTTACACATCTAAACATTGAACTTGACAAAGTTTTAACCAGTTCTTGCATAATTATCGAACATACAGTAAAATCATGGTATTTTAGGTTTAGGTCTGAATAATTCTGAGAACGAACCCAAATTCAGAACAGGGAATAACTTCGGAGAAGTATACTTTTTTTCAGAGTTGGCAAAAGAATGCCTTGATTGCCACGTATGTCGTCCAGCAAAAATTTGGTTTCACTCTTTAAAAAAAATGCAGGTTCTTGCACAACCCTTTTGATCTACCTATACAGTACTTAAACGATTCCGATGATTGGTGTAATCGAAATTAGAAGCTGATTTGCGCTTAAGTGCATTATAGGTGATTTTCCCATATAACTTTTGGTTTATAAGTGGCTGTCAAAGTCCCACCTTAAATTCAAAATTAAAACTAACCGACGATTCACTAACACGTGTTCTCCTCGCAAATACAAAAAAGAATAAAACCGAGACTAAAATTTACATAACCTTTGTGCCCGTATTCAAATTTAGCTTTTCTAACTCTTTCATTTTCAAGCTAAAAATTCTGAAAACAATTTTAAAATATTATCCTTTCATTGAAATACTTTCTGCTGGCAAAAATAACTTCCACAAAATGCCAGAGCAAAACCTTCTTTCAAAATTGTTTCCTAAAGCCCAAAAAATTTCCATATCAAACAAACCCTACAAAAAAAATCTTCCTTTACCCAGACTCCGTAGCGAATACTTCTAAAGCATAGCATTTTATTTTTTCAGAGTATACGCCCGCGGAAAAACTAAGTTTGTCTTTTCATCCTTTTATGTCACGTTGAAATTTTCCCAGGACGCTAAAATTTTCAAATAAATTCCCACACAAGTTAAACAAGTTTTCAAAACCCGAAAGGAATGCAAAGAGAACTCTGGTAGTTTTGTTCTTGTGTTACGGCGTGGCGGCGCGGCGGCGCTGGCTGTATAGTGGTCTACAATAACATCCAAAACCGGTAATAGGATTTTGCTGTTCAGCTAAAACCAAACAAAAAAAAATCAAAGGACGACACGCTTGATGCCATTGCCAATGCTTATCTCTGCGATGATGGCACCACAACAAATGGAAAGCTTGCCAAATGCCAAATCGAATAGCCCAAAATGAATTAGGCTTACGTAAGCTCGTCTGGTGTCCTTATAGTACCAACCAAAAAACCTTGTCAGTCGGCTTTGTATTATGTGCAGTGAACCTCAGAGCTCCGAAAATGCAAATTTCCGGGACTATTAGTGCACTTCGAACTCTTATCGCACAGGCAGATTTAACATAACATCCCACACACACACAAAGGAAATGCAAACACTGAGCCAGACGTAAAATAGCGTCATAATCAGCCTTGGGAATTGCGTCCAAGCTATGTTGTTGAATTGTCTCAGAAATTTCACATCCTCTATATGTATAAATATAATGTAATTGCATGGCGCACTAAAAGGATATACCACTGGCATTGGCGGAGCCGCGACGTCTGTGGGTCTATGGTTGTCATGATTCGCACACTCCTCTCCCAAAAGTACCACAAAGTTGTTCACTTTTCATGAATATGCAAAATTCCTTTTTATTAAAGTGGCTGCCGTCTTCTTTCATGATTGTGAAAGTCCCCATATCCATTCCATTTAGCTTCTGTGGGGGTGGCTGGCTGGCGGGCGTTCAAAAGATCCCTTTCCGCCCAAACCAACATCATTCTATGCATTTAATTATAAACCTTCTAAAGTGTACTGTTGAGTCGTGACACCTTACTTTCAGGCCCAAGGCAAAGGGAAGGCGCTAGAGAGCGACCGGGCCAAAACGGGACTGGGGTTAAACATGTTTTGAGGCTGTTTTGGGGCTGTTATGGGGAGACTAATGAAACATTGAAGGTCGTTTAGAATGATTTGCATATATTTACTCGTAACACACTAAATTCCTACATTCATTTCGAGATGTATTCGTAAAAAATTCAAAACCTATTTTCACATACTTACTTTGAGGTAATCCGCTACGATACAGGAGTGTTTGTATTATATGGTATTCCAGGAAAACGGTAATATTTGGGGGAGGGCAGAAAATATTTAAAATGAACCGTGTTTTGAGGAGAATAGTGGGTGTGATGAATATTAATCTAAAATTATAATTAGATGTTTCTCGAATTGTATTAATTTTCACGCTGATTTAAATTTTATTAACGATTAGAATTGAATTTGTATATAATTCCAAAAGGTATGCAGTAAATGAGAATATGAAAACAAACACTTTCACTTCCACGACTTGTCTTCATCCAAAGTATTTTCACTTTCACTGCAACACTTGGTTTCGGTTTCAGGTAGGGAGATTAGAATCTTGAGGATAATTTTAAGCGAAGACGAAATTCGAAAAGGAAAACGAATCCAGCGAACACATCCTTCGAGCGAACAGAACAAACCGCAACTGAATTGAAAATTGAATTAATTTTGGCAGCCTAGGAGTATGCTGTAATTTGAGAAGATAACAATACTGGTGTAGAGTAGAGTGCTCGTGCTAGTACTCTTTTTGTATAGTGACAGGCGCAGTTGGTATTGAGTGATGTAATACTCTTCGACTAGATTGTACTAGACGAGAAGAGGTTTGCTCAGAAAGAGCGAAAAGTCTACACGAAGTTAATACCTTACCTACTTGACTCTTTTTAAATTGACTTTAATTAATTACAAAGTATTATAAATATGTAGGTATCCATGAAACATTAAATTTGAATTCATTCTTCGGCACGTTAGATTTATAGTTCGTACATCTGAATAAGATTTGGTACAAATTGTGGATGTGGGGGGTCTAGCTATGTTACTCCCATAGTGAATATTTGATGGTAGGTCACCTTCAGGTGGTCTATGTTCTTAAATTGTTCACTAAATATTATCATATCATATTTTCAAGCCAAATCTTTCCAAGTTAAATTCAGTAAGTCATTTACAAACGCTTTTAATGCCAACAGAGGAGTTCCTCAGGATAGGCACTTAAGACCACTTCTTTTTTGAAACGGTGTACGTACGTTAAAGCTAATTTTTTCTTGTTTCTTGTGAAGAATGCATACATTTATATTTTCATCAAGACTATTATTGCCTGTTACACATCTAAACATTGAACTTGACAAAGTTTTAACCAGTTCTTGCATAATTATCGAACATACAGTAAAATCATGGTATTTTAGGTTTAGGTCTGAATAATTCTGAGAACGAACCCAAATTCAGAACAGGGAATAACTTCGGAGAAGTATACTTTTTTTCAGAGTTGGCAAAAGAATGCCTTGATTGCCACGTATGTCGTCCAGCAAAAATTTGGTTTCACTCTTTAAAAAAAATGCAGGTTCTTGCACAACCCTTTTGATCTACCTATACAGTACTTAAACGATTCCGATGATTGGTGTAATCGAAATTAGAAGCTGATTTGCGCTTAAGTGCATTATAGGTGATTTTCCCATATAACTTTTGGTTTATAAGTGGCTGTCAAAGTCCCACCTTAAATTCAAAATTAAAACTAACCGACGATTCACTAACACGTGTTCTCCTCGCAAATACAAAAAAGAATAAAACCGAGACTAAAATTTACATAACCTTTGTGCCCGTATTCAAATTTAGCTTTTCTAACTCTTTCATTTTCAAGCTAAAAATTCTGAAAACAATTTTAAAATATTATCCTTTCATTGAAATACTTTCTGCTGGCAAAAATAACTTCCACAAAATGCCAGAGCAAAACCTTCTTTCAAAATTGTTTCCTAAAGCCCAAAAAATTTCCATATCAAACAAACCCTACAAAAAAAATCTTCCTTTACCCAGACTCCGTAGCGAATACTTCTAAAGCATAGCATTTTATTTTTTCAGAGTATACGCCCGCGGAAAAACTAAGTTTGTCTTTTCATCCTTTTATGTCACGTTGAAATTTTCCCAGGACGCTAAAATTTTCAAATAAATTCCCACACAAGTTAAACAAGTTTTCAAAACCCGAAAGGAATGCAAAGAGAACTCTGGTAGTTTTGTTCTTGTGTTACGGCGTGGCGGCGCGGCGGCGCTGGCTGTATAGTGGTCTACAATAACATCCAAAACCGGTAATAGGATTTTGCTGTTCAGCTAAAACCAAACAAAAAAAAATCAAAGGACGACACGCTTGATGCCATTGCCAATGCTTATCTCTGCGATGATGGCACCACAACAAATGGAAAGCTTGCCAAATGCCAAATCGAATAGCCCAAAATGAATTAGGCTTACGTAAGCTCGTCTGGTGTCCTTATAGTACCAACCAAAAAACCTTGTCAGTCGGCTTTGTATTATGTGCAGTGAACCTCAGAGCTCCGAAAATGCAAATTTCCGGGACTATTAGTGCACTTCGAACTCTTATCGCACAGGCAGATTTAACATAACATCCCACACACACACAAAGGAAATGCAAACACTGAGCCAGACGTAAAATAGCGTCATAATCAGCCTTGGGAATTGCGTCCAAGCTATGTTGTTGAATTGTCTCAGAAATTTCACATCCTCTATATGTATAAATATAATGTAATTGCATGGCGCACTAAAAGGATATACCACTGGCATTGGCGGAGCCGCGACGTCTGTGGGTCTATGGTTGTCATGATTCGCACACTCCTCTCCCAAAAGTACCACAAAGTTGTTCACTTTTCATGAATATGCAAAATTCCTTTTTATTAAAGTGGCTGCCGTCTTCTTTCATGATTGTGAAAGTCCCCATATCCATTCCATTTAGCTTCTGTGGGGGTGGCTGGCTGGCGGGCGTTCAAAAGATCCCTTTCCGCCCAAACCAACATCATTCTATGCATTTAATTATAAACCTTCTAAAGTGTACTGTTGAGTCGTGACACCTTACTTTCAGGCCCAAGGCAAAGGGAAGGCGCTAGAGAGCGACCGGGCCAAAACGGGACTGGGGTTAAACATGTTTTGAGGCTGTTTTGGGGCTGTTATGGGGAGACTAATGAAACATTGAAGGTCGTTTAGAATGATTTGCATATATTTACTCGTAACACACTAAATTCCTACATTCATTTCGAGATGTATTCGTAAAAAATTCAAAACCTATTTTCACATACTTACTTTGAGGTAATCCGCTACGATACAGGAGTGTTTGTATTATATGGTATTCCAGGAAAACGGTAATATTTGGGGGAGGGCAGAAAATATTTAAAATGAACCGTGTTTTGAGGAGAATAGTGGGTGTGATGAATATTAATCTAAAATTATAATTAGATGTTTCTCGAATTGTATTAATTTTCACGCTGATTTAAATTTTATTAACGATTAGAATTGAATTTGTATATAATTCCAAAAGGTATGCAGTAAATGAGAATATGAAAACAAACACTTTCACTTCCACGACTTGTCTTCATCCAAAGTATTTTCACTTTCACTGCAACACTTGGTTTCGGTTTCAGGTAGGGAGATTAGAATCTTGAGGATAATTTTAAGCGAAGACGAAATTCGAAAAGGAAAACGAATCCAGCGAACACATCCTTCGAGCGAACAGAACAAACCGCAACTGAATTGAAAATTGAATTAATTTTGGCAGCCTAGGAGTATGCTGTAATTTGAGAAGATAACAATACTGGTGTAGAGTAGAGTGCTCGTGCTAGTACTCTTTTTGTATAGTGACAGGCGCAGTTGGTATTGAGTGATGTAATACTCTTCGACTAGATTGTACTAGACGAGAAGAGGTTTGCTCAGAAAGAGCGAAAAGTCTACACGAAGTTAATACCTTACCTACTTGACTCTTTTTAAATTGACTTTAATTAATTACAAAGTATTATAAATATGTAGGTATCCATGAAACATTAAATTTGAATTCATTCTTCGGCACGTTAGATTTATAGTTCGTACATCTGAATAAGATTTGGTACAAATTGTGGATGTGGGGGGTCTAGCTATGTTACTCCCATAGTGAATATTTGATATATGGTAGATATATTCTAAAGTTAATATCTAATAGTTCCGCTATAGGGGTTTAAAGGCATTTTGTTTATCCTGAGGTTGGAAGTCTAAGGATCTGAGTTTTAATTATTCATGAAAAAATAAAAAGGATGAAGTTCGGTCGAATATCTAGAAGAATATTTCCTTTAGTTCATATCCGGTTCCGAAGAGAATTGAGATGATTTGTGGTTAAAGTCCATTAGTTTAACTGAAATTACTGCACCAACTGTTATTTCATAGTTGACAGTTCAAATAATATCGAACCTTCACCAAAAAGTGACGTCATAGATAAATGAATGATTTTATACAAAAAACTGGAATATAAACCTAGCCTTTTTGTTAAAGGATATAAAGTGATTGTTATTTGTAAACGTATACCTTAAGAACAGATTATCAATATAAGATCCTACTTTAGTAGTTTTTTTAGCCTTGAATTGGTTTTGGTACAGCTTTTCTTCCATAATTCGCTATGAATCAGTTTTGAAAAATTGTATTTCCTTACAATCAACCAAATAAAATTAAATAAATGAAAGCAGGGAGTAATTAAATTTTCACGTGTATGAGCAGAGTTTTTGATTTAGTTGACTGAATTCACGTATTTTATTTTTTTTTTTTCGTTTGACACTGACAGAACGAATTTTATGGCGATTTCCTGTCAAAAAATAGGATTCGCTACTAAAACCAATACCTTTTTGCTTCGTAGCGAATGATGACGGATCGAATTTCTTTTTGTGACTGTGTGTGTTGCTTGGCAGCTATTAAAAAAAATCTTCAATTCGTTAATGCATCATTATTTCTTTTTTGTTTTCTGTTTTGAATCCGTCTCGAAAAACAGATTCAATAAGGATCTGTTTTATGTCGGTTTTAATTTTAAACGAATCTGATTTTCAGAAAAAAAAATTGACGGCGGATCGACTACGTATCGATGTTTTTATTGAACCGAAATCAGCATTAGATTTGATTACGATTTTATGATCCACATTGTCTGGAGCAACTTCTGACACAATAATATTGGAGCCGCAGAGGCTCATAGGTACACAATTTAAACGTATGAAATTGTAGATTTATTAGATTTATAACACATTTCGATGATTCCAAAAACAATTGTAACCTTGACCTTTGGAGGTATGACCCTGCGCCCATATTGATGTAACACGGATAACTTATCATACGAGTATTAAGGTCGAATTGTTTTAGGGTAGGATTGCAAATGGGGAGTTCGGTACACAAAAATTATTTTATGAAAAACATGCGGAGTTGCCGCAGAGATAAAAATGGTTTCGTTTTGCTTCTATCACCTACCATTTTTAATGTTCCTACTTGGGTTCTTGAAGAACCAGGCCAAATATATCAATTATGTTCAAGTTTTGGATGGATGACGGCTTTTATAATTAACGCATTCTTTCATACCTGCTTGCGTCGCCGCAGGTCAAACCTAAACATCCAGCAGTATTTTTAATCAACGTCGGATATAACAATTTGATGGATAAGAAGTTTCAGACAAAAGACAGAATATATGGAAGAGAGTCGGAGGCAAAACGGAGCTCTGTGGTACACCAGCATTTGATCCCAAACTCAAAATTTTAGCTTTCTCAGAAACAATGTTATGTTTTGTGCCGCTATTTGGTAAGAAATATCCTCAGATCACCAGTGTACCTATTGCTATGAAAGCCGTACTGGTGGCGGTCATTTATCAGTTTTCGTTCTTTAAGATATTGCTCTTGAGCTGATGATTAGGTGGGACAGATGATGCTTTCCATCCTCTAGGAAAGAGAACAATAGAGGAGAACAGATGGAAAAACTGTCGTACTATGGTTTTGTTAGCATTGAAGAACACCTCTTTATAAAGAAGGGAGGGATCTGGATCACAGAATTTGGGTATATAGAAGTTCTTTAGGACTCTACACCGCAAGAATTGAAAAATCAATTTGTTTTTGTTAATATCTACTACAAAAATGGTGATTCTACCACAGAAAAATATCGTGCTTTTAGAGGAGATTATGGTTTACATAATCGTCCTACTACGCAAGCAATTTGCAAAATTGTGAAGAAATTTGAAGAGACTGGATTGGTTACAGATATTGTAAGGCCTGTGCATGAACGTTTCGCTTGTACCACTGAAAATATCGCTACTGTAAGTGAAAGTGTTGCCAAAGACCCTAATGTGTCGATTCCTCGTCGTTCTCAGGAATTAGGCCTGTCTTACGGCACATTATGGCGTATTTTGCATTTGGATCTACACCTACATCCATATAAAGTCCAGGTCACACAACAACCGAAGCCAGCTGACCATTCGTAGATACGTCGAATGGGTGCTTGAACAACAGGCGCCGGACGGCGATTTTTCGAACAAAATTTTCTTCAGCGACGAAGCACATTTCTCACTCGGTGGGTATGTTAATAAACAAAATTGTCATATTTGGGGTTCTGAGAATCCTCAAGTAATTGAAGAGATGCCATTACATCCACAAGAAGTCACTGTTTGGGGCGCTCTTTGGTCCGGAGATGTGATTGACCACTACTTCTTCGAAAACGACGATGGAACGACCGTCAATTCGGAGCGTTATGGTCATATGATCACCGACTTTTTTTTGTCTGCTATTAAAGAACACGACTTGGAGAATATGTGGTTTCAACAAGACAATGCCACATGCCACACAACTCGAGCGACTATTGCAAGAGACTGGCCGCTTAATTTCTCGTCGTGGCGATATCAACTGGCCACCAAGATCATGCGATTTGACTCCGCTGGAATTTTTTTTGTGGAGCTACGCGAAAGACCGGACCGTGTTTAAACAGATAAACCTTCAACTCCCGAGCACTTGAAAACCAACATTCTTCAATCGATGCTTGCAACAATTCGCGTGGTGGTCATTTAAATGATGCAGTGTTTCACACATAATGTCAACGTTCAAACTTTATAATAAAAAAGAAATATCATGAAAAAAATTATTTTATATGTGTTTTATTTACGTTTACTTTTCAAACCGCAAAATGGATAACCCATTATATCTGAATCTATTTTAAAGATCTGAAATTTATAACACATTTAATTAGCTCACTCCCACCAAATAAAACCTCAGTGAGCAGTGAGCACTCAAACTCAATGTCAGATTCACGGGTGAAATATGAATCATATGAGCAATAATAAGCCAGAGCTAAAGTTTCGTTACCAGTCCAGAAGCACAGCCTAACCTTACAAATATTTCAGAAGTGCCACAAACATACATATTTATGTTATGTATATCATATTGTAACCGATATAACTGTGGTTGTAGCTAACACCCAACTTGTTGTCTGGAGGAACCCTAACTAACAAGTGAACTGATGGTATAGCAATGGTTGTCTGGAGGATCTCCTAACGAACCAAGGAAACTATACTTACTTATCTGCCTCTGGATACTCTGTTTCTGGATATGTATGTGTGTGGTTGCCAGGAGGAACTCTTGACTAACCAGCTGTTGAAAACAAATGTATCCAACTTCGAACTAATGTTCAATTATTTTATTTTCTCAAAACTTTTATTAACCATAGTAGGTATCCCAATGAAATTCAAACTAATACTTATAAATGATTCTGTTTCAAGCCATAGTGAATTTTAAGAAAGAAATGAAATGAATATGCTTTTTTCAATAGTAAAATAAAACGGTTACAATTTGAATCTGATGTGAACTCTAAGAATGAAAGGAAAGGAAATAAAATGAACGTTTCTATTTGAATTTGATGCAAATGCATTATGAAGAAATGTTGAATGTTGTTCTGTTACAATATAAATTATTAAAAAATTCCAAAGCATAAACTTATTCCTTTTTTACACCAGAATTTTATATTGCGATCTTGCACAGAGTTTGCGCGGTCGATCGGTATACGCAGAAGGTTGCGAGTTCAAACCTAGTAAGTTACTCTTCACTTTTTTCATATAAAATTAATTTATATACTTTCAGAATAAATAAAATCAGCTATGTACGTCATAAAGAGGTAATACAGAAAAAATCAAAAGTTCTTAAAAATTGCAGTCAATTTGTGGTATATTTTAAATAAAGTTGCAACTTAGTAAACAAAAATAAGATGCAATTCTAAATTACGTCCACACAACGCATTCAAATTTGCAATTCAATATTATTTAATGCAAATTGAGATAAGGGAAGTTGCAATTTACAACGAAAAACCTGCAATTTCCAATGGAGGATAATATAAATTTGACAAATATTTCGTTGAAATTGCGATTCGTTGATGTCAATGTTGTTTAATTTCGTTCAAATTATTGACATTAAAAAGTGATGATTCAAGACTTTTGAATATCAATATCATCATTTCAGACAGTTTTGCAAAAATTCTTGAATTCGTAAATTCTGAGCTAGTAGGATCCAAACCTGGATTCATTTTTTGTAATTTATATCTCATTTCGCTTGATCTGATCTAAAAATTCTTTCCGTGTAGCAACTGCACGATACCCTTGAAATCATTTACGTTCTCAAGTAGAGGAAAAGTCTCAACACTTTCAGGCAGCATCGAATTAACAGCAAACTGCCTTCCAAACAATTTGGCTTTTAAAGTAATTTGACAAAAAAGAACTGTCATTTTAAACGAAGTAGTTACAAATGACCAAAGAGAAGAATTAATGTTTTTTGGCTTCATTTGTCTCGATGTAAACATTATTTGTTATTAATTATTTGATCCGAAACTCGGTGATAGATTCAATTACCCTCATTGGCCCCTCTATAGAGCCGTGCATGACAATATTGTAAACACGAATACCTATACCCAAATATACCCAGCAACTACCGAATAGGTAGGCGATTCTATATACTCATAATAATATACTTACTTCCCTATTTCCAGGGTGTGGATAATAATAATATTTTCAAACCCAACCAAAACCCCCTCTTGACATTGTTCACCCCCTTTTTTCGCAATGGTGCCACAAAGAAATTTCATCGGCTATACGACGATGATGATGAACCAATTTGTGGTTAACACTTCCAGAAGGCCTAACTTCGTGTCAGTTCGAAGAGTTGTAGTGTAGTGATGTTATAAAGCCAGGAGACGAACTCGGTTGTCGTACAGCTGCCCCCAGACTTCCGACTAACACATCCCCTATGCCCTGTGCCCTATGATGCCTGTGCTATTTTCGAGTACAAAGGGAAATTGATAATTGACTGATTGCGGTTAATGGTGGTTTTTGCTATTATGGCAACCAAATTGGTTCGAAATTTAATTTATTGACAAAATGAAGGGTGCTGTTGATGGAAGATTTTCCTTCAAATTTTATATGGCTATATATATATGTTGGCCGCCTAAATTGGGCTGATGGCTTTATGAATTTATAATGTCCTTTCAATAAAAGAGACATTTTTACAAATTGAAATTCTAACAATTGTAGAAGGCTTTGCGTTTGTAGTATGCAAATGATTTAAAAAAATATATATATATAAAAACTTTATTGCATGAAAACGTGAAGACTTTTCTAAAACCTACTCAAGATTCAAGCTTGGTGTGTTTTTAACTTTATGACAAAAGAATAATAATAAATTAAAAATCTGCTATTTGTTTTTTTTTTATAAGAAAATAAAGAATTGAAAAAACTGCAAAAAGATGATTTAAATTAAAGGTTAAATATCATTTTGGAAAACTAATTAAAACAATATTATTTTGAGTTTAAGAAGTTAAATAAAGTATATGTATCTGCAAAAGAAAATTACACAAAGAAGAGCTTTCGAGGCATATAAAAAAAACTCACTCTCCTTTTTACTTGTGATATAGCCACTATAAAAAGTCAAACTCGAGCTTTTAATCAAAACTGACATTGCATTGAAATAGGAGAATCGTCTTCACCCTCTACTGACCAATTGCACTTACGTCCCTTCTTTCCAATATCATGTAAGCGCTGATCAGAAGCGTGGGTAGTTTGTGAAGGAACTAGCTCAATGAACTAGTACAGTTTAGTGAACTAGTGAACTAGTTCAACGTTTTTTTTCCCGTGGGTAGGTGTAAAATCTTTAAAAGGCTCTATGAGGACCGAAAAACGCGTGTGAGATTCTTACTGTACTAAAAACACCTCCTCCTCCCGATTGCAACTAAGTTGAAACTTATCTAGCAATTTATTTTTAACGAATTTAATTCTCGTTTAGTGCACCAGGGGGTGGCCGTGGCGCGATAGTTGTGTGCTTGTTCGATTCCTGCCGTTGTCTATGTCTTCTTATATTCCATTAAAAACCAATTCTCAAAATTGTCATAAAATAAGTTGCTGCTTTGCTCATTATATGTTGTTTAGGCATAACACTAACAACATGTGATTGAGTAAACTAGCATACCCATTAAGTATGACATCGAAATAAATAAAATAATGCTAATTATAAGGGACATACATAAATAAGACACGGTAATTCTCTCCGCATTAGTTCAGCCGCCATCCCTGGAGGTAAATCTGAGACAACAACCAGCTCTAGTCTCAGAACATCGCGCCACACATCTTTCTTATCCTTCTTTCTCTTCTTCACCAGATGCCGCGCTGTGTTAAGAAAAACATATAAAGGGTATTCATAACCCCTTGAGCGCGTGCAAAGTTATAAAAAAAAAAAAAAAAAAAAAAGATCGGAGGGCTAGGTCCTTCGCAGGCGGCGTACTAAATTCGTCTCATCGATGATTTCGATTATGGTACTATTACAGAGTTGTAATAGCCGTTTTCTATAATTTCGTGCAAAATTTTTTATTTCATCGCGAACCGTGGGTATCCCGGGATCACTGTGAAATCTTCGTTTCTAATGTACCAAGGTGGGCTTACAAACGAGTTTATTTTCAAATTTTTGTAAGGTATTTAAATTAGAATCTCGCGTACAACCCCAGAGTTGTATACCATAAGTCCAGACAGGCTTAAGTACCTGCCTGTACAAAATTAGCCAGTTTTCGATACTGAGCTTAGAGTGTTTCCCGAGCAACCAGTACATATCTCTGAGTTTATTATTTAATTCTTCGCATTACTTTTTAGCAAGAGGTTTCCATTTTAATTTCGCGTCTAGAGTCATTCCGAGATATTTTGCTTCATATCGCAGTGTAATGATTGTCATCTTTGCCTATCACAATGACGTTTATTCTCCACTTTGCAGGGTATACTCGGCTATTAGAGGAAACTGATTAGGAAAGGTCAGAGTACAGTACACTGATGGAGCTTCTCGAAAAGAACTTCGTCAACGAACGGACTTCGAAAGAAATCTTAGCTGTTGACGAATCAATGATTCCCTGGTGTGGTATAGGCTGCAATTTCGGCAGTATAACTCGCAGGTAAATCACACAAATATTCAGTAAAAGTGTACAATCTGTGTGATGAATATGGGTACACCTACACCAGCTCAATATATATATTTTTTTTTTATAATTTAACTATATGCCTGTAAGACCTAAGGGCTTTTAAATGCAACCTGAATTGCACCTCACTAGTTTGGCACAGTGGATTTGAGAACCAGGTATTGACGGTCTCATTTTAACCCATGGGCGGCATCCAATTAAAAATTGGAGGTATAGAAAATAATGCGCCTAGCGTGGGGATATATACAGGCAAAACTGAAACGAATTCATACTCAACGCAAATGTTTTTGGGTCTGGCCGACATGAAACAAAAAACATGGCGAGCTCGGAGAGTGGAGAGTTAAACGAGATGTTCTGGTGCGTACGACTAAGCATTACTTGGAGGAAGCTCAGACAGGTAAGAGAAATAGAGATGGTCAGGAAAGAAAAAAGTAACTCATGATCGTTGACTATTTTAGACCAAATGTTTTGCTACTTTCCACCACTTCGAAAAACAATTCGATGTTATAAAAAATAGCTTTTGAATTTTTGCTATAGACGTCTATATAGTAAAGGCATTAGTTCTATACAAAACACAAAACAAATGTACAATTTTGGAAATTTAGACAGACGGTTTGCAAGGCATTATGTAACTTCACTTCTGAATATCATTCATATACATAATCTATGACAAAACTTCAGCTGAAGGAAGCTTAAAATAAGGACTCAAGGAACAAAAAATAAAATGCACGACTGGATCGCACGAACTTGCTCTTGTAGCTAACAACTTTATTGTAGCTAACCATTGATGTTTAGTTAGTTAGTTGTAGTTATCCTATGCAGGTTTAAAGCGTATGTAGGTAAGATAACCTTGATTCTTACTATAATGAATTGTCAAATGGATGGTTCAAGGAATAGTTACATAGGTACCAACCTATAAATGTATATGTACATATAAATGTATGAGGGCCTTCATTGTATTTAGTATTAAGTAATGTACGCAAAAATTCGTAAGAAGGGAATAATAATAAGCAAGAAATAAATGGATAATGCGCATAATTAAATGTTTTATATTGCTAAGTCGTTATAGTTTGGGGGAAAAGAAAGATGCAATTTGAATTCACGGATAAATAAGAATATATCAAACAAAATTCAAAAATCGTTGAAGCGGTTTTTTAATAAATAAATTTTTTATTTATAAAATTTTGAAAACATTTTTAGAAAAAAAAAATTGAAAAGACATTTTGAAGATATTATTAATATACATACAAAATTAAAATTTCAAAAAAATTCTGTGACTGGTTTTTGAAAAATCGATTTTTCAAAAAAAAAATATTTATTTCTTAAAAATCGAAAAGTTTTTTTTGAAAATTTTCGTATGCAGTTTTATTAACAATTTTAGGGAGCATTTTTATAAAAAAAAATATTTTAATCAGTTCATCCAATGTTGAGAAAATCGAAAATATGAAAAGTGGTTCTATGGGAAGTACCGTTTATAAGTATGCAAAAAAAATATTTTTATACTTAAAAGTAGACTGTACTAATTTAGAAACACACACATTTTTTTTTTAATTCTTGGAGCCGTTTTCGAGAAATAAATTTTTTTCTTAATGTTTTTTTTTAACATTTGTATGGCAGGTACCGTTGTCTTGTATCTTAGGAATATATTTTTATTAACTGTTCAAGATAATATCAAAAAACTACCACATACGAAGTTTCGCAAAAATCCCTTGAGGCGTTTTCGAAATTTTGAGTTTTCAACAAAAAAAAAAAGTTTTTTTTTAAGTTCCAAAAAAATTTATTTTTGAAAAATTTTAGCTTACAATAGTGTTTAAACTTTTCATGAGCTTCTGCGCAAAAAAATTCAAAAAATCAAATTAACCGTTTTCCAGAAAATCGAAAACCAACAAAATGGTACTCCTAGAGGTACCAAAGGTAGCAATTTTTTTTCCAAAACAAAAATTACTAAAATGTTCCCTTTTGCTTCGTTAATGACCTGATTTTTTTTATAAAAACCGTTGGAGCCGTTTTCGAGAAAAATATTTTTTTTTATTTTGGCCAGAAAAAAATGTATGAGAGCTACTGTTATTTGTTGTCTTAAAAAAAATGGAAAAAACGTGTGGGCATATTACCGAACAAACAATATATACCAAGTTTGAAGCAAATCAATCCAACCGCTTAGGATGCAGACTCGCGGACAGATAGACAGGCAGACGGAATTGGGGGACCCACTTTCTTGTGTTCTCTATGATCGTAATTTCATGTTTGATTGTTAAATTTTTTTGCACGAATCCGTAACATGCATGCACAATCAGAATTATTTAAATTTAAAAAATCGTCATAATTTACTGAAATATTTTTAAATATTTTGAATATGAATTATACCTGTAAGTTTATGAAGCATCATTACTTCGCACCCAACATCATAAATTTCAAATTTATTAATTTTTATAGAATCAATATTATGTAATAATAAATCTCTCCAAAGTCTCATAAACTTAATATGACAGTGTTAGTCATCCCCGCCACAATACTTATTCAGTGAATTATGTATCATGTAACATGTGTGTCCCTACATTAAAGAACAATAAACAATATAGTCAAGTTAACGTCCTTTTCAGTTGGGATCGGGAGCATATAAACAACAAAGTTTCATTTATTTTACGACGACAACGACGACAATATTGTAATAAAAAGACTTTCGTAGCTTCTGTGCTCCAACTAAAACTTCGAATTGGATATGTCATTAAATTCTTCTCCAACTAAAAGTTCCAAGTAAAGTTCGTACAGAAGTGCAAATCCAACATCAGCGATGCCAATAAAGTTTCTTGCCGTTTCAATTGATGCCCCTTTCCGCGTAAAACTACAAATCAAACTTTCAATCATCGCACACAAAGTATATTTCCCTAAACACCCAACCCTATCGATTCATCCCCCCAAACACATCCACATGTGGTAGAATGGAAATCTTTTAACAAAGCATGTTGGTTGGACGTTTGGTGTATGGTCACCAAAAAAGAAGGATTTACCTTGGATTTCTTTTCCTTTAAATACCCTCATTTCCCTCAATCAGTGTGCAGTAAAGTATGACCAATATCCTCTCTCCATGTCCATATACATACATGTATCCTTGAATCGTAAAAGTTTTCATCGCCCATAAAGGACCTCGTAAAGTGTCGGCAATGATCGTTTATGGCCAACGAAAATGTGGTATTAAACCGTTTCTTTGACTTAAATAGGGTATTTCAACAAAAAAGTGTATTTTTTCGAACACATTGCGAATTTTTTTTTTTTGAGGGGTTGTAGGCGGGGGTGGCATTGGAATAGAAAATGTTACTGGGGTCCGGGTTTTCATCCGATGTATTAGACAATAAAAATCCTTTTGCCAAAAATTCAATTTGATTTGACAAAGTGCTTACAAAGATGCTGAATTGCACTATGACGAAGACGGGGGAGTTTTCATGTGGGCGATTCATTACTTATGTCGTTCATGAAAATTTATGAGGTTGGTGAGGAAGATGTTCACCGGATTGGCAACCATTTATAGATTCATATTAATGAAATAGACATTATTTTTTAGAGAGTGCAAGTGGTCAACTGGTAGATATGCTAGAAGGGGGACAGAATTTGATATTAAGTAATTTTTATTGACGCTATTACTACCATGTGTGTCGATGCATCGAGTGTGGTAATAAGTGGGGACATTATTGGCGGAGGAAAAAGAATAATTTTAAAATTAAAAGTTGATGCTTTAAAATGGATGGTAATTTTGTATATTACATTTTCAAATTAGAAAATGGACTTCGATTATTAGATTCCAACTTTTAAGTGAAGTGCAAAAGGATTTCGAAAAACGCTAGCAGAATTATTCTAAAAATAAAACTGTAAGGCAAATTAAGGCAATGCTAAATGCATTGCATTAATTTGCAAGAAGAAGCTTTTAGAAATAATGAAACCATTTATTTAAATTAAAATGTTTACATTAATTTTATAGTTTTGAATGTTGCTGATTTTTTTAATAGGTTCCGTTGCTGATTGTTTCTTATTCACATTTTAAGGCGTACTGATTACTGATATAAGGCTAAGTAATTCTGTATCACTTTAATCGGCAAGATGGCGGAGGCATTAGTTCCCTCCCTCATTATCTTAAAGGAATTGAAATCATGGCTGATGTCAATTTTGACACCTTAAGTGGATCAGAGTTCCACTATAAAATTATAAACAGACGGGTGATTTATACGGTGCGAAGTCGAAAAGCACGGGTAACTTTTAGTCCCCAAATAATTGAAGTTTCTCATTCTTAGAAAGGCCGAGTGCCCAAACCCAAAGTAGCCAATTCTTAAATATGGGAAGTTATTCACTCGGCTCTCAAGCCACAAATCTACGCAGAAGCCCAACGTTTGAGAACTCGCAAAGAAGATTTTTATTTTTAAATATTTTCGACTTGTCAAGAACTATTGAAATCAATAGCCGTGTTTTATTGGGAATATATCCATTATACAGTAAGTAATTCCCAAAAAACGCATCAACCGCAGCCTTTCATTTAGTTTTGTAAGAATGGTACCCCTGCGCAGCTATCACAAGCAATGAAATAATTTTGTGCAAAGTATAATTAAGAAAATATCAAAATTATGACCAATAATTTACTTTTTATATATATAAAATAGAAATTAGAAAAACGTACTAATATTAATTAATGTTTGAAACCCATTTTTTGTTTACCTTTTTTCTCCATTTTCAATTTTAAATTCGAACATTTATTTTGCATCAATTGAAAGGAAATGATAAGTGAATGGGTTCGTTCACAGACTATGGTAAAATTCCCTTTTTACACAGGGCAGGTTTTGTATTGCTCTCAAAATCGTCTTTCACACGGAGAAATAAAATTGCTGGAGATTTGTTTGTTTCTTTTTAATGTTTCTTCGCTTGAACGCACACTAGACGTAGTTTAAATTGTTCACTCCCATTAAATGTCCCCTTTATATTTCATGCTTTTACTTATTTTCTGAGTAGATAGATAGATGGAGTTTTATTCTTTAAGTCAATTTACAAATTTATTTTCTGAGTGTGTTTTGCTTTCAGTTCAATATTCACCTTATTAGACTTCACTTAACATAAGCGGAGTAAGGAACATATAGTTAACATTTTGCCATTTCTATGTCCAGAAAAAAAAAACAATGGGATCACAAAAATGTACGCCCAGTCCATGTAGTGAAGCGAAGTCCGTCCATGACCATCGTCCAAGTAGTGAACAAAAAGCACATTTTGTGACGTTAAGTTGCCGGTTAGTGCGTTATAGCACATAGAATTTCATACGAATAAATATTTTCGGCGCAGTGTGGTTCAGTTCATCTGTAGTGCAATTATACCCAGTGCGGTTCTACCTTAAATCAATGTTTCCACACATCCAAACTTGCTTTTTTGTTGATCTTAATAAAAAGATGATTTTGTTCACTAAACTCCGTTTATTTATAACTACCAATAAAAATTGAACACAAAACTTGGTCAAATTAGTCAAAAGTAGTCAAAAATAAAAGTAAAACGGAGAGAGATTGATTTTTTTTCCAAAATGGAAATAGAAATTTGTGAAAATTGATCAATTGATGTTAGGGGTATACAAAATTGCAGATATAGGTGGAATTTTAGACTTGCTCCAGAAAATAATTGAGCAAAGAATGCAAAAACTTTTACTTACACTTTTAATAGTAAAAGCGAGAAAGTTTTCAGAAGAACAGCTTATATATTTATTAAAAAATGGACTTATCTAAGATTTAAAAAAATAAAAACTGTCCAACTACAAAAAAAAAGAAAAAAATGCAATAAAATAGATCGATTTGCCTTACGAAATTAATATTTATAATTACTCCATGAACACATCCATCGAGATTCAATTCAAGTATCAATAGTACCACCAAAACTAACTAAATCAAATCGAGATTTGAATAAACTTCAACCATCTATCCAACGTGGCATTCTACTTTAACATTTCATCGACCGTAGCGAATTTTATGAAAAATGCTACGAAACGACGGCTAAATTAACGACGGACAAATTTTCCAAAAAAAACACGGCTAATTTGCAAATCTGCGATAAGTGCGATTTCGATAGCGTAGCCATTTTCATTACGGTAGTGAAAATGTATTGAATATTACGATTTCAATAACTTTTTGGCATTTGAAAGTTCAAGTAAATCATCCACCGAAGATTTATTTGCACAAGAAAGAACGCGCCATCAACTGGTGGTTTTAGGGTTTTTTTTAGAGCGATTGAAGAGCCGCCCATAGTTATTGATCTTGAGTTAATCGAGCACAAGACCCAATAATAATTCCAGCCAAAAATAATATGAGAAAAACTTGGTGGTAGCACACTCAAGTTTTTGTTGGTCATTCAAAATCATTAAAATGATACAAAAAGTGCTTTAAAAGCAAGTAAGTGAGCATAACAAAATTGAATATAATATTATTTTTTTGTTTTGCAAAAAGTAAAACAAACGTACGAAGCACACATAAAAGGTATACTCAACTATGCTGTTTTATATTCTTCGAGAAGACGCCCATCTAAGACATCTATATACATAACTTACCAATTTGCCAGAAGAAAGAGATAACACTATTTTCTTTTATAAATGGATGCAGTCAAAAAAAAGTTCAAACTCTTCGTCTACATTGGTTTGGCCACATCAAGCGAATGTGAAAGACCAATATTTGAGTCAAGAGATACTATTTATTATAGATGGCGCAAAAGTTGTCACCCTATCGGAAGGTACTAAGTTCGTTCTTTGAACTATGCCCAGGGTCGACATAGGTTTTTTTGACTACCACAAGATTTGTATAAAAAGCACCCGAGGGCCATTAATTGTTTGTTGCAGAAAAGCAAGTTATGTCATTTAATAATTAAAAATTGAAATATGTTAAATCTAGCATCTCAGTGCATTTTGTATGGCCCCATGGACAATCCACAACTTCAAATGTTTCCATTTTGCATGTCTGTGTCTGAAAATTAATTTGAGTATTCTTTTATATCCATTTTAAAAATAGCAAATCAAATCAGATCTCATGTGACTTTGACGTTTATTCATTTACCTCAACCTAAACCAGCTAAAAACCTAGATCTACTTCAGGGCGAGTTGAGGGCGACCCTAGGTTTAAAAAAACACAGAATATGTTTATCAGGGTGACTTCAGGTTTTTCAAAAAAAAGCTTTAGGGCGACTTCAGGGCTTAACCAACAAACCTACTAACATTTTAGCAAATGGCGGATTAATGTCAGTTCTACGTTGACATTTGTGAAGTAAGCAGATATAAAATATAGTTTAAAAAGATATGAATGGATGTTCTTATAAAGAATGGGGAATATTTATTTCTATTGACATTTTGTGCCATTAAAGAAAATTATTCCATCACCCGATATTATATAAATATTTAAAAAAAATTGTCAAAAAACTTTGAAGCTTATTACATACTCATTCGCAATTTTTAAAAATGTATATAATTTTTTATTCCTAACAAATACTGAATGTGATAAATTGTACCTCACAAATGTATTGGTTGACAACAGTAGATATGTGAAGAGGGAAATATGATGTATGCTGTTTTTAAAAATATTATTGAGAAATCGGTTCTGGCACACCCTTCTGAATATTTTATAAGGTTGCCACTGTTTCAAGTACCTTGCAGAATTTAAATTAAACCTTTTGAGATATCGAATGCGAGTTGAATTCAAAAAATTCAAAATTTTAGCTTCACATTTCAGCTGTATGCCGAGTAGAGCTGAATATTATTTTCCTTAAACTTTAGATTTTTGCTTGCATTTCGCAACTCGTGATATAATAGATATATTGGTATCTTCATAGACAACTATCATGTCGCAATTAAAGCCATTTACTTAATCGTCAACTCCTTAGTAACTACCACTGCATTAAAAACTGATTTCAATGTAGACAAGAGATGATCAGGAATTGACATTTTTTGGACTTCGAGAAATCAGTATGAGCTTATCTTTCTTGAACAAAAACTGCCTTAACTATTCATCTGAGGTGAAATCGTAACGGGCCAAAACTAAATGGCAGAATTGGAATCAGATGTAGTGAATAAAAGAAAAAAAAGAAGAGCTTAGGAACACCTCAATAGGAGCATCGTTGACATTTGTGATCTGTTAATGTTTATCGAACGATTCAGTGTACACCAATATGTTTGGTCTGATCACTTGGCTATATAACACTCATAGTTTTCATGAATGGAATGGGGCTTTAACAAAATTATACCCACGGCAGATTTTATTAAAAGGGAGGTAAAAAATATTGAGCATCAAGCGTTTCCTGATATTAAACATTTATTTTTCAATAAGTTAAATCCTTGAATCTGCTAACTCAAGGTCAAGAAATTCAGTATTGGTCTAACCGTTTTCTGCGGATGAAGTTAGAAATGCGCTGAACAGCCTTAAACTAAACAAAGCATCTATAAAGGTAGAGACTTTTCAGATGCAAACGACTTTCTATCCCCCGGGAATATAATGACACCATCTATCCACCTACAAAATCCCATTTGAATTGATAACTTTTGTTGGAAAATCCAGTTTCTCATCCATCTGCTTACCAAATTTCATTAAAATCTATTCATTGGTTGATGCGTAATTGCGGATCAAACATCCAAGCATTCATTCACATTACTGAAATACTGGATTGATACTAGAATGGCAGCTGTATATGTATGTATTTGTGCTTTTTGGCTTCTTGTGAATAAAAGCTATGTTGGCTATCTGTAGAATAAGCAGTTATGTCTTATATATGTGATCTATGCAAAATTAAAAAGAAGCCTATGTGCTATTCCAGACTATAATCTATTTTTGTGTCAAATTTCTTCCATCCATCCAAGCTTTCACATTTATAATATGATGTGATGGTTTTCTTAAAAACTAGAATTAAGATAAAATAAAATGTTTGATAAATGAAGGATAAGTAAAACTTACCAAATCTGAATGAACCTATTAACCTGTTGGAATGTATCGTACCAATTTATTTGAAATACTTAATTATTTTTGACACGAATGAATGCTTTCTAGGTGCCACCTATAAATATAATATAGTGTTAACAAGGTCAACTACCTACTAAACGAACTTATCGACGAGCTTTAATTCAACTCACAATGAAAAGTAAATTTCTCGAAATAAGAGACGATAACCTTCATCATTAATCTAGAAATTTAGATCATGATCACCTTTGTGATGCATATATGGAAAGATTTTTCAATTAAAATGAAAAAAATATAGACTAGCACTACGAAAACATATTAAACAGATGATCGACCTACCATAACGTGAAATAACTATAATCACTATAAACTATAATTGGGGGTGGCCGTGGCGCGATAGTTGTGTGTTCGTCTGTCAACCTCATGGTCACAGGTTCGATCTCTGCAATAGTCTATGTCCTCTTATTTATCCATTAAAAACCAATTCTAAAATAAATGTCATACGAGTTGCTGGCTTACTCATTAAATGCTGATAGGCATAGGACTAACAACATGCGATTGAGTAAGACCAGTATACCGATAAATATGACAATGAATGAAAAAAATAATACGAATTATAAGGTACATAGATAAATGAGATACGGAAATTTCTCCGCAATAGTTCAGCCGCCATCCCTGGAGATAAATTCTGAGACAACAACCACCTCCAGTCTCAGAACATCGCGCCACACATTTTTCCTAGCCTTCTTTCTCTTCCTAACCTAACGACCATGCTGTGTTGAAACATTTAAAGGGTAGTATAATCCCTTGAGCGCGTGTAGATTATGAAAAAAAGAAAAATCACAGCCAAATAAAATAAATGCACGATTCAAAATTAAAAAAAAAAGTTTAATAAAATAAATTTAAAAACATAATTTCAAAAATGTTTGAAATATTAAATTTTCAAAAAACAACAAACAAAAAATTTTCAAGGAACAACAAAAAATATGTTTAAAAAATGTGCAGCATTATTTAGAATTTGTAACATTTAGAAGACTGATTATAGGGCTTTGTTTTTTTTTCTGCGAAGCCAGATTGCAGAGAATTAAGAAGATTCAAACTATCAATTAAACTTTTAATTTGATTGTGGAACATTTCAGTCCAAGATATATAGAGGGCATTAACTTAACAACCAATGATGGTAAAAATACGATCATGAAAATAGAACTCTGGAGGTGAAAGTTGGTTTAAAATGCTTCAGATTATTTGGCGTACCTAGCATAAAATAAAGTCTTATAATAAGGGTTAATTTTAATTTTGAATCTAAACAGTTTCATATGTAATCTTTGCACATTTAGGCCCGTTTGCTGATTCGAATCATATATCCTGTTAATAGCCAAGTTCCACATAACTTATAATGTATACATAAATTTATTTATGTTGTACGTACAAATCTATGTGAAACTTATGTAAATAAAAGATCTAAGATATGTTCATCTAATAGCGAGTTTCCTTCAAGAATTCTGTCAAAAGATTGATTTTTCTTAATTTTGAGAGTTTCATTACAACAAAAAGTGAAAATCTAGATCAATTCTAAACACGAAAGATTTGATCTCTGATGGGTTTGGCAGTATTTATCTGAATTCACACATACAGTAAAAAAATCTTTTCTGTGAAATGGAAAATATTTAGTTATTAATATGTTGTGAGCTTGTGAACTTGTGTCAGTTTGTGCTAAAAAACTAAAAAATACGAGGAAGAAATTAATAATTTAGATTTTATAAATTTAGTGGAGTTCTTGATTGCTTCGTCTTTATCTTCCTCGTCATCTAATGATGACGATACATTTTTTTTCAGAAATATTAAACAATTATATCTGGAAACAAGTTTCGTTGAAAAGATCAAATCTCGATTTTGAGAGTAGATCTTTGAATTTTTGAATGAAACTCGCTATAAGTTCACTTCGAAATATGCGATGTGTTAAGATTTGAAGATATTGCATACAAAATTAAAATTGAAATTGTGAAAATTGTGTATTTTTGTTTATAAAATTAAAGAATATCAGTATTTGCGCGATACACCAATTCACGCTTCCATCCGCACTCAAACGCTTTCTTGTAGAAGTCGTCTGTTGGTATAATCACGACTTATTGGTGACGGCCAGCGGTGTTGGTGGAGGAGCAGCCACTACTTCCAGAACAGTTGGAGAAACCACAACTTGTACAGCTTCTGGAGTGACAACTGTCGTTCCAGTCTAGGTAGATGGCGTATTCAGTCAGTTTCTTCGGGTACTTCCGGAATTTCTTCACCATCAAACGTTATATAGTAGGTTTGCCAATTTTCTTATCGAAGCCGAAGAGATCTTCGGTATCTGGCAGCTGCAGCAAATTCTATGGTTATTAGCATCAATTGAATTTTTCCCACCACCATGGGCAGTTGCCTCAACAACACCACTCCACCGCCATCTATATCTTCCAATACAGTAATTTTCATGGCGACAATGAATTCATCTGGAACCATGGCATCCACTTCCTATCAATTACGATGGAAACTTGGTGTGCGTTTGGGCGAAAAGATTGCAGATTTTCTTGCGACGTCAATTTAAGCTTAATGCCAAAATGCCTTCGCAAATCGAAGTTTGAGAAAATTTGAAATTTGAACAAGCATCAGTACAAACTACACCCTACACACAAGCATAAGAGAACAACGTCGAAAATAGTTCCACTTTTATTGTTCCAATCGTTTTTCTTTCTTCTTGGATTTTAAGGTTATCTCTGGATTCAGATTCGGACAGACTGTTCGAAGAGCGCGGTTTTGTATCGGTTTTTTCAATAAGAGCGCTACAAAAGTTTTTTTTAAATAAAACAAAAACGGTTTTGGATATCAATGAAATTCTTTATTCCTGTGAAAGTACGTTCGATGCCATTATGTATGGAACTCGATTTCTTTTGCATGGCCACCACGGGCACGCTTCCAGAAGTCCAGACGCTGAACTCGGCCGATACTGCTGCAATTTCACGTTCGATATTCGTACGAAGTTCATCAATCGTCGCTGGCTTGTTGGCATAGACCATAGACTTGACGCAACCCCACAGGAAATAGTTTAATGGCGTCAATTAATAATTTAGATTTTATAAATTTAGTGGAGTTCTTGATTGCTTCGTCTTTATCTTCCTCGTCATCTAATGATGACGATACATTTTTTTTCAGAAATATTAAACAATTATATCTGGAAACAAGTTTCGTTGAAAAGATCAAATCTCGATTTTGAGAGTAGATCTTTGAATTTTTGAATGAAACTCGCTATAAGTTCACTTCGAAATATGCGATGTGTTAAGATTTGAAGATATTGCATACAAAATTAAAATTGAAATTGTGAAAATTGTGTATTTTTGTTTATAAAATTAAAGAATATCAGTATTTGCGCGATACACCAATTCACGCTTCCATCCGCACTCAAACGCTTTCTTGTAGAAGTCGTCTGTTGGTATAATCACGACTTATTGGTGACGGCCAGCGGTGTTGGTGGAGGAGCAGCCACTACTTCCAGAACAGTTGGAGAAACCACAACTTGTACAGCTTCTGGAGTGACAACTGTCGTTCCAGTCTAGGTAGATGGCGTATTCAGTCAGTTTCTTCGGGTACTTCCGGAATTTCTTCACCATCAAACGTTATATAGTAGGTTTGCCAATTTTCTTATCGAAGCCGAAGAGATCTTCGGTATCTGGCAGCTGCAGCAAATTCTATGGTTATTAGCATCAATTGAATTTTTCCCACCACCATGGGCAGTTGCCTCAACAACACCACTCCACCGCCATCTATATCTTCCAATACAGTAATTTTCATGGCGACAATGAATTCATCTGGAACCATGGCATCCACTTCCTATCAATTACGATGGAAACTTGGTGTGCGTTTGGGCGAAAAGATTGCAGATTTTCTTGCGACGTCAATTTAAGCTTAATGCCAAAATGCCTTCGCAAATCGAAGTTTGAGAAAATTTGAAATTTGAACAAGCATCAGTACAAACTACACCCTACACACAAGCATAAGAGAACAACGTCGAAAATAGTTCCACTTTTATTGTTCCAATCGTTTTTCTTTCTTCTTGGATTTTAAGGTTATCTCTGGATTCAGATTCGGACAGACTGTTCGAAGAGCGCGGTTTTGTATCGGTTTTTTCAATAAGAGCGCTACAAAAGTTTTTTTTAAATAAAACAAAAACGGTTTTGGATATCAATGAAATTCTTTATTCCTGTGAAAGTACGTTCGATGCCATTATGTATGGAACTCGATTTCTTTTGCATGGCCACCACGGGCACGCTTCCAGAAGTCCAGACGCTGAACTCGGCCGATACTGCTGCAATTTCACGTTCGATATTCGTACGAAGTTCATCAATCGTCGCTGGCTTGTTGGCATAGACCATAGACTTGACGCAACCCCACAGGAAATAGTTTAATGGCGTCAAATCGGAAGACCGAGGCGGCCAAGTGACTGAACCATTTCGTGAGATAACACGTTCTCCAAACTTGGTTTCCAATAAATTGATTGTGACATTTGCTGTGTGGCTTGTGGCGCCGTGCTGTTGGAACCAAATGTCCTCCAAGTCCATATCATCCAATTGAGGCCAAAAATATTCGGTTATCATTGAACGGTAGCGATTCCTATTCACAGTAACGTGCCGGTCTTGATCATCACGGAAGAAGTACGGCCCATAAACCACACCAAACCGTAATTTTTTCGGAATGCATTTATGACTCATGGAGTACGTGTGGATTGCTGCCTGACCAATACCGCATATTTTGTTTATTGAAGAAGCCATTCAGCCAGGAATGAGCCTCATCGCTGAAGATGATTTTTCGATGAAAATCCGAATCATTTTCAAGTTATTGCTCAGCCCAATTCACGAAGATACGACTCTTCTGGTGGTCAAGCGGCTTCAGTGCTGGCGTCAATTTAATCTTGTAAGGATGTTGGCCAAGATCTTTTCGCAAAATTCGCCACAACAACGTCACAGAGATGCCCAACGTTTGAGAACGACGTGTGAGAGACAGATTTGGGCTTTTGCACCTGAAGCCTCAGTGGCAGCAATATTCTCCACACCACGGGCACTTCTTTGTCTCACTGGTACGGGAACATTTTGTACTGTGCCTGTGGATTCAAATTTTTCCACTAGACGCTCAATTGTTGATCTGCTAGAACGATTATGACGACCATAAATTGGACGTAGCGTTCTTAACGTTGAGGCCACTGACTCCGAATTTCGGTAGTAAATTTTAATAACTTCGACTCGTTGTTGGCTCGTATGTTTTTCCATAATGAAATGGCAAACCTTACTGAAGAGAAATGTCAAAAGAAATGTCCCTGTTGAAAAACCCTTTATAATCGAAATTCAATCAGTTATTTAATATTCACTATTCTCTTGTTAACCGAAATCTTAAGTAAAAAGAGAGGCCATCAAATGAAGAAAAATATTCATTGATAATGCCTTGACGATGATGTAGAAATCTTTTGACATTTCAGAAGTTGGAATTCCTCGTCAAATATACGAAATAAATTAATATTTTTTTTGGTTACACAAAAATACTGAATAATAATAACATCTATAATTTCAAAAAACCATTTTTATTTATTTTGTATGTTAAATGCGTTAATAACTAAAAAAAACAAATATCCAAAAAATATTACTTGCGATATAGCTAGGGCAAGTTTTGCACTTGGAAAAAAAATCGATCTCGTTATTTTTATCAAACTTCACATTATGAGGATAGAGGACACCAAAAAGTGGGTACCGCAATTCCGTCTGTCTGTCTGTCTGTCCGTCTATCTTTACAACGAGCTACAGCGTAAACGGCTGAACCGATTTTATTCAAACTTGGTATTTAAGCGTTTTAGGTGATTGCATAAAATAGATTTTTGAATCCTTTTTTTAAGCCCAAAACTACCTGCCATCAACAAATTTATTCTACTATTTTAATTATCGGAAAAACAGCATTAATGATTTTGATGGAAAAAAGTGTGTGCACTACTATAGGTATAGTCTACATTTTGGTGAACATTTTTTTTTATAGAAATTTTGTTATTAATGGTAACTGCCATACAACCATTTTTTTATTTTGGACTTTCTCATAAACGACTCGATAAAAATTGTTATGTAGCAGGCAGTTTGAATTTTAAATAATACTAAAAATATTTTTTTTTTTGAAAATTCAATATTTCGAAAATCGGTGGACGATTTGTTTTTTCCACTTTTTAAATTTATATAATTAAATACTTAAAATTGTCATACTTAAACGTTTTTAAGAAAAAAATTTACGAAATTTTGTGTATAAGATATTAAGTAACAGAGACTAAGGCCTGTTTGCTGATACACAACTTTTTTTAAGTTCTACTTAGGAACTTATGTGACAGTTTAAGCAGATGAAAAAGTAGCCATTAGGCGTTTTAAGTTGAACATACATATTTATGATTCGTAGCAACAAACGGGCCTAAAACATATTGAACTGTTTCTACGAAGAATCTTGTTCTAAAGATGTGATAAAACATTTATGAGCAAGTACGTTCTTCAATCCAATATGTCATACTTATATATTTTATGTAATACTTTTTCAAAAACATAAACTATGTTCCACTTAGGCGCTTATGTGGAACATATGTAAACTCTTAAGTTTCGTATCAGCAAACGGACTTTAAAATTTAAGGAAAAACTTACGACTTAGAAATTACTACGAGAAACATTGCATAAAGATTAATATTCAAATGGTTATATACCTAAGCTACAACATAGTCAGTTAGAAGTGATACTTTAGTAGCAAAGCAATTCAAAAATTCAAGTGGTACTATAGATAACTCCTCAGCCACTATTTTGCTTTGGCAAAATATTTTTTTTTAAAGGAAACTGTTTCATTAACGCCACTTGTGCATAATTATTAAATATCATATTTTACTAACTCAAAGGTAACTTTATGATTTATCACAAACACACATTTTATCTACCAACACTTAGCAGCGGTACGTTGGAGGTTACACCTTTTCCATTAAACAACGAAGAGTAAGCATAGCTAGGTGTTTTCATTTAAAACAATCCTTTAGGCAGCTAATACAGCAAAGCAGAAGTTTTCTGCCTCCGGAGGAGTATCTATAGGTACATATATTCTTTCGCACATCGTATACTACCTGAGCCCCATATTGTAAAAGTAATAGAGAAGAAGAACTACGAGGAGCTAAGTACCACAAAAACCGTATAATCAGTTTGTGGTATAATAACTCCACATCCATAAACATATCATTTAGTTAAAACCCAGCCTAATTCCTTAAAGGCATGACAGTGTACATATAGATAGAACCTATGTGGGGCTATAAGAGCCCATCCTCACCGCTCATCCAGCTGCAACTTCATCTCCATTATCTCTATCGAACCGTTCAGTTTCTAGATGACTATAGAAGGTAGGTATATCCTCTCACAGTAGCATTACAAAAGTGTAAGTGTACACGCAGTCAGTGTAGCGTGCATTAGTTTTGTGGTAATCCTTATTCCTTTTTGCCATAGAAACCAGAAGAGTCTTTCTATGTTTGTGCTTGCCAACAAAAATAAGAGGAAACGGGCTAAAAGGGAGGCCAAAAGAATTCCAACACAAAAACAGGGACTTATCTCTGGTAAATCTATGACAGACCGTTGTATACGTATAAATTGCTAAAGATGGGGCTAAGACTTAATGCCTATCTCTATAATGTTGTAGCTGTGTTACAAAGGTACACAAATCTCTTTTTTGTGCAAGGATGCCTTTGTATGACTTAAATAATTCGAAATCCCATTTGGAATCAAGCTTTTGAATAGGAATGTCTGTATGTACTCGTACCTTGAAACTAGTCTCAAATGCCAATGCCACTATGCCAGTCAAGTCCATTCATTTGGGGAGTTCCTTCAATAAGCAAAATACAAGCGTTAGAAAAATAGTCATCCACCCTGGCCGCGTCGGCTACGCGCGCCGCAAAAACATCAGAGAACGAGAAGTTCCACTGCTGATACTGAAGTAATGCGGTGAACATCACCAGATCTTGACTCATCTATATGAGTACCCCAATGAATCTGTGCCGAGTCATATTTGGGTTTGCATTTAAATTGACGTCTGCAGAATTATCCTTTGGCAGCTCGAAATGTCTGCTCGTATTCAAACCATGAAAAGCGGCAAACCTTAGAGGAAGGCGAAATTCTAAACATGGACGTTATCTACAGGTGAAATCTGGAGTGAACTCAACTTGAAAGGTAGTAATGGCGGGCAGGCGGGCGGTCGGGCGCGGCGAGGTACATGGTCGGCGTTATGTCAATGCAGAAACCTAGAAAGCAATTATTATTAGAGTAGCACTCTTCAGCAGCTTCGTGAGGAAATGGGTTGGTTAGCTATGTATCTACAACACGGCCGTCAGTTGGATGGGAAAAAAAAAGAAAACTCCGTTGATTAAATTTGATTATAATTTTTGCTGGCAGGGAGAGCGTGCATTTGAATTTCATCTAATTAATGAGATTTCTCATGAGTTTTTTTTTGGTTGTTATTGTTAGTTAATTCTGTTTGATCAATACTGATTTTAGATAAGGACATAGCCAGTTAGATATTAAAATTTGTTAATAGAAAATTAAGCTTCAAGTCTTTGAACTCATTAAATTTGTAAGATATTATTGTTTTTGGTTGAAAGCAAATTGAAGAATGTTAAAACGTAAAAACAAATAAAATGCACGGCTGTATCGTACGAACTTGCTCTTGTAGATAACAACTTTAATGTAGCAAACCATTGAGGCTGTTTAATATGTAGGTAGTCTAGATAATTACCTTATGCAGGCTTAATGCCGATATAAGTAAGATTACCTTGATTCTTATGAATTGCCGAATGGATGATTCAAGGAATAGTTACTTAGGTACCTACCTACCTACAAATGTATATTCAAATCTAGGTTATGGATTTCAATTATGTAAGTTAGGACAGTAAAATCTATCTACCTATATAGATGGAACCTAAGTAGTATGTTAACATGTACATAATGAAAATGAAGGATGTAGGTGGGTAGGTAACTATATGCATATAACTTAGTAATTAATGTGCAATATGCATACATAAGATTCATGTGATTTTTAAAGACATATATAAATATATGCATATATTAATGTATGAGCGGTTACATTCTATGTAGTATTCAGTCACGTACGCAAAAGTATTTAAAAATAAAATAATAACTAGGTAGAAATTTTAATTTTAATTTAAATTTAATTTTAATTTATTAATTATTAATTATTTAATTTATTAATTTACTAACGTTAGAAGTGTTATAGCTTTATGGAAATCCAAAAATGCCATTTGAATTGATAGATAAGAATATTAAAAAAAAAAAAAAATCGTTGGAGCGGTTTTTAAAAAAAAAATAATTTTTCATATATACAATTTAGCAAACAATTAAGAAAAAAAATTGAAACGCCATTTCGAAGATACTATTAATATACATATAAAAATCAAATTTCAAAAAAATTCTGTTATTGGTTTTTGAAAAATCGATTTTTCAAAAAAAAAAATGTATTTATTTTTTTAAATAGAAAAACTTTTTTTTTTGAAAATTTGAGTGTGCAGTTTTATTAACTTTGTTAGGATGAATTTTCGTAAAAACATAATTTTAATCGGTCCATCCAATAGTGAGAAAGTCGAAAATATGTAAAGTGGTTCTATGGGAACTACCGTTAATAAGTAAGCAAAATAAAATATTTGTATACCTAAACGTGGACTGTACTAATTTAAAGATACACACATTTTTTATAAAAATTTTTGGAGCCGTTTTGGAGAAATACATTTTTTCTTAACGGGTTTTTAAAATTTGTATGGGAGGTGCCGTTGTTTTTTTATTTAGGAAAATAATTTATTTTAACTATAATGCCAAAAAACTACAAAATACAGGTTTTGAAAAAATCTGTTTAGTCGTTTTCGAAATTTTGAGTTTTCCAAAAAAATAATAATTTAAGAAAATTTTTTTGAAAACCTTTGATTTACAATTGTGTTTAAACTTTGTAGGAGCTTTTGCATAAAAAATTTCAAAAATATCAAATCAACCGTTTCCCAGAAAATCGAAAACCAAAAAAAATGGTTTTATTATAGGTACCAAAAATAACCATTTTATTTCCAAAAAAATACCAAAAGAAACCCTTTCCCTTCATTAATTAACTGATTTTTACTTGCTGTAGGTACTGTTACTATAGTGCAAGTTTTGCATTTGGAAAAAAATCGAACTGGAGATTTTAATCAGAGTTGACATTGCGATGATAGAGAAGACCAAAAAAGTGGGTTCCGCAATTCCGTCTGTCTGTCTGTCGGTACAACTCTCTACAGCCTAAACGACTGCAGCAATTTCCTTCAAACTTGTTATTTAAGTGTTTTAAGTGGTTGTCCAAACTAGATTTTGAATCGTTGTTCTAGCCCCAAAAATAACAACAACAACACATGTTACTACCATCGTAATTATCTCGAAAATGGCTCTAAAGATTTTGATAAAAATTGGTGTGTACACTACTTTGGGTATGGTCTACATTTTGGCCAAAAATTTTTTAAAGAATATTTTGTACCTGCCATACAACCATTTTATTGATTTTCGACTTTCTCATAAACGGATTTCCATCAAAATTTTTATATCGTAGCTACTTCAAATTCTAAATAATACTTCACTTCAAAATTTTCGAAAAATAATTTTCTTGGATTTAAAAATATTTTGTTTTTTTTTTTAATTAAGAATTTTAATATGTATATACAAAATTAATTGAAAAACGACTTGACAAATACGCATTTAGCTGTTTCTATAAGAATATATTGTATATAATGTAATCGAACATAGGAGAAAGTACGTGCGATCAAGTCGGGTATTTTATTTTTTATAAGATTCGTAAAAAAAAATGTATAGTCTATCGTCTTAAAAAAATTAAAAAATAGTGTTGGCATATTACCGAAAACCCGATATTACCAAGTTTAAAGAAAATCCACCCAACCGTTTAGGCTGCAGACTCGAGGACAGAGAGACAGGCGGAATTGGGAGACCCACTTTTTTGTTGTTCTCTATGATCGAAATGTCATGTTTGATTGTAGAAATTTTTTTTACGAATGCATAACTTGCCTTATTATAGTTCCTAGAATCGCAAGTAAATATATCTAAAAGAATTCAAGCTTCATAACTATGCAACGAAACAAATGTGAAGATATATCAATAACGTTATACTTAATTCTAAGGACTTGCTCTTAAATTAAATTTTAATGCAAGAAGTTTTTTTTTAATAATACAAATTCTATATACTACTGAAATACATCAGCCAAGTAGAAGACTTAGCACTATAATATTTGGACTTCTTGAATTATTGATTCAAAATAGCTTTTAACGGCCTTTAGTCCAACAAAAATTGGCGTTTCGTCCCGGCGATCTCAAATGGACTCATCAGTTGACTAGTGAGGACCTTTGCCAATACGCAATTTTTGCCAAGTTCAGACATCTTATATAAAAAATGCCAGGCCATGGGCAAAAAAAAAAATTCCAATTTAATGATTACGAATTCTAGTCTTGTTGGATATAAACGGTGATTTTTTAAGAGCTTGGTTTTTGAAAATTCAAAAAAACACAGAAACTTGTAAAAAGTTAATGAAATTTTTATTTGGATCGATAAATCAATTTCTGCCATTTACTTTTTAAAAATAATTTCACTTAAATGTTGCCCGCGGCTACGCTTCAGGTGGTCCATTCTGAAGGTCCAATTTTGGCAAACTTTTTCACACATTTCGGCCGGAATCTCACCAATGACGCGTTCAATGTTGGCTTCCAAGGCAGCAATCGTGTTTGGCTTGTCCCCATAGACAATAGACTTAACATAGCCCCACAAAAAATAGTCTAACGGGGTCAAATCACATGATCTTGATGGCCAATTGACTGCGTCAAAACGTGAGATCAACTGCTCACCAAATTCGCCTCTCAATTGATGCATGGTTTCGCGTGCAGTGTGGCATGTGGCACCGTCCTGTTGGAACCACATGTCGACCGAGTTCAATTCTAGCATTTTCGGCAAAAAAAAATCTGTTAACCCTGCGGCCTTCATCGTCCTTGAAGAAGTTCGGCCCAATGATGCCGCCTGGCCATAAACCGCACCAAGCTGCTCTTCACTCCAAATACGGCAATTCTGCTTATTCACGTATCCATTTAGCCAAAAATGAGCCTCGTCGCTGAAGACAATTTTGCGGACGTAGCTTGCGAAACACATTTTTCACAGAGCACGAATTTTGATAATAAATTTCAATAATTTGCAAAAGTTGTTCAGGCGTAAGTCTATTCATGATAAAATGGCAAGCAATACTGAATCGAAATGTCAAATGTTCGTGGAATTTGTCATGTGTGATCTGTCAAAAATATAAACGTCAAAAACCAAGTAGCAAAAAAATCATCCGTTAGTTCACACTAGATGTTCTTCACGAAATCTATGTAAGATGAACTGAATTCGGCAAAAATTGCGTATTGACAAAGGTCCTCACTAGTCAACTGATGAGTCCATGTGAGATCGCCGGGACGAAAAGCCAATTTTTGTTGGAGTAAAGGCCGTTAAAAGCTATTTTGAATCATTAAATTTTAATGTATATATCAAAAAGAAACGGAGAAGGTGCGCGAAGCACAATTTATTGTCAAAAATCATAAGAAGTTGGCCACCTTCTAGTACTGGTCATTTTGTCATTGATGATTTAGAATGCGACATTGGTAGAAAAAAATACCTACACTGAAAGTGAATCCTCGAGATTTTTGCATTTTTCATATACGTTATTTGTTGTTGGTTATTTATTTTAAATGCTCATAATTGTCTGCGCCATGGGAATATCCATTAATAAAATTAAGCCAATTAAGAAGAACGAAACTACACATTAATTGTTTTAATTGCAATATACAAATATTAAAAAGGATTTTAATAGTAAGCATTGTGAATTTAAATGCTTTGGAGACATAACCTGTGTGGACATAGAAATTTGTAAAGACAGATTTCGTATTATACCAACATACGTAAACTGCAACAACTGGGATGTGGACTTTGATAAAATAAAAGAGTTTGTTACGTGTGATCCAACCATGAATCTGCTGTTTATTGGTGATCTTAATGCGAGAGTAGGAAACGAAGAAGGAATTGAAAATGAGCGTGAAGGACACTTTCGAAAATCCAAGGATCAAATAAAGAACGCAAGGGGAAATAAGGTACTGCAACTATGCGACTCAATCGGACTTCGAATACAAAACGGTACTAGGGATAGTGACGAGCTCGGCGAATATACATTTATTGGTAAACAGGGTAGCTCCGTTGATTACAGCCTTGTAAGGGGCAAATGGAATTACATTATCACCGATTTCGAGGTACAACAAGTTCCTTATTTTGACCACATGCCGATTGTTGTGTCTTTCAAATGTAATGGTACTGAAAATCAAGAAAAAATTGATCTCAAGCTCATGCCTAGACTGCATTGGAGTGAATCAGTGGATTCATTGTACAGAAGGCAGCTGGATGTATATTTGATGGAGAACAAAATTGAGCATTTGAATGGCATTGATGATTGCATAAAGAAAGCGTGTCCGAGTTCTCACCATTCTAAAGGAGTTGGAGTGTTCAAAGAATCATGGTTTGATAAAGAGTGTATGATGGCAAGAAATGTATCTTATGTTTGACTAAACCAATTTAGGACAACCAATGAAAATGCAGCAAAATTGTTGTATATTCGGTACAATCGTAAGTTAAGAAAAAAAAAAAAAAAACATTTTATGAGCGTAAAGACAAAAGCTTGGTAAACTGCACCAACACGAGAGATTTTTGGAAGCAAGTACAAAAACTTAATGGGAAACATTACGTTATAAATCGAAATCTTAGTTCTAATACCTTGCTGACACATTTTTCACAGCTACTGAATCACGAGTGCCCATACTATTCAATATGCTCAACCCGGTTTTTATGAAGACGCACTAGATAGTCCAATTTGTGTGGAAGAAGTTTGGGTAGCGGTAAACGGTCTCATAGATGGAAAAGCGGCTGGATCAGATAGGATACCATCGGAATTCTATAAGTGTGGCACAGAAGAACTCATCAAAAACCTAACAGAAGTGTTTAACAATATACTTGAACATGGAAACATACCACAAGACTTTAAAGAAGCACTCATTTTTCCGATATTTAAAAAAGGAAACACAATTGATCCAGCAAATTACAGAGGAATCTCATTCTTAAACGCCTCATACAAAATATTTACATCAATTCTTCAAAATCGACTCAGATCATGGATAGATGCAAAAAGATTAATACGCGAATTTCAAGCGGGTTTTAGACCAGGATACTCAACAATAGACCATATCTTTCTCCTAAAAAGCATAGCTGATTCGTTCTTGGCAAAAAATAAAAAACTATACGTGTTTTTTGTGGACTTTAAAGCTGCATTCGATACGATAGACAGAAATGCCCTAATGTTCAAATTGTTTGGTTTGGGAATGACACTTAAGTTTGGCCGTGTTCTACAGAACTTATACATGGATACCACAGCAGCAGTGTGGGATAGTGAAGATATATCCGAATGGTTTCAAACCTGAACAGGTGTTAGACAAGGATGCACACTCAGCCCAAGTTTATTCTCACTCTTTATTGAGGACATTATCGGTATTCTACCAGGAGGTATTGAATATGCTGGAATCTTCATCAAAGCTCTACTTTTTGCAGATGATATTGTTATGCTCGCATACTCGCCAGAATCACTTCAACTAATGATTAACAAATTAAGCGCATATTGTACGTTATGGAAACTAGTAGTTAACCTGGAAAAGTCGAAGATCATGATATTCAAGGGTGGCGGTGGTAGATTGAGCTCAAGAGAACAATGGACTTACAACAATGAATCTATCGAAGTTGTTAAGGATTATAAATATCTTGGAGTCTACATAACAAAGAACTTGAGTATGGAAAAACATCGCTCTGAAAAATTAGCGAAGGCGAAAAATACCGCATGGAAGAATATCTTTAGTAACAGGCATATATCACATAGTGTTAAATACAAAATGTTTGAATCGGTGTCCCAATCCACATTGTTGTATGCGGCCCAAGTATGGGGTGCAAAAAAATACGAAACTGTTGAAAAATTACTTAGATTTTATTTGAAGCGCATATTTCGACTTCCCCAAAATGCGCCAAATTACATGGTAATGTTAGAGTCGGGCATTGTTTATTAAAACATTAAAATTGAATGTTGATTACATCATTAAGGTATTGAATATGCCGGATTTTCGCCTACCAAAAAGAGCTGCCCTGCAAGCAATACGTAGCAGATCTGGATGGTTTAAGGATTGGCTCGATCTGGCCCAAGAAGCTAATGTAGAATTAAATCTTAATGACTTGAACTCATGGAAACCAGCACTATACAAACTGATCTCAGATTTAGATGACCGTATAAGAGTAAGGTATGCGGAGGAAGCAGCAGATTCAATGCACAGAATGATCTACAGTAAACTGAACCATAATTTGAACGAAAAAAATTATTTTAGAGATGACCACTCCATTGAAGAAATATCAACCATGTTTAGGATGAGAGGTGAATTACTGAATCTTAATTACGTACCGCATCGTGAGGATTTATCTATCTTTTGTGAAATATGTAATATGGATGAGAGAGAAAATATTTTTTATTTTCTTGGTAGATGTCCAATACTAAGGGAAACACGAAGACATATATTTGGTGAAGATTTTTTATCCGAAGAGGTGATTTTAGGATACTTAAATGAAATGAATGTACCCAAAATGTACAAATTTTGTAAAATTGCACTAGTGTATAGAAATAGAATTTTAAGTGAACATTTTTGAACCTGAATTAATACTTAAATTGGTTTATAAATTTGTAATCAAAAGCTATAATTGTCAATCTGGCAGACGGCAAATCCCATGCTATATTGTATGTACATAATTTTGTTACTAATATTTAATACAGAATAAAAACAAACAAAAAAATCTACAAATATGGCAAGTTTTTGATTCGTAAACAAATTGAATTAAGGATTTTGATCAAACTTGACATTACGATAATAGCGAAGTCGAAAAAAGTAAGTTTCACAATTTGGTTTGTCTTCATATCTGTCTACCTGTCTTTTAGTCTCCGCGAGCCTAAGCGGGTGGATGGATTTTCTTCAAACTTGGTACTTATTGGTTTTTGGATTGCCACACGTTTTTAAATTTTTTTAGCCATACATTTTTTTAACCCGAATAGGTGAATCTAATAATACTTTTTCTCAAAATTGGCTCCAAGAATATTGATAAAAAATGTGGGTGTCCTTAAATTATAATAGCAGTCCAATTATAAGTATGAAATATCTTATTTTTTATTTTGCGTTATTTATTAACGGTACTTCCCATGCAACAACTTTCTATATTTTCGACTTTCTCACCATTGGATGAACAGATTAAAATTATTTCGTATTTTCAAATGCTACCTAAAAGTATGAATAATATTGCGTGTTCAAAGTTTCCAAAAAAAAAATTTTTCGATTTTTAAAAAGCTTTGAAAAATCGATTTTTCATAAACGAGTCACTGATTTTTTAATGTTCATGTTAATAATTGCTTTAAATTGACAATCCAATTTTGTTTACTAAGAATGTCTTAGGAATTTTATTCTTAAAAATGATTTTTTTTAAGCCGCTTCAATGATTTTTAAACATTTATAGCACTGAATGGATCGCACGTACTTGCTCTTATGTTGAATCACATCGTATGCACAAGATTCTTAGTAGGGATGGCTAAATATATTTTTAAATTGGTTTTTAATTTTTTTTTATTTTTCTTTAATACATATTTTTCTAAAAAAAAATTGGTATGGAACATTTTGGTAGGTATGCAGTATTGTGTATAATTTGATGGTCCTCCTTTATAAATGTTGAGTAATTTTTAATAATTCTTCATTCACCCTCATTCTTGTTATTCAACTGTAATACAATATACTCTAGAATCTTTGCTTCTTATAATAAACTTTTTAAGGCAGATTTCCAATGGCGCGATCGTGTTTGAGAGACTTAGATTACTTTAAGAAGCATTACGGACGCGTCGACATTACAGGAACTTTATTTTTCTTAACTTGAGCCTTGCGGTTGCTTATGTTACGTTGGTTTGTGTACTTGCTAATATAGCCCGAAACACTATACCTAAATTGTTATGATGGAACTTTCGCGTTGAAAGAAAAATCTGTCAAGCCAAAACGGCATTGTAAATCAGTCATTAGTCGTTGTAAGGCACTCGCAGCGGTTGCTACTCAACAATAAACATTTTGATCGAAATCCGTCGAGCCGTTTATTAGAAAATCAAAATAAAAAAATGGTGGTATGGCAGGTATCGTTAACAAAAAATTACGAAAATGTATAATATACCTATAGTAGTGCACATATTTTTGTATCAAAATAGTTAGAGGCGTTTTTGAGATAATTAAGAAAGAAGACAAAATTGTTCGATGATTCAAACATCTATCTGAGATAATCACCTAAAACGCTTAACAACTAACTTTGAAGGAAATCGGCTGAAGCGCTTAGGCTGTAAATCGTTGTACATATGTAAGGACAGATAGACAGACGGAATTCCCGGACAAAACATAGTATCTGTTATAAACTTCAACAGGTAGCATTTGAATAAATGAAGCAGCAACAAAGTCAATTCCTGCCAAATGAGTTTGTGCAATTAAGTATTTTTATCAACTTTTAAGCCATTACCTGAACCGGATAACCAAACAAAACTAAATATATTTACTGCACTCTGCTCAGCAATTCACACCTATATAGGACCACATATTGGAGCATAATTTGATCACCAAAAACCAGTTAAAAGTCACAGCTTGATGTGTGAACATCTTGTGTTACTGTTAACTAGCCCCTACCATCCCGTTTTCCTATCGAAAAAGAAAGCACATCCTACAAGGAAACTTGAAATAAATAATTTCAGACTTGTGTCTATGTGTTTCAGTGGACACAGTCTTGGCCAAATAATAAAACCAGTTAAATCTGAACTTCAGGTGCCATGCATAGTACTCCCATCATCTTCCAACGCAACGCAAAGATTAAATTAAATTAGATAACTTATATCGGAAACAACTATGAAAATTAATGGCTAAAACCGCTGTTGGCTTTCTGGCTTGCTAATCAACTCTCCTAGCGAGATCTTCCTAAAGTTCTTTGCGTTATTAAAGTTTCATTTTATGGCTTGCAGGGTTACAGCGTGGCCTTAAGCAATATTCTTCCTTCAAATGTGTTCATCACCTGCGATCTGCAATGAATTCTTTCATCAGGTTTTGTTACGATCCTGATTCGGGGAATGGCAAGGCACCACTACTCTTCAGTTTGGTTTTATGATCCCCATATCGGGATTAACAGTCTGGTGCAGAACTTGAATATTGGGAATGCCAATTTTGCCAATGCAGACATCAGCAGCAGCAGCGGGAAAAAAACAAAAATTCATTTCTTCCGTTTAGCGTGATTGCATTTAAATTTATCGATTTCAGCAATCAGAAGACCACCTCAATGGGATGGAACCGCAGAATTCCGGGCGCACATACACAGGAGTGGATACAAGTTTCATTTGAGATGAAAATTCTGGTATTTTATTTCTAACGTATGTCATAAAATAATTAACTGAACATTTACAAACGTTAAGGAAGGCAAAACAATAACGATGATATTTATTATATGAGACTTTTCACATCATAGTGAGTGGATTTGTCTAATCAAAATGCCTGTAAGTCCAAGAACTACTTCCACCGCGAAGCAAGGAATATTCATTTGCATAAACAAGCCGACAACGACAGCAGAGATAAATTGTTTGTTAAAAGAAAAAAACTACATACATCAGAGATAGGAAGATGGCGATGCATGAAGAACTGGCTTCTGTGGCAAGAGATCAGCATTTGGATGCCTAGCCTGTTATGAAATAAATTATTACATAGTTTGCTCTAATAACATGAGACGCTCTCCCTAATGGAACATAAATTTAAATAATTAGTTAACACAAGAATAAACAAAGAATCACATATTAACACTTCCACACTCCTGGCGTTGCGTTGGCCATATCAAACACATAGTCGTTGTCTAATTGTATTACTACCATAAACATACCCTTTCCGAATGAAGGATTTGGTCAAGAGCGGGGTCCACTTTTAGACAAAATTAGACTTTTATACATTTTATCAATAAATAAAAGAGAAAAGTGTTTTTAAGACCATCATTTACAGCATCACTGTCATAAGAGTTAAGAAATAATAAGAAAAAAATGCATGTTTGATCACGTTCGCTGCCGCCCATATAACTTTCGGTTTTTCACCCGGGTGCCAATAGTGTTTTTTTGCATAAAAGTATATATTTAGTGTTAATGAATAGTTCTGTGTTTTCGTTTTTTGTGTTTGGTCAATTTTTGAGTGTTTTATGGGTGTGACTACCGGCGGGTCACACGGCACCTGATGAATCTGAGATGCATGAGGTGTCACGTGACCCGCGCCGGTGGTCACAGTTACTTAAGTGTATGTTTTATTCCCTATGATGCTTTTTGTCAACAAGTAGCTTTTCATCATTCACAGATATTAATTGAAGTACAATTTGCAATGAATCCCAGTATGTTTTATGGAAATCGCAACCGAGACGGGGATTCCCATAATGATGACTTGGATTTTGTGGTTCCCGATTCGGATGAATATATTCCATCTCAAGGAAATTGTAGCGATTCGGAAACCCTCGAACATTTAGAATCGTCTTTGAAGAAGAGTTTTCGGATCAAGTTGTGATGTCAGGTGTCTCTGATGGACCTCTAACCGAGTGGATAATAGTTAGTGGACAATCCCTCAAAACGTTCACTTTCGAACATAATGGTGTTATAAATATTCAACCCCAAGCATCAGCAACACCTATTGATATTTCTGGCCTTATGGTTACAGAAGAGGTCTATCAGCTAATTGTCGCCGAAAGAAATGCCAATGCCAACCAATTTTTATGGAGCACACTATATCGCGTACCTCTCGCGCAAAGGAATGGGAAGACACCAACGTGCAGGAGATACAAAAAATCCTTGGAGTGGTGATGTATATGGGCATTGTGAAATACCCATCTATTGCTCACTACTGGAGTACTGACAAGTTTTTCAAAAATTCATTTGTGCCGCAAGTGATGCCGCGGAATAGATTCCAGTTGCTATTGAAATTCGTTCACTTTGCGGACAACTCAAGTATTAGTGGTAACCGTTTGGGAAAAGTAAATGGACTTTCGGACGTACTTGAACAAAACTTCGTCAAAGCCAAAGGCCCGAAAGAAATGTAGGCAGTAGATGAATTAATGGTCCCTTGGCGCGGTAGGCTGCAATTCCGGCAGTACAACCCAGTGAAATCACATAAGTATGGTATAAGAGTCTATAAACTTTGTGATCCAGCCGCGTACACTTACACCAGTGCCATATATGCAGGCAAAACTGATTGCAATAACCAAAGACGAAAAGCTACCCAAACTAGTTCACATTCGACTCGAATTGTCTTAGACTTGGCCGAAAAATATTAAGACAAGGGTAGAACCATTGCAACCAAGCTCAGGAGAAATGAAATAAAAGGGCTTGAAAATTCCGGAATCGTAATTGCTAAATGGAAGGATAAGCATGATGTTCTAATGCTTAGTACAAAACATGGTTTGGTGGAAGTGCCAACAGGAAAGCGGTCGAGGCAAGGTGAGGAAATAAAAAAAATTGCGTATGATTGTGAACTATAATCATGCCAAGCAAGGTATTTACATATCTGATCAAATGGCTTGCTATTTTACACCTCTACGTAAAACTTTTAGATGGTATCATAAAACAGCTTTTGAATTCCTTTTATTAACATCAGTTGAAAACGGATTGGTTATTTATAAGGAGAATAAGAACTGCTCAATTTAAGAGTTCAGAAAATCGATTTGCGAAGTTTTGTGTAACCCTGTCTTGGAAGCACATGCATCCACATCCAAAGCTAAGCATGTTTTGAAGGAAACTGAGAGCAGGGATTCCAGAAATAGAAAAATAAGAAAACGGTGAGCCGATTGCTATAACAATATAAGTGAAAGTGTAGGCAGAAACGCTGCAGTCAAGAAGACAAAAAAGGTCACAACTTCTTGTGGTACCTGCCAAGGAAATCCTTCTTTATATTTAGAATGCTTAAGCAAGCATCATTTACAATCATAATTTATACAATTTTTCAATCATATAAAGTGAATTCTAGTTTATTTTTTATATCATTAAATTTTCTTTATTTTTTTTTTGTCAATAAAATCAACCCCCAAAAAAATTGGATAAAATTGGGCAAAACTAGGTTCATTTTTTTTTATTATGATAATAATGCTTTTATCTAGGTGTTTTTTTAATAACAGGCCACGCAGAAAAAAATCACACAAAAAAAAATTTTTGAAAAATTTTGGTACAAATTTTGGTTTAAATTCTCTAGGAGCTTCTGCGTAAAAAATTTCAAAAAAATCAAATTAACCGTTTCCGAGAAATTCGAAAACCTTTTCTTGGTTCTACTAGAGGTACCAAAAATAACAATTTTTTTCACAAGAAAAAATTATCAAAAGCTACCCTTTCCTTTCGTTAATGAACTGAAAAACGCGTAATATGCCCACACACCGAAAAAACAATATGTACAAAGTTTGAATCAAATCCACCGAACCGTTCAGGCTACAGATTCAAGGACAGACAGACAGACAGAATGGGTTTCTTGTTTAACGTATACACCTGCCGGTTACGGCTTTATTACACGGTGGGCCTACCCACGTACGGACTCAACGAGAAGGCATGAGTATTCCCTGTTACAAACATCTATTTATGAGCGACAACACCGCCACTCATAATATACACGAATTGTATAGTAACCACAGCCACTGCGAGCTCTCCGAAGAGGCCTTCCCAAGACTTGTATTTTCGGGCATTAGCGGGAAAATAGTAGGATACAAGTCCCCGCAGTACCGAATTACGATATTACTGGAGTCTTTTCATCCACCTAAGTGAAGAATGCACTACCAGGTTATCTTTGGCGAATGACTACCCAGGAGCGATAATCCTGCCCTTTTTTTATGTTTTGCAACTCAACTTAGGGACAAGGGAACCCTATGTAGAAATTATTCCTCACCATCGGGATAATGGATCATCGTATTTCTACTATAGACAAGGCCATATAGACCTTGCCACATGGCTAGTATCCCAAAACTAGCCATATCAAACTTTCGTTCTAATCCTCATCTTGGTAAGCAGGGGCTTCGTTTCCAGTTCCATAGAACTTTCCACTTACCGCTACCACCTCAGAGCTCGCCTTAACCAGATAGATTAGCCGCCCAGTGCAGAATAGCCTCATTAAAGAGACCTAAGCATTCCTGAACGTTGCCCGTCTTTCACCTCGAGGAGGAACTATCTTGGCTCATCACGACGGACTAGGAAGAACGGCTCCATTGCAAAGCAACTTTCAGTATATTCCCTTAAGGCCCGTCGATCAGATTTCCCGAAAGACAGACAGACGGAATTGGGGGACCCAATGTTTGATTGTTAGAAAAAAAAATTTGTTTACGAATACATTACTTGCCTTATAGTACTTATAATCGCAAGTAAAAAATGCAAACAAAATTTTAAAAATCATAAGCACCTAGTTTAGTAAGACTTCTTTAACTATTTCTAAAAATTAAATTTAAGAACATGATTAGAAAAAAATCGTCTACCCCTACAGAATTTTCAAAGACCCAGAAAATATATTTGTTTTTCGAAAATTATAATACCTTTGTGGTATTATTTAGAATTTGAAGGACCCCCATCGTTTAACGTCGTATGAAAAAATTTGTTTGACCACAATACAGTCATTCCCTATAATAGAAAACATTTTTTTTTATCAAAATAGTTAAAGTCATTTTCAAGATATGGTTGTATGGCGGGTACCGTTATTTTTGGATATACAAGAACGTATTTTCTTTTCTAGAAATTCACAAAAGGCCCTTTAATGCCAAGTTTGAAAAATCGTTGCTGCGTTTCGGTCGATAAAAGTACCAGGCAGACATACAAGGGGAATTGCCAGAACAACTTTTTTTTTCGTGTTCTCTATCATCGTAATGTCAAGTTTGATCAAAATCTCGAGGTGTTCATATTCAGTTAAAAAGATTAACTTGAAACAATTCAGCTGTCAACTCAATTGATACTTTCCCGCACAACAGAATTTGTTTGGTGATATCTGCCCAGCAGCGTTGCCATAATGTGCCCCATCGGCCATTTGGCCCTCTGTTTTATATTCTGGCCCTTGGCCTGCGGCCAACGAAGAATGGCCCGTATATCTCGTAAAGTAAAGTAATATTTCTAATTGCACCACAAAAATTATCAATATGTTTCCCCCTGAGCCAACTATTACCACTAGAGCGTTGCCGGAGAAAAAAATTTGTGAGTGCCAATGCTGACAACAGAAAGTGCCATTTTAGGCCACTAAGTGCCACCAACAAAAAAGTGAAAAAATTCCGAAGATTTCATATGTAATTTTTAATTTTATTTAAAGAATAAATAAACACAAAATTAATAAATTATAAATTAATAGATAAAATACAAGAACTTCATTAAACGAAAGATATAAAATAAATGCAAACTTCAATTAACAATATAAGTCTTTAGGTGGTATGAAGTGCTGGCAAGTTTCAGCATTTATTATTTCATTAAACGATAAAAGTGATTTAAATAATGCCGGTCGTCAACTACGTACTTTTTATTCAACTCAATCATTGGATTCAAAAATTTACAACCTCTTACACTAGTGCACAAACTTGCGTCCATCACAACAAAACATGTTGAGAGCTCCGTACGCTTAGTTGGAAAGCTTAGTGATATGTTGAATAACCTCGAACAGCTAGTTGATCAACTCGTTCAATTGTTGGAGAACCCGGTAAACCTAATTGATAGTTGACAAACTTACCCAAAAGTTGAATAACCTCGTACACTAGTTGATAAACTTGTTCGATTTTGACAAAAAAAAAGTTTTTCAAGTTTATCAACGTTTTTGATATGCTTGTTCAACAAGTTGTTAGACGCACTGATCCAACGCAACACATAACAAATATTTTCACCTCAACGGCAACCAACACCAAACAAAATTAAAAAGTTGATCAACGAGTTGAACAAATAATGTGAAACACTTTATCTTGAAAACGTTGCTCAACGCGTTAGATCAAAATTTTCAACGAGCAACACGAGCTCGTACACTAGTCGTTCACTTGTTGAACAATTCGTTGAGTTACGATCTTCAACCGAATTAAACTCGTTGGTTGAATGGAATTGAGGACATAGTACATTAGAGTTGAATGTGTTGAACTCGAAATTAGTGCGTTGAACGCCTAGTGGAAGACCGGCATTAAGAAAGTCGATTTTTTTTATTGGTTTTAATGTTATTAAGCATGAAACAACCCGTTTCAGCTGATGCACTATCATGTGCTAAAACTAAATTTGATCATGAAAGTGGATATAATTGAAAACATTTGCTCGTCGATTCCTAGAGTGACATTTGAAGCCATAAGTGCACCGTCGTGCCACTTCAGCAACGTTGCCTACAACACGGCAGTATCGAAACAACTTACCGACAAAGCAATCCAATTTTATATGGACATTGCGTTGTTGTAACGCACGCAAAAGCACATCTGACGAGATGAGCTGCTCATGAAAGCTATCTTGAGTTATCCCAAAAATGTTAGAATAACTAGCTATCCGAGATAATATATCTAATAAATGAGTAAACGCCCCCGTTTACACACCCAGTATACCAGTGTGGAGCTCTCAAAAATCAATTGTTAATTAATTGAAGTGAAAATGGATGATGATTTAAAAATGTTTATTTCTTTCAGTTCAATGAATACTATTTTGAAAAGATTTTCATGTGGAACCCTATCTTGTCCATTTTTTCGAAAATGTTGTTATCTTTAATTATTTCTAACAAAATTGTTGCTTCAGATTGAAGCATACATATTACGCTGTCAATAATCATGCATTCACTCCCTCAGCACAAAACAAGAAAGCAATAGACATTCAACAAAAAAACATCAAACCATATCGGTAAACCATTCCGAATCTTTTTACACTTCATGTCAGCACACTATTCCGGAACAATATTTCTCGAAGTACTGTGTCGGTCTCGATATGTCTCCTTGTCAAGAAAATTTCGGGCCCGTACTTTTTGAAAATGGTCCTCAGAAAGACCCTTTTCGCTGTTCCCAGAGACAAAGAGCACCGAGCAATAATAATAAACGTCGAAAAACTGGGTGTAGGCTAGTTTTTTAATTTCACATCGAAAACTTTACAGCTTAAGCATTCGATCTTTTTTTTTATAAAATATGCAACGAAAATCAAACAAAATTTAAGCAAAATATATAAAGTTTGCTATTCAAAATGTCCACAATTGCGAAAAGACAATTTACACTTGCAAACTAATCTTCTTGACGGCAACAGCTGATTTGACATGCGTGATAACTATTAAAAAATTTTCATTTACACTCAGTGCTGGAACCGAACACACATATGAAACAAGGTCCAGAGAGATAAACAAATATGACATCGAACACTTCAGTGCCAAGGATGGGACTTTTTGAAAAACATTCCGAAGTAGATTTGAAATAAAAGCAGTAGATTCTATTTTATTTCAGTAGATTTTTATATTTTTAAAATATAAATAAAAAGTAACCCACAGAACCTACAGGTTCCCAACAATCTTTTATAGCGTCACCCATTTCCTTGAAGAGCATAATATTTTGCAAAGTGGTTGTATTTATTTTATTTCAAAGTTTATCCTTCACTAAGCTTGCTGTCGAAAATTTGTGTTCGGATGGGGCACTATATTTTACATAAATGTTTAAATGTTTGTTTATTATAGAATAGGGTACTGGCGGAATACGTCAATGGCAAAAAAAAATGGCAGTTAAATCACTTTCAGGGAAAACATTGTTGTCAAAGTGTCACTAGATGTATAGAGAAAGGGATGGGACACTTTAGAGAGAGATAGCTTGGTAAAAATATGTAACAATGGGCAAAATTGAAGTCATTGTAGCCACCACAACCACCTATGCATAAGTACCTAAGAAGTATTCATTTTTTACTTGCGATATAGGTACTAAAGGGCAAGTTTTGCATTTGGAACAAAATAGAAAAATAGAAACTTGACATTACGATGATAGAGAACACCAAAAAAAAGGTCCCGCAATTCCGTCTGTCCGTCTGCGTGTACAACACTCTACAGCCTAAGCTGCTGAAGCGATTTTCTTAAAACTTGGTATTTGAGCGTTTTAGGCGATTGTCTAAAATAGATTTTTAAATCGTGCTCTTAGGGCCAAAACTATCAGTACATCCCATACAATTATTTCTACCATCTCAATTATCTCGAAAACTGCTCTAACGATTTTGATAAAAAAGTGTGTTCACAGTTTTCGGTATACTCCACATTTTGGTCAACAAAATTTTTAAATATTTTGTTATTAACGATAACTGCCATAGAACCATATTTTTTTATTTTGAACTTTCTCATAAACGGCTCAACGGATTTCGATAAATATGTATAAATAGGCCGTCCTGCAGATTATAAATAATACTGGATTTTTGAAAAAAAAATTTCCTGAAAATTCAATATTTCGAAAACGGGTGGATGTTTTTTTGGAATTTTGAAATTGAAATTTTGATAAATGCTTAAATTTGCAAGAACAGTACAGACATTCGACGAGAGTAAGCAGCGGTACCTAAATTATAAAAAAAAATACTTTCTGCACTTGAAACAGGTTTGAAGTGAGATTGAATTACAGATTGCCATCTTCGAAATCTTTCGTTGAGTTAAAATGGAGTCGGTTTGCCAGTTTTGTCGAGTAACTTGTACAGTTCAATTGAGTTTGAAGAATTGTTAATCAATATTTAACTCAATCTCTAACGGTCGAAGTTATGACATGTACTTCGTTCCGAATATCATTTCTATTACAAAGTACTTTTCGTTCCGCTTTTGAAATGGTACTTTGTAAAACTTTTGAAATGTAAAAAAACTAAGAAAATACGTTTTGAACTTGAGGATTATTTTTTTCCAATTTCGAATTATTTGTTTCAAAATCTGTGAAGCTAAATCAAGACAAATAATTGTGGTAGAAATAAATTGTTTGTATTTCACTGTTTTTGACATTAGGAAATTTGAACAGGAAAGTAGGAGATTTCATTCCGCTTTTGAAAATTTTTGTAAAATTTGGCGTTCGAAATACAAAGTAGGGTCCAAGGTGTCAACTTTCTCGGAAAGGCATTGAAAGCAGGTGTCTTTGAGTACATAATTAAACTGCGAAGCTCTATGAATTTCTCGAAAAAATAATCAAATCCTGTTCCGGTACCACAAAATTTGTCGCAGAGGATATCACGCTCGAGAAATTAAAATTTTTCCCCAATTGAATTTTAGCCTAAGTCATTTGGACAAAATTACAAAAACTCCCAACTAAAATGAAAACATAGTACACATAAGCTGTCAGTTGTTGGGTTGTCATTGAAAAAGTTGAAAATAATAGAATTTATCGTGTCGTTTTATTTTGACGTTTAAAAATGGCAAAATTTCTAATCAATGTGTTCCCGTACTTTTATGAAAAATTGTTTTTAGTTCAGAGATTTTTAACCCCACTCTTGAAAACATGAAAGTCTGTTGTCTGAATTTAAACGGGTATCGGTAACACCTCCTGAAACATCAAATCGCATACATACATATCTGATAAAACCACACGTCTTTCACATTCATAATAATCAATGTAAATGTCCACGTACTCGTACCTATGGAAAGCCCCTTAGTTTTCAGCATTCGATATGATCATCAATATATATTCTTAAAACTACTTTAAATCTAATTTGACAATGTTTCTCATTTAATTATGAACTTTTTATTAAGGGGAAGCTTAAGACACATAAATCTTTCAATGACCACAAATTTTATTCTTGCTGAAATGAGGTATGTTAATCCATTTCTAGGTCTTGCACTATAAATAATTATACACATTCACCATTTTTAAATTTATTCAGAAAAGGGTCATAAACTATTCGATGAAATTATGATTTATGTAAAAGCTTAACAATTTTTGTTTAGAATTTATTTAAAATTCATAAATCATTAAATTGACTTATAAGCTAAAGTATTGTTGTCCAAGTTTAAATCTGAATTTAATCATAACCAGATTAATATAATCAATTCGTTAAATTATGTGAATCACTTTTGTTTCATTTTAGAACAGAAATGTGCGCTGGGGAGCCAATGGCTGCCACATAAAATTATAATAACTTCGAGAATGGTTAAGATCAATGCTGTCTTGTTCAAAAGATACAAGGGACAAAAGTAAGGGAAGATTGCATAAGTTGAAAAAAACATGATATCGATAAGATAAAGCATCCTGAGATAATGTATATATTAGCATATCTAATTAAAAACTTTGTACAATAATAAGCAAACAGACAAAAATTCGACTTGTATACCTACTAGTAACACTATCGATTAACAAATCTCAAGAACTCATCGATTCATATTGACATAACAAGCAAATACGAATTCGATTTTGAAATTTTCGTACCGGTTTAACGTCGCATGCAGAAAGAGGATCTTTCATTTTCGAAAACATTTGGGATGCAAATATGTATGAATTTGATAACGTTTATTAAGAAAATTGACAATTTGTCAAAGCAGTCCATCTCTCTATATATTAAATAACAATAATGTTGGGTACACATTACGAACCTGCGTGACACTCATGTTGGATATCAAACATGTGTGAAAAGTCTTAGGTACACATTTATCAGTTCAATCCAAAATCTAGCTCAATGAACACATCAAAATATTATTTTTCTTATTCCCTACTGACAAAAATTAAAAAATGAACTAACAAACAACAAATATACTTTTTAAATCTTGTTCGATGAATGATTTGCATATAACATGATCGATTAAGAACGCTGCCTGACAGGCAATATCAAAAAATGTTGTGAGTAGTGTTTCATGAGTGTCACATGTACGGTGACCATCCGTCCCGTATTTCCCGGGACAGTCCCGTATTACGCTCGACTGTCCGGGGTAAATTTTAGGAAAACCCGGGACGTACAACTGTCCCGTATTTTATTTTTTGTCCCGTGTTTGTTCCATATTACCATATATTTATATTATTTGAATAACGTTAAAAAAATTTAACAATTTTGTTTCAAATAATTTAAATATGTGTTTAATATTTTTATGTCAAAGTGCGAATCCGCCTTAACAAATGGTTCAGAGGGATTTACTACATAAGCATGTTCACTGATCGCATTAATTAATAGTCCCCTTCTCTGAGCTGTCAGATTTCATTTCAAACTATATCTTAACAAACTTCAAACTGTATATTCACAAAAAAAAAACACAATACATAAATTTGAAATGTGAGTGTATACTTGTACAAACAAATGGAATTTGTTGAATTTGTATCTTTTAAATATTTACAATAAATTTAGAAATTTTTGAAATACCTTCAAATAGAAAATGCGAATTTAAGGATTTTCTTCATAAACAACAATGAAAAACCCAATACCGTAACCTGTTTAAAATACTTTTCTACGTTTTCTACAAGCAGTGGTGGAAGCTATGATATTGAAGAGCACTTAAAACCAAAAAAAAGACAAGGAATCTGACTTTGATGCCACTTCAAACAAAATGTACAATGCTTTTTAATACGACAAATTTTCAAGAGCCTGCAAGGAAGAATGGAATTATTGAATGCACCTGGACTCATTGAGGTGTTATGATTGTACAATGCATATCGAAGCTTATTAAAAGCTGTTTTGATCAAATATATTCCTGTGCAGGCACAAAATGTGAAACTATTGTATTCAATGTTCTTGAACCAAATTATGTCGAAGGAATTAAAACTTCTCTGCGCAGAATAAGTTTTGTGACAGTTTTTTCTGATTGTTCTAATCATGGCTGTATAAAACTGTCCGCTCTTGGTTCATTATTTTACACCACAACTTCATAGGTATCCTTGTCCAGACTTTGGAGGTTGAAAATCTTCCAAGGGCAACATCGGACATCACTACAAAATACATAAAACTTTGGTAAAATTTAAGCAATTTGTGCTTACAACATAAACTGTTATTTTGGCGGTTCAACAAGAAAAGGCAAGAACAACACTTTTGGGTAATTCTTCGAAACATTCCTATCTTATAACAAAATGGAAAAAAAACAAAATAACTGTGGCCGAGAAATGGAAAGACATATTTTAGCATTTTTACAAGCAAAGTATAAACTTCAAAAATCTTTTACTTATTGTCGAGTTAGGCCTCTGTCTGCCAGGTCCAAATGCTCCAACCGAAAAAGTTCTTTGCATAATGTTAATGGTAAAATTAATCTATAATTTTAGCTGTCAGGAATTTAAAAAATATTTAATAAGAAAAGATAATAATCATCAAAGAAATTTGATAGGCAAAAAAGTAAAAAGTACTAAAAATTCTGTTGGTAATGTGTTATTAATGTTTATTTTTCAAAGACTTGGCAAAAAAGGTTCTATATTGAAAAAAATGTTAAGTTTTTGCATCTGTGCTGTATTTTAAGAATTTTTTTGATTTTGTACCATTTGCAATTTTTAAATTTATGTGCCGGGTTTACCTCAGATAAATATGGTCACCGTAGTCATATGCCATCATGTGTACAGTGTACACATTATCGATCGTGAGTAAACCTGTCACGCATGTTCGATAATGTGTACCCTACTTAACATTTGAAGACATTTGGACAAATTATAACGAATTCACATTATGACTTTACTTTTGCCTCAGTTGTACGACCTTCTAATACTGAAAATATTGCCATTTGTTTCCTCAGACAACGAAGATGTCATTAGGTTTTTTCGTTAAGCCCTAAAGTCGTACTAGGATCGCACTAAAGCGTTTTTTGAAAAACCTGAAGTCACCCTATTAAATAAAATGTGTGTTTTTTACCTAGGGTCGCTCTCAACTCACACTGAATAGACCTCGGTTTTTAGCAGGAGCGAATTTAGGTAAATGAATAAAAGTCAAAGTCGCATTAGATCTGAAGTAGGGATGGGCGATATTGAGAAAAATATTGAATCGATGTTTTTAACAATTTTTCTTTGTACTTCCTTCAACATCTATATTGAATCATTGGTTTATTTATTTTATTATCAATGTTTCAATAACATAGATGAACATAGATCATCATTAATCTGAAATATTTGTTTTGTTGTGAATTCTCGTTTTGTATGTAATTTCTGATTTTTAAAATGGAAATTAAAAGAATAGCTACTCCAATTTATTTTCCGACACAGACATACAAAATAGGAAACCTTGGAAGTTCTATATTGTACATAGGGCTAAAGCAAATGAACTAAGAACTTAAATTTAACATATTTTAAGTCTTAGTTATTAAAAAAAACCTGGGCTTCAGTCCAACGAATGAACCTATTTTAGTATTTGCAAAAATTGAAGAGTATGCGGCGAGAGGAAATTTTGTTATGTAAAATTGACAATGGTACATGTATAAGACACTGATCATACTATGGAGTTATATGGTGTTTAAAACAATGCATTAATGTTTTTAGATATAGATGTGTCAAAACAAAAAGTTTTACAATTTTGGAATTCTGTACTTTTCAATTTATTTTATCAGTACAATTTGCAGTCGTCTGCCAGCTTCAATGGCACGACAATAGGCGTACTATGATAAAAAAAACCATATAAAATCGCATTCCATCGCCGCACGGACATGTATCTCAAATTAAAGAAAGGAAAGAAAGACAGAAGCCCATTGCACAGAAACATATAAATACATAATAATATTGACAATTCTGTTTTATTTTCTTTCTTTTTTGGTACACTCTGATATCATGCAACAAATAATTATTGAACGGAGATTACATTGGAAATATTGGAATTTGTGATTATCTCTATCAGAAATGTTTCATACACATACAAATTCAAAATTTACCTCAAATTATTCATACATTTGATACGACAGAAAGTACTGTTCCGACGGTTATCTGGTTGGTATTGTAAATTACTTCTCCGATTTTTTTAAAATTATTTCCAATAAAGACAAAACAAAAATGGAAGAAATCGCTCTCAAATTTTTGAAAGGAATGGGACATAAGTCAATCTCAAAAGGGTATGACTCGATCTGTCATGCATTTTATTATAAATCAATCTGTCAAAATCGTTCTTTCAAGGAATTCGATACTTTTTTCCTTAGAGTTAATAAGTTAAAATAATTTGTATTTCTTTCCTGAAATATACAGATGTCATATCCAAAATGCAATTCTACACCAATTATGTTATTCCAAAGGAAAAGGTATGTATATTAATTGTTGTTGAATAATAACTGAACTTGTTTTTTCTTCATAAGCTGCCCTTTCCATCTTTCCTCAGACGATGAAATATATATCTAGATCTACTACTCACTTTTCCTTGCTTCCATTAAAAAATCAAAAAAAAATGTATTTCTGTTGAACCGGATAGCACTTAATCAATTCGTTGAGTTTTTCAATTTGAACACACCAGCAATTTCAAAATTGAAAATGCTCTTTGCGGTATCGGTGAACTCCACGCATTATTGTGTTCTGGCCAAGCAATACGAGTAAATCATAACAGCTAACAACATCAACATCAGTCTGTCCGGTGTCCGAGGGTCGGTCGGTTGGTTGGTTTTGTTGTGTTGTAACATTAAACCATTAAACTCTTGCATAGTGCACCAGCAACAGCTAACACGATTACCACCAGTCAAGGAAGTAGAACCTTTAAGTCTGGACATCGTTTAGCAAACTTTGCAGTGCAGCTTAAAAGGAATGTTCGGTTGAACGGGGCCGCCTTTACTATACACATGTGAATTGGGCGATCATGTAGCGCCCTCAATTGACTAACCTCCAGTTTCACAGTGGGAGATTAAAATTAAGATCAGCTGAACCTTAAACTGAGTTTAAGTTTTTGATTTAACTCGTCCGGTTTCACAGTGAAATCTGATTTTCAAATCAGTTGAACTTCGTTTAACAAGATTTTATGAAAAATATTTGATAGCATTTTTCTTGCCTTGTCTTCCCTTTCTCTCTCGGACACAAAACACAGGCGAAACAACAACAAATGTTTTGTGCTGTTGACAAGCGAGGGAAGATTTATTTTCTTTCAAAGTACCGTCATTATTCTGATTTTGGTCGGCGATAGCGAAACGAGAATAATAAATATTTAAAATAATATTCAAAATCACTTCACAACTCCATAATATTTAAATACACAATTTTTCTTTTATTAATAATTTTTTCTGAAAAAAAAACACAAGTTTGAAGTTTAAATGGCAGAATAATCTCGGTTAACTTAAATTACAAATTGAACTCAGTTCAAGGCTTAAAGGATACTATGAAGCCGAATAAATTGTTGATATAAAGTTTAAATCAAAGGTGGAGTTTAAACTTGCACTGTGAAACTGGGGGTAAACAACTAAAAAAATTATTTTTTATTTTTTTTTATTTGGCGATTGCTGAATAAATATCAAAAACTTATTAAAATTTGGTCATATCTATGCACAGAGAATTTCCGGGACTTAACTCATATTCCGGATAAACATGTGTTACACACTCGGCATATTTCTCTGTGTTATCGGTAGATTCTATGGAAATGTCATTTTTTTTTTTAAATGGTGTCTTATTTCATCCAAATTCCCTCCCGCTTATATACAATAGAATACATAGGTCGGATTTAAATGTCTGAATGTACCACTCTGCGATGGAATAATAATGCTTGGTAAAACGTTTAGCTTTCATGTGGAGTGGTTAATAAAAGAATCTGAACGGTGTACGTTCAATATTGGGGTTAGGACTAAGTTGATAATAAATCGTGGAAGTGTTGGAATGATATAAAGGTAAAACATCATCAATGATATGTGACTGCTATGATTGGGTTATATATATGTGAATTATAATTTCTAAAGCTTCATGATCTTTTTTCTAATACCATAAAGGTTTCGAGATTCGGCGTAAGCTATGATTTCAACAACAAAATCCTTATTCAAAATAGCTTTTAACAGCCTTTAGTCCACAAAATTTGGGTTTCTTCCCGGCTTTACTCTTTCCCAGAAAAATAAGCAGTACACGTCTTATGGGAAATCTTTCTCAAAATCATTAGGGTGTCATGTTTTTGCACCATACTAAATTGGAAGAACTTATCCATAAAAAGTGTTTGTCCGTCCGTAAATATATAAAATAAATAAAAAAAATTGCATTGCATCTGACGCAGACCCAACGTCCTACTTAGCGTACATCTTAGTGTGGACTGAATTGCGCTTGCTGTGGCCTTTGGCTGCTGCTGCTCTTCAACCCCCATTAAATATTGATGCGCTTTCAGAGTTACCCATGTCGATTTGTTAACTCGTTCGGTTTTTTATCCATAGGCTTCTGTTGAGCGGCTTTTGATTTGAGAACTTTAAAAAAAGTTTTGAATGATGAGTGTTATCGTGGAGTATTTTCATTTTTTCACTTCCTTTAATGTGTGGAAAATGCGTTAAAATGCAGTTACAAAATGTTAAGCTATTTTCCTTGAAGAAGAACATTATTTGCGTAGATTTTCGTAAAAATGGCATCGGTGTGTCCAACAAGTCGATCAGGTGGTTAATCCGAAAATGTGGAAAATTGACGTTTTCTCGGAACGCTCTGTAGAAAATCTTGTCATAAACATAGATGAAGATAGCAGCAGCACCACCATCTCCTTTTCTGAATAAAATATTTTGTAAATATAGTTATTTAAAAGAGGAATTTATATTCATTTTTGTTATTTAATTTATAATTAATCCTAATGAATAAATGTTTTATTTTTACTTGTTTTTTTTTTATTTAAAAGGGATTTAGCCTACTGGTACGTTTTATCTTACCTCATGGTGGTGTGGAAAAAGATAAAAAATTTATAAGCAAAACGATTAAATAAAAATTCCTTTCTAAGAAAAGGGAGCTAACCCTACATACTATTCTTTCATATCTGAGACCATTCAAATTACACACTACGTAAACCCTATGAGAGCTTTCTTGGGTGAAAGATTTATGCAATTCACTGTAGCGAGAATGAGAGGAAAACGTCCTATCTTGCCTGTACTGCCTATTTTTCTGGGACAGAGTATAGTTAGATACGCACTTTTGTTAAGTTCAGTTCAACTTACATGGATTTTTTGACAAAAGAACACTCACTAGCCAACTGATGAGTCCAAGTGAGATCGCCAGGACGAAACTCAAATTTTGTGGACTAAAGGCCGTTAAAAGCTATTTTGAATCAATAATTCAACAAGTCCAATTAAATATAATGCTAAATCTTCTACTTGGCTGAATAATTTTAGTAGTATACAGAATTGTATTATAAGAGAAACACCTTCTTGAAATCCTTATTCGTTTTTGTACTTTTCGTGTTTTTTCGAATTTAAATGTCAAAAAAAAAACAATCTTACTTTCTCTTTTTAAGTGCTGGGCCCAATAACACAGAACAATCACTTGTCCAACTATGTTTGTTCAACAAGTGAAAATCATTTCTGTAACACAATAAAAATCGTAACAATTGTCAATAGAAAAAAAAATTCCCTTCACTTGTTGAACCAGTTGAACAAGTAAGTCTACCGTGATACCGTGTAAAAATTTCCTAAGAAAAAAATAAGTATTTATTGCAAATGCGACTGTGGTGGACACATACACAACCTCTGTAACACAATTGATTTGTGAGTTCATTTTTATTATATTGCAGTCAGTTAGTAAGAGCCACACATCGAGTTAAGTAAAGTTTATAAAAAGTCTATTAAAGCCAAACATTTAAATAAAACTAAAAAACCGCTTGTTCGTTATTTCACTAAACTCTAACATGCTATATGACTATAGTGACTTCTTTGATATACCGACAAACTATCATTTTATGAATACCATGAACATCTCCTATATCATGGTGTTAAGATCCAGTTTCAAACCAATGTTAGGCAATCAATATGTTCTGCCTTACACTTAGTGATTTACTTTTGTTAGTGGGGGATCGTAATTTGTGGGAGTTGTCAACAACTTCTAAGGCACACAAAATTTTTCAATAAACACATGGGATTGTATCTCAATGTCCGATTCAGAATACAAAAAAAATATTTTTTTTCCACAAGACAAAAGGCCACTAAATAAATTCTAAGATCCGTCCGATGTTATCACTTAATTTACACTACTGCATGTGATTATTTCTAACTTGTAAGCTTTAAACTAGTCCGGAACCGTCGGTTGAATTTATCAACTATTCAACAAGTTTATTTTCTTTTTGTAACTCTTTTTGTTTCCAATTACATAAACGGTGAAATAGTAAAATTTCCCTCTTGTTGATTGAAGCTAAAACAATTGTTATAGTTCACCTAGACTTGTTGTTCCGTGTTCCACAAATTTTAAAAAGTTGTTGAATATCACACAATATCAGAAAAAAGCTTTATACCCCGTATAGTGGAACTTAAAAATGGATAGGTATGTTCATTAAAAAACCTCGCATATTGAAAAACTCGCAATGAAGCTGTCTTTCTGATATTTGATTTATAAAACAAAATCATTTTAATCAAACAATTAATAATTTACAATTTCCATTTTGAAAAAAAAAAATAAAAACAAACGATTCCTATTATTTGAAGAATTGAGCAAGCTTTTAGTTTAACCAGCAGTTGTAGAGCTCATTTAGAAAAATGATACACCTTAAAGTTAATTTTGGATCTAAGAAGGCGCCCCCTGTACTTAGATGCCTTTCTAAATTTACCTAGTCTGGCAATTGGTACTTAAAGGTTCATTCTGATTGAGTCTTTGGGTAAGGTAAAGGTACTATGTTGATGGTCGTTGATTTATTAAAAATCAACAACGAAAAAAGGAGTAAAATAGTTGCCTTCTTCTAAGGCTCAATCTCAAACCAAACGAGGTGTTAAGTTTTTTTTTGATTTTGTGGATTGTGGAATGTTATGTTAGCGATAAAGTGCTATGTACTCAAATCAATTACTCTATAAAAACAGCCGAAATGAATAGTTAAAAAAATATTTTTAAGATAGTTATTGCTGTCACAATTTAGTGTTAATAATGTTTATAAATTAAATGGCGCAACAGCTCACGAAGTGGACTAACAATTCTCAACCATTCGTGCTGTGAAATATTTGATTATCTATTTATTTTCGAAATACTGACAAAGTTCTTGACAGAAATACGTTTCAGGTTTTAACTAAAAAAAATCACAAGTGAGTAGACCATGTTGATACCTGCCTACAATAGTATACCGAATATTTGTTACCAAAACAGTTAGAACAGTGGATAATTAAGTTTTTTTTTTTTAAATAATTTTAGTATTGCAGGTACCTTTATTTTAGGGTTAAATTTGTATTCAATTTATTCACTAGAGAATCACCAATGAGTAATGACGCTTAAGTACTAAGTTATTTCTAGGTTAGATCGTGGCACAAACAGACTCTATTGCGGATTCCATTTTTTTCGTGTTTTATATCATCGGAGAGTCAAATTTCATCAAAATCTCGAGTTTGATTTTTTTTTTCAAATACCAAACTCGCCCTATAAATACACACACACATACCTTACACCAGTTAATGCTTCGATTGTGACTTGAAAGATAAAATAGAATTGCTTCTGCTCATATTTAATGAGCCTCAAATCCATTTGCGGAAATCACACCCACGTTATGCCACTCTAGCTCTTGAACAACATATCCACAATCTCTCGTATGAACCTTTATCTGACGCCATTCGCCATACAAAGATACATCGTATCTTACGCTTCTTCTTCGCTTGTTCTTGCTCCGCAGGTGTAGGCACTCGTAATTTTCATTTTGATTCCATTTAATTGCAATTAAAATACACTCGCAAAGATAAAACATCACACAACTAGTCCGCGCAGAAAGGAAACATTTCCAGGTTTTGTTCCCCCCTCTTTCTCTCACTCTTTCTATAAAATACTTGGTGTAAGTTGAGAGCTGCTGAAGGAAGGAATCGCATTAAAAGAGCATACTTCTTGAAAATTACCAACCAGTTTATCCTGTGGGTCTTGTAAAGATTGCCCACAGGCTTTTTCATCTTTTCGTGCACACTAGAGGATGAGCAACTAGGAGTCGCGTTGGCCGCGCGCTCCTTAGTCTGAGTAGCTGAGCTGAAGTCTTCTGCTTGTAACAACATTCAGTTGTTGTAAGCTAAGCCCATCCTTATAGCACAGCAGCAACAGAAATCTTAACGAACCGTTGCGTTTGTTGCAATGAAGTGCTAGAGCAGCATAATCAACACAGTTGCCATAAACAACAACAATAATGGGATGAAGCTGAAGTATTTGCACTTGACACTAATTACTCGGAAAATCGGTACCCATTGCCAACACACGTTTAAAAGGAAATGTCATAGGAATTTTTGGTTGAAATGGGGAGGGAGTGTGTGGGTTATATTTATGTAACTATCTTATCTATTTAATGAAAACGTGATTTCTAATTGACACACGTCGAGATATAGAAATTGACTTAATAATTAAGTTTAGGTTGAATACTAAATGCTTTCTATTCATTAGATTCAAAATTTAACTCACTTTATTTTTGAATTAAGAATGCGCACGAGTTCTTGTATGTGATTATTTATATCTCTTTTTTATCGATAATTCGTATGGAAACTTCTAAAGTTGTTAGCGATATTTTGGCACACATGTCAAGTGGGATACTATTTATTTCTTCAGTATTTAACTCAGGCCTTGATGTGCTCCATGGTGGAGGGGAAATCTTTAACAACTAACAAGTAACTCCTAAGGAAAAAATCGGAGAGGCATGCATGCCCGACACCTCTCAAAGAGACAAGTAGAGCAGGGGGAAAACTGCGATGTAGAAAATTTTACTATGAGATAAATATTAGGACGTAGAAAAGTTAACCTTTCATAATTTTAATAAGAAATACAATAGATGGTGTAGTTTGCACAAATATCAAAATTAGAAAAAGAAAAGACAAATACATATGTATGTTTTGTAGAAATGTCTAATACATAAAACAAACTGTAGAGCATGGTGTCGGGACATAACTCCGCGGGACATAAATTCAAAAACGAATTTTGTCATATTTGACATGTTTTGTTTGAAGTAAATACTGTATCTACATACCTATTACGAGCTGAAACTTTTCCTAATCCAAGTGCCAATTAGCAGAAATTCAGGTGAAATTAAAAACAGGCTTAACCGGTTTTATCTTAGCTAATTACTAGCAAGGCTGCCATATGTCATGAACTCAGCCCTATGTCATATGGCTAGAAAACCAAAGGTTGTTCGAATACCGCCGAGCTCTTAAAAGCTAAAATGGAGTGCACCGCCAGAAGAAATTTTAAGTTTTCGAAATAAATCGAAAAAAAAAATTAAATCATACACCCAAACTGGATCCCACCCATTCATATAATTGGGTCCAGCAGGGGGATTACTCAGTGAAATGTATATACATTTATGTATGCATCGCTGAAAAATATCCAATTATAAGATACCGTGTGTACATTGTGTGCAATCTCTGCCCGAGATGAGAACAAAAACTGCTGTGAAGTCGAGTACTTTTTTTAAAGGTTCTAAATTCCAAATATCGACCTTATGTCTCCCTTTAAAAAAAAAGTTTTTGGGACATCAGTCCAAAAAAAAAGAATTTTGGAATTATGTCCCGCGAAGTTATGTCTCTGCGCCGCACAGCAAGAAAAAAAAATAAATTTTTTTGAAAACTCGAACACTGGTGGATTTTTTTTTGATATTATTTAAAATTTAATATAGTAAATACATACGACTGCCATTCAAAACTATTTTTTAAATAAAAAATATCCCATGTGGATTTTATGAGAATTAGTTCATGTTCCAGAGTCATTAAAATTGTATGTCGAAATAAAATAATGTCATTAAAACAACAAACATCATCGATATCTCAAATCTGACAACCAAAAATTGTGTTATTTAATGTTTACATCTAGTTGTCATTATTACAAGACATTTTGGCCAAAGTGAAGAAATAACTGCTGTAATACATTTTTACACCACACTTCGAAGAGAGGAACTAAATAAAGTACACAAAAGAGTTATCCAAAAGAAAACATTTATGTGAATGTACGAGTATGTCCATATAACATTCAGTAAAAATGAATAATTACTAATCGATAAACCTTCATTCCAGCGAATCAAATCTGAATGTTCCCACAAAGACTATAATTTTCACGTAATGAAATAAAAACCTTAGGAGAAAATATCATCAAGATCCTATTTTCCTTCACAAATGTAAATAAATCTTAAAATACTCACTTAAAGTGAATCCGACCACATAATTGATAACCATTCTGAGCAAGTGGGCGGACAAAACACTCTGAATTAAAAATTTCTAAATTTGTATTTTTCCTACGATGTGTAACTACTATATAGAAAGTTATGGATTCGTAAAAAACTCGAACTCGGGAAGAACGGTGATCAAACTTGACATTACGATGATAGCGGAGACGAAAAAAGTGGGTCTCGCAATTTCGTCTGTCGTTCTGTGCTCGAGCCTAAAAGGTTGAACGTTAAATTAAAAAAAAAGCCGTATTTTATTTTCTCCGTGATCCAGATCAGATCTTCTATTTATTTGCGTTACAACGTAAAAGGAAAGAAGACAAAGACAACATAAAGTCAAATTACAGTGTGGCCATAAAAAAAGTTCTGTGATATTAGCATTTAAGATCTTATCTGTCTTATTGTTTAGTGTTTAACGTACATATTTATTTATTTATTTATTTTCTTCATTGTAATTAATGTTCAACCTAAAAGTGATGTCTACATATAAATTAAACCACTAATGTAAAGTAAGCAAAATTGTTCAAAAAGAAAAATAATTGTAGGTATAATGGAATTTTTTACAGTTCAATAAACCAGTCTCTTGAAAAAGTTGGAAAACCCCAACGAAACGTCGAGAAAGAATGAAATAGTTTTATTTACATTCGGAAATTACTGATCTGTAAGCCTGTCTTATATAAAATCCTTTATTTATTTATAAAAGGATTTAGTTTATTTGTTGTAACGCAAATAAATAGATAATTATCTATCAGATTATAATCTGATTTGTATCATGGGGAACATAAAATACGCCAATTGAGTTTGCGTTAATATGCCCAGACGTTTATTTAAATTGTTTCAAGACGAAAAATAATCGTATCTGCCATACATTATTTTAACAAAAGATACCACTTACTTGTCTCAAAAATGGCTCCAACGATTTTTATAAAAAAAAAATCAGTTAATTAATGAAGGGAAAATGTACTTTTTGGTAATATTTTTTTTTGTAAAAAATGTTTTTTTTGGTACATCTAGTAGAACTATTTTTTTTTTTTTTTGGTTTTCGTTTTTCTGGAAAACTGTTCATTTAATTTTTTGAAACTTTAAACAAAAATTTCTCAAAATTTTTTTTTTGGAAATTAAAGAAAAAAACATTTTTTTTTTTTGAAAACTCAATCTTCGAAAACGACTCAGTTGATTTTTTCAAAACTTTGTATTTAATAGTTTTTGGCATTATCGTCAGCACAATTTTCTAAAACAAAATCAATGGTACCTCCCATACAAATGTTAAAAAAAACAGTTAAGAAAAAATGTATTCCTCAAAAACGGCCCCAATAATATTGATACCAAATGTGCGTATTCTTAAATTAGTACAGCCCACTTTCAAGTAAAAAAATATTTTATTTTGCGTACTTATTAACGGTACTTCCCATAGAACCACTTTTCAAATATTCGACGTTCTCACTGTTAGATGAACCGATTAAAATTATTTTATTTTGACAAATGCTTACTAGAAGTGATAATAAAACTGCGTACTCAAATTTGCAAGAATATGTTTTTTTTTGTATTTAAAAAAAAAATAAATTATAAATGTTTCTTTTGATAAATCGATTTATCAAAAACCAGTTAGGTACTGAATTTTTTGGAAATTAAATTTGTTTATTGTTTATCTATAATTACTAGAGATGTGACGGATAGCCGGTAGGTATTCGGTATCCCGCCTGCCCGGCTCCTTTTTTAATATCCGGCCAGAGCCAAATAATCTATTTGTATACGGCCGAACTGGACGACGCACGTACACGTCTTGCAATAATAAATCAGAATGTCCGTGATAATCAAACGCAAGAGGTGCGTACAGAAGATATAAATGGAGACCTGCCCATATGCTTCAAACTGCACAATCACCACCACAAATTCGACAAAAAGTAATTAGAAGAAGAAAAGTGGTGAATGTAGACTTCAATCGCGCTGCTTTTGAATTCGATACCGTATTCGCATTTACTTTCTCGATGCTCCTGGTGGGACATGCAAGACATTCGTCATTTTATTGATTCTAGCAACAATTCGGCCAAGATCTCAAATTTCGTTGCATGTTTCAACATATGGCATCTTTATGGAATTGCTGCCACACTGTTTGAAGGCGGTCGAACTATACATTCCGCTTTGAAGCTTGGGATTAATTTTGTCACGGTTGACAAGCCAATAACGTGCACAATGACCATGAATTCGACAACAGCGAGACGAAGTTTGCCTGGTCCGCTAGTTTTTTTTATAAAATGCGATGTAAAACAGACGTAGTTTAGGAAAGAATGGTAAACAAATTAATAAAAAAGCAAGAACTTAAAACCGTTAAATATAATTTTTTAAATAAAAATGCGGCAACTCTACTCTCAACACTTTTCAATTAGGACACGAATTTTGGTAGCACTACCAACAAGCGACGCGACCAACCAAAGTTCTTCATTCGGTCATGCGATCTCTGTTCAATTAGGACGTAGCCTAAGTGAAGGGTCATCTTATCGAATAATAATTATTTCATCTAAACGATTCGATTACGAAGTATCGTTACCATCGTTTCATTTAATAAATTCATAAATGAGGATGCATTTCTCAGGAGATTGTTTCGTTAATACATTAGTTTCTTCATTTAAATAAATTAGTTTGATCATATAACTTATGAATGTAAATATTTTCTGCTTCCCCACTGAACAAAAATATGCATGTGTTAAAAGCCGTTTGTTCAAAGCCGTCAATACCAATTGTCAATTGCAACAACATAAATCAATCCCAACATTTTAGGAAGCGATATACCACTCTCTTCGTCTTCTAATTCGTTAGACCAATTACAGATACGTCTCCGGGAGGCCTCATTATTGATGGGAGATGAGACTGTTATAAAAGTACAGACGTCTTTGATGGCACTTGCATTTTATTTTCATTCAAACTGGCTCCGAATCAGAATTCACATCATCAACTACTGCTGATTGGCAGAAAGAACTGTTCTTGGTATTCACACGTCAATGTTGCCATCATGATGTCGATGTCGACGGGAATGTGAAAGTCTTGAGATTGTGTTGTGTTATAGCCATCATCAGGTTCATCCAGATTCTAAGCACATCTTTCATCCATATTGGCAACATAATTACCCCGGTTTTGCGGTGGCATTACGCTTTTAAGAAGTTGCGAGTGCGAGTGCGCGTGCGTTGGGAAAGTGTCGTTCAACTTTGGACGTAATGAGATTGAAATCCGAGATGTAGTGCCTGAGAATGTGGCAAAATAGGAGCACGCTCTCACTGCTCAATCCCAATCATTAGACTTTCAGACAACAGAACCAAAGATGAATCGCGACCACAAATCGGGATTCTTGAATCTGGCACTTAGTGGCATGACAAATAAGAAAAATCGCTTTAACGGATAAGGATAGTGCTGATGGTGATGCTGATGCTGAAACTAAAGCTGGTGATGGGCCAACAGCAATCATGTTACTGCAATGGTTGCGTGCAGCATTTCAATCAGCGTGTGATTGAACGAACAGAGTTTGTGGGAAGGTTATTTATATCTCATTATATGAACAGACTACGACAGAGGGATATACCTATGCACGAAATCGGCAGCCACTCATGGCCGCTGATGTTCTCATTTACTTGTTAGCATATCGCCTCGCCTAGGGATGTCAATTTGCGGCATATTCAGAAAAAAAAAATAAAATCTCTTCACGTAGCCAATGATTGCAAAAGTAATAAATTAATTCACCAGATGGAGCCCTTGTTATTATTCTGGCAGCTGAAAATTAAAATTTTAAATATATACTTAAACGGTTAATACGTTTTTGTTACTTTTTATAAAGGGTGTTATTTTATATTTATTTATTTTTTTTGTATGAATTCAAAAATACTGGAACTAGATTTTCCGTGGCGATCTTTTCTTTTTAAGGCAAATTTTGCAAGCTGTGTCGCATTTAAGAGCGTAAAAATGTGTTTTACTTGCGGTTATAGGTAATATAAATACGGTGACCATCCATACCGTATTTTCCGGGACAGCCCCGTATTTTGCTCGACTGTCCCTGGTAAATTTTAAGAAAACCCGGGACGTACAACTGTCCCGTATTTTATTTTTTGTCCCGCGTTTGACCCATATTACCATATATTTATATTATTTGAATGACGTTAAAATAATTTTATGTCAAAGTGCGAATCCGCCTTAACAAATGGTTCAGAGGGATTTACTACATAATCATGTTCACTGATCGCATTAATTTGTCACCTTCGCTGAGCTGTCAGATTTCATTTCAAACTGTATCTTTACAAACATCAAACTGTATCTTCACAAAAAACACAATAGATAAATTTGAAATGTGAGTGCTTACTTGTACAAGCAAATGGAATTTGTTTCTTTTAATTACTTACAATAAATTTAGAAATTTTGGAAATGCCTTCAAATAAAAAATGCGAATTTAACGATTATCTTCAAAAGGAATTTTTATTCGTAAGCAACAATGAAAAAGCCAATACCGTAACCTGTTTAAAATAGGTTTCTACGTTTTCTATAGGCAGTGGCTGAAGATATGATATTGAAGAGCACTAAAAACACAAAAAAAAAAAATCTGTCTTTGATGCCACTTCAAGCAAAATGTACAATGCGTTTTAATACGACAAATTTTCGAGACCCTACAAGGAAGAATGGAATTATTGAAGGCACCTGGACTCATTCAGGTGTTATGATTGCACAATGCACACAAAACTTATTAAAATCTGTTTTGATCAAATATATTCCTGTGCAGGCACAAAATGCAAGCTATTGTGTTCAATGTTCTTGAACCAAATTATGTCGAAGGAATTAAAACTTCTCTGCGCAGGGAAAATTTTTTGACAGTTTTTTCTGATTGTTCTAATCATTGCTGTATAAAACTTTCCGCTCTTGTTTCATTATTTTACACCACAACTACATATGTATCGTTGTCAAGACTTATATAATAATATACAATAACTGGTTTTCAAATCCACTGTCCCAATAAAAATTTCGTTCCTATTATTCTCTTTCTTCTAACTAATACCGTGCAATTCAGGTTGCATTTCAAAAAGACCTTAGGTCTTACAGGCATATAGTTAAATTAAAAAAAAAAAAAACAAAAAAAATAACTATTCGTTTTTTATCTCTACACTGTTCATATTGTAAAATTTAAAGAAATTTTCGAAAAGTCTTAGACCAAATACTTGAAACTAGCTCGTTACATAAAAAACTAGTTGGCTATTATATGTTTAAAGTTGCGCTAGCAATGAAATGTCTTAAATTAAAATTAAAATGTAGATTAGGAGAACAATTGATAATATTTTTGCAAAGAAATTGATCAATGAATAATTCAAACAAAAATTATTTGACCAAACGTTATGTAAAGCAAATATTCGTCAATTTTATATAACGTGTTAGGAATTCTTAAATCATTGGGATGTATCTTTTAAATAATATGGAGTTTTTAGTTGGGTAATTCTTCGAAAAATTCTTAACTGGTCAGAAATACAATCTTCGTTATCTTTTGTCAACCAACAGCAGAGGGATACAAATATTAATGATTCCACATTGTTTGACGAATTTGATTGTCACAAAATTATAACACAATGGATAGAGAACAACATACCTGTGGCCGAGAAATGGAAAGGCATTTTTTAGCCTTCTTGGAAACAAAGTATAAACTTCAAAAAATTCTTTCTTATTGTAGAGTTAGGGCTCTATCTGCAGGTTCAAATGCTCCAACCGAAAGAGTTTTCTTCATAATGAATAATATTTGGACAAATTAAAACATACAACTGAATGTTGAAACTCTCATAGCCATGTTAATGGTAAAATTAAGCTATAATTTTAGCTGTCAGGAAATTAAAAAATATTTAATAGGAAACGATAATAATCATCAAGGAAATTTGTTAGGCAAAAAATTACCAAGTACAAAAACTGTGTTGGTAGTGTGTTTTAATGTTTATGTTTCAAAGACTTGTTAAAAAAAAAAGGTTGAATATTGAAAAAATGTAAAGTTTTTGTTGCACTTTGTGCTGTTTTTTTTTTAATTTTTGTTGTTTTTGAGAATTTTGTTGATTTTGTACCAAACACGTTTTTCAATTTTTAAATTTATGTCCCGGCTTTTGCTCAGAGAAATATGGTCACCGTAACTATAAGGCAAGTTATGCATTCGTAAAAAAAATTCTAACGATCAAACATGACATTACGATCATAGAGAAGCCTAAAAATGATCAACAAAAAATGTCTGTCTGTCAGTCTGTCCGTCTGTATGTATAACGAGCTGCAGCCTGAACGGTATAAGCGATTACCTTCAAATTTGGTACGTGTGATTATTTTGGCATTCCTCGAAAGAGAAATTGAAATTTTATTTTAAGGCCTAAAGATAACGGTACCTGCCGTATGACCTCAGAGGAAAATCTTATTTTTTTCGAAAACGGCTCCAACGATTTTGAAAAAAAATTTAATATTTGGTAATAGATTTAATTTGATATGAATCAAGCTTACGGGAAAAGTCTATTAACGCTACCTATCATATAACAGTTTCTTAAAGTTTTGGCTTTCTCGGTAACTGTACATTGGATTTCTGTCAAATTTTATATCTAAAAAGATCTAGGTAGCCAAACTAATTCTGCATATTAAAATCTTATATAACTTTTTTTTTAAATTAAAATTAATTTTTGATTTTTTTTTTTTGTTGAAAAATCAATATTTTTTAAAACTAATCAAAAAAAAAATTTTGACTTTGGTATTTTAAAGATTTTGAACATTCAGATTTAATTCGGAATATAAGAAATCCGAAATTTTGTATATTATGTCATGCCGAAATACCCAGTGGACATTCCTTACCTCATGAAATATGTATACTCTATGGTATGGTTTCTGTAGTCCATCTTTTTTAACTAATCCTACCATTTTAAGTTTGGCAATCTTATTTTTTCTTGAATCTATCTTGGCGGTCCCTGTATTTTGAGTTAAATATCAATCTTAATACAAATGTGTTAGGTTGTGATTGCTCGAAGAATTGAAGCAAACTAAACTAATCGCATTCGATTGCACCTCATTAAGTCTCTGAGTATCGGTTTCTATATTTTCAAAAGGAAACGAATTCTTTATCGCAATACATTAAATGTATATGTTTCCAATACGAAGAGACCTGTTTTTCAAAATTTTTTTGTAGTTTTAGTGAATACTCCAATAAATTGCTTCTAAGAATTCCAATTTATATCGCACCGAACAACAATTTATGATATCCCATTCTTTTCAATTCGACTCTCGAAGGCCCTCAAATCTTCATCAAATTCTTCATTCAACTCCGGATTTTATCAAAACGAAGATCAATTTTATTCAACTTTGTGTATGTTCTCAAGTATGTATTCGATAATAAAACTTTCAACAAGGTCGTTGAATAACAAATCGGAAAAATTAAACAAAAAAAAATTAATTCCAAAAAAATGATTAAGTATGTTCCTAAATGAAGAACATAAAGAACCAAAGGCAACAAAAAAACATTTAAGACCAGTAATCGATGATAAAATGAAGCCGCCATCGCATCGCAGGGAGATGACCACTATAAAAATCAGGTTTCCCAATATCATTTTGACTTCACTGTCCAGTCGAGTTCAGGTAAAACAGGTGAACATCATCTGAAAGAAAATCACAGCAACAGGAATTCTGTGTTCATGCTGCTGACATTTTTTTTTATCGTCCAAACATAACGAAGAGGGACTCATTTTCGATGACAATGTATTTTGTACATAAATAAGAAAATAATAGAAGGAACCAGTAGAGGAATCTGGGATGTGTGGTCATTGTAAAACATGCTTACGAGCTTCCACACGGGATCTTAAAAAAAAATAAAACACAGTATGAAGCAAATACTTTTTTATATTAATTGGGTGCCATCAATCATGATTTTATTCCATTACAAGTTTCGATAAGATACTCGTACAACATACATGTATAATGTTTTGTTTTAAGCTCGATTGTTGTTGGTTGTATATTTGTGAATAAATCAATTAATCACAATTGCCATTGTATGGGTTTGATATTTTCAAGACAGTGGTTGATGGGTCTTTAGGGTTATTTCTATTCTAATTCGCCTATTAAGGAAGAATTCGAAAGAGGTGGGAACTTATATTTTTGATTAATTCGCTTTAATTTGATAATTAATTGGTAATTAATTAGACGGATGTATAGGGACAGTTGTTGTAAGGTATGTAGCCCAAACCCTGAAGCCAATGTTTTGTTTCAAAGTCTGTTGTTTATACATATGGATTTTTTTTTTTTTTGGAAATGAAAATTAATTTTAGTGAATTCGTTTTTATGTTACTTTTATAGCCCTCCAAAGGAGCTAAGAAATTTGATAGTCATGTTGTTAGTTAATGGCTTGTTCGTGGGAAACATAAATATCAGTTTGTAGATTTGTATATAGAGTTTTCATCTTAGGTAAATCAAGATAAAATTTATAAGGTTAAATACAAATCTCGGTATTTGTTGGCTGCTTAAGGAACACTTAACCCAACACTGGCCGATGGTAAATTGATCGTTAAGATTTGAGAGAGTGCATTTTTGGTTCATTATTAAATGGAAAATAAATAATTAAACAAAAATTATAAACAATCAGAAATTGATTCAAAATACCATTTAACGGCATTTGGTCCTACAAAAGCTTTTTTGAATCAATAACTCAAGAAGTCCAAATAAAATAGTGCTAATTTGTTGATGTATTTTAGTAGTATATAGAATTCGTATTATTAAAAATCCTTCTTAATAATAAGTGTTATTTATTTCAATATTCGCTCTTTAGAATCAACCTTGCAATTTTCCGATAAATGACATATGCTTAAAATAAAGTTTGAAGATCAGCTCTTTCGTTTTAATACTACTTAAATTATATCTGGGCAGTTTACAAAAGTTATATCAAACGATAAAGCTTGTAGGGTGGATAAAAACACGAAAAATATCGTTCATAATCTTATACACACCCATCTACCATCAATATCACCCTCTGATAAACATCCGTTATCTACGATCAATATAGATTCAAAAATTGCGTATTGGCAAGGCGCACACTAACCAACTGATGAGTTCAAGTGAGATTGCCGGGACAAAACGCAAATTTTGTGGACTAAAGACCGTTAAATGCTATTTTGAATCAATAATTCGACAAGTCCAATTAAATATTATGCTAAGTCTTCTACTTGGCTGAGTAATTTCAGTAGTTGAAAAAAAAACACCTTCTTACGATCAATATAGTTATCAAATTGAATCGATTTTCTTATCAATTTTTCTTAAATTTATATATGAAGACCTTGGAGTCGCATAGTCTTATTTTTTTTTTAAATTTATAATTTAAAAATATTTTTTTTTCAAAACATACCCACTAATTAAATTAAAATTTCAATCCAAACATTAGATTCTTAGTACAAACTAAATATGTTTTTAAAGTCGTTTTTTTAATTATTTTGTTTGTTTAGAATTTTTTTTTATTTTTTTTTTGTATTATTAAATCTGTTGGCTTATCAAATTTATTATTTAAAAATATAAACTTAAAAAAATCGAGAACCCGTTTTCGAAATATTTAATAATTTAAAATAGAAATAATTTTCTTTTTCAAAAATCCACAAAAATGTTATGCGACAATTTTAGTATGCAGCACTATTCAGAATTTGAAGCCGTTAGTGAGAAAGTCATAAATAAAAAGAAATGCACGACTAGATCGCACGTTCTTGCTCACATGTTCGATCACATTGTAAGTTCAAGATTCTTAGCAGAAAAAGCCAAATATATTTTTAAAATAAATAATTTTTATAAAAAAAAATCTTCAGTTTTTTCAACATTAGAATGCAAATTATAAGTACTCAACATAATAAATATATGTATATATTTACGAATAAGTATGGGCATGGGTGATTTTTTTGCTACTTGGTTATAAACTAAAAGACAATGGCGCAAAATTTTAAACGATTCAGTAATATGTTAAATCATTTTTATTATGATACTAGGTTAAAATGAGGATTTTACTAATTTTAAACGAGCTTAGAATCGTAAAATTTTACTAAAGTTTAAATCACCGAATGGCTACTTTAAATTTTTAGTATCGTACTTAATCCACGTGTCATTCTGATAGTATATCGGCTTTGCATGCGGGAGGCCCAGGTTCGAGTCCTGCTGGTGTCAATTTTTTTTATGTTTGTAAATAATGAAGTTAAAATGATGAAAATATAAACATCGAATATTATTTAGAGCACATGTTGGGTTTATATCAACATATAATCAATTTACAAGGCATAAACACAATAATTGTGTTCATCAAAATTCTAGCCCTACAAATGCTTTGTTATGTGCTTAATTAGCATTTTACTAGTTAACAAAAGGTTTAAAATATTTAAAAAGTTAGTAGATTACTATGTATATAGTAAATTGCTAACTAGTATCATGTTAAGGCCTTAATAAGAGGTTGTTTAAAATTTTGCGCCAATCATTTTTAAAAAAATCGTTCACCCGTTTTCGAAATATTGAATTTTCTAAAAAGAAAATGTTTAAATCCAAGAAACTGTTTATCAAAAATTTTGGTATGGAGTATTATTAAGAATTCGAAGGACCTCCTATTTTGATCGAAATCCGTTGAGAAGCTGATAAGAAAGTCGGAATGCTGTTAGTATGGCATTAGCTTAAGACTGCGAAACGAATTTTGGCATACAGGTCATAAAAATCTTCAATTTGGCCTTAATTCATACAGTCCACAAAAACCAAAACAAAAACAAAAATGATATTTACTTATTAACACGCTATCAGAATTGGTCGAAGAAAGCTTATAGCAAGCTCCGTCTTGCGAACAGTGGTTTGCCACCACAGAAAACTGTGTAATACCACCCACTGGGTCATCATTTAGTGTAGAGTTAGTTGTTAATAGGCAAACTCTATTACAAATAACACTTACGCAAGTACAAAATGAAAATATAAACAAATGATATTACGTCAATACAAAACAAGAACATAAAACATTAAACAAAAACATTTAGGAGCGTGGATCACTGGTTTTGTGTAGATTTTTTAATTTAATATTACTGATTTTAAAATCAAAAATGTCGAAAATGTTTGAATTCCAATTTAAAAGTCTACCGATTCGTGTAACGGGTCCATGTATCCCATAGTTGGTCATATGTGTTTGGACTTTAATCAAGTCGAGGCCACAGAGATTATGACCACCTCCCCGATACTAAAAAAAAAGCTAAACAGAGTAGGTCTGGTGCAACTGTGAAGCCTTTTATTATTTGGTGGAAGAATACCAAATCATTGTTTGATATAAAATATTAATTTGCAATTTTGTCGTGGTGGAATAATTTTTTTTGAGATAATGCTTTTTAAAAATAGCGTAACAGGGTGATTCGTAATAAGTGGGACATAAATATAAGATGCAATGGTCTATGGCAACGCTTCTCACCCTTTGGGAGTGTGCGGACCCCGAGCAACGAATTTATTAGCCGGCGGACCCTCTCAAGAATAAAATTTTAATGTTTTATTGTGTATAATCTTTAAATTAACATCGTTATAGCCAGAAAGTTGAAAACATGTTGGTTTTATAAAAATATCTTTTTGAATCACAAGAAATATCAATAAGCTGGTTTTCTTCTAAAGCTGACAAACTGCTTATTTCACTCAAGTCAACTGAAAATGGATTTTTAGTCCATAATTTGCTGTTATCAGGAATTGGAAAGTATTCTCGAAAACTTTCTTAGGTCCGTGAAATATTTGAGAAAACTTTGCAAAATCGAGTCTGCGGTAAAATATCATTGGCAGTTGTTAAAAATTAATTTTGTGTTGAAAATGATGAATTATCCTTTTTCTCAAATCGTCTTTGCCACACATCAATTTTTTTAAATATCGATTCGATTTTGTCTTCAAATTGGAATAGTGTATCTGTCTTTTGTGCGTTTTGTATATCCATGTTTTACTCATTTAAATAGCCAAAAACATCACATAGATATGCAACTTGTGCACACCATGTAAAATCATTAAAATGATCGCGCAATTCAAATGACAAATTACTTTCTCTAAGGAAAAATATTCGTATTTCTTCACGAAGCTCGAAAAACCGTTTAAGAATTTTTCCTCGGAATAGCCAAGAAACCTCAGCATGGAGTAAAAGCTGACTGTGGATGATGCCCATATCATAACATATTTTATTAAAGATGCGGTGGTCTAGCGGCCTTGATTTTATAAAATAGATAACTTTCACATTTTTATCGAGAACTGCTTTTAATTCTGCTGGTATTCGTTTTTCCACCAATGCCTATCGATGCATGCAACAGTGTTGCCATGTAGCTTCGGGTGAAACATTTTTAACAAAAGCGCGTAGACCATCAGTGCACACTCTACACACTTTTTCCAATTTACTCCATTTGATGTTATAAATTCATCTAAAAGATTAAAAAAGTCTTCTCCGGTCATATGGTCAGGAAGGACAAACAGAACAAGAAATCATTGTGAATAGAGTCTTGAAATTCGTACCGCACATACGTCATCAGATTGGCTTTATTTGATATGTCAGTGCTTTCATCTAATTGAAGAGCAAAATAGGAACTCAGCTTTAATTTTTCTATAAGCTGTGCCTTGAGATCACAGGACATATCACTAATTTTTCTCTTGACACTATGATTCGAAAGAGACACCAAGTCTAAATTTCGTGACTCTTTCTCACCCAGCATAGTTGAAACCAATAATTTTGCTGCCGGTAAAATCAAATCCTCACCGACTGTATGAGCCTTTGCAGCTTTGCCTATCAACAAAAAATTAAAATGGATATAATACAAATGCAAAAGTTTATGTTGATTTCCAAACAACCAGAAGTTTGACTGTAGTTAACTGCATTCGATTTTTTTAATTAGAATTCATCCTTTATGAATCTCCCTTTAGGAACAATTTGCACAAACTTTCAAACAGATTTTACTCACATTTCTAGTTTCACAGTTTGGATACTTCTATTTGTGTTTAAAATAAATTTTTTGGTCAGTAGTTACGCACATGCATACATTTACAAATAAAGATATGTAGCTACTGTCGCGGACCATAGGTTGAGAACCGATGTTCTATGGGAACTGTTTCTATCTCTCTGGTTAAGCATGCACCAGGCAGTTTTCTGAAAAAAAATATTCAAACAAGATTTTCAAAAAAAATTACGAAATTAGCTAAGCACTATAATATAACTTTGAATTCAGCGGCTTTGCGTTGTTTCTAAAATCTAAAATATGAAATGTCAAACTTTCGGAGTTTGTTAATTTTATTATATTTTTAACTCAATAGTGCTTCAAAATTTTATTTTTCGCTTGCATTTTTTTTCATTGCGAAAAGTTATTTAATAAGTTTTCTATTCTTCTTTGGTAATTTTCCTAATCCAGAGAAAACTTCATATATTATTAATGTATTAGTATTAGTGCATTGATATTAATAGTTACTAGCATACTTCTTAAATCTAAGCAAAGCCACATCTGGAAGCGGTAGCGCAAGTTCATGGGATTCAGTATTCGATTTTTGCTTAAGAATCGCGCTCTTCGATAACCTAAACGTTATAATGTTTTAAGTTTTAAGCAAGAATAAAGTTCTTGCGATTGTACATTTTATTTCCTAAGCCAATGACTTTCTACATATATTCAATAATTTACCAAGTTATACTCCCAGAAAACCTTGTTAGTCCAACAATTGTTGAAAGCGATTTTATTGAAAATTTAACTGCACAGTCAAATCTCCCTGTAGACTCCAGTTGTTTTTTACGGCAGTTCCAATTGTGCTTGACTCCAGAAGAAGTTCAAAAGGATGTTCCAAAATTCGACAGAAAAACATTTTCAAAAGGTATTTGCGCAAGCAATTTGCTTGAGTATTTCCTATAACATTACCTCGACTTATCAAATCTTATGTTCATCTTCATTTAGAAGAACTTTATTTACCTGTTCAAATGTTTTTATCACAATTGTTTTTATGTCTTTGGCTTTGAATTCACATTGCCATTCACATTCATGCACGTGTATTTGCTTAACGAACTGTTGCATCAAAACCGAGGTCATTAAATTTAATTACTAAAAAATGTTCACATTTTTTGTTAACAAAATATAAAAAACAAAACTCTAAAAGTCATTTTATGAGCGGCTTCATCTCATCTCACAGATGGACACAGAGTAAAATCTCCCAACAAGCACCATCAGAGAATTCAAATCACCGCGACATAGAATGTCATGCCGAAGAGTCCTCTGGCTATAAAGAAAAGCCAAAGGTTCTTCTAGGAGTTAGGACGACACAAGTTCTGTGAATAGTGGGGCATGGCAATGGTATATACTCTTTTTCCGCAATGACAATCTGAAACATTTAATCCGTCATTGTCGTGTCGTTGTGAGCGTCATCAAACAAAAACTCAATAGCACATCCGCTTGGTGAAGGTTCACTCTTCTTCCTTGGTGAAGCCTCACATTTTTGTTGGGAAGCAAGCATTCCCCGCGTATTTTACTTCGACTATTGCGATTCAACTTGAATCAGCGAATAAAATAAATATTAAGCGAAATTTATTGCCGCTGTTTCCATGGTAATAAATTGATTCCAACTACTCTGGATGCAGCTGATGACGTTATGCCACTCCGGAGTCCGCAGAGGAGCAGTCGAGTCAAATCGTCTAGGAGCTGACTCTTCTGTGGCAATTGTTTGAGGTCCATCAAAATCTATTTGATCTTGATGCCGTTTTTGCTACTGGGTATAGGGATTGTGATGAAGACGAACCTTGTGAAAGGTTGTCTGTTTTTTTTCTTTTGATTCGCCCAGTATCTATAGAGGATTCCTTTTGAGGACCGAATACTATACGACGCAATGTTTAATCGTTTTGCAGCTTGATTTGCAGCTATAATTTTCTTGATGGTATTTTGGGTGCAATTTACCCTAATTCTATTTTATATATACAACAATCAAATGCCTTGGAGAGGCAATCTTTTGGATCTCTGGGGTGCACTTGGCAATAAGATTTTATGAATGTGGTCTTTGGATTTTTTTTTTTAAGACTCTTATGGAATGAGATTGTGGGAACAGAGCTATACATGCATGAGATATAGAATCTGCAGAATTTGAATGGTTGAGAAGTTCCAGGTTCTTCACACAGATGGTGGTTCTTGTTGTTAGCTTAGACCAATATACGCCTTAATTTTGTGAGCAAAGCTAGCTACGCATAATTGGACATTATTTTACATTCATATTCGCGTAATTGTTTTATAAACATACTTCTTCTTAAATTAAACTTAATTATTAATTTTTTTTAACTGGCCGGATCTTTGTGACAATTGGTTTCATGAAAAAAAATCGAACAAAATTTAATGTCTGCATTAGTCTGCGCAATATAAAAACCCCTTTTAATGAAGCTACAGTTTCAATGTTTTTTTATTAAACTTGATAAAACCGATTTTAATGTGATTCAGAATGATTTTATTTCTTTTCTCCAAAAACTCCTTTGAATCCATCAAAGGATTTTGCTAAAAACATTGAGTTTTTTTCTAAATAATTATTTACAAACTAATTATTGTAACTGCGTGTCAGGTTTTTGGCCAAAATTGTATTGGTTTACAAAGGGTCATAATGAGAATGTACCATGATTTTTGTAAACGGTGTTAGATAGAAAATTATATTCTGTTCAAGAATAGAACACTTTTAACATACGAGTATGTATAACAAGAGCATATGTTGGAGCTTTTGTCAAATCAGTAGTGGACTCGTACCCTGTGAGAGCATTAAAAAGAAATAATTTATTTGTAACTTGTATTACGGATATTGTGGAAAAGGCGCAAGTAGAAAAATACTTATGACATATATATAGAGTATGGTGCGTCCAAAATTACTCGGAACTTAACAAAATTGAAGCCGGAGTACCACAAGGCAGTGTCCTAGGACCAACCCTGTGTCTGTTATATAGGGTTATCCATTTTGCGGTTTCAAAAGTAAACGTATATAAAACACATACAAAATATGTTTTTTCATGATCTTTCTTTTTTATTATAAAGTTTGAACGTTGACATTATGTGTGAAACACTATATTCATTTAAATGACCACCATGCGAATTGTTGCAAGCATCGATTCATTTGAGGTAATTTTCGACCACGTTTTGACACATATTGGGCGGTATCTCAGTCATAACTTGACGAACGTTGGTTTTCAAGTGCTCAAAAGTTAAAGGTTTAGATAAACCTTTAACTTTTGAGCACTTTATGCAGATGCATAAACACGGTCTTTCGCGTAGCCCCACAAAAAAAGTCCAGCTGTGTCAAATCGCATGATCTTGGTGGCCAGTTGATATCGCCACGACGAGAAATTACGCAGCCAGGAAATGTCTCTTGTAATAAAGCCATATTCGCTTGAGTTGTGTAGCATGTGGCACCGTCTTGTTGAAACCACATATTCTTCGAGTCGTGTTCTACAATAGCAGACAAAAAAAGTCGGTTATCATATGATCATAATGTTCCGAATTTACGGTGACAGTGACAAGAAGTAATGTCCAATCACACCTCCGGACCAAAGAGCGACCCAAACAGTGACTTTTTGTGGATGAAATGGCCTCTCTTCAATTACTTGAGGATTCTCAGACAATTTTGTTTATTAACATACCCACCGAGTGAAAAATGTGCTTCGTCGCTGAAGAAAATTTGGTTCGAAAAATCGACGTCCACCGCCTGTTGTTCAAGCACCCATTCGATGTATCTTCGACGTTGTGAATGGTCAGCTGGCTTCATTTGTTGTGTGACCTGGACTTTATATGAATGTAGGTGTAGATGCAAATGCAAAATACGCCATAATGTGCCGTAAGACAGTCCTAATTCCTGAGAACCACGAGGAATCCACACATTCGGGTCTTCGGCAACACTTTCAATTACATCAGCGATATTTTCAGTGGTACAAGCGAAACGATGATGCACAGGCCTTACAATATCTGTAACCAATCCAGTCTCTTCCAATTTCTTCACAATTTTGCCAATTGCTTGCGCAGCTGGACGATTATGTAAACCATAATCTCCTCTTAAAGCACGATATGTGGCTGTGCATATTCACCATTTTTTTTAGTAGGTTTTAAAAATTTGTATGCGTTGTGCGACAGTTAAGCGATCCATTTTCGTAAATGTCAGAAAAAAATAAAATGCACGACTGGATCGCACGAACTTGCTCTTATGTTCGATCACATTGTATGTAAAAGACTTCTATGTAAAATCTAAATATATTTTTAAAGTCATTTTTTACTTTATTTTTTATACACAGTTTCTTTAGTTTATTTCTAAAAAAAATTGAAATATTTAATAATATAAACTTAAAAACAAAAACTTAAATCGGATTAATCAAAGAAAAAATTATTCAAAATTCTGAAATAAATACTTACACCAAATTGAGCTAAAAAAAAGTACGCCATTTTATTTCTTGAATAAATTTGAATTTATGAGAAAAAAATTTTAAAAATTTGTGGAGCGGTTTTTTGAGAAAAAATTCAAAAAGGCCAATTCATAGGCATTCAGCAAATACATATAACTCTAATTTTTATAAAAAAAAACTATTTAGCAGTTTTCAAAATATAATTTTTTTTTAAATTCTTTTAAAAATACCAAAACAATTTTTATCAAAAATATTGGTATGCTGTATAAATTGGGCAACCTAAGCCTATATACGTGTGAAATTTCGAAAGAATCGGTCTATCCATTTATGAGATAGTCGAAAAAAACGGTCCTATGGAAAGTACCGTTTTTAGACATTTCAAAAAACAATTTGTTCAATCATATGATTGGTCGTACCTACAAAGCCGCTCTGATTTTTTTAATCAAAATCGTTAGAGCCGTTTCCGAGAAAAATATGCTTTAACGTATTGGTTATATGGCAGGTACCGTTATTTTTTGAGCTAAAAAAAAATTTCAATTTCCCCTCTGTACAATACCTAAAAAACTCTATATACCAAGTTTGAAGCAATTCGGCCAACCCGTTTGGGATGTAGGTTTCTATACATACATACAGACAGACTGACAGACAGACTGACAGACAAACTGACAGACAAACTGACAGACAGACTGACAGATGGTCTACATTTTGGCCAAAAATTGTGTCTAAATATTTTCTTATTAACGGTACCTGCCATACAACCATTTTATTGATTTTCGACTTCCTCATAAGCGGCATAACGGATTTCGATCAAAATTTTTACACGGGAGCTCCTTCAAATTTTAAATAGTACTGCATTTCATTTTTTTTTTTTGAAAATTCAATATTTCGAAAACGGGTGGACGATTTTTTCTGAAAATTTATTTTTGAATTTATATTATTAAATATTTCAAATGTTCATACCATTTTTTTTTTTTTTTTGAAAAAATTTTAGAATTTTTATATATAAAAAATTAAGTGAAAAACGACTTTAATAATACATTTAGCCGTTTCTATTAAGAATATTTTGAATATAATGTAATCGAATATAGTAGCCAGTACACGCGATCCAGTTGTGCATTTTATTTATTATTATTTTTCTTTGCGCAATCGCCAAAAACCGTATTCAAAATTTAACAGTGCGAGCGTCGGAGTGCAGTGCAAAAACATAGAAATAAAAGTTTATTTATTATTAGCTGGAAAATAATTTAAAGGTTGTTATACTTTTTTTTGTTAAGATTTAATATTTTTAAGTAAAATTTAAGCGTTAAATGTTCAACTGTCGATTTCAAGACACGGGGCGTTCTTGACAAAATACATATATGGCTCCTTATCCATTCACAGAAATATGAATATTCGAAATTTTCGCTTTTTTGCATTGAGAAAACAATGATCTCGTCAAATTCTCTCTACGGAAAAAAAATTGTGTTGACCCTGGTGATGAATATTAGAGTGGGGATGAAATCATGGAATTGGAGGATGAGCCGTATAGGGATGGACTGTAGAGAACACCTGGAGGTGCCTGAAACCGATGAAAGCGAGTACGATTTGGATAATGAAAAACCATTGTCCACTTTGATATCGAAAGATAAGAAGATATTAAATGTAACATAGAGGAACAAGCATAAGCTAATAGCATAAAGACCCGAAACTTCTGCCGTCATTCACCTTTGCCTAGAAGCAGAAACACGCACACAAGTAACTTTTCCGTTCCTCTTCCAATAGACATATTGATAACACAACCCTAGTAATTTGTTTTGTTTTTTTTTCGATTTCACATTTATTCATGGATAGAGTGTCAAAAGTACAAATACAACTATGTAAACAAATGGTTTTTGGTGATTGAAACGTACGAAAGTTTCCAATCTTAGTATAGCTTGTTTGTGGGAACATGTCTCGTTCATTACTCATAGACAGTGATTGTCCCTTCCAAGGGACAACCTCTATTCTTTTCACTAGAGAACTGTTTGAAATGATTGTTGACGAAACCAATAGAAAAGCATTGCAATATAATAAAACAAGCCGGTCAACATTACTCGAAGTGAATTGGAACAATTTGTCGGTATATCCTTATTCACGTCCTTCATCAAGTCGCCTTCTACTAGGCGCCATTTGAACTATCAATTAGGACAGCCTTTTGCTTATGAGACCATGCCATGCAGGCAGAGGGAAGAAATATTTTTTTTATTTTGAAAAATGTGTAACTTCACAACCGGCCATATATGGCCAGGTTAATTTTGCTGGAAAAATGAGTGACTGCGCAAGCAACCATGTATGGCAAATATTATAAACTTTTAATAAAATTAGTTTAAACAATTTTTTTTTATTTTAGTCTCTTAATTGAACAAACTGTAAGAGAAAAATTAACTTTTCTTTTGTTTGTGATGTCTGTGCGTGCAGTAGAGGGTTAATACTTTCGTTATATCGGATAGCAAATTGTGACAAACGTTCGCTATTTAAAGATGTTAGTGTAATATAAAAAGCGTTCGTTATATCGAAAATTCGCTATATCGGGTATTCGTTATACTGTACGTCTACTGTATATATTTTCAATTTTTGTATTTACCAATTAAGGCTAGATACTATCTAATATTATTGATATGAATAAAGGAAAATGTTACTGAAATATTTTGCAATGCAGCAGATACAACAGCACTTCTGGAAGAGGTGGTCAGCTGAGTATTTACATCTTCTACAGCAAAGACTCAAGTGGAAGACTGAAGCAAAAAACATTAAGCCTGACACTTTGGTACTTATCAAAGAAGAAAATATTCCTCCAATGCGATGGAAATTGGGACGTGTTGTTGAGAACGTCATGGGAAGTGATGATAATGTACGCGTAGCGAATGTAAGAACTCAAACTGGAATATACCAACGGACAATACATAATCTTTGCCGACTTCCAACAGATGAACAAGATAGTAATATCGAAACTCCAGTGCGAAATACGAGATGTTAAAGGCCAAGAAGTCGAAACAAAATTACATTACTTTCGGTACTGCTTGTGGTACTTATAATGATACACACATAGTTATGTCAGATGGCATCGCAGGAGCAAATAAATATCATGAAACTAGATGATGGTGTTGGTTTATACTTTGAAGATGTTGGCAGAATCCGCACGGTAAGCACGCACTGGAAAATATTTATTTACTACAATCTAACAACATATTGGCAAGAGTTCAACGAGCTCAAAGAATATGTCAACAAACTGCAAGTGATGTCCACAAAAGAGAGTACCCATCGAATCTATTACATGCCAATAGTAGAAACGCTGCGAAACAGGATCGCAGTTATCGACCATAATAACGAATTGCTTCACAGTTACCATGCACCAAGGTACAAACGAACAAGGATAGCAAGATCACCATTCGATATTGAACTTTGGCGCATAGTTTGTTCGGTATTCTTGACCAAGAAAGTGCATACAAAATACAAACTCAAATCCACACTGCTTATAAGAATGAAGATCATTTAATTGAACTTTTGAGAAAACAAAGTTTTAAATAACTTAAAGCGTAATCAAGTTCAGGTTCAAGATCAGTTTAAGGCGTTAAATGACCATTTTCAAAAGACTATTACAATCATCACCGAGCAGCAAAGGCTAGTGACGTTAAACAGAATCTCGTTTCATTAACTTCTTATCTAAATCTTGTTCTCACAAATTTTGAGCACATATAAGAAATGATGTTCGATGTTCTTCTGGACTTGAACCACGGAAGTATAAATCCGCAAATTATAACCACCAAGCAATTAAGTGAGCAGATTAAGCTTATCCGAAGTAATTTACCTTTGTATTTATCGTTAACAGAAGGTTCAGCTATTGACATGTACAAAATGTCATCAGTGAAAGGTCGATGCTTAAATGACTATTGTCTTTGAAATGTTATTACAACTGATTGATGCTGAAGAATTTCAAATTTTAATATTTTAAATGTTCCTATAATTTTCAGAAATAATACATATATGGTAGAAACATCTGCAGAATTTATGTCTGTATCACGTACCCAGAGATAGAAACTTCTTATTGAGTGATATGGAGCTGGGAGCATGCAAGAAAATATTGTCAACCAATTACTTATGCAAGCAAATACACCCGACCATCATCCATTAAGGGAACGCAGAGATTTGTGAAATGGCTTTACTAAATAATAAAGATGAGAGTTTCAGAAAATGCACCTTAAAGGCGATACCTACACAAAATATTTGGTAAGGACTAAGATCTTCAAATAGTTGGATTTTCTCTATTCCATCAAAAATGTCTGGATATTTGATTTGCGATATCAAAACTAACGCCGTTAATTTATTTAGTAATGGGGTTCTGGAATTCAAATCGCCTGTGTTTTACAATAAATTGCCCAAAATTGTCATCAAAGGTAAAATACATTATCAAAGTAAAATAACTTCACCATTTATTCCTAGCGCGAATGTAAATAGCTGGAACATCAAAATTCAAGATCAAGAAACAACAACAATGACATCAGAAACACACATTGCAACAAGTACATTGACCTATCTAGTACATAGTTTGAGGCTCTTAAAACAAAGATCAAAGATATATTAGATAAATCCAAAGAACTGACTACCTCCACTGATATCAACTCACATGATTATCATCACTACGGAAGCAGTCTTTTCCTGCTTCAATGCATGATTGGGATTATTGTCGCTCTTTTTCTGCGCAAACGAAGATCTTATTTTAATTTTTGTTTTTTGGTGACCTTTAGTCCAAATTATGCGTTTCGCCCAGGTACTACAGTTGGGCTTATTAGTTAGATGCTGTAGTACACTTCGCAAAATATTAGTCGATGGCTACCGACATACAGCTGTAAAGCTGTAAATTTTATTTGTGTCGGTAGCCATCGACTAATATTTTGCGTCTTAGAAGGGTACTACAGCATCTAACTGATGAGCCCAACTGTAGTACCTGGGCGAAACGCATAATTTTGACTAAAGGTCACAAAATAAACAAAAATTCAAATTTAAAGCAGAGTCCACAAAAAAAGAACAATTTCTACTTAAAAAAGCAAACGAAGATCAGAACCAATCCCAATGCCAAGAAGTTTCGAGGTCAGCATTTAGAATTAAGTATATATAATAATTAATCAAATTTAGAGAGTTAAGAACCCTCAAAAGGGGGGAGTATGTTCGAATTTCATTTTAGTTTATTTTATTTTTTGTACTATGTTCAAGTTATGTTCAACAATAATAATTTTGTTAATGGATGTTAAATCATTCAAGCGTATGACCAGTCAAAAATTTTGTAGTTCAACGCCTTTCGTGTTCCACTTTATATTTTGTCTGTTCTCACTCTTAGAATCTTATTGCATAGTTGCACTTATATTTTACTTCTAATGAAGGCATGTATTTTGTGAAAAATGAAAATCAGTTCTGTGCAAACCTTCAATTGAAGAACTTGGTCTTTCATTTCGGATAATTCCTATTTTACAATTAATTATAGATTTTAACATTGATTTAAATTTTTATATTTTGGTTGTTTTTATTCGCTTTTATATTTATATTTTGTAGGGTCAAGGGGGGTAATTGTAAACGATTTTGCAATTTCTTTTTTTTTTTTCAATTTATAGTGTTCAGAAAAGCCAAACTTTGCAAAATTGAATATTTTTGTTGATGTAGCTTACGTTTGCATTCTTTAATCTATTAAAAAGTAATAATTTTAAACGTGCTCGCTTATTAGTTTTCATAAAATTTGATAATTACATTCACCGCCGTCTTTTTTTTTCGAAAAACTAGAAAAATGGGGTAAATGAAAACAAGGATCTCAGTATCTTAAGCAGGCAGAATAAAAACATTCGGAAGTGCTCTGGTTTTTTTAATGAAGGCTCTTGATACCGTTAAAAGAAACTCTGCTACCAGCCATCTCTTGGCCTTCCATTGTGGAAAGAAGTAACCAGATTAATTTTCGTTATGAAGAAACCAACTAAATCAACTAGGTCCTTCTTACTGGACGGGTAACCAGCACGAGCTCTTGAAATAAGACATCTTGCTATAGTGCCTTCCACGTTTGATGACAGTGCAAGGTTTCTGCCTCCAGATTTATTGGCAGTAAGATTTTTCCTGCCATCGATTCGCTAATAAATACGCGATATCGGAACAACGTATACGCTTTTGCGGCTTGTCGACATGTTTTGTATTTGTTGCACACGTCTTCTACTTAATTTAAAATATCATCTGATGTGTATGATAGAGCCGTGGTTTTTCGTTGATACCTACGGTACATCTTTTTGATATAAAATAAAGTAAAGTCAACGCCAAAGACATTTAAAAATGTATGTTTATAATTACCCCATTTGGTGTTTACATTTACCCATGTTATGAAAAAAATGGGGTAATTGAAAACAGCTAGTAACTTTAAAATGTTGTTATTAAAAAAATAAAACCATATGGCATGCATTAATAGATGATTTGACTGCTTTAAACATAAAATTTAACTTATTTTGATCATCTTTATTTGTTTGTAAGCAACTTAAGTAAACAGCGGAAAAACTGTAAAACAGGGAAAAATTAATCAACCACGCAAATGAACAAAACGCAAAAACTATTTGATAGATATCACCTTCCACGTGTCAGTATATTGGAAATATAATATGTTTTCAAATAAAATAATTGCATGCTGGGAAATATAAACGGTTTTTATAGAATAAAGTGTGTTTACAATACCCCTGTTCACAATTACCCCACTTGACCCTATAGTGTTTTTTTTATAAAATGACAATTTTAAGTCAACGCTTAAAGTCACGAAAGCATACATTGGACACGAGTCTGGGACAATATCTCAAAGCTTGAAAACCTATTGATGTGGAATGATTTTTGTTTTTAGTAATGTGACTTAATTAAAATGGCTTACTGGCCAGACCACGGGCATAAAATCAATACATATTTCTAGGTGCATGAATTTAACCAAATTCCCCTAGAAAAATATAATTTGCAGTATATATATGCTGCAAATTCTATTAGAGTCGGTAGACATCGACCAAAAATATTGCGTCTTAGAAAGGTACGATAGCATCTAATTGATGAGCCCAACTATCGTGCCCGGGCGAAACGTATTTTGGACTATAGGTCACAAAATATTTCAATTGGCTTTAATCCACATAGTCCACAAAAACAAAAATAATATGTAAATATTTTTTGCGTTTTCTTCGAATATAAAATGACTTAAAACAAAAAAAACTTACCCAACAATTTAAGGCTTAATCCAATTTGAAGTAATTTAAATTAAATTAAAATAAAATCTCTCCAGTTTATATAGTTTTATAAATATAAGGACACTACCTTACTGTAAAAATTATTTGTAGATGATAAGCACATACATAAATCACAAAAAGCCATAATTTCGAGAGGTGATAAATGAATCAGGAAAAGAATTTCACTGCACACACAATATATCAATATTATGTTTGTTTTGTTTTATTTTTTTTTTCAACGAAATCACAAATCTACAATTTCAAATAGTAGCCGTCCAGAAAGCAGTACAACTATTACCACTGTGTCGAGTGCGCCTCCAAACATGCATATCCAATTAAAATGTTAATCCATAAATCAGTCCAGCTGGCGGGATACCTGGCCAATATCTCTTAATCCGCCGCGCTGCACCAGCCTCTCACGAATGGAACTCGATGTCGATGGTCCTTTTTTTGTGCTAACAAAATCGAACAGCTCCGCGGGAGCATTAAAACATTGGGTATAACGGAATGGGATCCTATTCTACAGATTTATGTAAATTTTTGTTTTTTTTTTTTTGTTCGCATACACTACACACCACCCGACTTAATTGTACCAACAAACTAAGAGATCAGTCCGCACACTGCCTCCTGAAAAAAGGAGGGCGCTCCTTTTTTTTGAGAAATGCTTTGTTTTCGCCACAGAACGAACCACTGGAATTAATTTACCTTCAAGTAAGTCAAATACAATAGTGTGTATCTACTAAGTGCACCCACCGACTGATTAATCGTCAGGTAGCTGGCGGACACAACAACAAAAAATCACTGTAATTGCGAAAAATCGTATCAATTTATTGGCATCTTTCCCGGTGATAACTCAAGGCGCTTTAACGCATTAATTTTTTGTATTTTTTTTTCAAATCTCTGAATCGAGGAGGCAACACCGAGCCAGATAAGCATCACGGAGTAATCGGCGACACTGAGGAGGAGGAGCAACGAACATCAGATCCGCACCTGAGCCCCAATTCAAGATCAAAACATCGAAGAACAATCTCTTTTGGAGCCTTGAATTTATTCGGATTTGTATTCGTATAAATGACCGAGTATTTGACACACGGTTTGACAGTGCAGGAACAGCTCAATTCAGGCCGAAGAATCTTGTCGAACTGAAGGTGCTGGTCCGGCAGTGGCTGCTCTGGAGTCTGGCTGTGGATTTGAGGCAGGTTAGAACGCGCGCCGCACCGAGTCCGATTGGATTTTTATGTGGAAACACAAAATCAACCCGGTGTTGTGATGGTATGTGTACAGTGAAGATAGATAAGCTGCCATCTAATGGCGGCCTAGGCCGACTGCATAACAGCACAGTTCTTGGCCGCTTAGAAATACCTGTCATCGTGTGCAGCTACGGCTACGGCCAGCCGGTAGTAGTACCGGTGGTAGTGTTCCGATCATGTAGCTCCCGAAGCGTATCTCTACACTTCCCACTGATGCAACTTTATGTGGAAGCAACTTATTTCGGCGTGGAATAGAATGGAGTAGAGTAGGGTAGAGTGAAGGGAGTAAACACAGGATTTGAAATTAATGTTAATCAAGAACAGTTGGGTCAACCTACGGACGGACGAAAGAATGATACAACAGACCAAGACCAGAAAGCAACACCAACGGGAAGAAGCAAAAAGATATGTGCGTGTGCTCATTACTTAACTGACTGGATTGGATTGGGGATAGGGTATTGCAGGCAAGGCAATGGCTGCATTGAAAAGAGTAGTGGAACTTAAAGTGTTGGAAAGCGGAGCAGGACAGGAGCTGAAAACGAGGAGAGTAAAAAAACAAAAGAAAAATGAAATTAAAGCACTCACCTGGAAGATAATGTTGTGGTAAAAGTTAAATGGACAATTACGTGTGATGGTGATGGCAGAGAGCGGACAGCCGGACAAAGGGAGCAGCGTCAAACATATACACATATACATAACAACAACAATCATGCAAAAAGTAGAAGAATGCAATGCAGCAACAAGTCGACCGTTTTTCTGCGCAGAATGAGTGGCAAGGCAGCTTTTAGCTGGAAATTTATGTTGGTCGGTATCTGTATAGTTTTGCACGTTTGTTTTTTTTTTTTTTTTGGTTTTGCGTGAAAAAAGAAAAATTGTTTTTCGATGAACCACGTTTGTTTTATATTGATGCGCGTTCTTGAGAAACGTATACATGTACTAAGCTACTAAAGGAAAGGAACCCTTTAATCATGGAAAGCCATGTACGAAAAATGTGGCAGTACCTACCTACTAGTGTAGACTCCTTTTTAATTCAAGTGATTGTGTTTTTTTTTTTAATTTGACATTTCTCTTTTAAAAGAAAGTGCCTAGATAGGCCTTCAGAAAATTTTCTGCCATCTTTTTCTTCAATTTAAAGCTTACAAAATTCGGTTTTAATTTGGTCATGGCCTTGAGCATTAACGGTGGACTGGGTCGTAGCTGTTGAGATTGACGGTTCATAGACACAGGGGCCTGTCATACCTTGTCTAAATTGTTTCCCAAATATTTACAATAATTAGGTAGATTGAACATAAGAATGGCAGTTAGCAAGCCAAATATTGTCCTCTGAACACGAAGAATTTTCTCATCCACATCTTTTATATTTTTGAGTGGGGAATTTTTTTGTTTTTAGTTATGTTTTGAAAAACATGTTCTATTAAAAAAAAAACAAGTTTTAAGTGTGGAACCGGAAGGGAAATGCTGCCATCTTAAAAACAATAAGTTTTTGTATTTTGTTCAGTAACTCCCAAGACCTTTATTTTTTTTTTCAAAATGTTCTAGGAGCAACTTATAGACAGTACAATTATCTACAAAATGACATATTAACGAATTCTGTACATCAATTTGTTCTTAAGATATACCAAAATTTAATTTTTCGTCAAAATGGGAGCTATATTATGTATTGTTGTTTTAACAAATAAATTTATTGTATTTATATAACCATTTTGAACAAACATGTTTTTCCAAACATAACTAAAAACAAAAAATGTCCCCACTCAAAAACATAAATTTATTACATTTTATTTAAAAATATACTTACCCTAATGTTTTTGACCATTTTTCTCCAAATCTATCATTTGTACGATAAAAAGTGTCTTAATCTTTTTGTGTAGAATGACATGATCTACAATGTGTACCAACAACTTTTTCCAAAAAACGCTATTATCCCGCCCCATTCTAAAATATTTTGCTGCGCTTCGCTCCGAATTTAGGCCGAATTTAGGGTACTTTTTAGAATATGTTTAGTACGTACAAATTAAGCTCTCCACCAAAATTCAGATTTGTCGGAATTTTTTTTAAGTGAATATCTTATTTTCCTGGACTAATAAATAAAATAAATAAGTAAGATTATGATTATTTTGTACGACCTTTAAAGCGTCTGGCTATAAAAACCGCCGACGGAAGGTAAATGGCAGTATTGTTTCAACATTTCCAACAATGTTCCGTGCAACATACGCATAAATCAGCCATCAGAATATAAGTAAAGTTAGCAACATTTCCATCAGAAAATAAGAAAGGTCTGGGGGCCCTGGGATCTTGGACTATATGAAAAAAAAACCAAATCAAATTAGCTTTACATTAAATTATTCGGAACATTTCAAATGAAATTTTTTACACTTCAAACTGAAGATTAGTCTAACTTAATATAAATATTGATGTAAACAATTGTATGAAGTTTGGTCAGAGATTAGAGATCAGTAGACAGCGGATATATTTTGTATGTCAATTTTGCGATTCGTGTTGTTGCTGTTGTTGATGATATGCAGCGTTTCGAGTATATATCTCTTAGTCGCATGTCGCTCAGTCTGGAGAACTTTCATATCTTCAAAGTATGGAGAATGACCGCTTTCAATAATGCGGCTGGCCAATGCAGTCTTCCCAGGGTTATTTGATTTAATATCCGATTTACAATTGGACATACCTTGGGGAAGGAATTGTTTGGTTGTACCAATATAACATAAATTACAAGATTCATCAGGTTTGCCTTTGCAGTTGATTTTGTATACCACATCGGTGGCTTTGTCTATGTCAGGTTTGACTTTAAGTTTCGAAAAAAGATAACCAAGTGTGTTGGTTCATTCAATGCATTCGTTACTGAAGAAAGCATAAAAAGTGTTATTAAAAGTCTTCAAAACAGAAAAGTAGAAGGGCTGGATCATATAAAATATGTTTATTTAAAACATCTTCCATGCGTTGGAGTAAAATTTTTGACATTTATAATTAATGGGTGCCTTTAGCTTCAGTATTTTCCTAATGCCTGGAAAAATGCAAAAGTCTTTCCTATACTTAAAGCAGGAAAATCACCAGAATTAGCAGCAAGTTATAGGCCTATAAGTTTGCTTAGCAGCATTAGCAAACTCTACGAAAAAATAATAAAGGAACAAATTTTAAAAACTGTTTCGAATAATAATATTTTTCCTGATGAGCAATTCGAATTTAGACGTTTTCACAGCACATCTCATCAGATAAAAAGAATTTGTAACCACGTAGAACAAAATCGTGCTGAAGGACACTCAACTGGAATGATACTTATAGATATAGAAAAAGCTTTTGATTCTGCTTGGCACAATGGAATAGCATACAAAATGATAAAATTTAACTTCCAACTTTATTTGTGTAAAATTGTTTAAAGTTTCTTGTCTGGTAGATGTTTTCAGGTCCACGTTGATAGTAGTGTTTCAAATATTTTTTGTTTTGACTTTGGTGTTCCCCAAGGTTCAGTTCTTGGTCCAACCTTGTATAACGTCTATACATCAGATTTCCCAAATCTTCCCCATTGTGAATCAGCTATTTTTGCTGATGATACCGCAATATTTTCATCGCATGAGTTTGGTCTCAACATTGAGACAAATTTAAAAAATGCAATGGAAATATTAGAAAAATATTTTAACAAATGGAAAATTAAGCTGAATGCTGGAAAGATGCAAGCCATCTTTTTCTCACGAAAAAGAAAACCTTTTTATCTTCCCAGCACTCAGCTTCAATTCAATGGAAATGTAATACCATGGGAACAGTCAGTGAAATATTTAGGAGTTCATCTTGACACCAAATTAACTTTTAGTCAACACATTAGTAATACTATAAAGAAAATCAATATTGCTATTAAGATGCTTTACTCTTCACTCACAAATGATAACAAGATTTTAATATATAAAGTTATTTTTCAATCAATATTACTATATGGATGCTCAGCATGGGGGAAAGCTGCTAAAAGTCACATAAAAAGATTACAAATTTCGCAAAATAAAGTGTTAAAAATGATGCTCAATCTTCCTTGGTACCATTCAACCTTGGATCTGCACAGTGAAGCGGATGTCGAGTTGATTCCTGACAGGATTCGGAAACTTACTATCAATTTCAACAATAGCTGTGATATGGCTGACAATCCTCTCATAAGTCAGTTTTACATTTCTGGAGTAACTTAATATTCACGTACATTTATTTCGTTTGCTTGTTATTTATTTATTTATTCAGTTCTGTTTCATGTTAACTTTTTATATTCATTAGTTAAGTGTTATTTATCAATTCATGTATTTATTTATTACTAACACATGTTGCCGTTCACTAACATTATTTATTTGGATTTGTATATACCTATCATTTTTTTTTTCTTTTTTCTCAATTATTTATTTATTTTATTTACTCATATATTTATTTATTTATCCCTATTTATCTAATTTAGTATAGCTTATTCTAGTCAATTTCGCTTACTTGTTATTTATTTATTTATTCATTTTTGTTTCATGTTAACTTATTATATTTATTAGTTAAATGTTATTTATCAATTCATGTATTTATTTATTACTAACAAATTTTGCCGTTCACTAATATTATGTATTTAAATTCGTATATTCCTATCTTCTTATTTATTTTCAATATTATTTATTTATTTTGAGTATAAAAAGCATTCCTCGAACCACACAAATGTTTTAATAACAATTATTCCTTTTTTTTTTTTTTTTTTACTCTAATAAAGGTTTTTTTCGTATTTTCCTTTAAATAATTAAATAATACTTGTATAAAAAATTATCACGAAATATATATCTATCTATCTATCTAAGTGTGTTGTTTGATTTATTAGCGAAAAGTACATTTTCAGCTTTGTTCGCGATAATCTTTTTGAAGTTTTCTGTTAGACGGAAAACATAAACAACATTTTTGTAGTATTCAGGCTTGCGATTCGCGTTTAAATTTGATGAAGTTTTGTTTTTCTGCTTTTGTATCAGACCACGAATACAGAGTCATGAACTCCATTGTGTTTCAGGATTTTGAAGATTTTCATTCCATTGGCAAGGTGAAATTTTGGTCGCTCAATGTCAAAACCTTGCTTATGAGGTTGGAAGCCGTGTTGGTGATAATGTGTTAGGATTTGTTGGGGTGTGGCCGCGGCGCCATAGTTGTTTGCTAGTCTGTTGCCGTTGTCTATGTCTTCTTATATTCCATTAAAAACGAAATCTAAGAATTGTCATAAAATGAGTTGATGGATTACTCATTACATGCTATTCAGGCATATAAAGGCTATTCATAATACCTTGAGCGCGTGCAGGATTATTAAAAAAAAATTGGGTGGAACGAAAATTTAGCAATCTTTCTGACACTGTATATTGTTGGTACCAGTCAAACATTAGAACGTTGTTGCATCGAATAACATTGACATCAAGAAATGTCAAATCGCAATTATTTTCAATCTCAACTGTGAATTGGATCTTTGGGTGGAATCCATTTAGAGAACTGAGAACATATTTAATGTATGATTTGTTCATTATTGCGAAGATATCATCCACAAATGGTCCAAAACTAAGTCGGCAATTGTAGGTGACAATGGTTTGCCATGGGCATTCCAAAAATCTGCTTGTAAATGTCATCTTTGAATTCCAAATAATTGTTATCTTTTATTTTTTTTTTTCATACATCTTTGTTTTTTTACTCAATGTAAGTTAATTGTTGATTGTTTTTTTTTTAATCTGTTACATTCCTAATTATTTATGTTTTATGCTTAATAAAGTTCACCTTAAGAAGGCAGCAACCTCTGCCGAAACGTCGGGAAAAGCTAGTGCTATAACTTAATTGTTTTATTGCCACATCCATTGTGACCATAAAAGCCAACGCAAATAAGATTTTAATCTTATACACAACCAGATTTAATCTAAATTGGTCAATAACTTATGTTTAATTAAAATCAGAAAATATTCCATTATTTATAGGAGAACCCTAATGTCGGGCAACTGTCAATATTAATAGAAATTTCTATATCATATAAATATTTTATTTCTAATTCTAATGTACTTTGAGTTGAAAAAGATATTCTTCTTGAAATAAAATATTTAAATTCAGAAGTTTTCCACTTTTTTTTAATTCATTCAAAAATTACCACTTACTCTAAACGCGGATATTTTTTTTAAACACACTTGAACCACAAAAATAAGAATATATTTTCATTTTTACCATAAAGGCATTGTAACACAAAACTACTCTGAATTAAAAATAAACTGAACTAAACAAGAAAAACGCCTAATGTAGATATGAGAAATTGTGTAATTTCCAAGACGAAAAAACAGTTAAAATTCAAAATGGCGAACATATGGGAAACACTCCTCTTAAAGGTTAATACTGCTTTTTAAAATTCTGCTTTTAAAACGAAAATTCTGCTTTTTTTAATTTTGTCCGCTTTTCAAAATTCTGATTCTCAAAAAAAAATTCTGCTTATTTTTTTTAAATTTTTAATTAACTTTTTTTATTTACAATAACAAACGAGAAACCAAAAATAAAACGAAACATCCATTAGGTAAACTTAAGTATGACAAAAAAATTATTTAAAAAAACAAGCAAAAACAAAAGAGAAGGATGTTTTTTGAACTGCGCCTATGGTTGTCTTTTTTATAATTCTTTTTATTTGGTTGGTTTTGCGAAACACTTTTTCTTTTTTTCTTTAATTATAGACACTAACTGAATAATTGCCTTAAGAAGTTTACCAAAAAAAAAATATTTTTTTATTAAACTCTTAAGAAAATAAGAGTATGCCCTGCTTATCCGAAAAGGTTTGTTTTTTTAATTATTTGCAGAATTTTGATTAGCAGAATTTTAAAAAGAAGAATTTTGAAAGCAGAATTTTGTTAAAAGAATTTTGACCCCGTCCCATATTTCTCAACAACCAAAAAGCTAAAAATAATGGTTAATTTTTGACATAAATGCTGCATTGCTGAAATAAGCCTCTGAAAACAGATGATCACTGAAAGCAAAATTCATTCGCAAACAATTGATTTAAAAGATTTGAATCGCAATAAAATACACTCTTTCATATGGCTGTGACCAGTTTTGACGTTTACAATTGAAAACAGGGATGTCCAATATAAACCACTCTGCACTCTGCCGGTGTAGGTAGGCATACACTATTAGAATAGAGAAGTAGGCATACCATATTAGAATAGAGAAGTAAGAACAAGTTAGAACAGTCAATCAAAACAAATCAAAAATTGTTGATTTTATTACCAATAAATATTTATTAAAGTAAACGAGGTGACGATTAACTCTAACTACAAACCAAAATTAAACAAACCATTAGAAGAAAAACAAATAATTTTGACAGTTCTCACGATTTTGTTCTAATTTGATGTTATTCAAAAGCCAGACCAGAGAAAGTTGTTCTTCTCTGTTCTAGAGCACTTCACTCAGTAATACAATTTTTATTTGCCAAGCAATAGGTATAAAATTGCATTTAGCCAGCCAGTTGTTTAAATGGGGCATTATTTTTTTCAGAAAATGCATTCTTTTGGTATAAATTTGAATGTCAAAACAAAAATCAACACGGTAATGCTCACGAATAAATAATCCTGAGAATCTGTTTTTTTTTATTTGCGCTGTAATTAAATTAAACGCACAAAAAGCACTTATACACTTGGGAAAAAACACACATGCATATGTATAAGTTGCATCCGAGAAATGAATGATTATCCTCTTAGTGGTAAGAATTTGCAGATTGCAGCCGCTAATGCGATTTTTCTGTTTAATCATTACGTACGTGCAAACAAGATTACACAATACAATGCAATGGTCCGACTCGACTCAGACTCAGACGCATATCCAGACCGGTCGATTAAAGAAGGACCCATCCGAATGATGAGTCGCAAATTGATGCAGTCGGGTTCGTCTTCATCGATGGCGATGCGCGCTCCAGATGAAGGCCCTAATAGCTTCTGGGAAGTGCGGGAATTAAATTCAGATTACTTTTGATTCAACTGAGGATTCACATTCGGAATTTCTGCAATTAAAATCACTGAAATATTATTCCACAGTGAATGTTCAAGTTCGAGGCATTTCGACCAGAGGAGTCGTCTGTAAGAGGAAATGATCAAAACAAACAACCAAATAAAGAACTGCGTCTTAATGTGCCTGATTCGAGTAATGAAAGCCTCATTCTTCGCAAGAATCATTAAGTAGACCATAAGTGTAACTAACAAAAAAAAAAACAATAAAATGGACCACATTCCATTAACCCCTTTGGCATCAAGTTTTTATAGCAACTCTCCAGTCTCCATACTTATCAATAAGTACCTAGGCTTGTTAAAAAATAATCGTTTATTCAACCCAACCATACCGATATTGAGTTTCAGTGATTAAGAGAGTCGGGAGCTTCGACTTCTAATTACCTTAATAATCCGAAGGATCAAAATTGAACTTCATTTTAAAATATAAAATACATCTACTATGTATATCTACAAATAGGTATATGAAGCAAATTATTTCACGAAGCTATTCACACCCCAGAAAACGTATTCCTCCAGATTACACTTAGCTGATAATGGATCCGTGGTAAAGTGTTTCGTTGTCGATTAAACTGGATGAGGCTGAATCGATAAAGATTTATTACGTCCATTTTTACTTAAGCTGTAATTGCAGGGTGCGTTCAGGTTTCCTCCTTTTGAAGTCATAACCTATTATCCAAATCCAAAAGAATAAAAAATTCATGGTAAAAGATTCGATGTTTATATGCTCCCTAAAACAACAAATTGAGCTCAATACAAAATATCCCTACTACTAAGTTCCTAGGTTTTTTTTCGTTTATTAAAAAACAAACTTATTATTTAATTAGAGATTTTGTTGCTGTGCGCAATTTGAACTAACGTCCAGAACCGCTTGCCCGAATTAAATTAATATTTCATCTGCCTTCTTCGGAACATACAAATTACAAATTCATTAGTGCGTTTCAAAATTACAGGCTTAACTACATACGTGAATTTGTTTAAGCCCTGTGATGATTGCACGGTGTTAACATCTCAAAGATCTAATTTATGACTCTGTGGTTAGCATGGAAAGTCTTCCGCAAAATCAAACAAAACCCCGAATTATTGTTCCTCTTGTTTTTTTTTTCAGAATTATTGTTAGTCATCAAGATCAGGTTACCAAAATAAAAAACAATTTTGGATCGCTCGAATTTCCTGTTGCAAGTTTCGTTCTACGTTTGAAGTGATAATAGTCCAAAGCCCTATTGAAATTTGTTGTTCTTGCATTTAACATCAAAGGTCTTTAGTAAATATTTACCTCGTTTTTTTCGTCCAATTTTCTTCAGGTTTAGAAAAAACACGATCGGTAGTTTGCAATGAAATGTCAAATTATTATACTTCCCATACATACATAGGTACTATATGTACGGCGCGGCGTCCCATATTTCGCTCGAATGTCCCGGGTAAATTTTAAGAAAACCAGGGACGTACAACTGTCCCGTATTTTATTTTTTGTCACGCGTTTGACCCATATTACCATATATTTATATTATTTGAATAACGTTAAAAAAATTTAACAATTTTATTTCTAATAATTTAAATGTGTTTAATATTTTTAGGTCAAAGTGCGAATCCGCCTTAACAAATGGTTCAGAGGGATTTACTACATAATCATGTTCACTGATCGCATAAATTTGTCACCTTCGCTGAGCTTTCAGATTTCTTTTCAAACTGTATCTCCACAAACTTCAAACTGTATCTTCACAAATAAAACGCACGACTGGATCGCATGAACTTGCTCTTATGTTCGAACACATCGTATGCAAAAGATTTCTATTAAAAATCTAAATATATTTTTAAAGTCATTTTTATCTCAATTTTGTGTATGCATATACAAAATTTCATTAATTTTGTTCTAAAATAAATTGGTATGACAATATTAAATATTTAATAATATCAACTTAAAAAAAAAAACATTAAATTTGTTTAATTAAAGAAAAAATAATTCAAAATTCTGAAATAAATACTTAAACTAATTTGAGCTCAAAAAAAGTACGCCATTTTATTTCTTGGATAAATTTGAATTTATAAAAATAAAAATTAAAAATCTGTGGAGCGGTTTTTGAGAAAAAAAGTTTTTTTTTAAACATTTTGAAAATATTTAAAAAAAAAATTCAAAAAAGCAAATTCATAGGTATTCAGAAAATTCAAATAAATATAATTTTTGAAAAAAAAATTAATGAGCACTTTTCGAATAATAAATTTTTTAAATTTTTTTCTTAAAAATGATTTTAAAAATACAAAAAAATATTAATTAAAAATATTGGTACGCGGTTTAATTTGGGCAACCTAGTAAAGCAAAAAAACGGTCCTATGGAAAGTACCGTTTTTAGACATTTTTCTAATTTTTTTTTCAACTATATGATCGGTCGTAGATAAAAACCCACACTGATTTTTTTTTATCAAAATCGTTAGAGCCGTTTCCGTGAAAAATAGTTTTTAGCGTAACGGTATTATGGAAGGTACCGTTATTTTTTGAGCTAAAAAAAAATTTCAATTTCCCCTCTGTACAAACCTAAAAAACTCTATATACCAAGTTTGAAGCAATTCGTCCCACCCGTTTGGGCTGTAGGTGTCTATACATACATACAGAAATACTGACAGACTGACAGACAGATAGAATTCTTAGACCATCTTTTTTCGTCTTCGCTATCATCGTAATGTCATGTTTGATTGTTATCTCAAAACTTTTTTTTTCGACGAATGCATAACTTGCCTTATAGTACCTATAATCGCAAGTAAAAAACAAAATACTCGTACATAAATTTGAAATGTGAGTGTTTACTTGAACAAACAAATGGAATTTGTTGAATGTGTATCTTATAATAATTTACAATAAATTTATAAATTTTTGAAATGCCTTCAAATAGAAAATGCGAATTTAACTATTATCTTCAGAGGGAATTTTTTTTCATTAAGAAGAATGAAAAAGCCAATACCGTAACCTGTTTAAAATACGTTTCTACGTTTTCTACAAGCAGTGGTGGAAGATATGATATTGAAGAGCCCTTAAAACCAAAAAAAAAAAAAGACAAAGAATCTGACTTTGATGCCACTTCAAGCAAAATGTACATTGCTTTTTTAATACGATAAATTTTCAAGAGCCTGCAAGGAAGAATAGAATTATTAAAGGCACCTGGACGCATTCAGGTGTTATGATTGCACAATGCACATCGAAACTTATTAAAAGCTGTTTTAATCAAATATATTCCTGTGCAGGCACAAAATGTAAGCTATTGTGTTCAATTTTCTTGAACCAAATGTCGAAGGAATTAAAACTTCTCTGCACAGAATAAGTTTTGTGACAGTTTTTTCTGATTGTTCTAATCATGGCTGTATAAAACTGTCCGCTCTTGGTTCATTATTTTACACCACAACTACATAGGTATCGTTGTCAAAACGTTGGAGGTTGAAAATCTTCCAAGGGAAATATAGCACATCACTTCAAAATACATAGATAAAACTTTGGTAAAATTTTGGCAATTTGTGCTTACAACATAAACTGTAATTTTGGCGGGTCAACAAGAAAAGGCAAGAACATCACTTTTTGATAAGCTTTAAGCCATTACCGGTAATGATCTCATTGGAGTTAATTGTGCTGCTCACGATTTAAATAACTATTCGTTTTTTATCTCTACACTGTTCATATTGAAATAAAAGTCAGACTAAATACTTCAAACTAGTTCTTTACAGAAAAACTATTTGGCTATATTTAAGACCAGCTATTGAGAGAATAATACAACTATATAATCCTTGAAGAATTTTTTCTTATTTTAAAAAATTTGCTTAACAACTCTTCTTTTGAGGTCCTTCTTTCTTCATTCAATCCGGGTCTCAATTTTACATCTGAGCATATTATTAGCAGAGTCCCAAAAAATTTGCATGTCTAAAGTTGCGCTAGCAATGAAATGCCTTAAATTAAAATTAAAATGTAGATTAGGAGAACAATTGATAATATTTTGTCAAACAAAAATTAATTGACCAAAAGTAAGGTAAAGCAAATTATTATCAATTTTACATAACGTGTTACGAATTCTTAAATCATTGGGATGTATCTTTTAAAGAATATGAAGTATTTAGTTGGGTAATTCTTCGAAACATTCCTATTTCCTACCTGACCAGAAATAGAATCTTCGTTATCGTTTGTCAACCAACAGCAGAGGGATACAAATATTAATGATTTCACCTTGTTTGACGAATTTGATTGTCACAAAATTATAACAAAATGGATAGAGAACAACATAACTGTGGCTGAGAAATGAAAAGACATTTTTTAGCCTTCTTGCAAACAAAGTATAAACTTCAAACACTTCTTTCTTATTGTTGAGTTAGGGCTCTGTCTGCTAGGTTCAAATGCTCCAACCGAAAGAGCTTTCTCCATAATGAATAATATTTGGACAAATGAAAACATACAACTGATTGTTGAAACTCTCATAGCCATGTTAATGGTAAAATTGGGCTATAATTTTAGCTGCCAGGAAATATAGAAATAAAGGGTTATCCATTTTGCGGTTTCAAAAGTATAGGGCTGAAGTTCGACATCTGTCAAACTAGGTTGTTAAACCATTTTTTTTTTCAGTTGAAAGTCTGATATTTACCAAAATGGATAAATGGATCGCTTAACTATCGCACAACGCATAAAAGTTGTTAAAACCTACTTTAAGAGTAGATTATGGTTTACATAATTGTCCAACTACGCAAGCAATTGGAAAAATTGTGAAGTAATTTGAAAAGACTGGATTGGTTACAGATACTGTAAGGCCTGTGCATTATCGTTTCGCTCGTACCACTGAAAATGTCGCCGCTGTAAGTAAAAGTGTTGCCGAAGTCGTTCTCAGGAATTAGGACTGTCTTACGGTACATAATGGCGTCTTTTGCATTTGGATCTACACCTACATCCATATAAAGTCCAGCTCACACAACAACTGAAGCCAGCTGACCATTCACAACGTCGTAGATACGTCGAATGGGTGCTTGAACAACAGGCGGTGGACGGCGATTTTTCGAACAAAATTTTCTTCAGCGACGAAGCACATTTCTCTCCCGGTGGGTATGTTAATAAACAACATTGTCGTATTTGGGGTTCTGAGAATCCTCAAGTAATTGAAGAGAGGCCATTACATCCACAAAAAGTCACTGTTTGGGGCGCTCTTTGGTCCGGAGGTGTGATTGGACCTTACTTCTTCGAAAACGACGATGGAACGACTGTCACCGTCAATTCGGAGCGTTATGGTCATATGATAAGCTACTTTTTTTGCCTGCTATTGAAGAATACGACTTGGATAATATGTGGTTTCAACAAGACGGTTCCACATGCCACAAAACTAGAGCGAATATGGCTTTATTGCAAGGGACATTTCCTGGCTGCGTAATTTCTCATCGTGGCGATATCAACTAGCCACCAAGATCATGCGATTTGACACAGCTGGACTTTTTTTGTGGGGCTACGCGAAAGACCGTGTTTATGCAGATAAACCTTTAACTCTTGAGCGCTTGAAAACCAACATTCGTCAAGTTATGGCTGAGATACCGCCCAATATGTGTCAAAAAGTGGTCGAAAATTACCTCAAAAGAATCGATGCTTGCAACAATTCGCGTGGTGGTTATTTAAATGATGTAGTGTTTCACACATAATGTCAACGTTCAAACTGTCATGAAAAAAAAATATTTTATGTGTGTTTTATTTGCGTTTACTTTTGAAACCGCAAAATGGATAACCCTTTATAATATCACTATTTATTTAACTCAATTTTACTTTACTATTTAACAAACGCAATATCAATTACCTATTCACTGTTTATAAAACAAAATTTCAATTTATAAAACCTGTTGTAAAGAATTCTCACGTAATTTGCTTTGAACGTTTCGATGCTTTACACAAATAACTTTGTTCTGCAAAAACACCGAAAGCGAAAAAAATAACTGCTATTTAGAAATGTAATCAAATAAAAAGGAGAAAATCAAATCCTCAACACTTCCTCTCCTCACCTTTCTAAATTTTGTTCTCAAAGCTTAAAAACAGAAAGCTTTTTGGTAAAAAACCACTGAAAAAGTTCCTTTGTATTGCTTTCAATGGGTATTGGTAACTCCGTTGGAACGGAACGTGTATTTTTTTTTTCAACTTATAGGTACACGAAAGAGTAGATGATCACTGATCAATGTGCTTTCGGCATGCGGGTGTGAATGATATTTTTCAGGAAATTACCACAACAATTTTTGTCAGTTGGTTAGTGGGTAAAATCTTTTTAGTGGTAGTTTCTTCAATTCAATGTGGTGACAGTATACACAGGCACCACTGCACTCCCATAAGCCCTGTACTAACTATTTTTGTTGGACAGAGTATAATAGAGTCCATCCAAAATGTGTGTCACATAAAATATTAAATAATATGTCTACGAATTCCGTTGTGAATTATTATTATTTCTGCAAGAAGCATAAAGGAGGAAAATCCTTATTATCTTTTTCACCATCACATCGCATAATGTATTGAACTGTCAACTACATTCTATGAAACCTATCGCAAATCATGCACACCACGGCGGCAAGGTACAGGGACCAGCAACCATCCACAACCAACCAACTAGACTTGCTTATCTAAGACACTTGACAAATAGTTCCACCGCAGCTGTTGCATCCGACAAAAGATTTTATTGATTCGGGCTTCTTTCTGAAGGAGTTGTGTCCCATTAATTACCCCCTATAACGACAATGTATTGCAATCATCACATAACAGTTTTTGCTTAATTAGCACAACTACGTTGTTCATCAACAACACTGCAACCAATAAACGTACTCGCACCTTGGACTCTTGCGGTCTCGATGTTTATCAGCTGCTGAGGAGCTGCCTGGATGAAGAATCTAGAACCAGATACAATTTAGATGGACGAGCTTGTAGTGAGGTTTAATTTTGTCTTCTTTTTTTTTAATTTTTAAAACAAAACCTGAACAACATGTTCCGTCATCGAGGACATCGCGAGATCTGACATCATCGGGCGACTTTATTTCCATTAATTACAGGGAACAACTATTTTGACTTGTTTCCTTGAAGATTACCTGTATAAAGTCCATTGGAGGCGCTCGAATGTCAACTGGCATCGCGTTTTAATCAAAATTACAGTGTTTGCTGGCTGTACGAAGTAACATGGGTTCGTCGATATTGAATCAGAGAGACAGAAGTGCAGACACAAAGATCTTGACAAACTAGGCGACTGTTAATCCATTATAGACAGAGAACAGAATATCTTTTGTATTAGCTTTGGCTCCTCGTCTTGTTGCTTCCGGTGTTGATTGATTCTCTGAGGAAAATTCTAATTAATCGTTAAAGACGACACATCAAAAGTTAGATCACATCATAAAAATTAACGGACAGGCTATTTGGAATTACCTGCTTGAAAACATGCTTAACATACAGCCCTTTTGATTGGCTGAAATGAAACTAGCAAAATAAAATAAATGTTCCTCTGTTTGATTGTGATAATGTGTTGTTCGTGGTTTGGATTCAATTGAAGTAAAGTACATGGGAGTATTTGGTGAATCTAGATGGCTAAAAAACATTTTTTTTAAGTAGATAAATAACACTCTGTGAATAACTATTTTAAAAACAAAAAAAAAAACAAATAGCAAATTAAAAAAATAACCGAATAAAAACCATTTTATGGTATTTCTAATTTCAAATGATGATAGTTATAGGAAACTTTTAAATTAACAGAACACCCTTGTTACAAACAAATACAAAAATTACACTCTAAAAGTCATGGTATGCTAGGTTTTGTAAAAAGAATACAAGGGAGTATAACGAACCTTACAAAGAGTCTCCACGGTCTGTATTTTATAATATATTTTCCGTAATTTTGATAGAAAGAAAGAAAAATAGAATGCTGGAAAATTTGGCATTGCGTATTTCATAGCATACTGTTTCAATTAATGGTAATCAATGGGGAAATCCAAACATGACCGCGGATTTCTAGGTTGGGAGGGTAAAGGACACAATGCATCAACACCAGCAGTGCCCTTGGAATGGTGATATTCCGTCTGCTGTCACTTTTTATAGCTTGTTCGTTTCTGGCCTGATTTGTGTATTTGTTGTTGGTGAGGTAAGGTTTCCGTGGCAAGTTCCCCCCATTCCGACAACCTAAATCCCGTGCGTGTGCAAGAAGGCCACGTCCCTCGGAACTTTGCGTTCTTTCCCTTCATTTCCAAACACTTCCTACCCTATTTTCTTAACCTTTCCTTTTTTCTGACTTACCCTTTTCCAACTCTTCCCAATCCTCTTGCTCGCAAGAAATTGGCTATTGAATATTTCAATTGCACAAATGTCGCGAAGAAACACGTTCTTGATGCTCTAGTAGCTTCAGAAGAATTAAAAAAAACATTCAACAAAATGAATTAAATAAAAAAACTAAGGAATTATAACAATAACACACACAACAAACGTTAACCAGCCACAAACGCGAAACGTCAAAGTGAAAATGGCACGCAAATAGTATACTATCGATAGAATGCTATGAGGTGTACAATGTCTAGTATGAAATTTTTTATAGTAAGCTATTCGCGGTGTCGCCACGAGCAATTTTCATAGAATGCTATCTAGCTTACCAGAAAATCTTGCTCGTGGAGACACTAATGCTATATTACAAAGGCAATGCGGGCGTTCACTCATTTATTCTGAGAAATCTGGAACAATTTTCTGCAAAAGCATATCTGATAAAAAAAACAGCTGTTCTCATAAAAGCTTACGTGAGTTATCCCAAACATTTTCTAATAACTAGCTATCCGGGACCAAATGTATTGAACGGCTCACTGGAAACTTCATTTGGTATGCATTTTATTCTGATTTTTGACAGCTTTCTGCCAACATATCTGTCCACTGATTCGTGCACAAATATAATCGGATATTAAGTGAGTGAACGCCCCCAATTTATTGTTCATTGGTGCGTTCGTTATTAAAATATTGTAGTGTCATTTGGCTACGTTATATAATATTGATGTGACAAAACTCTAATCCATCCAAAAACAATTTCTATTTTTCGCTTTAAGAGGTCTGGCATGAAACAGAGACTCTTTTGTGTTACCTCGTTATTCCCACCGGTTGAAGCTTGTCAATATGTGTAGTCTTGCTAATCTTAGAGAGTTATCTGTGGCTTTATTTCTCTTTCTGAGAATTTCTGAAAGGTATCTAACATTAAGTCAATTTATCTGTGTTCCAAGGTGTCATTCAACCAAAATTATTCGTGTCTTGAGACACACCAAATTTTTAAATGAAAGAACATCAAGGACTAATTATCATCTCATGAATCATTTAATTGGTGTTCGAGAGCTTTTAATAAGTACCATATGACTTGTTTGATATAACAATGAGCAGAAACTCTTTTAAGAACAAAATATTAAGAACAAAATATTTATATTTTTGGTAATCTAAGAATTTTAAATCAATTTATTATATAGATATTATTTTTTCTCATACATAATCTATTATATAAAAATCTCGTGTCAAGTTGATGTGTTGAATGAACTCCGAAACTATCTAACCGATTTTCATGTTTTTTTTAATGTTTATTTTGCTGGCGTTCCTAAGATAATATAGTTTGTAATACATAATATTTAAAAATAACGGTACATGCCATACAATTTTTTCTACCATCTTGAATATTTCGAAAACGGCTCTACCGATTTTGATAAAAAAAAGTGTGTGTACTATTTTAGGTATAGTCTGCATTTTGGTCCAACATTTTTTGTTCCATATTTTGTTATTAACGGTACCTTCCATACAACATTTTTTTGACAACTTTCTCATAGACGGCTGGATGGAATTCGATCAAAATTTGTATATAGTAGGTCCTTCGAATTATAAATAATACTGCATACCAAAATTTTGGAAAAATATTTTTTTTTGCATTTTTGAAAAAAAAAATCATTTTTTTTTTTTGAAAATTCAATATTTCGTAAACGTGCTATAATAATTTTTTTATAAGAAGAAATATATTTACTGTCCGATGTCTAGAACTGGAACAATGACCAAAAATGTCACTCATTTTTTGACTACAAAAACTGCTGAAAAAAAAACATGTCTGAGGACTCCCGACAGAAGTGATAACCTATACTAATCTAAGTTGAACTATTTATAACTGAAATCGTACGCGTGAGAGAAAAGGAAGCCAGACAGACTGGTGCCGTAATGCGTTACGTAACAAATCGGTTTATCCCGTAAGCAGTTATCATTTCAAAAACAATTTCTTTTTTCAAAAAAAACTTTTTTTCAAATATTTTGGAATGCAGTATTATTTTGAATTCGAAAGACCTCCTATATAAAAAATTTGATCGAAATGCGTTGAGCCGTTTATGAGAAAGTTGAAAATCAAAAAACCATATACATAAATGGTTGTATAGCTGGTACCGTTAATAAAAAATATATAAACAATTTTGTATACCATAATATAGAATATGCCTATAATAGTAGACAGATTTTTTTTTATCAAAATGGTAAAAGCCGTTTTTGAGATAACTAAGAAAGAAGAACCTCTTGTACGGCAATAACAGTTATTTTTCCGGTTATTGTTTGTGTTCTCCATCATCGTAATTTCAAGTTTGATTAAAACCTCGAGAACGAATTTTTTCCAAATGCGAAGCTTTCCCTCAAGTAAATGCCAGTACTTTTGCAGATGATGACTGGGGCAATAACTTCGTGGAACACTCTTTTTAAAAATATTCAATTTTGTCATCAACTTTTGCATTTACAATGTCAACAAACGAATAAAAATCGAATAAATTTGTCCTTTGACCCCTCTAAGATATATATATTGTAGGACACATTCGGCATATAGCCCCAAGTATTACCTCAATTTTAACACCTTAACCTAAACGATTGAACTACTAGAGCTGACAATATAAGTTTAAAACAGCCACCACATCGCTTCTTTTTATTGAATTTTGAAATATAACTCTTCTTCTACACTGAACATCGATAATAGGAGTCGAACTAAGCAGGCAATTTTGAATGCTTTTCTTCTGAAATTAAGATTACAAAGCTTGTATAGCTCATAGAGCAATGTTTGATACATCAGAATAATCGTCTTATTGTCTACTTATTAATTACAGAAAAATCAAATCTATTCATGGAATCAGTAAAATGTAATTGGCTGATATGTGTAATCTTCTCAATATTACAGTTTTATTACGGTTATTGATATTCTAGGAAACCAATTTTTTTAACCAAACATTCACCGCAATATACTCGTATCATTCAGATTTTTAGGTCAACTCCTTAAAAAGTTAAAATTCTTTTAGTTGATAGTGCGTTATGCGTTACGTAACGAATCAGATTACCCTCCCATAAAAAGTTATCACTTCAAAAATTCTAATTTTTTTGTAGGAAAAAAAAGCTGCCAAAATTCCTGCCAACTCTGAAAATCCTGTGATTAGAACGCAAAAAAACGTAATTATGTATATGCTTGAACCAAACGTATTTATATAATTTTTTTACTGCAAAAGTGTTCTGCTTCATTTAAAACTACTTCAAAAATATCACAAGTTTCTTGCTCTTCTTCTACGGTAAAATAAATTTTTTATGAAGCAACTTGTTTTGGAGGAATAATGAAGGCAACACAACATTTCTCAGATAAATTATCTCTGGGATAAAAAGTATACTGTTTAACATATCAATTTTCTCCAGCATTTGAGATAGACAAATCTAAAATCGAATTGCCAAAGTTTGACAACTCTTTGTAAGGGTTTTCAATTGATGTATCGGTGAACCTATTTACCTCGCACCAAAATTCAACAGTATTTTCAATATTCTGCCATTTACTTAGCTTTATGTTGTTACATTGCTATTCAATTATTTTGGAACTAAGTTCAGAATTCATGTTTTTATCTTTAAAAAAATCTTTTAATGTTCGTTTATAAGTCCGCAACACTTTTTTTTTAACAGAAAAGAAGTTTATTTGCTGCCAAATTCGTAGATTTTGTGGAGTTCACGATTAAAACCCTGTATGAGCGATACGCATTTATGTTTGATTGAGTGTTAATTTTGTAATGTAATTTTTTTAATTTAGGTTTGCAAAATATGAAAACCGGCTAGATTTCCTGCTAAATCCTAATTTCCTGCCAAAAAATTTGCCGGCAGGAGTTGAAAAAAATAAATGCTAAAAGCAAACTTTTCCTGCTAAATTTTGCAGGAAAAATGCTAAATTGGCCACACTGCACTCTGTCGTCAATGCTTTAAGTATAAATAATGTGTTTTGTATATACACACACTTCATTTTAGTTTCTCTGTGTTGCCGCGTGTGTGCACACAACTGCAGCATTTGATTCTGATTAAATGGATTTTGATATTTTATTTCGTCACTTTCTGGAATGGTTTATGGATTTCTTCTGCTTTCCCGAACTTTTATCGAACTGTCTGATATTTGGGACGATTTAAAAGTGAAAAGTTCGATGTGAAGCTTGGAAAATGTTGGATAATTGTGAAATTTATTATTATAAAAGAGGTTTTTCATAAATTTTGGCTGGAGAAGTTAACGATATATATAATAAATGACGCGGTGCTGCGATCAATGCAATAACCGCTTGAATTAATGAATACAAGATTACGACACTTCTATTTTTTCGCTTTGTTGTTGCAATTTTTGACAAATCATGTGACGTCATCTGTGAATATTATTATGAGAACAAATCAAGATATATAACAAAAAAGGTTTAAAGGGGAAGGCGGCTTGTCAAAGATATCACCAAGGATGTTGAATGACTTGAAGAAGTTGGACAACATCCAAACTACCAAACAAACCTACTTGAATTGGCCAAAGACATTGACTGCGATGTGAAAATAAAAAAAAATGTTTATGCCCTTATGGGAATAAGAACACTTAACAGAACAATTGTAGACTTATCCAAATTCAAAAAAAAATACTACAAATGAAAACATAATTTAAACATGAAAACATTTATTTAATGCACAATAATCTTCACAAATTGTTATTTTCCTTAATTTAAGTTAAATCTTCGATATTCATTTAGCACTCCGTTTTCGCAATGAATTTAAATGCAACTAAAGTAAATTTAATTCAACAATATTTAATTATTTAAACAAATTGTATGTATTCGCGCACAAAAAATCCATTAATCCACAATCGCCAAACAAAATAATTTATTTGGCTTTCATATTTTTGCTTGCAAAAAAAATTACATTTTCAACCATGTTCCCCAAACCCATCGATCGATCAAACCGAAGGTCTGTTCAATACCTATGCACACCTGAGTACAAAAATCATGTCTCCCATCTGGTTGTTGAGATATTTCAATCCAAATCTATTCTCAAGATTTTCCACAAAACTACTTTTGACTTGTTTTGGATGGTGATATCCCGGCGAACAAGCCCCGCAAAGAGCTGCGGCTCCCAGTGCTCGAAAGGGATTGCACAGAGCTGTCCATTAGTGTACAATTTGTTGTCAAATTCTTGACTTCACTTTTTCGCCATATTTGAAAAAAAAATCAAGTCACCCCTTGCAAGAAAAAAATACATTTTCAACAATGTTCCCCAAACCCATCGATATGTACAACAAAAGAAAGGTCTGTTCAATACATATCCACGCCTTAGTACAAAAATCATGTCTGCCATCTGGTTGGTGAGATATTTCAATCCAAAGTTATTCTCATGATTTTCCACCCAACTGCATTTGACTTCCTTTGGATGGTGATATATCCGCAACCAAGCCCCGCATACAGCGCGGCTGCCAGTGCTCGAAACCGATTGCACAGACCTTTCCACTGGTATACAATTTGTTGTAAAATTCTTGACTTCACTTTTTTCGACATTTTTGAAAAAAATCAAGGCTAACCCCTTGCAAAAAAAATTACATTTTCAACAATGTTCCCCAAACCCATCGATATGTACATCAAAAGAAAGGTCTGTTCAATACATATCCACAACTGAGTGCAAAAATCATGACTGCCATCTGGTTGTTGAGATATTTCAATCCAAAATTATTTTCATGATTTTCCACCCAAATACTTTTGACTTGCTTTGGATGGTGATATCCCCGCGAACAAGCCCCGCATACAGCTGCGGCTGCCAGTGCTTGAAAGGGATTGCACAGACCTCTCAACTGGTGTACAATTTGTTGTAAAATTCTTGACTTCACTTTTTTTGACATTTTTGAAAAAAAATTAAGGCTAACCCCTTGCAAAAAAAATTACATTTTCAACAATGTTCCCCAAACCCATCGATATGTACATCAAAAGAAAGGTCTGTTCAATACATATCCACAACTGAGTGCAAAAATCATGACTGCCATCTGGTTGTTGAGATATTTCAATCCAAAGTTATTCTCATGATTTCCCACCCAACTGCATTTGACTTGCTTTGGATGGTGATATCTCCGCAACCAAGCCCCGCATACAGCTGCGGCTGCCAGTGTTCGAAACCGATTGCACAGACCTTTCCACTGGTGTACAATTTGTTGTAAAATTCTTGACTTCACTTTTTTCGACATTTTTGAAAAAAATCAAGGCTAACCTCTTGCAAAAAAATTACATTTGCGACGATATTCCCCAAACCCATCGATATGTACATCAAAAGAAAGGTCTGTTCAATACCTATCCACACCTGAGTACAAAAATCATGTCTGCCATCTGGTTATTGAGATATTTCAATCCAAAGTTATTCTCATGATTTTCCACCCAACTGCATTTGACTTGCTTTGGATGGTGATATCCCCGCGAACAAGCCCTGCATACAGCTGCGGCTGCCAGTGCTCTAAATGGATTGCACAGACATTTCCACTGGTGTACAATTTGTTGTAAAATTCTTGACTTCACTTTTTTCGACATTTTTCACAAAAATCAACCCCTTGCAAAAAAAATTACATTTTTATAAAATGTTCCCCAAGTCCATCGATATGTATATCAAAAGAAAGGTCTGTTCAATACCTATCCACACCTGAGTACAAAAATCATGTCTACCCTCTGGTTGTTGAGATATTACAATCCAAAATTATTCTCATGATTTTCCACCCAACTGCATTTGACTTGCTTTGGATGGTGATATCTCCGCAACCAAGCCCCGCATACAGCTGCGGCTGCCAGTGCTCGAAACCGATTGCACAGACCTTTCCACTGGTGTACAATTTGTTGTAAAATTCTTGACTTCACTTTTTTCGACACTTTTGAAAAAAAATCAAGGCTAACCCCTTGCAAAAAAAAACTTACATTTTCAACAATGTTCCCCAAGCCCATCGATATGTACATCAAAAGAAAGGTCTGTTCAATACATATCCACACCTGAGTGCAAAAATCATGTCTGCCATCTGGTTATTTCAATCCAGAGTTATTCTCATGATTTTCCACCCAACTGCATTTGACTTTATTTGGATGGTGATATCTCCGCAACCAAGCCCCGCATACAGCTGCGGCTGCCAGTGCTCGAAACCGATGGCACAGACCTTTCCACTGGTGGAAATTTGTTGTAAGATTCTTGACTTCACTTTTTTCGACATTTTTGAAAAAAATCAAGGCTAACCCCTTGCAAAAAAAATTACATTTTCAACAATGTTCCCCAAACCCATCGATATGTACATCAAAAGAAAGGTTTGTTCAATACCAATCCACACCTGAGTGCAAAAATCATATCTGCCATCTGGTTCTTGAGATATTTCAATCCAAAGTTATTCTCATGATTTTCCACCATGACTTGCTTTGGATGGTGATATCCCCGCGAACAAGCCTTGCATACAGCTGCGGCTGCCAGTGCTCGAAACCGATTGCACAGACATTTTCACTGGTGTACAATTTGTTGTAAAATTCTTGACTTCACTTTTTTCGACATTTTTGAAAAAAATCAAGGCTAACCCCTTGCAAAAAAAAATTATATTTTCAACAATGTTCCCCAAACCCATCAGTATGTACATCAAAACAAAGGTCTGTTCAATACCTATTCACACCTGAGCCCAAAAATCATGTCTGCCATCTGGTTGTTGAGATATTTCAATCCAAAATTATTCTCATGATTTTCTACCCAACTACTTTTGACTTGCTTTGGATGGTGATATCCCCGCGAACACGCCCCGCAAAGAGCTGCGGCTGCCAGTGCTCGAAACCGATTGCACAGACCTTTCCACTGGTGTACAATTTGTTGTAAAATTCTTGACAGCACTTTCTTCGACATTTTTGAAAAAAATCAAGGCTAACCCCTTGCAAAAAAAAATTACATTTTCAACAATGTTCCCCAAACCCATCGATATGTACATAAAAAGAAAGGTCTGTTCAATACCTATCCACACCTGAGTGCAAAAATCATGTCTGCCATCTGGTTATTTCAATCCAAAGTTATTCTCATGATTTTCCACCCAACTGCATTTGACTTTATTTGGATGGTGATATCTCCGCAACCAAGCCCAGCATACAGCTGCGGCTGCCAGTGCTCGAAACCGATTGCACAGACCTTTCCACTGGTGCACAATTTGTTGTAAAATTCTTGACTTCACTCTTTTCGACATTTTTGAAAAAAATCAAGGCTAACCCCTTGCAAAAAAAATTACATTTTCAACAATGTTCCCCAAACCCATCGATATGTACATCAAAAGAAAGGTCTGTTCAATACCTATCCACACCTGAGTGCAAAAATCATGTCTGCCATCTGGTTATTTCATTCCAAAGTTATTCTCATGATTTTCCACCCAACTGCATTTGACTTTATTTGGATGGTGATATCTCCGCAACCAAGCCCCGCATACAGCTGCGGCTGCCAGTGCTCGAAACGGATTGCACAGACATTTCCACTGGTGTACAATTTGTTGTAAAATTCTTGACTTCACTTTTTTCGACATTTTTGAAAAAAATCAAGGCTAACCCCTTGCAAAAAAAAAATTACATATTCAACAATGTTCTCCAAACCCATCAATATGTACATCAAAACAAAGGTCTGTTCAATACCTATCCACACCTGAGTGCAAAAATCATGTCTGCCATCTGGTTGTTGAGATATTTCAATCCAAAGTTATTCTCATGATTTTCCACCCAACTGCATTTGACTTGCTTTGGATGGTGATATCCCCGCGAACAAGCCCCGCAAAGAGATGCGGCTGCCAGTGCTCGAAAGGGATTCACAGAACTTTCCACTGGTGCACAATTTGTTGTAAAATTCTTGACTTCACTTTTTTCGACATTTAAAAAAAAAATCAAGGCCCCTTGCAAAAAAAAAAATACATTTTCAACAATGTTTCCCAAACCCATCGATATTTACATCAAAAGAAAGGTCTGTTCAATGCCTATCCACACCTGAGTGCAAAAATCATGTCTGCCATCTGGTTGTTGAGATATTTCAATCCAAAGTTATTCTCATGATTTTCCACCCAACTGCATTTGACTTGCTTTGGATGGTGATATCCCCGCGAACAAGCCCCGCAAAGAGATGCAGCTGCCAGTGCTTGAAAGGGATTGCACAGACCTCTCCACTGGTGTACAATTTGTTGTAAAATTCTTGACTTCACTTTTTTCGACACTTTTGAAAAAAATCAAGGCTAACCCCTTGCAAAAAAAATTACATTTTCAACAATGTTCCCCAAACCCATCGATATTTACATCAAAAGAAAGGTCTGTTCAATGCCAATCCACACCTGAGTGCAAAAATCATGTCTGCCATCTGGTTGTTGAGATATTTCAATCTTCTGACTTGCTTTGGATGCGGATATCCCCGCGAACACGCCCCGCAAAGAGCTGCAGCTGCCAGTGCTCGAAACCGATTGCACAGACCTTTCCACTGGTGCACAATTTGTTGTAAAATTCTTGACTTCATTTTTTTCGACATTTTTGAAAAAAATCAAGGTTAACCACTTGCAAAAAAAAAATTACATTTTCAACAATGTTCCCCAAACCCATCAATATGTACATCAAAAGAAAGGTCTGTTCAATACCTATCCACACCTGAGTGCAAAAATCATATCTGCCATCTGGTTCTTGAGATATTTCAATCCAAAGTTATTCTCATGATTTTCCACCATGACTTGCTTTGGATGGTGATATCCCCGCGAACAAGCCCTGCATACAGCTGCGGCTGCCAGTGCTCGAAACCGATTGCACAGACATTTTCACTGGTGTACAATTTGTTGTAAAATTCTTGACTTCACTTTTTTCGACATTTTTGAAAAAAAATCAAGGCTAACCCCTTGCAAAAAAAAATTATATTTTCAACAATGTTCCCCAAACCCATCAGTATGTACATCAAAACAAAGGTCTGTTCAATACCTATTCACACCTGAGCCCAAAAATCATGTCTGCCATCTGGTTGTTGAGATATTTCAATCCAAAATTATTCTCATGATTTTCTACCCAACTACTTTTGACTTGCTTTGGATGGTGATATCCCCGCGAACACGCCCCGCAAAGAGCTGCGGCTGCCAGTGCTCGAAACCGATTGCACAGACCTTTCCACTGGTGTACAATTTGTTGTAAAATTCTTGACAGCACTTTCTTCGACATTTTTGAAAAAAATCAAGGCTAACCCCTTGCAAAAAAAAATTACATTTTCAACAATGTTCCCCAAACCCATCGATATGTACATCAAAAGAAAGGTCTGTTCAATACCTATCCACACCTGAGTGCAAAAATCATGTCTGCCATCTGGTTATTTCATTCCAAAGTTATTCTCATGATTTTCCACCCAACTGCATTTGACTTTATTTGGATGGTGATATCTCCGCAACCAAGCCCCGCATACAGCTGCGGCTGCCAGTGCTCGAAACGGATTGCACAGACATTTCCACTGGTGTACAATTTGTTGTAAAATTCTTGACTTCACTTTTTTCGACATTTTTGAAAAAAATCAAGGCTAACCCCTTGCAAAAAAAAATTACATATTCAACAATGTTCTCCAAACCCATCAATATGTACATCAAAACAAAGGTCTGTTCAATACCTATCCACACCTGAGTGCAAAAATCATGTCTGCCATCTGGTTGTTGAGATATTTCAATCCAAAGTTATTCTCATGATTTTCCACCCAACTGCATTTGACTTGTTTTGGATGGTGATATCCCCGCGAACAAGCCCCGCAAAGAGATGCAGCTGCCAGTGCTTGAAAGGGATTGCACAGACCTCTCCACTGGTGTACAATTTGTTGTAAAATTCTTGACTTCACTTTTTTCGACACTTTTGAAAAAAATCAAGGCTAACCCCTTGCAAAAAAAATTACATTTTCAACAATGTTCCCCAAACCCATCGATATGTACATCAAAAGAAAGGTTTGTTCAATACCTATCCACACCTGAGTGCAAAAATCATGTCTGCCATCTGGTTGTTGAGATATTACAATCTTTTGACTTGCTTTGGATGGTGATCTCTCCGCAACCAAGCCCCGCATACAGCTGCGGCTGCCAGTGCTCGAAACGGATTGCACAGACATTTCCACTGGTGTACAATTTGTTGTAAAATTCTTGACTTCACTTTTTTCGACATTTTTGAAAAAAATCAAGGCTAACCCCTTTCAAAAAAAATTACATTTTCAACAATGTTCCCCAAACCCATCAATATGTACATCAAAACAAAGGTCTGTTCAATACCTATCCACACCTGAGTGCAAAAATCATGTCTGCCATCTGGTTGTTGAGATATTTCAGTCCAAAGTTATTCTCATGATTTTCCACCCAACTGCATTTGACTTGCTTTGGATGGTGATATCCCCGCGAACAAGCCCCGCATACAGCTGCGGCTGCCAGTGCTGGAAACCGATTGCACAGACATTTTCCCTGGTGCACAATTTGTTGTAAAATTCTTGGCTTCACTTTTTTCGACATTTTTGAAAAAAATCAAGGCTAACCCCTTGCAAAAAAAAAAATTACATTTTCAACAATGTTCCCCAAACCCATCGATATGTACATTAAAAGAAAGGTCTGTTCAATACCTATCCACATCTGCATGCAAAAATCATATCTGCCATCTGGTTCTTGAGATATTTCAATCCAAAGTTATTCTCATGATTTTCCACCATGACTTGCTTTGGATGGTGATATCCCCGCGAACAAGCACCGCAAAGAGATGCAGCTGCCAGTGCTTGAAAGGGATTGCACAGACCTCTCCACTGGTGTACAATTTGTTGTAAAATTCTTGACTTCACTTTTTTCGACACTTTTGAAAAAAATCAAGGCTAACCCCTTGCAAAAAAAACTTACATTTTCAACAATGTTCCCCAAGCCCATCGATATGTACATCAAAAAAAAAGGTCTGTTCAATACATATCCACACCTGAGTGCAAAAATCATGTCTGCCATCTGGTTGTTGAGATATTTCAATCTTCTGACTTGCCTTGGATGGTGATATCCCCGCGAACACGCCCCGCAAAGACCTGCGGCTGCCAGTGCTCGAAACCGATTGCACAGACCTTTCCAGTGGTGCACAATTTGTTGTAAAATTCTTGACTTCACTTTTTTCGACATTTTTGAAAAAAATCAAGGCTAACCCCTTGCAAAAAAAAATTACATTTTCAACCATGTTCCCCAAACCCATCAATATGTACATCAAAAGAAAGGTCTGTTCAATACCTATCCACACCTGCATGCAAAAATCATATCTGCCATCTGGTTCTTGAGATATTTCAATCCAAAGTTATTCTCATGATTTTCCACCATGACTTGCTTTGGATGGTGATATCCCCGCGAACAAGCCCCGCATACAGCTGCGGCTGCCAGTGCTCGAAACCGATTGCACAGACCTTTCCACTGGTGTACAATTTGTTGTAAGGTTCTTGACTTCACTTTTTTCGACATTTTTGAAAAAAATCAAGGCTAACCCCTTTCCAAAAAAATTATATTTTCAACAATGTTCCCCAAACCCATCAGTATGTACATCAAAACAAAGGTCTGTTCAATACCTATTCACACCTGAGTGCAAAAATCATGTCTGCCATCTGGTTGTTGAGATATTTCAATCCAAAATTATTCTCATGATTTTCCACCCAACTACTTTTGACTTGCTTTGGATGGTGATATCCCCGCGAACACGCCGCGCAAAGAGCCGCGGCTGCCAGTGCTCGAAACCGATTGCACAGACCTTTCCACTGGTGTACAATTTGTTGTAAGATTCTTGACTTCACTTTTTTCGACATTTTTGAAAAAAATCAAGGCTAACCCCTTTCCAAAAAAATTATATTTTCAACAATGTTCCCCAAACCCATCAGTATGTACATCAAAACAAAGGTCTGTTCAATACCTATTCACACCTGAGTGCAAAAATCATGTCTGCCATCTGGTTGTTGAGATATTTCAATCCAAAATTATTCTCATGATTTTCCACCCAACTACTTTTGACTTGCTTTGGATGGTGATATCCCCGCGAACACGCCGCGCAAAGAGCCGCGGCTGCCAGTGCTCGAAACCGATTGCACAGACCTTTCCACTGGTGTACAATTTGTTGTAAGATTCTTGACTTCACTTTTTTCGACATTTTTGAAAAAAATCAAGGCTAACCCCTTGCAAAAAAAATTACATTTTCAGCAATGTTCCCCAAACCCATCGATATGTACACCAAAAGAAAGGTCTGTTCAATACCTATCCACACCTGAGTGCAAAAATCATGTCTGCCATCTGGTTCTTGAGATATTTCAATCCAAAGTTATTCTCATGATTTTTCACCGAACTGCATTTGACTTGCTTTTGCTTGCAGAATTGTAGCCAACAAAACAAGGCTTTCTCCAATGCTGGTCTGCAACTACTAACCTGGTCAAAATTTGTGTACTTTATTTTCTCAGGCTCCGAAATCAATGATGTCCAACAAATTTCACAAAAGCCTTTGAAAAAATGTCCCATACAGACTTATACTTTTCAAATTGGGTACTCTTGGTTTTGCACCCTATTTATTAATTTATTTTTATCTGAAGAACCGTTACTACAACGTTCGTTTCAGTTCTGCCACCTCTAGCCCTTACTTAGCTTTCATCCGAAGTCACCCAAGGGCCACTTTTACTTATTCTAATATTATCTGCAATATTGTGCTCTTCACGTGAACTTTGAATTCGATTCACCCATTCGATCCCTTTTCCCCCCACCTTTCCATTCTACTATCCGTCTATTACTGACTTTACTAATGTATGCCAAATTCACTTCGAATTAACCGCAGAATAGTGAATGGTGAAAGTTAATAGAAAACTTTCCCCTATATAGCAGAATAAAATTGTTCAGCGAACTATGTTATCTCTCCGCATTCTGATGACGCGGATAATTATTTTCCTGTTGAAAATTCATTTTTCGTGCCAGCTGATTGCTATTTTGACACAAAGTGCAACAAATCATTAAAATGATTTGGGTTCCAAAATTTAACTTTTTCGCGTGTATTTCAATCAGGAAAACTTGATGGCAGACTGGTATTGAGGCTTGGCAACTGACATAATTTTCCTGTTTGCTATGAACGACAATGAATTATCAGAGATTTTTTGAAAATTGTCACAAATTTCCCGCTAAATTTGTAGTGACAATATTTTATGGAACAGAAAAAAAATACAAATTCCAATTTTGTCAGTATTTTTTTTTTTAATAATTTTGCGCGCGCTCAAAGGATTATGAATACCCTTTATATGTTTTTAACACAGCGCGGCATCCGGTGAAAGAAGATAAAGAAGGATATGAAAGATGTGTGATGCGATGTTCTGAGACTAGAACTGGTTGTTGTCTCAGATTTATCTCCAGGGATGGCGGCTGAACTAATGCAGAGAAAATTACAGTGTCTTATTTATTTATGTCTCTTATAATTCACATTATTTTATGTATTTCCCTGTCTAGTTGAGTCTCGGCCGTTAAGTGACAAGTTTGGTAAAAAAAATTATAATATTATTTTTTTCAAAAATGAAAGTGATGAAGAATTTAATGTGCAATTTTGCGAGGTACATCATACTCGAATTTTTAAAAAAGGAATTAACAATGATTTTGCGAGTAGTTAAATAGTTTGTGAATAAAAAAAATCTCCTGTTAAATCTCGACAGTCAATTTAATTTCACATTCATTGGCACTTGAAGATGTTTCGCTTTACATATTGTTGTATGGAGGATATGCGTACCTGAACTAAAACAAAACAGCTTGCTTGTATGCACTCTGTTCCCTCTCAACTTCTGATTTGGTGTAGTGCTTTCGTGTTGCTTTTGTTTACTGGAATACTGGATTGGATGCTGGAAGGGCAGCTGCATGTTGTGTGTGTGTGTGGGGGGGGCCTTCTTGGCTTCTTGTAAATAAAAGCTATGTTGGCTATTTGTAGAATGAGCAGATATTTTATATGTGTTCCTTGCAAAATTAATCGAAATCTATCCCACGGGAACCATACACTTTACTGTTAAATGTGCTATGTGCTATTCCAGACTATAATCTATTATCGTGCCAAATTTCATCCTGATCCGTTTAACCGTTCTAGCGTGATTGAGTAACAAACATCCATCCAAACTTTCACATTCATAATATTAAAGATTAATGATTCTCTATGCCTACAATTTAAATTTCATCAGCTACCTACGATAATTTAAATTTTAATGCTTAATGTGCAAATTCCTTATCCTAATATTTAGAATAAAAGAGTGTTTCTTAGGAAATCCAAACAAAATTCACAATTGTCATCAAGTACTTTAAATTAAGATAAGGTCTATAAATCATTAGTTGATAATGATATGTTAGCTATTTAATCTCTGCGCATTATGAGATAATTTGAGAATCTATTATCTTCGAAGCAAATCCTTTTTTGAGATATTATAGCAACAAGTTTCTTTAAAAAAATTTAATACACATACCTAGAGTATAAGCAACTGAAACATTTTTACTAAAAAACATCAGAATTTCTGTGTGCTGTGTATGCGTACTTTCAGCTTGCAAACTCCTCTATCAAGCACCAAGGTGACCCGTTGGTTTATATGGCGTATATAAAATCTAATGCTACTAACGCCCACCAGCATATTATAACGTAGAAAAGTTCACAATGATAAATGGAATATGTCTGACAAGAAATCTCTATTATGATAATATTCATCCCCTATCCGGTATCCAAGATCCCAGTTTTTCAGCCTTAATTCCTTTTGTACACAACCAGAGCCCAGGATTTGTTTGTTATGCAGAGCATGTGCTCCTATATATAATACAACCACACAGACAAAATTGAGCTGATGCTGAAGCTGGAGGCTGAGGCTGAATTGAAGGACGAGACTACACAAAGTGTTTGTATAAAACTTAGACGTTTGTTGTGCGCCAAGGATATGTCCATCCAAGGAATAAACGAACCAAAGAACCCCCAGCATTACCTTTATCATAAGTCATCGCCTTCCGTTAAACGATTTCGTTTAATTCGGATTATCTCAAAAGGAATCGTATACACTTTTCCGTCGTTATTTTTCAAAAAAAAAGGCTCTGGCTATACTTGTCGTTGTCGTTTGACTCCTTGTCCCAAAAAGAAGAAAGAAAAGACCAAAGTATTAAAATATGTATAAATGTAGATATGATCCCCTTTTCATCGAACGTGAATTAACGCTTATTGCATTATTATCCTTCGAGATGTTATCGATTGGAATATATATTTTCTTTTTTCCAATTTCCAATGTTCCTCCGACTTTGAATACTTAAAAATTTCGAGGGCAAACGGAAATGGAAGGAGAAATATTTCTTCTTCTAGATTTATGTTTTTTTTTTTCAAATTGGACGATATATTGAAAATGAAAATTGAGTTTCAGTGCGTCGCCGTCGCCCGGAGAGGCGGAATGGGGAGGCAGGCAACATTGAACATGATATTTTAGAAAAGGATGTATGCTGGAGCTGGAGGGAATATAAATATATTTTGTTAACGAGTGCTCTTCCAAAGAAAATCTTCATTTAATTGGAAAATACTGCGAGGACCTTCTGAAATTATTCATGTACATATGTATTTAGTAATATGTATTTTTCTACACATATAGCTATCTATATTTGAAAACGTTTATAAATTAACTCAATATAGACGTTAAAGAATCCCTAAGATGTTGTAGAACGAGAGTCGAACTTATTTTTTCTCAAATTCACTTTTGATCGTCGACGTCATTATTAATTAGGATGGTATATTTTGTTGTGTTGTCCCAGATTGTTTGAGAGTTTATCGCAATGTAATCATGGATACACACAAAAAGAGTATGATGATGATTTTGGATGCTTGAATATTACAATGGTAGGCAAATATTTGCCCTAGTGACAAATTCCATATTCGTATACTGCGGCTAAGGAAGGATTATCTTTACTTGACAGTTCTGCCAAATTTTTGTTAAAGCCTAGTACGCAGATCGGGAAAAATGTTTTCTTCCATACAAATTTTATCCTAAGACAAATTTTGTCTTTGATATTTTTCCGGGCTGTACGCAGTTCACGCGCAAATTTGTGACGTTTGTACCCGCTGCACTTTTAATATGTATCCGCTGTACAAGAAATCTCTCCACATAATTTTTCCGGTAAAATAATGCTCGTCGCATTGTTTTTCAGGAAAAATTTTGACAGCTCATAGTGGCAGAATTATATTGTGCTATACATTATTTGAAAGTTAACATTTTTTTAATTTTCGCTACGGCCGGGCCAAAAACGAAATTAACGCCGAATCATTTCTTTACTGGTATCTTACTTTGTTTTTAATGAAAAAAAAAACAATATGAAAATCGAAGCAGAATCCTTCACGCTACAGCCTAGTACGCAGATCGGGAAAAAAAATTTCTTCCATACAAATTTTATCCTACGACAAATTTTGTCTTTGATATTTTTCCGGGCAGTACGCAGCTCACGCGCAAAATTGTGAAGTTTGTACCCGCTGTACTTCGAAAATGCATCCGTTGTACAAAAAAGTCTCCATTTAATTTTTCAGGCAAAATAATGCTCTGCGCATTGTTTTGCAGGAAAAATTTTGACAGCTCATAGTCATTGTGGCAGGATTATATTGTGCTATACATTATTTGGAAGTAAACATTTATTAATTTTCGCTACGGCCGGGCCAAAAACAAAATTAAAGCCGAATTATTTCATTACTGGTATCTTTGTTTTTAATGAAAAAAAACAACATGAAAATCGAAGCAGAATCCTTCATGCTTCAACTGGGCACAGGTTTTAAGATCGAGGAAAAATATTACAATTACGTGCAGGTTAGGACTCAAAATAAAAAGGCATAATTATAACTATTTTACATTTTTAATTTTTAGTTAAAATGCTGGCGAAATGTTTGGCTCACAACCAACTGAAAAAAGATATGAATCCATATCATGAAGTTTAGACCGTCTAGAGCCATGATGTGATGCCGAATCCAATTCAAGTTATAATTGAAAATCGAAGAATTACCCGCGATACATTTGTGAAAAACCTTGTAAAAACCCATTGTTTTGCATTAATTTAATGTGTTTAATAAAAAGAGTGCAACAAAGCAAATTTTGTTTGCCTTTTTGAAATTCTCGATTGACACATACTTGACAGTTCCTCTTATTTCTCCAACTTCAAAATTTTGCGCGGCTTTTTCCAAGTGATTGTAGAGATTAAAATTGTAGAGATAAAATTTAGTTTTTCCCGATCTGCGTACTGGGCTTACAACTGGACACAGAAGGTTTTAAGATCGAGGAAAAGGACAATTATAGGTTAGGACTCAAAATAAAAAGACATAATTATAATTATTTTACATTTTTAATTTTTAGTTAAAATGCTGGCGAAATGTTTGGCTCACAACCAACTAAAAAAAGATATGAATCCATATCATGAAGTTTAGACCGCTTAGAGTCATGATGTGATACCGAATCCAATTCAAGTTATGATTGAAAATCGAAGAATTACCCGCGATACATTTGTGAAAAACCTTGTGAAAACCTATTGTATTGCATTAATTTAATGTGTTTAATAAATAGAGTGCAACTCAGCAAATTTTGTTTCCTCTTTTGAAATTCTTGATTGACAGATACTTGACAGTTCCTCTTATTTCTACAACTTCAAAATTTTGCGCGACTTTTGCCAAGTAATTGTAGAGATTAAAATTGTAGAGCTAAAATTTAATTTTTCCCTATCTGCGTACTGGGCTTAAAGGATAAACTGATAGGCAACACTATTATTAAATGAACGAGTGTAGTAACGGCAAGCGGAAAGCGCCCATTTTACGGTTTAAATGTTCGAGTTAACTGATTCAATTAACAACGCTTACGCCAGCTTCCATAAGGCTTCGCTAAGCCATTTTCGTTTCAATCAGTAAGACATTGCCACTAGATCGCCACTATCTAAGGAAGTGTGAAAGTGAAACCGTGGTAATCTATTCCCCGCCTTTCACAACAAGAACTTGTCCTTTCGCGTGCATACATTTAATCACTTTTTTATCGGGATTTGAGTCGACATCCGTACACAAAATCCAACTGACCCACGAACCGAAGGAAATTGACAGTAGGCAATCTAATCTTAGAAAAAGTGAAATCATTAAATAACTTAAAATTAACATGAACGACAATAGAATGTTAGTGAAATTGATTTTAATTTGTAAAGTATAATTAATATCTACTAATATATAAAAGTGTAATTTTGTTTCGAAGTCAGTTTGTCTGTATATGACAGATAAGTTGACGACCTACCATTTGACAACCCATAAGAATGATTGTTTCATCTACTGATGTCCTTTGGCCAGCTTATAGGCTAATAAATTTAATATATAAATTATGTTTTACATGCTTAAATACACAAATATTTGCACTTACCTCCTAAATTTATCCTGATTTTGAAGGAGAATTTCCAAATTTATATTTTGTTTTGTTTACGTTTTGCTATTTCCATTTATTTTATATCCAAATTGGTTTTTGTTTTGTTTACTTCCGCTGTTGATATGGATTTTATTTCCAAACTAGCAGAAAGTCCCCGGTGTTGCCCAGGCACCCGAGGCAAAAGTCTTTTACTGCAATATCTTAATAAAATTAAGAAACAAAATTTGTAAGGAAAAGGATTTATCATTTATTTTGTCGTTTATTTAACAGGATTAGTTTTCTTATTAAATTTTACAAAGAAGATTTATTAATTGTATTTTTATTTACAAACGCACTATTCTTCATTTTGAGACCCTTCGCTTTCGTTTTTTATTTCTATTAAAGAAATTCGACATTAGACGTGTTCCTTTTCTGTAATTTATGCGGGTCTTATACAAATACATGAATTGACCGTCGCCAGGACTATTTTTATAAAAGAAAAAGGGTTGCTAAGGTATCGCACTGAACTATCAATTTTTTCAAGTTTGCAAGGAAAATTTATTTTAGTGTGTAAACACGTACAATCACGAAATCTTGTATTTTCACTGTTACAGGCGCCGCCGGCCGGTGAATTCATGCAATATTCCTTGCACTTTAGCGTAAGGTCGCGTGTGTTTGGCACCATGTTAGAAATGAATAGTTTGTTGAGAATATTGAAATTAGCCTATTAACCGAGCTTACATCTGCAAGGATTCCCCAGAACCAGTGGCTACTTTTCCGAACGTAAAAACTAACTTGCAAATGTAAGCTCATGGCTTTGCGTAAGTTGATATATGCATGAAAGTAAGATAAAATTTGGTCGGTCCCAACTTAACATGTGCCAGCTATAAGAGTTGATAGGATTTTACTCTTAACTGCCATCTTTTTCATTGGCACATGTTAAGCTTACAAAGAAAATCAAGTTTGATGTGTAAACTTTCAGAGTCACGAAATTTTTACTTTCACAAGTACTGTTTTTTTGCGCTTAGCCCATTTCACCCTACAAAGGGTTAAGTTTTGCAAAAAAATATTTAAGCTTTAAGTCACTCGCAAACAGCATTTCAAAACCAAAAGAATTTTTTTAAATTGTAGGTGTGGTTTCCGAGTTTAGCCTTAGCAAACAAACTGATAAAGATGAACTCACTATATGAAATTATTAAAATCTATGGAGCGGTTTCTAGGAATAAAGCATATTGTTTATACTTATAATTTGAAACAAAAAATAATGAGCTATTTTGAAAATATTAAATTATTAAAAAAATGTTTTAAAATATGCTTTTAAAAATACAAGCAAATATCTATTAGGTAATTAAAAATATTGGTATATATTATAAGTTGACGTATCTAAACCTATATAATATGTGTAAAATTTCGAAAGAACGAAAGAATCACCTAAGCCGTTTTCCAGATTGTAGAAATCAAAAAAATCGGTACCGTTCTTAGCTATTATTGTTAATTTGTTTTCCAACCATATAATAGTTCATATCGAAAAAATACTCTAATTTTAAATGGTAGAACCATTTTCTAGAAAAATCAGCTTTAACATAATGGCAGTTTCACCAAAAAAAATGCCTCTGTTTTCATTGTAGCATTGTTGTTAATTTCTGTCTTGTTCAATATTAAGTTTTTTTTTGTTCAATATCCACCAATTTTATCAACTTATTTTCACTCCATATAACTTTGTTCAATATAATAAACAAAAGCTTTCGATCTTTACTTTAAAAATCGATTTCCCAACATTTTGAAAAATGGACATAGAACAAGATAGAACTCATTGACGTACTGGCTCCTAACTGTGATACAGGATCCGTCCGTTATTTATTTAGCTATAATATATAATAAAGTTTTTTTTTACTATGGCTCTGCATGAGCATGACAATTCTTGTGTTCATAAAAGTAAAACGACAGTCAATTTGCGGTCAAATTGGCATTCGTTTTTATTATGTTCATGAATTTCCACGAAAATGGCAGAGGAGCAAATATTAGTATTTTTTTTAATTAAATTTATTTATTTTTCTTAAAACTATATTGAACAATTTACAGAGATTGGTATATAAGCTACCATACTACTGCCAAGTATAACTATTTTTAAGGATATAATTGCTAATAAGAAATTAAATTGAAGGAAAAGCTACTTGTGAAAACCTTCATTAAAGATAGAATACAAAAAGAAAAACGAATGAAGAGAAAGAAAGAAACTAATAAATAACAAATAAATAAATAAAACAATTAATAAATAAACTAACAAAGCAAATAAATAAATTGAGAAGACGTAAAGAAATAAAGAAACAAATAAATATATAAATTAATTAATAAATAAATAAATAGATACATGAACATGAGAACAAGTAGAAGATAGGAAGTATATAAATATTAAGTTTATTAGGAAATAATTAAACAAATAAAAATAAATAGGCAAATATGCCTTCCTAGAGGTTTTAAAACAAGAATTTAACAAATACAAGTTCAGTCTTAATTAAAAGAAGATTTATTTATAATCGTAAGAATATTTTGTTTTCTTATTTTAATACGAAATTAATTATTTTTCTTTCACATGACTGAATCTGAGTCCAAACTGTGGTGTAATGGTGACACCAAACTAGTAATTTCTATTCGGCTAGGAATGGAATCCTTTAGCAATATTGAATAAACAGCTTATTTCTCTAAGCGAGCACTTACTTACAAGCTTCCAAATAGTGAGGAAGACTGCCAGCCTATCACCTCTATTTTAGGCCGTCCGGAATTTGAGTTTTTCCAAAATAGCTTAAGTTCGTTCAAAACTAAATGTTGGAAGTTCTGTGTAATTTCTGTTAGAAACTGTTATGAATACAATGCGGTTTACTTGAAATGTAGACCTGAACATCCGAAAATGGTTTTGAAAAATGTCGTCCAGAAATTCCTTGATCGTTTTAAGGAAATTTTAATTTTTTGGAATATGGCTTATTAACATCGTTCTAAAGGTTTTTTATTTATTCAAAAATATTTTACTTGTTCTTCGGTTTTTTTAATTTTCTTATTTCCGCAATTTTTGTACCATGTTTTCGAAAACGGTTTCTTCCGCTAAGCTTAGAACAATAAGTTTTAAAATATTTTTATTGATAGCCATTTTATAAATGTTCATATTTAGGTATATATACTGCAAATCAAATCAAAAGCTTCTAACAAATATGTAATTAATAATTCTCATTTTGTCAACGGTTGCTATTATGAACTTATTTTAAACAAAGTATGATGACTGCAGCTGTAATTTTTGCATGACCAAAAATTAAGGCAAAAAATACTACAATGTCCCAAAGGTAGTAAGAATTTTTGGTCATTTGTAAAAAACATTCGAAATTCAACTTCATCTTCGGTTCCAAGGCTCGTCCTTAATGACACCCCTTTTGTCAGCTATCGTGAAAAAGCAAATTTGCTTGCAGCGCAGTTCGCTGCTAATTCGACGCTGCCAGAAAGTATTATGACTCCTCCTGTACTTGAAAGCGTAAACCATTTTATTGGACGAATTTTCTTTCGCACTCGTGCAGTTGCTAGAGTCCTCAAAGACTTTGATATGCACAAGTCCGCTGGCCCGGATAGTATTCCTCCCATCGTTCTGAAGAGGTGTTCTCCAACGCTGGCAAAACCACTGCGTAAGCTTTTCAATCTGTCCTACCCTACAGGTCTCTTTCCGAGTGGATGGAAAACAGCATTTGTCCAGCCTGTCCCTAAAAAAGGCGCATCTTCTTCAACCGCTAAATACCGTCCAATTGCACTTACGTCTCTTCTTTCCAAGGTCATGGAAACGCTGATTAATTATCAGCTTAAGAAATATCTTGAACAACGAAAGCTCCTTAATGACCGGCAGTATGGCTTTTGTGGCAATAGGTCCACTGGTGATCTGATCGTATATCTCACCGAGCAGTGGCACAAATCTTTACATCATTTTGGAGAAGTTAAGATTATTGCGCTTGATATTTCAAAAGCATTTGATAGAGTTTGGCATCAAGCTCTCTTATCGAAAATGCGTGCATTTGGTATCGATGAATTTCTTCTTCGTTGGATTAGAAATTATCTTTCGGACCGTTCAATACAAGGTGCATTGGACGGTTTCAAGTCTGATATTCACAAAATAAATGCTGGTGTGCCCCAGGGCTCCATACTGTCTCCGACCCTCTTTCTCATTTTTATTAATGATCTCTTATCTGGAACTTCTAATCCACTTAATTATTTTGCTGACGATAGTACTCTCAGCTTTTCATATTCGTTTTCAAATGCACGTCCTTGTTCTTCAGATGTGCAACTGCAATGGCAGCGTATGATAAGTTCATTAAATTCTGATCTTGACAGCATTGTCCAATGGGGAATAAAAAACCGCGTATAATTTAATGCTTCAAAAACTCAGTGCTGTCATCTGTCGTTAAAGCAGAACCCACCCCACATGCCGCTATCCATGAGCGGCACTTGCGTTGAAGAAACCGATCAGCTTTCAGTTCTTAACATGTGCATCACAGACCACTTCTTGTGGAATGAACACATATTTGATGTCGCCAAAAACGCTGGAAAATGTTTGGGCTTTCTTCGAAGATGCAAGAAATTCTTTTCCCCGTCTGATCTGGCTGTAATCTATAAGGCCTTCGTTCGTCCAAAGCTGGAGTATAACTCGCACATTTGGGCAGGAGCTCCCAAAATTCATCTGAGTCTCTTAGATAAAATTAAAAAAAGAGCTTTAAGAATGATTGGCGATAGAACTATAGTGGATACATTTACATCTCTTGAACATCGTCGTAATGTTGCATGTATTTCGCTATTTTATCGCTATTTTTGTAAAAAGTGTTCTAGCGAAGTAGCCAGATGCATTCCTCCCCCTAAACAATTCAACCGTAATACTCGCGCTTCTAGGAATGCTCATCAGTTTACCCTTGAGCCCAAATTCGGACGTACTGTGAAGTACAGAGATTTTTTCTTTAGTCGTACAACACGTATGTGGAATGCTTTACCAGGCTCTATTTTTCCCCTTCATTTTGACATTCTGAACTTCAAAAGTAATGTACATCGGTATCTCCTTTTTAATCCTTCCCTATTTTCCTAAAGCTCGCACTGTGCTTGTCATGTTAAGGGTAGCCAAAACCCCTTTAGTGCGGGTTTTTTATAAAAAAAAATAAACGTATTTGAGCATATCTTAAGCAGGGCATGGGCAACAAAGCCTGCAATTATGAACTCAGCCTATGCTACATTATTTTTTATAACAAATGAATTGTTTTCGTTTTTGTTAATAAATAAATTTTATTTTTGAATTTGTGTGTTTGCACGTTTTTATCAATTAAAAAGAGCCCAGTACTATTTGTTCTTTTTTAGTACTATTTTATTTCAGCGTTCAGTGCATTCGAAAAAAGTCGGTTTCCATCACTGCTGTGAACCTATTAATTCTTCTGAATTTCTAAAGAAAGAAAACTCAATTCAGATAAAAACTGAATCAGCAGTAAATTTTACGAAAATGCAAAAACCTACTTAACAAAGTATATTTATTAGTTAAACACGTTTAAATGCATTTTTATTTAAGTATTGAATTGATATTCCTGGCACGCATACAAATTTTAAATATCATTAGATTCTAACATATCTCAAGACATTTTCGTTTTAAAATAAAAAGGGAAAACTTTCTTAACAACACTTACACAAAGTAACAATTTCAGATACCACATGTTGATGTAGAACGCACCATGCCGTGAAAAGTGCCACATCTCATCAACTCTGGAGCTCAATATACCTTACTTCATATTATTTAAAACTCTTTCTCCCCAAAAATATACCATATACATATGTATCTAGATATACCTACCTAATGGAATATAATGAGAGCTACACGAAGCAATTTTCAGTTTCATGTCCAAAATTGAATTCCAATACCCGCCTCAATTGTTGTTGTAGAAAACAACAAAACCATATGGTCTACATTACCAATCGAACCAACAAACATTCTTAAGACTCATAAACTTTAAGAAGGACGTGACCAAACTTTGTAAAATTCCTAAAAGCTTTTGTCATTTATCTGAAACATTATCTTTGCAACCCTTAAGACTTAAACGCTCGCACTCCCACTTAAACCAAACCCCAGACCCCCATCCACACATAAAAATCTTATTAAAGAACCCATCCCCCACAAAAATAAGTTGGCATAATATTTTGGGGAAGCAGCAAAAAAAAACCCTGAGCCACCACACCAAATCACGGTTCCTAATCTAAATAAGCATTCAATTGCCTCGGTGTGTTCTTGTTGGTTTTTATGTTTATGTCGCCATTTACAAAGAGGTGGCAACCATTCCTGAGTTCCGCCCTTCGGAGACTCCAAAAAGGTAGTTCTTCCGATATAGAATGACACGAGTATTTGGCTAAATTGCAGAATTATACAGAATCGTGGCTTATACCAGATGATGAAGCGAGGATATACCTATATACCCTGCATACATATCGAATTGCTGGTTTGGTACAACAACCGTCCTTGTGTGATTGTTATAAATAAAAAGGAACTTATGCTTACTCTATTCCCATTTCTCTATTTCACCAAAGACTGCTAACGAAAAAAGGATGAAAATAGTAGAAGGTATCTAAGAAAAGCCGTATTCAACATCTATCAAACTACAACTCAGCATAAAAGTTGTGTCATCACAGAAAGATTGTCTTCTTTTGGAAAGCATGATATAGCATTATGGCGGTGGTGTTAGCAACCCAGCATATGGCACCGCATATTTCTTTTTGTCCTTTCTCTTACTGCTCTGATGCTGCTGAGGAAGAGGCGGATGCAGGACACATTTCGGGATTTTCCTTTTTTTTTATTGTTTTTAGTTGTTCAAAGAGAATATGGCTTACTGACTCCCGAAGAAGAGAGTCTTAAGAACCTAAGAATTATTGTCACTGCCAGTTCTATTATTGGTTTTGGCTTTTCTGCAAAAAGGATTCTTCTTTGAAAGACACTTTCTTTCAAAAATATAATATTATACCTACTCCTACATACGTATGTTTGAATATGTTCTTGAATAGCTAAAAATCTGCATGTGACACTTAAGGGGGTGGTCTTAGCTGAAGGAGCTTGCCTTTTTGAGTTCATATGGCAATCATTTCTTTTAGTTCATTTTTATTATCCTGGTCATAAATTTTACAAAAATAATAGAGTCACGTCTGGTGAATAACTTGGTTTTGAATTTTATTATTTTTTTTTGTTTGCTTTATTATACAGTCGTCTCTTAGGTTGTTTGTGGAGAAATTATATATTATACAATGGCCTTCAGATAACAGCTTTATCATATGGCGGCTTTATTATGTCAATCAGAACAGAAAATGAAGGCAATTGAATTTTAACTAGATGTTAAGGACACCTGCAACGAAATTTAATTTTATAAAATTCGGCAAAATGGCGAAACGTGACAATTCGAAATCTGCGTGTGGTGTTCAGTTACGTTTCAATTGAAACAATAAGGACTGTCTGTCAGTATTGCAATTCATTGAGGATTCCACATGAGCCTCGCAGGAATATTTTGCGAGAGCCGAAAGTTCAAATAACAACAGGGACACTCTTGAAATCATTGGTTTTTGGCTAAAAACCTCGATCGAAGCCCTTCTTCCAGTATTTTTCAAGCAGTTATTTTAGACAATGGCAATAGAAAGATTCATGTTGACGCTTTAACTTTTTATTCCCATCTGATTTTCGTAAATACATAACAAGTGGTGGTAATGGTCGACAGAAGAATTGCTCAGGAATGTGTTCTGGAATATTGGTACCGATGGATCCATCTTAGCGATTAATCGTAGGCGATTTGAATTGGAAACAATAAATCGTCGTGCATTCACTTCACTTCAGACAATTTGAACTACGCCGAAAATTTTTCAACTCAAGGAAAATGGTTCCGAGCTTGAATTTTTGAATATCACAATGAGAAGGCAAGACAGAATTGAGTAAAACATTTCACATTCTTGTAGTTCGGTTGAAGAAGAAATTTCTTGGCATTTCTTTCGTTTTTCGAGATATCTTTTTCGGTTGATAATTTATCAGCGCAGCGTTTCGATGATTTTGGAAAGAGGTGATTTGACGAAATAATTGCGTATTTAGAGGGTAAGGAACATTTGCGTTTTTTATAGGAGTTTGCTGGACAAATCACACCTTAGTTAAAAACTAACCCAAAATTAATAATTTTATTTTTGCAATCCGAATTTATTTTTTTTTAAATGGTCGGCAGCTCTTCGGGATTTGATATGCTGTCTTATAATGTGTTGACAAATTTGGTTGAATTGAGTTTACTGAGTGTACTGAGTTCACCATTAACCTAGTCCACTTGCTTGTCGTCTGAAATTTTTCGCATTATCTATTAATCAGTACCCAGTACAGGTTTCGTTGCAAGTTCCAACAATACTGGATATATTTTTCGAAATCTTTCTAGAATATACATCTGGTAAAACTGTCCCACTTTTGATTGGATTTAATATCCAAAATGTTGAATATTTTTCGTTGGCCGCACATTAAGCCTTAATGCCAGCGTGATCTGTATACATAGATATATATTACCATCAAATAAGTATTTAGATATGTATATAACAGAGTTGATAGACCATTTTGAGGATATGTTAAGGCCCCCCTGACTGATCTAGAGGTTTTTACTCTCGTTAACTTACTTATTCGGCACCTGATCTATTGAGGGTCTTTGCCTGAGATAAGACGGCCTTCCATCCTCTGTGATCCTGGCTACCTCGTCGACTTGGTCATTAAACCGGAGTTTCGCTCTTCCTTGTCCCTCCGAACCTGAGGGATGGGATTCGACGATTCCCTTGGATGGAGCATTGTCAATTCGCTCGATGAACCCAAGCCAATGCAGTTGACGTGTTTTGGCAGGAACCCTGTGCAGGTTTGGAACCCTGTGTAGGTTTGGAATAATTGAACCAATTGAACATTACACCGCGTGTTTTCTAGGTTACGCGACATAGATTATGGATTAGTTCCGAGCTCGGCGATTGCTTTATAAGGCTCTGACGACCAATGCTGTCTTATGCGGCTTTGAAGTCGATGAAGATGTGATGAATTTCAGCTTGAAATTTGTTTGGTTTCCCAGGATTGTTTGCGACAATAAGCGATGATAGGCTATGGTAGTTCGTACAGGACATAGGACATGGTGGTCTCGGCTGCATCTTTGATGACATCGCGATACTGGAACCACTGATCGTTGGTGTTTATGATAGGTGAACACACAGCGAGGATTTTGTGTTCTCTCTAGGTCCTGGCAAATTCCGATTTGCTTAGGCGTCAAACGTCAATTTTTTGCTTCGGATCCGTCGCAGTTTCTTTTCGTTAGAAGGTCGAGCTCTGAAATTCGACAACACAGAAAATAGGCAGAGTCAAAATTTGCCCCTCGAAAGGTTTGTATTCCTATGATATTGGATACATGCCGATCATTGATTAGCACATGGTCGCGGTTTGGTGGACGGTTTGACCATTTGGGGAGCGCTAGGTTGGCGTTTAATCACTCCAAGAAAATCCATGAACCAACAACAGACTTAAACTTCGAACCATCAAACAATTTGAATTCAGCAAGTCTTTGTACGGTCTTATTTCGATAGAAAAAAAAATTGAATTTTGTAGATCTATGTTAGTTTCGTGTTAATAGAAGATTTTGCTAGGAATCATAATCTAAGCGTATGCATACGAAATTAAGTAAATATACTTACTTCCTATAAATTTAACATTTTTCTTGAAGTTGTGCGTACTATTTTTGTATATAGTATAAAACACTAAATAAGTTTACCATTTACGTAAGTTTACTATTTGGTTAATAATTTGTGTAAGAAATGATTTACACACATTGGATAAGATTTCTCCAAACACATTATTAGTAAAATTAACGAAAAAGTAATTGTACCCTTTAGATCGAATTTACAGAGCATCTGAATCAATCAACGAGCATTTACATAACTGAAAGGGTTTTCCGGAAAATGTTTCCGTAAATTCACACAATTGGTAAGCTTACGAGTTTTCACCAATACTTTTAATAAATTGTGAAAATGTTAATTAAATGTTTATAAGAAAAAATACAATTTGCTTAACGTTGGATCAATAAATTGAATAGTCAACCTACTTATTTTATATATTATGGTAAAATACATTTATTGGTTGATAATTTAATCATTATGTCAATGAATCTATTCCTAAACCAAGAAATTTATTTGTGGAATCTATGAATACACTTCTTTTATCTCAGCTAAACGAACAAGCTTATCGAAGTTGAAAATGGCATTTCAAAAGCCAGAACTCAACTTAGGCCACTAAGAAATATAACGAAAACTCAGTTTATGAAAGTATCAAAAATTATCCTTCCGCATAAGATCTTATATATACGAATACAGACTTTTTTCTTAGATATATGTATGTATGTACATAATTCTAGGGCCATTAGGGAGTAATGGTAGTAGACTAGGCGGCTGCCACTCCCTGGTGTGCTTAACCAATTAAAACTAAGACAGATAGCTCTAATTGATATATTTCACCAAAATTGGAGTTCCTAGTTTCCTACTCTATTCAAAGGAGCACAAGATTTTTTTGTTATTATTGATGTTGTTGTTGTAGTTGAGTTGGTATTGAGTTTATAATTGGAAAACAGAGTAAGAAATGTTTGCACGTAGGGAACTCGAATGCCAACATATGAGTTACACATCCCATTCTGCAATACCGACCGAATGCGACTCGACAACGAACTACAATTGTTGAAAATCAGGAAATCATGTCACGTTTCCGTTTGAACTCGGCCCAGCCAGAGAAAAGGCGTGTTCCCTTCGGCTTGCGTCTGTATTGGAGTTGGTTGGATTCCTTTGGGTTGCGGATCTAGATAAATTGATAAAAAAGTCATCACTACTGATGGTTCAATAGAAATGTTTTTTTTTTCTTCAGCCAGTGCCCTCCCTCTTCCCTCTTTGCACTTGGTTATTTGGATCCAGTTGTTCATTCGTTCGGCATGCCAAAGATTTTGTTCGCTTTTCATTTTCATTTATCTTGCTTTTCTACAGCATAGCATGGATGGATGTACAATGTTCATATATAAGTATATATGGACATGATGGTATGCTGGTACAATATTCAGCTATGGAATATCCCATCAGCTTCGCCTTGATATGTTGTGTTGTGTGCTTGGAAACAAGCTGTAGTCGGGTCTTAGATGAATCTATCATGTTGTGACAGGTGCACTTAATTTGTTAGAGAATCGTGATGGCACGTGGGTGAGTTTCAGCCAAAAACTCAAAGTAAATAAAATGGAAAAACATCTGAAAATATGTTTTGGATATAAGATATGAAATCCCTTTTGGATTGCGGTGTGTATGTATATACTAAAGACTGTTGTAAGTGGTAATTGTTATGTTTTCAGGTAATTACTATTTGAAATTGGTAATTCTAAATCATGTTTCTTGTAATTACTGTTTTGCACTGCACCCCATAATTAGATCTTTTTTATACTTTTTTTCATGACCATCGCTCTGAAATGATATCAACTTTTACTTAGTTTCAATACAAACTTCCTAACAAACAGAACTAAAATGAGATACACAAATTTCGTGCAAAGTAGGTGAACTTTCAATTCTGATTCGAATTTCATCTTATTTTCATGTCTCAGTCATTCGGTTAACGGAGCTTCAGAAAATAGCATCCGAAATCAAGAAACTAGTGTCGATTACTAAAATATTGTGCGTTTGACGCAATATACACTTTAACTAGTGTAAGCTATTTCAAATTATTGGCGAGGCATTGCATTGTATTTTCAAAGAAATAATGATGCGCAGTCAAGAGGACTGACTAATATTGAAAATTTACATAGTATTGCTTTTTATGATATTTTATTCAGTTTTCAAAGATTTCAAAAAAAAAAAAAACTTCAGACAGATTCATTAACTCTAGATGTCGGTCGACCAACTGGTTTCGTTAGTAAGTTAGAAAACAAAATTGTGGTTACTGGCGATACTAAGTTCCTGCATAATATCGAGTTGAATAAAGAAATTCGGGTCAAGGTCAACTCGCGAAATCGATAGTTGTAAAACCGATTAGTTCCGTAAAAATGTTATCGATAGACGAGTTATATATTGGTACTTTCAACAACGATTTCAATGTAAGAGCAAAGCTCTTCTGATTTTGAGGTTTTCTTAAAATTTGACGTTAAAAAATTACAATAAATTAATTTCAGGATTTGTAGATTTGGCAAAGCTTTACCTCCAGTACAATGATTTTTCCAGAACAAAATCCTGGCCAAATTAACTCTCAAAAAAAATTTGTCAGTATCTGGATGAACCTGAACGATACTGTCCTTTTAAGCAGTTGAGAACAATATTAACACGTCTGCACGACGAACATTTGACTTAGGTCTCCAAGACGAAACTATTTTAAAAGCACCCAAGACGAGACCGAAATTTTTCGATTTTGACGAGACCGATAAGAAACTAAAATAAAATGCACGATTGGATCGTACGAACTTGCTCTTGTAGCTAACAACTTTAGTGTAAAGTAGTAGCTAACCACTGAAGTTGTTAGTAGGTATAGGTAGTCTAGTTTAGTTATCCTGTGCAGGTTTAAAGCCGAAGTAGGTAAGATTACCTTGATTTTTAGTATAATGAATTGTCGAATGCATATGATTAAAGGAATGGTGACATAGGTACCATCATACAAATGTATATTTAAAAAGATTTTAATTATGTAAATTAGGAGGGTAATGTGTATCTACCTACATAGATGGCGCCTAGGTATGTAAATATATGTACATATTTATGTATATATTGTACATATGTATAATAATGAAAGTGAATGGTGTATAGATGGATTAAACTGATAAAAAGTGCTAAAACGATCACTTCAATCAGTTTCTTGAAAAAAAAGAATAATGAAAATTTTATAAAAAAGTATATCGAAAATTATAGGACGGATTTTGATGAAATCCGGTTTTTTATGTTTAGTTTTTTGAAAACAAACTTTTTTGAAATTTTGGTATGCAGTTTTGTAGAGCTTATTAATATACATTATGACTATAAAATTTAAAGTTATTTTTTCTGATTAGTTTTAAAAATATTGATTTTTCAAAAAAAAAATCAAAAATTAATTTTAATTATATAAAAAATGTTATTTAAAATTTTAATATGCAGAATGAGTTTGGCTAGCTAGATCTTCTCAGATATAAAATTTGACAGAAATCCAATGAACAGTTACCGACAAAGCCAAAAATTTTAAAAACCGTTGTATGAAAAGTACCGTTAAAGGACTTTTCCCGTAAAATTGATTCATATCAAATGATAGCTATTACCAAAAAAAAAATTCTCAAAATTTTTTATCAAAATCGTTGGAGCCGTTTTCGAGAAAAATAAGATTTTCCTTCAAGGTCATATTGCAATTACCGTTATTTTTAGGCCTAAAAATAAAATTTCAATTTTCCCTCTGAGGCATGCCAAAATAATCACAAATACCAAATTTGAAGGTAATCGCTTAAGCCATTTAGGCTGTAGCTCGTTATACATACAGACTGACAGACTGACAGACAGACATTTTTTGCCGATCACTTTTTTAGGCTTCTCTATTATCGTAATGTCATGTTTGATTGTTAGATTTTTTTTTTCTTACGAATGCATAACTTGCCTAATAGTAGTCTCGGTCTAGTCTCGGTCTCGTCTCGGTCTCGGTCTCGTCAACGAGACGAGACTCCTTTAAAAGCACCGAAGACGAGACCGAGACGAGAGCGAGACGAGACCGTATTTTTGGTACCGAAATTCGACGAGAGTCTCGCTGGTCTCGGCGGTCTCGGTAGTTTGTTTTCGGTTTTCGCTATAAGAAAATTTTGTTTTTATTTCATTATTTTTTAGTATCTAATCATGTTCAATTTTTATAATATTCACAAGTTTTTTTTTGCGAAATATTATATGCGCGTTAACATATCAAACCATATATGTTTGTACATAGTTATACAGAGATAGGCGCATTGCGAAAATCCAGAGAAGAATAAGTACGATTTATGTATGCATGGCGTTGCTTCCTTTTGGGTGATATTTGGTAAAAAATATTGTCAAAACGTCAAAATATAATTCGTTGCCTAACTGTCAAGCCATGAGCTGTCAAAATCCCATGAGGATGGTTCCGATTTAAATGCATTAAAAAACCTCTACAAAAGTCAAATTTTACCTCAGAAAATAAGAAATTTTTCGATTTAATTTATTGCTCCGGAAAAAAGCGATTTAAGTCCTTTTGGGTTAGGTTTGAAAAAAAAATATTTTAAAAACGTCAAAATATACAATCCTATTCTGATAAACGTTCACTTGAATATTTGTATTCTGCTATCTGACCGAAAAACGAATTGTTTCAAAAGTACCTAAATTTCGATCAAAAATAAATTTTAACAATTAAATTATCTTAAGAATTAAACAAAAAAAAATATTAGTAAAGCTTTGGACTCAAAATATAGAAGACATTTGAAAATATCTAAATAATCAAAAATTGAGTGAAATATTCACGTGAATCGAAAGATAGCAGAATAGGGCTGATAGTTTATTGCCTACCTGCCAAGCCATGAACTGTCAATTTCATTGAAGGATTGCTTCGATTAAAATGGATTAAAAAAACTGTACAAAATGGATTAAAAAAACTGTACGAAATACGGCTCTTCAAAGTTGTCTGACAACGTTACTTCACAGCCTATTTTTTACGTTATCACACACCTTTGAAAACTAAATTCGCACAAAATTTAAGCCATTCGGAGCGCTTTCATACGCAACTAATAAAATTCAACTTAAAATCATAGTTTTCGATTTACACAAGTAAAACTTACTCGTTTCAAGTGAAGCCTATGGCCTTAGCTTCATGGACCTACGTACTGCAGAACAAAATTTTAGTTTATGATTTGTTTAGCATAAGCAACGTACAAGGATATATCATTATTAGATTCATGCATAATTGATAAGCACAATAAAGTTGGAAAAGACGTGCAGATGCCAAGTTTGGCCAAATTCTTGAGATCCATATTGCACGTTGATTTTCACCAAGTTTCCCAAACTTGGGTTTTTTTTCTATTGGTTTTGACAGCTAAATGTGAATATGTGTACCAATTCGTACGATTTTTCACGCTCCCAAACACTAAAATCGGAGCAATCCTGCAATGGATTTTGACAGCTCATGGCTCTACAGGTAGGCAACGAACTATATTTTGACGTTTTGATAATATGTTTTTCCAAATGTCATACAATAGGCTTAAAATCAACTTCTGCCGGAGGAAAAAATTTCGAGGTAAAATATGAATTTTGTAGAGGATTTGTAATCCATCTAAATCAGAGCGATGCTTCAATGGATTTTGAGAGTTCATGACTTGATAGGTAGGCAACTTACTATATCTTAACATTTGGATAGTATTTTTTTCCAAATGTCACCCAAAAGGCTTAAAATCACATATTTATGGAGCAATAAATTAAATCGAAAAATCTCGATTTTTTTAGGTAAAATTTGAATTTTGTTTTTTTGGTTTTTTAATCTGAAGCGATGCTTTAATGGATTTTGACAGTTCATGACTTGAAAGGTAAGCAGCTTAATATATCTTGACATTTGAGCAATATTTTGTTTTCGGAATTTCACCTAAAAGTCTATAATCAACTTTTTAGGGAGCAATAAATTAAATCGAAAAATTTCGATTTTTTTGAGGTAAAATTTGAGTTTTGTAGAGGTTTTCTTTTTAATTCATTTAAATCGGAGACATCCTTAAATGGTTTTTGATAGGTCGTGGCTTGACAAAACCGGTTAATTTATTTTTTTTTTAATCGAGCGTTGTGTGTAGGTACTCTTTTTTTAAATATTTTATTTGTTTTTGCTATGAAATATATTATCTTCAACAATTCTTCCAAAATGTTATTTCCACTTAACTCAAAAGACAAAACAGACTCACGAGTTTGTTTTATACATTTTCCCGCATTTTTCTTACCGACGAACTGCTGAGATACCACAACCATACTCTATATTTGCAATCCGAACAATGCGTCTTATCTTCATCATACATCTTTTTACTACCAAAAACACACGAAAGAAACCAAGATTAAGGATGATACCAAGACCAAGACCGAGACGGAGACGAGACCGCACATTAAAATTTTCTCGAGAAAAAGGCGAGACCAAGGCCGCGACGAGACTTGATTAGGCGAGACCTGGACCGAAACCGAGACGAGACTGAAATTTTTCGATTGTGACGAGACCGATACGAGATTAACAAAAGTCTCGCCTTGTCTCGTCTCGTTGCCAGCCCTAATAGCAAGTAAAAAGTCTCACCTAGTTTCGTCTCGGCGCCATCCCTAGTTCACAATTTAAAAATTCCAGTCAGCAACTATCTAGGTTCCCACATACAGCTTGAAACTGAAAATCAAAAAAAGATAGTTTATTTTGGTTGTCCCTAGCAACCGTTTTGAAACACGAAATTTCCAAACAAGTGTGTTTTTGGACTCGAAATGAAAAAAATTAACCAGGCGCTCATGACAAAGCAGTAGTTATGTATTGGATTCTTGTTAATTCGCCTGTTAGGCCTGTCAGCGAGAACGAGAATAGTCTAGGTCTCATTTCGGTCTCGGTCTTTGTGACGAGACTAATTAAAAAGCACCCGAGACAAGACTGAAATTTTTCGATTTTGACGAGACCGAGATGAGACTAACAAAAGTCTCGCCTGGTTTCATCTCGTTGCTAGCTACTTTTCCGTTTATTTGTTAGTAATTCAGATTTTTCCTTAAAACAGTCTATGGTATATACCTACTCTCATATAATTAAAAATTATATCACTATTTTTTACTCAATTTAACTTTATTACATCCCATGTTCAACTTTTTCAGCTTAACCGATTTCGATCAAAAAAATACAAATACAATTAGTATTCGTGTCATAACGTCATAACTTTACATGCGATAAAAAGTTTTGTATTGAAAATTGAATTATAATATTCGGAAACTCTTGCAATTATGTTTGTCATATTTATGACACTTATACGACATGACATATTTTTTTAATAATTTAATGAAATTAATTTAAAGAAAGTGCTCTTTACGAAAAAATTATTTTCTTGATTATTAGTTACAGCTAAGAAAATTAATTGGTGTGGATGGATAGCGTCAGTTTTTTGTTCAAGTCACTCGCTCCTGGAACTCGTTACCCTTAAGTATTAGGGAATATTAAATATATTCACTTTCTATCTTTTTGTTTTTTTTTCTGTTTTTATTCTTGTTTTTATTATTGTATTTAATTTATAAAATTCATAATATTTTTAATTTTTTGTTAAAACTTTTACTACATTAAGATTGATGCAATCTATTGTAAAAAATTCATAAATTAAATAATTAAATAAAAAAATTAAGGGTATTCATTTCATTTTAACCGTACATTTAAAGGACTTACTAATGAATGGAAAACAGAATTTCTCCATCAGTATGTTACTAAAAACCTGAATCTTTTTCTCCCTCTAATTACCGTCCAATTTCACTTACGTTCCTTTCATGTAAACGCTGATCAATTATCCGCTTAAGAAATATTTTGAAGAACGAAAACTGCTTAATGGCCGGCAGTATGGCTTTCGTATAGCAATATGTCCACTTGTGATCTGATGGTATATCTCACCGAACAGTGGATCAAACCTTTACATCGTTTTGGAGAAACTAAGATTTTTGCGCTTGATGTTTTAAAAGCATTTATAGAATTTGGCATCAAGCTATGTCTTACCGAAAATGCGTGCATTTGGTATCGATGAATGTCTTCTTCGTTGGATTAGAAATGACTTTCCTTCGCTCTTTCAGTTGACAGTTCATCATCAGTTTACCATTTATCCCAACTTCGGACGTACTCTCAAGTACAGAGAATTCTTTCTTTAGCCGTACAACGCTTATACTTTACCCGGCTCTATTTTCCCCTCTCATATTGATATTCGGAAATTCAAAACCAATGTGCATTATACATCCTTCCATGCTTTCCTAAAGCTCGCAGTGTGCTTGATCATTTTAAGGGTAGTCAAAGCCCCTTTATAGTGCACGCATCATTATAAAAAAAAACATTTGTCAGCTAAGAAAATGAAGAAGTAGTTAATTTGTTAAGAAAAATCACGCCAATACTAAAGTGATAAATATTTTTGTTATTATTAATGTAATATACATTATTATAAACTTAATTATTATTATTATTTAAAATATTTATTTCTGCATTTTATTGAATCGAGTCCCCTGCGCAATGACTCATGAGAGTGTTCAATCAAGATCAAACTACTGAGTAGTACCTAAAATTCCCAATTATTTTAATTATTTTTTTAAATAAAAACAATCCATCCTCTTAGATAAGTTCTTCGGTTTCTGCTAATAATTATACACCGATGACTACTATTATCAAATACATCGATCAACGATTGGTGAATAACACGAAAACGACTTTTTCTGACCATTATGTTGACCAAAGTTTGATTAGAATGTACGATTTCCTTTAATATTTATATATTTACCGAACTAATGTGCCTTGTGGCTAATAATTTTAAAACGAAGATCTTAATTTTGTCATCTTTTCGAATCGAATTTCACTACGTACCTATACTTACACTCTCGTACCATAAACATTTAAATCGCAACAATCTTAAAGACAAAGACAACCTCCATTAAATCGTAAAACATTCAGATTCGGATTTAAATAAATACTCAACTTTAACATTACCTTAATGTTTTCCAAAGAAGATTTTATCCAATTTTGTTTAACGCAGAATTTACAGTGCGGTTTACTTGATTGAAGACTTCAGCAAATATTAACTTTTGTTTCTTTATTTAAATTGAAAAAAAATGTATGCTACAAATAAGGTTTTATATAAATGTAATGTGTATCGTAAAGAAACATTGTATATTTACAGTCCAATCCGCTTATCAGAATTGTGTCTAACTCACTTAGAATAATACATTGTTTATTTAGGATTTTTTGTTTGATATATATACAAACAAGAAGTCAAGTTTTGGTTTCTCAATACTTAATAGCTACTCTGGGAGCTCGGGTGCTAGTGGGATAAACCTCCCATGTCCCATCGACCGTGTCCGAATTCCATAATATCTACATTACAGCACATTCCAAATTCTCGATAGCAAAAAGCAAAATCCGAGTAAACCTGCAGTTATACAAGACAAAGAGTTGGAAGCCAAGGAATTTCTTTAAGATAAGGATGTTACAAATAAAACAAAATGGAGAAGAGAACAACCAAGCAAGTGTGTAGTACCTTCTCCTTCGCGCGCCGGCAAAATAAAAAAGTGAAAACTTCTGTCAAAAGGAAAACGGTTTAGAGCGAAATATGATTATTAACGCAATACTCATATTTGAAAATGATGACACTTTGAGTGTTTTCCATATTCTTGCTTCATTCTAAAAATCATCCGTTCTCTCTTATATATTGATTATTTTTGTCGCTCGTGTAACTAAGCAAAATGGAAGATTGGTGGATAGATAAAGCCATCTACAACTTCTCCAGGCTCCTCAATGATGCAAGAATGATTCAGTTACAGCATATGTTTCATCGTAATTCCGAGTTGGGTACTGAGTTATAACACTATGGAGATGGTGACACTATCGAAATTATGATTTTTATAGTTTTGTACATTGATATTATTGATATTAATGCTGAGTTCAACCTATTTTTACTCGGGATATGCAAAACATTTGGGCAAAAAATCGAACTCGAGATTTTAATCAAACTTGACATTACTCCATTAAAAACCAATTCTAAAAATTGTCATAAAGTGAGTTGCTGGTTTACTCATTACATGCTGTTCAGACATAACACTAACAACATGTGATTGAGCAAACTAGCATACACATTAATAAGACAGTGAAATAAATAAAATAATGCGAATTATAAGAGACATAAATATATTTGACAAGGTAGTTCTCTCCGCATTAGTTCAGCCGCCATCCCTGAAGATAAATCTGATTCAACAACCACCTCTAGTCTCAGAACATCACGTAAAACATCTTTCCTATCCGTCTGTCTCTTCTTTCACCGGATGTCCGCGCTGTGTTAAGACATATAAAGGGTATTCGTAATCCCTTGAGCGCTTGCAAAATTGTAAAAAAAAAAATTACGATGATGGAAGACACCAAAAACAGTAGGTCCCGCAATTCCGTCTGTCTGTCTGTCTGTAGATCGGTCTACAGCCTAAGTGGCTAAAGCGACTTTCTTCAAACTTGGTATTTAAGCGTGTAAGGTGATTGCCTTAAATAGATTTTTGAATCTGTTCTGAATCTGAATTTGTTTAGCCCTTAAACTAACTGTACCTGCCATACAATTTTGTTTAATACCTTAATTATCTCGAAAACGACTCTACATTTTTGTTCAAACAAATTTTTACATAAAATGTTATTAGCAGTATCTCCCATTTAACTTTTTTTCGACATTCTCATTAATTCTTCAACGGATTTCGATAAACATTTTTATACATAAAATTTTTTATTCTAAAATTTTCAAAAAATCTTCGTTTTTGAAAATTCTTTATTTCGAAAACTGTTTGACGATTATTTATGAAATTATGTTTTTTAATTTATATTGTTATAGATAATACATAAAATTGCCATACCAATATTTTTTTTAAGGAATTTTTGTTTATTTTTTATAAAAAAAGGAATACTTTAAAAATACATTTAGCGTTTCTACTAGGAATCCTGTCCATACGGTGTGATCGAACATAATTTCAAGCACCTACGTACGATCCAGTCGTGCATTTTATTCCATTTGATTTTCAATGGGTTTCAACAAAACAGGAATCAAGAAAATATAATTTACGTAAGAATGCAAAAACACAGATATGCTCTAAATGACTTTCATGGTTAACAACATATTTAAATTTCTAAAATTATTAGTATGACTAATCATTCGAACTGTAATGTACCTGCTAAAGAGATGAAAGAAGAAACCAATCCTGATATAAGCCTCACATTCTTTCTATCTATTCATTTCATCTCCCCCTCACGTGCACATCACTCATATACGTATTAGCCATGTTAATGGAAGTGGCATAACATATTCCAGGATAAGGACGAATTTATATTCACAAAGATTTAACAAAATGTTCCCTGAGAAAATTGTCATTTGTTTTATCTGTCAGTCATTAACGGCATCGTTGTTATTATGTGTGGGGCTTAACACGACTATATACATATACATATATACCTTCTCTACTTTTGTTATTCTTATTTATCAGTATAGCGTGAATACTTACAAGCAAATGGAGCAGTGCCAAGATAAAATCTCAAATCAAAATGAAAGAGATCCCCATTCAGGGATTTAGCCAAATGGAAATGGGAAACAAAGTAATGGCACGCAATTCCGTTTTCTCGAAAATTACGTGATTACTCCGAAAGTGTTCTTAGCTAATTAATAGCAGGAACTGATGGAATTTTATTGATTTGTGATGAAAAAGAAAACCAACGAACGTAGAAATTTTCTTTAATTTCAATCCTGATTGAACGTACCTACCTATATTTTGTTAAAAGACTTACTTAGTGGACCGTTTTATAATGACTTCGGGGTAATGGTCCGTACAAAGGAACTTTCCGAATCCGAATGTTTCAAGCTCTAATAATCTTAATTGGCAGTCATTACTATGACGGGAATTCCGCTGATATAGGACATGGCAGAGATTTTCTTTTTAAACTTTCTTTTTAAATCCCGGAGGCACTATAAGAAGTTGTATACCTAAATTCTGTTTTGTATATCGCTGAAGGGGAAATTATAAGAATTTTCTTTAAAGAGAATCATTAAAAGCGTCGCAATTAATTTCCTAAAGGACCTAGGTATAGAAAAAAAAAAACCTTTTCTGGGAATTCAGTTAATTAGTGAGTGGATCTAATTGGTTTGGCCTCCTTTTTTATGCGGCTAAAGACCATTACGAGTTCAAGACTTAAAACTGTTAGGCAGTTTTTGAAGTAAACTTGAGATACAAATCCTTCAGGGATGATGGTGACAAAAGGAAGGGATAGACATTAGACATCAAAGAGAAAAAAAATATAATGTCAATTTTGCGCAAAAAAAAGTTTTTTAGCATTTTTCTTTTATTACTACACGAATATCCAAGCATTTTTTCTGACAAGGTACCCATTTAAGAAAGAATTAAATTTGAATGTAAAAGATTTGCTAAATTAAATTTTTTACGTGACTTCTAGTTTTGTTTATGTATATAGATAACACTTTGAAATAGGGCTGCGGCCGGGGGGTGGTAGCGGTGCAGCTTAAGCGAATATTGCTTAGATTTTGTGTACCTTCAAAGATGGAGGTAAACTGAACCACGTGCTTTCTTTGCCCCGTTAAGATTCTACGAATAATTGTTTTCCTTTTTTCAATGCTTATGTAATTTATAACAAACTAGCTGACCCGCGGCGAATTTCGTTCCGCCTAAAATCATTTATGTCAAGAAAATAATAATTCCGAGCATGTACAATGATGTTTCATGTAATGCGGTGAATTAAAATTCTTTATTCTAAAGTTTTATTAAATATAATAAAAATAACTAAATTACCAATGTCTATGTTTTTCAATCAAATCAAATTGATTGGGGTGTCGCTTTTTTACTGAAGTGCTTTATGTTACACAACATTTATAGTTTTATTTTCGGGTGCGTACACATACAAAGCGGTAGGTTTACAGATACGTGAGCACGCCACATATTATAATTGACCATGTGAGAAACATGGGAATTCGAGATTGATGCCACTAACATCCAGCGATTGTCCCTGAGACTTGTTGATTTTCATAACAAAATCAAGACACACCGGAAATTGAAGACACCTAAACACGAATGGCAAATCGTTCGGAATAAGCGGAATCCGTGGAATGAGAACATCTTCGCCTTTGAATTTTCCCCGCAAAATCGTGGCTTGAATAAGATTTGATGTTCTTCACAATCAAACGCGTTCCATTGCAAAGTTTTGATGCATTGAGGTTGCGCAGCAAAATTATAACTGAGCCGACTTTCAATTTTAAATTGTGTGGCGGAAAACCGGGAACATCCAAAGAATTCAAAAATTCCGTTGAATAGTTGGTGGCTTCGTTTTCATCCAGCACGGAATACATGGATTTGAATAAATGTAATTCACCACGGATTTGATTTTGAATGACAAAATTCAAATGATCGACATCCATGTTCTTCGCAGCCAAAATCGCTCGTGAACTCAGCCAATCATGGTTAACATACTTTCGAGGAATATTCGAGAAAACATTCATGATGAGCTCTTCGGCCGATGTTGTAAAGTGGCAAAAATTCGGCGGAAATTCAATGTGACCGGTGACTAAGTTCACTGGTATCACGCCATTGCCGATCGCCAATAATTGCCTGGAGAACTCTGCAGCAAACAGGTCATTCTATAAAGCGACTCGCATATTTGTTTTCAATTGCAAATTCTTCACGTATTTCCATAAGGGCGATGATTTCAGGCAAGCGTTCAATTCATCTGCCGGAGTTGATCTTGGAATGACAGGCATAGAGTTTGCCGAAAATCGCCTGACATTAAAATCATTGCACCACCGAAACGGCGGTTATCATTTCGTTAATCTTGCAACGTACGATTTAAGACTCGTTCCAGATGATAATCTTACATTGCTGCAAAACTTTCGCCATCGCAGAGTTCTTTGAGATGTTGGATGTATAGGTTTTTCATTCACTTGCAGGTTCAATGGTAATTTCAATGCAGAATGAGCTGTTCGACCACCTTCCAACAACGTAGCCGCTATCCCAGAAGAGGCAATTGCTAAAGCTATCTCAGATCTCGAACGAATAGTTGGAAAAATCAGTTAAATCAGGAATTTTTTTGCCAGTTCCCAGTTCCACCGGGTGCATCGAAGAAGAAAATGCCACCATTTCCGTTATCGACTGCCTGCATTTATTCATCCTACAATTTCTTTTGTTCTTGATTCAACATTGGCACATTTGTTCGAACTGCATGACTCAATGCGACTCGGTCGAAATCCTTTTCTCGCTTTTACTAAGCCCTAAATAATGAAAATCGAAGTAACCATTCTGGAGATATGCACAAAAAAGTTGATGATCCTTGATTTCCAATTTTTCTGGAAATTTTTCGGGATTTTCCTCAAGTGCCCTATGTCCTTCTTTGGGTCAATACGAATTCATAATTCATCAAGTCCAAAATCATTATAATCGAACTATCCCTTCTCGAGTTATGCGCGCACACACTGAACACATTTCTCTTTTATATAATACTAGCAGGTACCCGTGAAATGCTATGAACCCACGGGAATCTAATGAAATCATCTATCCGCCTACAAAATTAAATTAAAAACCCTTCAGACATTGAATGTAGGCACAAATGACGGACATGCTCGCCTAGCATGCTCGCGCTGGCTGTGCTCTTCTTGTATGTGTGCTGGTTCGCGAGCCGCTTGCTGTTGGCCAAAAATTTAGATTTTGTCGTGTTCGTTGATGTTCGTCGTGTATGGTCATGTTCGCGAACAAAGCGAAGATTTAAAATTGGATTCAAAAAGTAATAACTACAAAAATAAAGTTGGGGAAAATAAATCATGGCTAATCTTCCAGCTGCTTACCAAATTTCATTAAAATCCATTCAATGGTTGAGGCATGAATGCGGAACAGACAACCGAGTATATATTTTGTTCATATGTAAGCCTTTCCCATATAGACATAGCAACTGTTCCGTTCCATTTTTCGGGATGAAAATGACCTATGTTATAATTGAGTATGTGTGTGTACATGTGCCAAATTTTATCCAGATCCGTTCAGCCGTTCTGGCGTTATTGACCAAAAAATATCCATCCATCCCACCCATCCATCCATCCATCCATCCATTCAAACTTTTATATTTATAATATCAGTAGGATTATCCGAAATTTTCCAAGCTCCACAACGAATTTTCCACCTTTACATTGTCCAAAATCATCAAATGCTTTAAATTTATCTATATATCATCGAGAAAAAAATGTTCGCGTTTTTCTAGAATTTTTCGAGTTTTCCACTAAGAATTTTCTATTTTTCATTCGAAAAGATATTCCGTAATATTTGCATACACAATTAAATACAAAAAATCAATTTTCCGATTTTTAAAATTTCCCGACTTTTTTGGAGGGTTTACCCAAAATTTTCTTTCGCAAAAACCTTCTCCTGTATTTTACGAACAACTAAACAAGATTTCGAGCCAAATCGGCCTATTCGTTCTCAATTGATGAATTACAATACATTTTTTCACAGGCAGATGCCCGTGCGATGGTATACGGACTTACGAACTTTCTATGCCACGGGAATGTAATGACGTCTATACTTCTACAATGAAAACCGTTTAATCGTTGAGGAGTGAAAGCGGAACAAACACCAAAGTATATGTATATTTTTTTCATAAAAAAGTAGCACGTGGCCTATTCCAGACAATAATCTATTCCTGTACCAAATTTCATCGAGATCCGTTCAGCCGTTCCGGAGTTATTGAGCAACAAACATCCATCCAAACTTTCACATGCATAATATAAGTAAGATAATATTAGTAGGATAGATTTCTTAATTATTTTATCAGTTAAATTCCTCCCTTTAGCTCTGCTCCGGATAATGAAGAGAATTTAAAAAAATAGAACACCTACACTACTTGCTGAATAAAATAAGTCAATTATGTTACATTGTCCACTTAATTAAATATGTGAATCTGGTCCTAAGATTAGCATAAGGAGTCTAAACCAACAAATTAAAGTCAACTTCTGAAAAATGTAACCTTGATATAAATAGGTACATATAATATCATATATATTTATATCATTTACTCAATCTTAAATTAACCTAGGACCATTCTAAATAGATACGCTTGTCAGAATATTTAGTTCTAAGGACTTTTAATACTTTTTCCCCTTATAAATCTTTAGGCATGAACGGCATACTACAAATTATGCTCCAAGATCTGCAAGACATAGCAGTTTTAAGGCTATAAATGGAAAAATAGACATAAAAGGTGCATTTAATAATGTCCTAACCGAATCTATTCAAGGCTCTCTAAAAGACTATACTATGGCATAGCTGGACTATATTATCTTGGATTATCTCTATGCTTGATGACACGATAATTTAAGATTCGCAACAGCGGCCGATATCAAATATGTAAATAGAGGAACACCACAGATTGGAGTTCTGTCGCCGCTGTTGTGGCTTTTTGTCATGAACAAAATACTTGTCAAGCTGAGAATTAGTGGTAGTACTTTTTGCGTCCGTCAGGAAAATTCCCAACAGTGATTAGTCAAATCACGGAGAGGGCTCTGATTAAGGTTAGCTACTGAATCACGAGTTGTGGACTAGAGGTTAACCAAGTCAAAAGAGAATTGTTACTCTTCACAACAACGACCAAGAAGCCCACTTTCAACCCTATCTCGATTAAATGGCCACAATATATCACTATCTTCCAGTGAGAGATATTTAGGAGTCATCCTCGACCCTGAACTAAACTGGAAGCCTAACATTGAAGAACGTGTTAAGAAGGCTAGCATTGCCTTCTACCCTTGTAGTAAAACATTTGGTAAAAACAGGGGCTTCCTTAAGATTTTGTCCAACAGATGCTTTAAGGTTTATTTTATGTCTTCTACTTCTTGACCTTAACATTAAAATTCTGGTATATATTGCAGCGCACTTAGCCTTAAAGAGTCAAAATGATAGTTTGCCTAAACACTGAAAACCGCACCCCTACCGTGAGCCTTAACAAAGGTTTTAAAGTTGTCTTCCCATCCAGGAAAAATTTGGGAAGATGACGAAATATCGAAAGATTTCGGGGTTAACATTTTTACCAACGCAACGGATCTAAAATCAAGTGCGCTATCTGAGCAAGAATTTTCTCAGAGTCGCTGAATGTCTCTAGATCTTTCTGACTTCCCGACTTTGCTAGAGCATTTCAGACTGATAGAAGCAGGCAAAGGTCTTAAATTAAATATAACTCAAAACCTAAACTTGGCAATAATCACAGACAACCAAGCTACTGCTATCTTCAAAATTTTTCCAAAAAGTGCTGGAATGTGCTTGATAATCTGAACATTAACCATAGAGTCAATATAATCTGAGTTCCAGGACACAATGACAATTTTTTTCATTTCATTTCATTTCATTTCATTTTATTTTGCCTATAAACAGTAAGATATACCTAATATCTTATAAACTAGTTTACAGCTTTGAGTTTTGTAAGATAAAAAAAGAACAAGAAAGACTACCTTGGTAAAAGTTATTAAATTAAATTTGTATGAGATACATGGATTTAAGTATTAAAATAGAATTTAATCCACATTACATATTTATAAAAAGAGAAACAAATAAATAATTTCAAAAATATACATCCTCATTAATTTATTAAAAAATAAAACATTAATTTCAAGTTAGATTAGACTGGAAATAAACAAGTAACTCCCGCCGAAACATGGCTTCTCCCCTCAGTTCTCTTACATGCCGTGGCAGAGCATTCCACAGGCAAGTTGCATTAACGAAGAACTGCCTCTTAGATGTCAAATACTTATAGCGCGGGTGAATAAGTGTAAGAGATCTGTTTGAGGACCCAAACCTCAATCTATCGAACAGATACCGAGGTTGATGTGTTTGAATTACATTGAAAAGTAAGATGAGAGTTCTATAGCGTAAAAGATTATCCAGGGAGATGTTAGAGATTTGCCTAGCAAAATTTGAGATGCTGTCATATCTTCTTAGTCCATATATGTAACGGGCAATGCTATTATAAGCAACATTGAGCTTCCTCCTACTCACAGAATCGCAATCACAGTAAATTTCGCACCCAAATGTTAACAAAGGTAAAACCAGTGTTTTAGCCAGCAATAACCGTATATTTTGGGGAGTAAAATACTGCGAAGACCATAGCATACGAAGAACACCATAAACTTTTCCTACAGCTACGTTAATATGCTTATCCCAAGTTAACGTTTTATTGAATAACATTCCCAAATTCCTAGCAGATTCCACATATTCAATGGGGGAATTGTTGAGATTAATGGGTGGAAAATAAGACAGGTTCAAATTATTTCTACTAACAACAATACATTTGGATTTGATTGGATTTAGAAATAAACCATTTCTATACGACCACAATGAAATCGTGTCCAAATTTATATTGATAGTGTTAGTGCAGTCCTCGATGAGTCCGAGCGGACAGCTTATAGACAATTGAACGTCGTCAGCGTACATTTGGATAACTGAAGAAGAAATGAGAGAAGGTAGGTCGTTAATGTAGAGGGAGAACAGCAAGGGTCCGAGTATCGATCCTTGGGGCACCCCTCTCACAGTCGATATGAAACTCGAGGCTTTAGTACCAATCACAACCGCTTGCTTTCTATTACAGAGGTAGGAAAATAAGAGGTTTACAGCTGAAGAAGAAAAGTTATAAAGCATTGACAATTTATTACATAGGATAGAATGAACGATAGTATCAAAAGCCTTAGAGAAATCTAAAAGAACCAAAAAGGTAACATTATCTTTATCCAAAGCCAGTCTAATATTATCGACAAGGTTAATTATTGCCGTGGTACAGCTATGATTTTGACGAAAACCGGACTGCAGGGGGGATAAAAAATTATTTATTCTAAGATGAACTCCCATTTGTTTTTGCAGAACTCTTTCAAAAACTTTGGATAAAAAAGGAAGAACAGAAATAGGGCGGAAGTCATTACCTAGACGCGACTTGGGAATTGGTATAATTTTTGCCAATTTCCATTGGTTTGGGAAAATACCAGTCATTAAAATAGTATTAAACGCATGCGTTATATACGGCAGTATAACGGGTAAGATAGCCTTAAGGAAAACTGGATGTAATCCGTCGAGGCCAACCGCGTTTGACTTGATAGACAACAAACATTCAACTAAGTCACTACTATTTATGCAAGAGAACTCAAAGGCATTTTCAGCTGAAAAAGGAGAATTATTTAGTGATTCAACACAACTTATGGTGGATTGGGACTGGAAGGGAATAGGTAAGGTCACAAATTGTCGATTAAGTTCCTCAATGTCAATATTTTCATCAAAGGTACATTTTTGATTCCTTATGCCCATTTTCTTTAAATTTCTCCATAAATCTCTACTTTTCATAGACCGATTTAGTCGGTTATAATACAAACTTGATTTTGCCTTTCTTATTTTAACCACGGCGAGATTACGCAATCTACGATACAGCTGATGGTGGGCATCCAACTTGTAATGTTTCCATTGCTTGTAAGCTTCATCGCGTTGTAGAAGAAGCCGCCGAATTTCGTTTGTGAACCAGGGACGTGAACCATGATATATAGTTTTAGATCTAAGAGGTACATGAGTGTCAAAAAGGTTTACAATATTGTAATTAATAAACTCAATTTGATCATTAGGAGAGGTTAAATCATAAATGAGATCCCAATTTATGTTTCCGATATCTACTTCCAAAGCATTGGAATCAATGTTTTTAAAGTCCCTGAATTCAATAGTTTTATTAGTGCAAAGAGAAACGAAGTCAAAAGTAAGATATATGAGATCGTGTTTTGAAAAACCTGGTGCAGAAAGCTGACTGTAAAGCAGAACATCATTTAGATCACTAACGAAGTAAATATCCAACAAAGTACTAGAAGAGCTTGAAAAGTGAGTGGCACATGTAGTATTGACGGGAAATAAATTAAATGATCTCATACTACCAGTTAGGTGGTTTTCCAGCAAAATATTACTATTAAAATCCCCACAAATAATGATTTTAGTGGAACAAATTGATTTTTCTTCAAGTAGTGTTGTCAAGCGCGTTATATCTGTGTATTTATTCGGCCTGTAAACGGACCCAATAAGGACATTATTATGAGACTCAGACATAATATTTACAAACAAAAAATCTATTGGACTCCCCGCTTCTGATCTACAATTGAATTTACATTTAATTCCTTCACGAATATAAATAGCTGTTCCACCCCCTCTTCGCCCGTCGAGTCTATCGGCACGAAAAAGCCTGTACCCTAGCATATAACACATACCATCATTAACAGCATCATTGAACCATGTCTCGGAAATGCAGATAATATCAACATTTGATCCCTCAAACAAATCCCTTAACTGATCAATTTTTGGTAGCAAACTTTGAGCATTTAAATGACAAATACGTAAACCACTCTTATGACGCACTAAAACATGAATCATAGTGCGAAGCATTCCAACGTTCATGCTGCCCGAAAAAACTCTACCAGATTCACCAGCGTCTGAATTCATCATAAACTAATAAAAAAATTGGTAAATGCATGTAAAAGGGCATGAGCAGCGAAGCAAGTTTCAAAAGCACATATCCACCTCCAATCATTCCAACGAAAGAAATTGTATCTAATAATCGTAAACAAAACATAAATAAATGAAGATATATAAACAAAAGAAAATTAAACATTAAATACAAAAGAAAAGAAAAATATTCCTATCGATAAAAATATTAAGTACAAAATAAGAAATAATTTAAATTTGATTTTCCTATTATTCAAATAAATAATTATATCATTATAGTTGGTCTGGCAATATCATTCAAATCGTCTAGGCTTGTAATGTGTACCGCTTCTTCTTCACGACGAAGTTTAATGTAAACAAGGCCCCGTACAGTGAACACGGAGGAAATAATATTTTGTTTTTTTAGTACGAGTGACTGGCGCAGCATGATGTTATTTTTTTTTGTAAGACATTCACGTAAGTAAATAAACGACTGGGCTTTGGAATTTAGTCCTAAATCGATGAGGCAGAGTTGTTTCTTTTGCTCGTTCCGGTACTTTGCAATAGATAAGAGAACAAAATTTTTGTCATACGCTGAACGGAATTTGACGAATATAGTTGTGTTATTATTGTTTTTTTTAGTTGTTTTCGGACGTGTACGAAAAATATCATTTAAAATTGGAGGTTTAATATTGATAACGTGACAAAGGTGGTTAAAGTAACTGCGCAGATTTTCGTCGGGAACATAGGGAACCCCAAGCATCACGGCGTCGCCTGCAATCCTCTTGTTATCAAAATCGTCTTGGATGTTTTCAATTTCCAGTGCTTTCGTTGATGTGATAGAAAGTTCGGATTTCATTACAGAAATATTAAGTTTATTATCTGACACGGATGATTTAAGCAGATTAATTTCGGATCGTAATGAATCAATGACGTTGTTACAGGTGTTGTGGGAGGATTCAAGTTTAGTGACTCTGGCATTGATGTCAGAGATGTTTTTGTTTATGTCCGCGAGTTGGTTTTGCATAGTGAGAACAAGCTTAGCATTTTCTTCTTTTAATTGAGCGGTAAATAATGAAATAATGCACTCACTTTGTTGTTTGAGTTTCTCGTCCATAATTTTCCACATCTTGCTGTCATCCAGTTCCATTTTGGGAGCTTTCAGTTGCGGCGAAGATCGAGGTGAGCTTTGTTGTAAGGGTTTCTGTTTAAGTTTTGAGTTTGAGTTGGTAAGAATTTTATTTACTCCTGACATTTAAATGTATGGGTGAGTAATGAAAAACGTTAATGTTCGAAATAAGGTTTGATCAACACGAACAAAGAAATGATTTTATAGTTTTTATTTTTATGAAATATTAAATTTTCAACATAAAAAATATGAGCACTTCTTCCGATTTAGAATAAGGACCGACAATGTTAAGTATAGATTACTGGATGGCTTGATTTTAATCACTTTACTAATTTTATATTAGAATATAAGATTTAAATGAAATACACCCGACCAACAGAAATAAAACACGTCTATACGGTAGCTAACTTCATTGTATCAACGAGGGTCATCAACGGGCAGACGAGCTTGACCGACAGGGATTGGCCTTTCATAGCTCGCTGGCAAGAGTAATGCTACTTCCACTGGCCACTGGTTCTTGGAGAGCACCCAGCAAAGTTGGTTATTCCCCGTAACACCTACCGCCGCCGTAGCTATTAAAACCAATTGGAAAAGAAACAGTGTTTCGCTTCCTGTGTAAGTGTCCAAATTTGGCCAGAGTAAGAGTGGAATTATTTGGAAAAGCTTTCGTTTTTATTCTAAAAGAACTATCTGAGTGGTGTCACTCTAATTTTCCGGCTAAAACTTTTTATACCGATCCGTACAAGTTTTTGGCGCTTTCCAGCACTACTTAGGTTAAAGATGCGAGTTCGCTCTTGATCGCCATTTTACCTACCTACCTAGGGCAGACTTCACAATAAGAATCCCTTTATTCAACATACTGTCCAACTATTTGGTTATGCGAATATCACCCTCCAGCCACAACGTGCCATTAAAGAGTTCTTCATGGTGATTGAAGAACGAAGACGAAACTTAATAATGCCTTGAAATAAAAACCAAGTACCAAACTTCAGCCATTAAACACGCGTTTGTGCAACGCGAATACCTGAAACAAAAATATCAGTATTAAAAGGAGTAGGTTTTAATTCGGTATAAGCAAATCATTAACACCTTATAGTGAAGATCCAACAAAAAATTGAGCTAGCAAATCGCTCCTACCACACGTAAGACAAAGTTAACTCCCCAAAACAAAATTAACACTGCCAGAGAGTCTTGATTTACGGCACCGATGCTTGAACGATATTTTTTTTTAAATATTTGTATGACAATGCTAAACAGATATGGCAGGACGCTTGGCATGGGTGACTGGAAACAGAGTACCCAGAATCGAGAAGTTTAAGAAGTCTTGTTTTACTCCGGAGTCCGTTAAATAAGGTTACTTAAAATGTTAAAATAAAACAAACTTCTCCAAAATATAACACTAATATCACATGACAAAATTAGTATAGCTTATCAAATAGCTAAACATCTATGTATGTTCAATTAACATGGCATGTTCTGAAATCAACAATATCAGCTATATACGAGTAGTAAATTTAACATGGCACTTTTTAATTTTTTTTTGTATAAATTGATGTACCCAAATAATTTACATTTAAAATATTTGAAAAATTTCCATATAAAAAAATTAAAGCATATTTTAATATAGATGATCTCCTATACATATAAATTTACTTACATAAATATATACGTCAGCAAATTGACTTCATTTTTATGAACTGTAAAGGGCATATTTCCTTTCATTATCGTCTGAATTCAGCCACTTAAGTTCAAATTAAAAATTCTGTTGACGTCTATCATGGGCTGGTAGCATTAAACCAAATCACATGTCATGAAAGGACAATATCAATACACTCGAATTTTATTGACTTTGTAACATGGATGCCTTCCATTCACACCGACCGACGGGTGCGGGGCCTAGCTACCGGGTTTTACCCATCACCCTGTCGTCCACTGGAATTGAACTGTTCCATTGCTAAAAATATTGGTACACACTCAAAGTTGATAAAACAAAATGGGGAAATTTAATTACACCCACTTTGCCGCTTTCCATTTTCAGATTCAGACAGTGAAATCCCATCGAAGTGGCTCTTCAAACCTCTGTAATCACTGATCAAAGCAATTTTCATCGAATTGGTACATCATCACGGATTTCCAAGTCTGAATGGTCCGATTGTGCAGACCACTCGAACGGAATCCCCCCCTACACATACAAATACAACTTTGTGCAGTCGAAAGAAAAAAAAAAGGTCACCCACTCGTCGACGAACAGCCAAAAAGGCAAAATTAAACACAGCACTAGAGATTGCCGCAGCTCGCTAGAGGACGAACGCAGCACATACGGATAGTCCTTGAAGTGTTCTCCGAACCAAATCCCCCAAGCCGACTTGCATCCCTCAGCAAAATAAAAGAAAAACTTTGGCATGACTGGCTTTTAATAACACAACCAACAAAACGGGACCAAAACGGTCCTACACTCAGTCAGCGAAAGTTATAACTGCTATTACTGTTATTACGAGCGCAGTTGTTGTTATTGTTGTTAGGGGAGCAGGACTAGCACTAGGAGAGGACGATGTGTTTCCTTAAGGGGGGCTGTGTCGAGTGGAGTCCTTATTGACACCACTGTGCCACCATCAGCAGTAAACGAAAGCACTAGGCAGCTCGTAAAGAGGCCCGTGGTGCACATCAGAAACAGACGGTGACTGAAGGAAGACTCAACCGACGCTACGCTACGCGACGCGACGAAGACCACCCAAAGGCTGTCGTCGTCGTGCTTTTCGGAGGGTTAGAGTCAGTGTACAACTTTTTTACGATTATTGGAGCAATTATTAAGCCAATTGCAGGATGTTAAGTGACATCAGGAGCGGCAGGGGCAAAGGGTGGCATTCAGATTGTGAGGATTAAAATTCAAGCATCATTATTGTTATTTTATTATTGAGCTCCCTGGGGGAAGGGTGACAGAACCCGTACTGGTATATAGTGGACGGTGTGTTGGTGTAACATGCTTAAAGAATTGTTTAGGCAATCGCAAAAGCCAGCTGCACCTCATCTAATGTGTGCGGGGCACGCAATTGTGAAAGCAATTGAATGAATCAAAATAGCAGTTCTACCGGCGGCGTGCGGTAAGCAAAAGATAGCAGTTTGCGGATTATAGGTACTTTTTTTTTAATGCACATTTTAATTGGATGGATAATAGATAATTTTGACTGAAGCACTTCGTGGTAAGTCGGAGTAGTTTTATCTGAGCAATAAAATCAAAAGCTACAACAAACATTGCTTTGTAAAGCCTGCATCAGTGTAGTTATTGGGATTTTTGTGTTGGTATTTCTTTGAGAATTATTGAAGCAATAAAATTTCCTTAAGCAAAACTAAATATCAAAATGCCGTTCTCCAGCGCTAATTGGGACAGCGAGCTAGATTAATCGTAGCCGCTATTTTTTTCTAGACAGAGCTAGAATTAACTTTTATGTTAGAATTTCTTAGTTACCGGGATTTTATGAATACATGTAGAAGATTTTTCCAGATTGCCAAATAAAAACTCCATAAGATCCATTTTTGCAACTCACGGCGGATTGCCAAAATACATCCGATATTGGGACAACGTTAAAGTCCGACGAATTTAGAAAGTTTTCAAAACAAATTTAATACCTCACATTCTTAGAACACCTTTCTATAGCTCAAGTAATGGACAAGCGAAATTCAGAATGTAAACACTTATTCGAATGGCAAGATTTCTTCTTCCTTAACACACCAATGGCATCTTCTACTCTGATGGGCAAATCACCTACTGATATAAGTAAAGTTGTATTTGTGGCAATTTTAAATGAAAAAGACAATTTTGATTGACAATACATACCTAACAATGGACACGTTCAGAAAACGATATCGACTTTCTACAACCCGTTTTTACTTGAGAAATAGAGCAAGTTTGCATTTAACAAAAATCAAACCCCAGATTTTAATCAGACATTACGATGATAGGAACACAATAAAAGTAAGTACCGTAATATACTTATACAGTTTAAACGGTTGCAAAGTTTTTCTTCAAACTTGTTACTTATAAGCGTTTTAGGTGATTGGATAGATTGCTTTATCTTTTATAGCCCAATACTACAGTACCTGCCATACATTTTTTACTTGCGATTATAGATTAACATGACATTACGATCACAGAGAACACCAAAAATGTCAGTCCCCCAATTCCGTCTGTCTGTCATTCTGTCAGTCTGTCGCTCTATCCTCGAGTCTAGAGCCTAAACGCTTTGATAGATATGCTTCAAATTGGAACATATAGTTTTTTTGGTAATATGCCCACACGTTTTTTTCATTTTTTTTAAGACGAGAAATAACAGTAGCTTCCATACATTTTTTTTTGTGGCCAAAAACAAAAATCTTATTTTTCTCAAAAACGGCTCCAACGATTTTCATAAAAAAAAATCAGTTCATTAATAAAGGGAAAGGGTACCTTTCGATTTTCTCGGAAACGGTTAATCTGATTTTTTTTTAAATTTTTTACCCAGAAGCTCCTAGAAAGTCTAAAACCTATTGTATACCAAAATTTTGCAAACAAATTTTTTTTTGAAAATTCCAAATTTTGAAAACGACTTAATAGATTTTTTCGAAACTTCGTATTTAGTAGTTTTTTGACATTATCTTGAATAGTTCAGAAAGTTTTTTTTCTTAAATAAAAAACAACGGTACCTCGCATACAAATGTTAAAAAACGGTTAAGAAAAAAATGTATTTCTCGAAAACGGTTCCAAGAATTTTTATAGAAAAATTTGTGTGTTCTTAAATTAGTACAGTTCACTTTTAAGTATATAAATATTTCTTTTTGCGTACTTATTAACGGTACTTCACATAGAACCACTTTTCATATTTTCGACTTTCTCAATACTGGATAAACCGATTAAAAACTTTTTTAGGCAAATACTCCCTAAAATTGTTAAGGAAACTGCATACCCAAATTTTCAAATTTTTCGATTTTTAAAAAATAAATAAAAATTATTTTTTAAAGAATCGATTTTTCAAAAGCCAGTCAGAGAATTTTTTTTTAATTTGAATTTTATATCTATATTAACAATATCTCCAAAATGGCGTTTCAATTTTTTTTCTAAAAATGTTTTCAAAATTTTATACATAAAAAATTAATTTATTAAAAAACCGCTCCAACGATTTTTGAATTTTTTTTTTGATATATTCTTATTTATCAATGAATTCAAACTGCATCTTTGTTTTCCCTCAAACTATAAAGACTAAGCAATATAAAAACATTTAAGTATGTGTATTATCCATGTATGTCTACTTTATTATTTACTAATTTTTGCCTGCATCACTGAATACTAAACACAATGTAGGCCCTTATACATTTATGTATATATAAACGGTGATTTTTTAAGAGCTTGGTTTTTGAAAATTCAAAAAAACACAGAAACTTGTAAAAAGTGAACGAAATTTTTATTTGGATCGATAACTCAATATCTGCCATTTAATTTTTAAAAATAATTTAACTTAAATGTTGCCCGCGGCTACGCTTCAGGTGGTCCATTCTGAAGGTCCAATTTTGGCAAACTTTTTCACACATTTCGGCCGGAATCTCACCAATGACGCGTTCAATGTCGGCTTCCAAGGCAGCAATCGTGTTTGGCTTGTCCCCATAGACAATAGACTTAACATAGCCCCACATAGTTAACAATAGTCTAACGGGGTCAAATCACATGATCTTGGTGGCCAATTGACTGCGCCAAAACGTGAGATCAACTGCTCACCAAATTCGCCTCTCAATTGATGCATGGTTTCGCGTGCAGTGTGGCAAACACATTTTTCACAGAGCACGAATTTTGATAATAAATTTCAATAATTTGCAAACGTTGTTCAGGCGTAAGTCTATTCATGATGAAATGGCAAACAATACTGAATCGAAATGTCAAATGTTCGTGGAATTTGTCATGTGTGATCTGTCAAAAATATAAACGTCAAAAACCAAGTAGCAAAAAAATCAGTTACATATATGTGTCTAAGAATCACATAATTCTTATGTGTGCATAGTGCACCTAAATTATAAATTTATATGCATATAGCTGCCTACCCAACAACATCCTTCATTTTCATATTATTTCACATACATAGGTTCCATCAATATGTATATACATATATGTAGATATATTTTACTCTCCTAACTTACATAATTAAAATACATAACTTAGACTTAAATATACATTTGTATATGTAACTATTCATTTAATCATCCATTCCACAATTCATTATACTAAGAATCGAGGTAATCTTACCTACATACGCTTTACGCCTGCATAGGATAACTAAACCTAACTAACTAAACCTCAATGGTTACGTAAAAGCATAAATAGCTACATAAAAGTTGTTAGCTACATGAGCTAGTTCGTACGATCCAGTCGCGCATTTTATTTTCGAATACGGATCTAACGATTTCTTGGAACACTATTTTAGGTGTCACTCTTAATTTTTGTTAAAAAAAATGTTTACATAAAATGTTATCAACGGTACCTGATATATAACGTTTTTTTTTATTTTTGACTTACTCATTAAGGGTTCAACGGATTTCGATAAACCTTTTTGAACAGGAAATTCCTCAAATTAAAAATAATACGTCCTACTAAAATATTCGAAAAATTATTTATTTGGATTTAAAAAAAAATCTTTTTTTTGTGAAAATTCAATATTTCCATAACGGTTAGACCTTTATTTTTAGATTATATTTTAAAATTTATTATATATATGAAATATTGCCCAATTTTCATACAAAATTATTTTTAATAAAAATTTAAAAAAAATTGTATATATTTTTTTTTAAATTACTTCTAAAATATATTTAACTTTTACTAATATTGAAGAAAACAAAAACAATACCTAAATATTATTTTTGTGGACTGTGTGGATAAAAGCCAAATTGAGGATGTTTATGACCTGTAGTCCAAAATGCGTTTCGCCCAGGCACGATTTGGTTGGGCTCATCAGTTAGATGTTATCGTACCCTTCTAAGACGCAATATTTTTTGATCGATGATTACCGACTCTTATAAAATGTACAGCATTTACATACTGCAAATTATATTTTTTAGGGGAATTTGGTTAAATTCGTGCACCTAAGTATGTTATGCCCGCATTTTGGACTACAGGCATTGTATATAGATATTAATAGTACTATCATGACGACGAAATTCATCCATCCTGCAATAAGTTCTACTACTCATCATGGGTTCTATTACCAAATCGGAGGTTAGGTAGTGTTGGTGTGTTATGAAAATGCGTATGAAGGGAAATAGTGTGATAATAAATTGATGAGAGAAATATATAAAAAAATTATTATAAGTTAGAGGAGAAAAGGAAAACAATTTGTTTCATAGGTTTTTTTGTTTTTTTTTTTATGAGGATTTTTTCGTTGAGGAGCTGGTTGTGTGTGCGTTTTTTTTTATTCTACGGGCATATAGAATGAAAATTGTTTGATGGCTGTAGGGAATATTTAAATATTCAGGTACTTGTGTGCAACGGTCACTACTCAGTAAAATAAACTTTTTTACCAAATGAACAAACATGATAATAATTTAAGAGTTAAGATTTGAGATTTCTGTTAATCGGTGTGCAAAAAAAAAATTTGTGACAACATTTTTTTTCATTTTATATTAATATTTTTTTTTGGATTTTGAAAAAAAAATATTTTTTTTGAAAATTCAGTTTGATAAGTAATTTCGTAAAAAAATATATATTTTTTCAAGTCGTTTTTTACTTATTTTTTTTAAATGAGTATTCAACAATATATACATATATACATTTGAAAATATTATTTAAAAAAATCTTCAAAACATTTAATATTTATTTGCAAAATATTTTTTTTTTTCAAAATCCAAAAAATAAAATAAAATTTAAAAACATTTTTTTTTTTTTGAAAATTCTTGGAGCCGTTTTTGAGAAATAAATTTGTTCTTAACGGTTTTTAACATTTGTATGGGAGGTACCGTTTTTTTTTATTTTAGGAAAATAGTTTTTTTAACTATTCAAGATAATGTCTAAAAACTACTAAATACGAAGTTTCGAAAAAATCTATTAAGTCGTTTTCGAAATTTTGAATTTGAAAAAAAAAATAATTTCCAAAATAATTTGTTATGAAAAATTTTGGTATACAATAGTGTTTAAACTTTCTAGGAGCTTCTGCGTAAAAAAATTTAAAAAATCAGATTAACCGTTTCCGAGAAAATCGAAAACCAAAAAAAAACGGTTCTACTAGAGGTACCAAAAAAACAATTTCTTTCCAAAAAAAAATTATTAAAAGGTACCCTTTCCTTTCATTAATTAACTCATTTTTTTTTATAAAAATCGTTGGAGCCGTTTTTGAGAAAAATAAGATTTTTGCTTTTGGCCAAAAAAAAATGTATGGGAGCTACTGTTATTTGACGTGTTAAAAAAAATGAAAACCCGTGTGGGCTTATTACCGAAAAAAACAATATGTACCAAGTTTGAAGACAATCTATCAAAGCGTTTAGGCTGTAGACTCGAGGACAGACAGACAGAATGACAGACAGACGGAATTAGGGGCCCACTTTTTTGGTGTTCTCTATGATCGTAATATCATAATTGATTGTCAGAAAAAAAATTTGAGAAAAATAATATTTACCTTTTTGGTCAAAAAGAAAGTTTGGCAGGTACCTAGGTAGGTACTGTCATCTTTCGTCTTACAAAAGCTGATAAAAAAACTATGAACATGTTTATGAAAAAACGTTTAGGCTGTAACCTCGAGGACAGACAGGCAGAGAGACGGAATTGCGGACCCATTTTTTCGTCTTCGCTATCATCGTAATGTCAAGTTTGATCAAAATCTCGAGTTCGATTTTTTTCGAATCCAGAACTTGTTATATAGTACCTACATTTATAATATCGCTAGTCAAAAAAAAATTTAAAAATACTGCCTAGGTATACCTACCTTATTTCCTAATAAAACTGTCTGGAGAAAAAAATAAATAATTCTGAAAGATATTATATTTGAAAAAGAACAAAAAGTACATATGTACATACATATTGTATGTAGGTGGGTATTTGGGTACACATGTACCTACCTAAACAAAACATATTGAAATATCTCAACATTGCTTTGTTATTTTCGCATAGAAAAAGTGAAAAGTAGCAACGTTGCTACAATTCAAAATCCTAAAATCCACCAAATATCTAAAATTTGAAAGAAAAATTTAAAATAAATTCTATAATAACCTATACATGGATGTATATCCATATACATTCTTACTTCAAATTCAGGTATACGCCAATAGCATTGATATAATTTATTTCTACCCACCATATTTTGAAGGTTGCCATGGCAAAAACAGCTTATTCGGTTTTCTCCCTTACCCTCTATATTGTTGTCAGAACTAGTAAGTTTCGACCGTCTCCCTTGCTTTGTTTTTCGTATTTGCCTCTACATTTACTTCTTCCACATCAACAATTCAATATCAAGAAAAGAGAAACTAGCGCCCTCATCGACGAATCATTAACGTTTCCATAAAAATTTTGATGTTGTGCAATACACTTTTCAATAGCCATAATAATTTTGTCAAAAATAACATTAAAGTTTTTAATCTTAAATTTTCTTAATACGTCATCGACACAACTTTTCTTCTTTGACCTTCGTTGTCCAGGCAGTGCTTCTTTCAACTTTTTTCTGAAAAAAAAAACGCCCCTAAAATCGAAACGCCCCGGGAAAGTTCCAGGTGTCCCATAGGGCCACCACGCGCCTCGGTATTCACGATCTGGTGCAACTGGTCTAGTATCATTGTAGAAATGCATAAGTGCAACTTTTTTTTGCAGAACAACAACAACTTACACTGACTAAGATTTCACAACACTTTTGCACTTTTGCTATACCCTAACCCTATTGCAACAAAAAAATGCAATGGTGCAAAATTTGCCTGGTGTCGTTGACAGTTTGGCAGCTGTTATTTTCTGTCAGAAATGGTTGTGTTCAAACTAATTTTGCATTTTTACTCCAAAGTTGCAAAAGGTGTGTTCACGATTTATAGTAAAAAATAAAATTTCGCAATTTTACACCTTTTTCTTGCATCGGATAGTGAATACCCCTAATGATACTAGACCAGTTGCACCGGATCGTGAATACCCCTTAGATTGGATATAATGGACCTGCACACACGAGACTATTTCCTCCGGACTAAGAACAGTTTTGTGGGCAAGGGAAACGAAGTGTGCAGTATGGAACGGACTGAAATTTCAACCCAAAGTTTCGTGGATGAACGAGGACTAAAACTAACACATACACAACAGTTTGAACAGTCAAATACGATAGACATACTAACACATATAAAAAGAGGTTCATGTATACAATTCTTCGCTCAGCTGAAATCATCTCTTGTGTGCTTGGACTAAAGACGAAAATCGGTTTTAGTCCAAAAATTGTTCATCCCGTGTGTTCAGGCCCAATTGGACGAACATCACAAGCTAATTTTCCGAATCTGAATACTTAACGTCAAACAAATTTTGAAAGTGAGCTGCTAAAGGGCAAATTGGTCAGCTCTATCAGTTACATCAGGGAGTTTTTTTTAAACATTTCACTTTTCGCAACTGTTAAATTAAGAAATGTCCTATTATTCGATATTATTAAAAGACTCTTTAGTGGTTTTTATTCAGTTCTTGCATGGATATCTGTTCTTATGGATAGTAGCTATAACTTTTAAAAGAAGAAAGAATTCAAAAGAATAACACTTATTTTAGCACAACATTAAGTCGAGCAAAATCAAATTTGATAAATGGAAATTGTATCCCTTGTCATACCTTCTCACTTAAAAATGAAATCCTTCCCCTCTCAATTTAAAAATAAAAAAAAACTAAAGAAAGAAATGCTGCACAGATGTTTGTGGAGCACAAGAAGAAAATAAAAGAAATCGGTTATAAAGAACGCCCTAAAACACTCTAATCCGGCTCAGGAATAGAAAAGAAAAAAAAACAAAAAAAAAAGATTTATAAAGCAACAAAAAAGGGGTGACGGACCGATAAATTAAAGCAGCTTCGCATCCCTTTAACGCCCAACCGCATCAAATCTGGCGTCGAAAAGAAATCTCCGCAATTTATTTGTACAAAAGGATTTGCGAAAAGCTTCTGTTGAGCCGCCCCCACGTCCTTTTGTTTAATTTATATATTTTTCGTTCTTATCTCTTTTGGAAAAGCTCCCAGAAATTTTCTACAATCAAGGACAAACATAAGTGCTATTCAAACGAGCTCAGGCAAAATACGATCTTCCTTGTTGCCATTGAAATCATGAAAGGCAGCTGCGGTGGACATGTGGGACACGTTAGCTGGAACCTTACCTCGGATTAGCCAATTGATAAAATATTTATCAGTCTCTATGGTTTTCCATTTCATTAAGGATATGGTAATTTACCTGGCCACAAACTTATGCCTCTCGTTGTCGTTGTAGCTGCAATAGAAAGGAACGCGCTCTGCGATGAAAAGGGACAACAGAATTCAACCTACGCGACGGCGACGACGTCCAGTGCCAGACTCATATTTGGGCACGAATGTGGCACCTAATCCTTTATGCATAGGGAATTAATTTCAACCACTATATTATAGCAGAGGAGGCTTTAATTATCAAAACCAAAATGGAATATTTAATTAATGTTTTTTGGTCGATGTGTCGAGAAGGACATCATCCATGCATGTTTCGCTTTCGTTTGGTTACTGAAAACTGAACTGAACTGAAGAATGTGTAGAACATTTTGAGTTGATAGGTTTTCACCAGAATTTTGGAAAGATACCTATAGGTAGTTGTTATGTTAAAGACAAAAGGAGGGTGTCTTTTTAGATTAAATCACAGTTTATTGTGGTTTTGTGTATTCATATCATCATAACGAATGTATCGTAGTTATAGCAGAACTTGTAGGGGCTTTCACATTGCCAAATCTGATTAGATACATATACCTACGGAACATATATATAGGTATACACGTTTGGTCATCAAATTAATTGCATTTCATTTGCAATTAAAATTTCAAATCGTTATGTATGTTGGAAGGCAGGTTGACATCCTTAAAAGGACATTTTCTTTAAGTTCAAAGTGTGTTTGATATAAGACTAATGGTGCCTGGGAGACCATTTTGTCTATTGAAATATTTAAAATGTCATCATTTGTGGTTTGCATTGATACATATTGTGATTTAGGTGATTTATGGCCTTTTCGATTTGTCGTCCGGAAGGCTTCCGAACGCTTCTGAAACTGTTCGATTGGTATCAAATGACAGTTCTTCTCCTGGATAGAAGAGAAATTTCCTTCTGGATTTGAAGTCAGAATCCAAACCAGAAGCACGCACACACTCACACCCACTAAATATCAAATTCAAATTAATTTATTCATGGCATTGTTTTGTTTTGGTTTATCTGAAATTTTGTGGTTTCAATTTCAATCTTTAGAGAGTTAAAATTATGGATATCTGTTCCAAAGACAAATTTTCCCTCCAATAACTGTAATTTCGCATTTTCATCAGGAATAGCTTCGAAATCATCTACATTTGTGTCAGCCATGCTTCCAAAATAAAATAATCACAAATGTGCGTTTGATATTTCCAGTCTTACACATACACTCACATAAATTTTCAGAATCTGGAATCTAGTGTTTACTTGTTCGATTGGAATCCCGGATCGGAGAGTTCATCCGGATTATCAATCGAAAATGACATTAGTTTAAAAGGTTCGAAGTACAAAAATTAAATTTTCAAAAATGAATTCGTGTTCGTTTGGTAATATACTTACGTTGAATTTATGTGATAGGACTTTCACATAAGTAGATACTATTTGTTTCTCGCTTTTACTTTAAGTAATTTTGTAAAAATAATATAAATTCATCATCAACGTTTAAAGATAAATATAGTGAAAAGAATATGGAATGTTTGGGTTAACCATTTTCGTTTAATTTTTGTTTGTTTTAATTCAAAATTTCAATATAGCATTACAAATGGGCTATTTTCCAAAATTTAAAAAAAAATCGATAACGAAAAATGGTATTTCACGATATTGACACTTAAGCTGTTCATATGTGTGCGTGCTTCTAAAAATATGGAATTGAGTTTCGCGTCTTTTCAGAGGAAAAACTGTCATCCAAAACCAAACTAACATGCTATTAGAACATGAGGTTAGTTCACTTTTGTGAACACAGGCTGCTTTATCCCAGCAAAATGTATGATTCCCTTGGGATAGATTTGCTATAATTTTGCATAGAGCACATACAACTTATCTACCCATATTACAAATAACCAATACATACCCAACTAGCTTTATGGGGAGAGTACGATAACTATGGCGCCAAGATATAATAACGGTTTTTGGTAGAGGGGCTTAATACAAGCATTTTTTAAGAGGCAATTTTATAAAAATTTACTTAAAATCTTTAAAAAAATATTTAAAAAGAACGGTAACACTTACAGTTATAAATTATACCTTTTTCAAAAGTCCGAACTCTACAATTTATAATTAATTTTAAATAAAGTTGTTTTAGTCAATAGTTTTTTAAATAATTGACTTCAAAGTCAAAATTTATGAAAAAAAAGTTACAAAAATCACTTTGAATATTATTTTTCTCATGATTATGGATATCGATAAAAAAATAATTGATGTAGTTAACTGCTCCAATTATTTTTGTATTAAACACAGAAAACTACTTCTTTTTATGTCTTCTAGTTTTTAAGATATGTAATTGAAAAATAGTAAAACTATACTTGTTCTTTAAACCCAAAAGATTCTTTAATTTTAAAGAAACTTTGCATATAATAAAATGTTCACCCTCCCCAAAGCCTATAGTGAGCCCAAGCAGGGGGGTTGCGGTGGGGCAGCATGCCCCCCCCTAGGCATCTCACTGTTTGCATCGTAAATTTCATATATACCTTTGTGATTTTATTACAGTTAATGCGGTTATTTACCAACCGAACTTTGCACTTTTTGAATTTTCCACGGTCATTAAAATATCACAACACAGAGGTGGAGCAGACGTTTTGGAGGGAATTAACCTTCTTTCTTCTAAAAACGGGATACTTTTTTCGTTTGTTGACACCAAATCCCCAAACGAACAAAAAATCGAAAAATTATTTAATTTTGGGTGAAGAAGTGGATGCTTAGCCGCCATTCTTAAAAAGGAAACACTACTCTTTCAAACGTTAAATGAAGAATGGCTTTGGTAAACAATAACCTGCACCAAACCTGATAAAAATAACGGTACAAACATCGAATGCTTGCTCTTGTTTTTTATGATCTAACTATATACATACTTTTTACTGTGGCTGCATTATATGTGTGTACATAGTTATATGCATATCTATGTATGACACAAACATATGTGCATATTAAGAAACTATGAGAATTTGCTACCGTTGTGTTGTCGTAAAGGTAATGCAAATTTTTTTATAATGCAATAAATTTTCATGCTCAAATATATTAAATGTTTAAGTTTTGGCCAAGTACCTAACCAGATATTTAGAAAAAAAGAGATTGAAATGGACATGACATATGTACATACGCTTATGTTTATAATATCAATTATTTTATTTAATCCAGATTCTTTACATGCACCCATCTGATACAAAATTATTTTTTTTGTTTTTCAATTTTCTCAAAAACTAGAAAACATAGAAACGAATAGTTTTCAGTGTTTGATTAAAAAATAATTGGAACAGTTAACTGCATCAATTACTTCTTTATTGGTATTTATAATCATGAGAAAAATAATACTCAAAGTGATTTTTTTAACTTTTTTTTCATAAATTTTGAGTTTGAAGTCAATTATTTCAAAAACTACTGACTGAAACAACTTTACTTAAAATTTATTATAAATTGTAGAGTTCTGACTTTTGAAAAAGGTATAATTTATAACGGTAAGTGTTGCCGTTCTTTTTTAATATTTTTTTTAAAGATTTTAAGTAAATTTTTATAAAATTGCCCCTCCCGCCTAAACGAGGGGAGATAGATCCCCCCCCCTTCCATAGTAAAAAATGCTTGTATTAAGCCCCTCTACCAAAAACCGTTATTATATCTTGGCGCCAAAGTTATCGTACTCGTGCCAGCTTTATTTACTAGAAGCCAAACACACACCCAACATGCAGCTGAGAAGCTTGAAGCCAAGCTGATAAACATACTGTGTTTTTTGACAACTCGCCCTGAATTAGATCTAGGCTTTTATCTGGGAATAATATTCAAAATCACTATTATGCGGGATATACACTGCTCAAATGCATGCCATGCACGTGCAAGTGTATTAGTAAATTCAGATTGAAGTTGCATATACACACTTCAAGCATGAGTCTTCAATTTTTAATTTTTACATCCCGCATTAGAACTCGATAATATTTGAATACACAATTTTGTTTTGTTCATAATACTTTCGGAAAAAAAAACAATACAAACGCTGAACTGAAGTTTAAACGGCAGAATAATCTCGGTTATTTTAAACTACAAATTGAACTCAGTTCAATGTTTAAACGACACTGTAAAACCGAATAAATTGTTGATCTGAAGCTTACACCAAAAGTGGAGTTTAAACTCGCACAATGAAACTGGGGGTTAATAAATTGAACGTATTTACCCGACGTTTCAACAAAATTACATTTGTCTTGGTCACCGGTCAACTGATGGCTTATTTGGTAGGATCGTAGTTGTTCCTTCTTTAGTTTTTCTTCCAAAAATTGTACCGGTGTATTGACTGTAATTGTGTTTGAGATGGCAAGTGTTGTTCTGATTGCAACGTTTCTTGTTGCGATAATAAAGTTGGTTGTTGTGCGTTTATGTAAGTTTGTGAAAACGCAAAGCTTACTGTATCAGCTGGATCTTTGGTTTGATTTGTGTTTTATTTTAATTTGTGTATTAACGGATCCCATGCACCAGATAAGTTAAAGCTTTGATCCCGATTGAAATTTGTAGGCATTTTTTATTTCAATAGCTTCTCCTACTAACCTTGGTACATCGAATCTCTCTATTGCAATATTTGTGTATATGTTTCAAGATAATTTAAAGGCCTTCTAAGCTATCACTTCCGCATGCGTTCTTTAAAAATATCAATTGAATATAAAATATTTGTTAGTTGTTTAAACTTAATATTTTTATTTAAATATTTAAACCATAATTATACATATTTTTTCTATAAATTACTACATATACATACATATAAATTGGGTTTTAAATAAAATATTATTTGCTGAAAAATGTAAAAGATCTTATTCTACTGGTTTTTCTAAAAGTTCCTTTTTAAGCAAAATTCTATTTGCTTCCCACTCTTCTCGATGCTTTTTCTTTCGATGTGAGTGCATGTTGGCCCTTGAATTAAATGTAGTTGGACAGTGTGGACATGTGTAGAGTACTTCTCCTGTGTGAGTTGTCATATGTTCCTTTAAAATTGGAATAGTAATAAAAAAATCAATTAATTGTTATTTGCAAAAAAATAATATGCCGACTTACCTTAAGAGCAACAGCTTTTTTGAATGACTTTTCACATAATGTGCAGCCATATTTGCGAGATAAATCATGTACATAGCTCATATGACTCTGCAATGCACTCTTTGATGCTGAATGTTTGCCGCAAACTTTGCAAGGATATGTTATGCCATCGTGTTTTTCAATATGTTTAACAAGAATACGTTTGGTCTTTAGCCACATTCCACAAATATTACATTGAAACCGTGGCTGGACAACACCCTCGTGCTCTTTCATATGACGCTCAAAAGCTGCATTACCTCGAACAATCTTAGCGCAAATTTCACAAATGTTGTCGTAATCTGTAGAATGGACTTTTTGTATATGTTTTGTCAATGTTGACTCGGTTAAAAATCTAAAAAAGAAAAACAAAACTTTCAAAAATCTGTCCTGCGTCAACAATTGCAAATCATTTCTAACCCATTTCCACATGTTGGGCAGGTCAATTTGCTTTTATCCTTTCGAATGTGTTTTACGTTATGATGATCCAGTAAATACTTTTTGGCAAATTTATCAGGACAATGTTCGCATTGAAATATTAGTGATTCTTCGGTTTGATGGAACAAGAGGTCATGATTGCGTAGGCACATCCTATCAGCCAGAACCTTGTCACACTTTGTACATCTTTAAAAAGAGAAATATAAACAAAAATTGTCGATAAAAAAAAACATCAAATTTACTTAAAATGCTCAGGATTGTTATGCACATTTATATGATCCACAACTAGGCCTCGTTTAAAAAGTTTTTTATTGCAACAGACAGCATAGCCCCGGCTTTTGTGAACGTTTCGAAAATGTCGTTTTAATTCGGCAAAATCAACGAATTTAACATAGCAAACATCGCAAGATAGACTCATATGCTTTTTAATTATTACATCGAATTCTCTGGCAGTTTGGAAAATTTTCGAACACTTTTCCGATTTCACAGTTTTGACCTTTTTCGGAGTAACTTGTTCGCCTTTTTTAGGCCGACCGCGTTTTCTTTTCACATTTGAATCAGAATCAGCACTTGGATTATTAGAATTGTTTTGCTTTTCTTCATCGTCTTGTTCGTCTTGTTCGTCTTGTTCGTCTTGCTTATCTACTTTCTCCTCCGTTTCTAAATTATAATTTTTGCTTCGTGTGCTCTTTCGTTTTCCCGTTGATGTTAATGGAGTGTTATCGTTTTCGTTGTTTTGACATGTTGACCTTCGTGTCACCCTTTGTATTGAAATACTTTCAAAGTCAGGAGGGCGCGTACTTGCAGTTGCTGATGTTTGTTCTTCTTCGTTTTGAAATTCAACTTTTACGGTGTCGTCGCTCAGGCAAAAGAGTCTTTCGTCAATATCGCTATTGTCTAAAATTAATAATTTTTTTTTCTATAGAACGTGATCAATAATTATTTTAATTAAATTAAAAAAAAAAACTTTTTTTGTCAGATTCAAAAATGTTTTTAGATCTTGAACTTGTTAAAGAAATTAGAAGCACCATTACACCTTTAATATTTTTTTCTCCTCGGGATTACATAGAGCAGCTTTTGTAATAAAAAAGAAAATAGCCACTTAACACACTATCACGATATCGAATCCACGGGTGTTTTCGGGTCCGGACCATGAACATCTGAATACAAAATTGTATATGGCCTTTTCTATTGGCAATTCGGAAGAACTCTCCGATCCAAAACACCAATTAAACAAATAAATTCATCCAATTTGATTCTGAAGGTTTTGTATCGCTGTATGTGTGTAATTTTGCATGCTCTTACATATCCAGAATTGTTTTCTCACATTTGTAATTTTTAAACATGGCGGAAACAAGAAGACAATTGAGGACAAAGGTCCTCACTAGTCAACTGATGAGTCCATGTGAGATCGCCGGGACGAAACGCCAATTTTTGTTGGACTAAAGGCCGTTAAAAGCTATTTTGAATCAAGAAGACAATTCATTTGTGGACATGTTTAAATCCATTTTTATTTTTTTAGAACTTTGGATATTGTATATTTAATATTATTTGATAAAAAAATTTATTTCTTAGTACCTAACTTTGTCAAAATATATTCAATTTAAAATTGAAGTTGCTGTTTAAATTAAATGACACTTTTGAAAACTAGTTGTGTTCGAATGTGTGAGTAATTCTGATTTAGATTCTGAAATAAAATCCAGAATCGTTTTCTTTTTTTTTTATAACTTTGCACGCGCTCAAGGGGTTATGAATACCCTTTATATGTTTTTCTTAACACAGCGCGGGCATCTGGTGAAAAAGAGAAAGAAGAATAGGAAAGATGTGTGGCGCGATGTTCTGAGACTAGAGCTGGTTGTTGTCTCAGATTTATCTCCAGGGATGGCGGCTGAACTAATGCGGAGAGAATTACCGTGTCTTGTTTATTTATTATTCGCATTATTTTATTTATTTCGTTGTCATACTTTATGGGCATGCTAGTTTACTCAATCACATGTTGTTAGTGTTATGCCTAAACAGCATGTAATGAGCAAAGCAGCAAATTATTTTATGACAATTTTGAGAATTGGTTTTTAATGGAATATAAGAAGACATAGACAATGGCAGGAATCGAACCTGCAACCACAGGTTGATAGGCGAGCACACAACTATCGCGCCACGGCCACCCCCATTTCAGAAGAAGAACTGTCACTCTGGATATTAATAGAACACTTTCAGAAGAGTTTACACGCACTCCGAACGGTTCCGAATTGCCAATCGAAAAAGGCCATTAGTTTACTTAAATTATTAGTCCTTTTTTGTAATTCATTTTAATACGAAATTAAGCCGAATTCGAATAATTTGTATTTTGAGTTTCGAAATGTTCCAGAGTTCACTTTATCAATCGAAAGTTCATTTTTTCTGGAAAACTAACAAAACTTATTTAAATGTTATAGTGGGCTTTATTGGTCAATTTGTTAAGGATGTAAATAAAAAAAAACTTATTTCATCTTTCCCAAAGTTTCGTCGATTTTCGCGACTTCTTCAGGGGTTATTTAATAAAATGATATTCATTTGATGATTATTGATGCTCATCATAATAAATTAACATAAAAAACAAGACTTATGCAAACTTTGACTTTCGAAAAGATTCACAATATTGGAAGTTTAGATATTTTTGTTGAAAAATAATAAAATTACTTTTATGAAGTATTTGTTGGCGTCGCAATCACATTCTAATTAAGCAAAAAGAAGTTGTGATCAGATTAATGGACGAAAATCCTGAGATAGATGGTGCGGAGATGCTGAATAGCTACAGGCCTACTTATCTACCCCTCGCCCTCTTCACTATTCATAAACAAAATAATTGCCATTTGCTTTTCTTCAACTTATTTAATATTTTTATAAACACATCTTTCTTATCCTTCTTTCTCTTCTTCCACCGGATGCCGCGCAGTGTTAAGAAAAAACATATAAAGGGTATTCATAATCCCTTGAGCGCGTGCAAAGTTATAAAAAAAAAAAAAAAAAAAAATCAATATCGACAAGATATTTTGTTTATAACATATTTAGTTTTTAGGATAAGCCGCGTTATAACTATTTTGTATTTAGCGAGTTCAATTCTGTACTCACTCCTGAATAGAAGAGAAATTTCCTTCTGGATTTGTAGTCAGAATCCAAACCAGAAGCACGCACACATTAACATCCAGTAAATATCAAATTCAAATTAATTTATTCATCCCATTGTTTTGTTTTGGTTTATCTGAAGTTTTGTAGTTTCAATTTCAATCTTTAGAGAATTGAAATTATGGATATCTGTTCTGAAGACAAATTTCCCTTCAATAACTGTAATTTCGCATTTTCATCAAGAATAACTTCGAAATCTTCTACATTTGTGTCAGCCATGTTTACAAAATAAAATAATCACAAATGTGCGTTCGACATTTCCCGTCTTACACACACACTCACATAAATTTTCAGAATTTGGAATCTAGTGTTTACTTGTTCGATTGGAATCCCGGATCGGAGAGTTCTTCCGGATTACCAATCGAAAAGAACATTAGATTTACCAGGTATAAAATATAACTTCACTTACTAATAAGGATTTATTCGTCGTACAATTCTTTAGTAAGAATTCTACGAAAACAATTCCTTTGGTCATACTAACATCCCTATTACCATTGACAATTGTCACTACGATAGTTGACATTTATGCAGAAAATTTTTAAATTGATATTACCATTGTCAAAAATCAAAATTTTTGATAAGCAGTCAGTGAATGATCTTCAGATTTGAGTTTTATTGTGAATGGGTCCCTTGGTAATTTTGGTATTACAGATGTCAAAATTATTGTTGGGTTTCACATTTTACTTAAAGAGTGGATAAGATAAGAATCTTAATTTAAGGTTTCACAATTTAAGCCAATTCGAAATTCGGATCGCATAAGCTTTTATAAGGAAAACTGTCTAATATATAACTTTTCTTGTGCAAATAATATTAAAGAAGAAATTTCTTCAGACCAATCATGCTTTCGGAGAAAACTACGCAATGCTGGACTTGCACGCACATAGATAACAAAATGCATTAATTAATTCGATTATTCTGGTAAGCTGTTTTTTTTTTTTGCTTAAATTTTACTCCTAGGGTAAAAAAAAACACCTGGCAAGTGACAGCTTCTGAATTGTTTTTTTTTCTGTTTTCCTTCATTTGTCAGTCTTCAATATTTTGTCTAAAGAAATAGCTTGGACTAAAATTAGCAGCTTGCGGAAATATTTTACTCTCTCAAGAGTGATCTCTCCTGTGAAAAACTACAAAAATTTGGATTTGACTATTTTGTTATTGTAGATTCCTAGATTTTTCGCTGTTTTAGGGAGTACGGGAAGGGGAACGCATCTACCGATTTATTGAATTGATTGCCAAATTTTTCAGCTACTTGATCTTTCACAGTCATAATAGGGGTGTAAATCATCAAATTGAAATGTCAATAAACATTGAAATTCATTCAAGTTCATTTTGTGCAATCGTTTGGAGATGAATCGGTCGAATGTCAAAACCACAGTTCATTCGAATAAAGATGGCTTTTATCAAAGTAGCTATTCGTTCGAATTTAAAAATAATCATGATTGTATTGATGCATCGAAAAATACCATTTTTTGAGATGTTGCAAAAAAAAACTGTTAAAATTGACGGTTTTTGCCTTTTTCTTATTATATGACAGGTTCGAAAAAGAGCACCTTTGAAATTGTATTCACACGCATTTTTAGGAGAAACAAATACAGTAGAATCTCGGAAACATGAAAGTTTTTATAAGATGAACAGTTCGGAAAGATGAACGTTTTCTTCCACCAAAGATGAACGGGTTGAAATTTAGGTACTTGAAAAGATGAACACTCGACGGTTACGGTACCTGTTTAGTATTTTTGGGCGTGTTTTAACTTTTTAATGTGTGGATATATGTTCTTCTTCTCAAACTAAATTTGTATGATTAGAAAGATGAACAATTCGAAAAGATAAACGGGGCCTGTTTTATATCTGTTCATCTTTCTCAGATTCTACTTTATGTATATAGATTAAAGCCAATAATTATGAGATATAATAAAAGCCTGCAACACAATAAATTATTATCCAAACGAATTTAAAAAAAATTAAAAGTTAATTGAAAAGTTATTGTAGTATGTACATAGGTACCCATTTATCAGTTTCCAGCAAACATTTATCTGAAGGTTCAGATTTTAATCACCAAAAATGAAGAATAATATTTAGGAAACCTTCAGTTTTTTTAATGAATTATGAATATACACAAAGATCTTACAAATTCTTACCAGAGAGACATAAAGAGATATGTATTCTGTGTCAAAAAAAACAACACTCAGATTTTGTTCTTGGATCCTTCATATGGAGATCCTTTTTTGTTCATCCTTTCATTTCTATTTTTACCAAGGGGTAATGATGACGGGTCATTGTAATGACAAAAGTTTCGTTTGCATAGTCGATTATCAGTTCGGAAAAGTTTTTCGAAAGATCGGTTTAGATAGGTATATAACCATCAGCTTGTGTTTTCATAGTAAATGGGTACCTACTTACTTAACAAGAAATATATGTAAAAAAGCAAATGATATAACATAAAGGTATGTAAAATATGATGTTAAATTTTCTTAGAAATATAAAAATCATTTCTTTGATTATAGCATCGTGTAACAATTAAGAAGTCCTGGAATCTATAAAAGCCAAACAAGAGGCAAATCAAAAAATGTTCCAGAGGCTCACCTATGAAATATTCAATCATAAATGAATCAGAAATAATGAATTCCCTTATGATGCAATTTGAATCCTTTTACCTGGGTTCTTAGACACCGATTTGAATCATTTTAATTATTCATTTATGATCTGAAAATTCTGCAATTAAATGAACGTATATAAGGGTTCCACATATTCCTTTAAATGATTAATCCTTGAACCTTTTCTGAATCACAAAAATGATTCCTGTACGATTAATTAAAGTGAAGGTATATACTTAGAAATCCTTCACTTAATTGAATTTTATTGGAATTATTTTTATGATTTAGAAAAGATTCAGACATTAATCATTTAAATGAATATATGAATAATACGTTCATTTAAATGACGAATTTTCAGATCACAAATGAATCATTACAATTATTCAAATTGGTGTCTAAGAGCCCAGGTAAAAGGATTCAAATTGCATTAAAGTGAATTCTTTTTCGGCCGGTTTCTTCAATTTTATGAATTAATTATCGTTCATATCTGAATTTAAATGTTTGCTGGGCTGTTACTTTTCAGAAAATTTGTTTGCATGTGCGGGAAGCATAACCTTTTTTTGATTTTTTTTTTTTTAACTTACCATCGAATCTGTCTTCGAGGCTTTCTTCCTTTAGTAGATTTAGACCTAAAATTTAGATTTATAATTAATGAATTGACGAACAAGAGACTGTTCGTTTAAATTAACTTACTGATTTCTGGATTAAATGTTTCAAAACTTATTATCTCGTCTTGGGATTGCGACGGCTCATTATCATTCCGATTAGTTTGGGACGTGGATACGTCACTGATTTTGTTAAGAGTTTTCTGGGCTTCTCCTATTTGGAAACAGAATTTTTGAAAACTATCCAATTGTTTCCAACACGGACAACATATTTCTTTAGAAATTGGATCTTCAGGTGATAACTGAAATATATTAAATTGTCTAAAATGTATAATTAAAAAACAAAGCTTTTAACATCACCTCTAGATGAAGAAACCTTGCAATATACTTTTGAATGTTTTCTTCACTAAATATAAAAATACTTTGTCCAGTATCAGTTAGACACAAACGGCAGACCATTTTAAATGTAATTTATTATTTTAAGGGATTTAACTCTAGACAAATACTAATTTAGCTTTTTAATGAATTTTTCCTTTAATAAATAATTGAATAAAGTTGTTTATAAATTATCCACAATACATTTTGATGAAGCCCTGAAACGTCATTTGTTACTCACCTTTTGAAAATATTCACCAATAATAAATGAACATTGAGATGAGTTGCAGATGTAGTACTTTTCTGATGGATCTACATTATGCGTTTTTCCTGTTAAGAAGGTAACTAAATGGAACAGAAATGAGATCTATGCGAACAAATTTACATTTGAATTGCAAAACAAATTTTGTTTTTTTTTTTTAACGGAGAAACTGTGCTACCTGTGTTGATTGGAGTTTTGGATAGAATTCCTATAATTTGTATAATTGTATGTGAACAAATGTGATACAGATTTTGACATTTGCTTTAGTGTTGCTACAGATTAGTAAAGGTGTGTTCACAGTATGTTGTAAAAAAATAAAATTTCACAATTTTACAAGACTTGGTACACCAGATCGTGAATACCCCTAATATTTTTATTTTTTTTTACAATAATAATTTACTTTTTCTGTACACTGTCACAAAATAAAAATTAATTGGCAACACAACAATTGAGAAACTTCAAAACAAATATTGTAGTGTGTGTAAGAATATGTGTACAAATCCTTTTTGAATCCGTCTCCAAAAAGAGATTCAATACGGATCTGTTTTTCCAGAAAAAAATTAGTTTTACTTTGAAACGAATATGATTTTCAGAAAAATTTGACGGTGGATCGACGGCAGATCAATGTTTATGTTGAAACGAAATCGACATCAGTATGAATGCGTCCAATGCGAATCGCCGTTATACCCCTTTCACACAAGGCAACTGAGTTGCCGGCAACTGGGAGCTTGTTGGTGAGAAGGGCAAGAAGTAAGGGGAATGAAATAAATCTCCCCGGTCAACGATTTGAAGAGATTTTTTTGACGTTTTGCTTTGAAATTTTCTTAGATTTCCATTTTGACGTCTGTCTTCGGAGACAGATCTATCAGTCAAACATATATTTTTTTAAAGAGAAATTGTTCATAAATGAAACAAGTGCAATTCCATTGCAATCTTCCTTACAGTCGTCGTTGTCATCTAAAAATCACGCTACTGAACGTTCAAAGATTGACTTGAGAAATCATCATACAATGGGTCCAAAAAAAACATCGAAATCGTGACCTCGACAAAATGATTCGGCAAAAAGAAATAAAACGCTATCGCGATTAGATGTTAAGAAAAGATAATTTTCGCGACTAATTAAACCCAAGTCAAAAATAACAGAAACGGAAATAAATTGTGGAATAGTAATCGTCCACCAATGTATGAATTAATTCTTATAAAATGCAAGGTCATGAGTAAAACATTATGCTTGTTTCAGTAGACCTTTTGAGAGTCGGGTAGTTTGCGATATGTCTGATTCATATAAGACCTTACTACTACTACAAACAATTTCAAAAAAAAAAAAATTAATTTCAGAACAAATTTAATAAAACATTTATTAAGGTATGCAATTTATTAACATTAAATTCTTTTTATTTAACTTAAAATAGTTTCACCTGTAATATTCATTGTGTTGAGGAAAACTCCCATTGGGGTTGCTGGCCCAAAGTTTTCTATAGTATTAGCTACTTTGTTGCGCAGATTCCGTAATCGCAAAGATGCATGTACAAATGAAACTAAAATTGATTCTATTATTTATTGGAAATTAAAAAAATATATATACATACGTGAAAATGGCAATAGCAATGTAAATAACGACCAGGGAACAGCATTCAGACAATAAAGCAGTATATATCCGCATACAAGCGTTTGTTTGTTTACAAAAAGCGAATGTCAAATCAAAAGCAATTAAAAAAACGAGCAACTCAGTTTCCTCATTAATTTCCTCGTGTGAAAGGTACAAGGCAATTAAAGGAAAACGTCAAAAAAATCTCCAGCAACTGGTTTTCCTGTGTGAAAGGGGACTTATATGAAATTCAAAGGCGGCGTTCGGTAGCGCACAGCTTTCTGATACATTGCTGAAAAATATATTGTGCGTTTGGGAACGTATAAGACCCAATAGGTAACCATTTCTGTCAAAAGTCAAAACAGAAAAAAAAAACTATTTGTTTATGATTGCGCTTCGGCTCAAAATGAATTAAACATACATTTGTTTGCTAAAATATAAATTAAAAATGAATCAGGAAGTAAGAACCACAAATGTTTCAACCGATTCAGAAGAAGAAGATGTTGTATTAGGTACGTAATTAATGTTCACAAACAACAATTGAAAAGACTGATTTCGTAGTCAGCTTTGCACTACGATACCTAAGTATACCAGAAATTTAGCGCTAGCTTGGCTTCGATTTGGAAATCATATGTTTTGCTCGTTGTTATGGTCGTCAGATGGTAATTGACAGATATTTAACACGTATTACAGCAACAACGAACGTATTGCACAGCGAAGCTGTGCGCTACCGAACGCCCCCAAAGTATACATCGCTATTCACCGTTTGGTGTACTGCCCTTATTTCGATTCACAGCTGACTGTATTCACTCGTTCAGTTTTGACATTTGTTTTTTTTTCTGTATAAATTTAAAACCAGAAGTAAACAAAATGTTGTGTAGATTGTGTGTAAATGAATGTAGCGATTTTACTGATGTTTTTCTAAATAAAGAGCATGAGATTGATATACCAAAATGTATAAGTCTCTACTTTACATTCAAAGTAAGATTAAAATGGTGCCAAATTAATTTTGTTTTAAAATTACATTTGCTATAAAATTAGTAATTGAGGAAAGAATTCGTTTTTATAGTTTTAGTTCTGTGGCACAGAAAAGGTAATTAACATTAATGTGGCTATCTATTTAAGGTGTCACTTGACGACGAACATTCGACAATAATTTGTCGAATCTGTTTGGAAAGTTTGCGGAATTTCAATCTGTTTTGTCAATCTATAGAAAATGCCCAAAAAAAGTGGCGAATAATACTTCAACCAAACGACGAAGAGGAGCAGGAATTTGCCAATGATTCTAACTCAGATGGCAACGAATTTAACAACGATGAGAGAGAAGTAAAGATTGAACTTGATGAAAGTAATCTGAACCAAAACGATGACGACAAAGACGTTGGAATTAAAAAAATTGTTAAATCCGAGTTTTCAAAGAAAGAAATAAAGGAAAAAAAATCTGTCAAATCTCAATTATCAGAGAAGTTCGATCGTCTTATAGCCGAAAACTCTAATTTGTATTGTAATGAATGCAATAAGCCTATGGAAAGCTTTAAAGTATTGAAAAAACATTTCAAAATAAATCACGGAAAGGCTGGTTTTATGATATGTTGTAAAAGAAAATTCTTCCGTGCTGCCGACTTAGCTGATCACATTAATCTGCATTTAAATCCGAACTATTTCAAATGCAACGAATGCGATAAATGTTTTTCAAGCCGATACAGCCTAGATTTTCATAGGAAAACCTGCCACGTCAAGGAGGAAAAGGAGTTATTCTTCAAGTGCAACCATTGTTCGAGAAAATTTTTATCTTGTGGTGTACGAGACAAACATGAAAAAGGTCATGATTTAAATGAGACTAATAGGAAGGAGCATTTTTGCATGCAATGTGGAAAAAGGTAAATTCTTTTAACCAACATTAGATAGCTCTCTATAACTTTTTAATTTTTTCAGCTTTCAAAATGAACTGAAATTAAAATCTCACGATTTCAACGTCCATAGAATTGTCTACAGTCAAATGTGTCATCTCTGCGGGAAGACTTTTCGTGGCAATAAGGCATTAGAGCGACATCAATTACAACACTCGGGCATAAATCTGAAGGTCCAATGTAATATCTGTGGGGTAGAATTGTCCACCAAAGGTATTCTTAAATCACACATGATCGCACTACACCCAGAAGATTCTAACGTAACGTATGTGTGCAATATATGTGGCAAAAATTCTCCCAGTCAAAGGGCGTTAAAAAATCACATGGATTATGTTCATAAATGTGAACGAACGCACAAATGTACTTTTTGCGGCAAAGCTTTCAAAAAAAGTCAAGCTTTAAAAGTTAAATTAGAATTGTTTTTTGATTTGACGAGTTTCTAATAATGTATTTTTATTTTTTTAGGAACACATTACTAGGCACACAGGAGATCGCTTATATGAGTGTCCTCATTGCCCAAAAACTTTTAAAGTTCGGTCAAATATGCATCACCATCGGAAAATAAAACATCCCAAGGAATTTCAAGAAAATCGAGGAAAACGCAACAATATTAAATAAAATTGTTTTTTTTTTTATAGTTGAAATGGTTCTGTTTTTATCACAATTTGTAGGCACGTAATTACTCATACTGCCGGATGTAAATGTAGAGAACTTGATTCAACTTCTACAGCACCTTACATTGCTTGTAATAGGTATTACCAACCCCTTCCTACACTTTTACAAATGATTTACAGGTAAACTGGAAAAATGATTAGTTTGTTGCCATTTCACAATTTAAACAAAAATCTACTTCCCCAAAATTGAACAATAAATTTGTTTAGTTGTTTGACTAATTTTATTTGATAAAATATTTTTTGATTGCTTGCAACATACCTACTATTATGTAATACATAAATAAATAATCTCGAATTTGGGTGAGTTTAGTGGAAAAAATTGTATTCTAAATTGTAAATGCAAAATCTTGATATTTGAAAGGCTTTCACTTCGAAATATGAACATCAAATTCTTTTGTTTCTGCGATTGCTTTATCAATTGGTCTATTTTTGTCATAACGCCTATTTGCCTCCCATTCTTCTGGATGCATTTTCTTTCGGTGAGAATGCATATTAGTTTTCGCATTAAACGTTGTGGGACAATGCGGGCATGTATAGAGAAATCCTCCAGTGTGTGTTGCCACATGTTCCTTGAAAATAAAAAAAAAATCTATTTCTTTCCATTCATTTGGCAAATAAAATTGTTATACCTTTAGTTTAATAGCCTTCTTAAATGACTTGTCACAAAAAGTGCAATGAAACATGGCCGATAATTCATGCATGTATTTCATGTGACTATACAATGCGCTGTATGATGGCGTATTTTTGCCACAAATTTTGCAATTGTGTGTTTTACCATCATGTTTACTGTACATGTGTTTTCGCAGACTATTCTTATCTTTTAACCATGATCCGCATTCCTTACATTGCACTCTAGGCTGAACAATGCCTTCATGTTCTTCCATGTGACGATCAAAAGCCGCTTTGCCTTTTATTAATTTGGCGCAGATTTCACACATTCTGTCGCATAATGTCGAGTGGATTCGTTTATAATGGATATTCATAGTTGACTCTGTTGGGAACCTAAAAAAAAAAACATACATTTTTTAACATTTATCATTTATTTAGTAATGTTCTTGTCTTACCCTTTTCCACATTCGCTACACATGAATGTGCATTCATTGTGATAAACAGTATGCATATCGAGCAATTTTTGTTTGGGAAATTTTTTAGGGCAATTACTACATTGAAATGTTTTTAGTTCTTCGGCTTGGTGAAACAAAATATTGTGTCTTTGCAGGCAAGATCTATCAGACAAAACTTTACCACACTCTGTGCACCTTGGGAGAAACAGGTTTATTCAAAAAATAAAATTGCTTAACTAATACAGTTCAAACAAATTTACTTGAAATATTCTGGATCGTTGTGTACATTAATATGATCTACGATCAGACCACGTTTTTTAAGTTGTCTATTGCAACATATAACATATCCTCTGCATTGATGAACTACTCGAAAATGGTGTTTAAGCTTTGTAAAGTCAGGAAAACTTATGCAACACATATCACATGATAGTTTCATATGTTTCTGAATGAATGCATCGTTTTCTTTTGTAGTTTTCATATTGTTCAAGAACTTTTCAGATCTGCTATCTCTATCCACTTGATTATTTCGATCAACCTTCTTTGATCGACTTGTTCTTCTTCTGGGGTTTTGGTCACTGCTTTTATTAGATGGAGTTTCAACTTCGTCTTCAGAAGAATCATGTTTGTTAATTTCAATTTCTTTTCTCTTAGATCGTTTACTTTTTTCTTTAATTATTTCTGGAGTGTAGTTTGGATTCTTCAAAATTGATCGTCGGGTAACTCTTCGTGTTGGAGTAGATTTTAATGTTTCGGATGAATCATTTGGTGTGGGTATTGATACATTATTTTCTTCATCAATTAGTAATTTAACTTTTAACACTTCTTCTCTCAAACCGTGTAGCATGTCCACATCATCATAAGTTTCCTCTAGAATTTTATAATTTTATTAACCGTTTTTTTTTAGCAAAAATGAAATTAGGAATATACTGTTTACGTAAAAAACAATTTTTTGAAAAGAAAAGTTATGATCGAAAAGCTTCTTAATTTAAAAACGGAAGCATAAGTTTTTCATTAGGGAAGTTTTACATCTGGCGCGTGTACAAATAAAGTACACACACTCTTTTTTTTTTTAATTGCTCGCCAATTTCTCATTTTCCATGAATAAGAATTGTACCCCTAACAAAATGATCCTTTATAGAGAAAAGCCTGCCAGATATGATGACGATTATACCTATAAAATTCACTTACTTAAATTGTGGTTAATTAACTACATGCTATCAAAACTCTCAGATTTTAAGGTTTCAACTCTTTTCTTTTAAATCTCATAATAATTTGATAAGATTTCACCTAAATAGTGGTTCAATACTCTGTTCATCACCCAATTTACTCCAAATTAGCATTTCGTTATAGAAAATATATTATAGATGAATATTGCGGGTGGCAATGGCGCGGTGTGAGTGAGTTCGATCCCCAGGCTAGGTAGCATTCTTTTCAATATCTCCGATTTTAATTGGATGCTACCCGTGGGTTATAATGAGATAGTAAAGACCTATTTCTCAAATCCCCTGTGCCAACACAAATTTTTTCTTATCTTTCTATTTCTTCAATTCAGGTTGCATTTAAAAATACCTTAGGTCCTACAGGCATGTAGTTAAAATTATTATTATGAACATTTTTTAACATTTCAAATTTAAACTTTTATCTATATAGTATTTGTGTATATTACTGAAAAACTTATATTTAAAAAGTAAAAGAAAAATTAAATGTAGTTTACTTGTTATTAAAAACTAATGTAATGTAAAATTTATTAGTCAATCAGGCAGACGGCATATATTGTCAAATAATGTACATATTTGGTGATAAAATAAAATCTTCAGTTCAAATAACCTACAATAATTCAAAAAAATTATATGTATTGGTCTAAAATAAAGCTAACATACATTTTTTTTTCGCATCAGCATCAGCACCAAACTTTAGCAATTAAATTTCAAATACTAGAATATGTATAATGTTTATTTCTTATGTAGTCATTCTACAATTAAAACACAATCATAATATCCAAATCTTAAATATTTACTTTGTTTGTTTTTGATTATTTGCCTTATGCCTTGTCGCCTCCCACTCCGGTCGATGTCTATTTTTAAGATGATAATACATATTCGAGCTAGCATTAAACTTTTTTGGGCAATGAGGGCATGCGTATAGAACTTCTCCAGTATGAGTTGCCTCGTGTTCCTTAAAGAAAAATACTCAAATTTGATTCAATTCAATTTTAAAACATTCCAATTTGTCCTACCTTCCGTTTAATAGCTTTTTTAAATGATTTTTCGCAAAATGAGCATTTAAATATTGGCGTTACCTCATGCATATAATTAATGTGACTGAGAAGAGCGGTCCTGGATGCTGAATTTTTACCACATATATTACAGATATGTTTATTTTCAGTATGTTTATTCCTCATGTGATGCTGAAGAGTATACGTGTCCTGGAACCGTAGATCACATTCCGTACATTGTATACGAGGGTGAACAATACCAGCATGCTCTTCAACGTGACGATCAAAAGATGATTTACGCCGAAATAGTTTGGCGCAAAATTCGCACATTTTATAGTATGCTGTTGAATGTGTCTCTTTCATATGACAATTAAGGCCTGATTTTTTAGCGAATCTGGAAGAAATAATCAAACATTTTGTTCCAAAAGCTTTTTGGCAACATTGTCTTACCCCTTTCCACATTCCTTACAAATAAAAGTGAATTTTTCTTTAGGAACATGTTTTACACTATGCAGATCTAATAGAAATTGAGAGGCCAGTTTTTCAGGGCAATAAGAACATTGAAATGTTTTTAATTCTTCAGTTGGGTGAAACATAAGCATGTGCTGTTGCAGGGAAGATCTTACAGTCATAACTTTACCACATTCCGTGCATCTTAATTTAAAAAAAAAAACTATTAATAGAAAGTTCAGTTGATAATATAGATCACCAAATTACTTGAAATAGTCAGGGTTGTTATGCAAGTTGATATGATCTACAATTTGGCAACGAAATCTTAGGTTTTTTTTGCAACAAACAACATATCCTTTGCGGTTGTGCAAGTCTCGAAAATGACTTTCCAAGTCATATAAATCAGAAAGGTCAAGCAAGCATATATCGCACTTTAGTGGCATATACTTCTTGATGAGTTCATCCTGTTCCTTCCTCAAGAGCAGCTTAGCTTCCGAAAGCTTTTCAGTGCGTCTTTTGTTTTTCGGCTTTTTTAATTTTTCTTTTTTATTTGTTTCAGATTTTACATTAGTTTTCTTTAATTTAGCTTGAAGCTTTTTCTTGCTTCTTTTAGTTTTTGGCTGTTCTTCGTCATTTGTTTCAGGCTTTTCATTTCTTTCATTTGATTTAGCTTGAAGCTTTATCGAGTTTAGTTTGTTTTTTGGATTTTCTTCTTTTTGTTCGTTATTTGTTTCAGACATTTCATTAGTTTCCTTTAACGTTGTTTGAAGCTTTATCGTGTTTCCTTTGTTTTTTGGCAGTTCTTCTTTTTCATTTGTTTCAGACTTTTCATTAGTTTCCTTTAACGTTGCTTGAAGCTTTATCGTGCTTCCTTTTTTTTTTGGCAGTTCTTCTTTTTCATTTGTTTCAGACTTTTCATTAGTTTCCTTTAACGTTGCTTGAAGCTTTATCGTGCTTCCTTTGTTTTTTGGCTGATCTTGTTTTTCTTCTTCATTTGTTTCAGACATTTCATTAGTTTCCTTTAATTTAGCTTGAAGCTTTATCATGCTTCTTTGTTTTGTTGAATTTTCTTCTTCTTCTTTTTCATTTGTTTCAGACTTTTCATTGCTTTCATGTAATTTAGCTTGAAGTTTTATCGTGCTTCCTTTGTTTTTTGACATATCTTCTTTTTCTTCTTCATTTCTTTCAGACTTTTCATTAGTTTCCTTTAACGTTGTTTGAAGCTTTATCGTGTTTCCTTTGTTTTTTGGCAGTTCTTCTTTTTCATTTGTTTCAGACTTTTCATTATTTTCAATTAATTTATCTTGATGCTTTATCGTGCTTCCTTTGATTTTTGGTTGATCTTTTTCTTCTTCATTTCTTTCAGAGTTTTCATTAGTTTCCTTTAACGTTGCTTGAAGCTTTATCGTGCTTCCTTTGTTTTTTGGCTGATCTTGTTTTTCTTCTTCATTTGTTTCAGACATTTCATTAGTTTCCTTTGATTTTGCTTGAAGCTTTATCAAGCTTCTTTTGTTTCTTGGCTGTTCTTCTTTTTTTCCTTCAGTTGTTTGAGACTTTTCTTTAGTTTCATTAGCTGTTATCTTCCTTTTTTTTCCTAACCTCGGAGACGTTAAAATAGAGTTTGTTTCACCAGAAATAGAGGTTGCAGGGTTTGGATCATCATTTTCTTCGTCAGAATTAATTTCCATTTTAAAAATGTGTTCCAGATAGGACAATGAATAGTCGTTAGCGTAGTCCTCCTCTAAAATTTAAGTTTTTTTATAATCAATTTAATTTTTAATACTCACTACTTATTATTTTTTTTTTGAAATATTTACAATAATGATTAGAAGGAAAATAAATTATACATAAAAAAAATCTTTTACCTTACTTTGTTCAAAATTTTCAAAACAAAATCTATATGGTTCCATTTAGGTGATGCTGGGGTAGGAAGATTCTTTTGAATAAACATTAAAGTGGTGTCATATAAAAAAAATTAATTGGTTTATAGTCATTAGTCCGGTCAATTTAGACATAAAAATAGTGGTCAAATAACAAAAATTCCCGGAAAGCCAAATATTGTTGGAGAGCTGGGGTTTATCATTAAAAATAAAATTTTAAGAATAGCCATCGATCCTGTGTGTGCTATAAAAGTTAAGGGGTCAAAGGTCAAAATTTGAGGTTTTTTGGATTTTTCTCGAAAACGGTAAGTTTTCTATAAAAAAAAAAAAAAGAAAATGCTGATGTTGGAGGAATACATGATATTTGTACTTGTTTCTTGTTTCGCGTATTTTTTTACAAAAGTTAAGTATCGATATTTAGCTCTCCACCAATATTTGGCTTTCCGGAATTTATGTTATTTTAAATGTCTATTTTGACCGGACTACATAACTCAAAATATTATCAATGTTTAATAGTTTACAGTAAATCGAATTTCACAATGGCAAAATCGTATATATTTTTTTTACTTCAGAAGGAATCCAAATTTTTAACGAACAAATTAGTAAAATAGGCTTTTTTTTGTTATATCTGAAACTCAAAATTAATTCTCAATGTAAAAATATATGTACAAAACAAACACACGAACAAGTTCCAATCTTAAACAAGCACATACATACATATTTTGAAAAATACTGAATGGAAAGATATTCGCTGTATTTTGCGAGAATTACATACATATATGAAGCATAGAAAAAGCCTTTCACCAAAACTATACCGTTGAAACATTAAAAAAAAAGGATAATTTGGATTTAGCTCTTTTTGTAAATAATAATTTGTTTGTCAAATTGTCCACAGTGTTTTGTTTTGTTGTTATATTTTAATACATCCAATGCTGATTTGGTTGGAAATCTGAAAGGAAAAATCAAAGATTTTGTTCCAAAAGATACTCAACACCATTGGCTTACCCCTTTCCACAGCGTTGAATATATGTACATACATAAATTGTTAATCACTATGCTTGTTCAGCGAATTGCATGTTGCCAACTTTTTTGGGCAATTCAAACAAAGAAATAATTTAACTTCTTCGGTTTGATGAAAAGAAACAATCTATCGGACATAACTTTTCACGCTATTGAATTCTTAAAAGCAAAATAATAAGAGGTATTTTATTATACTAATACGTTTTAAGTGCGCCATAATATATTTACAACCGCGAATTAGTAAAATCGCTTGTTAACCCCTTCACCAGCAATAAACATAGACAAAATGCTGTCAGCTACAAACCTTCTAAAACTTGTACGAACTCTACCCTTCTAAAACTTATAAGAACTCTACAACAATTAAGCATATCTTATAATTTTTGTTTTCCAAATCAAATTAGCATTAGTTTAATGAATAATGTGTGGGCATAAAATGATGACGTGATGCAGTTGTGATCTAATTAGTTTCAAAGAACCTAAAAGTTTTAGCAAATTTCGGTGCCAATGAAAACCCAATGTCCTGTCTTCGCTCTAGATTTGGAAAGCAGAACTCAAATTGAGTGATTAAATTTCGAATATGTTGATTTACTTACAATAAATACCATAATATTTACGATGTTTATTTCTAATATAGTCATTTTACAATTAAGATACAATATCTTAAATATTTACATTGCTTCTGTTTTTGGTTCTTTTTTAGAACAACGTCTGTTCGCCTCCCACTCCTCTCGATGCATTTTTTTACGATGGGAATGCATATTGGACTTCGCATTAAACTTTGTTGGGCAATGAGGACATGTGTAGAGAACTTCTCCAGTATGAGTTGCCACGTGTTCCTTAAAAAAAAATATACTGAAATGTGCTTCCATTCAATTTCAAAACATTTCGATTTATCATACCTTCAGTTTAATAGCCTTTTTAAACGATTTTTCACAAAATGAGCATTTATATATTGGCGTTATCTCATGCATATATTTAATGTGACTTTGTAGGGCACTCTTGGAGGTTGAATTTTTGCCACATATATTACAGATATGTGTTTTTTCATCATGTTTATTATTCATATGCTTTCGAAGACTGTATATGTCTTTCAACCATGAACCACACTCCGTACATTGTACTTGAGGATGAACAATACCATCATGCTCTTCCATGTGACGCTCAAAAGCTGATTTATGCCGAAACAGTTTAGCGCAAATTTCACACATTCTATCGTATGCTGTTGAATGTTTCCGCTTTATATGACTATTCAGGGTTGAGTTTGTTGGGAATCTGAAAGGAAACATCAATCATTTTGTTCCAAAAGATTCTCGGGAACATTGTCTTACCCCTTTCCACATTCCTTACAAATAAAAGTGCATTTTTCCTCTGGAACATGTTTTATACTATGTAAATCTAGTAGATATTGAGATGCCAGTTTTTCAGGGCAATAAGAACATTGAAATGTTTTTAATTCTTCCGTTGGGTGAAACGTAAGCATGTGCCTTTGCATGCAAAATCTATCAGACATAACTTTACCACATTCTGTACATCTTAAGTAAAAGAAAAACCTATTAAAGAAAGTTCAGTTGCTAACATAGATCAATAAATTACTTGAAATAGTCAGGGTTGTTATGCGCATTTATATGATCTACTGTAAGGCCACGATTTTTAAGCTTTTTTTTACAACACACAGCATATCCAGTGCGATTGTGGATGAATCGAAAATGATTTTGCAAGTCATTAAAATCAGAAAGATCAATGGAGCATATATCGCATGTTAGTTTCATATACTTCTTGATGATTTCATCTTGTTCCTTCGAAAGCAGCATAGCTCTTGAAAGCTTTTTCGTCCTTCCCGTTTTAATCTCCACTGGGGTGTTTTGGTCATCCTTTTTGGCTCGATCGCATTTTGTCCTTGCATTTGCGATAACTCTCTTGTTTTTTGGCTGTTCTTCTTTTTCTTCTTCAGTTTCAGAATTTTCATTCGTTTCCTTTACTGTTGTCTTCCTTTTTCTTCTTAACCGCGGAGACTTTAAAATAGAATTTGTTTCAGCAGATATAGAGGTTGCAGGTTTTGGTGCATTATTTTCTTCGTCAGAATTCATTTCCATTTTAAAAACGTCTTCATCTATATAGGGCAGAGTATCGTCGTTATCGACGCCATCCTCTAAAATTTAACTATCATCAATCCAATTTTTTTTACTCAATACAAAAAGTAATTTTAAAATAGAATAGTAGAAAATTACTGCAGGAATATTTCCTTAAATTTATATTGAACGAAAATATTACCTAACTTTGTTCACAATTTGGATAATGCGGAGTAAGATTATTTTGTATACACATTAAAATGTTGTATTATAAAAAGCATACTTATATAATATACTTATACACTAAGTAATATCCGGAATATCAATTTAAGGCACCGATTCTTAATTTCTCATTTACAAGATTTTGAATTTCTCATTGGCAACATTAAAAGATTTGATTGAAATTCTTTTCCTGAATCAGGGAATGAAATCGCAAAGTGGCCATTTTTGCCATAACAAAAATATAAATCAATTTTCAATTGAAAAATGTACGTAGACACGACGTAGTTCCAATATTGACTTTGTTGTTTAAAAAATACTCAATGAAAATATAATTTTCTATACATAATAGGTGTGTTTGTTAACATGAAAATTCGTACGAATTTGTACGAATTTTCACATTTTGCTGTCAAGAACAATAGGAGAAAAAACCCAAGTTTCGTAAACTTGGTGAAAATTTCTAGTTACCAAACAGGCATAATATATGTATAAATAACTCAAGACAAAATAGGGCCCAAACACGTTTTTTATGCGAAGCCATGCTACCGGTTTCCTGGACGAGCTACCAAAAATTTTAATCTCTGGAAATATCCCTCCTCAATTAGTGACACCGCTTTTGCTGGTTTTTTGATGCCCACAATGTGATGCCCATAATGTGATGGCGAGATTAATACAATTAATACAAAAATGTTAAAGAATCATCCCGAAAGCAATAGTGAGAATTTTTGCTTTTAATGTGAAATTAACGAAAACAGTTTTTGCCAATTATTAGGTCCTCAATTTGAATAGCGAATCGAACTTAAACTCTCACGAATTCGCTAATTTCGTATTACAAATAGCGATTCGCTCAAACTTAGCTCGCTTCAAATGTCAAAACTGTAGCGAGTTTGATTATCGAGGGATTACAAACAGCGAATCTTCGCTAATCTAACCCATTTAAAGCTAGTATTAGACGGTCCTTGTAATGTGTCATTGCCGTGACACTGTGACGTCACTATGACGTAGTTGTCTGTCCTAAAAGTATCACGTCTTGTGATCGTCATTGTTTTGCATGGCATTGCCGTGACAAAAACAATGACAATGACCGTGTGATAGCCCTTTCATTGTTGATGGGACACCGTGACACGTAGCCTGTCGCTGCAAGGACTGTATCCCAACCGTGACACGGCAGGAATTTCTGCCATGTCATTGTTTGTCACGGTTGGGCATAGTTATCTACAAATGTGTATTTAAATAGATTTTAATTATGTAAATAAGAAGGGGTATTTGTACATACCTACAGAGATGAAACCTAGGTATGTAAATACGGACATTATATGTATATATTGAAAGTGAAGGATATAGGTGTGTAGGTAATTATTTATATGTGACGTTTGCAAAAATGTTATAGTTATAGTTTTAGGGGAAAAAAGATGCCATTTGAATTCTTGGGCAAATAACAACAAAATTGTTCTGATTAAATGATAGCTAGTACAAATTCTCAATATTTTATATCAAAACCGTTGGAACCGTTTTCTAGAAAAATAAGCTTTTCCTTAACAACCAAGACACAATGACTCGATTGATCGACGCCGTGTGATCGTCATTGCTAAAAATGATAAATGTCATTGTAGATTAGGCTCACCTCCAATAAACAGTTGTATGAGAGTTGTCACGTTGTGTGATAGTCATTGTTTTGCATGTCATTGCCGCGACACCGAGACAGAAATATCACCGTGATACACTTTGACGTTCATTGTATTTTGGGACAACAATGACAGACATGTGTCATTCGTGTGATAGTCATTGAGCTAGCAATGACACGATTGCCTTTGTCACGGCAATGACGGTGGTAGGACCTATTTTGTTGTGACGTCGGAGTGTACTAGCTTAAGTCTGATATACTATCGATTCAAAATATTTAGTGATAACGTTAGCGAATTGTTGTGCCGGGTAACATTTTCTATTTATTATTGATAAAAGTTTCAAATTTACTTGTATTAACCTGTAGCTAGTTATTTTTTCGTAATGACCGATAAAAGAAAAACGTATTTATATGCAAATTGTGAATATTGTTAAATAACTAAAAATAATAACTTATCATAAGGACCAATGCAAATCAATTTGCAAAACTAGTTGTTTTGATGGAATCGAATATAGACGTTTGTATGTAGAGGTACAAGTATGTTTGGTTCTTCGAAGAAAAACCAAAAAGATTATTGGGAGGATTTCCTATCGAGTTAAACTCTCTTGAGCCTCCGATTCGTGAGGGGAAAGAGTTGCATATCGTTATTATTATAGAAAATATTTTATTGTTTGCACCTATGATTGTTTCTGTAATAATTTCTTTGAATAATTAATTTAATTTTGAAGGCGGCTTACAAATTGTTCGGGAGTTCTAAGGGATTAGAACTACAATCGGTCATGCTAATTTTTTCTTGCCTTTTCGTTTAAAACTCAATCAACTCAAAAAATAAAAAGTTGCTTAACATAATTGTCTTTTTATTTTTAAATTAAATCGTCGAAAAATACAAAACTAAACACACAAAACAAAAATTCACAAACAATTTAACGAAACACAAACAGTATTTGACGTTTAACATGTGTTTACTTTGGAATTGGCACCATTTAATTTTAAGCGAACGTTGAAAGTCGCTATTAATAATACTGTGATAATCGAAGTTCGCTTAATTATTCGCAACTTATCGAATGTTCGATTCGCTATTCATAATGAGGGCCTTAATAGAACTTCGCTTGGTTAATAACTAGGTACCTATTTGTTTATTCTTAGAAAACATTCAAAATAATGTAAGATGGATATAGTTTGTTTTAAGTATGTAGTATGTAGTATGTAGTAAATTTGGAGCCACAGTATAAGTTTTCACCAAAATCAGTTTGGGTCTTTTGTAAAAAAAAAAATTTATTAATTTTATTTTACATATTCTGAAGAAAAAATTTTAATGATTATTGATATTTGTTTATAACGGGTAAGTTCACAAACGTCAAATAATTGAGCAGCGATTCAGCATCATTTCTTGTTTGCGATGCTGATGACTACATATCTACTGCCGATGCAATGCTGATCGTTTATTTGTTTGACGTTAAAAGATTGTTAATTGTTTCGAATGATACAAAATGCGTAAAGTAAAGGAAATGGCCTTTAAGAGAAATCATATATCATTAAAAATGAATTAATTTCATTTGTCATATTTATACCAGCCTATCACCGGCATCACAACCTTTTTCTTGATACTTCCTTGTTTAATTTATCCGCTTAAAGGTATGCGAATTTGCAATAATGAACTGTTGACGTCCACAATGATACAGAAACTGCTTTTGTGAACTTAAGTCGTTTTTATTTGGCAATCCGGAATCTCTCTCTGACCCGGGATCTCAACTGAACACTTTTGTGTGATTCTGACGATTCTGAATTTTAATGAGATTGTGTGTGTGAAAATAATTGAGTACGTGGAAAGATTCAAATTAAAAAAAAAATGTTTGTTGCACAATTATGATACAAAAAATGCGGGCTTTCACTCACTTCTTACATATGTTATCTCGGATACCAAGCTATCGGAGTATATCTGTGGACGAATCAGATAAGTTAGCTGAAAGCTGTCAAAAAATCAGAACAAAACGCATATCAAATGAATTTTGCAGTCAGCTGTTCTATACATTTGTCCTCAGATAACTATCTATTCCAAATTTGGGATAACTTAAGATAGCTTTCATGAGAACAGCTGTTTTTTCATCAGATGTTCTTTTGCACGCATTACAACAGAAAATTATTCTAGATTGCTGAGAATAACTGAGTGAATGTCCCCATTGACAACAGTCGTGTTTGACGTTCAAGTTTATGAATGTGTGATTGCTTCTGGTTCCGATTCTAATTTCAAATCCAGAAGCAAAATTATCTTCTTTTCAGAATCAGAACTGTCATTTTTTCCAAAGTGAACACTTTCAGAAGAGTCCAGAAGGCTTCCGGATTGCCAAATAAAAACGACCTTATTCTACATCTTAACTGACTGAATTAAGCCGGCTATGGTTGGACAAATTTCATACGTTCTAACATAATGTCGAAAGCTTTTATTTCAAATAGACATCCAATGATGAGTTTGTTGGAAATCTGAAAGAAAAAATCAAAGATTTTGTTCCAAAAGATACTCAACAATATTGGCTTACCCCTTTCCACAGAGTTGAATGTACCTAAATTGTTAATCACTATGCTTGTACAGCTAATTCTGTGTTGCAAAACTTGTTTTTTTTTGCAATTCTAAGGACATAATTTAAATTCTTCATTTTGATGAAAAGATATAATCTATCAGGCATTCAATTCTAAAGTTTATTTAGCCTTATAATATGTACATTGATTCGTACTACGAATCCCCAAAAAATGTATTATAGGCCCGTCGTACTAAAAATATTCTCTACGAAATTCGGAGTTCGGGAAAATTGGCATCTCTACCCCAGAATGAAAAGGAAGTTTGACTGTTTTTTTCTACGAACAGTTATTTTCATAGTAGCCTGTGGAAGTGGAAGCAAAATTAAAAAGGTGTGTTCCCATAGCCCCTAAAACTGCGAAAATCTACGAATTTCTACGAAAAACAGTCAAATCCTGTTCCCGTACTCTAAATGTTCGTTTTTCACAGAAGAGCCCTCTCATGAAAGAGTAAAATATTTATTTCTCCTTGCTGCGAATTTTATTCCAAGAAACTTCTTTGGACACAATTATTAAGACTGTCAAATGAAGGAAAAAAGAAAAAAAACAATGCAAGAACTGTCAGTTGCCATACGTGTATCGTTACAAAAGTTGAAAATAATGGTCTGGCTTATTCGTGCAGTAAATTAAAATTTGTGATATCAAAATGGTTATTTTAAGAAATAATTTCATGCAAATCTTTAATAAACATTTTCAAAAATACACTGTTATTTTGATGTTTAAAAAATGGCTAAAATTGTTGTTCAAAGCGTTCCCGTACTTTTGTAAAAGTTTGTTGCTCTCTGAGCACAAAGTACGGGAACACACTTATGGGGTTTTCGTTTGGTAACAAAAATCTATATATTTTTGATTTTTGCCTCGGATTGGGCAACAAAATTGATTTAATTTTTGATTTTTATTATTAATTTTGCATATCTGGATTTTTCGGCCGATCTACCCCTCTTTTATTAACATCGCTATTTTTTTTATATAATCGACACGCGCTCAAGGGATTATACTACCATTTAAATGTTTCAACACAGCGCGTTCACGCCCGCGCTGTGGAAGAGAAAGAATGATAGGAAAGATTAGTGCAGAGATGTTCTGAGACTGTTGGATGGTTGTTGTCTCAGAGTTTATCTCCAGGGATGGCAGCTGAACTAATGCGCCGAAATTTCGGTGTCTTATTTATCTATGTCCCTTATAATTCGCACTATTTTTTTATTCTGTGTCATATTTTATCGGTATACTAGTTTTACTCAATCACATGTTGTTAGTTCTATGCCTAAACAGCATGTAATGAGTAAAGCAGCAACTCATTGTATGACATTTATTTTTAGAATTGGTTGTTAATGGAAAAATAAGAGCACATAGACTACGGCAGGGATCGAACCTGTGACCATGAGTTTGACAGGCGAACACACAACTATCGCGCCATGGCCACGTGTACTTTATTGGGCAGGAATTGACAAGACATTTTAAGAAAGGGGAAATATTTTACTCTCTCAAGAGCACTCTCTTCTGCCAAAAACTACTAAATTTGTAAGTCTGGAACAATTTTTTGGCAGAAATTGGTGCCAATTTGTGCCAATTGGCATAGTGTGGATCAGACCTATTATTTACAGCCATCAATTTGACAAGACAGCTTGAACCGCTAGCTGGTTCACAGACACAAATTACACCAATACTATAGCAAATAAAAATCATTCTGAGAACGTATTTGATTCGTTACGATAAAAATCAATTTATATATCAAAATAAAAATTTATCAAACGAAAACCCCATTAAAAATTACTTGCAGTCAAAAAAGCACATCCCACAAAAATATTTCACTAAAAGAGAAATGTAAGCTTTATTGCGAAATTAAATGTGAAAATATGTATTATAATTTTAATTTTCAAAGTGCAAACAAAACAATAATACAAATCGCATTCAATATAAAAGGCTTTTGGAAATGTTCCAAGAAAATCTTGAAATCGCCCAAGGATATTCCAAAATTCTCCTATTGAATCCATTTTTTATTTACAAAACAATTAAATTGTCAAAAGATTAACAACAAAAATTGAAAACGATTTTTTTTCTCATATATTGATGTACATAAATCAGATAACTTTGAAACTCCGAAAAAGGGGTTGCTTTTTATGATATGAATTTATTCGTATACGTAGCGTAACAAAACATTCGGAGCTTTATTATATTATTTATTTCAGAAACAATTATTTTGAATTAATGTTTGAAAATTTTACAATGCAACAAATAAACGGTTAGAAATTTTGAGGGCATTTATCTAAGTTATGTGGAATAAGTAGCCAATTTTAAACTATTTATAATTGCGATTGCAGTATGTAGGTATGTATAATATTCATGGAAGAAGAAGCGCAGAATTCGCAGTACAGGATGTACTATAATAAATTGAACGACGAACTTACAGCATAGGGGCTCTGTGACACATATACGAAGGACTGAAAGCTGATCGGTTCCTTCAATGCAAGTGCCGCTCATGGATACCGGCATGGGGTTAACGACAAAAGACAGCACTGAGTTTTTGAAGCTTTAAATTCTACGCGTTTTTTTTTTATTCCCCATTGAACTATGCTGTATAGATCAGAATCTAATGAGCTTATCATACGCTGCCGTTGCAGTTCCACATCCGAAGAACAAGGAAAATAATCTGCAAACGAATATGAAAATTTGAGTGTACTATCGTTAGCAGAACAATTAAGTGGATTAGAACATCCAGATAAGAGCCTTGAGGCACACCAGCATTTAAAACCGTCCAATACGGATTGTATTTTATAATCCAACGAACAAGAGATTCATCGATATTAAATGCACGCATTTTTGATAAGAGAGATTGATACCAAACTCTATCAAATGCTTTTGAAATATCAAGGGCAATAAATCTTACTTTCTCCAAAACGATGCAAAGATTTGTGGCACTGTTCGGTGAAATATACCATCAGATCACCAGTGAACCTATTGCTGCCGGTCATTAAGGAGCTTTCGTTCTTCAAGATATTTCTGAAGCTGATAATTAATCAGTGTTTTCCTGACCTTGGAAAGAAGGGACGTAAGTGCAATTGGACGGTAATTAGAGGGTGAGGCAGATTCGCCTTTTTTAGGGACAGGCTTCACAAATGCTGTTTGCCATCCACTCAGAAAGAGACCAATAGTGTAGGACAGATGGAAAAGCTTACAGTGGTTTTGGCAGCGTAGAAGAACACCTCTTCAGAACAATGGGGGGAAAACTATCCGGGCCAGCGGATTTGTGTATATCAAGGCCTTGAAGACTCTAGCAACTGACCGAGTGCAAAAGAAAATTTGTCCCATGAAGTCATTTACGCTCTCAAGTACTGGGGAGTATATGACTCCCTTTCACACTTTCTCGCAGCGTCAAATTAACAGCGAACTGCTCTGCAAGCAAATTGGCATTTTCACGAAAGCTGACAAATGGGGTGTCATTAAAGACGAACGTTGGAACCGAAGGCGAAATTGACTTTCGAATATTTTTTTACAAATGACCAAAAAATTGTTCTACGTTTGGGACATTGTAGTATTTTTTACCTTAATTGTTGGTCATGCAAAAATTTGGTTTTCTAAATGTGAACGTTGCAAGTCTTTCTAGCTTGTTGAAACTTATTCCGGTTTTTAACAGTGGGGTTGGCTTTATAATTCCGGAAACTTACTTCTCTAACCCTAATAACGTACTCACAGCTCGGATCAAACCATGCATTTTCTTTCAGTCTAATAGATTTCACCCCGTGCGGGATGATATTTCTCATTCCGTGAAGAATTAAATTTGTAATCATATCTGCACTGGAGTCTTTGTCATTCCTTGGTAGTGACCAGTTAAAGTACTTGAAAAAATTATTGAGACCATCCCAGTTTGCTTTCAAATACTGCCAAACGGTTCTCCTAGGTGATTTTTCCTTTAGTGAAATGTGTTGGTATGAGAAATTTGCGGATATGACACAATGGTCTGGTCGATAATACATTTAACGTGTACTTATCAGGGTCAGAGTTAAGGAACAAATCTAGTGTTGGTGGTTTGACCTGCAACGTCATGAATAGCTGGAGATAAAATCTGAGACAACAACCACCGTCTCAAACGATGCAAAGATTTGTGGCACTGTTCGGTGAAATATACCATCAGATCACCAGTGAACCTATTGCTGCCGGTCATTAAGGAGCTTTCGTTCTTCAAGATATTTCTGAAGCTGATAATTAATCAGTGTTTTCCTGACCTTGGAAAGAAGGGACGTAAGTGCAATTGGACGGTAATTAGAGGGTGAGGCAGATTCGCCTTTTTTAGGGACAGGCTTCACAAATGCTGTTTGCCATCCACTCAGAAAGAGACCAATAGTGTAGGACAGATGGAAAAGCTTACAGTGGTTTTGGCAGCGTTGAAGAACACCTCTTCAGAACAATGGGGGGAAAACTATCCGGGCCAGCGGATTTGTGTATATCAAGGCCTTGAAGACTCTAGCAACTGACCGAGTGCAAAAGAAAATTTGTCCCATGAAGTCATTTACGCTCTCAAGTACTGGGGGAGTATATGACTCCCTTTCACACTTTCTCGCAGCGTCAAATTAACAGCGAACTGCTCTGCAAGCAAATTGGCATTTTCACGAAAGCTGACAAATGGGGTGTCATTAAAGACGAACGTTGGAACCGAAGGCGAAATTGACTTTCGAATATTTTTTTACAAATGACCAAAAAATTGTTCTACATTTGGGACATTGTAGTATTTTTTACCTTAATTGTTGGTCATGCAAAAATTTGGTTTTCTAAATGTGAACGTTGCAAGTCTTTCTAGCTTGTTGAAACTTATTCCGGTTTTTAACAGTAGGGTTGGCTTTATAATTCCGGAAACTTACTTCTCTAACCCTAATAACGTACTCACAGCTCGGATCAAACCATGCATTTTCTTTCAGTCTAATAGATTTCACCCCGTGCGGGATATTTCTCATTCCGTGAAGAATTAAATTTGTAATCATATCTGCACTGGAGTCTTTGTCATTCCTTGGTAGTGACCAGTTAAAGTACTTGAAAAAATTATTGAGACCATCCCAGTTTGCTTTCAAATACTGCCAAACGGTTCTCCTAGGTGATTTTTGCTTTAGTGAAATGTGTTGGTATGAGAAATTTGCGGATATGACACAATGGTCTGGTCGATAATGCATTTAACGTGTACTTATCAGGGTCAGAGTTAAGGAACCAATCCAGTGTTGGTGGTTTGACCTGCAACGTCATGAATAGCTGGAGATAAAATCTGAGACAACAACCACCGTCTCAATACATCGCGCCACACATCTTTCATATACTCTTTCTCTTCTTTCACCGGATGCCGCGCTGTGTTGAAAAAATATAAAGGGTATTCATAATCCCTTGAGCGCGTGCAAAATTATAAAAAAAAAAAAAAAAAAAAATTCAAGTTGGCTCGTCAACCAGCTGAGTAAGTTGGTTTAACTGAACGAAGATCTTAACATAATTTCCTTCGACTGTTGTCTGGATCGAAAAGCGAAGCCAGCTATAATTGTGTACACTGAAATCGACCGTAATGATTTCAGTGTGAGGATAATGGAAACCAATTTTTTGAATGGAACATGAATGAATAACGGAGGGAGCATCAAATTTGTTTTGCGGCAAAATGTACCAATCCGTCTCATTTTTCAGAACTAGTCCATTTATTTTAACCGATCAAATGCAAAGTATTTGATGGTGCCAACAAAGATAATAGATACAATAATTTTAACCAGTTTACAGTAGGTACCTGTAATAAAAATTCCAACATTTATCTTTTTAGATTGTTTCTTCTTTTTTTTACTTTCTTTCCCTATGTTCTAGACAAATACCTTCCAAAATAAAACATTGAACGGCCAATCTATTTGCTTAAGTACAAACATCAAATTGGGAAGACTAAAAAGTTATACAAACAAAATAAACTTACCATTTGATTCTCCAGCTTGGTCTTCTTGTTTAACAGGACTTAAATCTAGATGCGAGTTTCGAATAATTATTTAAAATATGTATTAGAAAAAGTAGAAGGCATTTTTTCTTTACCTTTAATGCAATGTTTTTTAGGTTCATGAACAAAGTCATTCGGCAATGTTTGAAGTGATTTTTGGGCTTCTTCTATTTGTAGGCAGAACTTTTGAAAATTATCCAATTGCTGCCAACAATTGGGACATATTACTTTAGAAACTGGATCATCCGGTGATAGCTGATACAAATTAAAGAGAATATAAACATTTTACAAAAATATATTCTAGGATTTCGCTTGAATGCATTTAGGTACCTCCAGTTGAAGAAACTTTGTTATATACTTTTGGATTTTTTCTTCACTAAATATTACAATACTTTCAGCATCTTCAGTTAAACACAATCGACAAACCATTTTGAATACTTTAATTTAAAGTAAAACAAACAATTTTAATAAAACAATAACAATCGATTCTTCATTCCTAAAGAAATTTCCTTGAAATCTTTGTATATGAAACCTATATATCTATATACAATGTTGAAATGAAAACTTCCAAAATTTCTATTCCATTAATTCCTCTCAAACAAAACTCACCAATCTTAAGTACACATCTAGATGAGTGGGTTCTGCGGGTCTTAGCCTTTGATTACATCACCGAGCAGTGAGTGAGAATAGTCTCTTTTGATTAAATATGGATTCAGCTAGAAAAGGCATTTTTCTATTTTAGGTCAAAGCAGTCTGAGTTGTCAAAAAATGTTTTGTGTTTCTTTTTAACTCAGAGCATGCAGAGCTCCAACTGTGTGTTTCTTTTTTCGTTCTGAACATGTGTAGATCGCACTCGACCTGGTCGAACTTAATTTTTTCCCCGTGGGTAGATGTAAAACCTTCAAAATGCTCTATAACACGTGCCAATTGGAGGGTGAAATTCTATCTGCAATAAATACACCTCCTCCTCCCCCCGATTGCAACTAAATTGAAACTTATCTAGCAATTTATTTTTAAAGAATTTAATTAACGTGTTGCAGGTAACTATCCGGTGATAGTTCCTGCTTATACCGCGCTTTTAAAGCAGATTCTCGTTTAGTGCACCAGATCAGAAGGCTTACTCCTTCGCAGGCGGCGTACTAAATTCGTCTCATCGATAATTTCGATTATAGTACTATTACAGTGTTGTAATAACCGTTTTCTATGATTTCGACCACATTTTTTTATTGCATCGCGAACCGTGGAAATACCTTATAAACGATCTTAGGAGTTTATTTTCAAATGTTTGTAAGGTATTTAAATTAGAATCTCGCGTACAACCCCAGAGTTGTATACCGTAAGTCCAGACAAGCTTAAGCACCTGCCTGTACAAAATTAGCCTGTTTTCGATACTGAGCTTAGAGTGTTTCCCGAGCAACCAGTACATATCTCTGAGTTTATTATTTAACTCTTCGCATTTCTTTTTAACACGCGGTTTCCATTTTAATTTTGCATCTGGAGTCATTCCGAGATATTTCGCTTCATTAGCAAACGGAACTTGAACCGTATTAACATATACCGGTAATCTATTAATTTTTTATATGTAAAATCTACATGGACTGATTTTACTTCGTTAAGCGATATCCGCCTTGTTTTTGTCACTGACATTAATCAGAGCATTTTGTAATTTAGTCGTAGCATCATTTATCGTTTGGCCCACTGCTCGTATATTTTCCATTACAGCTTCGTAGAGCATTCGACAATTTTGGTAAATACCTCTAGATCCCCAAAAGCTGTGCTTCACATTAAAGTCACCACCAAGGATAACATTTTTGTTTAAGTAACTTTAGCACGTTCATAAATTCATTCTTTTCAATATTACATCGTGGAGGACAGTATATGGAAGATACATTCAGTACAACATTCTTATTTCCAACCTGAACACCAAATAATTGCATTGAATCAGCCTCTATTTTTGGGCCTATCGTGTGTTCGATGCATTCTTTTATAAATAAAGATGCCCCACCTCTTGCTTTGTTCGACAGATGAGTTGCGTGGTATTCTAAATATCCATTGATCTTTCTAAATATTTGATTGTGTCTTGACATAATTGCCTGAGCATGTGAGTAAATTGCTGAACGCACCAAATGCCATGTGGGTCAAGAAGGAAAATGTTAAGAAAAAAAATATTATATACAAAAGTTGTCGAAAGAAGTGGATCGCTTATTGATTTTCTGTATCTGGGTGGGTATCGCAGTGTACAAAAAATGGTAGGTTTTGTGTTATATTGCTTTTTTATGGTTAAAATGAAAATGTGTTCCGATTTGTGTAGCTCAACTGTGTTTAAAAAAAATATCAGTGTTCAGAGCTCGCTCTGTTTGGAACAAGTGCAGTGCATAATCTATATGTTCGAACTCTGTTCAGTGCTCTGCTCTGAACGAAAAAAGAAAAACGCCTTAAAATAGGGAATGAGTGAAATGAAATGTGGGATTACTCGCCTGAGATTTCAGCAGTGTTTTGGTGCATTTGTTTGTGTATTTACGTTTTTGGTTAAGTATTTGTTCTTTTCTCAAAGAAATTGTTTCACACCTATTCACGTACACGAAATAAAAATTACAAACACAACGAACTAGCCCAAAAGAATCCAACAGACCATAAAAAATATCGAAAATATGATTTGCAATATTCTTGTAAGTCACAATAATAACAATGTAAGACTTGTGCATTTGTACTTAATGTGCAAAATATGTAGATGTAATTCCATAAATATGGGTGCTTTCATAAATGCATGGTTGCGAAAGTCCGACGAATGCATAGCATACATTTTTTTTTATTCAATTTTTTTATTGAGACTTTAAGGTTACAGTCGCTGTCTTATTCTCAATTACAATTTTAAGCTATTTTAACTAAGTCAAATGGCGGCCATAACGTATTGCCTGCTTTGTCTATTTCAATGTATTTCAATGTTTACAATGTTAGCCTCCATGGCGGTCAGTATAAGGTTTTCTCACTTCTGCTCATAATAGAGTGTTATATATACAGTTGCTTTTGGCGTACTCTTACTCATAACAGAGAGGGTTATGTCGGTTTCTAGTGGCGTTGTACACAAATTAATACCTAAAATAAAATATATATATATATATATATATATATATATATAAATAGGTACAAGCTACTTTTTCTTTTTGATACAGAGCGAAAGCTCAATAGTTTCATTTTTGTTTTCATATATAAACAGCTGCACATTATACCTTTAATGAGAATAGAGTGAAAACTCAATAGGGGTATTTGCGATCCGGTGCAACTGGTCTAGTATGCAAAAATGCAAATGTGCAACTTTTTTTTGCACCACAACAACAACTTACACTGACTAAGATTTTCCAACACTTTTGCACTTTTCCTATACCCTAACCGAATAGGCTATGATGAATCCACTGTTGCTGTGGTGTTATGTTAATTGTTGAGATCACTCATATATCGGTTTGATCCGTTAATTATAGCGGTATACTGTTTTTTCTTTGCGAACTGGGTTTCGGTTCGGTTAGTTTTAACTTTCGAGAACTGTATGTATTGGTCCATTAGTTAGCGGGCTGTACAGCGTGATCACTCAACGGGCTGATTTTATATGCAATCCTAAGGATGCTCCAGTTTTGGGACAGAATCATCCATTACGGAAGATGTGCGATTTTACGAGATGCCGAAACTAGGAACTGGTGAGATATAGTTTGGTTGACTTCTTCTGTTGCTGTTCCGATGGAGTTTCGACACATCTCTTTCTTGTTTGGCTTACGATGATTTGCACAAGATTTATGAGCGCACATTTTACTTTTTTTTTTTTTTTTTTTGTTAAATATATTTAAAACCGGTTACTATTTTATCTGTGAGACGAGGCACACGTCCGTCTGTGGCGAAAGCCAGTAGCCAAGCTGCATAGCATTCGTAAATGAAAATGATGAATGTCAGAGTTTCATAAATGTAAAACGCAAATATTTGCAGTGCAAATGCGCAAATATAAAATTTCACATGCATTTCGATTTTTTTCTTAAAGAAACAGACAGTATATCGCGTTGTGCGATAGTTAAGCGATCCATTTTCGTAAATGTCAGACTTTCCACTGAAAAAAAAATTGGTTTAACAACTTAGTTTGACAGATGTCGAATTCCAGCCCTATATATTTGAAACCGCGAAATGGATAAGACTTTAAGTTGAACTCAAAATTAAAAATACACTTCAGAATTATGTTTCTGGTCCACAGAAAAATGAAGAAACTCAGGGGAAGTATGCAATTAAAATCCATGCGCAAATAGTTTTTCTGACGTTAATATGATCGCATATAAACAAAGCAACCATGCATTTATGAAAGCACCTTGTGTATTTTACCCCGGTTTTATGAGTGAATTGGGGAATCGAAAGATTGAATTAAATGAAACATGCAACAGAAAAAATACAAAGAAAGCGGAAACCCACTGAACAGAAGAAAAAAAACACTATTGTTGCACACACATCAAGAATCAGATGTGAACTCGATTCTTCAATGCAGGTATACAAATATATTTTCAATTCGATCCAGCTCGTCTAGTGGGATTGGATGGAGTAATCCGATTTTAATTCGATTCAAGGACCTAATTCTAATCCTAATTCAATACCGATTCAATTCTCCGTATAAGCGTAGTGTTTAACATAAATACTTCTTTTGGATTTAATTTATTGACCATTTTCTGGTTTTGATTTGTTTTAAAAACTTCGTAACGTGAACGATACTCAGTTTCCGTTTCATTTTATACGTTTTTTTGTACCGACGAAATTTATTTCGTGGAATATTCACGATCGCAGGAACAAAATATTCCGCGGGAAACGAAATTCCCTGAGATTCACGATAGGGCCCATTGTATATCTACTACCGTCATCATTTGTTCTATATTACTTTGTATTACAAATACCTACGCCTTTTTTATTTATATATTTCTTTCCTTGAATTCACGCAATCTGCTCGAAGCCAATGATATTTTTATGTTTATGAAGAGTAGATACACTGTTTAACTTAACTAGGTAAGTCCAACCTGAACGGACATGTATAAATATAGTCCAGTTTTGTGGAAACTTCCGAACTTTCCATAATCTGCCCTATCGAGGTAACCGTCGGAGCGGAATTCTCCGATTTACTTCGAGGTAATTCTCCGATCGGCTGATCGTAAATTCTGTCCGACGAAATTCAACGCATGCCATTTGTGTGCGATGAAGAACTTTTAATGGTCTTATTTATGACAGATACAAACAAAATATTCTCCGAAGGTCTCCGCCAAGTTCACGTTGAGGAAAGTGTTTTCTTTTTAAAGAAATTGTTAATTAAAATGTAAGTAATGAAGAAATAAATCTTATGTACGTTAACTTGTGGGCTTTTTGTTTTTAGCCAGAACGAAGCAATATGAGCGGATGATAAATCTGCCCAGCCAACATCCCGATATATCTAAAATCAGACAAGGACACCGGAAGTTGTGGCTGTGTTTTAGTTTTGAATACATCATATATTTTTTAAAGGTTTGGAGTGACACCATCAGACCGATAATTTGTTTTGTATTTGAATCTGCTCCAAAACAAAAGCAACCGCATTTTTATTTAGGCGAAAGTTTTTCTTCAATCTTGAAGGGAATTATAGAAGTAGGGCGTCGGGTAGTCAGCGTATATTGTTTTCGTTCTTGCAATGTTCTTTTATTTTCTAAATAAATAATATTGAATTTCAAGTTTTTTTTTTCGAATTATACGTTTGTTGACAGTTCAAAAGGAAACAAAATATGTTTGGAAATAGGGAGGGGACTTATTCGATAGTTTTGATTTTAAAATCGGTGCATCTAATTACATATCTTAAAAACTAGCGCATTATAATTGAAAAAAATACTTCCTATAAACAATAAATTACACTCTCTCGCCAATTTTTCATGGTTTAAAAACTTTAATGTTTATTTAATAAAAAAAACTATCGAAATATATATCGCATTTTCGATATATCAGTTAAGTTGCTTATCTCTGCCTGAAGTTTATATTCATTGCAATGCGTCGTCGTATTTCTTTAAAATTTCTTCCGATGAGAGCTACTACAAACTGAAATTGAATTTCCGGCGAACATGCGTTGCGGAGAAAAGTCCGCTTCGACGGTTACCTCGATAGGCAGAATACTTCTATGGGAATTATGCCTATTAACAAATTGTAGCTCTGCTTCACTTTTTCCGCATTGTTAGTATATAAGTTGGGTATCTATGTATTATATTGATGGCTATTAACTTATTACTCACACATGTTCTGGATTTCAGTCGAAAATTTTCGTTCTGTCAATTTTGTATGGGATTTTTAGTTTTTGCATCAGCAGCTTACTAGGGTTTAAGGTGAATCCACACTAAATCGCAAATTGCCGATCGGATGGCGGATGGAACTTAAAACAAAAAGTTGGAGCATAAACGCAGTTATCAATTATTTATTAAATAATATTTACTAAGATACATAATCAGTCTTATTCATTTAAATTCGCTAAGCATATACATTAGCTATGCAGTGATTATGGACTTATGCAATCACTATGCAAACCCTTATGCAATACAATTTGTCTACCCATTATAATTTTAATAAGCTTATATATTTGTATTTCCTTGTGACAGAATTTCCCAACAAAAATATAAATTTACCGATGGTACGACAAATATTTTGCTCGGTAAGCGCTCGACGATCATGACAAGACTGGTTTCCACCAAACACCCTTTGGTGATTGGTGTATGGCAAAAAAAAAACATATTACTTACTAAGGTTCTCCGACCTCTCAAGTCCGTGGGAGACCCCTAGTAGGGCAAATGGCATCCACAACGCCTGCTCGAATTTGATTCCTGGATATGAGTTGCAACTAATCGCACGACATCGGTTATCACCAACAGAAACAATATTTGTTATAGAATGCAGCCCTGTTTAAATCCACTTTGGACTTCAAACTCTTCTGACAGCCTACCTTCGGACAAAACGTGACATTTGGATCCATTATAAGTTACCTTAATAATAGCTATTAATTTATCTGGGATACACCTACTGCGTAAAGCAAGCCAAATAAATTCACTATTAAAGCTATCGAAAGCCTTCTCAAAGTCAATGAATAGCAAGTGAATTGGTGATCGATATTCGACGCACTGCCCAATTATGTTCCTTAAAGTATTGATATGATCAATGCATGACGATCCAGCGTCGAAACCTGCTTGTTCGGCATCAATTGTGGCTACTAGATTTTCCCTTATGCGTTGCAGGATATACAACGTTGCATAAAGTAATGAATAAGATGTTTGTGTTTACAGAAATTTAAAGGAAAACATATCTTTAAAATGAATATTCTTTAAATGCGTCTAAACTTGTTGGTACTTATTTTGAATACTATTGTGTTCTTTTTTAAGGAAGGCCCTATTTGCCTCCCATTCTTCTCTGTGTTTTTTCTTCCGATGAGCATACATATTACACCTTGAATTAAATGTTGTTGGGCAATACGAGCATACATAAAGAACTTCACCGGTGTGAGTTGCCATGTGCTCCTGAAAAAAAAAACGAAACTGAAATTAATATCTTTAATTATCGAAATAACTAAATCGTTTCCCATTCAACGAAATAATTATCTAAAGTCACTTATTAAAATAAAAACTCATTTTGTAATATATTTTTCACTTTCGTGCGATTGTTGAATGGAAAACGACACATAATAATAAAACCTTCAGGTGGTCTGCTTTTTTAAATGATTTATCACAAAATGTGCACTTAAATATACGCGATAATTGATGAACATATCTCATGTGACTTTGAAGAGCTCCTTTTGATGGTGCTTTTTTGCCGCAGACATCACATGTATAATCTTTATCATCATTTGAATGTTGTGTCACAATGTGCTTTCTAAGATTTCTTTTATCCTTCAACCAGGAACCACATTCTGTGCATTGAACTTGTGGATGAACAATACCCTCATGCTCTTCCGCATGTCTTTTAAAAGCTGCTTTACCACGAATGAGCTTAGCACAAATCTCACACATTCTATCGTATAATGTTGAATGGACTTGTTTCAAATGTGCCTTCAGAGTTGAATTTGTTGGGAATCTGGAAAAATAAAATAAGTATTTTCCTCAAAGAACGATATTCGGTAACATTATCTTACCCCTTTCCACATTCGCTACAAATGAAAGTGAATTCATCTTGAGGAACGTGTTTTACCCTATGCTGATCCAGCAGATATTGTTTAGCAAATTTCTTAGGGCAATAATCACATTGAAATGTTTTTAATTCTTCAGTTTGATGAAACGATATAAGGTGTTTGTGAAGGCAGATCCTGTCTGATAAGATCTTTCCACATTCTGTGCATCTGAATTTAATTTAAAAATAAATTAATAAAACAAAAAAAAATATGTTAACAGATTGTTTATTAAATTACTTAAAGTATTCTGGATTGTTGTGTACGTTAATATGGTCCACAAATAGACCCCTTTTATTGAGTCGCTTATTACAACAAACGGCGTATCCTCTGCGCTTGTGAATAAGTCTGAAATGAAGCTTCAATTCGGCAAAATCAGAAAGTTGAATAGAGCAAATATCGCATGATAATTCCATATGTTTTCGAATAATTTCATCGAACTCCTTTGAAGTTTGCATAGCTTTTAAGAATTTTTCTGATTTTTGTAATTTTTCCTTCGAATTAAGGTTTTTACATTTTCTGGGTGGAGTAGTTTTTTTCTTTGCATTTGAATCGCTGCTGGTATCATTATTGTCATTCTTTTCAGTTTTACTACCTAATTCATACTTTTCAGCTTTAAAATCTGGACTTATTTTATTTGACAAATTATTGATATCAGTTTTGTTTAACGTTGACCGTCGGGTAACCCGTGGCGTTGACATAGATTTGTTTGTTTCAAACAAATTAGTGTTGACAGGTTTCGATTTAGACCGTTGTTCTCTGTGCGATTCCAGTTTGACAATATCTTCATCCATGCTGCACAATAAATCATCGTTACAGCTTGAATCGCCTAAAATTTCATGTCGTGTCAGCAATTTTTCTTAATTTATGTTTTTTTTTCTAGATCTAAATAAAGATTGAACTCATGAAGATTTCCTTAACTAAGAATTAAACGAGAAACTGGATGCAGCTAGCTGTTTAAATATAGATATAACCCCAGTCGGTTGGTGGTTTATGCATTATCCACCTGGATAGAAACGCAGACTAAACTTATTTTATTTCAGTTACATTGATCGGTATATATTACTAATTTGGCACATATAATGCAGCCCTGTTAAATATACCAATTGATTCTACTCAATAATTCACAACTGCGAAGAACTTTTAAATTTAAGAAACATCAACGGACTTTATGTGCCCAATTGCCGCCTAGAAGCGAAAGAAGATTTTAACTTTTTCTGAAGACTTACATGCAATAATGCCTAGATGATTGATTTGAGTTAGACTTTTTATTAGTGGTTTTGCACTTGAACATCAACATTATCCGCAAAAATATTACAATTGGATTATTATATAAGGAAAAACTTACCATTTGATTCTCCTAACAGATATTCCTCTTTAACTTGATTTAAACCTAGGTGAGTTTTTTGTTATATTATTTATAAGATCATAACTCCATACATCAAATTTGTCCTACTTTCAAAAATATTTTTGACTGGTTTAGGCACTGCCCTATTGGTTTCCTCAAGACTGTTTTGTGCTTCTTCTATTTGGAGGCAGAACTTTTGAAAATTTTCCAATTGTTGCCAACAAGTAATACATATTATTTTAGAAACATGATCTTCTGGCGTAAGCTAAAATAAATAAACAATAATTACTAATTTAAAATTTGGGTACATCTTCCTAATTTTACCTCCAATTGCAGGAATCTGGCAATACATTTTTGTATTTTTTCTTCGCTGAAGATGTGTATACTTTCATTGGCATGGGTTAAACATAAGCGGCACACCATTATGACTAACTTAATTTTCTCTTAAAGAAATTTGCAATCAATTTAATTTAATACTAGGTTATTTACTACCTTAACTTGCAATTCAGGTGTTTAGTTTTCCCTTGCTTTTTTTGATATAAAACAACCAAAAACAAACAATTTACAAATGTCATTTCATTCAGAGAAACTCACCACATGTTACTAAACAGTGAGATGTACGGCAGATTCGATCCCATCGACCATTCCCTGCTAAGCGTATGGGTTTCAAGAAGAATTAAAACGCATATTGTTTAATGTTATGGCCAAGAATTTAGCTTTACTATAATGTGTTACAAAACATTACAAATCATTAAAGCATGGTTTTTGCCGTCTGTCTGATCGACATTAAATAAAAAATAAACATAATTGTATATAGTTTGTATTGTAATTATTTATAAGATAAAAAGATGAATAATTGATAATTATTTTGAGATTAAAAATTTTCATTTATAATATTATTTCTGTAAGTCTGCTTTCTTGTAGTAGTTTAGAATAAGCTTTACATCTGATTCACAATTTAAAAGTGTTTTAACTTTATATTCGGATAAAACATAACTGCCTAGATAACATCTGCGAGTTTCTTTAAGAACGGGACACCTACCAATAAAGTGTACAACATCTCTCTTAAAGAGGTTGAAAGACTGCAATAAATCAGTAAATCTGAACGATGTGGTATGTAATTTAACCTTATGAGTTCTCCTCTCATTTTGAATATGGCGGATATTATTTCTTGGCTGTTGCGGTTATTGAAGTAGATGAGCTCGTAGAGCATATCTTTACGTTGACTTCCATTTGTTATCCTTGAATAATCAAATTCCATCCCACAATAACTAGCAAGCTCCTCAAGTTTACTAACCCATACATTTCTTCTTTGAATTAAGGATTTAACAAATAATGGTTTCAATTATCAGCATATAATTGGGTGTTGTACTTGGTAATCCAAATATTCTCTTGATATAGTATCTCAGGAGCTTTTCTACAGTTTCATGCTGACTGTGTCCCCAAGATTTTGCTGCGTACAGCATCACCACTCCAACGAAAACTTTGTATTTGACGGTATGGTCAACGAATTTATTTAAAAAACATCGCTTCCATATAGCACTGATTGCACTTTTTGCTTTAAAATGTTTATCTTTTAAGTGTGGTTCCATGTTACTAGAAATAATCATGCCAAGGTATTTATAGTTTTTTACAACTTCGATTTGTTCTCCATTGAAGTACCATCGCTCGTTTCTGCATAATCTATCATCTCCTTTTTTGAAAACCATCACCTTTGATTTTCCTATGTTAACCGTAAAGTTCCACGTTTGAAAGTACATATAAATGCGGGTTATCATCAGTTGCAATGATTTCGGCGAGTAAGCGAATATACCACGTCGTCTGCAAAAAGAATATCTTTAAGTAACACTCTCGCAAACTATAATCACCCAGTTAGCCAGCATAGAGAAAATAATTAGTTTCTCTATGTTAGACAGTCTGTCTAACATATATACATCGAAAATAGGTAGGGACTTAAGGACCATCCCTGTCTTACTTCCATATATGTTTCGAACCCCTCCGAAGTTTCAGTTCCACACCGTACTGCTGCCCAGTTTTCTTCATACAAGTTTTCAACTACCTTTCCAAATTTATTACTCATTCCAGTATTGTACAACTTATAGAATAGAGCTCTTCGAGCAATGTTATCAAAGGCTGCTTGAAATCAATGAAGAAGGCGAATAGTTTCTTTTTTTGTTCTAGGAATGTGCCAGCAATGTTCTGGAGTACAAAAATATTATCTATGGTTGAGTAACCATTTCGAAAACCGGCTTGATGTTCATGGATAAGTTTTTGACTCTGAATCCAATGTGCCGTTCTATTATACAAAAGTTTTGTAAATACTATATAGGATGCATTAAGAAGTGATATTACTCTGTGATTAGCTGGGTCCGCTATATGTCTTTTTTTATGTATGGGGAATATTATTGATTCTTTGAACTCTGGTGGAATAACTCCTGTATCCAGTATATTGTTAAAAGCAGTTAACATTTATTCTTTTAGTTCATTTGTAGCATATTTAAAGAATTCAATGGGGATCTCATCTGGACCGGTGACTTATGGTCCTTAAGTTTCTTCAAAACTTGATTTAATTCATCATACGAAAAAGGTCTGTCTAGTATTTCGTTTGAAGTCAATGGTGTAGCATAATAAATTGGAAGTGTGTTGATTACTGGGTTTAATAAAGCTTGCAAATAAAGCATTAAAGAACTCGCACTTATGTGAATTCTTATTTTTGGCACTTTACCATTGAATTTGTTTATTGCAAGCCAAAATTCTTTTGTATTTTTGCAGCATGAAAATTTAAGAGCCTCGTTTTCTTGAAAGCATTTTTTTTTCTTTACACAATCTTTTGAACTCGAAATTGGTTTTAGTATAAAGATCTTTGAAGAGAATAGTTCCAAATTTACGAAGGGCTTTGAGCCATCTAAAACATTTTTGTCTTGCTACTTCACACTCTTTATCAAACCATTTATCTTCATACTTAAACGACTTTTTATGAGCCAGTCTGCACGATGGTTAAGATATTTTGACTACATTATCAATTTCGCTCATATTAAGTTGTTCTTCCATGATAAAGTTGTGTTGCAGATTGTTAATATATTCGTTTGCCCTGGAATGTTTCCATATCAATCTTGGCAGTAGTAGAATATTCATTGTTTCTTCACATTTAATTGGGACGGTTATAAACTCTGCGAAATCTTCGAAATCTGAAAATATGGATATCCATTCACCCCTTATTAAACAGTAGTCAATAACAGGGCAACCTTGTTGACCTTCGAATGTAAATTCGCCATTTTTATCCAAAACACTTAACGCCATTCATAATATGAAACCCGAATGAATCACACAATCACCTTCGAATTTGTTGTTGTGTCTTTGGATTCTCGCACTTTCCCTGCAAATCGATTCTCTCTTCCCTCCTTCTTTCATATACGGGCATTTAGATCTCCGATAATCATTACGTTGTCGTAGCTGCTGTGTTAAAGTAAATTAATTAATTTTCCGAAATCCCGTTCCCAATGGTTACAATTAATGTAAGTTGGCAATACTATAAATTTGGTTGAGTCCAGACGATTTTTAAAATGACAACTTCATCTTCAGCTTCAAAATCACATGAAAAATAATTAAATTTTGTTTGTACCCAAAAAAACAGCCGCCACTTGCTCTGCCTCTAATATTTGGTTTAACAGCGGGAATCCAAACACATTTGAAGTTCTTAAATCGGTTAAGGTATAATTTGTATTCTTCTTCTACTAAAAATGTTTCATAGAGAAACACAATGTCATATTTATTTATAAAATCATAAAAATTTACGAAAATAGACTTATTACTGCTATATTATAACTTAATAATTTAATTTTTTTAATATTTTTATTTATTTTTACAGATTATATTTTATTATGGCAGACGGTAACTCTATCCTATTTTGAATTATGTGAATTGGTTGTTGCCCCTGCTATATGGTTTCTAGTAAAAAGAAGATGTCACTCCTCGATTGACAGCTCTATCATCCGTCACATTCTGCTCCACGTTGAATCACAGCTGAAGATCAGTTTTGTAAATGTGGGCGTTCACTCATTTATTTTCGGATACCAAGCTATCGGAGTATATCTGTGGACGAATCAGATAGGTTAGCTGAAAGCTGTCAAAAAATAAAAATCAAAGCAAAACGCGTGCGTTCACTCATTTATTCTCGGATACCAAGCTATCGGAGTATATCTGTGGACGAATCAGATAGGTTAGCTGAAAGCTGTCATAAAATCAAAGCAAAACGCATACCAATGAATTTTGCAGTCAGGCTGTTTGTTCATCAGATGTGGTTTTGCACGCATTACAACAACAGAAAGTTATTCCAGATTGCTGAGAATAATTGAGTGAACGTCGCCAATACCATTTTTTTTATGTTTACAAAAGAAAAAAAAATATTTCGGGCAAGTGGCACGAATAAATTCCAACCGAGACGCCCATTTTCGACCACTTTTTGCAACAATTGGGGTCGTATGTCAGCAATAACGCACCGAATATTCTCTTCCAAGGCGTCAATTGTTCGGGCTTATCTGCGTAGACAAGCGACTTCACATAACCCCACAAAAATAGTCCATGCGCACGCCGACGCGAGATAATGCGCTCACCAAAATTTTCCTTCAATAAATTGATTGTTTCGTTGGCTGTGTGGCATGCAGCACAGTATTTTTCGAACCAAAGGTCGTCCACATCAACATCATCCAATTCAGTCATTAATCATGGATATATAGACTATAGCGTTCCCCATTGACTGTAACATTATTGCTGGCATCATTTTTGAAGAAATACGGACCAATTCTCTCTCCAACTTTTGAGGGTGTAACGTCTCAACAATGGATTAAGATCACTCCAAATACGATAATTTTGCTTATTAACGTATCCATTTAACCAAAAGTGAGCTTCATCGCAGAACAAAAATTTTCTTGCGAAAATCGGGATCGGTGGCCATCTAGTTTTGGCGAACCCACCGAACGCGCGACGCCCTTGATGGACTATTCGGCTATTCATTATAAAATGGCAAACTAAACTGAGCATAAATCAAGTGACAGCTGTCAAAAAGACCAACTCCGAAAAAGTATTGCCAGAGTAAGAACCACAAAACACCCGTTATTTATTACAATTTCGAAAATGTTATCCGAATCCTGATAATATTTTTCAATGGGAAACCGCATTAGGTAGGTATTATAGCCAGGTTTGTTCGTTTTGAGATTATAAGCTAATTAGGGAATACGAAGCGAATCGTTTTCAATGAAATTATGTATCCTTTTCGACTCGCTTCGATTTGATCAATTATACGAAGCGAGTCGCAAAATATACTTCCAAGATTTTCATATGATTGTTAGCTGATTTGCACGGAATTTTATTTTTTTAATTAAAATCATTGTGAGGGTGCACTTTTTTCCAGCCATCGGCATATTTTTGTAGGAGCTCCGTGAAGAATTAAAAGTGCAGAGATTCTTTCCCAAAGTTGAAGAGTTTGGGATTTGTTCACAGGGGCATTAGTCCATGCATTAAAAGTTTAAACGCTGAAAAGTATTGGTGGTTCATTTGTGTTGTTGCTTTGGGCTTCTATTATTATTCTTTATTATAAGAAATGTTGTGTATTTTTATAGTTTTCTTTTTAATTAATAAAAAAACAATTATATATACGCACATTCTAATTAATTTTTAATGGAAACAATCAACATTTTCGCCAATCCGTAAAAAAACGTGTATCGGAAATTCACAAGGTAAAGATGGAAATGCAATTTCAAATTCGCTTTCGGAAATAGGGCGATTGTAAAACCAAATTGACGAAAACAGTAATACAAAATCGCATTTTCTCCGTCTAAAACGATTCGATTCGTATTCCCTAATTAGACCACACTAAAATCACCCTAGGGTTGTCCTAAAGTGAATCAAATCGATTGTGCGCCGCGTGCAACCCCCAAATCATGTGTACTAAAAAGAAGAAATTAGGTTTTAATTCGACTAGTACAGAAAAATGAGACCTCAGCAATTTAGTTCATATGAACAGGATTCCTCAGTAGGTTGTTGGATTTCAAGAAAAAACTTGGCCAACTCTGGGTCAAGTTCAACGAACGAACATATTAAACAGAATATATTGATAAAACTAAATAAGATAGTATAGTGCGTTCTCGTTTTTATATTCCTTCTGCGCATCTACCTCCCCGACGCATAATTGCCCTATATTTATTTTATCGCTTTTATAATAAAAGCTTGTTTTTTAGAATTTATAAAAAAAACTAGGTCAGTTTTTCAGAAATAATCTTTCATATTAAATTATTAAATTTAAGTCGTGAAATCTTTTCTTTACGTTTCTCAAAAATGAAATTTGTTTGTGTCGATGACGTAATTGTAGACCCATGATGCACTATATGTTTACTCGTATCATGGTTGATACCACTCTCCATCAGCTGTTCCACCAGTGTACACTAATTTCTTTAAAATAATTTCGGTTTCTATAAATCAGAGTGAAAACATACGTATTCTTTTAGATCTAAACAATAACTTTATAAGAATTGTTTATGTTACTATAAATTCAGGCCGTTTACTTATATTATTAGTAAATTACATACGCAAATGTGATAATCTTAAAACGAGTATTATTATATAATGCAAACCTGCTGCTTGGCTTTCGTTACGTAACTTCGCTTTTCATTTCTTTTTTAGGATAACGCCTATTCGCCTCCCATTCTTCTCGATGCTTCTTTTTGCGATGGGAGTGCATATTAGCTTTCGAGTTGAAAGTTTTTGGACAATGTGGGCATGTGTAAAGAACTTCACCTGTGTGAATAGTCAGGTGTTCCTTTGAAAAAAAAAAATATTTTCATTGTACATACAAATTTGACAAAATACAATTTACCCACTTTTAAATTTACAGCCTTTTTAAACGATTTGCAACAAAATGTGCAATTAAACATACGCGATAATTGATGCACGTATCTTTTATGACTTTGAAGAGCACTCTTTGTTGGTGCAATTTTGCCACAAATGTTACAGGTGTGAGTTTTTCCATCATGTTTATACATGTGCTTTCGAAGACTGTTCTTATCCTTTAACCACGAACCACATTGGGTACATTGCACTTGAGGCTGAACAATACCCTCATGCTCTTCCATGTGACGCTCAAAATTAGCATTTCCCCGAATAAGCTTGGCGCAGATTTCACACATTTTGTCATATACGTTGGAATGGATTTGATTTACATGTTTGTTTAGAGTTGAATTTGTAGGAAATCTGAAAGAAAAAGTTTAATTTGTTTCTGAAAATATTGTAAAATTGTCTGCGAATTCGTACCCCTTCCCACACTCCGCACAAAAGAAGGTACATTCATCCTGTGGAACATGTTTGACACTATGGTGATCCAAGAGATATTGTTTTGCATATTTTTTTGGACAATAAGCACATTGAAATGTTTTTAATTCCTCCGTTTGGTGAAACAAAAGATCATGATTGCGTAGGCACATTCTATCAGCTAATACCTTACCACATTTTGTACATCTTCAAGGAAAAACAATATATAATAAAAACTGTTTTTTTTTTTAGCACAATTTGTTTGAGTAAATTACTTAAAATGCTCTGGATTGTTATGAACATTTATATGATCTACAACCAGACCACGTTTAAATAAGCGCTTATTGCAACAAACAGCATACCCTCTACGTTGATGCACGGCTCGAAAATGACGTTTCAGCTCAGCAAAGTCAATAAGTCTAACCGAACAAATGTGGCACGATAAATTCATATGCTTTTGAATTATTTCGTCGAATTCTTTGGCAGTTTGCAATATTTTTGAACATTGTTCTGACATGGGTCTTTTAATTTTCGGAGCAACTTCTTCGCCTTTTTTGGGTCGTCCCCGTTTTCTCTTCGCATTTGGGTCAGCATTTAACTTACTCAATTCAGATTTTTTATCTTCATCTTCAGTTACTTCTTGTTTTAATACTTTAACTTCCGTCTTTTTAGGTCTACCACGTGTTCTTTTAGCTGGTTCTTTTTCAGCTATATCATCGTACTCAAATTTTTGAATCGTTGACCCTCGAGTCAATCTTCGAGTTTGAATATTTTCTTTCGTATCGAGGAAACAAGTTGTCGTGGTTAGCATCGATAATTCCTCATTACACATTTCAACCTTAGCAGTTTTTTCATCCGGGCAGAATTGTGTTTCATCATTATCCCCAATATCATCTATGTAGGTATACAAACATTATATTATTAAACACATACTAGTAATAATAAAATAATTGGGCTATTCACGCAACGGCGGAGAACCCGTATAAACCTCAGAAAACAGATCATTTATTTGAAATTATCTGGTTTCTGTGGTTTATAAGTGTTTTCCGCCGTTTCATAATACCCTTAATATTTCGACCAATTATAATTTTTTTTTTGAAATGTAAGTAAATAAGAAATAAAATACACGACTGGGTCGCATGTACTTGCTCTTATGTTCGATCACATTGTATGGACAAGATTCTTAGTCGAAACGGTTAAATATATATTTACAGTCGTGTTTTATTCATTTTTTTATATACAAAATATCTTTAATTTTTATTTAAAAAAAATTGGTATGGTAATTTTATGTATTTAATAATAAAAGCTTAAAAAATATTCGCGAAAAAATATCATCAACCGTTTTCAAAATATTGGATTTTCAAAAAAAATGCACTGGATCGCACGAACTTGCTCTTATGTTCGATCACATCGTATGCAAAAGATTTCTATTTAAAATCTAAATATATTTTTAAAGTCGTTTCTTATCTATATAAAGTTTCTTTAATTTTTCTAAAAAAATTGGTATGACAATCTTAAATATTTAATAATACAAACTTAAAAACAAAAGATTAAATCGGCTTATTCAAAGAAAAAATAATTCAAAATTCTGAAATAAATACTTAAACTAATTTGAGCCAAAAAAAGTACGCCATTTTATTATCACAATTACTGAAAATAAAATCTTGTCAAAACGACGGCTGTCAATTGTTCTGATGGTGTTATGGTATTAGTAAAAGAGGGCTAAATCTGCCGAAAAATCCAGATCTGCAAAATTGATTTCCGATCAACAAATAAATTGATTTGTTTGCCTATTGGAAGGCTTTAATTGTAAAAATCTGTGTTTTGACAGATTTGAAGGGGAAAAAGATTAATTTTTGTTACCAAAAGAAAACCCCATAAGTGTGAGTAAAAGCTGTCATGCCCGGTGTTAGAACACACATTATTAGGTCGATATATGTATGTATGTATTATAATATGAATTCAAAGTCTTATTTTAAAAATAATAAAAAAAAAGACGAAATAAAAAGTGTAAAGAAACTGACGTAGATGTTAACAGTGCAGTGTGAAGTTTTTATTAAAAGTAAAGCTAACGTGGATATGTCGTTAAACGATCATTAAAAATATAGTTTGAAGATAAATTTAAATTAATAAAAGAGGTAGAGAGTGGGTCAAGAAAGAAGGATGTGGCTATGATATATAGCATTCCGGCAAATCCATTCGTCAGTCAAGTATAACAGAATATTTTAAATAATCACAACTGTACTTTTTTATTCGCAAATAAATATAACGTAATTTATATTAGTTTTCTGTTTTACTCGATATGATAACTCGAATTATTTTTTTCGCAAGTGATGGTTCGAGCTATCGAAGTTCGGCTGTATAAATGTTATTTTTTTTAAATGCTTTTAAAAATACAAAAAAATATTAATTAAAAATATTGGTAGGCAGTATAAATTGGGCAACCTAAGCCTATATATGTATGAGTGAAGTTTCGAAAAAATCCGTTAAGCCATTTATGAGAAAAGTGCCGTTTTTAGACATTTAAAATTTTTTTTTTCAACCATATGATAAGTCGTGCCTAAAAAGATGAACTGATTTTTTTATTCAAAATCGTTAGAGCCGTTTCCGAGAAAAATAGGCTTTAAGGTGCGATTCACACAGAACTGGCTTATGGTGCGAGTGTGGTTAAGGTCTATTACGGGCGTGGAGTGGATGTATTGAACTATATTCAGACAGAAATGACAGAGAATTTCAACTTCAATACACAAAGCAAAAAAAACACAAACAACTGAGAAAAAAGAATAAAAAACTAGCTTCCTTTTATTCACAGACACTTTTTGCTAAAATGGCTTTCATAAGCAAAAAAATTAATGAACTAAAAAAAAAACCATTTGCATTGGATTTTAATTTTATCTCAATTTGACATTTGAATGAGTGATTTCATTGTGGCGTGACGTTTACGTAGGTCACTAGAGTTTTCAATATGGCGTGGCAATGACAGGACACACCATACCATCGCCTCTTCATATGTGTGTGTATTGTCTCATAAGAGAACATGTAAACTACACAAAGTGGTAAATGGATGCACCAGCCAGAACCACACCAAAACCATAAGCCAGTTTTAAATTTGAATTGGGCCTAATGTAATGGGTATATGGCAGGTACCGTTATTTTTTGAGGTAAAAAAAAATCAATTTCCCTTCTTTACAATATACCTAAAAAACTCTATACACCAAGTTTGAAGCAATTCGGCCTAACCGTTTAAGCTGTAGGTGTCTATACATACATACAGACAGACAGACAGACAGACATACTAACGGACAGAATTTTTAGTCTTTTTTCGTCTTTGCTATCATCGTAATGTCATGTTTGATTGTTATCTCAAAGCTTTTTTTCCACGAATGCATACATTGCCTCATAGTACATATAATCGCAGGTGAAAATGATTTTTTTTGTCCTTCTGAACATAGCCAATATAATAATGTCAGTGTTGCCAATTCGGGGTGAGGTCGCTTAGAATTATAATAAGGGGATTCACGATCCTGTGCAAAAAAAAGGTGTACAATTGCGATTTTTTTTTTTTTTTGTAAATCGTGAACTCAAATTTTCTCTTGTATTGCGAATCTGGAATACAAATGACAAAATCAGTTTGGCCACAAACATTTCTGACAGAATATAACAACTGTCAAAGATACCAGGCAAATTGTGCACCATTGTATTTTTCTGTTGACATAGGGTAAGGGTATAGCAAAAGTGTAAGTGTTATAAGATCTTAGTCATTGTAAGTTTTTGTAGTGATTGAAAACAAAGTTGTACTTTGTGTTGTACTAGGTGCATGAATTTAACCAAATTTGCAGTATATATATATCCTGAAAATTCTATTAGAGTCGGTAGACATCGACCAAAAATATTGCGTCTTAGAAAGGTACGATAGCATCTAACTGATGAGCCCAACTATCGTGCCCGGGCGAAACGCATTTTGGACTATAGGTCACAAAATATTTCAATTGGCTTTAATCCACACAGTCCACAAACAAAAATAATATGTAAATGTTGTTTGCGTTTTCTTCGAATATAAAGTTGTAGTTTTATAATGATACTAGACCAGTTGCGCCGGATCGTGAATACCCCTAATGTTTGTATAGTGTGTACTGTGTATCCATGAGCGTTGCCTCCTATCATAAATTTAATGTTTTGCTACAATATTTTTCTAAAAAAAACACTACGTACAATCGTAAACAAGTCGTAAAGCGCTACATTTTCATATCAGAAAAGTTCTATTTTGCAGCAATTTGCGTGGTTTTATATTGCTTCATAATACTCGTATTTTTACCTAATTAGCTACATTATTTATTTAGTTTAAACTAATTGAAATTTATAAATGAATTATCTTATGATCTTATGTAGGTGTGTTTTTTGTTACTTTTGTTGAATAGCTTTTATTAAAAGCTTGAATTATTATAAATTTGTTTTATTTAATAAATTGAGTGTCGTTTGCAAGTATGTAGGAATACCAAACAAGGTTGCACTATATTTTCAATCAACCAAGCTGGTTGGGGGCAACACTGCTACGGTCTGAGTTAATTCAAAATATTTTGAAAATTCCCTTTGTAAACACGTTTGCGTAGTATGGAAAAACCATGTTTGCGTAAAATAATGTTTGCACAGCAGTGTTTGCGTAGTCTATGTTTCTTATTATTAAACAAATACCCTGTCTGTTCAAACATTTCCACATATTGTTGAGTATGTACATTTGTTATGACAATAACTTACCATCAGACTGTTCCACATCTTGTTTTAACAAAATAAAGTCTAGAAAGAGATGTTTTTGTTATAATATACATACATAATGTAGGTATTTGTTTTTAACTAGTTTATTATTAAACTAACCGTTTACCGAAGGACTAGCAAGTATTAATTTTCGTTCTGATTCTTCGATCGAAGCGTTAAGAGTTTTTTGGGCTTGCTCTATGTCCAGGCAAAAATTTTGAAAACTATCCAGTTGGTGCCAACAAAGAGCGCATATTTCTTTAGAAATCGGGTCTTCTCGTGATAGCTGAAATAAATTAATAGCCGACAAAAAACTCTACATCTGTACACAAATATTAGCAGGGACTTCTGGCTTTACAAAACATTACCTCTAATTGAAGGAACTTTGTTATTAACTTCTGAATTTTTTCCTCACTAAATATACAAATATTTTCATCGGTCTCATTTAAACACAAACGACACACCATTCTGAGTATACAATCTAATCTAATAAAGAAATAACAAACACAAAACTATTAGACCAAATTTGTATTTTTATTTTTGTTGTTTATAAAGGCAACAAATATTTTTTTAGAATGAAATGTCATTTTTCTTCACCACATAACTGAGTATGTACATGAGCTTCACTAAAAAAAACCAAACGTATTTTCGTCTGACAAATGAGATGGGTCTTTTTAAATGGCAAATGCGGGCGTTCAATCATTTATTTTTCTTAAGAAGGCTATCTTGAGTTATCCCAAACTTTTGGAATAACTAGCTATTGGAGAACAAATGTATATAACAATTGACTGCAAACTTTATTTGGTATGTGTTATGTTCTGATTGTTTGACAGTTTTCAGGTTACCTATCTAATTCGTTCACAAATATGCTCGGATAGTTTGGTATCCGAGATAACATATCTAATAAGTGAAGTGGTGACGGCCCCCAATGGAATTCGACGCAGCCCTTAAAAAATATATTCGAAATGTAATTCAGCTACAAAGATGCTTTCTAACATTGCGGATTGCAACATTTAATAATTATTAAATTAATAATTATTCCCCACTGCTCTACATAGACTGAATAGAGTGTATTCTCTGTAATACTATGTTCCCACCAAAGCGAAATCTGAAACTTCATCAGGAAGATTTCGATATTTCAAATTAGTGTTCACACCCCCAAATCCACGATTTCGTCTCTCAGAAGCACAAGCAACAACCATTTTTGTTTATCTAATTCATCAACCCAAGCCACGTTGTCAAATAAAAATTCATACTCTCTCTTTTTATCTCCTTATCGTTAAAGTGCAAGATCGTAATTTGCACGAAAAAGATTTTCACCTAATCCATCGGTACTGATTTCGAAATCCCAAAACTAAATGGTGAAATCCGAAGTTTTGGACTGAAATCTACGAAATTCGAGATTTCGCTTCGGTGGGAACATAATATAAGTTTAACAGTTTTTTAGGCAATTAGTGTTGTGTTTTGTGTACAAAGTAAGAAATATTTTTGTATTTTATTGTTTAATACAAATGCATTTGAAATATCGCTCTCTCTTTAAAACTGATTCGAATTGGTATAAGGTTATACTGGCATGGGTACCAGTGCACCTATAACATTCTTCACGTTGTGTCATCTTTTTGTATAAAGGCGATATCAAATGTCTTATAGAGATCTGTGACATTCACCCTTATTGCGATAGTCGTTTCACTTCATCGACAATTGTCGTTTTTGTAGTCGTGTGTCGTGCCGCTTTCAAAGCGTTATTATGCGTAATTTAAATAGGGTACATATTATCGAACAGGCGTGACAGTTTTGCTCACGATCGATAATGTGTACACTTGCATGACACACATGTAGGACTGCTCACAAAATTTGTTGATATTGCCTGTCAGGCAGCGTTCTTGATCGATGATGTGTATGCAAATCATTCATCGACAAACATTCAACAAGTATTTTTGTTAGTTAGTTCATTTTTGAATCTTTGTCAGTTTGGAATAAGAAAAATAATATTTTGATGTGTTTATTGAGCTAGATCTTGGATTGGAAATGAAAATTTCGTGGGGGGCGGACAGAGATCCACAACAACAGCTGATGTTTTGCAAAATAAATTTTAACAGCAATTTTGAAAGAAGATTTAACACAGATAAAATTAAAAGTTCTTAAATTAAAAATTGCATCAATTCGAAACTTTAAGTCGGTTTGATCGTTTGTTTCATTCTATAAAATTTGTTCTCAACTATGTTGACAAATCAAACACACTTTTACTCTTAATTTTATAAATATTAAACAAATTTTATTATTTTTTATTACAAATTATATGGTTTTTTTTATTAAATAACATTTAGTTGAAATTGAAAAAAAGACACAAAATTTTTAGTACACAGTTATTTTACAACCTTCATACACCATATTAATGATTCTCTGATTTAAATCATTAATAGTTGTTTGTTCCATTTGAGCATAGAGGCACTCAATTAATTTCCAGATATATTCATATTTAAAATCAATTGAATTTGACTTTGTATGAACTTGAGTTGTTGCAATAGTAACCAGACGATTCAAAGCTTTCGATATGCTTTCAACCAAATCGGAAACTTCGTCTTTGAATTCACTTTTAACATCAGTCTGAAATATATGCAAAAATTTCTATTTAATTTTAATTTTTTAGAATTAATATTAATCTATACAAATAAATAAGGTTGTTGTATATCAAAATAACTGCATTTTCTTAAAGCTTTCATTGAACACCATCATTGTAACACAACTAACATTTTCAAAATATCTAACAATATATCGTTTCTAAATGAAATTGTAAACATTCTAACAAAGTCCAACAATGACTCCTCGGCAACTTTTATATCAACAAGTTAAATACTGTAAGTAAATTGGATCAGAAACCTCATTTTTAAAATTTGAAAATATCTGTCTATCACAAAAAGTTGTGGACTTTACAAAAACTGATGTAGGAAACATGTACTCCACAAAACATAGTTTCAAAAGAAGTAGTGTTTTCAATTTCCCTAACATTCTTTAAAACTCGGGGTAAAAAAGCTGCATCATATGTATATAAATTCTTTAAAAGGGAAGATCTTCTATTTTTTTTTTTACATACATTTATGTGTGTATCAGAATTGTATGCACTACAAAGCAGTAGAATTGAAACCGAAAAGAAGATAATATTTATTGGGGTGCAAAAAACAAACCCTAATATGAATAAAACATAAATAGTAATAATAATAATAAGTTTATGTACACAAAATCTAATATAACAACTTACATAAAAAACGTTCGAACTGGATTTGTAATGTGTAACTGGTGGCGGAGGTTCATTAATAATTTCCATATTTGTACTTGGTGCAGTAGAAATTGTAAACACTCCTGCTTTACTACTAATTGGTCTACTGGGAGCCGCTTCACATAATACGTTATTGGAGAAATGTTTTGATGGTCCTTCGGAATAAGCTGACATATCACTAACGCTTCCTTCACAATTTCTTTCCGACCAAGCTGCATTGGCACTGTCGAACAAATGATAATTTTGAATTTTGTATTTTTGTCGGGTTTCAACTCTGCATTTTCCTGTGTTTTTGCTCAAGGTTTCGTCTGTGGTTTCGGGTGTTTTTGTTTTAAAGATTGCGAGATTCTTGCCTTTTTTCTGTCCATTTGCGGATGAAACAAAATGAAGCAAATTTCTTAGGTCATATCCTTGATCATATCCACTGGCAGCTTTTCTTCTTTCGTAACGAAGTGCGTCCCTTAAGCTTTTCCACATAACTTTACATTCATGAACTAAAAAAAATAAAAATAAAATATTGCTATATATGTAAATGTATGTATTGTTGACCTACCTGTTTTTGGGGTTAACATTGAGGATGAAATACGTTTCCAAGCTTCAGTTAAAGCACGTGAGCTGGAATGAAGTGTATGCGTTCTGTTCCAAATGACTTCTTCTTTTTTCATGAGCTCAACAAAGAATTTTCTTTCTTCTTCAGTTTTGAATGAACGTGTTGTTTTAGACAGCTTTTTGGAATGGCGATACTTTCTTTTTGCATTTTGTAGAGGAGGATCAGTGGTAGTATTTTTGTTGTCATCATTATCGGGCAGGATCGGCTCTGTAAGCTCTTCTAAAAAAAATATCGAAGTTCATTTTTTTTAAATTCAACTTGAACTTATGAAATAAGTTATATCTGTTCAATTTTTTTTTAATCAAGGGTTCTGAACAAGAAAGTGCGAATATGTAGTTATATTGCTCATGATAGCGAAATATGAGTAAAATGTTAGAGAAGTTTTGGAAAAGTCCTATTTTTTCAGTATTTTTTTAAGTACTGGCGAATTAATAAACGCAAATTAGATTTACATTTATTTCTTTGGTGGGCAACTGTTGGAGAATGAGTGGACATTATTCCATTTCAACACAACCAAATGCAGTACTTTAATTTGGTGATATGCTGAAACAAGGTCAAATAGCTATTGCATACTTTGAAAGTTAAACAAAAATTATATACAAATAGTACACAAAAATTACTCCCAAACATTTTTATAACTTTCTATTTGAAGGGGAAAACACATGAAACTTTAACAAATAATAATTAAATTAGTTTAACTAGAAATGAGAAAGGTGTATTAAGTTCTCGATAAATTTTGTCGTTAATTCAACTAATTTAAATATAAAGTTTTTCAAAATGATCTAACAAATTTAGATTTATTAAAGTATATTGAAGTACAACTCGCAGGATACATTAGATACCATCGGCGGGTGGATAGATAGATAGAAGAGGCGAGGATTTCTCAAAGTACGTGTTAGGTTAGGTTAGGTTGACATGACCGTCAGGAAAACAACTGACACACTTAGACCTTAGATAGGTCGTGATACCCAATGAAGAGATATTAACTCTTTAATTAAAGCAATTGGAGCCCCTAATGAAGCGGTGTATCCGGTGCATCTCAATGTGTTTAAGATCACTGGCGTCGTCGAAAAAGTATTCCCCCAGGTGCAATCTACGTCCTTGGGAGAGAGCAGGACATGACCAAAGAAGATGGGAGATAGTTTCCTCTTCCTCCTCATCCATACAGCTTCTGAAAAAGTCATTGGAGAAAACGCCAAGTCTTTTGGCGTGTCTATCAATTAAACAGTGTCCAGTTACGAAACCTATTACGGAGCCAAGATGTTTCCTGCTTAAAGAGAGTAGACCTATTGAGGGTCTTGGGTCTATTACTGGCCAGATTTGTCTGGTAGCCAGGCAAGTAGTGATGTTTGACCATCTAAAACTTATTTGTTTTATGGATTTTCAATGTAACAAGAGTTTGCTTGTAGCGATAGGCATACCAATTTCTTCCATTTTCGATAGTATGTGGGTTCCATTTCTGTCGAGTTCATCGGCTTTGCAGTTTCCCAAAATGATATCAATTCAAATCAGGTGAATGTTAAAATGTTCTGCCATCTCCCTGAGAAGTAATCGACAGTTGCGGGCAGTTATAGTTTGTGGAAACAGCGCCAAGTGATTTGAGGGCTGCTTGACTGTCAGAGAATATGCGGATATCCGATGTGGATATCACGTTTTCCCTTAGCTAAGATAACACTTCTTTAATCGCCAGATTTAGTCTGTCCGAGAACACACTGCCACCCACTCAATCTTCGGTTTAAAGCACGTGGGTTAGAGTTAAAAAAGATGGAGTTATAAATATCTGGGCGGTCTATAGAACATGATAAAAGGTCCTTACTATTAACGACATCGTTAATGGTAAAGCCTAGTATGCTGCTGATGCCAAAGGAAAATTGTCGGTGGTCTCCACTAGGAGAGTGAAATGGTAACGAAATATGAACAAAACAATTTTCAAAAAAAAAAAAACAAATCTGATCAGAAAGAAATCAAAAATAAACAAGCGGCGATGAAAAAAACAACAAAAAACATGACTAAAAACTGAAATGTGATTTTCCGCACACAATTAATTGGTCTGGGTAATAAATTGTATGTGAAAAGTGAGTGGAGACTTTTTAAATTTCGTCATGGAACAGCGTTTATGATTTAATTGAGCAATTTTTTTATGGGAGTTTTCGTTTCGCATCAGCAGCGTAGTAGGCTTAAGAGGAGGTCATTTACCTTGAGAAAGAGATAAATTAAACGTCACATTCTTAAAAGTGAGTGTTATGCTAAGCAAACGCACCAACCCGGTTAAAATTGAAAAGCAAGTAAGGTACTCAACATAACTTTAAAACTTGAACAAATGTACTGGCTTCTGGTAGAATGAACTCCGTTTTTGTACAGTATACATTCAAGGGATTCTTATGTTTGCATTTAGGGGCAGTTTACTTTCAAAATAATATGTAGAATCAGGTGGAAAAGATTCATCGCTAAATGATTGTTTAAAAAATGAGGTTGACCATAACTTGTTTCTTTTGTTTCTCAAAGAACGAAACCTGCGATTACACCACGGGGTTTAAAGTCATCAAGAAATTTTGGTAACGCATCAATGAATGTATGACCCAGCATGATATTCCGTATCATAACTGTATGTTAAAATAAATAATTTACATGAACAGACTTACCCTCATTTTGGATATTTACTTCTGCGATTTCATTCAAATCAGGATCATCTAAAGAAAAGATATTTTGTGTTTATTTATTGAAAATAAAATAAACTTGAGCTTCATTCTAATAACTACCAATTTCAGTGTTGACATATTCGAACGCCGAAGTCGATTCATCCATTTGTTCCAAATCTTTGTCAAGTTCAGTATTTTCTTTTTTAAAACTTATTTGAGGCCTTCGCTGGGCCTCTTTTATTCGCATGTAGAAATTTTGAAAAACCTTTAACTGTTGCCAGCATACACTGCAAATAAGTTTGGAAACTGGATCGTGTTTAGTGATCTAATAAGAATGAAAAAAAAAAATAAGTTAGCAAGATGCGAAGAAAATGTAATTTTTTTGCTCTTTTTCCTGTTACAGTACCTCCAACTCTAAGAACTTTTTTATATATTTCGAGATCTTTTCTTCACTAAATATATCAATATAGTCTTCAGACTGAGAAAAACATAAACGACAAACCATTTTTTATTTAAACATAAAGTTGTACAATTTTCTTAATATTTTTGTTTATTTGATGCCCAAGAGAAACGCTAAACAAAACGTCATTTCGCATTTGAAGTTTGATTTACTAACCATTTACATCTCCGGAATGGCAGGTGACAATATGCCAATGATAGAATTCAGCCAACAAGGTTTATTAAAACACATTTTTGTGTTTACACATCGATTTTTATAATTCCAGATTCAATAGAACTAGGTATGTGAAATGCAATTATATATACTATAGGTTGCGGGTAAAGACGTGTTAAGCATAAATTTCAGTAATGAAAATACCATCATCCATCGACAAATTTCTACCTCCGGCAAAGTTCTTTCGTTAAGTTAAAATGCGAATGTTAATGAGTAGACGATAAAAACAGTATTAAGCCTTAACTACATTCAAAACACTTTTGTACAAAAGTAAAACAAAAATTTTGTCTTCTTCCAAGATACTGCTGAATCCAATTCACTTTTGCACAAAAGTCAAAGTCTAATGGCGGTTTTATTTAGGTCCGGGATCCCAACTGAACACTTTTGTTTGACTTTGACGATTTTGAATTTTAGGCCCTCGTTATGAATGGCGAATCGAACTTAAAATCTTACCAATTCGCTAATTGCGTATAACGAATAGCGATTCGCTGAAACTTAGTTGATTATTGAGGGATTACAAATAGCGAATCTTCGCTAATCTGTGATATACTATCGAATCAAAATATTTAGTGATAACGTTAGCGAATTGTTGTGCCGGGAAACATTTTCTATTCATTGTTGATAAGAGTTTCAAATTTACTTGTATTAACATGAAGCTAGTTATTTTTCGTAATGACCGATAAAAGAAAAAGATATTTATGTTCAAATTGTGAATATTGTTAAATAAATAAAAAAATAATAACTTATCATAAGGACAAATGCAAATCAATTTGCAAAACTAGTTACTTTGATGGAATCAAATATTGACGTTTGAATGTAAATGTATAAGTATGTTTGGTTGTTCGAAGAATAACCAAAAATAACTCTCTAGGGTCTCCAATTCGTTAGGGAAAATAGGTTCATATCGTTTCGTTAATAAGAAAATTTTTATTGCTTGCACCTTTGTTTGTTTCTGTACATAAATTTGTTCGGACAATAAGTTAAAACTGAACCAACAAATTGCAGTTAACAAAAAATGTGACTGTTGGCGGGCCATACTTCCAAATTTCTTTGTCTTTGACACCTGACACATGTTGCCTCCGAAAGTCCCAAGCCCAAATCATTACCGACAAAATTTTACTAGACACTACTTCCAAGAAATCTCAATGTGCAAGTCAGTTTTATAAGAGATGGAACTGCATAGACGTTCTTAGCTTTAATACATGCTTTATTTGGATAGGGACATACAAAAAACCAGCCTTGGTCAATCGGAAGTACAAAATTAATCTAATGGAAGACAAAACATTTTTTAGAATAATTTATTAAATTTGGAGGCTTACAAAATGTTCGGGGTTCTAAATGATTATAACTATAACGAATGTTTTTTCTAAGCCGGTCCGTGCTAATTTTTCCTTGCCTTTTCGTTCCAAACTCAATCACCCCAAAAAATAAAATGTTGCTTAACATAAATAGTTTTTTTTTTTTTTTATTAAAATCGTTGAAAATACAAAATTAAGCACACAAACCAAAAAACTCCCAAAAAAATTAACATAACACAAACAGCATTTAACATTCAACATATGTTTTCTTATTGGAATTTATTTTTCGCATCATTTATTTTTAAGCGAACGTTGAAGATCGCTATTAATAATGCTGTGATAATCGAAGTTCGCTAAATTATTCGCAACTTATCGAATGTTCGATTCGCTATTCATAATAGGCGTTTTTCTTTTTTCGTTCAGAGCAGAGCACTGACCAAAGTTCGAACACAGATTATGCACTGAACTTGATCCAAGCAGAGCGAGCTCTGAACACTGATATGTATTTTAAACACACTTGAACCACACAGATCAGAATACATTTTCATTTTAACCATATAAAGCAATACAGCACAAAACCTATCCTTTTTTGTACACAAGTGATCAACTTCTTTCGCCAATTTGTGTATCTAATAATTTTTTCCTTCACATTTTCGTTTTTGACACACATGGCATTTGGTGCGTTCAGCAATTTACTTACACGCTCAGTCAATTATGTTCGACCACGTCGAGTGCAATCTACGCATGTTCAGAACGCAAAAAGAAACACACAGTTGGAGCTTTGCATGCTCTGAGTTAAAAAGAAACACAAACAAATTTTTTGACAACTCTGACCCTGCTCTGAACTAAAAAACAAAAACGCATCTAAAGCTTTAGAAAAACGACTAAAAAAAAACTCACTTGGAAAACCAAAAGCGTATAAAACTTACCGAATATGTTTGAGTAATTCGCCTAAAACTTGAAGCCAAAAATCTATTCTTAGAAAAAACCAAGGGTGCTTTCATAACGGTTCACCCGTTAATTAAGTTTTCTGTAAGAAAATTATTTAAGCCAAAATGTAGACTAATGTATATAAAATCTGGAACCGTTTTCGAAATAATTAAGATTTACCCTTTATGCTCCAAAAAATTGTATGGCAGGTACCGTATATGTGTTGAATGTAGTTAAGGCTTAAAAAAGTTTTAAAAAATAATCTGCTTACCAAGTCTTAAAAAAAAATCTCTTGAGCCGTTTAGGCTGTAAATGTGATCAACAGCCAGACGGAATTGCGGGACCCATATTGTTCGCGTTCTCTTTCATTGTTATTTCGAGTTTATTTAAATCTCGAGTTCGATTTCAAATAGTCACAGCTCTTGTATATACAACTTATAGTATACTATCATATAGATATATAGTATACTATCATATGCCAACAAAAAATTCTTTCCTATCTTTCTATTTCTTAACTAGTCAGGTTGCATTTAAAAGTCTTGAAATGAAATTTTACATTAATACATGAGATCTTATATCTAGCTCTTTCGAGTTTCTAACATTGAATATTCAGAGGCTGTAATTTATGGTCGTCCGTCCTCTACTGTTACTTATGCCCTTTCCGATTGGTAATCCGGAAGAACTCTCCGATCTGGGATTCAAATCGAACAAGTAAACACTAGATTCCAGATTTTGAAAATTTATGTGATTGGATGTGTAAGACGAGAAATGTCGAACGCACATTTGTGATTATTTAATTCTGTAAACATGGCAGACACAAATGATGAAAATGCGAAATTACAGTTATTGAAGGGAAATTTGTCTTCGGAACAGATATCCATAATTTCAATTCTCTAAAGATTGAAATTGAAACTACAAAACTTTAGATAAACCAAAACAAACCAATGGCATGAATAAATTAATTTGAATTTGATATTTAGTTGATGTGAGCGTATGCGTGCTTCTGGTTTAGATTCTGACTACAAATCCAAAAGGAAATTTCTCTTCTATTCAGGAGAAGAACTGTCAATTGATACCAATGAAACAGTTTCAGAAGCATTCGGAAACCTTCCGGACGACCAATCGAAAAGGCCATTACTTTCGTTTACAATATGCCAACGTGGCTTGTCTTTTTCTTTTATTTGTTAGTAATTCTTGCTCTCGGAGCTATAAAAGTTTTTTTTAGACTGTTGGCTTATATTGCGGTTACTTGTGGCGTTTTGCCATGTTTGTTATGTTTATCCTTTTACTCTTGCTCGTAATTGAGGGTTATTTATTTTTTTACCACCGATTTAAAAATACCTAAAATAAATATTAATATATACGTATATACAAAATACAACACTTTATGATAAGTTGCCTTATTTTTTCTTTTTATAAATAGAGCGAAAGCTCATTTTTTTTTATAATATACACAGATATTCGTTATATTTACGACATTTTAATTCAAAAATGGAGCTGGGAAACGGTTCCAGATTTTAAATACATTACCGAAAACTTAATTACAGTAGAACCGTTCTCATTAACGGTCCAACGGATGTCGATACAAATTTTTCCTTCAATTTCCTAAAAAAAAAAAACATTCAACTGAAAAAAAAAAAAACATTTTAAAATAAATACTTGTGGTTTTCCATTGGACATGCAGAAGCATTCCGAAGCGTCCGGAAGTCTTCTAAAACCATTCCATTGGCAAAAATTGTTCTTCTGAGAAGAGAAAAATTCTCTTCTTGATTTGAAATCAGAATTCACCCAAGAAGCACTAATGTCGTTTTTATTTGGCAATCCGGAAGGTGAATCAAAATTAACCATTTCCAAACTTAACGGGGAGAACTATTTCATTTGGAAATATCGGATGGAAATGTTGCTGATGAAAGAAAGTTTATGGAATATATTAAGTCAAGAAAAACCAGTTCAAGATATACAGAATTCCAATCAATAAATAGTTGCGGAATGGCAAGAACGTGATAATCAAGCTCGTGGATGGATAGGTCTTCTGGTTGATGATAAGCAACTATGCCATATAAGGAACACAAAAACAGCAAAAGAATCACTACGATCCCATTATGAAAAGGATACTCTTAGCAATAAAGTTTGTATTATTCGGCGTATTTGCTGCACTAAGTTAAATGATGGAGATAATATGGACGAGCACATTGCAAAATTAACGAACTTATTTCAAAAACTGTTCGACCTTGGTGAAGAACCGAAAGAAAGTTGGATAGTTGGTATGCTTCTTAGGAGTATTCCACGCAGCTATGATCGCTTGTAACAGCACTAGAAACGAGGCCTGAAAAAGATTTGACATTAAGTGTGGTCATTGTATATACATTTCTAGAAATGTATATACAATGCTTTGGTAAAAGCAAAACTGTTAAATGAGTATCATCGTCGGAAATAAGTAGATAACAGCAAAGCCGAATGCGGAGAAGCAGTGGCGAAGAGTACTTAGCTACAGTGATAGATATTCTATATGCTCCAACCTTCTATCGGTAAAGAAACTTAAGGATATAAAGGATTTAAGATTAATTTCATTCCAGGTGCGTGTGAGATACTCTTCAAAAACAATCAAATTGCGGTTGCAAACCTAACAAACTGTGTACTGTTACTGAGCTTAACCACAAGTCGAAATGTATTCACTATTGGCATCGAGTTTTTGGCCATCATGATCTTGAGGCTATCAAGGTAATGTGTTTCAGAGGAGTGAGAAAAAGACATGACGATTGAAGAATGTGGAATACGAGAATTTTGTGATGTATGCAAAAGAAAAACGACAAAAGCTTGACAATGTTGCAGAACAAATGGTGTTGATCGGTTATGATGAAAATTCGAAGGCTTATAGATGCTACAACCAATTAAAGAAAAGGTGTGTAATCTTAAGAGATGTTAGATTTACTAATGAATTGCCAGCCTCGGAAGCTAAAATATTTGAAGAAAATTCAAAAGAACCTGAATATATTGAAACTTTTTTAAAAGAACAAAATATAAAATTGAATGCGAAGATCGAAAAGGTTCAAAGTGATTATTCTTCCGACTATAAGTCACTAGAAAATACCGCTACACAATCCAGTGATAATGAAATTGAAGAAGAACAACAACAACAAATTCGGCTTTCAAAACGTTCAAATACTTCATTTTCGATAAAATAAATTGTTATTTGTTTGGCACAAAAGTTCTTTCCATTTCGAGAAGAATAGTTCAACAAAAATGACAGTTATAATTCTGAAAAGAGAATTTTGCTTCTGGATTTTAAATCAAATGGCCTCTTCGATTGGCCGTCTCCTCTCAAAATGACAGTTGTTACTCCAAACAGAACAGAAAACGATACTGGATTTCATTTCAGAATCGAAAACAGAATCGCTAAACACTCACAGAATTAAAATGTCAAAATCATCGGCATGATTTGTTTTGTGTAATTTCGAGTTGTTTATTGCATTTAAACTACTTTTCTTGTAAAATAACATAAAAAGAATCAAGTTAATTATTATTGACACAAGAAAATGTGTATCTAAATTGATATCGTGTTTTGGAAATTCTTTTTAGCCGACGTGATTTTTTTAAAATTTAATTTTCACGAATACAGTGATGCATACAATTCAGAATCAGTCAAATTGTTTCCGGGTGTTTTATTGGGGGAACCTGTTCCGGACGGCCAATCGAAAAGGCCAAGAATCAGAAGCACTCACACATTCATACACTTGAACGTCAAACTCGGCTGTTGTCACTTTTTGTATCATAATTGTGCAACAAACATTTTTTTTTTAATTTGAATATTCTTACGTACACAATTATTTTCACACATAAAATCTCATTAAAATTCAGAATCGTCAGAATCACACAAAAGTGTTCAGTTGGGATCCCGGATCGGAGAAGAATTCCGGATTGCCAAATAAAAGCGCCATAATACTTTCATACTCAAATGTCAAACCAACCTCAGAAACCAGATAATTTTATCTCCGCATAAATGAGTTGTCAAAGTTTGTATCGGAAAAATATTCTGCAAAGCTGATAAATTTATCTCACGAATTTGATGCATAATGAGTAGAAATAAACCTCATAAAGTTATAGCGAGTTTCATTCAAATTTCCAAGATCTCCTCTCAAAATGGAGATTTGATCCTTTCAATGAAACTTTGTGTCCAAATTTAATTGTAGTATTGGCCTCGTTCGGTGGCATACCATAAGCATTCCGGACTGCTTTCTGTTGTTGTAACGTCTAAGGAAAAACCAGATGATGAACTAAACATTTTGTTGTCAAACACAAATCTAAAGCTACCCAAAAATTATTATTAATTTGAGGAACAGATGATTAAAAGCTTCAGATTTGTATGCAATACAACTGACTTAACAGAGAAAGCTACCTGGGTAGCTTTTCTTGAAACTCGCTATTACTTTGACAAACAGCTGATTATTTCCCACATTTTCGCAAATACTTTTAACGGGGTGTTCATGTAAACATTTAGCGGAAAGTTATATCTTTCTGCAAAGCGGAAAATTATCTCGTTGCATGAATGTCCTTATTATGTACACATATAATGTGCTTCTGAGCTGTGTCCTTGAAAAGAATTATTATTCGAATTTAAATGGTTCCAATTCCAATATATCAGTTATATGCAATTGCCTAATATACCTTAGCTCTAACATACGAGGATTCGTTGTATTGCAGTTTTTTCTAAGCCGTTTTTCCAAACAAAATTGTATACAATTTTTGCAGACTTTCCATGTTATTTTATTTATCAGCTTATCTACTTGTTTAACATGTACATACTTTAAAGTAGGCAAGTGTTATTAGGCGTTTTCGCTAAAAAAAAAAAAACAACAAAATAAAACGCATTTGAAAAATGTTATTTCATTGTTAACTCTAAAAAGTAAAACGACTATTTAAGTTTATAATTATTTAATAAAAATGGAAAACCAAACTTTGGGTATTCTTTCATAATATTTTGTTTTATTTAAAATGAATATTCATAAATATTTTCCTGAAAAATAATTTAAACTAAATCAAAGAAAAAATCACTTACTAAAGATTGCTTCTGTTGTTTTTTTTTTGTATGATTGGCTTGAAGCACTTGATAGAAATTGATTTTTTATTATTATTACCATTAAACATTTATTTATTTCAATTATTAAGTAACTTATACAATTATTGTCCTCCGTTTAATTACAGAGAATTATTTTTAAGTCTAGTGTAATTACAAAAAAATGCAAATTGAAATAAATTTGTTGCATTAATTACTTACATCAAAATTATTATTATTATTATATTATAATTACATATTATTTTAATTTAATATTAAGTGAACGAGAGAATAGCAGTTTGATTGTATAATTATTACGAAAATTGAACACACGTGTTACGAAAGAAAACATTTATTATCCTAAATATATGGGCTATTTTATTTAATTTGTATATCAGTCATTTATGGTAATTGACAGCCAGACAACAAATTTTTGTCTAGTAGTAATTAAATGGTTTTCAGATCTTAAGACTATGTCAGTTGTGTCTATTGTTATCGTTTTGGAGAAATTGGTTTATCTGGTCTATTACAATACATGGTATGTATATGCTTGTATAATTTATATCACAACATTTTAGATAGTTTTTAACTTTTAACTTAAAAATATTTTTTTTTTACATTTTCTTATTTGTGTTTAGGATTTTTCTCCTGTTTTTCGTTCGTTCACGCTCACAAAAATATCCAACAATATTATTTTCATTCTAAATCTAATAAATAAGTAACTATAAACAAAGCATTTAACATTAACAAACATACATATAACTTTCCTCTAAGAACAATGCACTTATACTTAAGCTTGTTAAAGCGGTTCTTGATGAAAGTATTCATGATCGAGACATTTTAGGGCAGATGGACGACTTTTGTGATCAAAACATAACATTTTCTGAAAATATATAATAAAAAAACGATTTATATTAGACATTTTTGTAATTTATTAATTTCCCTCTAATGTGTCTTTTGAGCTCAAGGCATACGAATTATTCAGGTATATAGTACTAAACTTATATCGAGTTTCATTCAAACTTCAAAGATCTTCTCATAAAATGGAGATTTGATCTTTTCAATGAAACTTTGTGTCCAAATTTAATTGTAGTATTGGCCGAGTTCGGTGGCATACCTTAAGCAATCCGGATAGCTTTTTGTTGTTGTAATACCTTAGTAGAACCCTGATGATGAACTAAACATTATGTTGTCAAACACATATCTCAAGCTACCCAAAAATTATTATTAATTTGCTAAACAGCTAATTCAAAACTTCAGATTTGTATGCAATACAACTGACTCAACAGAGAAAGCTACCTGGATCGTTCGAAAACAAACCCGCTACTAAGGTATCTTGGCTAGCCTATCGGCATTGCAATGAACCCGTCCAATGCTGAATAACTGACACACACTTTTCCGAAAAAAAATATATCTTCATCATCAGATGATTAGGAAGATGAAGACAAAGCAATAAGAAACTCCACTAAATTTATAAAATTTAAATTATTAACTCTCATTTGTGTATTTTTTAGTTTAATTTTTTAGCAGGGACTGGCCCAATTTCACAATAAATTAATAACATAATATTAAATTTGAATTTTATGTTTTATTTTTTTTTTTAGTTTTGTTTTATCTGAAACGTACTTTACAATGTTTTGAGCTTTTAAAAATTGATAAAAAAGATCGTATAAAAATTATTATTAGAGTATATTTTGCAATCCGGAAGCCAAAAAAACAAGTTGCATTTTTTTTATTTCGATGTACCTATGAATCGTGAAATGAAATGCCAAATTAATGTTGTTTTCATTTCTTATTAAGAAGGGTATTCATGCAACGGCGGAAAACCGTCAAACCTCAGAAACCAGATAATTTTATCTCTACAGAAATGAACTGTCAAAGTTTGTATGGGAAAAATATTCTGCAAAGCGGATAAAATTATTTGACGAATTTGATATAAAAATATAATAAATAAACCTCATAAATTTAGTTGAGCGAACATCTGATTATTTTCCACATTTACTCAAGTATTTTTAAGGGGGTGTTCATGCAAACGTCTGGCGGAAAAATATATCTTTCTGCAAAGCGGAAAATTATCTCGTTGCGTGAATACCCGTATGGCCTTTTCGATTGGCCATCCGGAACACGTTCCCCCAATAAAACACCCAGAAACAATTTGACTGATTCTGAGTTGTATGTGTCACTGCATTTGTGAAAATTAAATTAAAAAAAAATCACATCGGCTAAGACGAATTTCCAAAACACTTGATTTCAATTTACATACACATTTTCTTGCATCAATAATAATTATTAACTTGCTTCTTTTTATGTTATTTTACCAGAAAAGTAGTTTAAATTCAATAAACACATCGAAATTACACAAAACAAAGCAACCCGGTGATTTTGACATTTTATATATGTGAAATGAAATCCAGAATCGTTTTCTGTTCTGTTTAGAATAACAACTGTCATTTTGTAGGGTCAGAACAGTTCTGGACTCCCAATCGAAAAGGCCAATAAGATTCCGCTAGACGTTTGCATGAACACCCCCTTAAAATACTTCCGTAAATGTCGGAAATAATCCTGTGTACAGAATCTCTCTCCCATCCGCGATCCCAACTGAACACTTGTTTTTTATTATGAAGATTCTGAATTTTAATGTGATTCTATGTGTAAGAATAATTGTGTACGTGAAAATAATCCAAATCACAAATAATAGGTTTATTTGTTGAGCCCAGAAGTCGCCCCAAAGCGTTTTTTGAAATACCCTGAAGTCCACCTGGTTAACAAGTTGTGTGCTTTTGGAAACATATGGTCGCCCTTAAGTATATCTAGGTTTTTAGCTGGGGTAAATTGAGGTAAATGAAAAAACGTCAAAGTCACATGAGATCTGAAGTAAGGATGCGGGATATGCAGAAAAATATTGAATCATCATCATCATCATCATCAGTGTTAATAGTTATCGAAGCGAAAACATAGATGGTTAAACGAATTTTCTTTTTTATTCTTTCAACATCCATATTGAATCATCAATTTTTTGTTTTAATATCGATGTTTCGTTAACATAGATGAATATCGCTCATGCCTAACTGAAGTATTTGATTTGTTGTGAATTCTCGTTTTGTATTCAATTTGTTATGTTTAAAATGGAAATTAAAAGAATACCTTAATTTATTTTCTGACATAGACATGCAAAATATAAACCTTTGAAGTTGTGGATTGTGAATAGGGCCAAAGCAAATGCTTAAAGTTAACATATTTTAAGTTTTAATTATGTATTGACATAACTTGCACTTCTGCCACATAAAATGAATGGCCATCGTGTGTTTTTTTGAGAACCAAAAAACCCATTTTTTTTTGACAACGATATCTACCCTGTGGGCTGATTAGGGAATACGAAGCGAATCGTTTTTAATTCGATATCTCATTTTCGACTCGCTTCGTTTTGATCAATTAACGAATTCGAAGCGAATCGCAAATGCTACTTCCAAGATTTCCAGATAATTGACAGCTGATTGCCAGTGAATATTTATTATTTCAATCAAAATCATTTGTGTTTTGTCCGAGTTGCATTTACTTTGTAATAAAATATTTATTTAAATAAAAAATGGACTCAAATGTTATTCATATAAATGCTTAACGTGAGGAAGAAAAAGAATCTTAAAATTCAACCTTGAGAAGAAAATTATTAAGAAGTGCTTCTTCACATTTTGATCTTCCTTGCTTCGAGTCAGTGTTTTTGCTTAACGTGTTTATTATTTGTTAAATTAGCTTTATTTCATAAAAACTTGGTTCGATAAGTTGTTTCGCCTTTTAAAAGAGACATTTAAAATTGTCTTGGACGAAATAAAAGACAAATATAGACCAGAGAGCAAAAATGGAACACCACCAATTATAAAATTAGCTGCAACATTGAGATTCCTTGCAGACGTATCTACCAGAAAGTGGTTGGGCAGGATACAAACATTGGAATGGCGCAACCTACAGTGTGCAATTCAATGTCCGATAGCGCTAGATATATTGCAGAGAACGTTGTATGTTGTGTCCTTTGGCTATCCCTTCGTTTTCCCTAATAAATTCGATGAGCGGAGAAAATTGTTGCTGGTTGGTGTCTTGTTGTCTTGGGCGCCTACACATTTATTACAAAAAAATTATCGTTTATTTCTTTAGTTTGTTTTTATAAAAAAAATAGTTAAACTCACATTTTTATTTATTCAAATGAAAAAAATCCACTAAATATCACTTTCGACCGTGTCGATAAACCAATCCGCCAAAGAAACCCTATCGGAAATGCACGCGCTAAAAATTGAAATGTCAAATCAAGTTCGCTTTCGATTTCGAAAATAGGGCGAATGTAAAACGAAAGAGACGAAAGCGAAAACAGTAATATCAAGTCTCATTTTCGCCACCTAAAACGATTCGCTTCGTATTGCCTAATCAGGCCACTGTATAAAGTTCAACGAACGAACATAAATGGTTGTTACACAATTACGATACAAAAAATGGCAACAGTCGAGTTTGATGTTCAAGTATATGAATGTGTGAGTGCTTCTGGTTCCGATTCTGATTTCAAATCCAGAACAAAATTATCTTCTTTTCAGAATCAGAACTGTAATTTTTTCCCAAGTAAACACTTTCAGAAGAGTCCATAAGGCTTCCGGACTGCTATATAAAAACGACATAACTTTATGAGGTTTATTTCTTTTCTTCCCACATCAAATTCGTGAGATAAATTTATCTGACAGTTCATTTCTGCGGAGATATCTGCAGAACTATGAACAGTCTATGAAAAAATCCAATGGAGTCAAGAAAACCCATGTCCATGCATCGACATTTCGAAAAAAATTACTTTTTGCCACGGTGTCACGGCAATGACACGCAAAACAATGACGATCACACGACGTGTCACTTTTAGGACAGACAACAATGACAACTATAGTGACGTCAGACAATAACACATTACAAGGACCTTGCTTTACACTGTAAAATTTGTTTTAGCGAGTTTCATTCAAATTTCAAATAACTATTCTCAAAATAGAGATTTGATATTTTCAATTAAATTTTTTCCAGATTTAAATGTAGCTTACAAACATTTCGAAAAAAAACATGTGCATTCAAATCAAATCTGCCAACCCATCAGAGATCAAATCTTTCGTCATGAGAAAATATAAAAACTTTTGGCAGATAGAGCAAATCTTTTCTTGAATGAAGCTCGCTTATATCTCAACAAAAAATGTAAATGTTGATGGGAAAAATAGAACCTAGTGGTGAAAAGGAAATGAACGACATGACATGAAATTGCCCACTGAGTAAAAATTCACTGTTTATGGATTGGATTTTGGACATTTGTATGGCCAGTGAGGTCGACCTGTTAACATTGCGTCCTAAAATTTGTTAATAAATAAATAAAAAAAAACAACAAAGAGATCAATTTTCTTTTACTATTGATTTCATTTTCGCTTTTTTTTATCGATTCAATACTTCTGCAACATTTCAGTCACAGTCACTTTATAGCATTCATTCCATCCCATGAGCAGTAATGCAACATGCAATTGCCAAATATCAGATCAAATGTAGAAGTAAAAACAAAAAAATACTTACACTTAACAGGTCGTTTGAATATTCACAGATAGTAGGACAAAGGTCTCTAGGTTGTTTTGGAAGTCTGGGTGAAAAATTCTCCCGTGATAAAGAAATCTCCCTCGGCCACTGTTGAGCACTAGGCCTTCCCGTTAATCTAATAAAAGAAAACAACAATTATTAAATAAACCTTTAATATTGGAATTTATTTATTTCATATTACGCACTCGAATATTTTATGTAATTGATTGCCCTCTGATGAGCCAGGAAAAAGAGGTTTCCGTGTGAACATTTCAGCTATAATGCAAGCTGCACTCCAAATATCTACCGTACTATTATAAGATTGTCCTAAGAGTACTTCTGGGGCGCGATACCACAGAGTTACAACAACTGATGTTAACTTCATTTCAAAGTCATACGATTTGGCCAAACCAAAGTCGGCAATTTTTAAGTGGCCCTGTGATGAGATTAGTAGGTTTTGTGGCTTCAGATCTCGATGGATGATCCTGTGTGAGTGAAGAAAATCAACACCTGTGAGTAGTTCACGTGATAAACGCTGAAAATATAGAAATGGGCAATGTTTGACCAAAAAATACCTTAATTGATTGCATTTTTTATACTTACTTGAATTGTTATAGGTGGCATTCCAGATTTTGGTAAACGTTCTATCAAATCGGAAAGATCTTGCTCTAAGTGCTCGAAAACTAGGAAAAGAACAAGTTGTTCTCCTCTTTCTAGTAGCTGACATACTTCTAGGAGCCTGTAATTATAATTTATATTATTTAAAAATAAATTAATAGGTATTTACATATGTATATTATTTATAAAATGAGTCTATATATTCTCAAATATCAAGTCTTTGTAAAAATGATAATTCAACACATGCATATATAATATCAAACTGTGTAACGCTTTACAAATAGAGTTATATAGATATCAGTGACGCTTTTTTGAGCATTAAGAAGGAGATCTAAATAAGACATCTTGGACAAAACTTCGCCCTTAACAGCTACAACTATGAGGTTATTATTAAAACCATGTCTTAATCAACTAGAGTCATTTTATAAGAACCCACAACGATGATAAATCTACGACTCAGAACTAATAGCGTCTTTATTGGCAATCCGAAGTATCTCTCCGATTCGGGATATCAACTTAAACTTTTTTTTAATTCTGACGATTCTGAAGTTCGGTGAAAATTATCAAAAATAATGTTTCTGTTTCGAGTTTGACGTTAAGGTGCTTATATCAATCCAGAATCAACATTTTTTTGAAGTGAATATTTTCGGTAACTCCGGCGATAATCATAAAATAAAATCCGAAATCTGTTTTGGCAGCATAAAATTGATTTTGTTTAGAAATAATTCGATAGTGTACAGAAAATCGATTGTTTGGTTTTTAGGAACTCGACATTAATATTACTCTAGATTTAGATTTTTGTAAAAAAAACTAAACGTCATTATTTTAGTCGTGTTAAGTTTCAGGTTAATAAAACAAATAGTATTAAGATAAGGTTAAAATGTTGCCTAAATACTTTATATTCCAGTCCAGTAGATCGTCTGCCTTGTAAGTGTTCAATTTAACGATCGTTTACTGTATTTACAAATTTATTTTTAAAATTTAAATCAAAAATGTTCACTCTATTACTTGTAGCGCCATCTGTTAATCTTATATTTAAACAAATTTTGTGCAAAAGAAAATCTGCAATTATCAAGCAATTTTCACTCATTTGTTATCTCACTCGCCCAAGCAAAATGAAATTACCTATACAATTGAAATATCTACCGCTTTTGTATGCGAATTAGAATAAGCCACCAACACATACATAATTAAAGATCTTCCAGACGCATACCAACGCAAACAAAACTTCCAGAGTTCTCTTTAATTTATTACACTTAATTTTCTCTCAATTACACACATCCATGCAAATTTTTATTCTCTTTCAGTTTTCGTTGGACTCTTTGATAGCAATCTGGTTAACAGCTGACGATTGCACACACAATCAAATATAAACAGCTTCATCTATTTTCAGCTTTCGTCAGATGGTATTTTGCGATTTTTTTTTCTTATTCTTTGGCTCCAAAACTTATCAACACAACCAAACTTACTAAGCATCTGTTCGATCAAAACACAACTACATAACGGCCTATTTACTGTACTCTATCCGTCAATTCTCATTTCTTAATTTTTTTTTTATTATGCCTCTCCCCACTACCGACTAACTTGTTTCCAATTCCTTTTTTATTTTGAATTTACATTTTCGTTTCGAGTTTCAACAGGGGACAACTAACTAAACAGTCACGACACGAAAAGACGGACGGGACGACACCGTCGCGGCCGCCCATCTCTCCTTGCACCCTATTACTTTTAAAATTACAATTTTGTTTTAATTTGGTTGCTTATGTACATATGCCTATACATAATTCTTTATCCCAATCGACCGCAAGTAAAATACCTTTGTTTATGTAGGTAGGTTGATGCATGATCTTTCTAATATACATACATACACATTTTCTATTATACCTACTTAGGTACCTAATAATATACTTATATGTAATAAAAAACCATACTCACTTAACAACATTAGGATGTTTTGATGCGTCCAATTGTTTGAGTAACGCTATTTCTCGCAGGGTTGACGATGGCACTCCATCCTCAGTAAGAGCAACACGGACCTTTTTTAGAGCAACAATGTTTCCAGGATTATTACGATCACGGGCTCTGTAAACTGTCCCGTAAGCACCTTGAAAGACAAGACAGACATCATGAGAAAACATAACTAAACAAAGAAAGCACTATAATCATAATATACGCAAGAAAAAGATGGAGAAAAAAAAATAAAACACACCAACAACACAGAATAGTAAAGAGGTCATTGCCATCTCTTGCTAGCGCTGTGTTTCTCCCCTAGTAGCAAAACAAAGCAACACATATCCAGCGCAATGGTATGGTCGTTCATAGTTCTATCCGTCTTTGGTGATTTGGATCGATTTGATGCAGAGGCAGACCAGACAGGTGGTGTCTGCGATTGTGTATATGCATTCACCTCTGGAGGAGAATTGGCTTTTACATTTGCGGTTATGTTATTCCTTGGTAAATGACGGAAGAAATATTGTTGTTTTATTTCCTAAGTAGGTGCCTACGTTGAAGATGCTGATTAATCCAATTTTTGGATTGGCTATTATTTATACCTATTAAGTAATGAAAGATCAACATTTTCCAACGGAAACCAGAGAAAACGATCGGAACCAGAAAAACAAACAGCTTTCTTCGATGATTAGTTAGGTATGTACATATTTATGTACCTACACCAATCAGAGAGTACTTACTATCCGGGCAGAATTTATGAGCTCCCAAAAATTGATTTTTTTTTTGTTTAGACAACAGAAAATTGTTTAAATACCAATACTAATTGTATAGGTCAGGGAAGATGGAAAGGAGTATAAATACATAATTGGGAATTCTCAAGCTTCGTATACAACAATATAGGTGTAGTATACAAAATTGGTAGACATACACGATAAAAACAACAACATTATAATGAAAAGGAAATTTACGTGTAGCCTATTTTTTGCTTAGATCGAAAGTCGCTGGTTACCACCTTAATACGTAATTGAATCTAAGTAAAGGTAAACAAAGAACTATGTATGTACGTCTGTAGGTATGCATTTAATAGAATTTATTTTGATTCGGGCAATTAATGACTTTAACTCACAGCATGGGAGCCTTCACTGTACAGAATAATTATTTATTATATTGGGGTAGGTCTCACAGTTGCAACACCATGTAGGTAGGTACCTATCTTCAATCCGTCTCTTTTGGTTATATTAAATAAGAGAACATTCACTACATTCTCTCGTTCTTCGTTTATTCACTAATTTATTGTGATCATAGTCATTTGGTTAACTTAAAATGGGTCATAGTAGGTAAATATATTTCTTTCTTTTTTAATTGAGGAAGATTTTGTTTACTTTAGGACGACATTATACGATCATCACTTGACCCAAGACAGAACAGCATTTTATTATTCTGTCATGCTAGGAAATTGAAAAACGATTATTGGTGAAAACTACATAATGAAAAGAGATAGAATCAGCCGGCGCGGCGGCACAACAAGTACCTACCTAAGCTATGGCGAAGTTTCGACAAACAGAAAACTGGAAAAATTATCCAAATAAACAAGAAATCCCTGCGTCCTCTTATAGGTACACTCTACTGGGATACCATAAAAAAGAAAATGATGCTCCAATATGGATTACTTTTGCAGAAGATGTGGTGACGAAGAGACACATCATTGTTCCCTTGTCATTGCCGAAATTATTTTAGAGAATTTTTTGTACATTTAAGACAAAAGCCTGTTGAACATCATCATCAACGCCCCAACTCAAATAGCTTGATATTTCGTAGATGCAGGCCAGTTAAAAAATCCAGGTTCTACATGGATTTGTATGTATGTCCCATTTCAATTGGTCATCCGAAAGCTTTCTGGTTTCGATCTAATATCAAATAATCCTATCCCATTTTCCTAATCGCTCGCACTGTGTATAAACATTTTAAGGGTATTCATAACCCCTTGAGTGGGCGCAAGTATGTATACCTACCTACATTTATACAAAAAACTAAGAATTTTCATGCAATACAAAATTAATCCTTGCTTTTATTCAAGATGACGGAAACCCTGAAAAAAATAGCACGATTTTTATATGCAGGGTGCACCAAAAGTCTCTTTCTTATGTACAAAATTAATAACTCTTTTATTTATAGATATTATTGAGTTAGATTTAAGATTGTCTAAAAATTCTGTCCGTCTGTATGTCTGTTTGTCAGTCGGCCCAAACGGGTTAGCCGAATTGCTTCAATCTTGGTATAGGTATAGTGTTTTTTTAGTATTGTACAGAGGGGAAATTGAATTTTTTAACTCAAAAAATAACGGTACCTGCCGTTACGTTAAGGCCTATTTTTCTCGAAAAAAATTGATTAAAAAATCAGTGCAAATTTTTAGACCGATCATATGGTTGAAAAAAAAATTAAAAAAATGTCTAAAAACGGTACTTTCCATAGGGCCGCTTTTTTTGCTTTCGAATAGGTATCTCATAAATGGCTTAACCGATTCTTTCGAAATTTCACACATATGTATATAGGTGTAGATAGCCCAAATTATACTGCGTACCAATAATTTTAATACATATTTTTTTTTGTATTTTTAAAAGCATTTAAAAAAAATTATATTTTGAAAACTGCCCATTATTTTTTTTTCAAAAATTAAGTTATATGTTCTTGATTTTTTAAATTTTTTTTTCAAAAAATCTTATTTCTTAAAACCGCTCTACAGATTTTAAAATTTTTTTTCTCATAAATCCAAGAAATAAAATGGCGTACTTTTTTTTAGCTCAAATTAGTTTAAGTATTTATTTCAGAATTTTGAATTATTTTTTCTTTGATTAAGACGATTTAATCTTTTGTTATTTAGGATTGTCATCCCAATTTGTTTCAGAAAAAAATTAAGTAAGGTTGGCTGTTGCGCCGAAAGTTTTGGGAGAAGGTATCCTTCAATTTAAAAAAAGTGCTGAATGCACTGGAAGAGACTTGAATACGATAAGATCGAACATAAGAGGAAGTTCTTGCGATCCAGCCGTGCATTTTATGTTGTTTGTTTCAGATATAAGGCTTGGAAGATTAAACATGGAACACTGCAGGATCGCACAGCGAACAAATTATTAAAATATTTTTTTTTTGAAAATAGCCAGTCAATAATTTGTACTCAACGTGCCTACCGGAAACTTTATGGAGTTAAAAATGTAACCACAGTAACCACTATTCGCGGGAAAATTTGAGTAATACGGGACCGTTGGATATGTTAGGCGTACTAACAACAGGCCTCGTTTTGGACGATAACGATCGAAAACATCCAGGTCTTTAGGGAAAGTGTTGCAACCGACCCTGAAACATATACTTGACGATGCGACGCGACGTTCAATACAGAAAGATCTGCACATATACCCTTACAAGTTCCACTTGGCCGCTATAAAACTATACTTCCGGAATTACTTTTTCAATTTTTGTAGACAACAATGCTGAGCTGAACCTTTTCAGTTTTATAAGAAATTTCCGACTAAATAAACAAACGTTTAAATACGTTTTAGAGAAGCTGCAACAGGAGTTTCAAGAAGTTAGATTTTCCTCATCAATAAACGGTTGGCTGTTGCGCTGAAAGTTTTGGGAGAAGGTATCCTTCAATTTAAAAAAAGTGCTGAATGTACTGGAAGAGACTTGAATTTGAATAAAAAATTCATTAAAAATACTTACATTTTTATAAAGACAACCGTTTTCCACCTGACTACGAGAGGAATAACATGTCGTAGAGAAAGCTAAAATATTTCCGTTTCATTCGGATTCAGTATATATATGTATCAGAATCTACTACGAATGGATACTATGAGAGATTTTTCGGAATTCGCAGCAGATTTTCAATTACGATGGATTCGAAAATATGGCCGAAAATATCGTTTCACAGGTTGCTATTTTTGAATGTTCAAGAAAATTAAGTACGTATTTCAATTCTTCTTTTTCAGACTTCAAGAAAAAAGTGAGTGGCTAATTCAAATCAGTACATTAAGGGAAATCATGTTGAATACGTTGTAATATTGAACCAAAAGATTATGTTTTGATGTTTTGAATTGCGATGTATTAGATAACCATTATTATCTATGTCATTATTAAATAAAATGCACGACTGGATCGCACGAACTTGATCTTATGTTCGATCACATCGAATGCAAAAGATTTCTGTTAAAAATCTAAATATATATTCAAAGCGGTTTTTTACTTCATTTTTATATATACAAAATATTTTTAATTTTTTTTTCTAAAAAAAAATTCGTATGACAGTCTTAAATATTATAATAAAAACTTAAAAACAAAATATTAAATCGACTTAATCAAAGAAAAAATAATTCAAAATTCTGAAATAAATACTTAAACTAATTTTAGCTCAAAAAAAGTACGCCATTTTATTTGTTAGATAAATGTGAATCAAAAAAAATCTGTGGAGCGGTTTTTGAGAAAAAAGTTGTTTTTTTTTAACTTTTTGAAAACATTTTTCAAAAAAATTCAAAAACGCCAATTCATAGGTATTCAATAAATACATATAAATATAATTTTTGAAAAAAATATAATAACCAGTTTTCGAAATATAAATCTTTAATTTTTTTTAAATGATTTTAAAAAGACTAATTAAAAATATTGCTACGCAGTATAATTTGGGCAACCTAAACCTATATATGTGTGAAATTTCGAAAGAATCGGTTGAGCCGTTTATGAGATAGTCGAAAGAAAAAAAAAACGGTCCTATGGAAAGTACCATTTTTAGACATTTTTCTAATTTTTCTTTCAACCATATGATCGGTCGTAGCTAAAAAGCTGCACAGATTTTTTTATCAAAATCGTTAGAGCCGTTTTCGAGAAAAATAGGTTTGAACGTAACGGTTATATGACAGGTACCGTTATTTTGTGAGCTAAAAAAAAGATTCACATTCCCCTCTGTACAATACCTAAAAAACTCTATATACCAAGTTTGAAACAATTCGGCCCACCCGTTTGGGCTGTAGGTGTCTGTACATACATACATACTACAGACAGACAAACAGACGGACAGAATTTTTAGACCATCTTTTTTCGTCTTCGCTATCGTCGTAATGTCATGTTTGATTGATCTCAAAACTTTTTTTTTCGACGAATGCATAACTTGCCTTATATAGTACCTATAATCGCAAGTAAAAAGTTATTGATTTGCATTGCAAAGTTATAATGCACTAAACTGCCAAAAAAATCGAACGCAAACGATCATAGAAAATTGGTTCGATCAAAATTCACTAAAATTGTTCAGTTTTAGGCCAATAAAATAAAAAAAAATATAAAACAAAAAAATACCTTTTATTACCCAATATTATTTTTTCAGATGCCATCTAGTGTCAGTACTTTTCAAAAATTTAAATCTTAACGTTTTTTTAAAGTATTTGACATATTTTTAGTAACAGATATGGCCACTCAACCCGAAGAGCGCTGCTGCTTTTGGAACATATTTTTGCTCAAGAAATGTATGGAAGTGACAAGTAACTAGCAGATACAGAGTGATCGGTATAAGGTGCGACAAAAAGCTAGGGCGTGTAGGTTGGACTTAGACAAGAAAAAATCGTATGGGAGGGGGGTCTATTTCCCACCGTTTAGCTGGGAGAGGCAATTTTCTAAAAAATTGACTTAAAACAGAAAATAATTAAAAACAGTGGTAAAACTACAATGCCATGCTATAACCTTTTGGAAAGCCAGAAATCTTCTTTAATTTTCATTTTAAATTTAGTTTTGCTAGTTAATAGTTTTTGAAAAATTAATTTTTAAACTACATATAAATAAAAAAAAAATTAAACTAATTTTTTTCAAAATTGTATGTAATAAATTATAATTTTTGTTTTCAAAATTCAATGCTCTTATTAATTTTTAATAAAAAAAAAACAGAAAACTTATCTTAGATTTTGAGAAATTAAAAAAAAAAGAAAAGTAAGTACTTTTTCAAGAAAAACACTTTTATGTTTGTTCTATCTTTGCATAAATACCATTAGTTTAGAAAGTAAGTAATACAAAAAGTATTAATTAATTTTAAATATTTTAAATATAAAATTTTGAAAGAAATGAGTATGAATTTTTTTTTCATAATTTCTTATTTGAAAATTAATTTTTCAAAAAACTATGCACTCCACTTACTCTAAAACGAAAATTAAAGAAGAGATTCCTGGCTTTCCCAAAAGGTATAGCATGTCATTGTAGGTTTATCATTGTTTAGTTATTTTTTTAATTGCCCCACCCGGCTAAACGGGGGAAATAGACCACCCTCTCATACGATTTTTTTCTTGTCTAAGTAAACCCTACTAGCCTTAGCTTAGTTAAAAATTAAATTAAAACTAAAAAAAATAAAAAAATCATGAACCGGCGGAAAACCCGTATAAACCTCAGAAAACAAGTAAATTTCAAATAAATTAACTGGTTTCTGAGGTTTATACGGGTTTTCCGCCGTTGCATGAATACCTTCAATGAATATAAAATTCTTGTATAAAATTTTAAGAAAAAGTAAACAAAACATTGAAAGCAAATATAACAATAAATATATCTCTTGGTTCTTTTGGTAATGATCAAAATAATAAGTGCATGCAAATTATGTTGTATTTCGTGAAAAAATATTCATGCATATTAAGAGACTACTATTTCTAATTTCTGTTGATAATTGTGGGAAATAACTTTTTTTTAAAATTGAGCGCGCACTAAAGTGGTTTTGACAACCCTTAATATGTCAAGCACTTTAGGAAAATAGGGAAGGATTTAAAAGGAAATACCGATGTACATTGGTTTTGAAGTTCAGAATATCGAAATGCGAGGGAAAAATAGAATAGATACCTGTTAAAGCATTCCACATTCGTGAAGTTAGGCTCAAGGGTAAACTGACGAGCATTCCTAGAAGCTCAAGTATTACGGGGAGGAATGAAACTGGCTATTTCACACAGAAACATTCCAAAAGTGTTTCTTTACTTTTTCCGTTCAGGTTAAAAATTTCCAACAACAATACCAAAAAGCTTGAGCCCAAAATTTTAACAAAAATTAAAGAATAATACCTTAAAGCAAACAAACTAAAATTAGTCATTGACAGATTTTAAAATTACCTATAATTTACATATACAGTGCGTCCTTGGTAAAAGTAATTAATAGAAATTCGAGCGGTTGCGTTAATTGAGTTTGTTGCAATAACCGACTCACAAAAATTTTGATCTATGCATTAAAATTCGACTTGAAAATTAAAGTATCAACAATTGAAGAAAATTGTTTGGTATACAAGTAAAGAACATTTATTTTTTTTACCTGTTTCTGTTAGAAGTTTAAAAAAAACAACGTAAAATAACTTATGGTAATTTCAACAAAACAAAATCTTGAAAAAACAATGCATGGTTTCGTTATTGTTGTTTTTTTTTGTTTGAAATATTGAGAAATAAATAAACTCCTGTCAATGGCCAGCTCCCTGAGTTTTTTCGGAGTTAATATGTCTTCAAGTGGAACTGAGTGTTCTTCAGCCCACCATTCTGCAAAAGATTGATTTGTTGCATTTGTAAGTTTCACAAAGCGATTGAACAGACTCACCATAACTCATTTAGTTAAAATCTCGGCCTTCTGCTTAATTGACAGTTTGGGAACTTTTTGAACCATGGCCACGGCTTCTTAAATAAGACTTGCAATTAGTTACCGACCCGGAAACAAAAAAAAATAGTATAAAACTAAAAAACCACATCCCAAATGCAATGTACAATCAACATACGGTCAAGAAAAATACAAAATTCAAAGAAAAGAATCTGTAAAATAACTACCAGTTATAGTTTTAATAAACTCCGAAAATAGAAGCGCAGAATGAATAAAAAAAGAGATTATAGTTGGAAAGTTGCGATTACTGAGTCACAATTTTTTGAACAGTTGCAATTCTCAGTCACTAATGGTGAAATTTTGGGTGTTGTTTTAATCGAGGTTTTGGGTTCATCGAGGGTTGCTTTTATCGAGGGCGCACTGTACATGCATACAAAATTGGTCTTTTCAGTAACGAATTTTTTTATGATGTATTTTTTGTCGATTTTAGAAATCATATTTTAAATCCACTTCTTTGACTTTTCATGATTCGAATTCAAATAGCTATAAAAAAAAACTGCAAGAAAATCAAGCAAAGACATTTTCCATAAAATGTACAAACAACCTAAAACTGGACGAAATTGTATTTTATGATAAATTATGCAAAGGTATAAATAAAGAAGTAATAGAAACAGACGATCATTACTATGTCAATAAGATGCGAAATGCCAAAGGTAACAGTAAAGAAGAATGGAGAATTGTTGATAATATCTTAGGTTATAAAAAATAAGAAATTTATAACAATCGATGTTTGGGAGTAAATGATCTTATTTTATATGATTTCTGTAGCTTGACCAAAATTGAGGTTTCAGATAGTTTAAATCATTCTACTGTATCATTTAAGCGTACAATTGTAAGATTAATTTACTTATTATGTTCGCTGAAAGGTGGATGACCAGTAGATATGTTTTTAATGTCATATATATATTTATATTTGAGCTTTAGAAGCTTATAATAAAACTGTTAATTGTCTTTACGATTTATAAGTACAATATATTTGCTATGTTAAGTAATGAATTCAATTAGTTGTCTTGCATTATAACAATTGAGGAAGAATTACAAAATACAAACAAATGTTCGCAAACTGACCACCATACGGGTTTATTGATTTTAAATTGTATTCTCACGATTGTGTTAAAGGTTTTCATGAAATTATCAAAAAGCTAAAGAAGGTTTTAAAATAGAACATGTTAATTAATAAATATCAGAAAGTGTAAATTGAATTTAATTTGAATTGGGAAATTCTTACTCAAGCACTTTATATCTCACGTGATGCGGATGCGGGTGGCATGCAGAATGTATTTCATGAAACTATAATGTTAATAAATTTAGTGTCACATTTAAAATGCAATATCATAAGCATAGTAAATAAATTAGAAAATATGTCCATAAGTACCAAAACGTACTTTTTAGATTTATTCAATAGTAACGCCTTATCCGGCTACCAAATAGTACTGACTAATCGGCGGGATAACCAACAAAAGAAATCGGGAGACAATCGTTACGCGCGGCAGCTGTACAGGGTGGCACACGAATCGTGTTACAATAAGAAATTTAAATAACTTTTATTTTAATCGATGTATTTCATTATTTTTTTTATTGGATTAAAAATTAAATTAAATTTTAAATAACTAATGGTTTTCAAAGATGATAAAGATGATAGACCACAAATGACCTCCACGCTCATCCACGCATATGCAGCACCTAATCAGAAAATTGTTCATTGCGGCCTGAAGTTGAAATTGGGATCGCCTCAATTATTGTCTTAATGGACTGCTTCAATTCAGTCAAATTCCTGGGTTTCGTTTTGCTGCTTGACATAACCCTATAAAAAAAAGTCTGGTGCAGTCAGGTCTGGTGACCTTGGGGGCCAGCGGAAAGTGCAGTATCTGGATATCAATTTGTTTGGGAATTTTCGTTGGAGCTCCGCCATAACTTGTGTGGCTTTGTGTGCACTTGCTCCATCTTGTTGAAACCAAATCCTGCTGAAAGGGATACGTCTTCTGGGTAAAAAACTCTTTCAACATCTTCAAATAAAGGTCCCCATTGACAGTTTGTGTTACACCGTTTTCTTCAAAGAAGTATCGCCCGACAATACACCGTGATGAAACTGCGCACCACACAGTGACTCGTTCTGGATGCAGTTCCGTCTCATGGAGCATTTCTGGATTAGATTCACTCCATATACGGCAATTTAGCTTATTTACATTGCCGTTTAAGTCAAAATGGGCCTCATCAGACATGAACAAACCATTTATCAATGTGTTGTCTCCTTCGGCCATTGCAATCATTTTTGGGCAAAATTCCAGGCGAACAGGCAAATCCTGAGGGTTTAACTTGCTTGTAATTTGGACTTTGTACGGAAACAAGTTTAAGTCATCATGAAGTATCCGTTGTAATGACCGTCTGCTAACTCCAATTTGTCCCGATAAGTTTCGAGTCGAAAGACTTGGATTTGCCTGTATTGCCGATGCAACAGCTACGATTGTATCCTGAACCCGAACATTGGGATCTCGATGATACGGTCTTCGTTCGATGCTTCCAGATTCGGCAAACATGTTCACCAGCCTCATAATGCTCCATCTACTCGGGGGAGTACCGCCAAACACCAGCCTAAATTCCCTTTAGACGGAAATGACGGACTGGAAAGAATGGTATCGCTGCACTATCCAAATCCTTTGTTCAAGCATTCATTTTGATAAATCTAAATAGTAGCCTATAAAATAAAAAAAAAAAATAAGCAGAGTACTCACACTGACAAAAAAGTTGTTACGTTTTATTTTTGTAGCACGATTCGTGTGCCACCCTGTATGTTTTGGAAAAAATGTGCCGAAGCCATATTTTGTGCATTCGAGATTAATGTCAAATTATACCAAGCCAGGCGCAAATCAATGCGATCACAGTAGCGACCGCGAAAACAAAATGGATAAATCAGTAAAACGACACACGTTAAATGCGATATGTGGGTTGTAAGCACGTTACACAATTAAAGCCACTTAACTGAACGCAGAATGCAGCATTTGGCCGCCGTATCGTGGGGGTTGGATTGCTTAGATTTAAGCGTCTTAAAACACCTCCATTTCTCTAAAGATTTCAGATATTCAATTCACAGTACCGCCTTATCCCGCTAAAACAAATAGTACTGACTAATCGGCGGGATAAGCAACAAAATAAATCAGCGGTTGTACGTTACGCGGGCAGCTGTATGTTTTGGGTCGATACCAGATTTTCTGCATTATAAATTCATTTATTTATAAGTGTTATCCTTGGCGTGAAACATATAAAACAAGCAACATCAACATTTCCAGATGTATTTTTAAAGTTCAGCACATACTGGACTAGCACCAGCAACGTCAACAGCGTCGTCGTTAGGCCAATACCTAAAACAGGCGTTCGTTACTGGCGGATAATTGAAAACTTTTGTGCTTCTACTAAATTCAGTGGCCCAATACTGCAAAAATAAAAATAAAACAATGCATGGAACTTTTATAGCACTGTTTTTGTCGATGCGAAATGTTAAATAGTTGAAACTGACGCTGCTGGTGGTAATATGCTTCACATTGTTGCTGACCAGCAGCGTGCTGTTGCTGTTGATGATGCTGCAGCTAGTTTAATCTGTTCCACGTATAAGTTAAATGTGAACACATTTTTCAGTGTTTTTTTTTTCTTTTCAAAATTGTCAAAACGGTGTAATATTTTTTGATTCCCTAAAATTATTTTATTTTTGGAAGGATGTCAAAAGCTTTTTAAAATCAACAATCAATTAGTGTCATATGTTGCTGTTTTATTTCAGTAGTATGTACATATATATAAAATTTGTATTATAAAATATTATAAACTGCTACTGCATTTAAATTTCACTCAAAATTAAATAAATAAAACGATGAAATTTTATAACAATAGGTCATTAAAAATAAAGCAAACATTCAAGAATCAACGATTAATTTGATATGTTTAATCAAGTGTCACTGCAAGTATTTTTAGCAATTTTTTCGTGCAAAAACAAGCAAAACTCAATAACAATGTGTTCAAAATTGTGATATAAAATTGCAACAATTCTTCTGGTTGTACTTGTTTTGTGGTTTTCGTTTAATAAACTTTTACATAAAAGTTCAGCTTATTTGAGCCAAAGACAATCAAGGTAACCAACAGACGCATACAGAATTTATAGTAGACTAATCACAATAAAAATTGATCTTAATCTGTTCAGCCTTTAACGATAACCTAAAATTCGTCAAACAAATTTGTATTCAAACCGCTGCACAGCGGTCCCGTTTGTATGGAAAGGTGGTCATAATTAAATAAAATCTGAATTAAGCGATTTGAATGAAACATTCTTGTATAGGGTTTTCCATTAAAGGTGGGTCGATTTTAAAATTGAATAAAACAAGTTGTATATGAGAGCCCTATCAATGACATTATCTGTAAAATAAAGGGTTTCAAAAGTATTGGGCTGGAATTCGACATCTGTCAAACTAAGTTGTTAAACAATTTTTTTTTTTCAGTTGAATTGAAAGTATGACATTTACGAAAATGGATCGCTTAACAATCGCACAACGCATAAAAATTGTTAAAACCTACTACAAGAATGGTGATTCTGCCACAGCCACATATCGTGCTTTAAGAGGATATTATGGTTTACATAATCGTCCAACTGCGCAAGCAATTGGCAAGATTGTGAAGAAATTGGAAGAGACTGGATTGGTTACAGATATTGTAAAGCCTTTCCATCATCGTTTCGCTCGTACCACTGAAAATATCGCTGCTGTAAGTGAAAGTGTTGCCGAAGACCCGAATGTGTCGATTCCTTGTCGTTCTCAGGAATTAGGACTAACTTACGGCACATTATGGCGTATTTTGCATTTAGATCTACACCTACATCCATATATAGTCCAGCTCACACAACAACTGAAGCCAGCTGACCATTCACAACGTCGTAGATACGTTGAATGGGTGCTTGAACAACAGGCGGTGGTCGTCGATTTTTCGAACAAAATTTTCTTCGGCGACGAAGCACATTTCTCACTCGGTGGGTATGTTAATAAACAAAATTGTCGTATTTGGGGTTCTGAGAATCCTCAAGTAATTAAAGAGAGGTCATTACATCCCCAAAGTCACTGTTTGGGGCGCTCTTTGGTCCGGAGGTGTGATTGGACCTTACTTCTTCGAAAACGACGATGGAGCGACTGTCACCGTCAATTCGGAGCGTTATGGTCATATTTTTACCTGCTATTGAAGAATACAACTTGGAGAATATGTGGTTTCAACAAGACGATGCCACATACGACACAACTCGAGCGAATATGGCTTTATTGCAAGAGACATTTACTGGCCGCGTAATTTCTCGCCGTGGCGATATCAACTGGCCACCAAGATCATGCGATTTGACACCGCTGGACTTTTTTTGTGGGGCTACGCGAAAGACCGTGTTTATGCAGATAAGCCTTTAACTCTTGAGCACTTGAAAACCAACATTCGTCAAGTTATGGCTGAGATACCGCCCAATATGTGTCAAAAAGTGGTCGAAAATTACCTCAAAAAAATCGATGCTTGCAACAATTCGCGTGATAGTCATTTAAATGGTGTAGTGTTTCACACATAACCTCAACGTTCAAACTTTATAGTAAAAAAGAAATATCATGAAAAAAATATTTTATATTTGTTTAATTTACGTTTACTTTTGAAACCGCAAAATGGATAACCCATTATATCATCGTTCAAATGGCCGCCGCGGCTTCCCTGGATGGCACGCAGTCGAAAGGTACAGTTTTCGATGACTTTGGTTTTGGCGCATAAATCAGGCTGAATTTGACAGATGGCATCGATTATGTTGTCTGTGAGGGCACCGGTGGTTTGCAGCTTCGTCGCATAGACCTGCGACTTAAGAAAGCCCCACTAGAAAAGTCTTAAGAAGTCAAATCAAACGATCTTGGTGGCCAATTCACGTCGCCTCGGCGCGAGATAACCATGCCATTAAACCGCTCGTGCAGAATATCGAGTGTGTCTTGAGCTGTGTGGCACATAGCGCCATCCTGTTGAAACCATATGTTTTCGGTGTCCATATCATCCAATTCAGGCCACAAGAAGTTGGTGACCATCGACCTATAGCGATCCCCGTGGACGGTGATGGCCCGGCCAGCATCATTTTGCAAAAAGTACGGACCGATGACGCCTCCAGCCCAAAATCCAACACCAAACAGTAACTTTATTTGGATGCATTGGCAATTTTTCTAATTCACGTACCCATTCATCCAAAAATGGGCCTCATCGCTAAAGAGGCGCAACGCGCGCATCGTTACTACTAGAGAACACCCATTTTGATAATAAAGTTTTAGCATTTGCACGTGTTGCTCGACGCTGTAACTTGCCATGATGATTTGTCTTTAGTGACTGATTAGTAGTTGAGTAGTAGTAATACTTTATTGAGATTTAAATTATACAGGTTTACATTTACACATACACAGGGTATAATAACTTAGAATTATATTTGCCGACTTAGACTTGGTCTGGCTATACATGAACTGTATTTTTTGCTTTTTTTTGGCAAAACAAATTATAATTAAAAAGCATTAGATTACGATTAGGGAAAAATATGCTTAGACTTAACAAGACAGCATTATTATAAAAAAAAAAACTTAGCCTAGGATATATATTACAAACAAGTGAGATAAATATAGATGTATATTCTTGTCTCTGTTTGAACACAGTGTTGCAAGTAAAAAGGGTGTATACCCATTAGTGAATGATTAAAAGACGATTTTTTGACAGAAAGTAAAAAGAAACAATATGGCCGGCATGAGGTGTCAAAATCAACCCGTCCCTAATGGAAAAACCTTTATAATTATAGATGGTACAAAAAATCATCTTAGTAAATTTCCGCTCACTGACAAGCTCATCGCTCTGAAAATAAAATGCACGACTGGATTGTACAAACTTGCTCTTGTAGCTAACAACTTTAGTGTTACTCACTGACGCTGTTGGTAGGTAGCTAGTGTATTATAGTTATCCTATGCAGATTTAAATCCCATGTAGGTGATATTACCTTGATTCTTAATGAAAGTGAATGGTAGGTGGGAAAAAATCGTTTTTTAAACTTATTTAAACTGCCCAAAACATCAGTTTTTCGGAAAAACGAAGAACGCCATTAGATGCCACGGATCAATTAAAATTTAATAAAAAAGTATCTCGAAAATTGTAGGACGGGTTTTGATGAATTCCTGTTTTTTATTTTTCGTTTTTTGAAAACAAAATTCTTTTGAAATTTTGGTATGCGATTTTTTTAGAGACAAAATTATTTTTTTGATTAGTTTTAAAATTATTGATTTTTCAAAAAAAATAATAAATTATTTTAATTTAAAAAAAAGTTATTCAAAATTTTGATATGCAAAAATAATTAAGCTACTTAGATCTTTTCAGATATAAAATTTAACAGAAATCCAATGTACCGTTACCGAGAAAGTCAAAAATTAAAAAAAAAAACGTTATATAAAAAGGTACCGTTAATAGACTTTTCCTGTAAACTTGGTTCATATCAAATGATAGCTATTACCAACAAAAAAATTCTCAAAATTTTTTTATCAAAATCGTTGGAGCCGTTTTCGATAAAAATAAGATTTTCCTTCAATGTCATATGGCAGGTACCGTTATTTTTAGGCCTAAAAATAAAATTTCAATTTCCCCTCTGAGGAATGCCAAAATAATCACTCATACCAAATTTGAAGGCAATCGCTTAAGCCGTTTAGGCTGTGGCTCGTTATACATACAGACGGACAGACTGACAGGCAGACATTTTTTGGCGATCACATTTTTATGCTTCTTGTCATGTTTGAATGTTAGAATTTTTTTTTTTTACGAATGCATAACTTGCCTTATAGTACCTACAATCGCAAGTAAAATGTAATATAGTCCAATAAACCAATACAAATTCGCTCAAAAAATGTACAGATAATCCTATTTTTAACAATTCGTTCATACAAATTTTTTGACACGCCCACTTTTTTTAAACATTTTGTTTGTATCTTGAATGTTTTGATTGAGTTGCAGTTTAAATTCGATAATATCTGAACGACTTTTACGATTTTCATGAAATTTGCTTTTTATGATAAAATACCGAGATACTATATGATAAATGATTTCAGATAGTGGGTACACATACGCCCACTGACACACACATTTAAAAAAAAAGTTCGTATTAATGAAAATAAGAGGTATGATAACTTAGAATTCAATTAAAAGTGAATCTGCAAGTTTCTGCAGCTAATTTAATTAATCATATAAAGTACAAAAGATAGACTTTTTGGCAATATCTTAAATTTTGTTTTGGCGTAATAGTTAAGAAGAGATGTTCAAACTAAATAAACACATTCGATTTCGAAGTACATTGTGAAGATGCATAATAGACATCTTCACGGACTACGAGGTTAAAAAATAAGGATGAATTCCTAAATGCTGCACTCCTGTAGTACTGCAGCATCTAGCGTTTTTTTACGCAATATAAAGTTGTGATGCAATGTAGGTATAACATTTTTAATTGCAGTTTTCTTGCAAACTGTCAACTCATTCAAAGCACTAAAAAATACAACACCAGTGTTGCCAAGTATCCGTATGATGCACATTTTGTTAACGTTTAGGAATTCAGGACCACATTTACAAAAATTATGACATTATGTCGTTTCATTTTAATGAAACCCAATCCAGTTTATAATTGTGATTATGGTATTTTAAAATAAAATAAAAATCACATTAAATAGAGCAAAAAAACGTACAATTTCGTTTCCTCGTTTATAATAGAGAAACTTTCTGCGCGTGCATATTACGGCATGTGTTCTGTATACTTACAATGACCGCAAGCCCCTGGGTAGATATACCTACGGTTGGTTTTAATTAAAAAAAAAACCGTGATTATAAACGACTTATTCATACATGTGTAGTGTATATAAGCCAGATTGACTTTTTTCTACGAAATAAGAAAAAAAAAATCATAAAATGTATTTCCGTTTTATATTATGAAAAATTGTGTTTTAAAGTGAGACATTATTCTCAACCTGCAAATTTGTTGAAAAAGAAAAGGAGTTCAAGCATATTAAAAGTGAGACTTATGAAAATTAAAGAGAATAACAGAATACAATAATTTGTTTTGCATTTTATTATAGGAATTTTTTTAAGGGGACAGTTATAGCTACCATCAGGGAAACGAATATGGAAAAAATGTTCTAAGGTATGATGTTTTCATTTGTTTTGAAATACAAATATTAAACTAACAATCTATGTCAAATACTCGCAAGAATATTTTTAACAGAACAATTAATTGGATTTTTGCTACAAATGTTTATTTATTTTCTTGATCATTTTTCGTGCCAACTGATTGCCAAAACGGAACAATTAATTCCAATAGGCTTGTTTGATGATCTTTAATAAAATTACCAATAGTCAAGGAAAATAAGATATTCAATTCGAAAAAATTCCGATAAAGCTGAATTTTGGTGGAGAGCTTCATTTTTACGTCCTAGGCATTTCCTAAAAAGTACCCTAAATTTTGAGCGGAACAAAGAGTATTGGACAGTTTTTTTTCCAAATTACTCGAAAACCATAAGTTATTTTGAAAAAAGTTGTTGGTACACATTGCAGATCATATCATTCTACACAAAAAAGATTAAGACACTTTTTATCGTTCAATTGATAGATTTGGAGAAAAATGGTCGAAAACATTGGGGTGTAGTACATTTTTTTCAAAAAAATGTAATAAAGTCATGTTTTTGATTGGGGAATTTTTTTGTTTTTAGTTATGTTTGGAAAAACATGTTCTATTAAAAGAAAAACAAGTTTTAAGTGTGGAAACGGAAGGGGGAAGGGAAAAAAATAATATTTTTTTTAAATAACCCCACCCCAGTTCGAACTCAGTGCTGGCACCAAAAAAACACCGCATATAGAATTGAATACTGCTCTTGTTGGCCCTCTCCAGTAGCCGGCCATTTAAACGAAAAGAGTTGCAAGTTAATATATAGATCTACTTCTCTGCTTACAGCCTTACGATTTGATATGGATTAATTAAATGCGCAACTCTGCCCCGAACAATTATTTTCACAGTTTAACTGTTGAAAGCACTATAGTAAGCATTGTACCAAAGTTTAGTGATTTTCAGGGAGGTTTATTGGGTTAATAATTTTATATGGGGTTATATATGTATGTAGTAAGAGAGTATATACATTAAATTAAAATTGCTTTACAATTTGAAAACATTTTATTTTGGTCGGACATAGGAGTTTCATAAAATTGGTCCCCGGTCGAAAATAGGCAACATTTATTTTCTTTTTGAGAAAATTGCAAAAATAATTAAATAATAATAATACATAAACGGCCATTAAACATCACTAAAATCCAGTTTTTTGACAACTTTTCGTACGAAGAAACTAGAAGCCCGAATATTTGGATGTGTGTTCTAATGTCGGCCGCATCAATATAATCATTGGTCTTGTCTTACTCGATGTGGGCAAATTCAGGAGAATAAGTGGTCGCATATAGAACACTAATGGCCGGGCCGCTAATAATACGAGTATTTTTTTCTTCAGCCACACTACACGAATGTTGAACGATTAACCCGGCCATATCCTATTTACCGAATAGTGTACGTAAAATAAATTAAAAAAAAAATGCAGTATGACATCGAAGATCGAACACTTCACAACTAACCCAATGCGACCATCAAACAAACCTAATGATTTGAGTTACTATTTCCATTGATGCACTGACAGAATTGTAAGCGAAAAATTTGATCGTGTGAATTTCAATCAAAAAAATTGTTGCTAACAAGACCGGCTGTGAGAATATATTCGGCATGTAAACTCATTGCTATAAACGAACTCCAGCAACAAAATATTTTCCGTTGTAGCCACACAATTTCTGTATTGTAGATCATTATTATTTGAATCTTAATTTAGAAAAAAAATAGTCTGTGTACTTACGTACACGCGTCAGAAGTAAAACTTAAACCTAATTTGAAACAAATTCTTTCTTTCGTAATTCTAAGTCAGCTACAACATACATATATGTATTTCAATTTTATGGAAACTGATCAAAGACAATGAAGACAACTTGCATAAATACATCGGCCATCTTCCAATTGTACTGTCACCGTCGCGTCGATCGAACTTTGATTCGTGGTATATACATTATACTACTAGTATATTTATATATACGGAGTAGATACGCTGAAGGTCTGGCAACGAGACCATCGACTTAAGCATTACACACATTAATACAACACAATATACACTAATGTATGAGCATCAACAAAACAAACACAAATCACCGTTAAATACACACAATACGCACTAATCTTATCTTATATACAAAACGAACCAACAAAAAAAAATTCCTCGTCGAATACACACAATGAAAAAAGAATTTTTCGTTAAATCCACACAATTCATGTACAGAATGAGAATCCGGACATCTGTACCAACAAACAAAAAATCCTCAGCCAATACCCACAATGCAGATACATACATACATATCTGCACTCATCTATGAAAATCCACAAAACGAACAAACATCTCACATGTTGTGTCACGTCAGACATCGGGACACGTCAGATGTTGGTCGGTTTGACAGAAAAAAGAAAATTAGAAATTTTGTACCCCCAACGCCACAAAAGAAATTTTACTTCAAAAATTCATAATTAATTTACAAAATGTTTGTTAAAAGAAGTGTTGACTACAATTTTTTTTATATACAGAAAGTTCTTCACTGAACAGCAAAAAGGTTTACTTTTCTGTTTAAAACACGTCACTGAAGAAATCTATTGACAAAAATGCATTTACATTCTGTCAACACCTGTTGAGAATGACCTGCCTTGTCGCTGTGACTAGTCAGTGAGTCATCAATAAAATAAAATAAAATAAAATTACACAAAAAAGAACCTATATGCATTAACCCGTTCGTGCAAGTGATTTATTTCACAATGTAATTACATATTTGTTAAAAATGATAATATTTGTTGTTGGTTGGGTTCTATGTTAACAAGTTTCGGATTATAGGAATCGAATAACCATAGTATAATTCGAATGCTTTGCAAGAGCAATTGTGTTCCTAATTTATAAAATGTGGGAATAAGTTGCATATTTGGTAAATTCTAAAGATCATCATATCGCTTTTGTTTTGTAATAATACTAGCGAGTAGCGTTTGATAAACAAAACGACAGTTGTTGCGGAATTTAGTAATTCCGATAAATGTCTATTCAATTTAATGGCATAATAATAAATAATAATCATTTAATTCAAATATTTGCGCCGATTATTTTGTTTTTTTTTTGGGGGGTTTCAGATAAATAACTATAATACAAATATGTATGTGTGCCTATGTACCAAGTTAACGATATGATGACATCAACTGATATTTTTATAAACTAGAAACTGGGTAGGTATATCACCTTGTTTTCTTACTTATCAATACATGAAATTGCTAAATTCTTACGTTCTTTTCTAGATTTCATGTCACACCCCTATACCATCATAATTGATCAACTGCATTCGAAAATTAATCCCTTGTTAGGTAAGATACCATATCGCTCATGCGCTGCAAGAGCCAACAAGAAAACCAGACGTTGCAGCTCACTCCGCCAACACCACATGCTTGATATTTACCTCTCAACCTGGTAAATACACTATTAGTGAGTTATCGCCTCTTAGCACATCGGACCATTGTGTCATATCGGCCAATTTTTCGTGCTCAATCTTCTCAGTTAAAGAAAACATTCCTAAGAAAACCGTATGACAATACGAACAACCAAACTAGGACGGTAAATAATTTATTCTGAATCTATAACTGGTCACTATGCTTCCTCGATAGTGACTTTGACTTCAGCGCTGGTATGATTACAAACAAAATACTTAAAGGGATGAAGGCTTTTATACTGAACAGTATAAAGAAAAAAACAAAAAAAAACTCATGGTTTGATTTGAGTTGTAAAGAGGTTATCAAGTTTACCATGCCAACCCAACTAAGCAAAACCGGAATAAGTTCAAACAAGTTAGAAAGATATGCAAACGTCATATTCAACGAACCAAATTCTATCCAGACAAAAATTTAGGCAAAAACTACTACAATGTCTCAAAGGAAGTAAGCATTTGTGGTCATTTGTATAATACGTACGGAATACTACATCCTCGTGTCGGTTAAAACGTTCGTTTCCAATGACACTCCTGTAGTAAGCTGCAAAGAAAATGCAAATTTGCCAGCAGCGCAGTTTGCTTCTAATTCCACGCTTCCAACAAAGTGTTATGACTCCTCCTGTACTTAAAAACATTAGCAATTTCATGGGAAGTATCTCCTTTCGTACTCGTACAAATGCTGAGATCCGCTGGTCCAGATAGTATCTCCCTTATTGTTCTGAAGGTGTTCTTCTACGCTGGCAAATCCACTGCATAAGCTATTCCATCTGTCCTATTCAACTGGCCTCTTCCCAATTTGATGGAAAACAGCATTCCAGCCTGTCCCTAAAAAACTCGAAACTTCTTCACTCTTTAACTAGGAACCAATTGAACTTACGTCTCTTCTTTCCAATGTCATGGAAATGCTGATTAATTATCAGCTTAAGAAATATCTTTAATAACAAAAGCTCCTTAATTACCGGGAGTATGGTTTTTGAAGGAAAGGGGCCTCTAGTAATCAGATGGTACATCTCATCGAACAGTGAAGTGTGTACTTTTATGCCGTTTTAGAGAAAGTAAAATTATTGCGCTAGATATTCCAAAAGCATTTGATAAAGTTTGGCGTCAAGGTGTTTTATCGAAAATGCGTGCATTTGGTATCGATGAGTCTCTTCTTCGTTGGATTAGCAATCAACTTTTGGATTTGTTGATTTGGAAGTTCACAAAATAAATGCAGTTGTGCCCACCATTTCATCAATGATCTCTTGTCTGAAACTTTAAATCCAATACATATACTGTTTTGCTCACGACAGTACAGTTAGATTTTCATATACGTTTTTAGATTCACACACAAGTCCTTCGGATGTGGACCTTAGGCTCATTTAATTGTGATATTCAAATGAGCAATAAAAACCGCGTAGAATTTCATTCTTCAAAAACTAAGATCTGTCTTCTGTAGTTAAAGAGAACTCACTTCCAATGCCGGACTTGCATCGAAGGAACCGACCACCTTTCAGTCCTTGGTAACAACAAAATTTTGAGGAATCATCACATATTCACTGGAGCCAAAAATGCAGTTTAATGCTTAGGCTTTCATCAAAGATGCAAGAAATTCTTCTTAGGCTTTAATTTAAATATAAGGCCTAATTTCTCACAAAGCTTGCGTATAACTCTCACATATGGACTGGAGCTCCCGAAACCCATTTGAATATCTTGGATAAAATTCAAAATAGCGCCCTTAAAATGATAGAACTATAGCAGAAACATGTAGACCAGCAAAAAATAGAAAAGAACTACTAACAACAAAGGCATCCGATGATTGGTCTGTCGTCAATAGTCAAATAGCTTAAATAAAGAAACAAAAATTGATGGAAGAACACTCAAGTCGTTGTTTTTCATCCAAAAAATTCAATAATAAAACAGAACACCGCCGTAATTTTTCATGTCTTGTACATTATTTTACCACTATTTTTTCTAGCGGAATAGCCAGTTGCATAAACCATTTCAATAAAACTACTCGACCACAATACTAGCGTTTCTAGGAATGCTCACCAGTGTATCCTTGAACACAACTTTGGGCGTACTGTCAGGTACAGAGATTCTTTCTTTAGCCGTACTACGCGAATGTGTTACATTTGGCATCAAATTCAGAGTTCTTTGGTCGTCTGACATTTTTCTTTCATTTTTCTTTTAATGCATCTAGTTTCTGCATTGGAACTTAAATTAGAAATTGTTAAAATTGCATTTTTACCGAAAGTCTAAACAAGAAACTGATAAAAAACTGTTGCACTATTAAAAAAAATTTGTTATAGTTAAATTTTAAAAGCTATAACGGAAAAATGTGTTATTTTATGTATTTAAAATAACTTTTGATGGCATTTAGTCCATAAAATTGGCGTTTCATGCCGGCGATCTCACTTGGATTCATCAGTTGACGACGAGAATGGCATCGTACTTGGACCCTTTTATAAAAATGAAAAAAATAATATTAAAAAATAACGGTATATTTAGAAATAAGTGTTATAATAACTTTTCTTAAAGCCAACCTTTAGCTAATTTTTAAATCAAGTGAAATCTATGCATAGTTTTTGTAAAAATACTAGTTTTTAATTCAAATTTTGGGAAGATAGAGATGAAAAAAGTTTAAAGTGTATTTTTTCAAAACTTTAAAATAGGTAGATATTATTTTTCTGAAACTCGTTGCTCTGATTAATTCTTAATCAAAAACTGAAAACTATATGATTTTATCCAATTTTTTTTGTATGATCACATACTTGCTTAGCACTTTTTGTATCATTTTAATGATTTTGAATAACCAACAACAACTTGAAGAGCTACCAACAAGTTTTTTTCATACATACTAGTTTTGGCTGGAATTATAGCTTTTTCACGACTTGCCAAGGTCGATCATCAGACTCCTTTGCTTTAGTGGTGCTGGTCTACATTTTCATTTTAATCGAAAAACTTCTTGTGCCTTTATCGTGTATTGAACCATGAATAGCTATAATTCCAGCCAAAAATAATATGAGAAAAACTTGGTGGTAGCATATTCAAGTTGTTGTTGGTCATTAAAAATTATTATATGAGTTTATGTTTTCTAGTTTTCGAGAAAACCAAAAATTACTAAAACTACTGTTTATGAAATATTTTGTTTGTAATTATGGTGATCTCACTTTGAGGAAGATAGATCCCCTCCTCAGTACAAAAAAAATATTGTATTAAGCCCGTCTTATTTTGTGGAAGCATAGTTATCGTACTCTCCCCTCAAAGTGAGATCAGAGTGAGAGTTTTAGTAACTTTCAATTTTCTCAAAAGCTAGAAGATATAAAATCATAAAGTTTTTAGTTTATTGTTAAGAATTAATCATAGCAAGTTTCAGACAAAAATAATACATATGTATGTATGTATATAATTTTACAGTTTTTGTAAAAAAATTGGTACCTACACTTTAAACTTTTTTGTATGTTTTTCTTCCCAGAATTTGAGTTTAAGACCAGTTTTTTTTTTCAAAATCTATGCATAAATTAAACTTGATTTAAAAATTAGCTAATAGTGTAAAGTATTAGCTTTAAAAAATGTTATAACACCTATTTGTAAGCTCTGAATTTTACTTTAGGGGAGCACGAATTTTAACACGCGGATACTTTTATTCGGTAGATTTATGCTTAAAAACAATAAATAGGTAGGTATAACAATTTTAAAGTGAGGAAACTTTTATTTCTATTTTTAATTAATTTTTAAAGTTTTCATTTGTCATACAAAATGTATGCAAATGATGACTACCGACAATTTTTTTTTGTGTTGGCAGTTGTTCACCAATCCACAGATGACTGTATGCAACTTCGGTATGGTAAGTGTTGTGGTATGTGCATTTTTCTGGGATAATATAAATTGATTTCAAACTATGTACTCTTGTTGTCTTGCTGCATGTCAAATCCCAAAAAAAAACTTTCCATACACCCAACCTTGACAACACCCCAAATCCTATAAATTGACAGGGGCAGGGGCAGCATGTCCCCCTTATCCCCCCCCCCCCCCCCATTTTTGTACGCTGTGAACTTAATTACAGAAAAACTTCATACAAGTAGGTTTCTTTTTCTATACATACGTTTTGTTTAATGTTTTTTTTTTAATTCACAATTGGTTTTTACTGAAATTAAATAGGTTATTATGTATTTTAAAAGTGATGCATAACTACTTTTTGAAAAATATGACATTTCATTTAGTTAAACGTTTTCACGTAAGTTTTATTATTGAAAACAACTACACTTGTACTTTCAATCCAAAAACTGTTTCCATTAAAAGTACCTACCTAGGTACAAAAAAAAAAACTCATCAGAACACTACCAGAGGGAAGTATTAACAAGAACTGTCAACACAGTTTTTCGTTGCCGCGAATTTTTTATATTGTGTATTAATATTGTAAGCTTTAAAAATATGTTAAATATATAGAAAAACTTATATTTTCATATTAAAACCGTTTTAATTATTATCTTTAATAATAAATCTACCGAATATAAGTATCCGTGTGTTGAAATACGTTCTAATTTAAAGACAAATTGAACAAATGTGCTGTACTAAAAAGGCAAAAAATGAATTTTAAAACATTTTTTAATCATATTTAACAGTGTTTCCTCACTGTAATATTTTAAAGCTGTTCTATAGAGACCCCTCACTGTAAACAAAATCAAAGTTCTACGCGTGCTCCTCTAATGGAAAGTCGCCCCTTTGTAAGTATTACCGTTATTTTTTAATATTTTTTTTGTTTGTCATTTTTAGTACTTTTTTATAAAATTGCCCATCCCGACCAAACGGGGGAGATAGACCCACCTACCATAGTACACAAAAAGCTTGTTTCTGCCGCTTCTACAAAAAAACGCAATCAATTTTTGGTTTTAATGTTATCGTACCTATTCTCCCCGGTATATCCAACCAGATTAAAATTCTTAATCATTTCAGCTGGAATATTTTGTTATTTTAATTTCACAATATGTATATAAATGTATGCACCAACATTATTAGATATCTATTATAAATAAGTAAGTACCTACATACTTCTCTGCTCGAAACATTTTTTAAGCCTAGGTATGTACCTTCAATTATGCTTGATAACATACCTATACATAACTAAATGTTGATAACCAAAATAGGCACCATTTGACCCATTTTTCGAATTTTCTGTTTAACTTTGTTTTATAAAATACACATTATACATATATGTGACTTCCTACTGTACGGAGGTAGGTATTTACTGTATGATTGAATATTGTGCTAAATCAAACACAATTGGCCAAAAAGAAATCGCTCGGTAGCTGGTGCATACATAGAGGAATGAGTCATGTTATAGATATATTATGTATCCACAAAATATATGTAGGTAGGTACATATGGGTTGGTAAATATTACCAAACCAGCTGTTTTATTGATCATACCTACAATAATACCAAGAAAGGTGGTTTTGCCTAAAATATTGAAGGTACCTAGGTAGCTATTTGTTCTTTTAACAGACCATTTAAAAAAGAATTTTACCTCCAGTTAAATAAATTATTGCGATACTGCCACTGCCATACTTCCATAAAAAAAATTGACAAACTGGAACTGATAACAAAAATCACCCAACAAAAACTACATACCCAATCCTATGCCTTTTTTGTGTATTTACAAAAAAATAATACAAATTTGTATACACATACTATATTCAAATAAATTTTTTTTATATGTGCACCACTATATCCAACTCCCCCACAAAAAAAAATTAAAGAGAATCAAAAACTGTTGAAAAAAAACAATGAAATTCCCAAAGAGAAAGAACATTTGCATACATATGGGGATCTATTACTGAATTTTATTTGATTCACCCATAGAAGCTGCAAGCTGCTCGCTCAGTCAGTAGGTATAAAGACAAGTAGGTAGGTACATAGTTTAATAAAACAAAAATTGTTTATCATTATTTGTGTTGTGTGCGTCTCTTGTTTTATTTTCATTTCCTTTTTCTTATACCAAAAGAGCAAGTGAATATAAAAATAAAAACGTAAAATGAGAATGACGTTTGTGCAATTTGGTTCGAAGCTCATAGCTGATAGGTAGTCGAGTCGTTGATATAGATAAATGTACCTACCTACCTACCTATTATGTATGTTGCTCGCGGCTCGCGGTACTGTGACGTGACGTGATTTGGTAACTTAAAATCATTTGTTTTACATCGTAACTTTTGTTAGAAAATGCCGCAAACGCAAATAAGCTGCTACTATACGTAATGAATGAAAGAGAAAAGCCGGTAGATAAGGTAATAAAAATTTCGTCAGCAAGTGTAGGTACCTATATTTTAATTTTTTTGTGGTAGGTAGGTACATAGGTATTTATTGAGGGTAATTTCTCATTAAAGAGAGCGATACTTTATACCTTTTTTTTTATATAGGAATATATTTAATTATTTGTTTGTAGTTGATCCTCTGATGTGTGAAATTGAAGTCAAAGATAACCGACATACTATACTAACGTTTTGTACCTACATTCTTTATTTTTAAATTAGATTTGCTATACATACTTTATACATTTCTGCTTTGGGTAAAAAAAAATACAAGGAATTTTTAGGTATAATAAAAAAAAAAGATGAAACAAAAAAAGATTGGCAGGTTAGGTAGGTGTTTTAACAATATTATTTAGTTTTTACCTGTTCCTATTATATTTAACTCCTCATAATTAGACAAGGCTCTCATTTGCAGAGTTGGTGAAATTTGATTTGATGATGACATTTTTCTTATAGAAAATCTGTAACACACACACACACTGCTAAATACCGGCCACCCAGCTGCTGCTGATTAGACACACCACTCACTCAATCTGCCACCCCTCACTTCAAAATCAACACTATTGGTTGGTACACAGCGACAGCGACAGCGACAGCGACACCAACAACAATAAACATCAGCAGCTAGCCAAAATATTTGAGATGGATTTGGATCTGACAGCGGCTGCGGTAGCACACAGCCAACAACTATTTTGTTCACGAAATATTAAATCTTTGAGACAAAAATGACACAGTAAGTGACTATTGGCAAGCCAACAATAGATACGGTGCGTCGCCGACTGGGCGATTGATGAAAATAAAAAAAAAACACAAAATAGAAGTAAAAAACGACAACGACGATGAGCGATAAAACGACGGCAATGAGAGAGCAAAAAAACACTTAAATTCAACAAAAACCCAATGTCGAAAGCATAAGCTCACAAACGAATCTTGACTTTTTCTCGGCGAAGATCACTGAATTCATTGTATATTTACTGTTATTCAATCGACGAGGTAGGTACAAAAAAAAAGTGCACAATCAATCATGGAAGATAAGAGGTAGAACTTTCCCGGAAGTGTATTATAGAAATAATAAAAAAAAAATTAGATAGGTCGGTATGTATAACGTTGGACGTCGCGTCCGGACGGGACTACCAAATTTATTGTACCGAACTTAACCGAATTGCGAATAGCGATACGGAACCGAACAGACGCCGACGAAGCGACCACCATTAACAGTAGCAGCAGTAAAAGCATAAGCAAAATCCAAAAACCGATCTGTGCGGTGCGGCGCGTCAGCGTCACTTTCTTTCACAACACAAGACAAAAAAAAAACACCAACGAACAATTTTTTTATTTTTGACAATAGCAAGACTAATCATATGAGGGACGTCGCTCTCGTCGTCCATATACTATACACCATTTATATACCTACTGTTTACGCGTGTATATATCATATATACTCATATGTGAAGTATATAATGTAATATAGGAATGCAAAAAAAAAAGAATATTAATTGCGAGATGGCGAAGCACTTGTGATTTTGCCGTGGTGTTGTTGCTATTTTAAATTAAATAACAAAATATATTAACAAAAAAAATTGCACAGAAAATAAACCAAAAAAAAAAATGTTCTCTATTTGCTTTTTGCTTCTTTATTCGGTCGTTTTTTTTTGGGTAATTTTTTTCTTAACACGTTTTCACACCACAGTAGGTATAGGTACACTTTTTTTGCTCTGCTGGTAGTTTTCTATGTTGAACTGGGTTTCATATCATTTAATTATTGCCCTAACGGATTTCTTTTCTAATTTAAATATTGCAAAAGAATTGGTTGATATAACTCGGTATAAATGGACAAAATTTCCGTTTTAGGAATTGGAAATTTTAATGAAATATTCGGAGCTCTATTATCTACAGAACATGCAGGTTGGATCTTTTTCCCACTCAATACTTTTTAATTCAGCACTCGTCGCTCATGCTTCAATTCTTTCGTTCATACTTATGCAAATATACAACATTCATGTTGACTGGAATAAGAATATAATATAAAAATGAATGTGCGATCATGTTAAGGTGTGTGCTAACGATAGTTCCCCTAGCTATAGATGCCACAGCAAAATTTGAAAGAGAATTTGGCAATGTTCTCTTGAGAATATATGTTTGGAATTGGGTGTATATAGGTGTTGATGAGGGGAAATTATGAAGTTGGTGAAAAAAAAATCATTTGTTGCCTGCATGAAACCAGTTCGAGTGCATTGGAACAAGTTAGTTTGAAACTTCTCTTTAATGCTGAATTAAAAATCAGGGATGTTATAAATATACTGTGGTGATATTTTGGTTTGAATATTGGATGAGTTTTGGCTCGGAGAAAACATTACCTTTTCACCACAATAGACATGAGAACATTGTATATTGTTTTTGTATACAATGATGAGAAAACAATAGAAACATTTTAATCTAACACTTAATGGAAACATACGTATAGACACATAATAGCTATTAGTTCGTATACAATATTTATAATGTAGTGTTATCAATCACATTTATTTCTCAAAATTTAATTCTTTTGCTCAAAAGAATACGAAAAACAGCCGTTCAATAATCTAATATTGAATTCCTTACAATCAAACATTTCGGTTTATTTCTATTAAAGTTCAATAAAAGAAAAAAAGACACACATAAAGTACAACTTAGTTATTTTTCAGTTATATGGCTTAAACACCGAACCAACATTTCTGATTGTACATAGCTAATGTTCAATCAGTTTTTATCTATTCTCTTTATATTATTGAACTGTATTAAAAATAAGTATGTATTAAATGTGTTCGTTTGGCATTAATACTGCTCCAAAGAGATTTTAAGCTATTCTGCTATTCATCGGGGGGAATTTTCTCAGAATTCTCACTGTTCACTATTCTGCTGTTCATTCGAAGTGAAAGTGGTATACATTGGTGAAGTCAGTAGGTTCGTTCGTTGAACTTTACCCATGGTCGACCTAGGTTTTTTTGACAACCCCAAGAGTTTGGGTTCTCAAAAAACACCGTATGGCCATTAATTTTATGTTGCAAGGAAGGAAGTTAAGGTAAAACTTGAAATATATTAAATTTAAGTTCTTAGTACATTTTTTTGTCCTATGCACAATCCACAACTTCAAAGGCTAACATTTTGCACGCCTGTATCTGAAAATTAATTTGAGTATTCTTTTATTTTCCGTTTTAAAAATAACAAATCAAATCAGATTTCATGTGACTTTGGCGTTTATTCATTTTCTTCAACTTGCCCCAGCTAAAAACCTAGTCCTACTTCAGGTTTTTCAAAAAACGCTTAAGGGTGACCCTAGGGCGACTTTAGGGCTCAACGAACAAACCTAGTAATATTGTGCGATATTCTGGCTATTCATGTGAACCCACTCACTCCATACAATTCACACCCGCATATCAATTATTGCGGATTTGGTACAATGTTTGATTGAGTGTTAAAAGGTTAACGAGTCTTGAAATGTAATAAATTGACTAGAAAACTTTGATGGAGTTGCTTATAAATAAATCTATAAGCTTATTCATATAACAAATTTTCTATTTAAAAATTTAAAAAAAACATCGTACTACGTTTCATTCTCCGAAGCTGCCGTTTCGAAGATTCTCTTATTCCTCTGCTTAGAATTGGAAAAAAAAATGTCCAATACTATCCATTGCCAAATTTAATTACGAAGATGAACAAATTTTAATAGAATCGAAACAAATAATCAAGAATTCACAAAAATGTCACATGCACATATGGTTACGTGAATGTCAAATTGGCTCGGGATAATGTAATTCACCCGATGGACAGCAAAATATAAAGGCAGTGTAAAAGGGAATCGAATGGGTGCATCGAATATACCATTCACGTGAATAGCAGAATAGGGCTGATAATCTTAAGCGGCCCAAACACAACACCGCCGGTCGTGCTCTCTAACGAGTGGTATGTGGGATGCTGTTGTCTGTGTGGAGATATTTCGAGTTTGTATACGAGAAAGAAAATTGTAATTAAGTTTTTTGTCTTCTCTTCGAAACCAAATTATCAACTAATAACGTATGTGTACATAAAATTGCTGTGTACTGGCTGTTTTATAGATCACGAAATGTAATGTAGATAAAACTTAGAAATAAAAATGTGTGGAAAATCTTGTTAATTTTATTCAAATTTTTGAACTTTTTGCTCCAAATCTAGATGTTGATTTAATGGGGATAGCCTACATCTCTTAAAATTTGCAAAGAATACATACCTATAGATTGGTCAAATTCCTTAAATTTAAATAGATTTTGACTGAAGAAATTTGTTGGGATATATATTTAAAACTAATAAGTAATTGCATGAACTGATGCTCTTGTCTTTCAACATTTCGTACATAATAAATTCTAAAGCTTGACAGATAGGTAATTCTTTATTCTTTTACACAGCATATACCCTAAAAACAAAGGCTGACATTTGTTGTAGTTTCATTAATTATTTCGTATCGTATTTGATCAAAGTTACATCCACAGGAATTCTATTTGAGGTCCTCATATTCAATTCCATCATTAATCTTTAGGTATCGAAACGCATGAACTAGTTAATACAAACCCATCAAAAATACGTAATAGAAACTATTTATTTGAGGGTAAGGGTGTTTATAACGTCTACATCCCATTTTTTTTTTAATTACATATTTAAAAAAAAAAATTACAAAAAAAATAATAAAGTACCTAATAGTTTTCCAAAGATTGTCTTATTATTTACTAAATTACGAAATTCCAAAAAAAAGTGGTAGTAATCTCGGTTAGGCAGTTAACAAAAAAGACATAAGAATCGATTTTATGGATTATTATGATTTATCTTATAATTCTTCAATGTGTCAACGCAATTCGCAAATGAATCATATTTTCGTAAATATTTTGGAAACTACCAATGTTTGTGGTTCAAAGCTTAGCCGTTATAAGGGAAATAGTATGTATTACTTACAACTCTATCACCGCTAGCTGGTTTCCAGATGAACCTAATGCCGGAACTTAAATATGTTTTAAGTTAACTATCTTAAAATAAATCAATCTCAATAATTAATTATACACTTATGGAAAGAAGGCTGCTTTCAAAGCGAGTATTATTAATCTTAAGTTAGCTTTTATAAATATCAGATTAAGGCCAAGTTTATTTACTTAGAATTAAATTTAAAATGTCTGTTAAAAATACTGAATGTACGATTTCTATATGAAATTTTAAGTATTTCCATTTCTGTGACTAAATTGCGCCTAATGCCGGATTTATATGCATGACAAATTACCATTAATTCATGCCATTAAACTGGCAAAATAATGGTAAAATCAAATCAATAATGATAAGCATTTACACAGGGTAAAATAATGACTATTTGATTGATAATGGCAATCTGCCATTAAAGAATGAGCAAGTTCATTCTTCCTCGCGGTGTGCCATAATTTTGAAAATGGCATCATTGTGTATTTACATGACTCCATTATAATGGCTATATTTAATGCCAGTCTTCCCTGCCATTTTTTTAATGACGAAAACAATGACAAATTTTCAAACAATTTACACGATTTTGACAGTAATGTCAATAAAATGGAAGAAATAATGGCAATTTGTCACCCGTGTAAATCCGGCATAAGTATGTGACAATAATAATAATTATTTTTTTTATGAAAATTTAAAAGAAAGCAATGCTTATAATAATACAGAGTTTTATATGAACACATAATTCTAAATACCAAAGTTCAGTAAATATATTGAATCATGCATTACTCTATAATTAGACTATAACTCAAAACGTCCAAATATTAATTTCTAATCATATAAAACAATAATAAAAGATTAGATACTTTTGGCCTTCAATAATAATAATTAATATTGTTATCACATTGACCTAGAAATAACTACACAAACTGTGTTATCAGGTCTTAAAATAACTCTTAAGTCAGAGAACCAATTTTCTTAGAAATGCTTTTGCACAAGAAAATATAAATTTCTATTAACGATTAGGTTCTAAGGGCAATGTTTGCATTTGCAAAATAAAATGCACGACTGAATCGCACGTAATTGATCTTATGTTGGATCACATTGTATGCGAAAGAGTCTTAATAGAATCGGTTAAACATATTTTTAAAGTCTTATTTTAAATATTTAACAATATAAATTTAAAAACAAAATTTCAGAAAAAATCGTCAACCCGCTTTCAAAATATTGAATTTTCAAAAAAAAATTTTTTTCAAAATCCAAAAAAAATATTTATATGAATTTTCATTTTTTTTTCAAAATTCCAAAAAAAATATTTTTCGAAAATGTTGATATGCTGTTTTATTTAGAATTCAAACGACCACCAGAAAACACGAATGAAATGGGACCCGCAATTCTGTCTGCCGGTCTGTCTGTCTAAACTTCTGAAGCGATTTTCTTCAAACTTGGCACTAAATCGTTTAGAGAAGAAATTGAAATTTTGAATGATCTACATTTTACACTAAAAAATGAAAATAAAATGTTATTAACGGTACCTGCTGAAATGTCTGATATTTTTTCCACATTCTCATTAACAACTCTACCAATTCCGATTAAAACTAATATACAGGATGTTTTAAAATTCTTAATATTATATGTTAAAAAAAAAGAATTTTGTGGTCTAAAAAAATATTTCGAAAACGAATTCAATTACTTAAATTTGGAGTACTAATATTTATTTTTAAAAATATTTCTGAATCTACTTACAATCTTGTCCTTATATAATATTATCCAAAAAGTACGACGCATGAGTCGTTTATTTTATTTAGAATAGTTTTGCAGAATCAATTATAATTTTTTTAATTCTTAATAGAACAATTATGTAGATGTTTATATAGTGAGAGAAGATTGTATTTTCTTTCACTGTAAGTGATTGAAAAAAAATCGTTTTGATAATTAAAAAGTGCAAATTTAAAATGTTGTATGCAAAATTTAATAAATCGACTTTTCACACATATGTACCTACAGAATAGAAACACCAAATAATTTTTTTTATTTTCAAAATAAACACAAAATGTATTAAGAATAAAATGCACACGGTATAAAGTATGTAATAGATTTTTTCCACGTACATATGTATTCCATTTTTGGTTTATATCGGTTCTTTGAAAAAACAAAGCCGACGGAATAAATTAATAAACGACTTACTCTTATGATCGGTCACATCACATCGTAACCACACTATTCTTAATGGAATCGGCTAAAAAATAATTTATTAATGAATTAACTTAAATTTTGAAATAGAAAATTTCTTTAAAATTTGTCTAAAAATTGTCGCTATGTTAGCTTTAAGTATTTCATTATATCCTTCACTCATTATCAAAAAATTCAGACATTATTTTAGAATTTACGAAGAATAACTCATTAAGATTGTTCTGAAATTACTGTATTATAGTTAAAAAACCAAAAACATAGAAATATAAATAAAATATAGACATATAATTTATGGAAGCCTAAAATAAAATTTAAGTAAGTACAAATTTTCAAATTCGAAAAGTTGTGATTACTTCGAGCAGCATATAATTCCTCTTCACAAAACAGCTATCTTAATTATCTTTGGTTTCTAACGATTCTTATTTTTTGTAAAAAAATACACCCTTTTAGCGAGAAAACTAAATTATACATTGAGGAAAATGTACTCCAATTTATTAAATCATGTAATCATATTGTAAACGAATAATACTAAATATATATTTTTTCAATAATTTTTGATTAAAATAATACTCAAAATATCAATAAAAATCAATTGCAAAATTATTTAAAAATCAATGAAAGCAATAACGATATATTCAGGAATAATCCAATACTTAAAATTTTATTTAGCAAAAAATACTACGAACCAGTTATGATCATTTCGCAATTACTTTATAAAATTAATTTAAACATTTAAACTAAAATCGTAGTTTTTTTCTATAGGAAAATGTGTCATAAACCGCAATTGGCTTCTGGCAGCATTGTGGTTTGTATATTCGATGACACAACCATTTGGATTGGATATGTGCTAGAAATACATTTTGTGGTAAAGATTTACAGATACCACATTTTGGGAATTTTAGTAGCACAGACAACATCCATACTATGGTGTTGAGTAATAAAGTGAGTTTTTATTTTGTGATGTTATGTGGTAAGAATTGAAATAATTTCCCACTCATAATTGGTTTAAGAATTTGGTGGGAAATTTGTTATTTGAGTTTAATTAAGACACTCAACAGTTTGATGAGTGGGAATTAATTATACTCACTCTCAAATTAGCAGCCACTCATTCAATTTCTTTGATTTTGAGTGTGAAAATCATCATTTTGAGTTGTTTGAAAAAAGCCATGCAATGTGCTGATTTTATCAGAAATTTTTAAATCGATTTTTTGACATTGAATATGTCAAAATATTGAATAATTAGAATGTTTTGATCAATTTATTGGTAAAAGAGTTAAAATAAGCAAGGAAAATGCTTAATTTATGTTGGTTTTATGGTTTGAAAAGTGATTATTCAAATTTAACAATCCTTATCTAATAAACAATTGAATAAAAATTACTTTTTTTAATTGATAATTCACGTGGACTTTTTTTCTGATGTAATTTATTATAAATTACGGTTATATATGTATGTATTTATATTGTAGGTATTCTATTTGCAAATAATTATAGTCGGTGTGAGGATTTCATTTTGGCATAACCATATTAAATTATTAGAGTTGGAAGTGTTTCTGGCCTAGCAGTAGGACCTATGCAACCTATATATTCATATTGTATTGGTATGCAAATGATTGGCTCATAAAACCAATTCCCGAATCAAATATTGGCTAGATTGTTCTTTAATCTAACTCGAACGGCTTGGCAGATTTTAATAAAATTGGCCTAGTTGATCAAATGCTTGGTTATTTTTAAGAAAAGCATGGAAACTATGACGTGAATTTGAACATTTTTTAGCTATTCATTTTTTTAAGACGATTGCGTGGTAGGTACTGAAGATTTTTTTTTTTGTTAATAATTCACACAGTTCCAGATTTAAAAATATCAGAATGCACGAAACGATGCAATGCGTGAAAACGTAAAAAATCAAGTTTATGTGTTAAGATTATAGATAGGAAACTAAGAATTAACGTTATTCGATGGAAAGGAAGCATTTAGCTCAGATGTTTTCAAGAAACCGATGAATTAATTCTACCTAATATGGGATTTCCTAAACAATACATCTAAATAGAATATATGAGTCGGGTTCTTTTTAAAATTTTAAAAAATCCGGTGTATAACGATTAACATATATTTTATTAATGGATTGACAGATTTTATTACAATTTTTCAAACAGTTTCCTAAAGTACAGCAGTTCCACTAAAAAAAAAACAAATTCATATTATGCTCCTTTGTTCTGGTTACACCAGAGTTCTGAGGATCAAATACTAGCTTTTGGTTCCATCCAATACTGATTCAGGACAATCAATGAATGAATGAATAGGAATATGGGGTTGTTGCACTGCGACCTTGAGTTCTATTGTGCCCCCGTCTAGAGCGCTGGATGAGAATAGCTCATCTTATAACTCTTCCTCTAAATTTATATCCCTCATTCATTTGAGGATTTGGAGTATTTTTAGAGATTGTAAGTCACTCTCTTCCGAGATGGCCTTGCATTCTCGAACAGATTTGAATCAACTGCTAGTGTCCCCCAAGGATGTATCCTTAGTCTTTTACTGTTTGCCCTATTTATTGATGATGTTTGTGATGGTCTCTCTGGAGGAGTTAATTTTGCCAACATTAAAATCAAAGTCGCTGACGATTTAGTTATACTCGCTGATAATCCGTTCACACTACAAATGCAAATAAACCGACTTGGGGTCTCCAAATTAATACCCAAAAAACTAAACTCATGTTTGAAAATAGAATTTCGAAAATACGACCAGAAGAAAACTGTTCTATTAATAATACAAATATCGACGTAGTACAGCAGTTTATGTATTTGGGAGTCCTTCTAACACACAATTTAAGTTTTCTCAATCACGCCAAAGATAAAAGTATGGAAGCTAAAGTGGCCCTAAATGTAATGTGGCCAAAGTTTTTCTCCAACCAATATGTTGATTTAACCTCTAAATACAAAGTTTTCAATGCGACAGTAAATGCCTGCATGTCATATGGTGTGCAAGTATTCGGCTATACCCACTTCGAATGTTTTCAAAAGCGTCCAAAGGAACTTCTTCGAGAGATTATTTCGTTTACCAAATTCAACAACAAATTAAGCAATATACGTAAAGTTCGTTATAACCCCTATATTCACAAAAAAATTTAAGGTAAGCGCGGACTATTTGACTAAATTAATGAAAAGAAGTGACTCATCACAAAATCATTTTGAAAAAATTGTTCCGAGTAAATGCCCCCCTTTCAAGGACTGGAATCAACTAGCTTCTCGTCACGTCATATCACTGAGCCTGTCAGAAAATAATGTTGACGATTGGCACGCTCAGTTTGCTGATTTAATTTCCAGCGTTGATCATAAACTATTTGTAGATAAATCTTTCGAGATCAACTTCTTCTGCATCAAGATGTATCTACATAAATTTAAATCATCATCAACATTCGGATGCCAATTATGTACTTTCGAAACGAATATTAAGCATTATATTTTTAGAACGAGAGTTGAAATTCTAAACCTCAATTTTATACCTCATCGAGATGACCTGCACCAGCTCTGTAATATATGTAACAGAAGGGAGAATGAAGATATCTACCATTTCGTGGCTGCTTGTTCACTTTACAAGAAGTTCGTCGATTATATTTTCAGGAAAGTTTTATGAAATTTTAAACGGAGCAACAGGCTGGCTCAGGCATCAGGCTCTATAAATATTGCCAGCATGCTCTTACCTACCGAAATAGTTTCCTTTAACATAATGCGATTAATTTCCCACTTATTGCAATTTCCAGCTGAATAATCGATTTTCTGGTTCGAATCATGGAAAATTAAGTCACATAATTTGCTGTTAAGCTAACAAAATTGATACTTTTTCTTTTGTGTTTCCAATCACTTTTAAAATTGACATTTTTGTTAAATAAGTTAAATAGTTAATCATCTAAGCAAATAATAAAATTGTTAAATAATTTGTGTTACAAAGAACGCCAAAATTGATAACTTCAAATATGATATACAACTATAGTGCTGCGATTAATTGAACATATTTGTTTGCAGTTACATATTTATGTATGAAAAAAACTACTAAATTTTTTATATTATTTTTATTTTTACATTATACTTATATTTTTTTTTTAGAATTTTGCATTTATCTTCTTTTATTTTAAATCATATAAGGTGATCTCAGGCAGACGAATAAAATTGTTAAATTTTATGAAAATAAAAAATAAAAAATCTATCTATCAGTCTCTTAGTTTCGTCCCAGATGTTTTTTCCTTTGGTGGACCAGTGCATTCGGCGTTTCACCTTTCGTATCACAGAACCTACTTATGGCACTATTTACTAGGCTAAGGATATTCAGATGTCTTTTTAGTTTGCAGTGTCCTGTAAGGAGAACCGTTATTATTCTCAGGTTGTTTCTGCTTAAGCTTATACAGGCTGTGAAGCGTTGTTAGTTATATTTTAACAAGTAGTAGGTATGCTGTCTTAGTTTGGGAAGTTTTTTTTCCAATTGTTGGATCTTAGAGTCTCCTCTTTTTGTTTATTTTGTTCCTAATCACATTTTCTCCTATTCTGCAATATGGAGACCTACGTGACCAGGTCCAATGAAGTGTAACGGTATTATTTTTGCCAAGTTTATATAACCTGCCTACACATTCCCATAATTTAGAATTGATGGAGTAAGAGTTCAGAGCTTTAAGTACGACTTGGCTGTCTGACATAATGGCAATGTTTTGTTTATTGTAATTTCTTTCGAGGTTACGATCTGTACATTTTACTATGGTTTGTACTTCAGCTTGGAAAATACTAGCAGACTGTCAAATCGGTATAGAAAGTCTGGTTTTCGGCCCAAAAATTCTTGCACCAGTCCCTTTCGTTGTTCTCCATCCATCAGTGTACTCAATTCAGGACAAGAAACTATAGGTCCAATGCATTTCTGCTGATTATCAACGTGCACTCAAGACAGTTGCTAGGTACTAATTCTCGATGAGCTCTTGCTTTACTAAAATATAATTTAAAATTTTTTTTAAAATTTGTTTTCATACTTTTCATTAAAAATATCGCTGTGTGAATATATGTATGCCATATATATATATATATATATATATATATATATGTGTATCTGCAATAACTAATGACGTTATATTTAGTTTAATCACACGAGCAAACACTAGTTAGTAGCACCCTGTAAATAATAAAATTCAAACTGAAAATATGATTCAGGAAATAATTTTATTACTAATCAATATATTCTCAGTAATCTGATTTAATAGTATTTAAGGAAATATCTCTACAATAAAAAATATTTTAAAATAATATTATAATAATATTATAAAATAAATAAATAAATGTAACGGTCCAAGTGCGGTCGCCAGGATGAAACTGTTCTTCTTGTGGTCTAAAGGTATAGTTCAAATCAATAAAATCACTCTTTCTCCATTTTTGATTTTTAAGTTTAAGGGAGCAGGTCAATTTACTCGGAGTTTACTACCACCAAGTTGGTTTTGCAGGAGTTATGACTATATCGCAATAGCTAATTCGAACATCTTTTCTTAGAATAAGCACTCCTAAAAAAGAGTATACATGTTAATACATATAATGGTCACTACACGTTTGTTGGCACACAAAAAACCCTTTCAATCTAAATTCGTTTAAAACTTTATATCTTTTATCGCGAACGTTTCTCCTTATGAGCGATCAGCTTAGTCCATTAAATTTCTAATAGTTAGAGTTAAAATTAGAGAAAATATAAACACAAGTCGATTAAAATGTAATGTATGCTAGACAAAATAAACAATTACACAAAAGTGTACCAAAAATAATGATATTAAATCTTTCAATTGACTTAACCGCTTCTAACTGATTGAATGTATGATACAACGGTTTTTAATCGAAAGCATATTTATGAAATATTTTTGAAATTTTGAAAATCTTGCAATATTATTTAAGCATTCAATTTCTTATTAGTGAATAAATTAATCGTGTAACAGTTTTTGGTAAAATTTGTTCAACCGAAAATTGGGCGTTATCTATATTACTGATTACAACAAAATTATAAAAATAAGATTTTCTTAAAATCTGTATGCAAAATGTTGGCATAAATAACTTTTCAACTTTTAGACGCAGGTAAATAATTTAAACAAAATAAAAACCTGTTTAATGAGGATAGCATTTGTATAATACATATATTAAAAAGTAAGCCCCAAAATATTTTACCCGTTATGAATATCTTGTCGAATGTCCCACATATTGTTTTTACTTGCGATTACACAGGTACTATAAACAATTTATGCATTCGTCGAAAAAAAAAGTTTTGAGATAATAATCAAACATGACATTACAATGATAGCGTAGAAGTATGTATGTCTGTCTGGCGGTATGTATGTATAAACATCTACAGCCCAAACGGGTGAGCCGAATTGCTTCAACCTTGGTATAATAGAGTTTCTTAGGTATTGTATAGGGGGGAAATTGAATTTTTTTTTAGTTCAAAATATAACGGTACCTGCCATATAACCGTTACTTTAAAGAATATTTTTCTCGAAAACGGCTCTAACGATTTTGATTTAAAAAAATTAGTGCAGCTTCTTAGGTACGACCGATCACATGGTTGAAAAAAAATTTAAATGTCTAAAAACGGTAGTTTTCATAGCACCATTTTTTTTTGCTTTCGACTTAACCGATTTTTTCGATATTTCACACATATAGAATAGAATAGAATAGATTAGAACAGTCTTTATTTTTTTCAAAATTAAAAATTACAATATTTTGTATTTAAAGATTTATAAAGCATATTTCACACAAATATAGGTGTCGGTAGCCCAATTTATACCGCAGACCAATATTTTTAATTAATAGTTTTTTTTGTATTTTTAAAAGCATTTGAAAAAAAAATTAAAAGAATTGTATTTTTAAAACTGCTCATTAATTTTTTTCAAAATTTGTAGTTATATGTATATGCGTAATACCTATGAATTGGCGTTACTGAATTTTTTTTGAAAAATGTTTTCAAAAAGTTTTTTTTAAAAAACTTTTTTTTCTCAAAAACCGCTCCATTTATCCAAGAAATAAAATGGCGTACTTTTTTTGAGCTCAAATTAGTTTAAGTATTTATTTCAGAATTTTGATTTTTTTTCTTTGATTAAGCCGATTTAATCTTTCGTCTTTAAGTTTATATAATTAAATATTTAAGATTATCATACCAATTTTTTTTTGAAAAAAAAAAATTATATATAAAAAATTAAGTAAAAAAACTATTTTTGGTAGAAATCTTTTGCATACGATGTGATCGAACATAAGAGTAAGTTCGTGCGATCCAGTCTTGCATTTTATTTAAAAAGCCTTTAATATTGACCAATAAGATAAATTCGTAGAATATTACTTACTCCTGCTCTGAATGTATGCATGTATGATGAAGTATTTCAAAAAGTGGTTTTCAAGAAGCTAATGAAAGGATTTGCTTAAAATTGATATGGAACATTTTTATGTGAAGTTCCAATTTTTGTTTTTGCATAGTTTTTTCAATTTTTTTTTTTTGGGGAAAAATTAACATAACCTCAATGGAATTCAGACCTTTCCCCATATTTGTGGTATACATACTCCCATTAGCTAACTTATCACGCTTTACATTTTATTCAGATACTTTAAAATAGTGAAAATAATATTGCATTAAAAAAGTTAATTCTCAAAAACCTTTATAAAGAGAATCATAGTCTAAGACCTTTGCAAACCTCTGTTAATCGAAAGAAAATTAAGTAATTTTTAGTTCCATTAGTTAATACTAAATTGCAGTTGTTAAAAATAATTGGTTAAAAACGAGTACTGAACATTTCGTTTCGAAAAAAACTGCAATTTTTTAATACGTCCAAAATATTTAAAATCACCGAAAAATCAATTCAAAACACACTCCACATGAGCATTATATTAAACGTACTTAGTTTCAGCTAATCAGACCTATTTGGCTCACGTGTGTATTATATGCCTTTATTGTTCCTTAAATGCCAAAGGTGTATTTCTCTTTTCAGGAAACCACCTCCTCAGCCCCTTTGATTTTTAAAATCGATTAAATTTAATAAGTATAAGTCGGGAGAGAAACGAACATATTTATAACATAAAAATATTCAATGACATTACGATCATAGAGAAGCCTAAAAAAGTGATCGGCAAAAAATGTCTGTCCGTCTGTATGTATAACGAGCTGCAGCCTAAACGGCTTAAGCGATTACCCTCAAATATGGTACGTATGATTCTTTTGGCAATCCTCAAAGGCGAAATTGATATTTTATTTTTAGGCCTAAAAATAACGGTACCTGCCATAAATCTTATTTTTCTCGCAAACGGCAATAACGAATTTGATAAAAAATTTTGAGATTTTTTTTGATGGTACTATTCATCATTTAATGCAAACCAAGTTTACGCGAAAAGTCTATTCACGGTGCCTTTCATATAACGTTTTATTTTTTTTTTTATATTTAGATTTCTCGTTAACGGTATATTAGATTTCTGTCAAATTTTGTACCTGAGAAGATCTAAGTAGCCAAACTAATTTTGCATATCAAAATTTTGAATAACTTTTTTTTCTAATTAAAATTAATTTTTCAAAAATCAATATTTTAAAAACTAATCAAAATCAATAATTTTAAATTTTATAATCACATGTATATTAAATGAACTCTAAAAAACTGTATACCAAGGTTACAAAAAAAATTGTTTTCAAGAAACTAAAAATAAAAAACAGGATTTCATCAAAATCCGTCCTGCAATTTCCGAGATAATTTTTATAAAATTTTCATTGATTCGATGCAGCTAATGGTGGTCTTGGTTTTTCCGAAAAACTTATTAAAATGATGGTTTTGGCAGTTCTTATAAGTTTAAAAAACGATTTTTGCCCACCTATATTCATATTTACTTACCTAGGTTCCATCTATATAAGCAGGTACATATTAACCTCCTAATTTACATAACTAAAATTCATTTAAATATATATTTGTTGGTATGTTCCTATGTAACTATTCCTTGAATCATCCATTCGACAATTCATTATACTAAGAATCAAGGTAATCTTACCTACATCGGCTTTAAACCTGCATAGGATAACTAGGCTACCTAACTACTAACAGCGTCCATCAGTGGTTAGCTACACTAAAGTTCTTAGCTACAAGAGCAAGTTCGTACGATTCAGTCGTGCATTGCATTTTTAAGAATGCATAATTTGTCTTATAGTCATATAATCGCAAGTAAAAATGAGTGCACTACTACAGGTATAGTCTACATTTTGGTTAACATTTTTTACATCTTTTGTTATTAACGGTACAACAACTAAAGTTATATAATTTAAATTTAAATAAAAAGTATTATTCAAATTAAAAACATTATATAATTTATAAATATGGGGGTGGCAATGGCGCAATGGATATAGTGCTTGACTGCTAACTTAGACGTGTGGGTTCCATCCCCATGTTAGGCGCATTCTTTTCTATACCTCAAATTTTAATTGGATGCCGCGCGTAGGTTAAAATGAGATAGTCAATACCTGATTCTCAAATCCACTGTGCCAAAAAAAAATTATTTCCTATCGTGCTTATCCTTCTAGCTAGTGCCGTGCAGTTCAGATTGCATTTAAAAGACCTTAAGTCTTACAGGCATATAGGTAAAATTATTATTATTATTATATTCACTTTTATTATTACTCTTTAAGCAAATTGTTAATGTAACCCGAACCTTGTCTTTAATACATTGCGTCTTTTAGTTGTCCTTTTATCAGAAATTAACAAAAAAAAAAATATGTTTGGTGTTGCATATTGACATGTGAAAAATAGTATGTATGTTCTGTTTTGCGTTTTTTTTTTGTAAATTAAAGATTTAATCATTTATATTTCAGAACATATCGCCAATAAATTAAGAAAACATGAAGGCATAGTCTAAGATACGTCTACATATATTTTGTAAGCTTAAAAATAATGATTGTTTTTATCACTTTTGTTTCAACCCGATTAAAATGTTCATACAAAATTCTTTCCTACTCAAAACAATTTCAATCAATGATTTATACATTTATTATATTTTCCCGAAATTACAATTCCGAAAAAATAAGTTTTTACTTGGGGGTTTTGGGCTTTTAAGCTCATTTTTGTCAAAACATAAGGGCTTCCTAAATCTTTTTTCAACATCTACGTCGATAACCTAAAATTAAAAATTAAATTCCTTTAAGCAACTCAAATTTTGTTTAACATTTTAACATTGAAATTTAAAAATGTTTGGTCGCAAAAAAAAAACTATTTTAAATTTATATTTGTAAAGGGTCTGCCATCTAACGTTTTTTTTTCAACTAGTGCTTATTTCGTGAATGGTAACACTTAGCTCATGTCTGATTTGACAGATAATTAGTTTTATCCTTCCGCTGAACGAATATGGTTGCGTATGCGCTTGAACAACGCTGGGAAATATTGCGACATTACTTTGAAAATCATGGTAATGTTGCAGAATGTGTGCGAAAATTGCGTACGGATTTTGGAAGAAGAGAAGCACCGTCAGCTCCGTATGTTCGTTATCTTGTGAAAAAAGTGAAAGAAACTGGCATCCTCATCGATAAACCAAAGCGCGAAAAGCCAAAAACAGTTCGTTCACCCGAGAATATTGCTGCTTTGGCAGAAAGTGTGCGTGAAGCGCCATCAACATCAATTCACCGTCGTTCTCAACAATTGAACATTTCGGAGACATCATTAAGACGAATTTTGCATACAAAGTCCAATTGGTTCAGGAGTTGAAGCCAACTGACCATCCAATGCGTTTTCGCTTCGCTAAGTGGGCCTGCGATCGACTTAGAGAAGATGCCGATTTTGCCAAAAAAATCATCTTTTCAGATGAAGCTCATTTTGATCTTGGCGGGTATGTAAACAGCAAAATTGTCGCATTTGGGGCACGTATACATTGAAAAGCCGATACACCCAAAACGATATTTGGTTTCAACAGTACGGCCGGCGCTACGTGCCACACAGCCGAAGCTACACTCGATGTTTTGCGCCCTGTTTTTGAAGATCGCATTATCAGCCGCAGAGCTGATGTCGTTTGGCCACCTCGGAGCTGCGATTTGACAGCGTTGGACTATTATTTGTGGTGAGGGGTGCCTTAAGAGATAAGTGTTACGCCGACAAGCCAGAGACAATTGACGCTTTAAAGAACAATATTCGTGAAGCCATTGGTGAAATACAGCTGCACACAATCGATAATGTGCTTAAAAATTGGACCGATCGTGTAGGCTACTGCATGGCCAGCCGAGGTAGCCATTTGAATGAAATTATTTTCCATTATTAACCAGAAGGATTGTACTTACAAATAAAAAGAGAAATTTGAGAAAATATTCAAGTAGTTTTTTTATAGCATTTTCAAAAAAAAAAGTTATTTGGCGGACTTATTTTGTACTTATAGTCCAGGAAAATAAGACATTCATTTCGAAAAAAAATTCTGACAAAGCTGAATTTTGGTGGAGAGCTTCATTTTTAAGTCCTAAGCATTTCCTAAAAAGCACCCTAAATTTGGAGCGGAGCAAACATTTTTACGTGGTGGTAAGGGGAAAAATTCTGTTTTTTCCAAATTACTGGAAAACGTATTGTAGCTCATGTTATTCTACACAAAAAAAACTCACACTTTTTATAGTACAATTGATAGATTGCCAGAAAAATGTACGAAAACATTGGGGTGTAATACATTATTTATGTTTTTGAGTGGGGAATTTTTTAGTTATTTTTGGAAAAATATGTTCTATTAAAAAAACCAAGTACTAAGTTTGGAACCTTTTTTTTCTCAAAATTTTCTAAGAGCAGCTTCTGCATGTCAATTCGTTCTTAGGTTATAGCGTACCAAAGTTTAATTGTTCGTCAAAATGGGAGCTATATTAAGTCTGGTTGCTTTAACGAATAAATTTATTCTATATAACCTTTTTGACGAACAATTAAATTTTGGTACTATATCTTAAGAACGAATTGACTTGCAGAAGTCGTTTTTTTTTAAATAGAATATGTTTTTCCAAACAAAAAAATTTCCCTACTCAAAAGCATAAATTTACTTAATTTTTTTGAAAAAAAATGTATTACACCCCAATGTTAGTTTTTACCAAATCTATCAATTGTTCGATAAAAAGTGTCTTAATATTTTTTGTGTAGAATAGCATGAGCTACAATGCGTACCTACCACTTTTTAAAGAAGAACCTATAGTTTTTTGAGTAATTTGAAAAAAAAACTGAATTTTTCACCTTTCCACCACTATACATTTTTACTCCGCTCCAAATTTCGGGTACTTCTTAGGAAATGCTTAGGGAGTAAAAATGAAGCTCTCCACCAATATTCAGCTTTGTCGGAATTTTTTCGAAGTGAATGTCTTATTTTCCTGGACTCATATATGTAAATCCATGCACGTGTGTTGTTCTGAACGCGCAAAATTTTAAATTTTTCAATTAATTTTAAAAACAATAACAATTATCATAATAACATCATTTACCTTACCATACAGGTTCGTAATGATTTCATTAAATTTATTGTTATATTTGTTCAGTTCAATAAATGTGAATATTATTGCATATCAACATTACCTAAATATTCAGATTTTGATTTAGAACAAATTTATTTAACTTTTAAATATCTTTAATGCACAACTCAGATTTTAGACTTACATATGTATATGTTGTTTTGGCCTAACTTCATATACCTATCAAGTTACATCTGTGTATCGCAAGTAAAAAAAAAATTTATTCTGATTACTAGTTTATTTTGCGTAAAGTAATGTCAATGCCATTAGCTTTAGAGGAAAAGAAATACAATTGTCTCTGTCTATCTGTTGGTATCTCCGATTAAACTGTGTCCTATTTTTTTGTAGTTTCAAATATGTTTTGATCAAAATTAAATTCGGAAATATTGGAAATGAGAACAAATTTCAGTTTTGAACAATATCATTTTATATGTTGATGATTCTAATAAAATAAAAATTAACCTGTAAGCAGCAACAGAACAAAAAAAAACCTAGTTACACCACAAAAATGATTTTAACAAACAAAAATAATAGAGAGAGATAACCGTAATAAGAGGGAGATATATACATATATTAATCGTAGAAAGAGATAGATTTAAATTAAAATGTTTATATTAATAAAAAAATAAAAATAAAATTTCAATATTTACAGTACACTCTCTATAATGCGAACTATTTAAATTAAACCGATTTCGGATTTAAGAGAAATTCACAGTATTGAAAAATTTTCCAATTCATTTAAACTTTCCATTTCCTTATCCAGATTCAGTTTGTTCGACACACCCAAAGTTTTTACTTCCATTATTGCTTACCTTGACACAGGAATACTTTAAGCTAATGCGAATCCATGATATCTTCATTCAGTTTGCCTAAAATTTTCTTCAAGTAAACTTCAAAGAATGTAAAATTATTAAAATTCTATAATATTCACATTTTCATGAAAATATTATACAAATATTTTAATAAGACATTTTTATCTTGCAAAAACACATACATATATACATGCATGTATATATTCGTACGGCTTTATTATTGTGCATTATAATTTGGGAAATGTATTCAATCGGCATTGCAGTTCACCCCAACCTAAAACGTCAAAATACTGGGGAACGCAAATAAACCGAATTACCGTTCGCAAATTAAAAAAAACATCATGCGCTTTAAACGTCAAACACAGACGAATGAAAAGAGTTGTCGGTTTTATTGGCAATCCGGAAGCATTCTGGACTCTTCTAAAAGTGTTCAATTGGGAAAAAATGACAGTTCTGATTCTGAAAGGAAGAGAATTTTGCTTCTGAATTTGAATTCAGACGTGAAACCAGAAGCACTCACAACATTCATATACTTGAACGTCGAACTCCACTGTTGTTATTTTTTGTACCATATAATTGTGCCACAAACATTTATTTTTGCATTTGAATATTTCCACCTACACAATTATTTTCACAAATGCAATCAGTATCAGATTAAAATTCAAAATCGTCAGAATAACACAAGTGTTCAGTTGGAAACTCGGATCGGAGAGGGATTCCGGATTGCCAAATAAAAACGCCGTTAGTGACAAGTTGGCGATATTAAAAAAAAAAAATAATATTAAATTTCAAATATGCATACATAGGTAGATACTTTTAATTACCTTGCGGAAGTATAGTCGTTCATTTTCCACCTTCGTAATCTTGGACACTTTATTACGAAGTGGAGTGTCAAAAGCCAAATTTAGCTAAGCCTTTATCAAGTGTTGGGTTAAGCTCCTTCAACTGAACTTAACCGATCACTTGCTAAATGCTTATCAAAATTTTACTTCTGACGAAGTGGAGTCGTAATAAAGTGTCCAAGATAACGAAAGTGGAAAATCAACGATTATACTTCCGCAAGTTAATTAAAAGTATCTACCTATGTATGTATACTTAAGATATAATAGTAGTTGATTAGACTTTGAAATACATATACTTCATAGATATGTAGGTTACAGTGAAATCTCCCTTGGACGGGCAGCCATGGTGCAGAATTTTTTGCCCGCCAAAGGGAGTTGACCGTCTAAGGGAAATCAAACAAAACCACTAATTTTCAAAATTAAGAGTATTTAATTATAATAATAATTTTTAATATATGCCTCTGTAAGACCTAACGTCTTTTTAAATGCAACCTGAATTGCACGGCACTAGTTAGAAGGAATAGAAAGATAGGAAAACATTTTTGTTGGTAAATTCATTCTTTTATTAACAGAAAATGAAGATAACAAAAATAAATTAACTTCACTTTCTTAAAATTAACTTAATTAATAATGGCTATATTAATTTACAAACAACAAACAAAAAAAATAAATAAGCTTCAGTTCTTTTTTAACACATGACGTGGAATGAAATGATTAGATTTAACACATAAATGCATATAAGAATCAGCATCTAAAAACTTTTCAAAAATATGTATAAGATGCATTATGATCTTTATGTATTTTTCAAAAAAAAAAAAATGTTTCAGTATATTTTTTTTGTTTTAGAAAAGACCGATTTATTTTGGAACCACAGGCCAGGTCAACCATAAGTTGAACAGGTTCAACGTCATTTTTCTTGGCCGCAAACATTTTAAAATTTTCAATTGAAATGTTTACTTCTTGGTAGGAATTAATAGTTCCATCAGGTTCTGATTCTCTTCCTTCAACAGGAACTGCAATATTTCTGGCATCATGTCAAAGTCATCTTTTCCAATTAAATTTTCATCCATCAACACAAAATTTTCAGGTTCTCTATTCAGTCTGCATTCATGAAGGAGTCTGGAATTTTCTTTAAAATTTGCTAGAGAAAAGTCATATTCTAGATCGCATTCACCTCCTAATTCAAACTTTCTCCAAAACAAGCATGTTTAAAACAACAATTAAATGGTTTTTACTGTTACAAGCTTCCAAGCATTACTAATAATATAAAAAAGATCCAACAGATAGTTACGTACAATCCTTCAACATACGAGTATAATGCATAATAGATAGTGTCTGGGATGGCAACTGGCACGCATTTATTTATCCATTACATTAAAAGAATTTGATGCTCGCTGTAGACTGCAACTTAAAAAAAAATACCGTTGAAAAAATTAACAGCGTGATGATACGAGTATATTCAATCCTGCTCTGATGTCCGTCTAAAAGAAAATATTTTGTTATTCATATGTGAAATTCCTGTCCGTGTCCGTCCAAAGGAGTGTCCGTCCAGGAGAAACTAAAAATAATGGCACAAAATTTAGTCGATTTAGTAATATGTTAAATCATTTTTACTATGATACTAGGCTAAAAAGAGGATTTTGCTAATTTTAAACCAGTTTAGTCGTACTATTTTCTTAACATTTTACTAAAGTTAAAATCACAAAATTGCTACTTTATTTTGTTAGTATCGTACTAAATCCATATGCACTTTGACATTTACAAGCGTCAACAAGTTATGTTCGCTTACTATTTTTCACTATTTTAGGCGTGTTTAGTTGTAGTTTATTTAGAAAATAAATTTAGTATGGTGCTTGTTAAAAAGCGTTTACAATTAGGAAAATATTGGTAAAGTGCTTTAGTATTAGCAACCTGTTAAGTAGTATCATGCTAAGCCCTTAACATCAGGCTGTTTAAAATCTTGCGCCAATGAAACTTATATGGAGCAATTTCCGTACAAAAAAATGTGTCCGCTTAAGAGAGGTGTCCGATTAAGGGAGGTGTCCGCAAAGGGAGATTTTACTTTTTTCGTTGTGATAATATAGAACGTTCGCCAAATCGTTCAACATGAGGCGGTTAAGGTTTTGTTATTCCAGCTATTACCTAACTATATTTTTCCCAAGCAACTCGTTGCTGAAACTCCCATCGAAATATCCTTTTTGTCTTCCAATACTTTCTCCCATGCACCGAAAGCATTATGTATTAAGAAAAACTCATATATTTCCAAAGAGCACATAGTACTCTGCCTAAAATATTATAAAATTGTTCATCACACCTTCTATTTAACTATGTACACTACTTTGTTGTCATTTCATAGTGTCTTCGCAAAAAAAAAAAACAAAAACAATTAAAAATCGCACCTTTTGCAAAAGTCAATCAACAATAAAGGTGACAAACATTTTTAGTATACCTACATAGTTTAACAACCTGTTGTGCATAGGCATACCTATAAAAAACACTTTAACTCAAACCCCACTAAAGTGGTTCCAGAGACACTGACACTAAAACGAACTGATCCGCATATAACATTCCGGTTGATTATAAACACATATGTATACCTACCTTACCTACCTACACGGTGTATTCGTATTGAGACGAAGTCGCCAACAAGTTCACCAAACTTGCACCACAGTTTATGGTTGGTATTTTTTCTTTATACAAACACACATAAATGTAGGAATACCTACCTATACAAGATCTAGAATTTTTCCCACATCCAAAAGCCATAAGCTTTAAATTTTTTTGTTTATTCGTTCGCCCTCTATGAAGAGTGCGTCGAATGTCGTGATCGTTCTACACCAACTACATCACGCTGACACAACAGTAATCACTCCATAAAGTCACTGCTCATGGACATATCTGTCGTTGTTGTTACCTGCAAGGCAGCAAATCCGAACCCCCGAACCGATTCCACAGAAAAAATATCAAGCCGGGCAGCAGCAATCCCAACCCAATCCGTCGCCGGCCTCTCTCACCATGCTGCGCTGTGCTGGTTGCTCCTTCATAACGATGCCCCCACGGGATAGTTATCCAATTTTCGTATTTCGCATCGGACCGCGACGCGACGCGCTGAATCCATTCGCATAAGCATTTGACATAATCCGCATATATGGCAAGGGTACATCAATTGTTCGCTTTGGTGATGAATAATGGCAGGAGTGGAGAATTGTACACAAACGCACCTTATTCTGCCACCATTCTCCACCTCCGACGGACTACCAGAACCATTGAAGTTTTGTCTGTTTTGGCCAAATAGCGAGTGCCAGCAACAACTGCATTATCGGTTAATTGGAAATGAATGTAAGATCGGCCTGCAATCGCCTCAGATACCCATAGCGTTGCCATAAAGGGTGTACCTATATTCTAAAGCTGCTGGTGATGGAATTGTCCAGTGTCCACACGAATCTATAGTAGAGGCGAGGAATTCCAGAACAACAAAACCAACTGCAAGAATCCCAAAGAGATTATTCTTTGGATTATTATGATTGCGCCGCTCCGATTGCGCATTGTGGTTTGGGTATCGTTGGTGGCACTATAGACTAAACATTAAGCATAGAGACTGGCATTGCAGTTGTTGTTTCCTTTGTGGATATGGCCTGAAACTTAAATATGGAATGATTGACGAACAACTCAGATGGAGTGATACATACATACATTATACATACTGTGCTTTCCCAGCGGGGTTCATGTCTCAACTCTCAACCAGCAATACCTACTCGAACACTAAAGCAATCCCAAAGCCAACACAATACAAAACTATCTGAATGCGATCAATTGTGCGCGAAAATAGCTCTAGTCTGTTTCTCCAATGAACTTGCGGTCTAAACACTATCGTTTGTTGATTCGAAATATGAATTTAATTTTATAAATTGGTTTAATTTATCGCGAATATATAGGTATTTGTGATGCGAGACTCTAAAATGATAAGGCGATGAAAAAGCTTAGTGGCAAGCGCCACCCACTTAAATGGCTCTTTTAGGTAAGGGGAAGTTCTCTTAAGTTCGGAATAAATACTCAGTTCTCAGGCAATTTGTATACATGCTCGTGAGTCCACCTACACTCGAAATATACATATATTAACATACTTAACTTATACAAAGTTTATTTTAATATTTGATAGGTAGGTATGTGAGCTTATAGGTATTTGTTGTCTTTTTTCGCATGATAGATTGATTGACTGTATTTTGTGAATGTGGTATTTCTACATCTTTATTATTTGTGAGAATATAATGTCGGGCTTTTAGTTTACCCAATACTTACGGATTAACGCTGTTGTTTTTTTTTTGTGAAGGTACAGTAAGCTCCAACAATATTGATACTACTTAAAAGCTTCAATTTTTTTTCTTTAATTTATTAGGCACAAGTGCTGTCAGATGAACATGGAGAAACACAGAGAAAAGTTAAAAAAAATACTTTAACGAATTTTTTGGGGATGTATTTGGATAGGTACAGGGTACATACATATATAGGTTATTCAATGTTAATAACAATATTTTGTATTTATCCGTTTATTTACATGGTCGTTAATACCTATAATAGGTAACTAAAAAATTAAATCTTATTTTTCTGAATTTTTAACCTTTACAGTGTAAAGATTGATTGATTATTCGTACTTATATGTATCAAGAGAAAAATATTTGTTTCATATAATTCTATAGTCTAATAAGTAGATAATATGTAATAATACTAACTATTAATAATATATATGTAGATTTGCAATGGTAAACAATTTTAGCTTAGCTTCATCGCACGAAAATAAGACAAACAAAAATGTTGCATTTTGGAAGATGGCTTATTTTGTTGTCATTAACGTTTCCTCAAAATCCTAAACCGCTGGCTGAAGCGATTTTCTTCAAGCTTGGTAGCTTTAAACAACCCATTGTTAAGGGCTTAACATTTTACCAGCTAGTAATTTCCTAAGTGTTTATTGATTGAATAACTATTTCAACATTTTTAAACCTTTTCTAAACTAGTAAATTGCTAATTAAGCACAAAGCTGAGCATTTGTAGGGTTTGGATTTTGATGAAAACAATTATTGTTGTTATGCGTTGTAAATTAATTATATGTTGATGAAAACACAACATGTGCTCTAAAAAAGTATTAGTTATTTCTATTTTCATCATTTTAACTTCATTATTTACAAAAAAAAAAAATTGTGCACCAGCAGGACTCGAACCTGGGCACCCCGCGTGCAAGGCTCATATACTATCAGATTCCATAATGGATTTAGCAAATTGCTAAAAGCTAAAGTAGCCGTTCCGTGATTTTATCTTTAGTAAAATGTTAAAATCGTTTAAAATTAGCTCAATCATCTTTTTAGCTTAGTAAATTGCTAAAAGTGGCTTTAATATTTTACTAAATCGTTTAAAATTTTGCGGCATTGAAATTAATTTGATAGTGGAGATTTTTAACGTGTTTTTTTATTATAAACCAGCTGACCCGGCGATCTTCGTTCCGCCTAAATTCTTTATTATAATTATTAAATACAATAAAAGTAACTAAATTAACAATGCCTATGTTTTTCAATCAAATCAAAATGATTGGCGTGTCGGCCAGCCTTACGCTTTTTTACTGAAGTGTTTTATGGTACACGGCATTTTTAGCTTTACTTTGGGGTGTGTACACGTACATTTTCCCCGCAAAATTATGGGTTGAATTAGTATCAAACTCGTTCCTTTACAAAGTTTTGGTGCATTGAGGTTGCGCAGCAAAATTATAACGAAGCCGACTTTCAATTTTAAATTGTGTGGCGGAAAGCCCGAAACATCTCAGAATGTTGGATAGTTGGTGGCTTCGTTTTCATCCATCACGTAGTCCACGGATTTGAATAAATGTAACTTACCGGCGATTTGATTTTGAATGACAAAATTCAAATGATCGACATCCTTGTTTTTCGGAGCCAAAATCTCTCGTGAACTCAGCCAATCATGGTTAACATAATTTTGAGCAATATTCGGGAAAACCTTTGTGATGAGCTCTTCCGGCGTTATTGTAAAGTGGAAAAAATTCGGCGGAAATTTAATCAGGCCGGTGACTAAGTCCACTGGTATCACGCCAATAATTGCCTGGAGAACTCTGCAAGGAACTTGTCATTTCGTAAAGCGACTCGCATATTTGTTTTCAATTGCAATTTCTTCACGTATTGCCATAAGGCCGATGATTTCAATCAAGCGTTCAATTCATTTGCCGGAGTTGATCTTGGAATGACAGACAGAGTTTGCCGAAAATCGCCTGACAGTAAAATCATTGCACCATCGAAACGTCGTTTATCATTTCGTAAACCTTTCAACGTACGATTTATAGCTTCCAATTTATAGCTTATCCACCGTAAATTATCTGTCGTAGGATTTTACATACAACTCGCTACGGTCGATACAAGACTAAAGTAGAAGCTACGGTGGATGGGTGGTCGACGTTTATTCGATTTGATTTTGTTAGTTTTGTTAGATTGAATCTCGATGGATGTGTTCATGAAGTAGTTATAATTATTAATTTCCATTCGTTTTTGATTCTTTTTTTTTCTATTTTCTTTGTAGTTGGTCAGTTTATATTTCTAAAATCTTAGATAACTCCATTTTTTAATGAATATATAAGCTGTTCTTCTGAAAAGTTTCTTACTTTTCCTATTAAAAAATGTAAGTAAAAGTTTTTTGTATTCTTTGCTCAATTTTTTTCTGGAGCACGTCTAAGATTCCACCTATAACTGCAATTTTGTATACCTTTAACGTCAATTGATCAATTTTAACAAATTTCGATTTCCATTAAACAAAAATCAATGGCTGTTGAATGAATTCAGTTTTACTTTTATTTTTGACTAACTAAGACCAATTTTCGTTTTGAGTTCAATTTTTATTGGTAAATAAACGGAATTTGGTGAAAACAAAATCATCTTTTTAGTGAATTTGAATGCAAAACACAAACAAAAAATAAATTTGTAAATTGACTTGAAGAATAAAACTCTGTCTATCTATCTACTCAGAAAATAAATAAAAGCATGAAATATAAAGGGGAAATGTAATGGGAGTGAACAATTTAAACTACGTGTAGTTTGCGTTCAAACCAAGAAACATTAAAATGAAACAATCAAATCTCCAGCAGTTTCCTTGTGTGAATGGCATAGACAATTTTTAAAGAAATACACAAATTTCTCTGTGTAAAAAGGGACTTTGGCCAAACCCATTCACTTAATATTTCCTTTCTAGTGATGCAAAATGAATGTGATGAATTTAAAATTGAAAATGGAGAAAAAAGGCAAACAAAAAATGGTTTTCAAACATTAATTAATATTAGTACATTTTCTACTTTCTATTTTATATATTTAAAAGTAAATTATTGGTCATAATTTTGAAATTTTCTTAATTATTCTTTGCATAAAACTCTTTCATTGCTTGTGATAGCTGTGCAGGGGTATCATTATTACAAAACTAAAAGAAAAGCTACGGTTGATGAGTTTTTTTTTAAATTACTTACTGTACAATGGATAAATTCTCAATAAAACACGGCTATTGTTACGAATATTGCCCATGGTTGAATGCAATTATCGGCATTGCTAGCTAGATGCGGTCACCAAATGACAGCAACGTCTGCCAACAGAAGGGAAAGTTGAACTATTTATAATTGAAATTGTTTAGCTTGAGAAAAGCTTGAAAAGTTCTCCGTAAATTTGAATAATTTCAAAAGTTCTCCGTATGCATTAGAGAAAAGGAAGCCAGACAGACTGGCGCCGTAACGTGTTACGTTGCAAATCGGCTTATCCCGTAAGATGCAAATATTTGATATGCATATCAAATATTTTGGAATGCAGCATTATTTAGAATTTGAAGGGAAATTTTTTTGAAACGCGCTTAGCCGCTTATGAGAAAGTTGAAAATCAAAAAAAAATGAAAATGGTTGCATGTTAATAAAAAATTATGTAAACAAATTTGTATACCAAAATGTTGAATATGCCTATAATTGTACACAGATTTTTTTAAATCAAAATATGTAAAGCCGTTTTTGAGATAATTAAGATAGAAGAAACAATTATACGCAATTACCGTTATTCTAGGGATTAAGAAACCAAGTTTGAAGAAAATCTCGGCAGTGGTTTAGACTGTAGATGATCTGCAGACTGCATCGTAATGTCAAGTTTCATTAAAATCTCGAGAGATTTTTTGCCAAATGCAAAGCTTGCCTTCAAGTTAACCTCAATGGTACAATTGGATATAACGTGCATAGATAAGAGGAGAGAGGTGGCCAGATTAGATGCCACCAAAAGTTTTAATCTCTTTCCTACATATTATGTACACATGTGTATATACATATATGCTAGAAAACCTACCCATCATATTGGAGATACCAACTCCATTTGTAAAGATCTAAGCACTAACATGCATACATATGTATATGCGTATACTATAGATGTAAATAAGATACTGGCTTGACTTTCAAAAACTTAATTTGCTTTAATTTAATTGACACATTTGTAGGTATACCACTTTAAAACCTCCTTACGCCTTTTCTGATGCATAATATCTATATGCTTAGGCAAGAACTTTTGTAGACGATGACTGGGACAATAACTTTGTGGAAAACTGCTTTAAAAAAAAAATTGAATTTGTTTATCAACTTTTACATTTATAATGTCAAAATACGAATTAAAATATATTGTAGGACACATTCCTGTTATTTTTATACCGGCATTTAGCTCCAAGTCTCACATCAATTTTAAGACCTTAACCGTAAAAGATTGGACTAATAGAACTGACGATATAAGCTCAAAACAGCCACCATATCTTTTATTTTTAATGAATTTTCAAACATAACTGTTCTTCTACACTGAACATCGATGATTTAAATGTTTTTCTCCTGTTTTGAAATTAAGATTGCCAAGCTGTATAGCTCATAGAGTAATGTTTGATACATCAAAATAATTGTCATATTGTCTACTTATTAATTAAGGAAAACCCAAATCTAACCAGTCAAAAGTAATTGACTGATATATGCAATCTTCTCAATATTACAGTTTTTTACGGTTATTGACATTCTAGGAATCCAATTTTTTTTTACCAAACATTCATCGCAATATACTCTATCATTCCTGACAATATCAGATTTCTAGGTCCACTCTTTAAAAAGATAAAATTCTTTTAGTTGATAGTGCGTTACGTAACGAAACAGCTTACCCTCCCAGAAAAAGTTATCACTTCAAAAAAGAAGATAAAAAAGTCGAGAATAAAAGATGTCACGTGTTGAATTATACCCAAGAAGTTTGTTTGCGTTTTATTTTTCTTATTTATTCGGAATCTCATCTTAAAATTTATAACATTGGTGTCAGAAGTGGGATCTGAAGATAACGAAATTCGTAACAGTACATGTACAAACATATGCAATATTGGTACCGAAATACCATAAACTACATTACTTCTTGCGTTTACATTTTTTGCAGACTACAGATTACTACTTATATGAAAATCAGGTATCGAGATCAAATCGCATATAGTATATGTACTAGCCAACTTTTTCCTAAAAGAGTTACTTACATAGTCTCGAACTTGAAACAACAAAGTTGTATCTAAGAGTGTAATCTTATTTTTCTCATCATAAGATGTATCTATATTTATCTGGTTAGACCAGAGAAGTCTACATCTCTTAGTCAAAAGAATAAACTTTATCCCAAATGTTAGTCAAGTGTTTATGATGATATCGGCTGCGGTGTCAAATAGATGGAAATCCAAATCTAGACCCCATCGGCGGACGCCAAATGAGAAAGATTCAAATGTCTATACCTACCTACCGAAAGTCTAGTCTTGGGTAATATTTTTTTTGGCACACATTACCTACAACATGGGCTTGCCATGAATAAGGTTTCATTCAACATTTGCGTCAGCCAGCATAGATCCTGATATATCTATGGTTTTAACCACAATCGTCACCCAATGCGCGCCCGATAAGGTACCGACTGGCACCATACGTTGAGGTCATACCCCTGGACACAATAGTGTTATCATTAAATCATAAGCCAAGCAGAAATATATCAAACAAAAAATATTCTATTTTCTTTGTCAAGAGCCGGTCGGTGGTGTTGTGAAAGTCCTCGTAGAGCCTCTGTCCCAAGAAAGTCACAGAACTCAAAACGATATATAAATTTCAATTATTTACCATATCTATACAATCCGAGAGAGTTTCGAGCTAGAAGTACCTTATTCAAGCTTCGTGTTGCCAACACTCTATTTGAATATGCTAAGGTGTGTTTTGGTTTTTGTCGGATAAGACAACAAACTTGGCAGACATTTTAGACCGCGATGCGAGATGTACCCGGACTCAAAGTGACCGAACAATTGCAGATATTCACTGATTACCATTTATAGCGCCTTCGGTTTCGCTTCTATAGGCCTCATGAGCCTGAACCTGAGCATGGATCACATATGGTAATAATGCATTCTTGCGGCCGCATTACCTAACATTTTGCGATGAAGAAGTCGAAGTGTCGGTCTCGGTCGACACAGTGGTTTTACCCAATTACACCATCTATTTTTTTTGGAACGGTTGTTCAGAGTTCCTTTGGGTTGCTTTTAATGATTTCAAAAATGTTTATCATAATGACGTCAAGATAGGACGCATGAGTATGTAGATACCTAATTGATAACTTTGTGCAAGCTGTAGGTGATAATTAAGGAGATACACAGTCTCGAAAGTTTCTAATTAAAATTGCTAACAATTGCTAAGACTTACGTCTGGGTACACATACTTATACATTATTATGATGAAATAACAGTGTTTGTTCTTATGGGATATTTTTTTTAAGTTGATGGGTGGTATTAACGTAGGACAATTAAGTAATATTGTGGTGAAGTAACAGTTCATTTGCGCAAAGGCATTTAATGTCAAAGTCAAGAAAGGATTTGCAAATTAATTAACTCAATTTTTTTTCTTTTAACATAGCATTCAAGAAGATGCCATCATTTAATGAACTTCCTATATTAAGTTGATGGGGTCTCTGTTGTCAACTTTAAGAGATTTTTGCCTCATTAGCTAAGAATGAATTATCAAGTTCAGAAGACATAATAGACTTTTCATAGTAGTCAACTGCATTCATTGCCATCTTTACTTGAAATGAATGGATGTCTATTGACTAGTGTTCCAGTAAAAGTTAGCATACTAGCTGAATACATTAAGGTGCTGTAACTGGAACTGGAGCCGTATTTGGATTAACTGTCAAGAATATCGAACTTGCTATGTCTTATTTATCCAGCTATACAGTTTTCTCACATTTGACACATGTTTTGTCACCAGTGATTTGTTTCCGGGCTTAAAGAGTTCGAAGCTAGTACTGGATTTGATCGAGCATGTGATTATGAAATGTCAAAAAAGCTACAAATAAAAGTTACAAACTGAATAACTCTTCCAGCATCGATTACATGTCGGTATGCAATAAAGTGATCTTTCATCACAAATTACGTGGGTACGTCCCACATTTACAAGAATTGACCCAAACCGAAAATTGTCCACAATCCCGCAAAACTAAAAGATATTCCACACTGTCCCATTAAATTACCTTACATTTAATCATAGTTTCGTTTAATAGAGAAGTGTCCAGTAGCAAACAAATTATTTGGGAAAACGAGGCGTCTGATTTCTAGTTTAAGCTTCTACATCACATGGCTTTTATATTCCACAGTTAAAAAATTAAAACTTGAAAAATAAGCTCCAAGAACAAATCCAATCTGAATATTTGCCACTAGTGCTTAAAGATTATTTAAGTAGATAGATTGGAAGAAGCGGGTCATGTACAAAAAGATGGCTACTAGCCATAAGTAAATGGGCCTTTTCTACATGACAGACTATCTGACTGTCAGTCAAACTATCAATCAGACTGTCAGCCAAACTGCCAATCAGACTGTCAGCCAGACTGTCAGTTAGACTGTCAGTCAGGCTGTCAGTCAGACTGTCAATCAGACTGTCAGTCAGACTGTCAATCAGGCTTTCATTCAGACTGTCAATCAGAATGTTTATCAGACTATCAGTCATACTGTCAGTCGGACTGTCAGTCATACTATCAGTCGGACAGTTAGTCAGACTGTCAGCCAGACTGTCAGTCAGACTGCCAATCGGACTGTGAGTAAGACCGCAATCAGATTATCAATCAGACTGTCAAACAGAATTGTGGAACTTGTAGAGCAAGTACATGCCAGTGCATTTTATTTACGTCGATATTGCAAACGGCTCGTTCAATCATTGCCAAATGAGGCATTTGACAATTTAATGGTTACACCAAAAATTGTCCTTTACATTTCTGTAATTTAAAAAAGTTGTGTACGAAAATAGTCTATTCCTTATGTGTCAAACAATTACTATAAAGCAGTAGTAATCATTTCAAAAGAAAATTATACGAGCCGACAAAATTATTGGTAAATCAAAGGTCTTAGTCCGGGAGCCAGCGACACATTTAGGTCGTCCATTTCCATAGGGCTGAATGACTCGTGGAATGCTCTAGACTTTAGTGATATATAACATCGTGGCTTCATCTGCGCCATTTTGGGTGGAATAGACAACTGCGGCCTCCAACGCACGGTAAAAAAGATAATATTTTTAGTCATTGTCTTTTGATTGAAAACTTGTAAAACGATAGTTATTAATGATCTTTTATAAAAAAAAGTCAGCTGGATGTATGCTGGTGGATAGTACGTCAGCTGATCATAGGAACTTGACGAAATAAAATATTAATTCAGTCATTAACTTTTACATGAAACTTTGACAAAAGATAATTTAAAATAAATAAAATAATAAGCTGGTTATATATTAGGAGAAAGACTGTCAGCTGATACAGATAAGGGTGTGGGGAAGAGACAGTTCGGAACATCGATCCCTATATACAATAGAAGGTCCTTCGTTTGTAGAACGTATAAGTTTTCAGCAAAGGTCATTCGATAAATTTTGAGTAACACTGTATTCATAACTTTCAAGATCTCTTATAATTTCTAAAATGTCTAACGTAATTTCTTTTTGTGTATTTTGTAAAGAGAAGAATTCAACGTTAAAATTATTCACCGAAGAAAATTTGTGCAAGTGCCATAATATACTCATAATTCGCAAATATAATAATTTAGCAGCAAGAGATGTAATATTTCCTGAACAACCAAATGATTTCCAATTGTATCATAGCGATTGTTATCGACATTTTACAGCTTTACCGCCAAAATACAGAAAATCTGAAGTTGGAGTTGAAGAACGGACATTTATATGCTGTACGCGCAAGGAGCGTGGTATCAAATCAATTCAGATAGGATATTTCCTTTCGTTTGAAAATGTTTCAGTTAATTATTTAGATCATTAAGTAAATATTAAAAAAATCAGCTGGCAATTTGTTGGGAAAAAATACGTTAGACAGGCTATTTAAAATCTTGATCGATGTTCCCAACTGTCTCTTCCTCACACCCTTTTATGTATCAGCTGACAGTCTTTCTCCCAATATATAACCAGCTGATGATTTTATTTATTTAAAATATTATATAAAATATCTTTTGTCAAAGTTTCATGTAAAAGTTAATGACTGAATTAATATTTTATTTCGTCAAGTTCGTATGATCAGCTGACGTACTATCCACCACCGTACATCCAGCTGACGTTTTGTTATGTGTGCGAAGCTCACAGGTCGATCATAGGCCAATCTATACGGTGGCAAAGTTTATATAATACTTTTCGCACGTATGTACGTTTACTTTATTTTGATGTTCATAATATTTCTGGGTGCACCATCTTTTAATATATTTCTATAGAAATTCATGAACTTATGTAGCTATTATTAGAGATATGCACAAGTGAAGAATCCTCATCAAACGTCTTATCAGATCTCCGAGAATTCAAATGGAAAACATTCTATGTACCAATACCAACCTAAACAATGTTTAAGACTTCCGATAGTGCAAAATACAAAAAAATTCAAATTCAAATAAGCAAACCATGTATGCAACGGGTTATAGTGAAAGAGTCACGTTTCATCGATTTGTAAAAATTATTCATTTTCATTCGATAGATGGAATTTGCTAAGACTGTGTCGCTTTTTAGTGGGAAATTTACCGGAGGAATGCCGTTGTGATAATAAAACGAGATAGGAATTTACACAATAAACAAGACACTTTGTATATTATTACAATAATAAAGAAACATACATATATATGAATATAGCAATAACATTTATAAGAAAATGCATTGTTTAACAGTATATTAGTAAATAATCGGTCAACTAGTGTTTATACATATCGGTTGTAGAATTAATGCTGAACTGATATTAATGATGTCCTTTTCTACTGTTTCTGCTCCCAGAACTACGCAATCATTGTTAAGCTTTTCGGAGTAATTTTCGGCTCATATTTTAGTCAGCAATTGCAAAGAACCGAAAACCAAGGAACTGCTCAAATCTTCTGGGTCTTCACATTAAGCAAAAATCATAACATTGGTTGTTAAGGCAATGAAGAGGTCGTTTTTCTATTTAAACATTAGGTACTAATCTGTTAATTTGATCGTTACGTTTAGTTATTTTTGTATCGAAAAAATATATGCATTTCGTCAAAAATCGAAGTATTGACGAAATTTATTTATTTTTTAGTAGGTAAGTATATGAAAATTATCATTTGACATTGACATGGACAAAAATTCCTAATAGAAAGCTTCATTAAATTACAAAAAAATCAATATGATTCAAAATCGGTGAGTTAAGATCTGTACAAGGTTCTCCAGAATCAAATTCCTCCTTGGACCTCGCTTAGCTTGGACAGATAAGACCAGAGAATCTTAACTCCTGACAATAAATAAATTTCGAAACACAATCATCCCTCTAATATTGAAAAGGTGTTCTTACACTTCCTATATTATTCAGCTGTTTGTTTTTCCAGTAAATTGAGAAATGCGTTTATCCAGACTATCCTTAAAATAGCGGTATTATCCTCATAATCCTTTTGTTCACCATTAAAAATCCATTGCAATCCATTGATTTGGTGCCCAGCTTTCTTGTCGAAAATGTGCGCTTTTGGTGTTGACAAACATTTGCTTCGGTGGATAGTAAACTATCTTACGAAACATGATTCAATACAATTTGTATCGGATAAAATCATTTCTGACATTCAGGGGTCTGTTCTGTCTCCAATTTTTTTTTTCATTTCATCAATTGTATACCACTCCGTTGTTTTGCTCACGGTGGCACTTTCAGTTTTTTACTTGCGATATGGGTAGTATAGGGCAAGTTTTGAATTTGGAAAAAAAATCGAACTCGAGATTTTGATCAAACTTGACATTAGGTGATAGGTACTTGCCACACAATTTTTTCTACCATCTTAATTATCTCGAAATTGGTTCTAAAGATTTTGATAGAAATAAGTGTGTGAACTCCTTTTGATAGAATCTACATTCTGGTCAAAAAAATGCTTAAATATTTTGTTATTAACGGTACCTGCCGTACAAGCATTTGTTTTTTGTTTTCGACTTTCTCATAAACGGGTCTACGTATTACGATTAAAATGTTTATATACCAAAATTTTCGGAAAATATTTTTTTTTGGAAAAAAAAATATTTAATTTTTTTAAATTCAATATTTCGAAAATGGGTTGACCATTTTTTTAAATTCAGTTTGTAAATTTATATTATTAAATACATAGAATTGTCATGCTAAAAAAAATTAGAAAAAAATATGCGTAATTTTGTATAAAAAAAATTAAGTAAAAAAAACTAAAAATATATTGAGCTGTTTCTACTCAAAATCTAGTGCTTAAGATGTGATCCACCATAAGAGCAAGTACGTGGAACCCATTCGTGCATTTTATTTTATTTATTTCAGAATCACTTTTTGCTCTTCGAATCATGCAACGTCAATATATAATTAGCGCTTTAAATTTATATTTTGAAATCATTGTTCAATGGAAAATAACTACGTACAATTTAATGCTTTTAAAAACCAATGTTGTCTTTTGTCGTTCAAACTAAACCTACCCTACTATCAATGTGTGGCGCTCATTGTATATTGCATGCTTCGGAAGTAAAATTTCAAATTTATTGCTAAAATGTAGGCGGAATTCCACAGGGTTCCATTTTAGGTTCATCACTTTCTTCCATATATGTGAATGAAGTACTAAAACTCTTACCATTGCCATGAAAACTTTTAACTGATGACCTTCAGCTGGTGAAGAGTTGCCATGTTATATGATTGATGATTATGTTGATACAATTATAGCGGGCACCTCTCACATTAGATTAGATATTGGTTAGTCAAATAATCTCACTTTGTGCAAGGCATTTCATTCCATACGTCATCAATTTGCTCTAAAATCACATTTTTCAGTAGTAGTAAAAAAAAAGAATTTGGGAAATTTCTGATTTTTAAGCTGTTTTTAAACCATCAGCATCATTACCATCCTTCAAGCGATTTTGACAGTTAAGGGCTTGCCGGATGGCAGGGTATTTCTTTTAATATGTAAACCATTTGTACTGAATTGCCTTTTCCCGGAGTACTGCTCCGAAAATTCTGATTTTTTTAGAATTATTAAAACACCTATTTGTACTTTGGGTATCTTTAATGCCGTCACACTTTCGTACCGGTTACATCTTAGCACTGTCATACTTTTAAAATTTCTATCTTTCTATTTCCACATTCTACTATATTTCACACTGTCACATTTTCATTATTTCTCTCTTTGAAACTATCACTTCATTGTTTATATTTACACTACCTTTCTTGCTCTTCACACTTCCACACATTCGTTCTTAAAACAGAATATACATTTTAATACTGTCATACAATTAAGCGTATACACTGTCGCACTATTAGTTGAATATTTATAGTATTGCCACATACAAAAGAATGGTACACTTCCACTCAGTTACACTGACACAATCTATGAATTTAATATTGTGGCACTATAGCAGTGCCGTAGTTGTAATTATGTTAACCCAAAAGTGCCACACTGTCATGCTGTCGCACTTAAAACCAAAGAAACCCGACACAATCCCACACGGTTGGCATGTGTCGAGCCAAGTCCATAAAGTCCATAAATAAAACAAAACGAGAATTGATATATCTTCTTCAAAATACATTCCCCTAACTTAAAATATAGATACTGTAATAATTTCAAAATTCAATACTCACAACTGCAAAACTGTAATCGAATGCATGGTTTTTTGTCAGTAGAACATTAATCATGTGCATATTCTATCACTTTAGAGGTGAACGAAATTAACACATTTAATCTTTAGGAGCGTATAACCATTCCGACAGGTCGGGATAATCCTCTTTGTTCAGAAAAAAAAAATCAGACAACTTGAATCCTTCCTCATCCAATGAGGGCGATTTTTACGGACAACATCGTCATGAATTTCTTCACGCATTTGTTTATGTCTTGTGATTGAAAATTTCGATAACATTTTTTCGTACCTACCTATGTACATTACTTTGTTGTAACAATGTCTGAGTTTCGTCCATAAAAGGCTGCCATGTATTATAAACGCGTTTCCCCAATAAGGTAGGACCAACAAACAATTCATTTCTGACCAAAGCCCATACGAACACAGTCTGTCCAGGCTAGACCCTCTGGTTCTGATGGGCATTGCATCGGCACTTGTTCGGTGACCAAATTGAGGGAATGATCAAAGGAAGTTTTCATGCTTACCATCTCTATTTTTCCAACTCCAAGGCAAATGGAAACGAAGCGATGTCAACGACACGGGCGGACGATCATATTAACTTTGCAAATAGAGTTTTTTCAGGAGTGATCTGGAGCTAAAATAAAAGTACATGGAGATCTCGAAAACAGAATTTGTGATCAAGATTCCACTGTGACAAATAAAATTATCCCATTTAGCTGCGGATCCTGTGATAGCTGCAAAGCTGTCGTTTAAATAGCCAATAAACATAAACCTGACATCGCTAGCCTATTCGAAATAGAGATGGCGTGGCTATGTTTCTCTGCGTCGAGTATGTCTGTCAGACCTGCGAGTTAAAAAGTGACATTATGTGAAAAGATAACATAATTAAGGCAAAGTAATGTTGTAAAATTTTACTACATCACGAAACATATAGCTATATGCATTGCAGGGCAAGTAGGTATAGTGTAAGTGCAGCAACCCAACTTTTCGATCAAAGCGAATTATTGAACATCGAAAACAATTATGCTATTCTGATTTGGATTCGAATGCGTTAGCATCTTGATCTTTTTTGGTGTGACGGGAGACACCGTCTTGTTGTGGGCTAACACGATATAAATTATATCCTATTGCTCGCTATATGCTCTGCGTTATACTTCCGCCATAGAAGTCCAATTAAGAGTTTATTGTACGTGATTTCTATCGCGCTTCCACATCTCGAGCGCCAGAGACAAAAGGGAGTGGAATAAATGTGAAGTTTTGTCACATCGTTCAGATCACTGCGCACAGGTTCACTCTGGATTAATTGTACTTTTATCTTTTCTCATAAAAGGCCTTTCCAATGACAGTTCAGTATACACAGAGTATTTTTTTATAAGCCGACCGATACGTGACGACTCGACGGTATATATTATGTGGGATTTTTAGAAGATTGAGCCCTCCCTAATGAAAGATAAAACTGTGGGTGATTGTTCTTGAAAGATGACTTTGGAAAATTGTCATTGCGCTGACATCGTTGTCCACAGTTGTTGGGGATAATTGCATTGGGAGCAAGAGTTGTTTAAATATTGCGTGCAAAGTTCATCAATATCAAGCCATCGCTGAATGAATCAAAACTACGATAATGTTTTTGATGACACATAATAATGCCTACGGAAAATTAAGACCGACTTAATTAAGTTTAGGACATTAACCCTAAAGGCTAGATGATATACATAGTTTTCGTGTTGAGTGCCGGATTATGCAATTTGTATCGGAATCTTCGTCAAATACCTTAACTTTTCTCAAACTTATTCAATCATTATCATTTTTACATTGATTCGAGTTTCCGGATACAGTAGACGCTTGATGTAATGAATTTATTAAAACTAGGCATCTTCATTCTAACGAAGTTGTTCACTTTTGCAAGCGTGAATCCTAAACTGTTTTCCAAATTCCACTTCTGTTCGATGTTTTTGTTATTCAATTTTACTATCGAAAAACTAAAATTTCAGAAAGAACACTATGTAGAGTAGAAAGTTCACTTTATAGAAACTCAATATATCGTGCATCTACTGTATAGTATTCTAAAACTGAGCAGATCTAAGATCGTCCATCAAAAATTAAACTCTTAATTGGATTTGATTTGTATAGAGGTTTCAGTTTGAGAGAGGTAAGTCTTGGTTGTTATAAAGCCAACCCGACTGAGGAAATCGGAAAAAGTTAGAAAAACTGGAAATACCTGCAACATTCATATTTAAGCAAATAATCTTACATGAGCAGCAATTAAGAAAAACAAAATACACTATAATGATCCAAATGCCATAAACATATTTTTGTTCAAAAAGAATCATTCAAAATTATACCTCTTCGTGCCAACCTTCAACAAGTGTTCTGACTCTCCTAATATTAAAAGTTGCATGAGACATATAATTGTTGGGAGTTCTTAAAGATCTCGAAAAACACAATTCACTACCTTCCCGTTATTTTGGGAAGGCAGTATTCCGCGCTGCCAAAACTACTGCGTAAGCTTTTTAATCTACCTACTCTTCTGATCTCTAGCCGAGTGGATCCCAGGATGGTTATCTAATCACAGCGGATCTGATGGTATTTCTTCTTGACTTCGTTTTAAAGAAAGTAAGATTATTGCGCTTGATTATTCAAGGACATTCGAAAGAGCCCTCCCATCAAAAATGCATGCATATCGTATTGATGAATTTATTCTTCCTTTGGATTAGAAATTATCTTCCAGACCGCCAAATACATAGCATGAGTCGTATTGGAGACTTTTCAAGGCTAATACTTATAAAATAATTGCTGGTGTGCCACAGGGTTCCATTCTTGCCTGAAACTTCTAATTCATGAAGTTTTTTTGCTTAAGGCATAGTATTCTCAGCTATGTATGATCCTTTTTAGATTCCCACCAATGTCCTCTGGATGTGGAACTACACCGACAGCGTATGATAAGCACATTAAAATCTGATTTCGAAATCATAGTCCAATGGAAAATAAAATGCGCTGAAAATTGAATGCTCAAGAACTCAATGATGTCGCAAAGTCGGCAAAACGAGACACTGCCCATTACCGCTCTCTATGGGGGATATTTGTGTCTAGAAAACCGAATAACTTTCAGTTCAAATCGGTAAGTGCATCACTGGAAATGGCCAGCTTTTGTAGGGTGATCACATATTCGTTGTCGCCTAGAATGCTGCAAAGTGTTTTGATTTTCTATATGAGCTTACACCAAAGAAACATTTCAGGAAACATTGCTTAAAAAACGTTTTTGAAATGTTTCTCATTGTTTAAAAAACATTTCAGGAATACTTCGGAAATGTTTCTGATTCTTTTTTGCTATGTGGGTGCTTCGAGCAACGTTTGTGAAATAATGTTTCTTTGTTTCCCTTTCATGTTGTCAGTTATGTGCTTGAAGATGTTTTATCAATATGGAAAATGTCACTCTTTTATGACATTTTATGTTTATGGATGAAGAATCACACACTCCATATCTCTCTAACTTTGTTAATGCTTGAGAAATATAGAAAGTTTTCCGTTCGAAATAGGAAACAGATAAATATTTTATAAACATTTTAGAAATGTTTCGAGAATCTCCCAGACCAAAATAACCATTTCATAAATGTGTGTTAAGGTGTGTCCACACCAACGAAACTTTTATTTTGTGGACACACCTTAACACGACACAAGAAATATTTCTGCATTTCTGATCTGTCTGTAATCTATAAAGCCTAAAATCGTTTAAAGCTTGAATACAACTGCCATTTCTGACAGGTGCTGTCATTACTTATGGGTATATCAGTCACTCATTAATACTACAATTAAATCTGGAAACAACTTTCAAATCTCGATCTTAAGAGGAGATCTTCGAAGTTTTGAATGAAATATGTTTCCAAATTTAATTGTAGTCTTGGTGAATGACTTACACAAACATTTCTGAAAAAAACATATCTTCATCATTTGATGAAGACGAAGACAAAGCAATCAAAAACTCCACTAAATTTATAAAATTTAAATTATTAACTTTTTCGTCCATTATTTGTTTATTTTTTAGCACGGATTGGCACAATTTCACAACAAATTATTAACAAAATATTTTCCATTTGATTTTTGACAGAAAAGATTTTTAACATGTATATGTGTTCATTCAGATCAAATTTGAGACTTGATCTATATTTGATCTTTTTGTTATAATGAAACTCTCAAAATTCAAAAAGACCAAATCTTTTGACAGAAAAAAGCAAATCTTCCCTTGAATGGTACTCTATATAAGTTGAGCCTCTTGCACGTGCGGTTAAACTTTTTAAGGGTAACCAAAACCCCTTGAGTTCGCCCAAATATATACAAGCAGACAAATTGTATTAAATCCGATTTCATTGTTGCTGTTGAAGGATCTTGTAAAGTTGAAAACAATAAAGATGTCAGCAAAATTATGTTTGAGATTGATTTCGTAAAAATGATCATATATGTATATATCTTTTAGCCCATTTAAACGGTGCAATCACAAACTTTGTCATGGAAAACCGCTGAGCTGTATTCCATCGAATTTAAATGTACTTTTGAACTACATTTTGCTTTGTTCCCAATCCAAGCAATAATGTGGTTGTGACCAGAATTACTTAGATTCACTCTGCATAACTGAAAACCGCAGATAGAGTAAAAAGAATAGGGTATTGTTCACAATTCTTCTTTGGACACAAACCTGCCTTAGGAAAGCCATAATGCATTGATGCCATTTGGATTGCTAAGTTAAGTATTTGCACTAACTATTCGCACCTAACCAATAACCATGGTTCTTTGGGTTTCATGGTTCTTGATTTTAATGTTGAATGTGGCGGGCAACTGGCCAGCCAGCCAACCAGCCAAAAACAACAACAATAACAAATGAGTTGTTTGTTTCAAATGATTGATAATTTATTACGATGTAATCCTTTGGATAAACCCTTACGTGTAACACGTTAGGTACCGTATTATTCTTTGAGTACTCACGTATTACGGTTTGTTAAACTGGACATTGCACTGCCTGTCTCAAGTTGGCCGCTTTGGTCGGTTCGATGGCTAACAGGCGATGCATAATATAGCAAAATAATGCAGCAACAGTTAGTGTGGCGATGGTGCAGCGCAGCAGAATTATTCTTATCGGTTATTGTGGTTGCAAAAAAAAATAAAAATATATAAAACACACAATATAGGTATATAACTCAAGACCAGAAGCAGCATAACAATTAGAACTGAAGACGGAAACGACGCGGATCATTAATTTATCTCGTTACTTGCGGACACACATCCCACCACTTTGAATCGCATTGTTAGCTCTGGTGGTCGTAGAACATGCATCTTTGAGATAACGAGATTGAAGAGACGCGACTTGATCATTCGATCAATTGAATGCATAGGCGTCTACATCGTGGAACGTGCAAGGGAGTCTGGTTCCCTAGTTTAATTTCAACTTCTGCAAATGTCTTTCTGTTAAAATAGTTTAGAATATATTTTTAATGTCTCTAAAATTTATTAAAAGCTTGGTATCTATCGTGACTTGAACATAGGCATTTGTTTAATTCAAGCTTTAAATACGTGAGACTCATTTAATCATTTTATGTTCAAAAATATTTCTATTTACGCGTCTTTCATGTGCTCAGGTGTATTTACTTTAGAATTTCATGGTGAATAACATTTTCGAAATTTTGATAAAACGTTTTATTTTATATAATTCTGGAAGTTTATTTCTTCAGTCTATGTACTTTCATAAACTCTTTTTAAAATGATGGAGTAAATCGTTCAGGCGAATTCGGTTGCTCGATTTTTCTTTTTAATTCACTTTCAGATTATGAGAACTGTTTTTCAGCAAATTAATTTAGTATTAAATTTTCGTCGTTGGCTCTTTAGCATACATGTATAGTAAATAGTTAACACAGGAAAACCGCGCAAATTCGATTGGTTAGAGTTTAAAAAGGTATGTTTGATTATTGGTTTTTTCATTTTTTTTTGCGTGAGACAATCTAAGTAGGCAAGACAGCACACATCTAAAGCAAATGCGATATCTTAAATACTATTTTGTATTGCACCTGTACCCCCAATAGAACAATTTTTGCGGGCGCATTTGTTTTACTCCGAAATGAATAAATCCTAATGACGATAAAGTAGAACAACATAAATTAGTTTTCAACAAATTGTTTTTTCTTGTATATCCGAAGTTTGATATGAATCTGACAAACTGTCAACTCGAGTTACATCAGGTTTATTGGCTAGGAAATGGTAGTCATATCTGATTCAGCTACATAGTCCACTTCGATCTCAATAAGTAAGCTTAACCTTATTAAAATATATTGTTGTTTATTTATCAATAGCAAGAGAACTTGCTAATTGTTTCGCTGAATGCTGGACCTATCGTAGGAAGAGCTAATAAGAAGAATACTAAATTAATTAAATTGTTAGGTTCTTTTATACTTAATTCAATTGAAGTTGTACCAGATAAAAACGAGTGTGGGACGTGATGTCGATCTGCTTGATGACACTTAAGGTACTTCGCCTCAGGCTTCTTCATATCTCATTCATAAATATTATTCGTTCTGATTTTAATATTAACCTAGTTAGAGTTCTTAGAACCGATTTTTCAATTTCCAGATAAACATCCAGTTAGTTGTCAGAAGAATAAACTTACTTGACTGTTAAACAACCGGATAACAACATCGATTTTTTCAATCACGAAAAAACAATATATAGAATAATTTAATTTGAACGTCACTTTTATTTTGAGTATCGAACTTTTCATAGAAATTAATTTTTTATTTAACGTTATAATTTAACGCAATAATTTTTCAAAGTGTTTTTGACATCGAAAATAGATATTTATTTTATTCCTCAGTTAACTTCTTATTCCGTCTGCTTAACTGACTATTGAAAAATTGGCCCTTAAAAATAAGACAAATTTGAAATTACGATCATAGAGAATACTAAAAAAGTGGGCCCCGCAATTCCGTCTTTCTGTCAGTCTGTTAGTTTGTCAGTCTGTCAGTCTATCTGTCTGTCCTCGAGTCTACAGCCTAAACGGGTTGAAAAGATTTGCTTCAAATTTGATATGTATTGTTTTTTGGTAATATGCCCACACGTTTCTTCATTTTTTTTAAGATGACAAATAACAGTAGCCCCCATACATTTTATTTGGCCAAAAACAAAAATCTTATTTTTCTCAAAAACGGCTAAAAGAATATTAAGAAAAAATCGGTTCATTAGTAAAGGGAAAGGGAACCTTTTGGTATTTTTTTTTCTTGTAAAAAAATGTTTAGTTCTTGTACCTCTAGTAGTACCATTTTTTTTTGGTTTTCGATTTTATGGGAAACTGTTAATTTGTGTTTCTTGAAATTTTTTACGCAAAAGCGCCTAAAAAGTTGAATCACATTATTTAATTTTTTATTTGGAAATTAAAAAAAAACTTTTTAGGTATTGTTGAATAGTTAAGAAAACTATTTTCCAAAATAAAAAAAAACAACGGTAGCTCCAATACAAATATTAAAAAAACCGTTAAGAAAAAAAATTATTTCTCAAAAACATCTCCAATAATTTTTATAAAAAATATGTGTGTGTTCTTAAATTAATACTGTCCACTTTCAAGTATAAATATATTTTATTTTTCGTACTTATTAACGGTACTTCCCATAGAACTACTTTACATTTACATTTTTGACTTTCTCACTATAAAAATTATATTTTTTATACAAATGCTACCTGAAAGTATCAATAAAACTGCGTACTCAAATTTTCAAAAACAAAGTTTTTCGATTTTTAAAAAATAAACAATTCTTTTTTATGATAAATAGATTTTTCAAAAACCAGTCACTGATTTTACTATCTTCAAAATAGCGTTTCAATTTTTTTTCTGAAAATGTTTTTAAAATCTTATACATACAAAATATTTTTTTTTTAAACCGCTCCTACGATTTCTAATTTTTTTTTGATATATCCTTATTTATCCATGTATTCTTATATATCCAGGAATTCAAAACATTTAACCATGTGTATTATCCATTTATTTCTACCTTATTATAGGTTTAATCTTTTTACGAATTTTTGCGTACGTCACTTAATACTACATATTGTACTAAATTTATATATACATTATGTGTCTTTAAAAATTACATGAATCTTAAGTATGCATATTTACCAACCAACATCCTTTATTTTCATTATCTTAAGTACATATTTACATACTTATGTTCCATCCATGTACATATTTATCTGCTGACTTACATAATTAAAATCCATAAACTAGATTTAAATATACATTTGTAGGTAGGTACCGATATGTATTCCTTGAATCATCCATTCGACAATTCATTATATCCATTTTTCGGTTTCAAAAATATAGGGCTGGAATTCGATATCTGTCAAACTAAGTTGTTAAACCAATTTTTTTTTTTTTAGTTGAAAGCCTGACATTTACGAAAACGGATCGCTTAACTATCGCACAACGCATACAAATTGTTAAAACCTATTACCAAAAATGGTGATTCTGCCACAGCCACATATCGTGCTTTAAGAGGAGATTATGGTTTACATAATCGTCCAACTACGCAAGCAATTTGCAAAATTGTTAAGAAATTTGAATAGACTGGATTGTTTATAGATATTGTAAGGCCTGTGTATCATCGTTTCGCTCGTACCACTGAAAATATCGCTGCTGTAAGTGAAAGTGTTGCCGAAGACACGAATGTGTCGATTCCTCGTCGTTCTCTGGAATAAGGACTGTCTTACAGTCCATTATGGCGTATTTTGCATTTGGATCTACACCTACATCCATATAAAGTCCACCGCACACAACAACTGAAGCCAGATGACCATTCATAACGTCGTAGATACGTCGAATGGGTGCGTGAACAACAGGCGGTGGACGTCGATTTTTCGAACAAAATTTTCTTTAGCGACGGAGCATATTTCTCACTCGGTGGGTATGTTAATAAACAAAATTGTCGTATTTGGGGTTCTGAGAATCCTCAACTAATTGAAGTGAAGCCATTACATCCACGAAAAGTCACTGTTTGGGGCCCTCTTTGGTCCGGAGTTGTGATTGGTCCTTACTTCTTTGAAAACAACGATGGAACGACTGTCACCGTCAAGTCGGAGCGTTATGGTCATATGGTAACCGACCTTTTTTTTGTCTGCTATTGAAGAATACGACTTGGAGAATATGTGGTTTCAACAAGACGGTGCCACATACCACACAACTGGAGCGAATATAACTTTATTGCAATAGACATTTCCTGACCACAAAGACCGCGTTTGTGCAGATAAACCTTTAACTCTTGAGCACTTGAAAACCAACATTCGTCAAGTTATGGCTGAGATACCGCCCAATATGTGTCAAAAAGTGGTCGAAAATTACCTCAAAAGAATCGATGCTTGCAACAATTCACTTGGTGGTCATTTAAATGATGTACTGTTTCCCACATAATGTCAACGTTCAAACTTTATTTTCGAACCCGCAAAATGGATAACCCTTTACTAAGACTCAAGGTTAATTAAATTGGTCTTAAACCTGCATAGGATAACTACACTACATACCTACTAAACAGCGATAATGTTTAGCTTCATTAAAGTTGTTAGCTACAGAGCTAGTTCGTACGATCCAGTCATACATTTTATTTATTTGAGAAACATGCAAAATTTATATCTTGCAAACACAAATTTCACGCTAGAAATGAATATCATGTGAAAAAAATTTCACGTGAGGTTTACATCATACGTGATGAATATGTCAGAAATTATCAACTACCACGAAAAAGTATTATGAGATAAATTATTACTATAACATCACATATATATTGTATATATTTGTATTTACGAAAGCTGTCAACACAATTCCAAATGTCCATCAGTATATATAAATCCTTTATAACTTTATAATTTTTGATTAAATGAAAAAGAATGTATCTTATATTGATAAATGTTTTATTTAATGTCGGTAATTATGTATGGAATACAATATCAGGTAAATGTCCGCCTCTGTTAGTCTCACAAATGCGAGCTCTTTTGAGCACATTTTTCATTACATTCCTAAAAATTTCACGAGGTATTCCATTATTTTCATCACAAATATTTTGTTTGAGTTGCTCAAGCGTTTCTGGATTGTTTGCATAAACCTTGCTTTTCAGATGTCCCCACAAAAAGAAATCCGGAGCAGTCAAATCAGGCGACCGTGGAGGCCAATCAACATCACCATTTCTTGAAATAAGTTGTTGTGGAAAGAGGTCTCGCAGTAATTCACATATCCATTCAAATGAAAATGTGAATCGTCACTCATTATGATTTTTTCATGAAAATCGGGGTTGTCATGGGCTAGCTGTAACATCCTATTGGCATACGTACGGCGGCGTAAATGGTCTTGTGAAAGAAGCTCTTGAGTCAACTAAATCTTAAATGGAGACAAATGCAAATCTCTGTGCAAAATTGTGGCTCAAGTTGTTCCTTGAAAACCAATTTCCTGAGCACGGCGTCGAATTGAGGTTGATGGATTGTTTTGAACACTTCTTAGAGCAGCAGTAATGTTTTCAGCCGATCATGCAGTTGCAGTACGTTGTGGTCTATGCTTGGACCTATCACCTACAGACCCTCTTTCTTCGAAATCATTCACTACACGATAAATAGTGCGATTTGTTGGCACGTTGCTTATCCCAAAAATTCCACGTTACTTTTTCATGGTCACAGTCATCGATGATTGATTTTGATCAAATGATTTAACGATTAAAGCACGTTGGTTTATCGAATATATTTCCATAATAAATTTGCCACGTGTCTTCTTCACGACTGCCAAATATGAACTGTTAAGACTAATGTTTACCAAAATGGCGGCAAAACAAAGTAGTATACCTTCCTGGAGGACACCCTGTATAATCAGTTTTTTTTATCATAACATTTAGGCAGGTTAGGCAGACGGCAAAATCCATTCTTATCGATTTTGTAGCATACATTTGTAACATAAACGTAGAAAACAAAATAAATCAATCAAGCTTCATTTTTTTGGAGTTTTCGTTCAATTATGCGACTTCGGTTTTTATGCATTTGATGTTATTTCCCGTTGGTTATGCTTATCTTTAATTTTCGAATATAAAATTGTGTTTATTAAGAAGTTTCTATTTTGTTCAAAATACTTGCATATGGCCATTTTCTAAAACTAAGAAAAAACTCGAAATTTCAGTGTTCCTTATATCCGTATTTTACTGTATTAAAAAATTAAAAAAAATGCAATAGAGTGAGTAAGAGATGGCCGATTAAAAAAAATATTTTGTAAAACTATTCCAAAGACTTCCGTATAAAAAATCGAATAGCTATAATGTTTAGCTATTCTAGTCAAAACCAAAATATTGTAAAAAAAAAACGTCCAATTTGAAAAAAAAATTCTTAACATTTATATTTAAGGTTTCCAATACTAATATACCTTCATTATGATGTCAACAAATTGAATCTGATTTGCCGCTCACATTTATTTACTGGACAAAAGCTACATGCAAACTCCTGGAGAACATCTCGATGCGACAATCTTGACAAAAAGATCTGTTTATTTTTATTTTCGTATATTTCAACTTCCCAATACACAACATACATATATATAGATAGTTATAATAGGTAATATTTTCACATATTTCGTGTCGATTCTTAGATTACGCACCACCGAACACTATTAATATGCTTGGTTTAAGGAGCCTAAAGCTATCCTGCTATCCGACTATGCAGCGCTCATACGTTCCTGGTCGCTAGTTAACGTGTGTTTTTTGCACATTTGCAACAAATCTTTTATAGCCATTTTGATGGTATCGCCCCTTGTCATACCACAAGGCTAACAGGAGATTATAAGAAGATATTATTATTGGCGGTGGACATCTCCATAGTGTGTCTTGTCCTAGGTTCAGATTCAGATTCAGCATATATCGGCCTCAGAACAGAGGCAATATGTTGTTGCAATAATGGTATTTAATTTAGCGTGGGATAAGCTAAGCTATAGTTGGAAGATAAGATTGTCATACATTTTAATGCAACTCTCAATAATATAGACATGTTTTCCTTTTGTATGTAGACATATGTACTTGGTATGTGTATATGTTGGAGATGGTTTAATCTTTAGCAATGATGCTTGTATTTGCACAGGCTGATCTTATCGCGTTTTCAAAGAATTATATATTTGTCTGTCCACTTTCGGATTGATTTTAATGAGTTGATGTGCATAACTTAATTTTAACTATAAGGCTTTAATGTTAATAGGCTACCGCAAGGAAAAGATGTAATAATTATTAAATGAAAAGTGTTAATCACAAGATTTGAGATAGTATTTTGTTTACAATAAGGAATATTTTCACTCATTGCACTTTAAGTTCGTTATAGGAAAGCTTTTACAACTAAGCCTATCTGATAAGTCTATACACTAAGGTATCTTATAAGTGACTATATTCTAAAGAGTATGACCTCGATAAGTACATACATATGGATGCGATTTAACTCTTATTTTCATTTACCTAAACATTTAATTTTAAATTTACTGTGTGCTTTTTTTATGTTGACAATACAAAATGTTTGAACCAATACAAGTAACACAAATTTGAATATTTAAAGCATTGGTACTTTTCCGTGACCTGCGAAAATTATGTACTGCCCAAAAATGCCACAGAACGAAGATGTCGTGACTTCTGAACGATATGTATGACTTTCCTTTCCTTAGCTCACGATTAAGAAGCGAAAGTTAATTAGGTTTGTCTTTATAAAACACTCGAATACCTCGATGGCGCGTATCAGTCTCATCGTAAGTTCCAAAGAATGGACACTTTATTTCAGTCAATTATTTTGGTCGTAACTACATTCGCAGCATTCGGGGATGTAAGTCATTTTTTCTTCCCAGAGGCAAATCTATTTCAACCACCTCATACACCATTCCTGTATGCACCGCCTCTGCCAAATCCTGTTCATCAATCACCATCTCAACCAGTTAGCTCCACAACTGAGTTCTTCCTGCCGGAGATCATATCAAATCGAAGATTTAAAGATTCTCGTCAGCAGGGAAATTTTATACCCCTCAACCACTATCTTCCTCCGCCTATCGACAATGGACATCCTTCGCTGACATATTTACCATCAAAAACCGAAAAACCGATTGTTGTATTGGATGAGCCATCAGGATATAATTACAATGAACCATCAACCAGTACTTCAAATCCAAATGACGAAGAGCCCTCGTTACAGTTTCCATCGGCACTTCTGCCTCCAGCTCCCGAAATGCCAGTTTTTGTTGCAGCGCCACAAGCAACAACCTCAACAACAAAGCACCCGAATCAAGGATACTACTATGAGGCACCAGAGCCATCATTTCAGGATTCTATAGCGGGGAAAGCCCCACAAGTCCGACTTCATGTGATAGAGATGCGCTGTCTTGATCAAAACAGGGGATTTTTTCGAGCCGTTCTGAAAATCGAAAGTTTCCTTAGTACAACACCCACCATTGAAAACGATTCCAATGATCCAAAATGCAGTGTTAAATTGAGTCGAAATTTACTCATAATAAATATTGAAGCAGAAGACTTTCAAAAATGTGGCATTCAGTATTGCGGGCAGCAGCTTTGCCTGCGTCTGCGATTTCCATCCATTAGAGGCATACGAACTAGTTTTGATTCTTTGCTAGCTTTGCGTTGTAAGACACAAAATCGAGTGGCAGCAAAAACACATGCCCTTAAAATGGCAATTTCAAATGACATGTAAGTTTGAATTGCTTAATTGAAAATCTATTAATAGTGCTTAAAGATATTTTGATGTTAATAGGCAAGCGAAAAATACCTATGTTTATGCACACGGAGGGGGGCAAAACGAATTTCGGACGCATATTGAGCTGCTGCGAAAAACCTCGAGTGGCTACAGCAAGAAACTAGAACCAAACGATGTTGTCCGTTTGGGAGAGGAATTATTGTTAAGGGCTCATGTTGGACCAGGTGATGGTAAGTGTAACAACAAAAAATAACATCAAACTAAAATTTTGCACATTGTTACTTGAGTAAACAAATTTGTATTAAGATAATTCAGTACGAGGGAGCGTATCGGAATCCCGCTTTTCGGAAATCCCAAAAAAAGTTATAAAATCCCGTCTTCTAAAATACGGTGTTTTTAAAATCCCGTTCTATTATAATCCCGCTTTTTTTAAAATTCCGTTTTGTAATTTGATCAATGTTACACACAAAACTTTACATATACCCAAACTTGATCCCGCCCCAAACACTATATTGTACAAGGCAGGGAGTGAAGGGGGCAGCATATTGATTCCTTAAGTGGGATATTAAGAAACTGGGTAATAAAAAACGGGATTCTAAAATAAGGGATTCTTAAAAGGGGGATTTTAAAATGCGGGATTGTAAAAGTCGGGATTTTCATAGTGGGATTTTAAGAAACGGGATTAGATATAGATAGATAGATACATTCTTTATTTTTTTCGAGATCAACTTTGTACATAGTTTGACTTAAGAATGCGGACATATCTATTCTGCCGTCTGCCAAACGGAATAAGCGGAATAACGAACCCAACCCTTATCGAATTGAATTGAATTAAAATTCTTTGCTTTGACAGTTATTTTTTTGCAGTTCTTAAATGTGTTGATTTTATATTTCGATATTTTCTATCATTCCAAACTCATGTTTTTCATATGGCTCGAAAATTGCAGGTTTTTTTTTTTTTATAGAAAATGGAACACGGTAAATTTACGCTAAATTATATAATTTGCAATTGTGAAGTTCTTGGCCAAAAATCAATGACAATGATGCAAGTGGTTGTAGTGGGGGTGTCAATCGTGGTAATTTGAGGTTTCCGCTCGTGGTGGATATTGAAACATAAAATAATTGCAATATTGAGAAATATTGCTCATTGTCCCGAAGTCAACCAATATATCCCTTAGATCGTATATGTAACCCAATCGTTCTTTTTGAATTGTCACCTTTGGCCGTTTGTTTTGTTGATATTCCAAATAATGTAGTTTGTAGTTGCTTGTTGTATTTGCTTTGTGCGTGTATCGAGCAATATTCCAACATCTTAATGGTGGAATTGTTGCAAAAAAAAGCAACTAACTAAAATCAATTTTTACAATACTGCAAATTAGTGAATTTTACGGTTTTAAATCTACCAAAAATACAATCACAAAAATATCAATATTCAATGCAGAATTTATTGTTGTTGTGAAACAAACATGACAGATGAGCTGTCAAACTGAACGTCATATTAATTTTATTGAGATTTGTATGCAAAAATACCATCCGAATTATCGACCTCTACTGTGGGTTTAACAAAGATTTTTTATCAATCCTTGTTCTGAAAATTGCGAACACAACAAAAAATATTAGTCAATAATAAGATTATAGAAAATACAAGAATTAGATGTGTGTGAAAAGTTAAAAATGTCATTTAGACTAATTTATGGTTTCAGTGAGGAATATGGTTAAACAAAACTAGCCAATAATTTGAAGTTGCCATTAAATTAATATTGAAACTTTGAACCTACCATTTTCAAAGTGATGTTTGCATATCTATCTAAATCTAAGATCGTTTATTATGTTTCTATTAAATGTTATTTTAATTTCAGGTTGGAACTTTACAAAGCTAACTGATGTCAATTTGCAACTTATTTCGGGAACTGGTGATCTCACTCGATCAGTAAATCTCATTACATCCCATGGATGCGTGAATCCTTCAATGCGAAGTATATGTCCACAAATTCCAACTTTTGATCCGCCCCTTGGTTATCGATTAATGTTTAAGGCAGTGATGTTCCAAGAGATGCGCAGTGGCGAAGAAATAGTTTTGAGTATGAAGATAAGTGGTTGTTTGGAACAAAATGATTGTTATATTAATGTGGAAGACTGCAATGGAGCTGGAAGTGCTGGAGGTGGTAATTTTAAAAGACAAAAAAGAAATGTACAAAAAAATTCGACAGGCTTTTCGGAATTTCCGAGTATATCGTTTCGTGTGGAAATGCCTCTCAGCGAACAGGAAATAGGAGAATCAACCGCTAATATTGAATCAAAGGCCATAGCTCAACGTTGGATAATAATTGTTGTTTCGTTGATAATAGGATCATTGTGTTTCTTGGGATTGATTATATGTTGCATTGTAAAACGAAATAAAATCTTTTTGGGAAAATATTAACTTTTTATGTGTGAATAAATAATTTATTTAAAAAAAATTCTAACAAAAAATAGAAAACTAAATACATTGACTTTTTAGATTCGAGTTCGTAAGTCAGCTCTTTTGTTTTAACATAATGCCGAAACAAATAAAATTATATTAAATCCAATTTTTTTCCTCAAATCTGGTCACATTTATTTTATATTCAAATCGAAAAAGCTCTCTCTATCTTTCTCTCTGAGAAACTTTCTTTTTTCAAAAATATTTACTACAACAACGGCACAGTCAATATTTGCACGCTAAAAAGCTCCATCAATTTTTTTTAAGAGAACAAAACAATAAAGTGAACACAAAAAAAAAACAAAATAAAAGAAAACGAATCAAATTTAAAATGAAATGTAACAAACTTGGAATAGTGAATGACGGGCTCCAAAATTACAACCACATTGAAATAATATGTGTGTTAAAGAAGGAACAAAATTGTTGTGGCTCTTTCGCTCTCTCGCGTAATTTCTCATTTCTATCATCATTGGCCTGGTCAGCTAGCGGCGCCGATAAACAGTGGGATAGAATGTGTAAAGATATTGGAATGAAAATAAAGGACATATTTTGGATGTTTTAAAGAAGTAATAATACATTTAAATTTGACACAATATATTTTTTAATGAAAGATAAGATCTTTGTATTTAAAAAAAATATGTACACGCGCCAGAAGTAAAACTGACATAACTCCATCCCCCATAATAACACCATTTTCCGATTGTACTCCGTCAATTCGCCATTAGAACTTTGATTAGCTTTTTTATAGAGATAATGATAATGACAGTTTTAAAAATGATTTCGGGCAAGTAACCGCAGCGGCTGGCTCGAATTAATTCCAGCCAGGAGGCCAAATTTTCGACCACTATTTGCAGCAATTTGGGACGTATGTCAACAATAACGTGCCAAATATTCTTTTTCAAGAGCATGTAACGGCGTATCGACAATGATTTGTGGATTATGATTACTCAAAATACATACATAAATTAATATAAAAGTTTTATATTGTATTAATAAAGGCCTGATGAAGAGCATAAACATGCTCGAAACTTTGCACACTAAATAACCACATCTTTAATTTATTGACCTACAGCCCACAAAAAGTTACATATACTCGTATGTTTAACGATTAAAGGTCACAAAAATTATATATAATCTTATTACTCAAAATACGACAATTTTGCTTATTAACGTACCCATTTAACCAAAAGTAAGCTTCATCGCTAAACAAAATTTTCTTGTAAAAACCGGGATCGGTGGTCATTTCGTTTTGGACCCTTATTCACCAAACGTGCAACGCGCTTGAAGAGCTCGGCTTCAATTCTTGAAATGGCAAACCAAACTGATTTTATAGTCAAGTGAAAGCTGTCAAAAAGACCAACTCCAAAAAAAGTATTGCCAGGTTGAAAACCACACGTCTAAAAAAACACTTTATATTACATTTTGCACATTATACTACTCCGTATGTATAAATCTGCGAAGTATATACACTGAAGTACTGTCAACGAGATCATCGACTTAAACATTACACGGATTAATACAACAGCGAAAGCTATAGCAAGAAGGAACAATATTGTGGGTACACATTTTTTTGAGAACGTGTTGTGTTGTCGGTTTGAAATTTTTACCCCTAACGTCGCAAAAGAAGTTTTACTTAAATAAAAATTGATGTGATCCTGCTCTTTACTCACGTTTTTTTTAATTCTATAGGTAGTTTTAGTGCGCGTGTCAAGAAAAGATTAATATTTTTATTGATGCTCATCAGTCATCATTACTTAAAAGATTGAAATTCCTGTTCTCTATATTTATTTATTTATTTAAATTTAGAATTCGGTGGTACATTAAGGATTAAATTCTGATTGACTTTCAAATTTAATTCCAGAATAAAAACTGTCTTTGCCCACTGTATATTATCTTAATAAATCGTCCAGCTCTGTCTCTGTAGCCGGATTGGAGCTGGATATTAAGTGGTTGTTGGATTTCTAGTGGTACGTAAAAAAGCATATTTACTTCACCTGGCTGCATCGACTCAGTGTGGCTCGTTTAGTTTTCGTAGAGCTGTCTTTAAGACAACTCACTTTGGCTTCATCGCGGATCAGATTCTCGAATTTATTGTTTGTTGTCTGTCGTTTGTGGTTCTTATAACAACAACTAGGTATACTTATACTGATCGGAAATTTAGTGCGCTTCACTCAACAAGTTAGATAGATACACAACTGAGATACCTACATATAAATGTGCAGTTTATTGCAAAAATTAAACAACTGAGTTTCTCAAGTGATTCTACCTATTCAAAAAATATTATTGATATTATTTTCAGTTTTGCAAAATCTGTGAAAAACTGTGCAAATTTTTGTGCAAATTAATGTGATCATATAAAAAAAAAAGAAATCTGTGAATATAGTTTGGAAAAGAAATCAATTGTTAAAATGAATCAAATCTCGCCTGTAACTCTTCTTCTTGTAATTGGAATAACATTAATCGGATTCGCTCAAGCCAAAGGTAAGCAAAAACTATATACGAGTATCGTGTAGGTTAGGTACCTATTTGAGATAGAGAGTGGGCTTCCTATATACATGGAATAATGTAGGCCGCATTATTGTATATTATAGTATATTGTGTGTGTAAATAATAATGGAGAATCATAACAATTTTCCTCTTTGCAAAATGATGACATAAGCATTATTGTTAGAGATAAAAGCGAAACGGTTCTTGTAATAGAAATAGAAGTACTTAATATTAACACCTTCGCTAAGTTTTATTTTTTTGTTTCTCACTCAAGGCTGAGTCGTTGTTGTTTGTTTTGTAGCTTTGTGTGTGCATTTGTGCATTAGTAGACATCTCCATTTCTGTCATTGTGATTTGTCTTTTGTTCTTTATTCAATAAATACATAGATTGATGTCACTGTGAATTGAATGAAATTAAACATGTTTCCGCCGACATCAAGATCAGTTAGGATTCCGGTAAATCTTGTCTTGAATTTAAATGTATTTTCAAAAGGAAGAACCCTTTTGGAGATGACATCACGACAACCAACGACGACTTGGCACATCCACCAACGCAACGCTTTGTGGCGGTGAGTCAGTCTTTTGTAAAGTCTTCTTCAAACCATATGGCTCAGACTGGAGTTTATGAATAAATTTACCTTTTTTATGTCGGTAATTTACAACGATGACAACTAGACGAAGGCTCTGCATTGACCTTCACATTAGTTTCCTTTTTTTAATTTGCATAGACAGTTTATTTACCTACCATTTTTGTTGACTCAGTATGTAGGTAGGTAAATTTGTATATTTAAAGTAACTGGTTTTGAAATTTTCGAAATGAAATGCGCTTTGGCATTTCGCTTAGAAGGATTTTTTTCGATTTTCATTTCTTTGATCTTGAATGTTGAGAAATGTGTCACTAACTAATTAATGCTGAACAAAAAATGCAAATTTAAAAGAACAAAAGAGTCATATTTTTGAATACAGGTTATTCGGGTTTTGCTAAAAGTTATAATATTAAGGATTAAACAGTTATTTTAAACAAAAATTATTTACAATTGCTTGAGAATAAATTATATTAGAATCTTTAATTAATGTCTATCAATCATTATACAAAACCTTGAATATTCACGCGAAACTTTGAAAGTCATTTGTGTTACGCTGATGTCATGGAGATTGTTAAGTTTGATATCATGAGGTCGACAAAGTAATTTGGCCCGAACTGCTGAAGTCAATAAACCAGACAATCACTTACAAATTTAAAGCTAGATCGAAGTAATTTTACTCCATTTTTGAACAAATTAACCCAACGAAAAAATATAATTTAAGATTATTTATTCTATAGTTTCTAAATCAAATGATAAATAAAATGCACGATTGGATCGCACGAACTTGTTCTTATGTTCGATCACATCGTATGCAAAAGAATTCTATTAAAAATCTAAATATATTTTTAAAGTCATTTTTAACTCAATTTTGTATATACATATACATTTTTTTAAAATTTTGTTCTAAAATAAATTGGTATGGCAATATTAAATATTTATATAAATATTAATAGTATAAACTTTAAAACAAAAGATTAAATCGGTTTAATTAAAGAAAAAATAATTCAAAATTCTGAAATAAATACTTAAACTAATTTGAGCTAAAAAAGTACGTCATTTTATTTCTTAGACGAATTTGAATTTAAGAAAAAAAAATTTTAAAAATCTGTGGAGCGGTTTTTGAGAAAAAAAACTTTTTTTTTAAACTTTTTGAAAATATTTTTTAAAAAATTCAAAAAGGCCAATCATAGGTATTCAGAAAATATATTTAAATATAATTTTTGCAAAAAAATTTATGAGCAGTTTTCGAAATATAAATTTTTTTCAATTTTTTTTCTTAAAAATGATTTTAAAAATACAAAAAAATATAAATTAAAAATACTGGTACGCGGTATAATTTGGGCAACCTAAGCCTATATATGTGTGAAATTTCGAAAGAATCAATTGAGTCGCTTATGAGATAGTCGAAAGCAAAAAAAAAAAACGGTCCTATGGAAAGTACCGTTTTTAGACGTTTTTCTAATCCTTTTTTTTTCAACCATATGATCGCTCGCAGCTAAAAAGCCGCACTGATTTTTTTAAATCAAAATCGTTAGAGCCGTTTCCGAGAAAAATAGGTTTGAACGTAACGGTTATATGGCAGGTACCGTTATATTTTGAGCTAAAAGAATATTTCAATTTCTGCTCTGTACAATACCTAAAAAACTCTAAATACCAAGTTTGAACCAATTCGGCCCACCCGTCTGGGCTGTAGGTGTCTATACATACATACAGACAGACTGACAGACTGACACTGAGAGACTGACAGACTGACAGACTGACAGACTGACAGACTGACAGACTGACAGACTGACAGACTGACAGACTGACAGACTGACAGACTGACAGACTGACAGACTGACAGACTGACAGACTGACAGACTGACAGACTGACAGACTGACAGACTGACAGACTGACAGACTGACAGACTGACAGACTGACAGACTGACAGACTGACAGACTGACAGACTGACAGACTGACAGACTGACAGACTGACAGACTGACAGACTGACAGACTGACAGACTGACAGACTGACAGACTGACAGACTGACAGACTGACAGACTGACAGACTGACAGACTGACAGACTGACAGACTGACAGACTGACAGACTGACAGACTGACAGACTGACAGACTGACAGACTGACAGACTGATAGACTGACAGACTGACAGACTGACAGACTGACAGACTGACAGACTGACAGACTGACAGACTGACAGACTGACAGACTGACAGACTGACAGACTGACAGACTGACAGACTGACAGACTGACAGACTGACAGACTGACAGACTGACAGACTGACAGACTGACAGACTGACAGACTGACAGACTGACAGACTGACAGACTGACAGACTGACAGACTGACAGACTGACAGACTGACAGACTGACAGACTGACAGACTGACAGACTGACAGACTGACAGACTGACAGACTGACAGACTGACAGACTGACAGACTGACAGACTGACAGATTGACAGACTGACAGACTGACAGACTGACAGACTGACAGACTGACAGACTGACAGACTGACAGACTGACAGACTGACAGACTGACAGACTGACAGACAGACATACAGACGGACAGAATTTGTAGACCATCTTTTTTCGTCTTCGCTATCATGGTAATGTCATGTTTGATTGTTATCTCAAAACTTTTTTTTCGACGAATGCATAATTTGCCTAATAGTACCTATAATAGCAAGTAAAAATATAATGTAGCAATAGAAGATACATTCGAGAAAACAAATTGGTCATCGTGAATTGCAATCTGATGGTAACGAACTGTCAACATCTACTTGCGTTCCACATACCATCCATACTTCTACGAATAAATTTTTCGAGCGTGACTAACTTTAAAATCAAAGGTTATCGACAACAAATGTCATTCTTGACGAATACAAAAAAAGACATGTGAACAAAATGTCAAAATGAATAAATATATACGCCTATTCCGGCACATCTGTTATTCTGCTATGAATTTTCTGTTATGATGCATAACAGATATTCACCATAAAAGATATTTTATAATTGGTATTCAGGAGTTCGATCTTTTTAAAAGTCTGTTATGTAACTTTGAAAAATAAACATTAATAAAAACAGACCTAAAATCTGCTATCAAATTATAAGCCGTAGTAGGTAAATAAAAACTCTCGGCTGTCGGCACTGACTAATGGTAAAATTAACCTACGGAATTATCGTGTTTTGTTTCGCGCAAATAAATAACAATTAATCTTTGTAATTTGTCCATAACAGTTCCTGAATTTAATATATCCAATATAAAAAGTTGTACAAAACGAACTCCGGGACTTTCTTTTACGTTTTATCCATCAAATTTTGTTCTGTGTTTCGTGTATTGAAATAAATACATAGTTTGAAATAAGTTTCATATTTGTGTTTGTTATTATGTATTTTAATAATATTTTGTTATATATAAATTATAAAAAATACACTTCAAAATTTATTAAAAAAAATATTTTTATTTATTTACACAGAACGTCTTAACAGGTTGATAGATAACTTAGAACTAAACTTTTAACATAAAATATTTTATTAGCATGAAAATGTAAAAAAGCAAGATTGCATTTCCCACAGTTTTGCTCGTTGAATTCGCGTATGTATCCGGTGTCCACTGTGAGAACTCATGAACCCGGAAAGTTGCTAATGCAATGGGACGAATCGTGGGAAGTTGCGGGATATTTGATATTATTAATTTTGGAATGTTGCTGTTGTTAACTTATACATGTCCTTTTAAGAACAATTCATAAACGTAATAAAAGTTTTTACTTTATATCTGAAATCTTTTATGATAAAAGTGACAAAAGTTTGTCTTTTATTCTTTTATGATTCATAAAAGATTCCATAACAGATTGTGGCATGCTGAATACCAAAAATGCAGTTTGTAAAATACATGTTAAGAATTTCGATGTTTTGACAGCTCATAAGCAGATTTCTTAACAGATTTCATAGCAGATCTAGCATGCGGAATACCAAAATTATAATTCAAAAAAAAAATTTTGACAGCTTAAACTTTTGTATGCAAATTCATAAAAGAATGGCAGAATAAGAGAATAAAAGATCTCGCCGAATAGGCCTAATTCTTTAATTCGTTGTTCGATCTTACCGGAATTGTCCTTTAAATACAAATAATAACACCTTTCATAAAATTATCATCCTCTTCACAAACTTAACGAAAATGTCTTTTTTTTACAATGAGAATGGAAATTAAGCGAATCCATTAAAATAATTAATAATCAATTTAATATTTTTTTTTTGTTCAAATCGCCGGATCTGTCCGATAGGTCCAATTTTCTATGACTTAGGGACCCATATTAGGCTTAATTTGATTATGATGTCAACGGTTATTTGCGTCTTGCTATGGCTCATATACCTGAAAGTTAGGATAACATAAAAAATCTATATTGGTCAAATCTCACGATCTCGCCTGCCATTTAACGAAAATGGAACGAAATTAATGTTTATCGATCGGTAGCACTTTCCGGTGATGGTGATGAAAGTCAATTTTTGAAGTCTGTAATTCGGTCAGCTTCCAACTGCTCCAGCCAACATGCGGAGTATTCTATTATGATTAAAAATAATTTGCCATGGTGATTTCTTTTCTGATATCTGAAAAAAAAATAAAAAAAAATACGAAGAATTATCAAAATTTTATCTAGTTCATTGTTGGGTTGGATTTATGGTGGAAGACGACCCGTGTCGGTGATCAAGTATCCGAATATATGGTCACCTCCGGATTAAATAGACATTCGAATGTGCATAAGATGAACCATTTTTTTTATCGAAACTTCTGGGACCAAAATTACCAGAAATGATGGCCGAGGGAATTGAAATCGGATCTTCTTCAAAACATGACGTCCAAAAGGGCAACACGTTGGGGAGGTTGTAGCTACACCTAGCCCCTGAATTCAATAGAAATTCAGCAATTGCCACCTATAAACAAAAATATCTTTTATGTGTTTTAAGTGGTTCTAACTATAGCTGTCAACTTTGTAACTGACTAGGTTGAAGTTACGAGATGATGTACCAGATACCATTTATTTAAACATTCAATATTTGAAGCTTTTATGTATATTATAATACATCAATAAACCAATTTAGGTATGAATAGAATCCGTTATGATTCGATTTTAACTGTGGCTTAGATAAGCTTGATTTTCACCAGCAACTGTGAATATACTCCAATATATGTAAACATCATGGATATGGCAATTCAAACTCAAATCTATTATAGTATTAGTAGCTATAGAAGATATTCAATTTAGAAGGTTTAAACTAAATTATACTGATCGTTTTGTAATCTCATCTACATGATCCTTTAGGCTTTGATGTCATAAGCTTAGTTCATCGGCCATTTAATTTAAAAACAATTATGATTCAAATTCAAAATATTCAAATTCATCAACCTCGAAATTTAATCCTAAATCAAAAAAATAAACAATGAGGAACGCCTCCGGGCATTCTTTTTCAAATTGTTTTATCATCTTGTGATGCCTGAAGAATAAAACAACAAAAAAAAGACAAAAATATACAACATATATCAATAATTATTAACTAAGACAAAAATCTTCAAGAATACTTGCCAAATTGTGTAATCAATCGAAATTGCAGTCGGAATTTGCATGAACTATTATTTAACTTCGCGCTTGGCTTGTCATTAATAAAAAAACAACAACAGCATCAAGTTCATTACTTATGCTAATGCGAAAACCATCAAACAGTTTAATCATTTAAACATTTAAAAACAAAATCCATGTAATTATTTATAATTATGAAGCGATGACGGTGCGCTCAACTATACTGCGGCGGCCGGCGAAGCGATTGAGGCGACGTGACTATAACGACGTTGACCATGAGGCACTTGAGGTTCTTATTCTAACTAATTGCAAATAAATGTATATTTTAGTCAGGGGGAAAAATTAACACTTGAATTGGGAGACAAGATTGTGAATTTTTAGACCTTCAACACATTTTTAATCTTGCAAAGCATGTTGACATTATTTTTGCTTACTTAAAACATTAATGATGCTACCTTCATAGAATCAGTATGGATTTTTTGTTAGGAAAGAATTTAAAATTTTGATTTTCTGAAGGAGAAAAATAAGATATTAAAATGTAGTCTGGATTTACGTGTTTTCTACAACTCTGTAGTTAGATACATATGCTTGGAACAAGATATCGCTTAAATGTCCACTTCGGCTTTGCTTACATTGATGTCATAATTCTGCTTAAGATTTTCGGCTGAATGTTATTGACAGCTTTGTGTCCATTTGCTTGAACATCTATGCCACTTCACAAATCCTCAATGCGAGATCAGATGACACAGTCATCAAATGTCCATCCTCTTAATTTGGGAAGAATAATGCCATAAACCAGACCCCACACAGTTGGAAATGGTTAAATTAAGATTTATATCATTTTTATCATTGACATAATTCATGTTTCGGTCTTTGCGGACGGATCCAAGACAGAAAGGGGGCAGGGTCTGGAATCATTTTAGAAAATCCCCCCCAGAAACAAATCATTCAGACTACCAAAATGTTGTTCTGTTTTTCAAGGTTGAGGTGCTTACAATATAAGCTCCGGATATAAACTGATCAACAAGGACATAGATGTATTCATACTCGTAGAAAGCTACGGAAATCAAAGCCATTTTCCCAACCGCCTCAAAGTCCAAAAGTATTAGATCGTTGCCGCAATGTATAAGACTTGCCAGGTACCCTAATCTAGGTCCCAGGATATAGTGAAATACAAGGGAATGAAAGCTAACAACTGCAAACGTCAGATAGTCAGAAATTGACAGTTGCCGGGTTTCGAGGAAGCTTTGGCCACACATCTGTAAGGGAAAAAAAGAATACTTGCTGGGGCTAAACTGTCCTCAAGTGTCCATGTTGATGGGCATGCTAACGAGTCTCAACTCAATGAGAACCCACATCACCTGAATTTGCATCCACACATCTGACCTATGTAGTGGTTGCATAGTAGAAAAGATGGAAAAGGGATCATATCACTTCGTTTGTGAATGCCCCAGCCTAGCCCGAACCAAAATAGCAGCCCTCGGTTCTAATGGACTGGACGATGTATCTACCAAATCACTTAAACGCATCCTGAAATTTACTCAGAGGTCAGAATGGCTTAGGGATGCACCCTACTCCCTCGCTTACTGCCCACCTATTTCATTTCTGCTTAAACTGTCTTACTCTGCGGATTCAATGGATGGATTGAGATCATAGTGAGCTGAGGCGGCTTGCCGTTTCACTACTTCTTTAACTAACTTATACCACACAGTGAAGCGCAAACCTCTTGTTTGTGACACCTTTGTATCCAAACACGTTAATAAAGTCAGCAACATTAGCTGAATCATGTTTTTGCAAAAGCATGCGACACATCTATTTACCATGCACGTATGAAATTTATATACAATACTCTAAATAAACCTACGACATGTTCCTATCTTTATAATTCCATCTTTGACTGAATGTTGTGGGCTCGAATCCCACTTCTGACACTGCTATATCAGCGGGATTTTAAGCTTAATTAAGACTCACTAGGTCTATCACAGATAGAAAGTAATACGGACGTGATTTTAGGATGAACCTAAGCAAAATTGATCATATCAATGCTTTAGCGATTTATCCTCCACATACATCCCCTTAAACAATTCAACCGAAATAATAGCCTTTTTCAAAATGCTCACTAGTTTACCCTTAAACGAGTCAAACTTCAAACTTATGTAGTATAAAGTACAAAAAGTCAAATTTGACGTATATTGGGACCTTCTATCAAATCAGCTTAAGAGTAGTGTGAATTAAATTAAATAAATTAAAAATAAAATAATCAGAAGTCAGGCTTACTTTTGCACCTTTGCAAGTGTATCAAAATGACTTCAAAGAAATGTTAAAACTTATCCAATCTCCGGAAATAAAAAGAATACCAATAAATTTATTTAAAAATGTAATTAACCTCAAATTCAAAAACTCTTTCATTTTAATTTTATTCCAAGAACACAACTTACACATAAATAATGTTCTTCTTCTATTAACAATTAAACCAATAATTTATTGGTTTTCTTTTAATCTGACAACCATTCGTTAACAAGTCACCTTTAACTCTCAAAAATACAAAATGATATTTCCGAAGTGTTTCACTTTTCCATTCAAGATCGACTTAAACAACTCATTAAATTACGAATAGACTAATAAGTATGGACTTATGATAGTTTGATTTTTTTAAATACACTGCTCTTATTCTGAACGTCACACGATAATAAAATAAAATGCACTACTGGATCATACGGACTTGCTCTTGTGTCTAACAACTTTAATATAGCTGAACATTAGCTGTGTTTTATTGGGAATCTATCCATTGTACCGTAAGTAATTCCCAAAAAACGCATCGACCGTAGCATGGACCGTAGCTTTTTTATTTTTGTAAAAATGGTACACCTGCACAGCAGTCACAAGTAATGAAAGAGTCTTTTGCAAAGTAAAATTATTAAAAAATCAAAATTAGGAACAATAATTAGCTTTTATTCATATAAAATAGTAAGTAGAAAAACGTACCAATATTTAATTTATGTTTCAAACCTATTTCTTGTGTTCCCTTTTTCTGCATTTGCGATTTTAAATTCGAACACTCATTTTGCACCAATAGAAAGGAAATGATAAGTGAAAGGGTTTGTTCATAGACTATGGTCAAGTCCCTTTTTACACAGGGCAATTTTTGTATTGCTTTAAAAATCGTCTATGCCTTTCACACGAGAAAACACAATTGCCGGAGATTTGCTTGTTTCCTTTTAATGTTTCTTGGTTTTGAACGCACACTTTATATTTCATGCTTTTATTTATTTTCTGAGTAGATCGATACCTAGGGTTTTATTTTTCAAGTCAATTTACAATTTTTTTTTCTGAGTATGTTTAGCTTTCAATTCAATATTCACTCAACAGAGATCATACTGCACTTAACATACGCAGATTAAGGAACAAATAGTTAACATTTGGTTTGCAATTTCCATGCACATGTCCAGAGAAAAAAAAACAATGGGATCACAAAATTGAAGGTCAAGTCCATGTCCATGTAGTGAAGCGAATACCGTTCATGGCCAACATCAATTAAATAGTGAGGATAAAGCACATTTTGTGAAGTTCAGTTGCCGCTTAGTGCGCTTAGGCCAGGCGCGCACATGCATTTTTTTCCGAAATGAAATAGTTTGATCACTAATTGAACGATGATCGCGCACATAAGCAACTTAAAAATCAATCAACGAGGTAAACCAACACAAAAACAACATATTGATTTAATGTGCGCGCATTTACATTATAGTTCGGTGTGATTCAAACTGAAGAACTTATTTAGGGCGATCGTTCGATTTGTGCCAAAACACAAACTTTTAAGTTGCTCGAGTCGCGGACTGAATAGTTTTTGAATGTGGACGCACTCTCATATAAGTCCATGGTATTCACTTTAGCAGCCAAACTGTTGCAAACCGTAAGTTGCATATGTGCGCACCTGACATTATAGCTCATAGAATTTCATACGAATAAATATTTTGCGGCCCAGTGTCGAGCAGTTCCTCTATAGTGCAGTTCCACTCAATGCGGTTTGTCTTCTCAAATTGCTTTTTTGTAAAACTAAATAAAAAGATGATTTTTTTCACCAAACTCCGTTTACTTATAACTATCAATACAAATTGAGCACAAAACGAATATTGGTCTTAGTTAATCAAAAATAAAACTAAAACCGAATTCATTCCATATATATTGATTTTTTTTTAAAAATGGAAATCGAAATTTGTTAAAATTGATTAATTGACATTAGGGGTATGCAAAATTGCAGATATAGGCGCAATTTTAGACGTACTCCAGAAAATAATTGAGCAAAGAATATAGTTTTTAATAGTAAAAGTCAGAAACTTTTCAGAAGAACAGCTTAATTTATTAAAAAATGGAATTATCTAAGATCTTAGAAATATAAACTGGCCAACTATAAAAAAAAGAAAAAAAAAAGAATCGAAAGTTAATAAGTAAGAAAAATAAAATATGTTTATACTTAAAAGTGGACTGCAATAATTTAAGAACAAACATAATTTTTTATCAAAATTCTACCGATTGTGAGAAATACATTTTTTCTTTACGGTTTTTTAAAAACATTTTTATAGGGGAGGTACCGCTGTTTTTTATTTTAGGAAAATGTTTTTAGAGTTATGCAAGATAATGTCAAGAAACTATCAAATACAAAATTTGAAAAAAATCGATTGAGTAGTTTTCGAAGTTTAGATTTTTTTTTCTTAAATTCCAAAAAAAATGTTTTGGAAAACTTGTGGTTACGTGTTTAAACTTCTTAGGAGCTTCTGCATAATAAATTTCAAAAAAATTAAATGAAACGTTTTCCAGAAAATCAAAAATTTTAAAAATGGTTTTACTAGAGGTACCATTTTTTCAAAAAAAAAAAAAAAACACCAAAAAGTACGTTTTCCATTCGTTAATGAACTGATTTTTTTAAATAATAATCGTTGAAGTCGTTTTTGAAAAAAATTAAGGTACCTACCGATATTTTTCGTCTTCAAAAAAATAAAAAAAACGTGTGGGTATTACCGAAAAAACAATATGCAAATCCATGGAATTTCCGGCCCACTTTTTTCGTCTTCGCTATCATCGAAATGTCAAGTTTGATCATTAGGAAATTTGATTGATTTTTAAGGAAAAGCAAAGCAGGTTAGTGTCACCGAGTTTTACATGTTTTGAAAATTCTTTACAGATTTTCTGACAGAAGAGCATCAGCCGCTGTCGAAAAACGTATCAGCAAAATTATACTACATATAACATCATATTTTCCGTGAAATCGTTATCGCCTGTAGTTAATCCGCTTCCTCAGACAGTCTCTCTATTATGCTATTATGTAAATTCATCACCTTTTTTTTAATATTGTGGATGGTTAGTGAATTAGTGATAGCTCATGTTACTTATTCACAATGTTACACTATGTTCCCACCAAAGTGAAATCTGAAATTTTAGCAGAAGGATTTGGAGATTTCAAATTGGCGTTCACGCTGCCAATCCACGATTTCGTCTCTCAAAAGCACAAACAACAACCATTTTTGTTTATCTAATTCATCTACCCAAGCCACGTTGTCAAATAAAAATTCATACTCTCTCTTTTTATCTCCTTATCGTTAGAGTGAAAGATCGTAATTTGCACATAAAAAGTATGGTGAAGTTTAAAATGGACTCGTCCACTATTAATGGCCCGCATCGGTAATGGGATTTCATTGAGATTTCAAAGAAATCTCGGATTTCGAAATCCCAAAACCATATGGTGAAATCCGAAGACTTGGACTCAAATCTACGAATTCCGATATTTCGCTTTTGTCGGTGGAAACAAACTATTCGATTTGAATATTAAATAATTGCTGAAAGTATTCAAAAGAACTCGGAGTTTTTTTAAAGTTATTTTCATAATTTAAGTGCAAAACTTAGAGTGATCACTAGGGGGACATCAAGACAATTTTTTAATTATAAAAATTTAATACCAATTGTTGTTTGAATAGAAATAAATAATTATATTTTGAAAATACCACCTTCCCAGCTCAATGTAATCATTACTGGTGAAAAGTAAAAATGTATCATTCCTCTCAAAGTTCGCTTTTCCCTCAGTTTCATGTTTTAATATTTTTTGAGCATGTCCGAAAAAAACACTTAAACCTAAGTGGTTTTGCTTTAAATTTTATTCGTCGTTCACATAATTTAAATGTCAAGTACCTGATATAAATTTAAGTCGTATAACATTCAAAGTACAAAAGATATAATAAACCTGACAACAAAATTCTTCAAAAAAATGTGAGTGCAAAATTAACCGTTCAACAAAAGCAACGATCGTTCATCAAGAATGATAATTTTAAAAACAATATAAACGAAGAACACCAGAAACAACTGTCTATCTGACACGCATATTAAATTATTTTATTTAATTTTGTATAATTTAAAACAACCTCATACAAATGGAGGAAAGCGCTTTTTCCCAGAATAGAAGCCCCGAAAATAGTTTCATTTGATGCAGAAGTTGAATTATTATTATTGAAGAGTTCACGCACCTTTAAAATACAAAAAAAAAAAAAATAGGTAAGTAGCTTTGTATGTATGTATGTATGTATATCCCGTAGAAAAAAAAAACAAACAAAAAAAAACAAGAAATAAAAACAAAACAAACTCTTCTTGGTGTTGAATTAAAATTCAAAGGAAACTCCTAATCTGAATTTCAAATTGATTGTTCAGCAAATTAGATTTTTAACAACAATTAGCTTTATTTATACCGCGAGGCCGGCAAATTGCTTTATTTTATTTAATATTTGAATAAAGCAAAATACTGATAATGGCCGGATAGCTCGTGAGAATCGGGCCTATGGTGATTAGAATGTTCAACCATCCTATACTAGTATTCGTGTTCTTAGTCGGAAGGAATGGAGATGATCAACAATTTGGCGCCTAATTTGAACGGCTAAGATAAGAATCGCTTAGATAGATTTGTACTTTCTCACAAAGGGACAATACCCCTGAAATAGACCAATTTAGGTGGAAATAGTCTGTGGTTCGATCCGAGACCAATGCACTCACTACGGTGTCAATAATTTCTTAATATTTTAATACCTATATATTTGAAGAAGGAAAAGAGCAGATCGAGTTGAAGCTTAAGGGATTTGTTTTTCATAATTTTGCACGCGCTCAATACCCTTTATATTATTATTGATCATTATCATCATATACCGGGTGTTTTTTTTTAGACGTGTGGTTTTCAATCTGGCAATACTTCTTTCGGAGTTGGTCTTTTTGACAGCTGTCATTTGATTTATGTTTAGTTTGGTTTGCTGTAAGTATGAAACTTACTCCTGAATACCGATTGCAATCGTCACGTGGCCTCCGAAATCAAGTGATTTAACACCGCCCAAAACGATTGACGATTTAGAAGAGAATATTCGGCGCGTTATTGCTGACATACGGCCCAATTTCTGCGAAACGTGGTCGAAAATTGGACCTATCGCCTGGAATTTATTCTAGCCAGCCGCGGAGACCACTTGCCCGAAATCATTTTTAAAACATAATGGCAAACCCTTGTCTTTATAATAAAGCTAAATTCTTGGCCATAACATTAAATTATATGCGTTTTATTTCTTCTTGAAAACCATACGTCTAAAAAAACAACCTTTATATTATTTCTGTTGTCAAACTCCTTATTTCTTATTTATAAAATTGTCAAATCCACTTAATCATCACTGGATAGTAATTTAAACATAGCGATGACATTGCACAAAAACTTTATGTCATACCACCATATTTTCTATAAATTTCAGCAATTTCAAATAATTCAATAAATGAATTATGCCTCACTTTTAACACATTGAATGAGTGAAAGAGACAAATATGTCTTACTTCTGTAATTTAAAATTCTATTTTTTTCGCTTGAATGTGCATTGAGTGAGTGAAGAAAAAACATTTTTTTGTTGCACCATGAATGTGGGACAGAAAGATATTTACTTGTCCCTCCTTTTTGTATTATTCCCCATTTATAAAAAAAAAGCTAATGCACTAAACTAGGTAGGTATCACTCTTCAAAATTGTAGCTGACTTTATCGTGTTTACTATTATTTTGTTCAAACAATCTATTTGAGAATTTAATTTCAAAACCTTATTGAATGTGCGAAATTTTCTCACGGGTCTTTTAGTCGTGTTTTGCTAGGTAGCGTTTACATCAAATTCCACTTGGAAAACGACAACAATAAATAATCCAGTAATTTGTAGGTACATATGCTGAGTTCATAATTGTAAAATATTTTCAGTAACTCTACCGTAACTTTACTTTAAAAATTTTATGAACACAAAACAAACAGTATCAATACAGTATACAAACTTGGTATAAACTCCGTTCATAAAAGTATAAAGTAATTATACCCATTGAAATTCATTGTCATTTTTTTCGGAAGGTCTAACGTCGGTCGCCGTTGCGTCGGTCGTCGTGAGTTTGAAATGGAGAGGAAAAAAAATATTTGTATTTTTCTTTTGTGTATTTTTAATTTTCTTTTATTTTTTAAACGGATCTAATTTAGGAAATTTGCATCTTTTCCAATGCTTAAGAGAAAACAAACTATTAATCGCAAAAGAAGAGTGCTGTTGAATTATAAAATATATTGCAAACCAACTTTTACTCAGATTCCGAAGAAAACAGATTTTCTAAGAACAATATATGAATATCCTAGTCGGTTTTAGACGTCATTTTCGTTTGTCTTCGTTGAAATTTTCAAATTGGTCAACATTGTTTGATCAAGGTATGTCCTGAAATATTTTAGTTATATTTATTTATCATTATTTAATAAAAACTTGATCTTTTACAATAAAGTATTGTAAATTCATTGAACTTTTTTCTACGCCAATTCATTAACATAGTGTCAGAATAAAAGTGGTCCCAAAACTGAACCTTGTGGAACGCCGTGTAAAGTTAGAAGCAAACCGGACAAACTGTTGTATAATGTATGTAAGATATTAAATGTCAGAAATATAAGCATTTTGTCAGTAGCACAAAAATTTAAGTCTTAGCTGTAAAAGTCATCCATTTTAAATGCAAACCCATTTGCACTGGAGTCTATTGAAGGGTTTTGTGTTTGTTACTCATCTTGTAGTTCATTAAATTTTCAAAATAAATATTTTTTTCGCCATATTAAGTAGGTATTCACACGTTTAGAAAAAGATTTTTACCTTAAACGGTCTTACAAAAAAAATCGATTCATCGACCAGTTTGTCGGATGTGGATAAAAAATCTTATTCTCGTAGGCTGATTACGCCCATTTTCACAAATATTTTAGAAGATATTACATACCTACTTTGAAATAAAATAAGGATTAAGAAAAAAAAAACTCTAAAAATCCAAAAACGTTAATACATTGACAAAAGTCGACCTGTGCTGCCAGTTGTGGCTATCCCTAGCCTACAGCAGCATTGCTGAAATTCCAAATAAGAATATTTCGCCGACAACGACACTGTCTGGGCAGCTCGATGGACGTCACGGCGCGGCGTCGGTCGCGACTTGCAACGCAAAATAGAAAGGAGATGATACCGCGGTAGGTTAATATCACTCAAAAGACCAAAATAAAAAAATAAAGCAAACAAAAACGATCGAGCCACATAAGGTAAATAATTACAGTGTGCTCAGGGATTGTAGTTTTTCTTTTTTTTTGTTGTTGTTTTTTTTATTATTTTTTCCTGATGACACCCTTTTATCTCTTCCTCACGTCGCGACGCGACGTTTCACGTATTATAACTTTGTGTATAAAAAGTTAATAAAAGAAGTACCTACTCACCTATACGTGTAGGTACGTTGTGTTTCTACTGCAGAACAAACGGCAATCGGATGGTTTAAGGTTCTGGTTTGCTGCCAAAGTATGAAAAGTTGATTCAACTTGCAAAGAACGTATAGGTTAAGAGGTATTTTTGCTTTGGCCGGTTGCGGTCCTGGCCCCGGCCCCGGCCGCATAGTCTCTCAAGGAATTCTTGTCGGTTGCACAACCTTAAGGGCGTATTGTGCAGGACCGGTCAAACCTTTGGCGGATTCGTCCATCGTCGTGGTCGCCGTCGCTGCCGTCCAACATCGATGGCCGGCCAACGTGCGTCGTCGTCGTCTGCAAATACTCGTATGTTCTCAAATTAATTTTACTTCACGAACGGGTTTCGTTGTTTCCATATTTAGATGGAGTGTAAAGTTAGATAGTTTAAGTAAGATAATAATCGAAAACTTGTTACTGTGGTAATCTGGCTGGCTTATGGTTCACCCTTTTAATAATGCATATACAGTCAAAATCGGTTATAACGACCTTCAAGGGACTGACGATTTTAGTCGTTATAAGCGATAGGTCGCTGTAACCAATATCAAGTAAATTAATTTCTTTTCAAGTAGAGACCATTTTTTTATAATTTATAATTCTTATTCATTGTAGAAGCACATACGAAATATCTAATTGTTTAGTTTTTGTTTTAATAAACTTTTTTTCAATTAATGGTGACAACAATTTCACCGAGAATCTGATATTAATGAAAAACATTAATATCAGATTCTCGGTAAAATTTGTATTAACAATATCATTTAATAAAAAGAATGTTCTTAAAGTGCGTACAGAATTCAGAGTATCTTCGATTGTTGACGATAAGCTTTAACAAGCATATGTATACGAAATTCTTCATACAACGCATCTACAGATAAACAGATTACCGTTTAGAGAACTATGCAGTCGAATCAACAACTGCGTCGGTTTTAGTCGTTATATCCAATATTTTAATTAAAAAGGGGGAAATCCGGTCGTTGTAAGCGATGTTGTAATAAACGATTTATTATATAATGGAATTATAATGGAACTCAGCTGGGACATACGAATTTGGACGTTATAACCGATTTTGACTGTAGTTGCAAGTTATTATTGATGGTATTAAACAATTTCTTAAAATAAGTTGGTCCCTTTACTTAAGTGAACAAATATTAAAGACTTTGCCATACACAAAACAACCAGAATTACAATAAATATATACCTACTGGATTGAAGTGACTACAGACATACAAATTTATAACAGTGTTAGGTTTATTATAAGCCCCGGTTGGTCAGAAGTACATTCGAGCTCCCAGAGTTTATTGTTTAACGACTACACACCAATACTTTACACTTTGATTGTGGAACAACTGGTATAAAACTCTTATGAATTATCATTTTTCTAGTCTCGTACAGGGATTTTAAAAGGCTGGTAATCTACTTTAACTCATATGTATTACCCGTTGCCAAAATGCTTTCCATTATTGTTGTTAAGACCGCTTGTTTATCCAGGAATTCAAATGTCATCTTTGTTTTCCCTCAAACTATAGCAACTAAGCAATATAAAAACATTTTGATTATGTGTATTATCCATTTATTTCCTTGTAACAATTTATGCCTGCGTAACTGAATACTACATACGATGTAACCCATCATACATTTATGTATTACATACATATGTGTCTTAAAAAATCACATGAATCTTATGTATGCAATACATACTAAGTTATATTTTATTTTCGCTGTGAATTTTGAAATTAGATTTTAAATGGGAAAAATAAGTTCTAAGAAAACAACTGAATGTCGTGTTTTTTATTTAGTTAGACATCTTCTAAAAATTAAATAAGTTTATTATGCAATTGATATTTTCCAGATTATGGAAAAATATCGCAAACAACAAAATGCCTGTTCGTAATCAAGTGACACGAACTGTATTAATATTGCGTTAATAGTAAAAATTAAAAGAAAGTTTCCTAAGTGGCTGCCTTGAGGGACCCCAGACGTAGAGGTACGGTGTCCCAGGTAAAAAGGAATCTTAATAAAATAAGTTGAAAACAAAATATACATAGTTGCCTTACCATTTACACCTTCGACTATATATTTATATAATGTATGCAATCAATGCTTTCGAGTAAATTTACCCAAAGGCAAAGTTTGACACTTCGTTTTGTTAAATTGTTATTTGTTAATTTTTTCCAAAATGGCACAATATTTAAATACGGTATCTATATAACAGCATTATGGTAAAAATACTTTTACAAAAAGTGGAATAGACAATTTATGCTAGAAAAGCTTTTCATTAATCGAGTCAAAAATCAAAAAAAAATATATTATTCAATTTTATTGAACTCTAAAATGTTTTTTTTCTCATGCCTGTGTGGCTTCCATACATGAACTTTTGGTATTAAATTTGTTGCAAGGTTTTGTTATGGAATTTATTAAATCTTTTAAAAGGTTGAGCCAACATCTGGCTCTAAACTTAATTAAATCTCGACTAAGCTAGCGAATCTATCAACCTTAATAAAACAATTCATCATGGCGCAACAATGTCCAATAAACATTTCCATCTGTTGTTCCTAACTCGAATTTCTTCACACATCCCACACTGGACATTTATATGAATGATGATGTATTAATGAAACCAAATACATAATATAGCACCCTAGAGCAACGCGTGACTCATTAGCATGTTTTTCAGTTTCATTAACTTCTTTTCACACCCGACCTTCAATTGAAATCATAAAAATAAATAGACTCTTGAAATGCAAATCTGCGCGCAGTGTAAACGTATCCTTACACTTTTATTACATGTGCATAAACTGAATTGAGCACGTCAACCTGGATGTTGATTTGAATGTTGCGTTGTTGTTTAATTTTCCAAACAGGATGTCTAACTTGTAGGTACTTTATGTTTTCCCGCTACTGAAGTTTGCTTTTGTGTTATGTGATGGTGTCAACTTTCCACCAGTTTTGCTTACGCACAAAATATTGTACCTTCAAAACACAAACAGGCAAACTAGTAACAACCCAGTACGAAATTTCGTAATCAATGAATTTTTTTGGTGAATTCATCAATATATTCATCGACTATTTCCATCGATGAGTAGTATGTTATGATTTCATAAGAACACGGTTGCGAATTTTTTCATCAGTTAACTAAATTCAAATGAATTGAATGCTTACAATTACAACATTTTCAGTTACAAAATCATAAACGATGATTCCACTGATGAAGAGTAATTTATAGGTTCATGAGTTCGCAAATGATGTTTGGTTCTCTGCGGTGCGGTGGTTGTTTTGTTTTCTTCCCGGAACAAAAAAATTCAAACAAAACCGCCTTAAAAAAAAAGAGGTTTTATCTGCCATGGGAAGAGTGACGAACATTGCCTTTTTTCTACCTGCCCCGAGAAATGCGCTCAGTCCTCAGTCTTCGCTGGTCAGTGGTCATGATATGAGCTCATGAGTTTTTCTTAGAGAAAGTGAAAAAAAAAACATATAAACCAGAATTTCCAGTTATGTTCGTGATCATTCTCATAATTTAACACATCAAAAGAAGTTTATTTTTTTATCAAAATGTTTTTTTTTGTTCATAAATTGTATTGAGCCAGCTGAAAGGTTTCAATTAATAGCCTTCAGATATTTGGCGATAATACGTAAGGCAGCCGACTGAAAGTGCAAAACCTACGCAGGAGAATTAACAAAATTAATTGCTAAGACTGACAAATTCAAAAGAATCAATTATTGATAAGGTTTACTTTCGCATCAAGATTTTACCAAGACTACATTTTAATTATTATTATCTAATCGTTTTTTGTTTTCTTAATTGAATGTTTATATTATTAAATAATCGTCGAATTAAATTAATAAAATGATGTTTGCGGGTATAACATACATATACAGTATTTCTGTTTCCTTAACAAAATATATTTCCTCTTTCACAGAAAACTAACACTTTCATGTTATTTAATGCATACAAGATGAGAAAAAAAAGAAGTAGGCAACATACGGGCTTTACCTAGTAATTTCATAATTGAACATTCATGGCATTTTTCATCATATAAAATTCATATGCGAATTAAGGAGTTACATTAACAGAGTGAATTAATAGATGAGCATTCATGCCATTTTTCACCTGCTGAATAAGCAACTCTAAGTCAACTAGTGATTTCACAGCTTACCGTTCATGCCATTTTTCATCACATATAATTTGCTTATGAATAAACTAGTTACCCCTACTTCGTGATTTCACTGTTAAATATTCACCCCGAAAATCACTTCGTGAACGCCTATGACATCCCAATGCTAAATTCATCAATGTTTTCATACCAAATTCATTAATGAAAAAGTTGGTGATTCATGCATGAATTTTTTGAAATTTCCTACTAGGAAATACAAATTATAGGAATATACATATGCGTTGTATACGTTATATTTTTACTTATATACGTATAAGATATGAATAATAATTTAGAAAGTAGATACAAAAAGTGTTGACATTTTTTATTTTTATTCTACACCCACCATTTAACTTGTCAACGTTTAGTTTATACATCTGTATAAATATTTAAACACACAAGATTCCGCTTAAATTGAAATGTTCGTTTTTTCGAACCTATAATTCTCATAAGTGAAAGCCATTACTTTATTGCAACTGACAGTTGACTTGACAGCTGTGAACCGTTGTACCAGAACATGAATAATTTCAATATTAAATAAAAGGCGTGCATGGGAACACAAGAGGACATATTTTGCTAACGAAAATAAAGTAATAAAAATTGGTGTAGGAAAAGAGAACGTCTTCTGTTCAAAAGATATCATCCGCAAATCTAACATAATTGCAATATGGAAGAATTAAATATATTTGAAGCTCATACATATACTCTTACAAACTGCTTACGTACTCAATAATGGTGGCTGATATTCATTTTTTTCTGCAGGGCAAAGTATAGCCGTGTTTTACTATCGCCAATAACCCAATTGGTTCACCCCGTAAAAAAACGATCTGGGTTATGTGCTGATATGTACCCTCTGTTCGCCGAATTTAATACTAATATTTGCAAACCCAGGTAGAAACCCCGATAGAAGCATGGATTTCGTGTTGTTTTTGTAATACGTGTAAAAAATAACATATACTTAGACCCGTAGAAAATAACACGCAGCTTATATAAGATCAATGACTAGGTATATTTGCAGATATATCTATGAAAAATTACAAACAAATTGGGGTTGGGTTTTCTAAAATATTCGGCGTTATTTTCCTCTCGACCTATGGATGAATTATGGGTTTATTCCGTGGAGTTTCATGTCACGTCAATTTTTTTTAAATATCTAATAATGGGTACATTGCCTGAGTTTCATTTATAAAAAGAGACGGGAAATAGCGTTTTGTCAGTTGAATAATCCGCTGTTTCAGCCAAAATAAAATTTGTCTTCCTATTTTTGTTCAATTTATAACAATTTGTCTAATTCATTTCATGACAATAAGAAGTAGACAATATGGGAGGATATATGTTTCTGTATATGAAAAGAGATCGCTTGAAATTTAGAAAGAGAAACAATATAATGATAATAATCACAAAAAATATGTCAAATTTAAAGAAACTGTTTTTCATACGTGTCATAATATCAGGTTTAGTCTGTCAAAAGTTCATATATAACTCTTCTGATCGCAAGTAAAAAATTAGTATAAATAATTTTTTACTTGCGATTATAGGTACTATAAAGCAAGTTATGTATTCATCGAAAAAAAAAATTTTGAGATAACAATCAAACATGACATTACGATGATAGCGAAGACGAAAAAAGATTGCCTAAAAATTCTGTCCGTCTGTATGTCTGTCTGTCTGTCTGTCTGTCAGTCTGTCTGTATGTATAGACACCTACAGCCCAAACGGGTGTACTGAATTGCTTCAAATTTGGTATATAGAGTTTTTTAGGTATTGTACAGTGGGGAAATTGATTTTTTTTAGCTCAAAAAATAACGGTACCTGCCATATAATCGTCACGTTAAAGCCTATTTTTCTCGGAAACGGCTCTAACGATTTTGATTTAGAAAAATCAGTGCAGATTTTTAGGTGCGACCGATGATTGAATTTTTTTTTTGAATGTCTAAAAACGGTACTTTCCATAGGACCGTTTTGTTTGCTTTCGACTATCTCGTAAATGGCTTAACCGATTTTTTCGAAATTTCACACAGATGTAGGTTTAGGTTGCCCAATTTATACTGCGTACCAATATTTTTAATTTTAATTTTTTTGTATTTTTAAAAGCATTTAAAAAAAATATTAAATTATATTTTTTTCAAAAATTATAGTTATATGTATTTACTGAATACCCATGAATTGGCGTTTTTGAACTTTTTTTTTGAAAAATGTTTTCAAAGAGTTTTAAAACAAAAAACTTTTTTCCTCAAAAACCGCTCCACAGATTAAAAATTTTTTTTTTCATAAATTCAAATTTATCCAAGAAATAAAATGGCGTACTTTTTTTGAGCGCAAATTATTTTCAGTATTTATTTCAGAATTTAGAATTATTTGTTCTTTGATTAAGTTCTTCGTTTTTAAGTTTATATTATCAAATATTTAAGATTCTCATACCAATTTAAAAAAAAATTAAAGAAATTTTTTATATATAAAAAATTAAGTAAAAAACGACTTTAAAAATATATTTAGATTTTTAATAGAAATCTTTTGCATACGATGTGATCGAACATAAGAGCAAGTTCGTGCGATCCAGTCGTGTATTTTATTTAACACGAATAGGTATAAAAATAAATCGCAAAATTATAGCATAACAACATTTTTTCAGTCATGTAAACCCATTGTAAGCTTTCGTACTGTATAGTTCATCTTACTTGCTTAGATTATAACTTTTCGCTACGCAATGCCATGATGATGGTGTTGTTGATGGGATTAGAGATCGTTATGATTCGGCGGCGTAGTGAAAAGTTACAATTGTAACCAAGGCCTATAATGATTATTGAGTGCATAATCAGTTCAAGCCTGAATGTGAACAACAGGGGCGCAGGAATATAAATCCACATGACATGAGTCCACCTCGGTGAGTCCATAATTTATTTTTTAAAGATGTTGGACATAAGACCCCCTTTTTGGGTCCTATTGTCAAACACGGGACGACCAGTTAAATAGGTTTTCGAAAATTATACCTTTGGGAAAAAACCGTTCAAAGTAAATACTACATTCCTTTGAAATAAAAATAATCAGGTGGTACATTAGTCCACAATTCGATTATAGATTATGGAGTTATATCGAATTTTTATTTTCTAGTGATTAAGATTGAAATGATGATATTTCTATGTGTTTCCGAAATGTGTGTAATTTCAAAGCGCACCCTATTGTGGGCAAGCAATATAAAAATGTTCTGTGTAATCAATGTCATATCGCCTTATGAATTTTATTATTTAACATATCTTTGATTCGTAACGTATATTTCTTTCCAATTCTGGGCAAAGCAGGCACCTGAGGCATTAACATAAAAATGTCAATGACACCTTTTCAATTCAAATACCAATAACAACTTAAATAAAAGAATATTTTACAATATGTCTACATTTTGCAGGTCCCCGCCTTTAGAGGTTCATTTTGTGTGTTGGCAAAACACGGTTAGCTACCTACACGTTTCCCTGGATAGTATCTTCTTACAGAACAAGATTCTAGATGTTATAAAATTAAAAGCAAAAAAAAAGAGAAAATAATGAAACGTATCTTTTTCAAAAGCAAATTGAAACAAAATTGAAAATTGTATTAGCTATGCGACGTGTCGCCATCGTCCCCACGCCATGCTACGCCGACAAAGAGTATGATGACCGTGCGCACTACAAGGTGTGTGTTCTTATGAAAAGTGAATAAGAATCTATATTTATTCTACGTTTATAATAATCTTTATGATACTGGGTGAGTCCTGATAGCCCTGGGTGGGCTATAGAAAACTATCCGCATACGTGACCATGCAACAATCAAAATGAAAATAAATTGTGAATATCGCACTTCAACGAGTAGCGAGTAGTGTCCTTTTGTGACTTTGTGGTAATGCTGATGTTTGAGGCACCTAACAAAAGGGTGCAGTAGTTACATATAAAGGGTTATCCATTTTGCGGTTTCAAAAGTATAGATCTGGAATTAGATATCTGTCAAACAAAGTTGTTAAACCAAATTTTTTTTCAGTTGAAAGTCTAACATTTACGAAAATGGATCGCTCAACTATCGCACAACGCATATAATTGTTAAAACCTACTACAAAAATGGCGATTCTGCCACATCCACATATCGTGCTTTAAGAGGAGATTATGATTTACATAATCGTCCAACTACGCAAGCAATTGGCAAAATTGTGAAGAAATTTGAAGAGACTGGATTGGTTACAGATATTTCAAGGCCTGTGCATCATCTTTTCGCTCGTACCACTGAAAATACTGCTGCTGTAAGTGAAAGTGTTGCCGAAGACCCGAATGTGTCGATTCCTCGTTGTTCTCAGGAATTAGGACTGTCTTGCGGCACATTATGGCATATTTTGCATTTGGATCTACACCTACATCCATATAAAGTCCAGCTCACACAACAACTGAAGCCAGCTGACCATTCACAACGTCGTAGATACGTCGAATGAGTGCGTGAGCAAGAGGCCGTGGACGGCGATTTTCCGAACAAAATTTTCTTCAGCGACGAAGCACATTTCTCACTCGGTGGGTATGTGAATAAACAAAATTGTCGTGTTTGGGGTTCTGAGAATCCTCAAGTAATTGAAGAGAGGCCATTACATCCACAAAAAGTCACTGTTTGGGGCGCTCTTTGGCCCGGAGGTGTGATTGGACCTTACTTCTTCGAGAACGACGATGGAACGACTTTCACCGTCAATTGGGAGCATTATGGCCATATGATAACCGACTTTTTTTGCCTGCTATTGAAGAATACGACTTGGAGAATATGTGGTTTCAACAAGACATGCCACACAATTCGAGCGAATATGGCTATATTGCAAGAGATATTTCCTATCCGCGTAATTTTTCGTCGTGGCGATATGGTGGCTAGCACCAAGATCATGTGATTTGACACAGCTGGATTTTTTTTTTTGTGGGGCTATGCGAACGTCCGTGTTTGCGCAGATAAACCTTTAACTCTTGAGCACTTGAAAACCAACATTCGTCAAGTTATGGCTGAGATACCGCCCAATATGTGTCAAAAAGTGGTCGAAAGTTACCTCAAAAGAATCGATGCTTGCAAACAATTCGCGTGGTGGTCATTTAAATGATGTAGTATTTCACACATAATGTCAACGTTCAAACTTTATAATAAAAAAGAAATATCATGAAAAAAAATATTTTATATGTGTTTTATTTACGTTTTCTTTTGAAACCGCAAAATGGATAACCCTTTATAATGTAAATATATAAAATTCAACCAAGAATGTCAACTTTATAAATTAAGACAGCCTTTAGTTAAATATTCATTAAAAATAAATTTAGCAGTTTGCTTGTTTCAGAATTCCTACTTGTGCCTAAATTACGATTCTAAGATTTTTTGGCGTAACTCTGTATTACCTACATACTGGGATTTTATTAAGGAATTTGGGATTTAGGGATTTTCTTTGTGGGATTATAAATTTGTGGCACACTTCAATGTCCCCATTTTTATTAAATTTGAAGATGAGACTAATTAAACCTACGTCGTTTTCACTTTTCACCAGATGAAAGCTTTTACCTAATTAGTTTTTTCTTGAGAGTTTGATGGTCTATTAAGTGTTTTATTTTAAGTTACTACAAGTTTCACTGCCAGAAGCAGAAATTAACACATCACGATTTTATTCGATCATTTGAATAGATTTACATAAATAATTGTTTATATACCTATTGGTTAGTTTGAGTTGTAACGTCTTAGAATTAGGTATGAACTATAATTTTCCAAAGGGCCCCGAAAGGAACGGAAATACGTGATTGAATTTTTTTTTGTGAAATTTTAAAAAGTATACCTACAATTTTTGGTACCTGATATGTGAATTTGTTTTTTTTTTATTAAATTGAATTTTTAATCAACAGGATGTGCATAGATTTAAGAGATGGGTGCATTATGTTGTCCAAAATATGTCTGTGGTGAATAAAGTACACACATTCCAAAGAAGAAAAAAATTAATTTTTGTTTTTCACAATTCAAAGTTGCATATTACAGTTAATGAGATCAGTTAGAACGATCATTATGACGAGATGTGTTTGTCATGAAATTTGGATAAGTATAAAGACTGAAAATAAAATATAAGAGAATTTTCCCAAAATGTTTCCATAAAAGGTTTATTATATTAAGATTATTATTGCAATTATTGTCCTAAAAGCGATTTCTTCCAAAGTTACCAAGTCGCAGCTTATAACTTGCTGTCGCGTACAACTTAGGATTCATAGCACGCAGCATAAAACATTAGATTCTGCTGGAGACATACCGGGCAACGAAAAATGTGATGAGCTAGCGAGGAAGGGTTCAACTCTTGACCCTACCCAAATATACCCGTCGATGATTAAAATCCCACTCTACTAAACAGAACATTGGAAAGAAGATTCTTTTAAAAACCAACGAGAGGTCGAACTTACTCGACACATGTGCTACAACCAGGAAGCTATGGCCAAATTTCGGTAAGAAAAGAACAGAAAAGATCATAAACGTAAACATGAATAATAACCGGACATAATCTGCTGGGCTACTACACATGAAAAATGGGGCTGAACAATGATGACCTATTCACGCTCAGTAATGATGACCTATTCAGAGATTGCAATGACGGATACGAACACGAGGATATCCCTCATTTCCTGTGCCATTGTCCAGGACTTTGCCATATAAAGAACAAATTCTTGCGCAGCTACTTCTTCAACGACTTAGAAGAGCTTCATAAATACCTCTAAATTGCTCGATCATGATAACCCATATATTTCATAGGTTATACAATTAGCAGTTACAATACTTCAGGGTATCACAATGGATCTATTTATTTCGATCTAAACGTATCCCAATAACCTAACCTAAAATGATTTACCTTGATATTTTAAAGGCGTTTGATAAAATTTGACCTAACTTATCGAAAATGCGTGCATGAAGTATCTATCGATAATTCTCGTCTTTGTTGAACTAGGAATTAGATTTCGGACCTCTCAATACAAGTCGTATATTGGACGGTCTTAAGCCTGAAACCCACAAAATAAATCATGGTGTGTCCCAGGGCTCCGTTTTGTCTCCGACTCTTTTTCTAATTTTCAATAAAGATATCTTGTTTGCAACTTCTAAATTCTAATAAGAAACCGCTCAAATGTCTTTCATTATTTTATCGCTATATTTATAAACAATATTCTAGCGAAACAGAGATTAGCATTCTTCCCCTTCACTTGTAATACTCGCACTTCTGGGAATACTCATGTCATCAGTTTACCCTTGAGTCGAGCTTCGGGCGTTCTGTCAAACACAGAGAATTTTCTTTGGCGGTACAACAGAAGGTGGAATACTTTGTTTAATTTTATGCCGAGACTTAAAAATTTTAATCGCCTTAATCTAAGAATGGACTTATACGAACTTTTTTAACGTCGCATCATCGGGAGAGATATGAGTGATGTCAGAAAAGGCATTTAATTTCATTTCAAATAACGTGAATCTGTGGAGTAGGGTTGCCCAAGTGTATTTATATTTAATTTAGGTACAAAATCTTTTACATAATGTATATATGTATACTCATAGCCTCCGGTTATCATAGTTATCTTTTATTAACATCTGCACACAGATATTCCGATTTTGACATCCAAATTAGTCTTTACCCCCAGGATAGGTATAGCTACGTGTAAAAAAGCTATCGCATAATAGTTTTCCCATAATAACCTGCCTTACTTTGTTTGGTCTTCCAGGAAAATTTACTAGATTTATGAATAGTCGTTTACAGTAACAATGACATTACACCGTTAAGTTTTATATATAAATTAATCAAATGTGCTCGGCTTCCTTGACAATAAATTCTTAACCATGACGGGGATGCTGTATAGAATCTATAACTTCCACATCCTCGCGCGCAGGCCGGCGGCCGTACAAAGTTCCTCAAAACTGATTTCTCATTTCAGATTAAATTGAAAGCAAACCGTTTCCAATTAATCGTTTTCCACACACTATCCGCATGTAAAAGTGGTGCGTGGTGTAAAGTTAGAGAGGAATAATTATTTTCTATCGAAATAGTCTGAGGGTTGAATGTTGGCTTATTAATACAACTGAATATCTTTATAATATTCTCAACCATTACTTTTTGAACATATTGAATAAAACTTATCCAAATAACAGGCCGGTTGATAACAGAAACATGTTTGTTACTCTGTAATCTATACTGTCAAAATGTGTCGTATATTTCTATATTTTAGCAATATGTGCATTTCTCTTCTCCTTTTATTTTGACAAACAAAAGTTAGGTACTAGTATTCTTTCTTGAATCACACTACGCCGGTGATGTGGAATGCTTAACCATTTTTATTGAATACTCACGGTAACCTACTTTAAATTTTGATGTCAGATTTGGAAGTGTTTGTGCTCAACAAAAAATTAACCAGAGTTTACATAAAATACAACATTACTTCCCAGCCTATGAATTATATATATTTGAGCTACGCAATGCAAACAACAAAAAAACCTTCCACATTATGTTGGCTAATGCAAATCTAGTGACAACGTTCCAAACAAGTGCGTTGCATACCCGACGGATATATACGCAGTTTATAACTGCACACCGTGAAAACAGGATCAAAACCGTATGAAATTAATAAACATGCCTCGAGAATTAGTCGGTGGAATACTATTTTGCATATTATAGTACTCTACACACACACACCTGCGTGTGTCTGTTACAGATGTACTACCGTAGCCTTTTGCATCCTCATCTTCGAGTACTGTGGTCTGGGCACTGGATCTGAACCTGGACGGCATGAGAGACACTTCAACTAATTTATACCAACAAAAAAAAAATGGCATTCCATACTACGTAACGATCACCGTATTCTGTGCACTGAAATGAGGAGCCGTGTATTCAATTGGATTGGACGGATGTCCAATTCGCAGTGTGGATAAATACCGGCTGGCGAAGGAGCAGCACAGCGACCGGCCAGCCAGCGTAATGTGGAAAGGAAATCTCATTCAGGATTAGGTTTTAGAAAATATAGAAGATTTGCATTCGGATATGAGCTATAGAATAAAGAGGACCTATAAGTGTGTGATGTGACATCTATAGGATGTGGGGTGGAGACTTTTCTTTGACACAATAACCTACAATGTAAAACGCTGGCCATCATGAGACATGGAGTCCATGTCATGCATGAATATAGAAGTACATTTTTAAATTAACGATGACGCTATTGAATATCAAATTTTATTAATGGTGATTAGATAGGTATATTCTTTTGAGATATGTGTTCAGTGTTCATGCAGAATGCCGGATCAGGTTGCCTGACATATTTAACGGTTTTATGTCGTTTTTAGTTATCATTTCAAATCAATTCTGCGGGACTTCTGAATCTTTTAAAGCTTTGATCAAACCGGACCTTGTCGATGGCGATGTCGGTCGTGGCGGTTGCGATAGAGTTCATCAAGTGATAATAAAACTAGCAGAGTTTTGCACACATCCACGTGATACATTTCATTAATGTATTAATTATTAAGTATTAAAATTTTAAAAAAATAAGTCATATGCGTGGTTTTAATTTGACAAGTTTATTTAATTTAATTTATCTACAAAAATAATGTAACAGGCCGATTCTCCCCTTTGTGCCGAACCACTAGTCACAAGCCCTTGTGACTATTCATTGTGAGGATTATTGTGAATCGATAACATTTATCGAATTTCCCGCAATCGTGACGAGAAAACTCACAATGAAATTCACCACAGCTAAAGGTGAATTGCGTCTTAGAATTATTGGAACACCTGAATATTAAGAACAAAATATAAATTGAAATTGATGCGGATTATTTATTATATATGTAATAATAATAATAAGCAAATATGTATAAATGAATATTATTTGTGTTTAAACAAATAAACAACTATCAAAGAGAATCCGTTTCATTAATTTTCAAGCAAGAAAATGTATAATACTACGTTTCCACCGAACTTTAATCTCTAGTAGATTTACTAATCTCAAAAAGTGTTTCCACCGCTCCAAAAGTAGATTAATTTTGACAGCACTATTCAAAATGCATATATCATTTCATTTTGATGTAGAAGTGAGACAGGCAGCTTCAACTATGTCAACCGAAGAGAAAAATTCACTTTCCCGATGAATGTGTTCAATTCGATATGGAAATAGGGTAGTTCGATTGAAGATTTAAATGAGATTTAATTTAAATTTTCATCTAAGAAGATTAAAATTTGTATGGTAAATCCTCAAGTTTTGTAGAAGATTTAGCTAAATCTACTCAAATCTCGGTTTAGTGGTCGGTGGGAACGTAGTATAAAAGGATTTATATTAGATCTAGAATGGCATAGAATGAACAGAATACCTACAGGCAATCACACTATTGTGTGTTTACTGGTTAAGTGTTTATTTAGGATGCTCTGACACATTTCCCTTCTCTCTCAAATTAAAGTTTCATATTTCTGTTTACTTCATGTTGGGATAAAAAATAAATTGTGTCACAAAATATTATATCGAATGTCGCATTGAAATGTCGAAACTCAAACTATTTGTGAGTTCAGTCGATCTCGTACTGTGGAAGTGTTTAGACGTTTTCGGCTTCCCAGTTTTTCCAATTAAAATTCGTGTGTGAGCTTAAGTTCTAAATTAAATCAAAATTTCACAAGTGGTGCAGTAGCACAGGGATAGAGTGGCCGACCGAGAATCCGAGGGTCGCCAGTTCGATTCCCAAGAGGGCATCAGAACTTTATCAGCTTTTTTTCACAACCGTGAAGTAGTTAACTTTATTGGTTGGGAAAACGAGCAAAGGAGGAGGAGTTTAAGCACCGGGGCATCGAAAGGTGTCCTAGGGCCAATGAGGTCAGCGATGGCATCAGCTGAGGGAACATCGAAAGATGTTCCAACTACAAGCAGTGATTCTGCAGCAACAACATCAACAGCAATAACAACAACGGCAACATCATCCGATGCTAATCAAAAGCGCAGAAAGAGGATCAAGTGCGCACCAAATTTGGTAAAAAGGAGATCCACGGCCACCTCAGCAAAGCTGCCAGCTGGGGTGCATACGTCCGATATAGACGAGACGTCAGAGGCAGCAAGACAAACCGAGTTAGACACTTCACCCGAAGAGGGTATAGCATATATGTCTGAAGAAGGAGAAGGGCACTTCACGACGGGCGATAGTACTGCCTTCGTGAACCTCTCCACATCAGAGGCGTCATCTGAGGAGGACGAACAAAGAATGTTCGCCCAAATTGATGCTTTGGAGGCAGAAATAGAAAAGATAAAAAGTAAAGTTAAGGCCAGGCAAGAAGCGCGCCGAGCGAGGCAACTAAAAGAACTCGAAGAAAAAGAACAACAACAGAAAAAAGAACAAATACAAAAACAACAGCCACAGCAGCAGCCAAAACAACAACGGCAAAAACAACAACAACAACAGCAACAGCAGCAGACACAAGTCCAGAAACAACCGCAAGAAAAACAGCAGCAGCAGATTCAAAAGCAGCAGAATCAACAGCCGCAGAAAAATCAGTCTCAGCAGCAGCAGCCACAGCCGCCGATCATGAAAAAAGAAAAGGTGCCACCCATTAATACTTATAAAATGGAGTTACAGGATACCATAAATCTATGTAAGTTGACCATAGGTCAAAATTTTACTATTAAAAGATTAAATAACGATAGGCATGCTATCCAGTGCTTCACACTGGAACAGCACAAAAAAATTAAAGAGTTGCTGAAAGAAACTACTACCGAATTCTTTAGTTTCACTCCTAAAACCGAAAAATTTCAAACGGTCCTTTTGAAGGGCATAGATTCCTACACGGAACCACAGGTGCTCTTAAATGAACTCCGCCAAAAAGCGAATGACGATCTCGACTTTATCGGGGTCAAGCCGTTCGCTACAGTTAGAGCTAGGCGGGAGAAGCGGAGTCTTCCCTTCTTCCTCGTTCAACTTTCACCCAGCAGCAAACTGGATAGTTTGAGGAGTATATCCGTCCTCAACTGCCAGGTTGTAACTTGGGACAAATTAAAAAGGCGCGGCGACATGCTTCAATGCATGCGCTGCCAAAGGTTCGGCCACGCCGCAGCAAACTGCGAAATGCAGTCACGCTGCGTTAAGTGTGGAGAGAACCACAATGCAGATGAATGCAAGTTAGGAAAAGAACGGGTCGAAGATAGGACCCAGCTTAAATGTGTACTCTGCCGAGGCGCCGGACACCCCGCTAATTATCGGGGATGCCCGACGTTTCAGCTTATAAAAAACAATAAAGCAGCAAAGCAAACAGTGGTAGAAAAGCGTCCAACAGTGCGCCCTCCTACAACAACGTCCGTCAACCCCCAAATTTCTTACGCCCAAATGGCGTCAGGAAGGGGAAGCACGGTACAGCCTACACCAAAGGTCGCCCAACAGGCCCCCGTGCCTAAGGCGCCGGCGGCACAGGCGGATATTATGGGCGTTCTACTGGCCATCCAGGGCCAGTTGAACGGCCTCCAAAACCAGATCAGGGAGCAGGCGACTAGGGTGGATTATCTCTACTCTGTTTTGCCGAGCTTAACGCAACTTAGAGGTTAAGGGCGCGCTGCCGGAGAGGCCCTTTAAGATCCTAGCTGTGAATGTAAATTCATTGATTAGGACCGAACGTAGAGCGAATTTATTCCAATTGCTTAAAGACATAAGTCCAGATGTGTTTATGGCTAGCGAAACTAAGCTTAACCAGAAACATAAATTGACTAACAACAATTACAATATCGTAAGAAGAGACCGACCCAACTCCACGCAAGGAGGAGGCGTCGCAATCTTTATACGTAAAGGCATTAGTCATAAGGTAATATATAATAGTGATGTGCGAAAATTTCGGACGTTAGAGGCATGCATCATATGCATTCATCTCCAACAGGGGAAGCGAATGTATGTGATCGCTGCCTATGCACCGGAAACACCTCAGCCCACGCAGTTTATAACAGAGCTTGAAAAGCTTTTTGAATGCTTAAGATTGAGCTCGGAAGAGAATTACTATATATTGGCGGGTGATTTAAACGCCAAGCACACAGATTGGGGAAATCAAATACAAAATCCTCGAGGTAACCATCTATTTAATTGGATGGGTCGATACAACCTTGAGTATCGCATCGATCTTCTAGCCACAGACAGGCCATCGTTCCCAAGAAGCGGTGCCTATCTGGATCTATTGCTTAAAGACGCAAGACTAACAATTACTGACGCTGTGGGTCAAAGGCCAAGAAATTGTTTACGAACGATCGAGTACGACAGTGACCACTGCGGACTCGCAGCCGTAATACAACTTCCGAACCAGCTTATGGAGTTGGAGGAGTATGTGCCTGTGCATACTTACAATTACAGTAAGGTGCGCTGGCCACGTTTCTCCAATGCCTTATTGAGTGAATTACGTTCAAATGGTATATCCCCACCAAATGACAGGAACCTAACAAATACTGAAATCGACAGATACTTAGAACAAATTGACGAAACGATTCTACGAACAATGAACAGAACAATACCGAAATACAAAGAACGTAACGCAACTGACATGTACCGTAACGCGACAATTGACGCACTTCACAGACAAAAAAGTGGACTACTGACAAGACTAAAACGCTTGTACAGGCGGTTTACTGATACACGAGACCTGGAGATTAGGACACTGAAGTCGTCCATCAAAAACATCAACCAATTGATCAAAGAAAATTATAGATTGGCTATTAATTCGTTCTGGGACAATAAAATTCGTGCCGTTAACTCCAGCGACCCAAGTATGTTCCCAAAAATTAATAAGATTTTTAGAAGAAAGGATCAAAACGATCTTCCGTGTCTTAAGCTCCAGAGGACGACAGAGAACAGAGACGTACTTCTGACAGCAGGCATAGACCCAGAGGATGCCGTATTGGACGATGACCTCTATATAATCGAAGATCCGCAGGAGAGAGTGGAGGCTGTGGGGGCTGCTTTCCAGCAAGTGTACAAGGTGAATGCTAGCATTCGCCCGAATCATGACCTGGAGAACAGAGCTCTGCTTCATCACTTATGGCTCCGGAACGATATAACCGAATGGCGATCTGAGAACCTTGGTTTTACCAGGTTTAATGATGAAGATTTGGCAAACGCTATAATCGCCGACCGAAATGGGCCCAGCCCCCTGTTAATTTCGAAGAATGAGCTCCAGCTCATCTTCGATTCATTAAAGAAAAAGAAGTCTGCAGGACTCGATGGTATATCCAACGTTGTACTACGACATTTGCCTCAAGAAGCAGTTGACATTTATACCACACTGTTTAACAACGCGCTGAATAATGCATATTATCCAGTGCGGTGGAAGACAGCTGTGGTGCACCCTCTCCCAAAAAAGGGAAAGGACAACTCCAATCCGGCGAATCTCCGGTCGATAAGTCTTCTTCCGAGTATCAGCAAAGTGTTTGAAAAGGTTATTAATAGAGCCCTGTTCAAATGGGCGGAGGACAAAAATATCATCCCGGATAATCAGTTCGGTTTTAAGGCGGGACATGACACAATTCATGCCGCGTCTAAACTTGTTTCTGATATCCAATGGAACAAAACTAAAAAACAGTGTACGGGTGCCTGTCTGGTTGATTTGGAGAAGGCCTTCGACACCGTATGGTTAGAAGGTCTCTATCTAAAGCTAACCAGACTAGGTATAAGTAAACCTCTATTGTATATGCTTTATGACATGCTAAATGGTAGAAAGTTTGTTGTCAAGAGTGGCAATGTAACTTCTACTGCAATTTTTAATATTAATAATGGTCTTCAGCAGGGAGCGGTTAACTCGCCGATTCTATTCAACATTTACACCAGCGATCTGATAGGTAGTCTAACTCAGGCAATTGCGTACGCCGACGATCTAATTGCGTACAGAACAGCTCATACAGTTGAGGTCATCAAAAGTCTCTTGCAGAGTGACTTCGACAAGATTCAGCGATATTGTGATGACTGGAAGTTGAAAATCAACTTCCAGAAATCAGAAACTATTTTGTTTAGGACTCCGCTGTCTAGCGCCTCAAGGGATACGAGAAAGAACTGGCGCAAGCTGGCGATCGTAGGGCCACATGGACATCCACTGGCGAGTAAAAGTGTAGTAAAGTACCTTGGCATCTGGTTGGATCAGTACCTGTATTTCGACAGACATATAGGTGCTGCTTTGGCCAGGGCTAGGGGAGCCTTAGCCTTGACAAAACGACTGTTTTATAGCAGCCGTCTTGACAGCAGGGTGAAGGTGATTTGCTACATGGCCCTCATCAGGCCGATGATTGCCTACGGATGCCCGGTGTGGTTCAACGTTGCCCCATCTCAAATGGAAAAGATTCGGGTGTTTGAGAGGCAATGTCTTAGACGTTGCCTTGGATTACACAGAACACCAGAGTCGGAGTACACAAGATATTATTCCAACCAGGTTCTATACAACGGAGCCAACATAAACAGAATAGATAATTTTTTGTTTAAGCTGATTCGGGGTCACGTTGCAAGAGCGATGTCCTCAACTAACAGCTTAATTTTTGGGGCTTATTACCCCAATAACGAATATTTTGAGAGTGCGCGGTTAAGTGGTTACATCCCTCCTGAGGCATTCCTCTATTTAGACAGTCGAGGGCTGATACAGGATGGAGGGGCGGTTCCGCTCATCTACCACGTCAGCCGGAAAACTGTGGATAGGCGACTCCTGTATAGTCGAGACGTCATCGCTCAAGGTGGAGAAGAGCGCCTTCGGTTCAGTAGGACTGTGTCCGATCGGGACCGGAGGGATAGGGCGAAACAGGAGAACCAGTTCTGGTGGCTCTCTGAACAGCATCGTGATATTTAAAGTCGATGAAGATGATATATCTTGGCCGACTTACATAGATTTAGGGCATTAGGTATAGGTAACAGTCAGGGTGGCACCAAAAAAAAAATTAAAAATATGTATGTATGCGGGGGCATGCGTGCATGTATCTGCGTGTCTGTACATGTGTGTGCGTACGTATATGTATGTGCGTATGTACATGTGTGGGTGGGTTGCATGCTAGTGTGTGTCTGCATGCATATAAAAAATAAACAAAAAAAAAAATTAAAAAACGAGAAAAATGCTGCTGTGGCTGTTCTAGTTTTTAAGTAGTTATAAGTATTATTAGGTATTTTAAGTAGTTTAAGTTATTTTTAGTTAGTATAAGTTAGTTTTATTTAGTTTTAATTATTTTTAATATATATTTAAGTTTAGTTTATAGGTAAAAAAAAAAAAAAAAAAAAAAAAAAAAAAAAAAAAAAAAAAAAAAAAAAAAAAAAAAATGATCAGATACCAAGTTTTCTGTATAAAAGTTTCTTGAAATATAAAATAAATAAAAAAAAAAAAATTTAGATTTAATTAAAATAGTTTTTAGGTCGAAAGACATTAGTTGTAAGAGTTATTGTTTAATTTAGAGCGCCCGTAAAGGGCCAGTAAATTAGTTGTAAGTTATTGATAATTAGGCTAGTTTTAAACATTTTTGTCTAGCTTTAAGATAGTTATAAGTTAATATGAAATAAAAATGAATTTAAAAAAAAAAAAAAAAAAAACTATTTGTGAGTTGTGACCTGCTCTGAAGTAGATCACAATTTCGATTGTTTTTATGACTCTAACAAGTTGTGACTTTGGGGGAGAATCCGAAAAAGTCATAAAATTAATTTCACCTCTGCTTGTGACTTGTGAGGTATCAGTGATGTTGGGGAGAATCGGGCTGTAAATGAATACATTTTTGAATTTATTTAAAAATATGAAAAGATGCGTAGTAGTCAAACGAAAACATATTCACAATCGATATACATAGGCAGTGGTGTACTTAAAGATTTGGCGCCCGGGCCAATCAGTTTTGCCGCCCTATAGGTAACAAAACAAAAATAACAATTTTGTAAAAATTAAAAAATTAGTTAACTATTCATTTTATTTTTACTTTTTTTTTCGATGAACAGATTGGTGGACAAATTCATCAATAACGCTTTCATAATTAACAGATTTGGTTAAGTGGGCTTCAATATTTAATATGGCTTAGGTGTTTTAACATTCTTCGTGTAGCCGGGACGCAGTTATTTTTAATTCTTTTTAGGGCCCTAAATCGAACGTTCTGGCCGCAGTACAATTTGTGACTGCAGTGCAAAGAAACACACGTAATTCTATTTCCGTTCATGGAAAAGTTCATTCAAATCTTTTTTTTTTAAAGAGATTAAGTTGTCATAAGCTCATGTTGTTATAGGACGATAATAAATCTTTTAAAAGAACACATTCTTACTGCAGATCATCCCGCAAGATCCTTTGGGTATAACTTTTTTAGATTATTTGCATTACTGACTTCAGCTTCAGACCCCTGAAATGGTCACGTACTCGTAGTGAAACTTCTCCCTCGAGACACTCATCATCTGGTTTCTTCTTCTTGATTATTCTTTTTTGATCGTTTCTGTAGTTTTCCGAGCATTTTTGTTTTCGAAAATCTTCAAATGCATCAAAAGATTCGCGCTTGTTTTCTAAGAAAGTGATTCGTATAGCCTAGAAACTAAATGCCCTATTACGATTGTCAATTATCAATTTGATTATTGATAAACACTAAAATTTGGTCTAAAAACCTCGGAATAACTGCACAACTATTTAATGGTATTTATCGATTTTATTATAATTCACAATGGTCTGCAGGATTCTCATTTACCAAAACTTTTATCAATGAGGTCATTTAATATTAAATTTCAGAATTTATCACCGATCAATTTGCAATTGGCAATCATAATAGGGGTGTAGTTCCACGTAAGTGTCAACACCTTGCAAGATTTTGAAAACTGTGTCAAATTCCTTAAGTAAGGATCCCCAAAATTCTGATAATATGGCCGTTTCCAAGGATTTAAGTTGATCTAAAATCCTGTAGCCTAATTTTTTACCACAGCCTTTTTGTTGAGCATCACTTTGAATCGCTTCAAAAAAAAACTCGAAGAAATGCCAAAATACAGCGGCAGCTTCTGAAAGAAATCAGATATGTATACATTTTTTTCCCATTTTGACGTATGTACATATACTAATTTCATATATTTCAACTTTGACTGTGTTTTAAGCGACTGCTACGACTAGCGTAATGGCGTGTTCGGTCATCAGTTAGTCTTGCCGTTAAATTAAAAATAAATTCACATTTGCTATAAAATATTCACATTAAAAGATGCTTTCGTCATTTCTGGTCGCATTGCAAGGCACTTCAACGCCTCCGCTCCAATTTACACATCGATAACTATTTAAGCGCAGGATAAATTGCTAAACATCCCAGATTATTCGAGAAAAAATGGACGCAATCAATACCTAAATTCCACACATTTAGTATTTACACGATGGCGCTCTTATGCCTCGTTTACACAACTAGTATAACGCCAATATTTCTTCGATTTTATACCAATTGCTTGTAATAAATTATTGTAATTTTATTTTATGAAAAGCAAGTGTTATAAAATGGAATAAGTATTCACATGTTACCATTTCTGTAAATGCGGTATTAATCTCTGAAATAATACAGACAAGAATGAGCGGTTTATTCGTTTTTTATTATTTTCGCATGCCACTTCTTGTCACTAACATTGATAGTTCTGAAAATTTTACTCGAGAAACAAATTAAGACTAACAATAAATAGAGTGCAAATGCACTGGGACAAACAAAACTCTCACAACGAACACTTCAGTAGAAATCGGAACAAATTTATTATTTGAAAAATAGCATAGACAGCTTTTACATCATGCAATTTCAGATTGCGATTTTAAACACCTTTGTTGAAAAACTGCAGAATTATCGCCCTTTCTTCTTTGTGATTTTCGCTATGGTATGATTGAACTTTTCGAAATTAATTGGAGTAAACAGGGGGGAAATATGAGGAAAGTTAGCATCTATTAAATATCGCCGTGTTTCAAAGTATCTTTGCAACCGAATGGAGTCCAAACCAAAAATCAAACTTAAAAATCACTTAAACTATTTTATTTACACAATACCAAATTTTAAAGTAAAATGTAACATGCGTCCCTGACATTTTGTATAACTAGCTATTTACTTAAAAATTATTACCAAGAAAATGATAGAAATAAAGCGATTAGTTAACGTTTGTTTTAAACTGTTTCTGCTGCAAAACGACCATCGCCAATAAAATAGTAAACATAAATTAGACGGGGTCACTGAGAAGTAATTTTTTCTCATTATGTGACAAATAATTTTTTTTACCAAATCCCGGTTTTAACAAAAAGTAATATTTAACAAAAAACTGGTTACAAATCGAAAATAAAAGGAAAAGATTCAATTTTTCAGAATGGAAATTGGTTAAAATTGATCAAATGTGTCGTGTCTCGTGTGCCTTGTAGTAGCTGCGCATACAAAACTGCAGATATAGTTTAATTTAAGACGTTATGTAGAAATAATTGCGCAAAAAGTGTACAACATTTCACTCACACTTTTTAACAGTAAAAGTGAGAAACTTTTAAGACGAATCACTTATATATTTATTACACGCAAATTAAGTTTTGTAAGATTTTAAAAATATAAGCTGGCCAACTAAAAAACATAAAACTTAGTCCAGAAATGAAGTATCTAAATGTAGAATTATAATAGCACACTTAATAAAATATCTTAAAACAAAGAAAACTAGTTCACACGTGAATTACCAATAATAACGGGAAAAAACAAAACTAATTTTTTTCATCTAATCTGTCAAAACTTCAAAATATACCAACACCAAAGACTTTTTAATCTGTGTATGTGTACATATGTTTTCAATATGTATAATGATTGATAATAAAATCTTCTCAAATTATTATTTTCATTTCTATGGCGCGGCTGGCGGTATCTTCATTCAATAACTTTTTTTTACCAAACAAAAAAAAAAAAATAAATAACAATAATATTAGGTATATTCGTATTCCAATTCCCACACGAACAAAACATAGAGTCAATACTCTGAACTATGAACTCAGCCAGCGATATGGTCTGATAAGCTTCATCAATCAAACGAATTAGGTATTATAAAAGTGATTCCGAGATGGGTGCGCCGCGCGCCGTTCAACGATAAGACATAGCTTCTGTCAGAAGAACCATGATTTATTGTTGCACCCACAACGTCATCTCGATAGTTTATCACCTGAACGTTCATTTACAAATCAGTTCTTATATGGTGTCTGGAACATCATAAAACAACGCTGTGTCGTCGTCCGCCCTCTGACATGGCTGTTCTATCTTGTGTCCTGTGATGCATGATGCAAGTAAAAAAAAAACCCTTTTAGTCAGTGTGTTGCTAATTGAGAATGCGATACCCGGAAGCTAATTATCACATTTTGACTGATCCATCCATTTAGTTCGAGAGAATGTCCGGCAGATCACGGACTAGAACCAAGATTGAGTAGCGTCTGCCTATGCATTCGGGTGTTGTTGCCTCTCGAACTGGTCGGTCAGACGTGCATCTGTATTCTTTGTATAAGGATTTTACACTTAAAATGTTTAGTGTCAGCTAATTGGTGCTGGTGATTTGACTGCTGCCACAGCTCCGTACGCAGTTGTTGATTGATACTATCTAGATAGACCTCAGGTTTATGTATCGCTCTTGCCTGGCAAAGAATTTAAATGGCACGAAGTGGTAGCAAGAGAGTTTCTCATTCTCATTCTCAATTCTAAGTGTCCTTTTGACTGTATCCAATGTCAAGAGGCTGCGTGCGCCATCAGTAACTGCTAAATGTTATTTATGCCATGATGATGCAATTATTCCGAACTTTTAGATACGCAATAAAACTGCTCAAATGCGAAGATACACAGAAAAATTAGACAGCACACACACAGATCTGCGAATCTACGCATAGATCGCGACAATTTTTCGCGTTATCTGCTAGTTTTGTATCTTTGCAAAACATCTAACTCCTATAGGTAGAGCCTGCCAAGTCTTCCGATCACAATTCGAGATAGCAATTAAATGTGTAATTAAAACCAGTCCGTCTAGCTGGAGGTGCTTCTGCCTGTTAGGAAAGTCTTAGTCTTTATTGAGGAAGAATGAGCAACGTGTTTTGTGTTTTCTATGGCACTCATCTATGACCAGTGGTGGCAGCTACATTAGCTACAGCTTATAGTTGTCTCTCGGGAAAGTGTTGACGTGCTACACTTGGTTTTCGTCTCTGTTTCTTTTTTGGATTATTATTTGACTTGATGTGTTGCTTAATGACTTGTTTGTTTGGGATACATTTTCTCTTCTCTATAATCCTCCGTCATCATACAGACATCCCATCATTCCTTAACGAAGATGATGTTTACTCAATTGGATGGAAGACCCCCATTAACTGATGGAAGACTTGTCTATATTTATCTAAGTGGCATTGTCATCTCTGGCTCTGTCGGTGGTAACGTATTTGAAATGTAAGTTCATCAAACAACGTGACTTCAAAAAAAAAAAATTGTCGTTTATCTATACGACTTTTCGTAGTGCTTGAAGTTCGAATAAGAAAAAAAAGTGAAATTACCGTGTACAGAAGTTGAGACTGCATAAATAGGCATCTTCATTAATGGAAACCTTTCTGCTGGAATTAACTACATACGTATAAGCCCATCAATCTATATAGATTCTATTGATTTATACTTAATTTTAATGACGCATACAAATATGGTAACTTATGATGATGAGGATAACCATCAAGTATTCAAGATATGCATTACATAGTAGTTGTGTCCTAAAAAATTTAATTAAGAACAGCGATACGGAAGATCATTAGATGTATTTGTTGGATGATTGGTGAGCTATTATGTATACTTGTAGTTGTTGTTTAAAGAAGAAAAATAATTTTAAGACAAGTGTTTTCTAAGTCAATTATTGGTGTTTGTTTTAATTAATGATTCTTGTACTCGAAGGAATGCCTATATGTTAAGGTTTAGGCAAAAGAATGTATCATTATGCGAACGACTGAGGATTAATTTATTGAAGTTATATGTTCAAGCCTCAGAAAGAATACTACCTTATGAAGATTATGTACATAGGGATGACAAAATTTTAGAAATCTTGTGAATTACGAAATAAAAAACTCCAAGAAAAAATACTACAACTCAAAATCCGAGAACATGTCGTCTGAAAAGTTATGGAAAAACATCAAGTCTCTAGGAATATCTAAAAAAAACAGATAAAGATAATTTGGCAGATTGTGATGAATGAACTCAACAAACAATTTGTGAGTTCCACCTCAGACGTAAATGCAGGTTCGACGTTAAACGTTTCCAATGTTTTGAATGATTATGGTGAGTTTAGTTTCTGCAAGGTTGAAGAGTTAGACGTATTTAAAGTCAGAGACAATTGGTTTGGATGGTTTGCATCCGAAGTTCCTAAAACTCATTTATCCGTTCATTTCACCTTATCGCACGCATATATTCAATTCAATCCTCACAAGCTCCAGCTACCCTAATATCTGGAAAATATCAATAATAATACCTGTTCCAGGGAACAATACAACGAATACTACTGGCCAATAGCGATATTACCATTTGTCTCAAAAGCGTTTGAAAAAGTAGTAAGCCAACAAATCTCAACCTTTCTGTTAACAAAACAATTGCTTTCTCCTGTTCAAACGGGATTTCAATCAAATCATAGTTGTTCTACTGCTTTGCTCAAAGTGGTTGATGACATAAGGATAGAAGTCGATAATGAGAAGGCTACTACCTCGGTTCTGCTTGCTTTCTCGAAGGCATTCGATTCCGTGCCCCATAATATACTGTTAAGTAAATTAATCAACCATTTTTACTTTGAAAGATCTGCTGTGAACCTTATCAAACAGTATTTAACAGGTAGAACTCAAGCGGTCTCAGCGAATTCCAAACTGTATAATTTCCTTTCAACTAAATCTGGCGTACCTCAAGGAGCAATCTTTGGTCCTTTATTGTTTTCGATTTTTATCAACGATCTACCCCCTACCCTTAAATTCTGTAAGATACTCGAAATAAAATATGCTGACGATGTACAAATATACCGCAGCTTCCCTATTGGCATGATCGAAGATGCTACTTATCGAGTCAACACAGATTTGATGAGTGTGGTCCATTGGGCTGAAGAGAATGGGTTGCGACTGAATCCAAAAAAAATGCCAAGCCATTGTAGTAAGCGAAAATATAATTGGTACCTCCTGTTTGTCCCCTATAATGCCATGTAACGCAGTGGTAGAATATGTACAAAAAGTTAAGAACTTAGGCATAATTTTCAACCAAACTGGGAAGATCACATCTCACAAATCCTTGGAAAAACATATGCCGCACTCCGAGCTTTATATGTTGCTGGTAATTGCTTACCAGTTAACATTAAAATTATTAAATAAAACTCTAATTTTACCGATACTTTTTTATGGAAGTTTAATCTTCTGCTGCGTGGATAGTGTGAGTCAACGGAAGTTACGAGTGGCATTCAATAACATTGTCCGCTTTGTCTATTGTCTTCGAAGGTTCGATCATGTTTCACGCTATACAAACAGCATTTTAAGTATGTCACTACAGAACTATCTAGACAGTAAAGTGTTAATATTTTTGTTTGGTATAATGGAAACAGAGACACCTGAATATCTATTCGAAAAAGTAGTTTTTTGGCGTTCGGAAAGAAGCCGAATTCTTATCACGCCAAGCTTTAACTACATGATTTCTAAGCGACAATTTTTCGTTTATGCTACTGGTTTGTGGAGCTCCCTACCCGTCGAGCTAAGGAGGATAAGTGACTGCAGTAGGTTTAGAATTGCGATAAATAATTACATGAGACGCCAAATTCATTCTTAAATTAAAATTTTTGCTTTATGTTTAAATGTAAGTAACTAGTTCATAAATTTTAAATTAATTAAATTAGTCAGATTATTAGAGTTTAAAATTAAATTAAATTAAATTATATTAATGCACAAATTGTAACCATATTGAACTAAGCATTTCCTAAAAACCAGTGTTTTAATATGCTAATTGTTATAAAATAAATACAAATACAATACAATACAATGAAGTGTTTCCTAGACTAATTTTAGAGAGGTGAAAATGATACTCATTTTTATTTATTTTGTAGATAACAAAATTACTAAAAAAGAAACATTTTGTTTCTGAAAAGTTTTCTGACAAATTGAATAAATTGGGCATTGTTTTCTTTGAAAACTTTTTTGAAGGTGTTGAGGATTTTTTGGCCTCAATAGTTAAAGCTCATATCAATGGACCATTGATTTTTTTTCTGGATAAGTCATGTTATAACAATTATTAAAAATGTCTTCCTTTGAAAAGTAGGTATACTTCTTAATACAAAAATGAACTTTGAGGTTAGAGTTTACGAGTATCATTAAAAGAAACAATGACGGATTAGAACAAATAATTGAAAAACCATAGTCCACTGGAAGGATAATGTTCTACGACTTTTATAGAGTGGCTGTTATTATTAATTAAACGCGGCTTAGGTTAGGGCCATACCCTATATAACTAAGCGTGATTCATGACTAACTGCCTTTTTAATTATAATATAAGCTTAATTTTCGTAACAAAATATAACCAATTTTCTACTTCATTACTATTTCATAAGCGAAAGAAAACCCTTAACCCCCGTTTTCAAACTCGCTAGAAAACTCGCGAGGTCATTTTCAATCTAGTAACCCTAGCTGGCACCTAAGTAAATAAAATCCAGGAATGGATCGAACGAACTTGCTCTTGTAGCTAACAACTTTAGTTAGTTAGGTGTAGGTTTAAAGCCTAAAAGCCTATTTAGGTAAGATGCCATTTGAATTAATTGATAAATAAGATATATAAAAAAAAAATCAAAAAACTTTGGAGCGGTTTTTTAAAAAACGCCATTTTGAAGACTGATTTTTGAAATCTATTTATTTATTTTTTTAAAAATCGAAAAACTTTTTTTTTGAAAATTTGAGTATGCAGTTTTATTAACAATTTTAAGGAGCATTTGTATAAAAAAATATTTTAATCGGTTCATCCAATGAGAAAGTTGAAAATATGAAAAGTGGTTATATGGGAAGTACCGTTAATAAGTACGCAAATAAAAAAAAATGTATACCTCATAGTGGACTATGCTAATTTAAGAACACACGCATTATTTTATAAAAATTCTTGGAGCCGTTTTCAAGAAATACATTTTTTTCTTAAGGTTTTTTTTTAACATTTGTATGGGAGGTACCGTTGTTTTTTATTTTAGAATAATAGTTTTTTAACCTATTAAATATAGTGTCAAAAAAACATCAAATACGAAGTTTCGAAAAAATCTATTGAGTAGTTTTCGAAATTTTGAGTTAAAAAAATTAATTTCCAAAAAAAAAATTATTTTTGAAAAATGTTGGCTTACAATATTGTCTCAATTTTCTAGGAATTTCTGCGTAAAAAAATTTAAAAATTTCAAATTAACCGTTTCCCAGAAAACCAAAAAAATGGTGCTACTAGAGGTACCAAAAATATTAATTTTTTCAAAACAAACAAAATGATCAAGGGTACCCTTTCATTTGATTAATGAACTGATTTTTTTATAAAAATTATTGGAGCTGTTTTTGAGAAAAACTGTTTTTTGTCGTCTTAAAAAAAATGAAAAAAAAAACGTGTGAGCATATTGCCGAAGAAACAATATTCATAAATATAATCCTTGGCCTAGTTAGTAGTGCCATATGCAGGTTCTGTGATACAAAAGAGGAAACGGCGGACCATATTCTGGGCAATACTTACATTAATGAGGGAAATAAATTTTAAGAAAGAGCTGTAAGATGAGCAATATTCTCATCCAACTCTAGGCGGGGCACATTAGATCTCAAGTTCGTAGTGCAACAACTCCATATCATTCATTCAATAAGTAAATTTATAAAAAATGTATCAATGTGTCAGTGATACAAAAAGTAACCGAAATGAGGTTTACTTAACGAAACTCGTTTTTTTAACTACCCATGACTTCAAGTCACAGATGCTCAATTTTTAATGTCCTAGTCGAAAATGGCATTTACACAAAATTGTGTAAAATTGGAAGGAACATGTCGGAAGTACCTCAAAATATCACGATAACAACATCTGCATTGAAAAAATCGTTCATTGTAAATAACTTACTCTTAATTAAAAACCATTTCAATAAGATTCGTCTAAGAAATAAGATCCCAATGTTTGTGATTCCATTATTATCATTAATCTCTGTAAAATACTGGATACCGCTCAAAACTCTGATAAGTGCGCTTGTACCATGTCAGTATAACTTTATAAAACTTAGAATCACTTTTAGATGTCAAATTGAACGATATTTCAAATTTAGGTTTTATTTATTTATCAATAAAATACAAGAATAGTTCTTATTTTGTATATACATACTACAATAAAATATTAACTTACATTTTTTTTAAGAAATGGACGAATGGTACCAGCGCACCGTATGTCATCTTCAAATTGTCTACAAAGGACTGTTATACTTATAGACAATACACTATTCAGTGTGTTTTATAGAGATCAATACCTACAATCAACGAAATTATACCATAAAATATTTTTTTAACAAAATAGAAAAAAAAATAAACTAAACCTAGGTTTAACTTAGACATAGTTTAAAAATGACTAGGAATACGCCCCATTGTTTTGACTGGAAATATCAATCGGCTTGATGGAAGCAGTGGAAATTTAAATGCAAAGACTAGAAGTTAAGGTAGTAATGTTCTCGGTGCTACAAGAGTTGACAAGATCTTAACTTTTGCTTTCAGTTTTTTGACATTTCAAAAACTCGTGGACGTAATCGAATCGAACCAAGCATCAAAATGGGATTGAAGTATCTTTTAATATCGGAGCAAAATTCAGAACTGTGGAACAATTCTACAAGCGTGAATGCTTTTCAGTGAAACATATTTATTCACCCTCAAAATATGGGTGAATAAATTTGTGTCAAATTTTATCAAATGTTGGCATGTACAGCTCCATAAGTTGACATCTAAAATATAGCACGTACGACATTTCTTGACAGCTTTTAAAACTACGACTTCACTCCATTGTGTTCTGCCAGTTAAACGGCGAACAATTTCTGCACTTAGCTAAGCTCGAAGGGAATAAGTTGTTGTTACTCTTAACACGTAGGGACTTAGAGAAAACCTATCTCGTTATATTTAGCTGTGCAATTTTCTTCGGGCTTAGAAAAAAACATTACTAATGTATGATCATAGACTAGTAATTACTGGTAACACAATAAACAACACAGGTTTTTTCCATCTCGTCTCATTACTTATCTACCTATACCTACCTTAGTGTTCTCTCAGTCGTTAAAATTGAAGTTTGATCGTTCGCTAAAGAAAAAAAAACTAAAAATAAAACAAGATTCGATTCTATTTCAATAAGACATGTTTTCATTTAAAATAATTTATTAACAAAAGAAACCACTACAAATAAAATAAAACCGATCGATTTGTTTACACTTAACCCAGCCGCTGCATTACAACCATCAGTGTCGCACGTAAAAATACACGATCTGTATTCCATGACGTCACCTTTGTTTTGCACATAGTCACAATAGTTGCCCAAGTCTTTGGATGAACAAAAACGTTTAGTTCCAATACCGCCCTCATACCGGCCAATATGTTTTATGCAATATTGTGCTCCATACACCGATGAACAATCTTGTGGTTGGATATCCGGATCATCATACCGTTCGAACCATTCTCCACACTGAAACGGACTGACAGTGTCTGTAGTGTTACACACGTAACATTCAATGCCAACTGTTATGCGGAAAGTCACACAAAATACGAACAAACAAATAAATAGTTTATTCATTTTGTTTAATAAAATGTCAAAAATCACTTGTGTTGATGTTTTTAAATAAAATAAAGACTATTTCACAGTTTATATTTTATTATTAATCTTTTTTAATTTAAATGTTTTGCCCTATTTGTTGAAATATAAATACAGATACTCGCTGACGTTTACACTAAGCTAGCTCGTCTCAAACTGAGCAAAAGTAGAGAGTCGATCTGATCCAGCGATCATGAAAGTCGTTGAGTGAGAGTTGGTATCTGTCGGTTTCTTCGGTTCGTTTTTTTTTTATTTCCAACTCAATCACTTGGGTGCATGTGTGTTTGTATTAAGTGAACAGTGCTACCACTTTTATGAAATTCTAAAAAATCATTTCAGCTACTATATATTTTATCTTTATTACTTGATGGGAAGATAATGTTAAATTACTTTTATGGGGTGATTGTTTTTTTATAGCATACGTCTGAGTGTACTCCATTTTACAATTCATTACTTGGTATAAATGATTATACGCGCTATAAGCTTCATCTATGACAATTAGAGAACCATAATATCCCATGAATCAAAGAAAACACAATTACGACACTTCTTTTTTGTTTTATTTTATTGACGTCACCAGAGATCGAAATCCATTTATCCACATCGGACAAACAACAACAATTTCACTATTTTTGATATCTGGTGACGTCAATAAAATAAGACAAAAAATGAAGTGTCGTAAACTTGTTTTCTATGATTCATGCATATATCCAACAAACAACTATCCTGGAAAGTCGATAGTGATATAATGCTAAACTCATACAGCATATTAAACTTATAATCCGTCTGTTCAAAAGCGAGAAAAAAATGTTTTCTCAGATAACGGGCCTATAACACAAGGCCACAAAACGACAATTCTACAACCTCTGTGACAATTGTCACAATGAAATGTGACAGGTGGGAAATTATTCGATTTTCCTAATTTTGTAACAGAAAGTGACAAGTGTCAACAGGAAACTTGGCGTAGTTCCTGTTAGCAATATTTTTTTACTTCCATAGGTACTTCAGGGCAAGATTTGCATTTGGAAAAAAATCGAACTGGAGATCTTATACGATGATAGAGAACACGAAAAGGTGCGTCCCGCAATTTCAGCCTCCAGCCGAAACGATTTTCTTCAAACTTGATACTTAATCGTTTTAGGTGATTGGATCGATTCTTTTTTGAAATCTTCTTTTATAGCCCAAAAAATAACGGAACGTGCCAAACATTTTTTTTAAAAGAAAAATGGTAAATCTTAATTATCTCGAAAATGGCTCTTATGATTTTGATGATAAAAAAAAGAACACAGCTGTATTATATTATTAATGTTATTAACGGTACCTGCTATAGAACCGTTTTATTTTAATGCCGACTCTCTCATTAACGGCTCACCGGACTTACATAAAAATAAAATACACGACTGGGTCGCACGAACTTGCTCTCATGTTCGATCACATCGTATGCAAAAAAAATCTAAATATATTTTCAAAGTCGTTTGTTACTTAATTTTTTATATATACAAAATATCTTAAATTTTTCTTCTAAAAAAATTGGTATGACAATCTTTAATATTTAATAATATAAATTTAAAACAAAAAATTAAATCGGCTTAATCAAAGAAAAATAATTCAAAATTCTGAAATAAATCCTTAAGCTAATTTGAGCTAAAAAAAAAGTACGCCATTTTATTTCTTGGATAAATTTGAACTTATGAGAAAATAATTTTAAAAATCTATGGATCGGTTTTTAAGAAAAAAGTTTTTTTTTTAAAACTTTTTGAAAACATTTTTTAAAAAATTCTAAAACGCCAACTCATAGGTATTCAGTAAATACATAACACTACTAAAATTTAATGAGTTTTTAAAATATAAATTTAATGTTTTTAATGCTTTTAAAAATACAAAAAAAATATTAATTACAAATGTTGGTACTCAGGATTCATTAGGAAACCTAAACCCACATTATGTATAAAATTTCGAAAGAATCAGTTTAACCATTTATGAGATAGTCGAAAGCAAAAAAAACGGTCCTATGGAAAGTACCGTTTTTAGACATTTTTAATTTTTTTTCAACCATGGTCGTTACTAAAAAGCTGCACGGATTTTCTTAAATCAAAATCGTTAGAGACGTTTCCGAGAAAAATAGAGTTAAACGTACCGGTTATATGTTTGAGCTAAAAAAAATTTAAATTTCCCCTCTGTAAAATACCTAAAACACTCTACATACCAAGTTTGAAGCAATTCGGCCCACCCGTTTGGGCTGCAGGTGTCTATATAAACAGACTGATAGACTGACAGTCGTACATACAGACGGACAGAATTTTTTGACCATATTTTTTCGTCTTCACTATCATCGTAATGTCATGTTTGATTGTTATCTCAAAACTTTTTTTTTTTATCAAATTTTATCAAATTCTTAATAATATTGCATAACAAAATGTTCGAAAAATATTTTGTCGATTTTTTGAAACAAAAATAATATTTGTTATTTGGAAATTCAATATTTCGAAAACGGGTAGACGATCTTTTTTTGAAATTATGTTCTTAAATTTATACTATTAAATCCATAAAACAGCCATTCTTAATTTTTTAAGAAACAAAAATTAAAGAAATTAGGTGAAAAACTGTCGTTTTTTTTCTAAAAATCTTCAACTATGATGTGATCGAACATTAAAGCAAGTGTGTTCGATGCAGTCATTCATTTTACTTATATGATGCATACATTGTTATATGAAAAAGAATTCTCTGAAAAATTTTGTGGTACTTATATTTCTGTTTTGTTGAAACAGGCATTTTGTTTCCTCTGGAAAAAAGTGAAGTGATTTTTGAAAACCATTTTTTTTATGTTAAAATATCAGATGTTTTGTTATTGTGTTTCGTGTGTTTTCTGTTGCGAACTATCAAACGCGCAATACACAACATCAAAATGCATTCTACAAATCGATCAATACATATTTTTTCTGAATTAAACCTCAAGCAAGCATCTTTTATGAATTATGACAATTATTCTTAGGGATTGGCCACTAAACCAAAATTATTAATTTGAATAAAATGTTTAAATTCGCGATGTTTGAAATTCGCAATTCGCTTATGTGTGTGGAAGATAATTAAATAAATATTTTTGTTGAATGTTGAGGAATAATGAATCTTAAAAAGAATCTTTTTCCACTTAAACTAGAAACAAAAAAAAAACAAAAATCATGCTATATTCGAGCTTACTCTTATTGAATCTATATTAATTTAATGGTTGAATTTAATTTGAACCATATCACGTCTCAGAAGTCGTTTAAAAAATAATAAAAAAATTACCATGCTTTTTTCACAGTTTGAACACATTTTTCGCTTTCAGGTTCAAGCCGAAGAATGATCATGAAATCTTTTCAATTTATTTTTACTTCGTAAACTTGCATAAATACTTTAATCAGCTTGACTTGATTATAGAGTTATGCGGGTCATTGAAGTTGCTTCATTTGAGCTTAATCGCATGAATTATTAACTAGGTAAATAGAATAACTAAAACAAAATTCACTCCAATATATCTAGTGCTATTATTTTACTTTTTCATGCATTATTTTGCTCTAGTGATTCGTTCAGCTTAAGGAATATTATAATCTTTTTTATCGTTCAAGCATAGCTAATCATTGCTCAGTTTCATTTGTTTTTATTGCACTTTTTTGCTCAGTCGAGTGTTAAATTTAAAAATAATTTAATTATTTTTTTTTATTTCAGGTAATTTTTCTTCCTCAGTATTTCACTAATTATTCTGAAGTTAAATAAAAGGTTTTTCTGGGTAAAATAATTCTCTGGTAAGTAGATAAATTGTGAAAAACGTTGAATAATATTAACCATCCGATGAAATTGAGGGAATTTCTTTACATAGAAATGTTCATTATTTTACTTCTATATATATAAAGTCTTATAGATCTTTAAAATTGTAAGCTCATAGACACAGAAATAGTTGGTGTGATATCAGTAAAAAGACAGCAATGAACAATTTAAGCCTTTTGCCATTTTTCACTACATCTTCACATTTTTACACAATACTAACACAAAATGTACTGAATGACTTTTTAACCATTTTGCAAATGCATTTGAATTGCAGTGTTGCTTATTTGACTCGAACTTTATTTTAGTCTGAAGAAATGGAATAACTTATAATATTATGTTCTGTTACTGCTATCTGTTATTTAATGAAATTTCACTTGTTTTGCTAAAATTAAATTTGATATTGCTTTAACAAAAAACAGCCGATATTTCAGTACGTAATTCATTAAAAGATTCTGATTTGACCGCAGTACGCAGTCTGAAAAGCTAAATCAATAAACTGTAGTACATTATACATTTTTTTTTGGAAAATGCACGTCTTTTTTCAAGCAGAATAAATAACCCGCATTATTCATTGCGAAAAAAATTTAATAGTTACAACTTCCAAAAGCCAACTTAAAAAATAAACAATTGAATTTTTTTATTACTTACTTACATAATCTAAAAATAAGCGGTAGTAGGTAAACCTAATGTGAATTTGTACATATTTTTTTCTCTACACAATTACGTATTTCAGTTAGTTGAAATATATACATAAAACAATTGTGGAAAATAAGTTATCGAAGTACTAAAAGGCGTTTATCTTGAAAGCTTTTAGAAGTTCCATCAAACAATGGACTGTTAGTCGGGAACATATTTCGCGTTCTGTGTACGGTGAAACGTTGATTCTTTAACCTATAGCATGAATATAATATATTCTTTATTAAGGTGCGGATCAAAAAATTTGAGAAAAATAATGCCGAAATGCATTTCGTAAAATTTGTAACGTCTAATAAATAAATTATTTCACAAATGTTTCGTAAAAAATATATTTCGTGCCTTTTATTTATTTAAACGTTGTTTTGACAAAATCAATAATCAATAAGGAACTTAACAATAAACAAAAAAACATCCAAAAAAGATGGAGTAAACTTTTTTTGTGATATGACAGAGACAGACGCAGACGGGAAAAACACAAACACATAAAAATGGAGATTGATGCCAGTTGTTCTTATTCTGTAGTTAATAAATATTTATTATTTTATTATTTTGCCAGTTCGAGCTCTGATCAAACTCTGCTCAGAGCGTACTTGACATGTTCAAGTTCTGCTCAGAGCTCAAAAAGAAAACGCGCACTGAATTCATCCATTCAGAATGACGGGACTATATGAATAAATATTTATGTTGCCAAAAAATTGTTAGTTTTATTTGAAAAAAAAATTCTGACAAGTATTGGCCCTCACTTTTTGAAAATTACCCTCAGAAAGGCCCACAAAATTCTTTTCTCTTTGGCAACGCTGGCTGGTTACAATACTCTCTAGCCCCGCCAGCACATAATATGTATCTACCTCACCAGCCAGCGTACTTAAAAAATCGCCAGTTGAAATTGCATTGTGTAAACGCAATCTAACTACGTAAATATTTTCCCATTATTATTTTTCTTAAAATCAATCACAATTATTTGTCCAATTATTGAACAAAATAATTTTTGACAGACCAAACAAATAATCAATTTAAGCGAGACTAAATAATTGCCAAGACTGCCATGTGGGTGTGCCCAACTTTCTCCAAACCGCACAATTTGTCTTTCACTAAACTATGAACTCTTTTGACTCTGACAGAGTTCGTATTCCCATTTCACTCAATTTATCTCATTCTAATTGCTGATGTAAATCTTCATCATGAAGTGCCAGTTCAACAAATAAAGCCGAATGTTCTCAGTCGTATAAGGCATATGCGAACCAAGCCAGCCGGAGTCGGGATTTATTTCCATTCCAAATTTCAAGTATGTATATCTTCTACCTGCCTACTAATTTATTTGATATCATCGCTTTAAAAACAAATTCCCTAACAAACTGCTTCCAAAGTAGACAGAGACACCCACGATATCCACATCCACATCCAATCCACAGACTGTGTTATAAAGGTATACAGCAAAATACGAATCCACTACCATAGAACACAAATTTATTAAAATGTCCAACCTGTTTTGCCATTGTAGCATTCGTGTATGATTGCAATTTTTTTTTTCTTTTGTACATATATCATTTCTAGTCAACAGGTAAGAAAATGTGTATAAAAATAAAATCTACAGGTAATAATGCTTGCGATTGTATGAGTGTTAAATCCAGTAAACATCATCGAACAAATATACCTACTCAAAGCGCAGTATTGCCAACGTAAAATATATTGTAAGTCGTAGATTGTTATTTTTGTTAAAAAAGGGGAATGTTCTACTTCATTGTCATAAGTTTGGAATAAATGTTTCAATTGATTTTTACTAAAAATTAAATTTGATCAAAATATGACGACTAACAAAACGAAAACAGAAACAATGAAAATCTGCCTTAAAATTGCTCTAGTGTAAAAGCATTGCTTAGTGTGATTATGCGGCTAAAATTTTGAGCATAATACTATATAAAATATAATGCATCCATAAGTGCAGATAATCTAGTTTCGTTCAGTTTTGTTTTCGAATTTTAGCATCATTCTTGCTAACTTCTAATGAAATAGGTGACCGCCCTCTCTGAAGATACAGAAAGCTACTTTTCGTAGGCTTAAAACCATTTTTGACTACTGCAGGCAGTTATGCATTCAGTAGCTTGGTATTGGTATTGACGCATGGTAAGTTGATTTCCACACCGCCTGGAAGTCAGCGCGCGAACTTTCAATTGGAGATAGATTTTTTTCTATTTGACATTCAATGTAATTCCCATAAGAGAAAACGAAAAAAGGGTCTGAAAAACATTAATTTTATATCAACGGGTAACTATATTATGAATGCAATATAATAAGAATACATGTGAGTTTGTAAATCAAGAAGAATATGTATACTAATATGTACAAATTAAGTAATTTCAATTTGCTTTATTTTTTAGATAAAAAATTTATTAAATAAGCTCATGTAGATACTCAAAATGATATTAGATTAAGATACTAAAATAACATAGGGTTTTTAACGAATTTGTATGTTACCTTATTTTATAATATATATAATGAATAAAATAAGGAAGATGAGCTTTTGCAAATATGCTTATAATATAGATGTAGAAGGCTTATAGGTATTTCTTAATTTGTTTTATTAGCAAAAAATTTATAAAATCATTTGCCTTCGTAAAATAAATAAATATAATCCCTTTTTTTTATTACCTCAAAAACACATCCTATTGAATAAATATAAACATTTGATATAAGAATATAAATAATATAATAACCTCTTACGTGGATTCAATATAAATATTCATTATTTTGTTCCTAAACTTTGATTTGATATGGAGTTTTAAATTTTGTTGCTTTTGTTGATACAAAACTTACGTACTTAAATAATATTTAAAAAAAAAATAAAATGTCACAGAGAATGCAAGCCAAAACACATTATTTTCTTAGTTTAAAAACTAAACTAAATTTTATGTACGCACACAATCCTTTGATTTTTCTTTATAATTTATATGAAAATATAATTTATTACCTAAACAACCGTTCAACTATTCAAAAAGATTCATTTTAAAAACAAACATACTTTACGGGAAAAAATCGTTATTTTAATAATCCTTGTTACGACCCTGTCTTGTTTTTTGTAACGGACGATGTTGTTATTGTTTCTCGTTTTGTTACCATTTTCCACTTCAAGAGTAAAGCAGTAAAGTTATAAATTTCGATTTATATTACGCTTGATTTAGAATCTTTCATTGTTTATTAATATATTACTGTCAAAATATTTATACCTGTTCATACAAAAATACTCAGAAAAAGCAATATTAATGAGACACTTTTTTGGTTTTCTCTTATGGGAAATATATTGAACGTCAAATCGAAAATAAATCTATCTCCAATTGAAAGTTCACGGGCTGACTGCCAGGTGTCGTGACTCCATGCGTCAATACAAATAATCGACACCATATTATAACAACGTATTTACTTCACTATTTCTTGTCACATCTAGAACCTCAGTAAATAAACCAGAGATTTTATCAGTGACATCCTAGAAGCCCTTGTCTTTGATAGTTCGAGAATTATAATTTTACCTCCAACTTTATACATATATATTTTTTTACTTAGTTAAGTTTGAAGTATTTTAGAATGGCAACACTGTACCATAGCTATATTGCCAATCATTTTCATTGTATCTTTTGGATTTAAATGCTTTGCTGATGAAGCAATGTTATTTATTCGGAGAAGCGCAGTACACCGCAAACGGCTTTGATTGAATTTATGATGAGGATGACTCATATTAACCTTCGCAGTGGATTATACGATTTTACCCGCGAGAGCCAAGAGCAGGTTAGGTTACCTGTCAATGCCCAATTGTGGTTGACATATTATATTGCATGGCCATTGTAAGCTCTCGTGTGTACACACACGCACACACTCAGGTGTACACGTTGATGCATAATATTTAACATGTCAAGTGTTGCCAATTACGATTAATGTGTATTATATGAGTGTGTGTGTGTAGTTTGAGTGGGAAGGAAAAGTGGAACATTGTAGCCCGAAAATGGCCAAGGTACTTTGGTTTGGTAATTGGTTGTTGTAAGCAGATTATTATTTGGTTGCTGTAAGCGCGAAATTATTGAAGTTTTACGAACATAAAATTGCGTAGGTTAGGTATCATTACTTTGCAACTTATCCATGTCTCGGACTTCGGACATATTGGTTTGGAGAAAGGTCAAGAAGCAACAATTTCAGACCACGTAAGAGGGCATAGCCCTAAGTAATGGAAATGGATTTATCCATGTAATAGGGTGGAAATCGACAATCATTTGATTGGTAGATGGTAATAGAGTATTGTCTTACAATGTATCTGTTTGCTAGGACTGATGATCTTGTAATTGGAGTCATTCTCAAAAATGGAAAATTGTAGGATTGCCAGATACAATAATTTCAATCTCTTGAAACTAGTTGTATAATTAATTAATTCGTGATTCAGATTTTGATTTAGATTTACACTCAACGATTTTGGTGGTTCAAGGTTTAAGTATTTGCTAGTTAAAAGCTAATCTTGTTCTTGTACCCTGGTTGAACCTAACGTTATCCTCTGAAATCTGTGGGTTATAATTTTTAAACCGATGATAAACCAAGCTTTAAATATTTAATGACTGTTTTGATAACGTTGAGTTATTATCGTTAACGGATTTGTCCATCCTTCGGCTGTTTTATTCTCTGGAATTAGCAATGAAACTTAGTTACAGATAATTCCTTGAAAACAGCACTTGCCCCACATAATATTTGGGAATTCATAAACCTAATTGCGAAGGCGTAAAAGTTGGAATAGGCATTTTTTAAAAAAAAGTTTTTTTTTTCATTTTTTAGCCAAAAAGATGTTCATGCTGTTCAGGCATAACACTAACAGCATGTGATTGAGTAAACTAGTTACCCATAAGATATGACAACCTAATACATACAATAATTCGATTTATAAGAGACAAAGATAAATATAACACGTTAAATTCTCCACATTAGTACCGCCGCCATCCCTGGAGATAAATCTGACACAACAACCAGCTCAAGTCTCAGAAGATCGCGCCACACATCTTTCCTATCTTTCTTTCTCACGCCCGCGCTGCGTTAAAAAACATAAAGGGTAATCATCATAACCCCTGAGCGGGCTTAAATTATAAAAACAAATAGTTTCTGACATAGTCTTGAATACTTGAAAAAAAAAACTATTTTCCCAAAACAATAAACAAAGGTACCAAGAATTTTGATAAAAAGTGTGCATGTTCTTATATTAGTGCAGTCCACTTTTAAGTACAAAAATATTTTATTTTACGTTCTTATTACGGAATTTCCCATAGAACCACTTTTGAGATTTTCAACTATCTCACTATTTGATTAACCGATTAAAATTATATTGGTTGTTCAAATGCTGCCTAAAAGTATAAGTAATTTAAAAAAAATTTTCTCGATTTTTAAAAATAAATAACTTTTTTTGATTTAATAGATTTTCGAAAAACGAGTCACTAATTTTTTTTGAAATTAAAATTTTATAATGTAAATATTACTTTAAATTTGTGCTTAAAGCAGTTTCTTCTGGGTTGTTTGGTGTTTGGGTTCTAGGTTGGTTGGTACACTAGTACACATTTACGTTGATAATATAATCATATGTATCTTGTATGGTGTGCTTGAATTCTAAGATGAAGTACATTATATGGCTTTCAGCCGAACCGATTTAAATCGAAAAAAAAACTGCACACCCAAACTTGGCCCCAGCACAAATCCTAAATTTGGTCTAGCAGGGGGATTGCAGGGGGAAGCATGCCCCCTATACGCACATGCGTTTTATACACTGTGAACTTTGTATACCTATATGTGCGAATGTATAAATCCTTTAAAAGCCAAAGACATTGCTCTTAGAACTCAAACATACCATACAAGTAAAAGATATATTATCGACGTAAATGTGTACCAACCAACATAGAACTCAAACACACCGCACACGACACACAATAGATGATCAACGTTAACGATGACTCTGAACTCGCAGGTACTTTGCTCTGATGTGCTGAACTCGCAGGTTTGCTCTTAGTTGCCTGAGCAACATGAATACCATACCAACCAATGCAAAAGAAACTGCTTAACAAGTAAACTGCCTGTATACACAGTGCGCTCTGAGATAGCATACAGTTTGCTCTATAATGCTGTCAATTTTGCAGTTTGGCAATACGCAAACGGGTGAATTGTTTCAAATTTCAAACTTGACAGATAGTTATTGTTTTTTGTGTAATTCCACGTTTTTTTTTTATTTTTTTAAGACCGAAAAGCATTCTCAAATCCACTGTGCCAAACTAGTGCCGTGAGATTTAGGTTGCATTTAAAAGACCTTAGGTCTTACAGGCATATAGTTAAATTAAACAAAAAAAACGTTACCGGCCATACATTTTTTTGGCCAAAAAGCTAAATTTTATTAAAGGAAAACGATACTCTGTGGTAATTTTTCTTTTGAAAAAAAATTGTTATTTTTTTGGTTTTGGTTTTCTTGAAAATGCTTCATATGATTTTTTTTGAAATTTTGTACGGAGAAGCTCTTAAGAGACAGTATTGTAAACCACAATTTTTCAATAATTTTTACATGCGATTATAGGTACTATTTATAAGGCAAGTTATGCATTCGTCGAAAAAAAAAGTTTTGAGATAACAATCAAACGTAACATTACGATAATAGCGAAGACGAAAAAAGATGGTCTAAAAATTCTGTCCGTCTATCTGTTTGTCTGTCTGTCTGTCTGTCTGTCAGTCTGTCTGTATGTATAGACACCTACAGCCCAAAAGGGTGGGCCGAATTGCTTCAAACTTGGTCTATGGAGTTTTTTAGGCATTACACAGAGGGGAAATTGAAATTTTTTTTTAGTTCAAAAAATAACGGTACCTGCCATACAACAGTTACTTTAAGTTACTATTTTCCTAGGAAACGGGTCTAAAGATTTTGATTAAAAAAATCAGTGCAGCTTTTTAGGATAACCGATCATATGGTTGAAGAAAAAAAATTTTAAATGTTTAAAAACGGTACTTTCCACAGGACCGTTTTTTTTGCTTTTGATTATCTCGTAAATGGCGTAACCGATTTTTTCGAAATTTCACACATGTATATTTTTAGATTACCCAATTTATACTACGTACCAAGATTTTAAATTAATAGTTTTTTTTTTGTATTTTTAAATGCATTTAAAACAAAAATTAATTTATATTTTGAAAACAGCTCATTAAATTTTAGTAGTGTTATGTATTATTTACTGAATACCTATGAATTGGCGTTTTGGATTTTTTTTTGAAAAATGTTTTCAAAAAGTAAAAAAAAACTTTTTTTCTCAAAAACCGCTCCACAGATTTTAAACATTTTTTTCTCAAAAATTGAAATTTATCCAAGAAATAAAATGGCATACTTCTTTTTGAACTCAAATTAGCTTAACTTTTTATTTCAGAATTTTGAATTATGTTTTTTTTAGATTAAGCCGATTTAATATTTTGTTTTAAAGTTTATATTATTAAATTTTTAAGATTCTCATACCAATTTTTTGAGATTTTTAATAGAAATCATTTGCATACGGATGTCATCGAACATAAGAGCAAGTTTTTGCGATCCAGTCGTGCATTTTATTTGTTTATCTTTTCAAGTTAAAAAATAATGATAGCTTGCCTATTACCAGGGAATGGATCGTTGTTTCTTACTTGCCTACAAGGCTCAGTTATCGGAGCAGTTGAGTACCATTTCCAAGAGTTATACAAGATTGTGCACATAGTGGATATCTTAATCATTAGAATTTTGTTCGTATAGCTATTACGGAATATACAAAAATGTTTACCAACGGAATGAGATTGCTCCGTATCCGCCGATACTTTGCGCAATGTGAGTCATCGCACATGAGACCATTTAAATTGGCAGCACTTACGGTATCCCCAAGCCAATAATTCTCAATTCTATCGATTTCAAGATTTTAACTTTAAAACATCGACTGAACGTCGATTTGAACTTAAGTTAATATCATATAAATCCATACCTATATAAGGTATAAGCAGACCATAGGTAGGGTATATCGAACTAGGTGCTTCCTTTCGATACCCTCTCAACAAGAAAGTCGTATAATCTATATTCTGTTTTCCTCTCCACTCAAATATAATTCAAATGCTAGTTCTCATCGCATTTAAGCAAAATTGCAGTCGACCCCCTGCAGACTTTTGTATTACTTTCTGTTGGTTTAACAGAAGACAGGTTGCACTTCCGTACCTAAAAGGAGTAGGTACTTGGTTATCTAAAAAGTGCATTCAGTCCTACTAAGATTCGAGGCTTTCCAGTTTCATTTAACGTGCCTTTTTTATAATATGTTTTTAATTACAATTCAAACTTCTGTAACACGCTCCCCGTTAGGTTCAAACTTAATTTATCGGAATACGAAGTGAGCAATGATGATGTTCAGACACGTCCATCGTGTTCGGTGGCACGAAATCAAGTGTCTGCTCTTTGTAAATCGCATGACAAGATGCACCATCATCGTCTACTCTCCACTTAACATAAACGTATACTCGTACATCATCATCAGATTGCAATTAAAAACAATCATCAAACGAAATTGTCACGATCACGAAAGTAAACAAAACTCCTGGAAGTTGTAGAGATGGCGCTGCCGCTGATTGAACCAGAATCCGGCGCATCACATCCCAACTGCAACAGCCCCCTTCCCACTTAATTTTCTATATAATATCTGTATCTGTTTTTTTTTTGCATGTGCCTCCCCTCACACCAGTGTACCTATCATTAATAGAACTTTTACTATCAAGTAATACCTATTCACTGATGTTACACCGTTATTTCGGTGCGGTTGTATTATATATATGCATAAAATATCCACCCTGCATCAGTAATAGAGTAGACACCAGCAGCCAGCGCCAGTGCATCAGCATTGGAGTATTACATTTTTTGCGTAATTTTAATAGTGAGACCTGCTCTGAGCGAGATGATGTGATCCCAAGTCAGTTGAGCTTCAGCCAAAGTCAGCCACCACCGCGCCGCACTGCGCATGGCAAATGTGGTTCTAGCACGAAAGGTCTGTGCGCAATTTTAACGCGCTTCGATGAATTCAAATGAATGGCCTCAACCGCCATATGGTGTAACCCGCTTTAGGGGTATCACTGAGTATTAAAGCATCAAAACCGTTAAGAAGACTGCGGGCCAGCCGCGCAGTCCAACTTTATGCAGATTTTAATTTTCTGCTTCGGATGTCTTATTCATGTTCTGATCGATTTATTTGTTGTTTTATAGGGTAAGCTATCTTATAATTGGCAATTTACCTATTATACATTTTGTATGCAATTTAAATTAATATATTTTTTAAATTGAAAATTATAATGTATGGCAACACTTCACACGAAATGTTATATGATTCAAAACATGTGCAGATAAGAAATGAATTCTACATACAAAGGTGTCCATTTAGTTTCTTAATATTTCATTTGTTTCTTATAGGAAAATTAAATTTCAATTTTTTCCAATGGTTTTCTCCATTGTGATTTAAAGGGAGTGAACTTTTATGTTCGGTGTATTATAAATGGGGAGACGCAGCTTGTATAAGTTTACCAAATATTGGTAGTTTGTAAATTTAATGCTATTGATCATTTTTTGATGTTGTTTTTTGGGTGCATTATTTTTCAAGAAGTTTTTGTTCCTTGGGATAATACAATTTATTTTAATTTTGTAGAAAAAGCAAATAATAATTTAATATTATTTTTGTGTTTTTCTCTGTGGACTGTGTGGATTAAACCCAAATTGAAGAATTAATTGTAATATTAAATGATCTTACCACTTACTTACTTACTTAAGGTGGCGCTACAGTCCGGGGTGGACCAGCGCCTTAACCAACAAGCTTCTTCCAGTCGGCTCGGTTTTTAGCTATCTGTCTCCAGTTTCGCACTCCAAGTTGGTTGAGATCCTCTTCCACTTTCGTGCGCCACCTTTTACGCTGTCCACCTCTACTGCGCTGTCCCACGGGGCAGGATTCGAAGACTTTCCGGGCCGGAGCATTGGTGTCCATTCGCTCTAGGTGACCCAGCCATCTCAGTCGTTGGCTTTTCAATTTTGTGACTAGGTCGTTATCGCTGTACAGCCCGTATAATTCGTTGTTGTATCGTCTTCTCCATTCCCCATCTATGCAGACGGGACCAAAAATCACCCGGAGAATTTTCCTCTCAAAACAACCTAACGCGTTCTCATCCACCGTTAACATTGTCCATGTCTCTGCACCATACATCAGGACTGGGATGATGAGCGTTTTATATATGGACAGTTTAGTTGCTCGAGAGAGGGCAATTGAGAAGCAAATTCTCAATTGCCTTCTTAGCCCAAGGAAACAGCGGTTGGCAATAGAAATTCTGCGTTTGATCTCAGCACTGGTATCATTCGCTGAGTTTATAGCGGATCCCAGGTATACAAAGTCTCTGACCACTTCAAAATTATAGCTGTCTATAGTGACGTTCTGTCCGAGACGCCGGTGCTGGGTGTCCTTTCTTGTTGACAGCATATATTTTGTTTTGCTTCCGTTCACTGTTAAGCCCATCTACTTGGCTTCCTTCTCAATACTCACGAAAGCACCATTGACATCACGCTTTGTTCGTCCGATTATGTCAGTGTCGTAAGCGTAAGCGAGTAATTGGACGGACTTTTGATAGATTGTGCCTCTAGTGTTGACGTAAGAGTTTTGCACTATTCTTTCAAGAATGATGTTAAAGAAGTCGCATGACAGCATGTCGCCCTGCCTAAAACCTTTTTTGACATCAAAAGTGTCTGTGAGGTCTTTGCCGATCTTGACGGAGCAGCGTGCATTCTCCATCGTCATCCTGCATAAGCGAACGAGTTTGGTAGGGATGCCAAAACTAGACATGGTTCTATATAGCTCGTCTCTGTAGATGCTGTCATACGCGGCCTTGAAATCGATAAAAAGGTGGTGAGTATCGATTTGAAATTCCTGGGTTTTTTCCAAGATCTGCCGTAGTGAGAATATTTGGTCGATAGTGGACTTCCCTTGCCTAAAGCCACACTGATAAGGACCTATCAGGTTGTTGCCCAAAGGCTTTAGGCGCTCACAAAGTACGGCAGAGACAATCTTGTAGGCAGTATTAAGAAAACTGATGCCTCTGTAATTGGTGCAGGCCAAAGGATCGCCTTTCTAGAGGATCGGGCAAACAATGCTGAGGTTCCATTCATCGGGCATGCTTTCCTCCGACCATATTTTGCAGATGAGAATGTTCTTACCACAGTTGAGTGCAGAAAATATATATTATCACAGGGTAGCCATTTATTTATTATTTGCATGTGCAATCGCCTGCAAACAGAGCTAAATATACATATAATTGTTTTAGTTACGCCTGTTTGCTGATGCACAACTTAAGCATATAAGTTCTACTTAAGCAATTATGTGACAGTTTACGCAGGGTTAAAAAAGTAGTCCATAAGCGTTTTAAGCTGAACATAAATATTTATGATGCGTATCAGCAAACGGGCCTTAGTGCCAACGAAATTTCTTAAATATAACTTTAGGGATATATCAAGCCAAAATATTCATCCAAAGCACAACGTCGCTTTTCCGGTTGCCATTTGTAACTTTTAACTAATATTTCGCTTCGACTTCTAAAAAGCATTCATTGCACCTAAGTAAATTATTTCCTATGCGGTCTTGGCTGAAATGTTCCCTATAAATTAATTTAAACTACCTTGGAGGCCACCTATAAGAAGCAATTCAATTTCAATTTCAAAAGTTTATTTAATTCCAGTTAATAATTATTTAACAAATATTTAAAGCAAATATATATTATGGAAATAAATAATAATGTTAATTCTGTAACTTAGTTAGCAGTTTAAGTAATTTAAATTAATTTTCATTTACCAAAATTACCCAACTATAACATTTCACTTTCGATAAGATAGTACAAAAAACTTTTAGAAGCTGAAATGTCAGCAGAGCTTAGAAAAAGAAAAAAAACCGTTTTCATTATTCTTTTTACTCATTATCCCAATCGATTTTTTTTTCTTGCTCTCCATAGCCAAACTCCGTGTCGCAATTTTTTTCGATTTCACATCTTTTTCTTTATTTTTATTAAAAAAAAACACTAAATAAAAAGATTATATTTTTTATTTTCACTGGATATTCTTTTTCGGTTTTCGCGAGGAAAAAAACAGCGTTTTTTTTTAACTGAATTCGATTATTTTTCATTAAATATGAAAAATATTATATAAACTTGTCAAAAATGATTTAGATAACAAACATAAAACGGATATTTTTTGAGAACATCGAATTCAATCTTTAAAATTTTTGAAAGCTAGAAAAAGTTTGTAGCTTTGAAAGATGTTTAAAATATAATTTGTATGTGACAACTCCCTGAAAAAAACTTTATATAAGAATGTATCTGTCATTTTATCTGAACGTGAATACGTTAAAGAAAACTATTAGTACTTGTGTTTTATGTAAGCCCATTACATAAAACTATATAAATTAAGTGTGTTTTCGTACTTTGTGCACAAAAATGTGAAGACTGTCAATTTTGAAAGAGTCGAGGTAAAAATCTCTCAGAGAGCGACTAAGTTTCACAAAAGTACGAGAACGCATTGAAAAAATAAAATGCCCGACTGGATCGCACGAACTTGCTCTTATGTTCGATCACATATCGCATGCAAAAGATTTCTATTAAAAATCTAAATATATTTTTAAAGTCATTTTAAACTCAATTTTGTATATACATACACAATTTTTTTTAAATTTTGTTCTAAAAATAATTTGGTATGACAATATTAAATATTTAATAATATAAACTTTAAAACAAAAGATTAAATTAATTAAAGAAAAAATTATTCAAAATTCTGAAATAAATACTTAAACTAATTTGAACTCAAAAAAGTACGTCATTTTATTTCTTGGATAAATTTGAATTTCCAAAAAAAAATTTAAAAATCTGTGCAGCGGTTTTTGAGAAAAAAAGTTTTTTTTACAAAGTTTTGAAACTATTAAAAAAAAATACAAAAAGCCAATTCATATATAAATATAATTTTTCAAAAAAATTTAATGAGCAGTTTTCGAAATATCAATTTTTAAAATTTTTTTCCTAAAAATGATTTTAAAAATACAAAAAAATATTAATTAAAAATATTGGTACGCGGTATAATTTGGGCAACCTAAACCTATATATGTGTGAAATTTCGAAAGAATCGGTTGAGCCGTTTATGAGATAGTCGGAAGCAAAAAAAAACGGTCCTATTGAAAGAACTGTTTTTAGACATTTTTCTATTTTTTTTTCAACCGTCGTAGCTAAAAATCCGCACTGATTTTTTCTTATCAAAATTGTTGGAGCCGTTTCCGAGAAAAATAGGTTTGAACACAACGGTTATATGGCAGGTACCGTTATTTTTTGAGCTAAAGAAAAAATTCAATTTCCCTCTGTACAATACCTAAAAAAACTCTATATACCAAGTTTGAAGCAATTTGGCCCACCCGTTTGGTCTGTAGGTGTCTATACAGACAGACTGACAGACTGACAGATTGACAGACTGACAGACTGACAGACTGACAGACTGACAGACTGACAGACTGACAGACTGACAGACTGACAGACTGACAGACTGACAGACTGACAGACTGACAGACTGACAGACTGACAGACTGACAGACTGACAGACTGACAGACTGACAGACTGACAGACTGACAGACTGACAGACTGACAGACTGACAGACTGACAGACTGACAGACTGACAGACTGACAGACTGACAGACTGACAGACTGACAGACTGACAGACTGACAGACTGACAGACTGACAGACTGACAGACTGACAGACTGACAGACTGACAGACTGACAGACTGACAGACTGACAGACTGACAGACTGACAGACTGACAGACTGACAGACTGACAGACTGACAGACTGACAGACTGACAGACTGACAGACTGACAGACTGACAGACTGACAGACTGACAGACTGACAGACTGACAGACTGACAGACTGACAGACTGACAGACTGACAGACTGACAGACTGACAGACTGACAGACTGACAGACTGACAGACTGACAGACTGACAGACTGACAGACTGACAGACTGACAGACTGACAGACTGACAGACTGACAGACTGACAGACTGACAGACTGACAGACTGACAGACTGACAGACTGACAGACTGACAGACTGACAGACTGACAGACTGACAGACTGACAGACTGACAGACTGACAGACTGACAGACTGACAGACTGACAGACTGACAGACTGACAGACTGACAGACTGACAGACTGACAGACTGACAGACTGACAGACTGACAGACTGACAGACTGACAGACTGACAGACTGAAAGACTGACAGACTGACAGACTGATAGACTGACAGACTGACAGACTGACAGACTGACAGACTGACAGAATGACAGACTGACAGACATACAGGGGGACAGAATTTTTAGACGATAATTTTTCGTCTTCGCTATCATTTTAATGTCATGTTTGATTGTTATCTCAAAACTTTTTTTTTCGACGAATGCATAACTTGCCTTATACTACCTATAATCGCAAGTAAAAGTGTTAATCAATTTTTAAACGTCAAAACAAAATTGCATTTTGGAAATGACACACCTGGCTACTGATCGATAAGTGCCGATAGTCTATCGATTTTAAAAACTATCGATAGTTTTTCACCTCATAGGTGAATGTGTCATATCTAACGGCAAACGACAGAGTTGCTATTCAACAATAAGAAAGCCCAGCAAATTAACAATTATTGCAGTAAAAAAATGTTATTTATTTTTTTCTGTTTGTGTTAATAAAATATTTATGGAACTTTTGTTTTTTTTTTAATTTAAAACCAATTTAAAATATATTTAATTGTTTTTATTGTAGTTTTTTGTGATAATATTTCTTAGAATCCGTTTGGTTGAATCTGGGAATGTCTTTTTTTATTCAAATAGACCAAAACAGCCTACAAATACAGTGAAATGTCTTTTTTATTTTACACATTTGATAATTATATACCTACTACATTTTTAATTGTACCTATTTGTTGTTTAAACTTAGACTTGGTTAAATAAAAAGTATCGATAATTTATCGGCAGTTTTTTTTTAAACTTTCGATGTTTACATCGGGCAACTGAGAGCTTATTTATTGTTTTTTTTTCTCTTTTCCTTCATTTGACAGTTTTCATAATTTTGGCCAAAGAAATTTCTTAGACTTAAATTCGCAGCCTGGAAAAATATTTCACTCTCTCATGAAAAAATACGAAAATTTGGTGTACAGGAACAACATTTGACTGTTTTTCCTAGAAATTCGTAGATTTTCGAAGTTTTAGGAAGTACGGGAACGCACTTGTTATCGATAACAAAAATGCATTTGCTGCGGTAAAATGGAATTAATTGTTGCTGCTTTATTCTTGTTATCGGCACGCATTTAATTGTTTTCACGAAATTAGTTCCAAAAACTGCTGCACACTGATAATTAAGATATTTCACAATGAAAATATGTGAACGGAAGTATGACATACATAATGTATTTAAATATGGATGTGACTCGGAACACGCCAACAGACAGAGTGACAGAAAAGTATAGTTTATATTTAGCATTAGACTCCCGGAAATTATCTGTTTGATTCAGCATATCCTCAACTGTGCAGTGCGAAGCGCAGAGCGAACAACTGTTATAACTTTTATAAATTGTAATTTCTCCAGTGTCGTGCTTTAAATTTAGGACCAGACTAGATAAATGCCAATTTATAACAGATGATCTCTATTTGCCCAAAGTGGGAAATTTTGAGGAAAGTTCCGAATCAGAAGAACAATGTAGGTAGTCCCTGAAGTCGATTGCCCTTCAGTCCCTGTATAGCTGCATAAATGGTTTATTTTATAAACCAAACTGTTATAAATTAGCACCCATGATGTCACTTCCTTAAAAATAACGAATATAGATGACTCGAGTTTCATTTGTCAATCATTGGGAAATGCCCATAATGGGGATATTTACCTTAAAAATCTTTTTAAATATAAACGGTGATTTTTTAAGAACTTGGTTTTTGAAAATTCAAAAAAACACAGAAACTTGTAAAAAGTGAATGAAATTTTTATTTGGATCGATAAACCAATTTCTGTCATTTACTTTTTAAATAATTTCACTTAAATGTTGCCCGCGGCTACGCTTTAGGTGGTCCATTCTGAAGGTCCAATTTTGGCAAACTTTTTCACACACTTCGGCCGGAATCTCACCAATGACGCGTTCAATGTTGGCTTCCAAGGCAGCAATCGTGTTTGGCTTGTCCACATAGACAATAGACTTAACATAGCCCCACAAAAAATAGTCTAACGGGGTCAAATCACATGATCTTGGTGGCCAATTGACTGCGCTAAAACGTGAGATCAACTGCTCACCAAATTCGCCGCTCAATTGATGCATGGTTTCGCGTGCAGTGTGGCATGTGGCATCGTCCTTTTGGAACCACATGTCGACCGAGTTCAATTCTTGCATTTTCGGCAAAAAAAAATCTGTTATCATCGAACGGTACCTTTCTCCATTGACCGTAACCCTGCAGCCTTCATCGTCCTTGAAGAAGTACGGCCCAATGATGCCGCCTGCCCATAAACCGCACCAAACAGTGCATTTTTCGGGATGCATTGGTAGCTGCTGAATTGCCTCTGGCTGCTCTTCACTCCAAATACGGCAATTCTGCTTATTCACGTATCCATTTAGCCAAAAATGAGCCTCGTCGCTGAAACGGACGTAGCTTGCGAAACACATTTTTCACAGAGCACGAATTTTGATAATAAATTTCAATAATTTGCAAACGTTGTTCAGGTGTAAGTCTATTCATGATGAAATGGCAAACAATACTGAATCGAAATATCAAATGTTCGTGGAATTTGTCATGTGTGATCTGTCAAAAACATAAACGTCAAAAACCAAGTAGCAAAAAAATCACCCGTTATTCCTTATTAAATGAAGGGAGGCGATCAAATTAGTGGATAGCCTTTCTTAGTTCTTGTTTAGCTACTGGCCAAAAATATTCGTGGCGTGATGGGGAACGAATCAGTTCTTCAATTTTTTGCTGGTTTAAATGTGGTAATGGCGACTGGTTTCAGTTGCATCTGGATTATTATTAATGCGTTGAATTACATAAGCAAGAGGACACGTCCGCCTTGTTGTGAATACTAAGTGGAGTAAAATTGCCACGCAGAACAGAATGCTTCATTGTCTTATTGTGGTTGGTTTGGTGTACATTGCACCAGAATTTATTATAAGACGCTCCGAGGCTTGAGAATGGTTCGCTAGAACAACAGAAAATTAAAAAAATATACAACATGATACTCTTATACTTACGGATGATGGTGGTGTGGTGACTTGATTGGAGTCAGTTACGTCACGAAAGACTGCCCGTCTTAAATCGAACGGAGTCAGGAGTAAGTTAAGTAGGTATAAATATCCAACAAACAGTGTCTGGGCACGCATGCGGAATATGCCTAGCCTCAATGACTAGGCTTTTATTCTGCACTGGTGGCTTGGCTTTTGATAGCTTGATATACCTAGGTTGTGTTGATGTTGAGTGGGCTTTAGCGCTTAGTGTTTGGTGCTACCAAGTGCAAATGTAAACTCGCATATTTTGTTATTTAATAGCCACACGGAAGAGAGGTGCACTCTCCATTGACGTGTGTCAGTTACACATCAGGCTGATGCGCAGCTCAATTCGCATGCGTTAAGGCAAGTTTATTAAGACTTTTTTTTTTGCATAAATGAACAGTTTTGCGTGTCGCTTCCTTTGAGTATAGGAATATATAGACAGAGTGTTCATGATTTTGCTTTTGTGCAAAAATTACAACACATGCAGAGAGAAAGATACGAGAAGAAAAAGCCCCTTTCTTTACACTAATAGTTTCAATTTTCCATGGAATTCATATCAAAAGACCCATCTTAAACAATTGCCTGCCACCGTAAGTGTGTAATTTAATATTTATACGATGAATGTTGATAGAGGTGTGTCGACTTGGACCTGGTATGTTATTTTTCACATGATATCATAGAATAATAATTAGTTAGCTATATACCTACAATACAATCTATAGTGGATGTATATTTTTTTTTAATGAGATTCAGCTAACTGATTGCATCGTATATATTTATGCGAATTATTTATATTCCAATAAGACATTGGGGATTTTTAATTTAAGCCTGAGATTGTATCTCGTTATAGATGGGGGTTTTAAAGATCTAAAAATTTCTTCCATTCCATACGATATCCGAAATATCTTATTTCATTTATTTTGCAAATTCTTCTTAGTCAACCACTCTTAAAAATCGCATGGCAGGACAAGGACACAAAATGTTAAGTCTGAAGTCAGAGTTTTATATATACAAACCCTGAAACTAAAACCGACAAATCAAAGGGAATGCTAGTGCCCGGCTGTGTCCTGGCACTACATCCTTTATTTACAGGAACAAACTCAGTTGATAGCGACCCCCTCTATCTTTAGTACCAATGAAGTCAGAAACTTCAGATTCCGAGGATTCGCTAAGCTAGTCAAGAACACTGAGCTTCACTAAATTTCAATTGTTTAGCATAAGTGGTTCCTGAGATATAAGGCTTCAAATATCACAAAAACCGTAAATGATTTGGCACAAATTTTTTTTTTTTATCATCAAAATTATGTCCCGACGTCGTAGAATCTTGTAATTTTGATCAACTGAACTGGAGGTCTCGCAAAAATTGAAAATTTGAGGTTTTTCATTCAGGCGGTGTGTTATCTGCCCATTTCCTTAGAATTGATGTTAGTTGAATGGAGCACTATCGATTGCTCCAGTACGATGCAATTTGGTATAGCGGTAGCTCTTAAATATCATACAAAGGAAAATTAAATGCATGACTGGATCGCACGTACTTGCTCTTATGTTCCATCACATCGTATACAAAAGATCCTTAGTAGAAAAGCCTATATTTGTAAAGTCGTTTTTTACTAAATGAACCTATTATAACAAAATTCCGTTCATTTTTTTTTCTAAAAAAAATTGTGATGGTAATTTTAATTATCTTATAATATAAGATTAAGGGCAAAATTTCAAAAAAAAAATATCACAACCCGTTTTCGAATTTTTTATAATTTTTTTTTTTTTTAATTTTGGTAATACAGTATTCTTTATAATTCAAAGGAATTCCTATAAAAAAATTGATCGAAATCCTTAGAGAAAGTTGAAAATCAAAAAATGCACTATTTTTTTTATCAAAATCGTTGGAGTCGTTTTGGAAAAAATTAAAATGGTAGAGAAAATTGTATGGAAAGTACCTTTTTTTGGCTTGGGGCTAAAACAATGATTCAAAAATCTATTTTGGACTATCACCTAAAACGCCTAAGCACCAGGTTTGAAAAAAATCGGATCATGCTGTAGATCGTTTTACAGACAGACAGACAGACAGACGGACAGAGAGACTCACTTTATCAAAATTGTTATTAATTATATGGAGTGCTTCCGATTGCTATAGAAATTATTAAAAAATGTCTCATCTGCGATTCCACGCTGTCATTTCCAATGACCAAACTTAATCTTCAGAAAGTGTGTCCTTTGTTTTTTACAATTTTTGTCTAATTGCATACTATAATTTCAACACTCGAAGAGAGCGGACAACGATAAAGACACATTGGAATGTCGCTTATGACTCAATATATAAGTGGACGTTCCGCCTGAGGTATCAAACCAGAGATAAGCTTAGCAAACTATAATTGTCATTGTCAAACTAAAAATTAAAATTAATTAAATTATATTTGAACATTTTTGAGCTTACGAAAAGTTATCCTTCATTGTTCGAGGACGTATTTCCCGTGCTCAGAATGGTTTTGTTTCTGGTAAGTCAACTACCACAAATTTAGCAAATGATATATGTAATACAAAATCTTGAAAATGGTTGTGTAAGTGATATGATTTATACTGAATTTTCAAAGGCGTTTGATAGGGTAAGTCACGCAGTCAATTAAGAAGCTTTTGCCACTAGGTTTGTACTCTAATATATTGAGATGGTTTATAAATCAGGAGACTACCGTCTCTTACAAAATGATCTAAAAAACTTATCCGACTGGTCGGTATAATTTTATATTCTCATGGGACCATGCAATTTTCAGTTGAAAAATGCCATTTGAAATTATAAATGGCGTCCGAGAGCCTAAGGCTGAAAAAAAATACGCCTGAGACCGACTTTTTGATAATCAGGAGAATTTTTTTGTGAATTTTTGGTGTATCATTTATATGGTTATTCTTAGAACTAAAAAGATTTTTTTGCAAACTTAACAGTCATCTGGCGAGACGTAGGCTGAAACTGAATCGTCTGAGACCTATATATTTTTAATCAGTTCATAATCCTCTATTGTTTGTATATAAATTAAAGTGGTTATACCTCCGACACAAAAATCGAAAAAAATACCATTTTCGAACGCCCACCCCCACCCCCGGCTGAAAAAAAAATCTGACGGACGGTTGGATTTAGTATAGTACTGCGAATACCTACACATACCACCATATGAATTTTGGTTATACCAATACTCACAAAATTTGCTACAATATATACTAATCTATGAGCATCAAAAAAAACAAACTAAAAAAAATCGCCGTCAAATACAGACAATATACACTAGTCTAATCTTATCAACAAAACGAACCAACAAAAAAATCCTCCGTGAATACACACAATGCAGAAACATATACATATCTGCACTCATCTATTACTACGTTTATATGGAGAATTGAATCGGTATTGAATCAGGATTTAGGGCTTTGTATACTTGAATATCGGATTAAAATAGGATTACTCGATCCGATCCCACAAGAAGAGCTGAATCGAATTGAAAATGTATTTATATACCTGAATCGAGGAATTGAAGAATCGAATTCACATCTGATTCTTGGTGTGTGTGTGCACCAATAGTGTTTTTTTGTGTTCAGTGGGTTTCCGGTTTCTTTGTATTTTGTTCTGTTGCATGTTTTTGTTGTTTATTCTGTAAGCTCAAAGTGTCACTTCGATTCCATTTTAATTCAATCTTCCGATCCCACGAGGCCATATACCTGAATCGAAATCTCAATTCGATTCGATTCGATTCCTCAATTCACTCATATAAACGGGGTATATGAAAATCCACAAAACTAACAAAAAAATCCATATACAGGGTGGCGCACGAATCGTGCTACAATAAGAAATTTAAATAACTTTTATTTTAATCGATGTATTTCATTAATTTTTTTTATTGGATTAAAAATTAAATTTTATTTTAAATAACTAATGGTTTTTAAAGATGATAGACCGCAAATGACCTCCACGCTTATCCACGCATATGCGGCATCTGATCAGAAAATTGTTCATTTCGGCCTGAAGGGTTGAAATTGGGATCGCCTCAATTATTGTCTTAATGGACTGCTTTAATTCAGTCAAATTCCTGGGTTTCGTTTTGTACACTTCCTGCTTGACATAACCCCATAAAAAAAGTCTGGTGCAGTCAGGTGATGTGACCTTGGGGGCCAGCGGAAAGTGCAGTTTGTGGATATCAATTTGTTTGGGAATTTTCGTTGGAGCTCCGCCATAACTTGTGTGGCTTCGTGTCCACTTGCTCCATCTTATTGAAACCAAATCCTGCTGAAACGGATACGACTTCGGTTAAGGTCTGGGTAAAAAAAACTCCTTCAACATCTTTAAGTAACCCTTCTCATTGACACTTTGTGTTACACCGTTTTCTTCAAAGATGTATGGCCCGACAATACTACTTGATGAAACTGCGCACCACACAGTGACTCGTTCTGGGTGCAGTTCCGTCTCATGGAGCATTTCTGGATTAGATTCACTCCATTAACGGCAATTTTGCTTGTTAACATTGCCGTTTAAGTCAAAATGGGCCTCATCAGACATTAACAAACAATTTATCAATGTGTTGTCTTCTCCGGACATTGCAATCATTTTCCCGCAAAATTCCAGGCGAACAGGCAAATCCTGAGGCTTTTACTTGCTTGTAATTTGGAGCTTGTACGGAAACAAGCTTAAGCCATCATGAAGTATCCGTTGTAATGACGGTCTGCTAACTCAAATTTGGCCCGATAAGTTTCGAGTCGAAACACTTGGATTTGCCTGCATTGCCGATGCAACAGCCAATTGTATCCTGAACCCGATCATTGGGATCTCGATGATACGGTCTTCGTCCGATGCGTCCAGATTCGGCAAACATGTTCACCAGCCTCATACTCGTCCATCTACTCGGGGGAGTACCTCCAAACTCCAGCCTAAATTCCCTTTGGACGGAAATAACGGACTGCAAAGAATGGTATCGCTGCACTATCCAAATCCTTTTTTCAGTATCCCAAACATTCATTTTGATAAATCTAAATAGTAGCCTATAAAATAAAAAAAAAAAATAAGCCGATTACTCACACTGAAAAAAAGATATTACGTTTTGTTTTTCTAGCACGATTCGTGCGCCACCCTGTATGTATGTATCTGAAAATAATACCTCCAACAATAACAAATCGTATATCAAATCGTTTATCGTATGTCATCTCGTTGGTCAGTTTGACAGTTACATGACATTTTTTGTCTCCAACCATGATTGGCCGAACTGTCACTTTTTTGTATAAACTACAATGTAGTTAAATGTAGTTAATGTATTAAATGAAACAAATTGTAGTAAAAGTAGTTTCACGTTGTTCACATTCACTATTCGTTGAAAATGAATGATACAAATAAATGAGATGATTACTGAATGTATTTTTGAGTTTATTTTTTTCTTCTTTAGGCACGATTAAAAAAAAAGGAAAATTAAAGCAAATTATATATAGGACAAGAAAAAAAATTGTGGGATACCCCTATTTCTCTACCTATGCCTATAATTTTTATTGGCCGGGGAATCCCGTTTCATTGAACTTGGTTCCTTCGGTGAGATATTTTTTTATTCAAAATTTTGGAATTTGTTCATATCCGGTTTAAATTCTATTGATTTTTTAAATTTACTACGTAAATGAAGAAGACGTAGCAAATTGTAGTAAATAAGAAGCGTAGTTAATTCCATTTACTACGAGTAGTTTTTAACGTAGAAAATAGAATGTAGTTAATTCGGCCAACTCTGTCTCCAACACAGCAAAAGAAGTTTTACTTCAAAAATTAGGACTCAGCATGATAAAGCTTCATACTTAGCTGAGAGAATTGTTCTTACTCTTAAGCCATTACCACAGCCCTATTCCTAGTGTAAAAACTGTACTAAATTAAATACTTCTAAAATGTGTATTTTTCACATCGCATCGGCCCTAGTGTGTTACGCACGGTAGAGGAGATGAACAGCATTGTTTTTATTGCAATTTAATTGTGAGATTTATTTCTTCAATACACACGATTTTTGATTAACGTTAAATTTTCGTGTTAAAGTATCATTATTGGGTGTATGTCTTACTTATGTACTTTTATAATTAAAAATTTCCCAAGAGCTAATTTCTCATTTTCAACTCTCAATTTATGAACACAAACGAATTACAGTCACTAGCAACTTCAATTTCTATTTTTTGATTATGAATCTTGATTACAACTGCCTGTAATCAACAGGTTGCACGAATGATTGGTGCCTATATTTACCTGTTTTGATGTATATTTTTTTAAGTCTAATGGGCGGCTGCAATAGATTTAAGTAATAATTGCTCCATAACTTGGCAAAAGATCAACCCATCCCAAGCGTTCTATATAAAAATGGAGTGAAAATCTGGTGCAAAGGTGTGATCGCATATTCAAAGCCGGTGAACTAGAATCGCCAGAATCACCATATTTTATACAGAATATGGTTCATCCAAGTATTTAAAACTTACTTGTGCCTAATTGAGTCACGTATTACGCTACGCACGCTTAAATACAAAATTGTACAAAATCATTAATAAAATAGCTCCATAAGAAAATTATATAGGTTATCTTCACTTGCCCCTTAGCTTCAGCGATAATTTAATAGCTCATTTAAGGCAGAAACGTATCTATGATAGTATCTACAAGTAGCTAGCTGCATATATGACATTCCTGAAGCAATCTGTTCCAGTTGTTAAACTTGTTCCAAGTGGTTATATATTAACAAACAATTATGGAATTATCTTTAAGCCATATGCAATACATGTCATCGATGGAATGGATGTCACGCTTCTTTATGAGGCTGCCGTATAAGAACTAAAAATATAAATACGAGTTGCTAAAATAAAACAAAACAGATTTGGATTGCTCTCCTTTAGTGAGTGAAATTGCTTATGGCTGGTGAAATTGTCTTCTAAAGCTGCATAGCACTACTCGTCGTGGAATTATTAAATATGTCTTGAATAATTTTTTGTCTTATAACAAAAATAGTAATAAAGCTTGTATGGCGGAAAAAAGCTTGTTGTAAGTGTGAAAACCGAAATTGTGACTAAATCAAAATAAAATAAAAGTTCACGATATATTTAGCCAATAATATTTTGACGATTATGTTTCTTTCTTTCTTCTTTCTTTCATTCGTCGAAAAAAAAAGTTTTGAGATAACAATTAAATATGACATTACGATGATAGCGAAGACGAAAAAAGATGGTCTAAAAATTCTGTCCGTCTGTATGTCTGTCAGTCTGTCAGTCTGTCAGTCTGTCAGTCTGTCAGTCTGTCAGTCTGTCAGTCTGTCAGTCTGTCAGTCTGTCAGTCTGTCAGTCTGTCAGTCTGTCAGTCTGTCAGTCTGTCAGTCTGTCAGTCTGTCAGTCTGTCAGTCTGTCAGTCTGTCAGTCTGTCAGTCTGTCAGTCTGTCAGTCTGTCAGTCTGTCAGTCTGTCAGTCTGTCAGTCTGTCAGTCTGTCAGTCTGTCAGTCTGTCAGTCTGTCAGTCTGTCAGTCTGTCAGTCTGTCAGTCTGTCAGTCTGTCAGTCTGTCAGTCTGTCAGTCTGTCAGTCTGTCAGTCTGTCAGTCTGTCAGTCTGTCAGTCTGTCAGTCTGTCAGTCTGTCAGTCTGTCAGTCTGTCAGTCTGTCAGTCTGTCAGTCTGTCAGTCTGTCAGTCTGTCAGTCTGTCAGTCTGTCAGTCTGTCAGTCTGTCAGTCTGTCAGTCTGTCAGTCTGTCAGTCTGTCAGTCTGTCAGTCTGTCAGTCTGTCAGTCTGTCAGTCTGTCAGTCTGTCAGTCTGTCAGTCTGTCAGTCTGTCAGTCTGTCAGTCTGTCAGTCTGTCAGTCTGTCAGTCTGTCAGTCTGTCAGTCTGTCAGTCTGTCAGTCTGTCAGTCTGTCAGTCTGTCAGTCTGTCAGTCTGTCAGTCTGTCAGTCTGTCAGTCTGTCAGTCTGTCAGTCTGTCAGTCTGTCAGTCTGTCAGTCTGTCAGTCTGTCAGTCTGTCAGTCTGTCAGTCTGTCAGTCTGTCAGTCTGTCAGTCTGTCAGTCTGTCAGTCTGTCAGTCTGTCAGTCTGTCAGTCTGTCAGTCTGTCAGTCTGTCAGTCTGTCAGTCTGTCAGTCTGTCAGTCTGTCAGTCTGTCAGTCTGTCAGTCTGTCAGTCTGTCAGTCTGTCAGTCTGTCAGTCTGTCAGTCTGTCAGTCTGTCAGTCTGTCAGTCTGTCAGTCTGTCAGTCTGTCAGTCTGTCAGTCTGTCAGTCTGTCAGTCTGTCAGTCTGTCAGTCTGTCAGTCTGTCAGTCTGTCAGTCTGCCAGTCTGTCTGTCTGTCAGTCTGTCAGTCTGTCAGTCTGTCAGTCTGTCAGTCTGTCAGTCTGTCAGTCTGTCAGTCTGTCAGTCTGTCAGTCTGTCAGTCTGTCAGTCTGTCAGTCTGTCAGTCTGTCAGTCTGTCAGTCTGTCAGTCTGTCAGTCTGTCAGTCTGTCAGTCTGTCAGTCTGTCAGTCTGTCAGTCTGTCAGTCTGTCAGTCTGTCAGTCTGTCAGTCTGTCAGTCTGTCAGTCTGTCAGTCTGTCAGTCTGTCAGTCTGTCAGTCTGTCAGTCTGTCAGTCTGTCAGTCTGTCAGTCTGTCAGTCTGTCAGTCTGTCAGTCTGTCAGTCTGTCAGTCTGTCAGTCTGTCAGTCTGTCAGTCTGTCAGTCTGTCAGTCTGTCAGTCTGTCAGTCTGTCAGTCTGTCAGTCTGTCAGTCTGTCAGTCTGTCAGTCTGGCAGTCTGTCAGTCTGTCAGTCTGTCAGTCTGTCAGTCTGTCAGTCTGTCAGTCTGTCAGTCTGTCAGTCTGTCAGTCTGTCAGTCTGTCAGTCTGTCAGTCTGTCAGTCTGTCAGTCTGTCAGTCTGTCAGTCTGCCAGTCTGTCAGTCTGTCTGTCTGTCAGTCTGTCAGTCTGTCAGTCTGTCAGTCTGTCAGTCTGTCAGTCTGTCAGTCTGTCAGTCTGTCAGTCTGTCAGTCTGTCAGTCTGTCAGTCTGTCAGTCTGTCAGTCTGTCAGTCTGTCAGTCTGTCAGTCTGTCAGTCTGTCAGTCTGTCAGTCTGTCAGTCTGTCAGTCTGTCAGTCTGTCAGTCTGTCAGTCTGTCAGTCTGTCAGTCTGTCAGTCTGTCAGTCTGTCAGTCTGGCAGTCTGTCAGTCTGTCAGTCTGTCAGTCTGTCAGTCTGTCAGTCTGTCAGTCTGTCAGTCTGTCAGTCTGTCAGTCTGTCAGTCTGTCAGTCTGTCAGTCTGTCAGTCTGTCAGTCTGTTAGTCTGTCAGTCTGTTAGTCTGTATGTCTGTCTGACAGTCTGTCTGTAAAGACACCTACAGACCAAACGGGTGGGCCGAATTGCTTCAAACTTGGAATATAGAGTTTTTTAGGTATTGTACAGAGGGGAAATTGAAATTTTTTTTTTAGCTCAAAAAATAACGGTACCTGCCATATAACCAATACGTTAAAGCCTATTTTTCTCGGAAACGGCTCTAACGATTGTGATTGAAAAAATCAGTGCAGCCTTTTAGGCACGACATATCATATGGTTAAAAAAAATTGTTTTGAATGTCTAAAAACGGTACTTTCCTTAGGACCATTTTTTTGCTTTCGACTATCTCAAAAATGGCTTAACCGATTCTTTCGAAATTTCACACATATATAGGTTAAGGTTGCCCAATTTATACTGCGTATCAATATTTTTAATTAATATTTTTTTGTATTTTTAAAAGCATTTTTAAGAAAAATATTTAAGAAAATTATATTTTGAAAATTGCTCATTAAGTTTTTAAAAAAAATTACAGTTAAATGTATTTGCTGAATACCTATGAATTGGCGTTTTTGAGTTTAAATTTTTTTTTTTTAAAGTTTAGGTTTCCACAGATTTAATTTTTTTTTCATAAATTCAATTTTATCCAAGAAATAAAATGTCGTACTTTTTTTGAGCTCAAATTAGTTTATGTATTTATTTCAGAATCTTGAATTATTTTTTCTTTGATTAAGCCGATTTAATCATTTGTTTTTAAGTTTATATTAGTAAATATTTAAGATTCTGATACCAATTTTGTATATATAAAAAATTAAGTAAAAAACGACTTTAGAAATATATTTAGATTTATAGTAGAAATCTTTTGCATACGATGTGATGGAACATAAGAGCAAGTTCGTGCGATCCAGTCGTGTATTTTATTTTAAATCACATTTGTTCTCTAGAGTATTATTTGTCTTTTAGTATACTGTACATTTAATTAGTGATCTGCCAAAAGAGATATATTTCCTTATATTTAGATCTCAAATTGTATTCCTTTTCAATCAGAGCAACAACTCTAACATTGCTCAAAATGCGATTGCTCTGAACAAAATGAGAGAGCAATTGAATCAGAAACCAGAATTTGACATACTATCATAATTCTGCATGGTTAATATTTTGTGTTTCAAAATACTGTAAATCTAAAATACTGTGTTTCAAAATTCTTCATCTGAAAATACTGTATGAGCAAAACGCACTGTATCTTAAAATTCTGTATCCAAAAATACTGTATTTTTGCATAATTCCGTTCTTGAACTGCGATTACAAAAAAAAAACAAAAAGCAGAAGTCGATTTAAGTGCATGTATATCTGTTTAGGATTATGTATTGCCGGAATTAGGTTAATGTTATTATATTAGTGTTGTTTAGCCTCTAAATTATTTCGAATAAAACTCATACGTTTTTTTTTTTGAGATCAATATATTTTGGCATTAAGTGCCATCATCAGGATCTAACAATAAAAAGGAAGAAAACATAATTTTTATAATTTATTTATGTTTACTCTGTCAACTGTCACCAAATGTGTTCATCGAAAAATTGGTCCCAACGCAGGTGTAGTGAACACACTGACAACATATTTCGTTGACAATCATACGACATGGCAAAATAAGGATAGATTTTGTGGTAATTTTTACATCAGAGAATCAACGTGTTGACGAAAACAAAATATTTAATTTAAAATGAAACAATATCTCTGTTTGAATTCTTTACAAAATATATTTTTTTCTACATTCTACACTTTTTGCAATCTCCAAATTCAACAACTGATATTTCGAAGCAATTTCAAATCGAAACAGTAAGTCAATATGTTTGTTTCGTCGAAAATCTCTAAAAATAAAAGTGCATAATTGGTCTCTATAATGTAAATTGTATATTTGAATACTTAGTTGTGTTCTAATTCTAACCTATTATTATCATTGTTTGAGTCTAGGCTCAACCTCAACTATTGCAATAAATTATGCCCCCGTGAAATTCCCAATACGAGAATTTTTTCAACGTATGACACCGTTAACTTGAACTATTGGAGCCAAGCACTTAAACCATCTGCACACAGTCAGCGCTCAGCGCACAAAGCCAATGAAAGTTCTCCATCATTATTAGCGATGACTTCTGCAGATAGCAAATCATCTTTCAACCTGTATAATATGTTGTATTAAAATTAGAGAAGAGGAGCTATGGGATAAAGCATTCGGCCACTCAGCCACTTGCCATCATCAAAGATCGAACATTCCCCCCAAACATTGTCGACATTGTTCATTGTATCCTCCTGATTGAAATTTTTTAAAATGAAAAAAATCAACAAAAAAAGAAGAAAAGAAACAAACAACTTTTATTTGGTGTCGATTGGAATTATCATCAAAAAGCCGGTATAATTATAAATCATGAGGAATTTTCGCATCTAGAGGTTGAACTTCGACTTTGACTTCAACGGATAAATCTTCCGTCTCTTGCATCGGCATGGGATATGATGACAAGCAGACAGGCTGGTTGTAAGATTTGTGCGGGAAGAAAGACAGTTTATGCTATCGTTATTGGCAAACATTTATCATTTGTCCCACACGCCTCTTCGACAAGCTTTAAAAAGCCTCGCCTTGTGAAATAGACATTAAAATAATGCACTCCTCCGCCAAAAACACACTTAATACTCGTACAATCTATAGACACTGTAGCATTTCAAATGGTGTACGAGTATAATGGAAGTATCTTCTTTTTTGATTGATGCTGGCTCTTTGGAATTTTGGTGGAGTCTTGGGATTCACGCAGCCTCTCTATGTCGTTGATTGGTAGATTTTCTATTCAAGTTACATACGTGAATGTTGGTTTTTAATGGATAGTGGTTCGGCAGATCGCAACAGCTAGCTACGGCATGTCGGAACCAAGAGTCTATACGGAAAGATGGAATATAGGTCAGTGTGTGAAAAGTTGCTATCGACACGGTGTGGCGCCGACGGTTTATGGTGAGATTACATTATTAGTGTCATTAGACAATAACAAATGGCTGAAGTAAATTGAACCTTTCGCTGAGGAAATCACCGTCATTGAACGAACGAAAATGATGACGGCTGAAGACCGAGAAGCTCATCACGCAATTCTAAATTCGCGCCGAATACTCCGCGGGAATAAACTATTTCAAAAAAATGATAGATTGGTTTAGAATCGTGCGATTATTATGTGCAGTAAACATTGATTGCAGGCGTTTTTTTTTAAAGCTTAAAACCTGTGTGGATTAAATAATATGAATACATTCGAAACAGGATTTGCATACAAATTAAGGCCATAAATTGGCACTTTATTAAAAGTTCTAACGAGGAATGATAATTTTTTTTTAAATTTATTTTTAGTTAATATTAACTTATAACTATCTTAAAGCTAGACAAAAATGTTTAAAACTAGCCTTATTATCAATAACTTAAAATTAATTTACTGGCCCTTTACGGGCGCTCTAAGCTAAACTATAAAGGGTTATCCATTTTGCGGTTTCAAGAGTTTAGGGTTGGAATTCGACATCTGTCAAACTAAGCTGTTAAACCAATTTTTTTTTCAGTTGGGTCTGACATTTACGAAAATGGACCGCTTAACTATCGCACAACGCATACAAATTGTTAAAACCTACTACAAAAATGGTAATTCTGCCACAGCCACATATCGTGCTTTAAAAGCAGATTATGATTTACATAATCGTCCAACTACGCCAGCAATTGCCAAAATTGTGAAGAAATTTGAAGAGACTGGATTGGTTACAGATACTGTAAGGCCTGTGCATCATCGTTCGGTTCGTACCGCTGAAAATATAGGTGCTGTAAGTGAAAGTGTTGCCGAAGACCCGAATGTGTCGATTCCTCGTCGTTCTCAGGAATTAAGACTGTCTTACGGCACATTATGGCATATTTTGCATTTGGATCTATACCTACATCCATATAAAGTCCAGCTCACACAACAACTGAAGCCAGCTGACTATTCACAAACGTCGTAGATACGTCGAATGGGAATGCTTGAACAACAGGCAATGAACGGCGATTTTTCAAACAAAATTTTCTTCAGCGACGAGGCACATTTCTCACTCGTTGTATTGGGGGTTCTGAGAATGCCCAAGTAATTGAAGAGAGGCCATTACATCCACAAAAAGTCACTGTTTGGGGCGTTCTTTGGTCCGGAGGTGTGATTGGACCTTACTTCTTCGAAAACGTCGATGAAACGACTGTCACCGTCAATTCGGAGCGTTATGGTCATATGATAACCGACTTTTTTTTGCCTGCTATTGAAGAATACGACTTAGAGAATATGTGGTTTCAACAGGACGGTACCACATGCCACACACCTCGAGCGGATATGGCTTTATTGCAAGAGGCATTTCCTGGCCGCGTAATTTCTCGTCGTGGCGATCTCAACTAGCTACCAAGATCATGCGATTTGACACCGCTGAACTTTTTTTGTGGGGCTACGCGAAAGCCCGGGCTTATGCAGATAAACCTTAAACTCTTGAGCACTTGAAAACCAACATTCGTTAAGTTATGGCTGAGATACCGCCCAATATGTGTCAAAAAGTGGTCGAAAATTACGTCAAAAAAATCGATGCTTGCTACAATTCGCGTGGTAGACATTTAAATGATGTAGTATTTCACACATAATGTCAACATTCAAAGTTCATAATAGAAAAGAAATATCATGAAAAAAAATATTTTATATGTGTTTTATTCACGTTTACTTTTGAAACCTCAAAATGGATAACCCATTATCTCTTAATTCGAATGTCTTTCGACCTAAAAACTATTGTAATTAATTCTAATTATTTTATTTGTATTTAACCAAGAAAAGTTATTTAAAAAAAACTCGGTATCTTGGAGGAATGATAATACTTGGTAACGCATACCAGATACCTATACAAAGGCTGCTGCAACTGTAACAACTAAGTCAACGGGTTGGAGTTAAAGCTTTTTGCTGGAACAACCTGATTATTATCAGACCTCTTTCCAGTCGTGGCGCTTAATAGTAGTTGCCCTTATGTTAATAATAATAGTGCGTTGTCACACTGCTAGAGTTCTGCGGTAAAAGGTAACCCTACATCAAATAAATTAAATGCACGACTAGGTCGCAATTTCTTGCGCGCTTGCTCAATAACATCGTGGTTATATTCTTAAAGTCGAAATTTTAAAAAGAATGATTTTTGTTTTCAAAAATTTTTAAATTTGAAGCATCTCGTGTGTAAAAATTTCGATTAAATCGGTGCATAAATTAAAAATTTAAAAAAAACGCACAAAGACCAAGCTTTTGTGAAATATGCCGAGCCACTTTTTAAAACTCTCCTCTTGCATCATTGGATATTGCAACAAAAAATGTTTTGTGTTGTAAATTGCAATCGTCAATTTTTGCAATTGTCCTTCTTGTAAACATGCTATTTATTGAAGATACATAACTTTTGCAAGGGCAATTTTCGAAAACGTCTAGGACAATGAACCAAGTAAAAAATTTTATTGCGAACATTCTGATTTAAGATTCTTCTATATTATCGCAGTAAAAACTTTGCCCTCCAAGAAGAAAAAAAATCATATTCAAGTATATGTACTTGTCTACTGCCGCCTTTTTATTTATTAGCTGCCACTGTCATTGTTGTTCCCTCAATTTTATTGCACAGCTGCACTGCATTAAACTCTTTTGAAACTGTATTATCAAATGACATCTACTTGCTTTGTTCACTGAAGAAAAAATCTGAACAGAACAGTATAGAACAGAAAAGTCAGAACAAGTTACAATAATACAAAACAGTCAATTAAATGTCAGTTGTTTGTAATTTTTTTTTCTTGTTGATAACTCTGTAACCACAAAGGAAAAAGTAAACATACCAACAAGTAAACAAAACTGAAAAAAAAATGATTTTGACAGTTTTCACGATTTTGTTCTAGTTAAATTTTACTCAAAACAAAAATACTGTTCTTTTCTCTTCTAATCTGGTCTAGTACACTTCTCTGAACATAAAATCAGAGCAATTTAAAAAAAAAAATAAAATCCTTACAGAACAGCATTTAAGTTCAGAGGACTTCCACTTAACAAAGCAAAAATTACACGGTCAAAGTAATCAGTCAACGCTTTGTTTCTTTAACTTAAAAATGACGTTAAAATTTATCCTAATTGTGCCTCGTCTTGTTATTCTTAACGAAAAATACTGTTAATGTGTTGACGAGATAAAACTTGCCACCAATTTTCGATCAAAGTATTGACGGTGTTGTGACAGAGCGAAAATTAATTCAATGACCAATTACGTTGATCGTGTCTAGCTTAAAAACTTGCGTTTTCGAATGGTATACTTTGGTTGTTTTCCATGTCTATCATGTCAGGTTGCAAATTCCAATGCATGCAATTAACTTTTTTAATTTAGGTGCAATATGCATAAGATTCATGTAACTTTAAGAGATACGTATATTTAAATATACATATTATATACATATGAAGGTATTCAGTGACGTAGGCAAAAAATGAACGGTTCTTAAGAAATTCATTTATTTTGTATAAAATTTTGAAAACTTTTTTTAGAAAAAAATTGAAACGACATTTGAAAGTAAATATTAACATACTTATAAATTTTTAAGTTAAAAAAAAATCACTGACTGGTGTTTGAAAAATCGATTTTTCAACAAAAAAAAAATATTTATTGTTTTAAAAATCGAAAAATCATTTTTTTTTAAATTTTAGTATGCAGTCTTTTTAACACTTATAGGGTGTATTTGCATAAAAGAAAACATTTAGAATCGGTTTTGAGAAATTCAGAAATATGAAAATTAGTTCTATGGGTAGTATCGTTAAGAAGTACATATAGGCAAAATAAAATATGTTTTTACTTAAAAGTGAACTGCTCTAATAAAATTAAAGAACACACATTTTTTTGTCATAATTCTTGGAGCCGTGTTTGAGAAATACATTTTTGTCGTAACGTTTTTTTTAATATTTGTATGGGAGGTACTGTTAATTTTTGTTTTAGGAAAATAGTTTGTTTTTTTAATTCAAGATAATGTCAAAAAAAGTACTAAATACGAAGTTTAGAAAAAATCGATTTAGGGCAATTTTCTTCAATAAAAGTTGAACTCAACTTGAGGATTTTTATTATTAACGTGTGATTATGCTTTTCTTATTGTTAAGTTATTGACCAATTGCTTGAATTATTATAGGTGTTCGAGATTTAAAATATATCTCTTTCGGCGGATTTGGTCGTAATGGTTTTTTAATGAAACAATTTCATTTCCTTTCCCGACGTTTCGACGGTGGTTGCCGTCTTCTTCAGGGGATCTTTTATTAACAAAAATAAAATGAACATATTATACAGATAAGAACATTTAGCGTAAAATTTTGGGAAACTTACATTTAGTAGGTATTACAGATAAACATAAATAATACAATGAAAGCGAAATATAAGGCAATGTTTAAAAAAAAAAATTTTATGATATAAAAAACACTTCGATTGAAGAATTGTCACGGATTCTGCCTAGTCACCAATGGATTCTTGTCTTAAAGAAAACAATTACCTTCAGTATAAAGATAACTTATACACACAAATTCATGGAATGCCAATGGGAAATCCACTTTCTCCTACCATTGCCGATTTAGTTTTGGACAACCTTATGGACAATAAATTTGCCGATAGTAACAAACCAAAGGTAATCGTCAAATATGAGATGATATATTTGCAGTTGTTAATGAGTGCAGTTGTTATTCTTATCAGATAAATTTTTCAGCAATTTTTTACGTTTGTTACGTACTCGACCGTTCCGTCAACTAATATAATTCGTGACACATAACATCTGCACAGAATCTTGGAAACAAACTCGAATCCGTCAGGCCTTAAATGATATGATTGATCGAAACCATCACAGATAATAAATTCAAAACTCACAGAATAAATTCAAATCTAAAGTTGAAACATATGTATCTGTCAAAAATTTCCCAGGAAAATTTAAAAAAAAACACACAAGTTGGCTTATTTTTAAATTTCAACTCTCGAGTTGAGATTTAAAATAGTGAAGAAAAATAAATTTCAACTTGTCACTCAACTCTCAAGTTTGTGTCAACTCTAGAGTTGGCCAACTTGATAGTTTGATGCAAATTGACAAATAGTAAAGAAAATGGCTCTTAGTAATTTTCGAAATTAATTTGAAAAAAGAATTTGTTATGAAAAATTTTGGATTTCATTAGACCAATTTCTAAAATATCAAATTAACCGTGTTCCAGAAAATTGAAAACCACAAAAATAATTTTACTAGAGGTACCAAAAATAACCATTTTTTCCCAACAAAAAAATTACCAAAAAGTACCCTTTCCCTTCATTAACTAACTGATTTGTTTACTTGCGATATACATATGTACTATGTACTATAGGTACGGTGACCATATTTTTTTGAGCAAAACCCGGGACATAAATTGAAAATGAAAAAAGTGTTTGGTACAAAATTCTCAAAAACAAAAAAAAAAAATCAGCACAAAATGAAAAACCCTACATTTTTTTATTTAATATTCAACCATTACAAAAAAAATTTTGGTAATATTCACTTTTTTTTCTAACAAATTTCTTTGATGATATTATCGTTTCCTATTAAATATTTTTAAAAATCTCTGATAGCTAAAATCATAGTTTAATTTTACGATTAACATGGCTCTGGGAGATAAGACCTGGCAGACAGAGGCCTTACTCGACAATAACCAAACGATTTTTGAAGTATATACTTTGCTTGCAAAAAGGCTTAAAAATATATTTCCATTTCCCGGCCACAATTATTTTGTTCTCTTTCCATTTTGTTATAATTTTGTGACGAACAAATTCGTCAAACAAGTTGGAAACAGAAATGCTTCAAAGAATGACCCAACTAAAAACTTCATATTCTTTAAAAGATACATCCCAATGATTTAAGTATTCGTAGCACGTTATGTAAAATTGATGAATATTTACTTAACATTACTTTTAGTCAATTAATTTTTGTTCGAATTATTCATTGATCAATTTTTTTACAACAAAATTATCAATTGTTCTCCTAATTTAGATTTTAATTTAAGTTATTTAATTGCTAGCGCAACTTTAGACATGCAAATTTTTTGGCACTCTGCTAATAATATTCTCACACGAAAAATTGAGCCCACTGATTGAATAAAATGTAAAAAGAAGGACCTCAGGTGAAGGGTTGCTAAACAAATTCTTTAAAATAAGAAAAATTATTTTAAAGGATTATAAAGTTGTATTATTCTCTCAATAGCTGGTTTTAAGGATAGTCAACTAGTTTTGTTGTAACCAACTATTTTGAAATATGTCGTCTTAGACCTTTAGCAAATGTCCTTAAATTTTAAAGTCGAACGAATAGTTATTTAAATCGTGACCAGCACAATTAACTCCAATGAGATCATTACCGGTAATGCCTTGAAGTTTATCAAGAAATGTTGTTCTTGCCTTTTCTTGCTGACCGGCCAAAATTACAGTTTATGTTGTAAGCACAAATTGCCAAAATGTTACCGAAATCTTATCTATGTATTTTGAAGTGATGTCCGATAATTACCTTGGAACATTTTCAACCTCAATGGACTTGACAACAATAACTAGTTGCGGTCTAAAATAACTAACCAAGAGCGGACACCGTTTTGTACACCATGATTAGAACAATCAGAAAAAAACTGTCACAAAACTTACGCTGCGTAGGTTCAAGAACATTGAACACAATAGCTTCACATTTTCTGCGTGAACCCTAATATATTGGATCAAAACAGCTTTTTCATAAGTTTCGATATTCAATCATTAGACCTTAATGAGTCTAGGTGCCGTCATTAATTGCACTCTTCTTTGCAGGTCCTTGAAAATTTGTCAAATTAAAAAAGCATCGTACACTTTTGTTTGAAGCGGCATCAACGTCAGATTATTTGTTTTAAGTGCTGTTCAATATCATATCTTTTACTACTGTAGGCGTTTTTCTGTTTTAGTTCAGAGCAGAGTCTGAGTTGTCAAAAAGTTAGTTTGTGTTTCTTTTTAACTCAGAGCATGCATAGCTCCAAATGTGTGTTTCTCTTTTCGTTCTGAACATGTGTAGATCGCACTCGACGCGCTCGACCATAATTGACTGAGCATGTGAGTAAATTGCTGAACACACCAAATGTCATGTGTGTCAAGAAGGAAAATGTGAAGAAAAAAATAATTAGATACATAAGTTGGCGAAAGAAATTGATCGCTTGTTGATTTTCTGTATCTGGTGTGTATCAGTGTACAAAAAAGGGTAGGGGATGGCCGTGGCGCGATAGTTGTGTGTTCGCCTGTCAACCTCATGGTCACAGGTTCGATCCCTGCCGTAGTCTATGTCTTCTTATTTTTCCATTAAAAACCAATTCTAAAAATAAATGTCATACAATGAGTTGCTTGTTTACTCATTACATGCTGCTTAGACATAGAACTAACAACGTGTGATTGAGTAAAACTAGTATACCGATTAAATATGACAAAGAATAAAAAAATTAATGCGAATTATAAAGGGCATCGATAAATAAGACACGGAGATTTTTCCGCATTAGTTCAGCCGCCATCCCTGGAGATAAAATCTGAGACAACAACCACCTACAGTCTCCGAATATCGCGCCACACATTATTCCTATCATTCTTTCTCTTCCTTAACATCACCCTCACGCCCGCGCTGTGTTGAAACATTTAAACGGTATTCATAATCCCTTGGTATTGCTTTTTGTGGTTAAAAATGAAAATGTATTCTGATTTGTGTGGTCCAGGTGTGTTTAAAATATATATCAGTGTTCAGACCTCGCTCTGTTTGGAACAAGTTCAGTGCATAATCTATGTGTTCGAACTCTGTTCAGTGCTCTGCTCTGAACGAAAAAGGAAAACGCTTTGTATAAAAAACGTAGAAACATATTTTAAACAGGTTACAATATGTATTTTTCATTGTTGCTTATGAAGGAAAATTCCCTTTGGAAGCATTTCTAAATTTGTTTTAAATAATTAAAAGAAACAAATTCCATTTGTTTGGGCCAATTAACACTTACAGTTTTTTTTTTCATTCGGTAGAAGTACATACATAGGCTTATCTTTTTAAAAATGACGACATAAATTTCAAATTTGTGTATTGTGTTTTTTTGTGAAAATACAGTTGAAGAGAAACCTGACAGGTCAACGAAGGGTACAGTTTAATGCGTTCAGTGAACATGCATTTATAGTAAAATTTTTAACGTTACAAAAATAATATAAATATATATATGGTAATCTGGGACAAACCCGGGACAAAAAACAAAATACCAGACAGTTGTACGTCCCGGGCTTTCTTAAAATTTAGCCGGGACAGTCGAGCGTAATACGGGATTACCCCCTGAAATACAGGGCGGATGGTCACCGTAACTGTAACTAATTTTACATTTGGAAAAAATCGAACTCGGGATTTTAACTAAAGTTGCCATTACGATGATAGAGAACACCAAAATAGTGGGTAGATTTGTGAATCGTTGTTTTAGCCCCAAAAATTACTTTACTTGCCATACAAATTATTCTACCATCTTAATTATCTCGAAAACGGCTCCAACGATTTTGATAAAAATTGGTGTGTATTCTACTTTGGATATGGTCTACAATTTGGCATAATTGTTTAAAAATATTTTGTTATTAAAGGTACCTGCCTTACAACCTTTTTTTTGATTTTCGACTTTGTCATAAACATCTTAACGGTTTCGATCGAAATTTGTACGCAGGATGTCTATCGAATTCTTATAATACTGCATTTTAAAATTATCGAAAACAAGTTTTTGGGATTTTTGATTTCTTATATATAAAAAAATTAAGTGAAGAACGACTTGCAAAATACATTTAGCCGTTTCTATTAAGAATCTTTTGCATATAATGTGATCGAACATAAGAGGAATTCCTTGCGATTCAGTCGTACATTTTATTTTTATTTGAGTCACAAAAACGCATCATCGTAATGTACATACATTATAAACAATCAAATTCCTGAATATAAATGCCTTATTCTTACCTACAGGAATAATGAATAGATACGACGTGTTTCTTCTTTAAGACTTATGATTATAAAAATGTTAATTGGAAGGCTCTTTTTAATATCTCTATTTTAGGGACCATCATTTTATTTATAATCACATTGATACTCTCTCTATATATTCCAACAATTTGCGATAATTATGCGTCTCTTGTATTTTAAATTGAAATCACGGATGGTCCATCAGGTGATGTATTCAGTGGTTGCAGAAAAACCCAAGAGCCAAACCTTTTGAACGACTTTGAGGTCTGGTCTTATATTAACTAATAAACACATTCACAATGTACAATTATTTTATCTAAAGCTACTTAGAATATTAATAAACTAGTACAGTAGGTCTAGACTCCTTTAATTGGTAATTTGATGTGCCCTACAGCACTGGTCATACCACCAATTATTATTATTTATCTACGTCGATCGCCCTCATCGTTGTAGTCCGTATGCGTCCGTCGTCGTCGTCGCCATCGTCGCATCGATCCTTCGAACGTGAAAATGTAGATAAAAGCGGACATCGTTCAACTGTTTGATCTTCAATGGACCGAAGATCGAAGAGACCAAGATCAATTCACAGCAACATAATTTGCTAAGACATCGTATCATCTACCGACTGCCATTGGAAAACCTCTTATACTCGTATACGGCCAACAAAGAAGAAGAAACACAAAAAAAAACAACAATCCAAAAAAAACTCTCTTTCCAGTTAACCAAAGGAACATCTTTCTAAAGCTAGAACGGACTTGAGCAATCAGCCAAAGCAACAGGAAAATCTAGAAAATTTGCCTCTCCTTCATAATCTGCGCGCGGACGCGCATGCGCATTTACATAATTTGCTGTCTAGCTGTTGTAGCCTCAGCTTAGAAGATAGTTTTCATTCTATTGTTTTTTTTTTTTTTTGCAGTACGAATCCGAATCCGAATACGATAATCTAAATCCGAACTTGTAAAAAGTTCCTTGGAAGAAATACATGTACCTGGGGGTCAATTCCCGATGTGTGAAATTATGAAGTGATAAAAAAAATATCATTTCAGTTTTCACAGAGGTTTATCATTTTCCAACTTCACGCACACGCCTAATGCGATTCTAGAACTCATTGTGATAAAGTTTGTACTAAAAAGTACTAAATGATAAATTCTGTCATTTCTGATTAGATTTTTTGTTGGGAAAGGTAAATATTTCATTTCAGTTTCTAAATTTGCTTAGGAATATTGTCCGGAATAATAATTCGTTTAATAAATTAATAAAAGACGGCGTACTGAACAATTGTGGGTTTTATATTATATTCAATAGTATCTCTGTTTTGAGTAAGATTTATTATTTTTTCATGTGAGGGTATTGAGGCTTTCCCTTCGAGATGGGCAGAATCTATTCGAAGTTGCAACTAGGAGCACTTTATTGAACTTAATAGATTCCCAAAACATTTATGCATAGATTTAATGCGTGAATTGAGAGCATTCTTGAAAAACACTCAACTTATAAGTGCGCTTCAAAGCCATTTAAATATGGTAAAGTGCTCTGCATTTTTTTGCAATGGGTAGTTTCCAACGATATGTAGCGGGAATGAGCACCGTCGCGTCGGCTGTTGTGAATCTGTTGATTTAACAATTTCGTTATCTACTGGAATTAACACAAATATAACTTACTACCAAAATAAATTTGTGTATAAATATAATTGTTGCTTACTTGTCATGTGCCAAATCCTGTTTTTCTTCTTAATATTCGATTAGAAACATTTTCTTCACAAAACAATTGATTGTGATAAAAAAATTATCATATGAAAAATGTTTGGCATTTAGCTTCACTTTTTCACGAATCGAGAATCGAATTAGACGTGAAAGCGTGATAAAATTTATCACTTCACATCTTCACAGATCGGGAATTGACCCTCTGATGTTGGCATGATGTTGTGAAAAAAAGATACACATAGTCTGTTGTTTTGGTGGTGTATAGTAAAACGTTACGCTTTTTATTGGTGAATTTCTGGGAAAACACCGCACACAGAAAAATATTTGGAATCCAATATCCAGAATTGTAAATGGGCTTTTTGCTATAGCCTAACTTATAGAGGAATATGTTTATTGTGTATGAGAACCCGCAAGCGAGTATCTCTGGACACTTATTCTTCAAGTAGATTGTATAGTTTGGAGTTTGACTTTGGTTTGGTTGAAGATTGTTTTTTTTTTAATTCCTTTTGGAACGCCATCGTCGCGACGCGTCCGTCGGTCGGTCGATTTCACGAATCCAATTTCAACGCGATTACATAATATGTATCACGCTGGTAAATTATTGCCGATCGTGAGTTCGGAAACAATCAGAGAATCTAAATTTTGATTTATGACCGATGAAGGATTAAGTGTTACTCTCTGCGACGTGATATGGGTCTTTAAGAAATTGGAATTATTTTTGTTTTAAATTGGAATAGAAAAGATTTGAGAATGTGATTTTTATTATTAAGCATTTGAGAAAGTATCTGTCAGTTAGTGTGTTTATTTTAAAAGGGTTTTTCATTTAACAAGGAAATAATTCTGGTTTTGGTAGGGAGCATTCACATGGATCTTTCAGTTGTCACCAAGTAACTATTATGGGGCATGACGGCATATCATGATTGGCAGGAACAGCGGATGGGGGCGGTCTTATTTAAATATGAATTTTTAATTGAACTTTCAGTTGGCTCAAAGTTGGTTGACGAAAGTTGGAATGATGGCATCTTGGTAGAAACTTTGTTAGGATTTGGAGCTATGGCATTGATTTTGCCCATGCACCCAAAAAAAGCTTTATAACTAGTTTCTTTATGTGTAGTTCTACATCGTTTTCTGAAAAGTTCTTATTATAGCTTATATAAATTTAATCAAAACATTAAGAAATAAAATGCACGACTGGATCATACGAACTTGCTCTTGTAGCTAACAACTTTAATTAAGCTAAACACTGACGCCTTTTAGTAGTAGTTTTAGTAATGGTAGGTAGTCCAGTTATCCTATGCAGGTTTAATTCCGATGTAAATAAGATTACCTTGATTCTTAGTTTAACGAATTCTAGAATGGATGATTCAAGAAATAGTTTCATAGGTACCTACCTACAAATGTATATTTAAATCAAGGTTATGGATTTTAATTATGCAAGTTAGCAGAGAAATATGTACCTACGTGCATACATGGATGGAACATATATGTATGTAAATATGTACTTATTTTTATGATAATAAAAATAAAGAATGTAAATTGGTAGATATGCAATGTACATATATATAAATGTATGAGGGCTGGCATTGTATGTAGTATTCTGTGACGTATGGAAAACAAATTAAAAACGAAATATAATAAGGTAGAAATAAATGGATAAAGCACATAATTAAATGTTTTTATATTGTTTAGTAGTTATAGTTTGAGGGAAAACAAAGATGCCATTTGAATTCGCATTTGAATTCGTGGACAAATAAGAATATATCAAAAAAAAAATTCAAAAATCGTTGGAGCGGTTTCTTAAACAAATAATTTTGTATGTATAACATTTTGAAAACATTTTTAGAAAAAAAATTAAAGCGCCATTTTGAAGATATTATTTATATACATATAAAATTAAAATTTCAAAAAAAAATTCAAAAATCGATTTTTCCAAAAAAAATGTTTTCTTTATTTTTTAAAAATCGAAAAACTTTTTTTTTTTGCTGAAAGTGGACTGTACTAATTTAAGAAGACACACATTTTTTTATAAAAATTCTTTGAGCAGTTTTCGCGAAATAATTTTTTTTCTTAATGGTTTCTTAACATTTGTATCGGAGGTACCGTTGTTTTTTATTTTAGAAAAATAGATTTTTTACCTATTCTAGATAATGTCCAAAAAAACGCCAAATACGAAGTTTCGAAAAAAATTATTGAGTCGTTTTCGAAATTTTGAGTTTTCAAAAAAAAAAAATTATTTCCAAAAAAAAATTTGTTTGAAGAATTTTGGTTCACAATAGTGTTTAAACTTTCTAGGAGCTTCTGCGTAAAAAAATTTATAACAATCGAATAAACCGTTTCCCGAGTTACCAAAAATAACAATTTTTTTCCAAAAAAATTATCAAAAGGTACCCTTTCCCTTCATTAATGAACTGATTTTTTTTTATAAAAATCGTTGGAGCCGTTTTTGAGAAAAATGAGATTTTTGTTTTGGCAAAAAAATGTATGGAAGCCACTGTTATTTGTCGTCTTAAAAAAAATGAAAAAAACGTGTGAGCATATTACCGTAAAAACAATATGTACCACGTTTGAAGCAAATCCACCGAACCGTTTAGGCTGCAGACTCGAGGACAGACAGACAGACGGACCGAATTGAGGGACCCACTTTTTTGGTGTTTTCTATATCGTAATGTCATGTTTGATTGTTAGAACTTTTTTTTTTACGAATAGAACAAGATCCCATGGCCGGTAGACAGACTTCATTTTATCATATCTGAATTTTTTTCTGTGAATAGATTCCAAAGTAGATAAGAACGAATGGGCATTCCGAATTTTCAAAGCTGGGGCTTTTCGGAGATATGCATGTTTTAACTGTGCATACCCATTTACGTTATTTTATCAAAGCTGCTGATTTTTAGGGGATAGTGTCTCAAACCATGTTTGACACTTGTCAAACAGAGATGACGTCTTAAATGTGCCCGGCAGACCAAACGCCCCACTGTAGGTGTTTGACATGTGGCTTGAATATTGACTTTCAAAGCTTCAAGTTGTTGTCATCAAATTAAATTTGCAATAAATGTATGGTTAAGCGCACTGTTGCGCCATCTTGTTGGAACCAAATCTCGTGGATATTTAGCTGATTAATTTTTGGAAACAAGAAAATTAGTCAGCATGGCTCTATAGTGCTCGCCATTCACCGTAACGACAGATCAACATTTCGTAAGAAATAAGGAGCGATGATGCCACCAGCTGCACTTATAAGCAACAAGGTAACATGATTTTATGGACAAAAAATTGGAAGGACACGTACTCAACCTCATCCCTCCCTATATACTTAAACTGCAGAAGCTGGGAAAATGACTTTAATAAACTTAAAGGTAACTTATTTGCTATTGACTTAAGAAATATAATGCTTATTGGAGCCTTCCTTGCACGTACTCAAACCCTAGAGAGCGAAAATACACAAAATACACAAATGAATAGATATCATAAATCAAGAAATAGCGTAATCAATATAAGAGGTAGAAATGTTATAGTTCTATGCAACTCCTTTGGACTAAGAGTTTGAAATGGGTCTACCGACGGAGATAAATTAGGCGATTTCACTTTCATAGGACCACTAGGGAACTCAGTTATCGATTATGCTATGGTATCGGGAGACTGGGCTGCGTTGATGGACGATTTTGAAATAATTACACAAATACATTCTGATGATCTACTAATCCAAATGACAATAAACCCCAATAGCAACCTAAGAGAAGAAATATATCCAGCTGCAATAACCAAACACAAGTGGAAAAATGCGTATGCGGGCAGCTATACAAGTTCTCTAAATAATACTATCCTTCTAAGAACCACATCACCTATACCATTTCTTCTAAGTTTATCGCAGTTTGATGAAATTGTGAAGCATTTTATACCAAGACAATGCCAAACAAAAAGTAACAACACTTCTACTCAGTATTGTCAAAAATGGTTTGATAAAAACTATTTACAAGCACGAGAGAAGTCTTTTGCCCGGTTAAAACTACTAAGAAGTTTTCCAGGGAATTTATATTTCAAAGAGCAATATCTGGCAGTAAATAAGCAATTTAAAAAAACTACTAAGTTATAAACGCCAGACTTACTCAAAAAACGTTGCGTGTAACCTTGCATTATGCGAAATGCAACTGAATTCTGAAAGATTGTAAATGTAATAAATAAAAAACCAAGGAAAAAACCTCGCTGCATTATTCGAGGCGGAAGACTTAGCTGAACAATTCAAAAGACTGGCAAAAGATCATTTTTCTTCAAATTTTCAATATGCCATACCTCTACACCAGAATTAAGAATTAGATATGCATTTTTCTTTTGCAGAGGTCCAGTTAGTGTTAAACGAATTCCAAAATAATAAATCTCCGCGATCAAATGGAATACCACAAGAGTTCTATAAATTAAGCACTGATCTTTTCATAAAATCCCTTACTAAAGCCCTAAACTATGCATATAATGCAGATTGTGTGCCAAATTATTTCAAAGAAGCAATCTTATCTCCAATTTTAAAAACAGGGGACTTTATAAACGACTATGAGTAGGTTCACAATAACAGTCTACTGTCTACAAACTATAATCACAAGCTAGTTTTCGAAAGAATTACTCAACAATTGACCAAATTTATTCCCTTACCAACATCGCTGATATGTTTATAAATTCCCAAAATAAGCCTTACGAATTCTGCATTGATTTCAAATCGACATTCGACACGATAGACAGAAAAGCAGTAATGTTAAAGCTTTTTAACAAAGGAGTTTCGACAAAGTTTATAAGCATCTTAGACATCTTTTAGTTCGTTGGAGACAAAATTTTCGAACAGTTCGAGGTAGAAATAGGATTGGGACAAGGCTGCATTTGAAGCCCCTTATTTTCGCTCTATTTATAGATGATATAGAAGAGCTATTACAAGGTGGAGCACGTCTTTCAACTGATCTTATAGTCAAAGTTCTTAAGTTTGCTGACGACATCGTGGTATTAGCAGAGACGCCTGGAAATCTCCATGTAATGGTCAACAGATCATCTAAGTATTGCTATAAATGGTGGCTACAGGTGAACCTAGACAAATCAAAAATAATGATTTCCGGCAAAGGAGGCGGTCGAAACTGTCGCAGTGAAATATGGAGATTCGTAGATCAAAACATTGAAGTCATAAATGAATATAACTATCTCGGTGTACGGTTACGCAGAAATCTCAACTGGAAGTACCATATGTTAGATAAACTAGCAAAGTCCAAAAATGCGATAAATGCAACATGGAAGACGTTGATGCAGTGCAAAGGCGTGGAGTACGATTCGAAATATCGAATTTTTCAAGCTAGTTCCAAAACCATAATGTGCTATGCAGCCCAAGTTTGGAGCCAGAGAAAGTTTGAAGTGATGAAGTGGAACAGCTACATACATACTTCCCAAAACGTACTTTAAAATTACCAAACAGTACGGCGAACCACATTCTAATGCTAGAAATATGTGTCCCTATTCGTTTCAACGCTTAAAATCCAGGGTGAGCTCTACAGCCTCATTAGCTCATGGGACGAAAAACCAAGGAAGCACTATTTGGAAAGCCAGAACCTCATTCCTCATGAGTATTTATGCAACACTAAATCATAATCTAACAACAGAAAACAACTTCAGGACGGAGTATCCAACTAACCTCATGTCACTGATTTTAAAAACACGTTGGGGTAACTGTTAGATTTATATTCCTCTAGGAGTAATAACATAATTGGTATATGATTTCCTATCCTAAATAATTAAAAATAATATTGTCGCTCTAACTCTGAAACTAGTAACTGTCATAAAACGACTTATGATTTTTTTAAATTGTCTGCAAAGTATCTAACGATTATGATTAAAATTTATTGACGTATTTCGAAAATACATTGTTAAATTTTGAAATAAAATGTACATATATAAAAAGTAGGGTTTTAACGATTTCCTTTTGGTAAATGTGTCTGTAATTGGGATTAAGGAAAACTAGTAAGAAAAATTCTAATAGGATACAATCACACGCCATCTGAGAAAAATTCAAGTTGCTGTCGACTCTTTTTAAAAAAATTATCTTCGCATTCTAAAGGGGTTACTACTACACTTAAAAAGTTGAACGCACTGTACGAATGCTTGTAAATATGGATATTATTTAGGAGGAGGTGTCAGTGAAATTCGGTCTTAAATTTTTGAGTATAACAATGAGAGGGAAACACATATATATTTGTGTAAGCATTCCACATTAGTGTAGTTCAGTTAACGGAATCTTTGTATTTGACATTACATATACGTCAGAAATACTGTTCGAAGTTAAACCAATTTGCACTCTTTAAATCACGATTATGAAGGTTGAATAGTTTAAGTATAGGAATGCAACGGCCCTAGAAATATCGATAAATCTCGGGGAGACAGAAACCATTACGTCGCTGATCAGTGTGGAAAGATATTGCTTAATTTTTCGCCGAAACCTTTTCACTAGCGAAATTCATATACTCGGGTTAATAAAAAATTTTGATTTACAGCCTCAGCAAAAAAAAAAATTGATACAACAAGCTACTTGTAACTTTTACCGCAAATTATTTTTTTTTTGTATCTTGTGTCCACATAACATTCATATATCTTCTTTATCAGAAAAATGCAATTCATTATTTGCTAAGTATTTCCTGTCAGAATTCATTTGCATGGGATTGCCGAGAAACGATTTATTACAATGCGCTTAGGATAGAAGAGTCCTTCTGCGGCATGTGCATAATATAATTGCAATATTATGAACAAAATTCTTATATCTACTTTACCTACCTATGTCCGCTGCTACATAATTTATGAGCGCAGACGACCTTCTGGCGGTTGGTATCTAATGAATCACTGAAAGGAAACTTGTCAAGTATGCTTACACGTCATTGCTATTAACCCGGATGATTGAATCGGTTGGAGATCATTGTGTGAGTATATGTGTGGTAAAACACATAAATCGCGTAAGGAATTTTTGATTAAAGAAATTATACATGACGTTTTAAAGCAACGAGAAACATTGAATATGTAAATTTTAATTACAAGGACAAAATTGTTACGCAGGTATTTCTAGAAAGGTATTTTAATTAAACGAAATGAGATGTTAGAAGTGTATAGCTTTCGTCTTAAAGTGAAACAAAAAAAATAAAATATTAGAGATAAAATTAAGGAAGAACAAATTCCTGCTTAGTGAATAATCTGTTTCGGCTATATGGTTTTAATTATGTCTATCTAGAAATTTGAATTTCCCAAACTAATTATGAACTTTTACAAAGTCAAACATTAAATTTGTTTCTACTGATAAACGAAGCATAATCAAACTGCATCCAATAAGGTATTACCTGTTTTGTTGCTCATTCTTATCCGTTTACCATAGCAAGTTCGTTAAGCACTTGACGACATCATGACGATTCAATCAATCTCTCCACTTACTTGCTGTATGTCTTATCTAGATTAATACCTGAACGCACCATTAAAAAGCTAAGCACTTTTATTTTCCTCTTACTCGTTCTGATTGTGCAGAATGTAGTGTGTTCTTGTTGGTCTGTCTTTTGCTTCACTTTTGCAGCGTTTTATAAATTCCTGCTCCCAAGAATTGAGACAATGATCAGATAAATATACCGCCGCAGTTGTTGTTTTTGTCGTGTTCACTATACTACCCGAAGGATGCCATCAAAATAAAAGCATAACCAAAAAAAAAAACATAATCTGATACGTATACATAATCGCAAAACAAAAGAGCTGAACGGCGAACCTTTTTTTCTGTTTTACTTTTTGTTGAGATATATAGTTAGTTCTTCAGTAATAGTGCTCAAAAATATTTATATATGTATATCTGCGAGTCTCGACGGAAGGATTATGGGTTGAAGATAGAATTAACGAGCGCCTCCACGGCGGACGTATATAAACAACTCGTTTTATACCTTAATTTTCAAAACAATTACGCTTGTCCTTGATTTATTTTTAAACCATACGACTGAGCAAAGATAATGATTATAATGGATACCGCCAGCCGCCTCAACACTATATCTTTGCCTTGGGTTCGTTCACGCGACAATTGTCTGGGAAAGTAGTCGAATAGTCATTGTAAGTTGACCATTAAAGGCATAGATCTGATGCTGAAAGAAACAGAAGACTCTTTGTGGGCTTTGGTTATTCTAAATATGGTACTTCAGTGGTGGTTCTATGAGAGGCTCTCTATAGCAGAAATTTGATGCCGATGTTGTAATGAGATAGCTATGCGAACAATTAGAATCTTTTATTACTTAACACTTTTACTGTCTGTCTTTTTTTTGTTTTAAAACTTTTGCTTGTGAGGTGTTGTGGCATTTTATTAATGTTATTAAGCGCGAAAGAAAAAATGGTCTTCTCTTAATGAGAAGGTACTCTTTGAGATGATGTAAGTTTGGAAACAATTAATACATTTTTTTTTGGTTTTGTAGCAAGTCATATTTAGTCAAAGTATTGAAGGTAAGGGTAGCTGTATATCGTGTCTCTTGTGTGTGCATTTCATTTCTCTTTGGAAAAACAAAACAATTTTGTGGAAACATCAACAATATGAGGAGGCGTACAAAGTTAACGATTTTATGTTGCATTTTTATTATCTTATTATGATTTGACCTAAATGGAAGTTAATAGTCTATCGTCGATGTTTATTTGCAAACCACTTGTTATTACCAATTAGTGCATTCCAAATAGTTGTACATTCAATAGCTATAACAACTTAAACGTGCTTTATTTTGGACATTCTCTTTGCAGTTACAAAGCTTGTATGCACTTATGTGTAACATTTACCTAAGTTATAATGATTTTCCCCATTTCAAGTCACCCAGACCCATGCCCGACCAGCACAAATATGAGTTGGATTAGAGATTTGAGTGATGATGAAGTGCAACAGGTAGCACTGAGAATGGTACTACCACGGCAAGAAACGAGATGAACTGGGTTCAATTATCTAATTAGATGATTAATCACTTTAATCAATTAGGTAATAAATAATAAAATGACTATTAAGAATTTTTTGAAGTACCTGAAAGAATAAAAGGGATCCAGATATTTTTTTGTGAAAATTAGGGAATTTGCAAACAGCACCGCAGCGAAACCGAGAGTAAAAGCAGATTTTTTTTATATTATATGCGCCCTCTTCCCATCAAATGTTTAAGCAAAGTGCGAGGGCTAAGGAATATAGGAGTGGATTAAATAGTAGATGCCGATGCACATTGGGGAACCGGTTAAAACGTTCAACGTTTGTGTGGTGCGGCTAAAGAAGGAATCCCTGTGCTTGACAGTACGTCCGAAGCTAGGATCAAGGGTTAATTGATGAGCATTCCAAAAAGCGGATGTATTACGGATGAATATTTTAAGGGGAGGAATGCAACTGGCTATTTCACTAGAACCTGTCTTTACATATTCCGATAAAACAACGAAGAGCATGAAACAGTGCGACGACCATTAATTGTCTCAGTTAGTGTTCTTTCTCTTTTTTGGATTCTGTCCAAAAGACTTAAATGATTTATAGGATCACCTGCCCAGATATGACAATTGTACTCAGGCTTTCCGAATGTATGATTTATAGATTACAGCCAGATTAAAAGGTGTAGAATATTTCTTGCATCGTCTCAGAAAACCCAAATACATTGCAACTTTTTTGGCGACATCGCATATGTAGTTGTTGCACAGAATGTAGTAGGTGATGGTCATACCGGGAACTAAGAGTTGCTCGGTTTCTTCGATGCAAGTGCGACAACGGCATTGAGGGAGTGTCATGCTTTGACTACAGGAGGACAGCATTGAGTTCTTGAATCATTAAGTTCCACATCCGAAGCACATGAATGTGATTCTAATGATTTTTTTCCTAAATATCCATCATTAACCGTGTACCCTACATATTTCAGAAACTATCACTGGCTGTCGTAGAGTATGTTGGTTGAATGTTTTTTTCAAAACCAACTAACACAATATGCTATTTCTTGAGAAATAACAATATGTTTCCATATTGTGAACCGCTACATTACGTGTTGGGCTTTTTCATAGTTAACGAACTTTGGTGATCATATCTCCCGACAATTTTTTCTTTTTAGAAAAAGGTTTTATTTTTGAAGAATATCGTTGGTCTTCAAATTTTTGTGAAGAAGATTCATTAACCATCAGCAACCAATGCTAATCTTCGGTGTATATATGGAGAAAGATCTAGGAGATACTTAGTGAAACTATATTTATTACCGAACATTGAAATCGTAACCATCGAAAGACAGGAGCTCTGCTTCATAAAACATTTGTAATTCTTTTATTAACTTACCATTTTGATGGCTTTTCGTGATTCTCTTCATCTATCATCGAAATCATATAAGAGAGGAAGAAGGTGGTGAATATATATATATATATGTATGTATGTATACTGGTATGTAGATAAAATTTTATCACTGCCTTTGCCCAGTTGGTTGATTATTTTTTAATTACAAGAAGTTATTCACAAATATTATGTATAAAGTCCCTCCCAACGCAACTCCCATTTGCCAAATAAATTATTTATTAATTACCCTTCCGACTCTCATGAGTTTTGATGGACCTAGAAGCTATAAAAAGTATACGAGCTTAGTAGTTTTCAAAACAGCAGCAGCAAATATACTGCTGCAGCTGAGCGGTGGCGGCGCGGCGTACGTACTTAAATCAAGATCTGTCGTTTATATCTCCTTCGCAGTAAATTATGCGTCAAGACATCCCATATACATATCTACATACTCAGTACTCACACAGATGTGAATATATATCTATCCTAAGTAAAGCCTCTGGCCATAGAAAAGGTTGATATATTCTTCCAGCTCACAGCTTGATAATGTGCCTTGCGAAAGGTAAAATGTGTGCCATAGCTTGTTTTGTGTCCAGTGAGGTATTTTGGTGCTTTGTTCTGCGAAGAGGACGACGACGCGACTCATGGTTTCAGCGTACAACCAACCGACGCGACGGCCGTCGTGTCAGCGAGCAGACATCGCGACGTTCGACTACGACGACTGTAAGACCAAGTGCACTAGGCTAGAAGAGCAACTTTGCTTGAAGTGTTCTACTTGCATAATTACCTGCACTAGATATACACACTGAACCCCACCTTTCCGTCGCGTGGCTTGGCATCGTCATCATCATCTTCCTTCATCAATAGGCTTAAAAATGCGACGGAATAAAGTGGGAGTCATTCTAAGAAGATATCCCTTCCAAACACACAAAGCAACAGCTGCAGAGGTTTTTCTGTTTTCCTATATAGAATTACTATGGACCAGTATTGGGTGCGTGTATAATTCAGAGTTAGGTTTTAGCCCTGGGCGCTTAGAATCCAGCTCCTAACTGCATTTACAAATGACCAGAAAGCATAAAACTTCCGATATAATAATTTCATCAAAATTCCACAAATAAAATTTAAATTTTGTGCTCAAACACCTTGAGCTATTAAAAAAATTATTTATAGAGTAAATCTCTATTCGTGACGTAAATCCACCCACTACCACGCCCAATTTCCATGTGTTTAAAGTTTCTCTATTTTCATTGATTTTAGACACCTGAAATTTTGTAATCCTCTTCCACACTCACTTTCTTTTAATATTTAAGTTTTGAAATTACCTAGAAAATGTATGTTTTGAATTAATTTTTTTTTTGCAATCCGCCTTCCAATACGACGAATTTTCTTATATGGCTTTTTTAAGCTCTACCACTGTCAAGCCTATTTCTTTTTAATTTGAGACCAATTTTTTTAATTAAGCTCTATTTAAATTAAATCATGATGGGATTCCGCCTACTACCACGCCCTAATGATCGTATATTATTTTCCCACTGAAAAAGCAAATATTGGATGCATTGTGGCCATTATGAAAATAGGTTAAAAAATTAAAAATATTAAACTCTTATTGTAAAAGTTGTTGCGTACATTTTATTTTTTTCAAATTTGAAAAACATCCTTAAAAAGATAAAATCCACGAGGAAGAACGTACGACCCATTCATATACACCCAATTCATTTTAAAATCCGGTCTAACCGCAGTGCGTTTCTTTTTCTCTCACCCGATTTATAGGTTCACACAAGGTCCACTGCACCGAAGATTTAATGCGTGTAGAAATTGGCATCCCAGATAGCATAAATGACAATAAAACCAAGCCACAAATCTATTTGGAAGGCCTCAAGGGATATCCCGATGTTAGATGTCAACCAAGTATTAATGGCAGTCTTGCCGAGTTCCGACTTTCGCTGAAGGACTTCTACGAGTGTGGTGTTACAAGGATGCTTAACAAATTAACGGTAAGTGGCCATAGTTGTTCAGTTGTTGAGAGGGACGAGTTCTGTATGGGTTTTCTCCAGTTTAAGCCAGTTTTGTCATTAGAATACAAATACAAAAAAAAAATATATCCCAATGATGATCATCTCTCCCATCAATACCTACTTAACCATCTGAAGAATCTTGTTTTATGTTTCAACTAATTTTCTATGTTGGTTTTTTTTAAAGGGTAAAAAAGTCTATTACCACAAAATCATCATCGAAGATGCGAAAAGCAAGGAGATCGTTAGTGTGAAGTGCATTACAACTGGGCCGGTTTATAATGTTATGATGAATGAAACTAATCAGCAACATCATGGAATCGTTCGGCGAGACGTGTTACCAGCTGGTTTTCAAGAACCTGAGTAAGTTTTGCTCTTTTCTTTATATTTTCTTTCATGTGTCGCAAGAAATACATATACACCCTAGCTGTGTTATTATAGTCCATTAGATAAATTTGTTAGTTGGAGAATTTTCCAGTTTTGATCATTTTGGTTGAAGCCGGAAAACTGTTTGGCTTGGCAAAAATGATTTACTTTGAATGTTTGTTACTTAATAATTTGTATTGTGTTTTTATGCTCGTAATGGCCTTAAGCTACTGACTATGCATAATTATCCGTTGTCAATAAGCATGTCAAATGCTTAATTTTAAAAGCGCTAAATATGAAAATTCATTTATATTAATGAAGAAATGTATAATAGTGTAATATCAAATCAGTGTCTGTGTAAAAAGTTTGATCAAAATCCGTTGAAAAATTCCGCTAAAATAAAAAAGCTTTTTTATGAGATAGTGGATTTGTTTCCAAAGAAACCTATTTTGTATTAATTTACTTTTAACCCAGACCAAAAATGGGTTATATAGAAAGGCCAGCGAATTATAACGACCAGGAAAACTAATCAGGCAAACATGTTCTTATGAATAATGTATGAAATTTTCATTTGAATTGAAATACAAATTCTACACAAATAACCCTACGAATTTTTCTTGCATCAGAATAATAATTTTTTGCTTAGGGGACAGTTATAGCTTTCATTGAAACTCATCATTGAAAATATTGCCTATCAATTCTGAGGCACTTAAGCAAATAAGATTGATGTCGTTTTGATACCAAAATAAAGGTAATAAGAGATATAATTTTTTTTTGTCAAACAAATATTTTATTTGCTCTAGGTACCACTTTCTTGTAAAATCACTTTTGCGTTTTCAATGATGAAAAGCTTTTTCAATGGACAGCTGACATTTTGTTCCCAAACGTGGAACACAATCGTTCCAATGATTTGTGTTTCCTGTTCTCATGCTTCAGTTTTTCTTTCAATGGCCAAATCTAGCCAGCCCTTTCAAACAAAATAGAACTAATCGTTCCAATGGTTTGAGTTCCAATTTCTCTTATTCCATTGACAGATTTGTGGACTAACAATTTTTCGTATGCATTTTAATCAGGAAAACTTGGTGGCAAACTAGTACTCGGGGTATATTTGGCTATGTAACTGACATAATTTTCCTGATCGCTATAAACAACCATCAGGAGAAAAATATTCACATTGACACTATTCCAACATTTCCTGATTTCTTTTTCTCATAAAGGACAGTTATAGCGACGAATCAGGAAAAAAGTTCTAATGAATAAATTATGATGTTTTCAAGCGCTTGAAATACAAATGCTACACTAATCGATGGCAAAGAACTCAGAGAACATTCTTAGCAAAAAATATTTGCAATAGAACAATTATATTTTGTTAAAAATATATTTATTTATTTTCATCTGATTGTAATTTGACACAAAATTTATCAAATCATTCCATGGGTTCCAATTTCTCTCGTTCCACTGACAGAATTGTGGACGATAAACTTTTTCGTGTGTGTTTCAATTAGGAAAACTTGGGCGCAGACTGCTAGCGTGAATTGCCAACAACTGACATTTTTTTCCTGTTTGCTATAAACGACCATCAGGAAAAATATTCATTTTGATACTGTTTCAACTTTTCCTGATGCGTTTTCCTGATCGCTATAACTGGCCGCTAAAAAAATACTGTCAGTGAGGTATATTTTGTTCCAATTTGCTGTAATTGGTGTTTAGTAAATGAAAAGGATTGTCTCTTCTGGCATTTGTGAGAAAAATTGTCAAACTGTCAAAATAATTTTCTTTATTTTGTTTATTGCTTAGCTTTTGTGATTGGAGTTTAATCTACTTCTCTTATTATATATCATTACTATAAAGACCAAACAAATACTTAGTTTGTCCTCGCTAATTTCAGAAAGTATTTTAGAATACTATTGTATATTTTTTAGAATGTTATTGGATATTTTTTACTTATTAAATATATTTTTTTAATTTGATTATTTGTGGCGGACACTATCGGCTAGTGTGAACGCACACCAAATCAAAAGCCGAACGCAAACCACTTACCCAACATCGAACAGACCCAACCAGTAGTACCAACCTAAAACTATGAATATATGTTGGTACTCATGGTTCGTTGGCTTGTGTCTGGTCTTGTGGCGGGTTTTTCCTTTTTCTTCATTCGACCACGACACTTCATTCCAATTCTCTTGCTATAGAAAATAAAAAAAAGTAAAATCATTTGTAATCAATATAGCCCTAGCTCATTGTTTGTAGATAATTAGTCTTGCCATAACGTTAACTCCTATAAAATAAAGATTGTAATCGTCTCATGTGTTTGAAACTAATTGTTTTTTATTCGTGGAAAATATCAAGAGTGCGTACGTGCCCGGTGGGTACATATATGCATCTTTGAATCAATGGATTCAATCGTAAAGAGCGCAATGTTCCGCGTGTGTGTGAATTTTCTTTTGTTTATTTGCTTCTGCATTTCTGTCCACTCATTTGTTCGCTCATCGATAAGGGCGCCAGTTATAGCTTTTATTGAAATTCATCATTGAAACACATATCAGTGAAACCATCGAATTTTGTTGGGAAGTCGGTTAGAGATCATTGAAAATTGATTGTCATTGAAAAGATATTTCATAGCCAAATGTAATTTTTAAGTTAGATTTGATCATTGAAAGTAAAACTGACATATAAGAACATAAAAGGTGGGAACATAAATCATTGGAACGATTGTGTTCCACTTTTGGGAACAAAATGTCAGTTATTCACTGAAAACGCTTTTCACCAATTTTTTTTCTCATGGTCAACTTTATGTCGCCATTGTGCGCTCAAAAAATAATAAGAATTCACTGAAAATAATAAAACTGCTAATAATGTATAACCTGAAGTTTTGAAGTAAACAATAATTATTAATATATACTTTGCATGTTCCAACGTCTATTTCTTTGAAAACTATTTCAGTGGGAGAACATGAAATTCTTTATTTAGTTACGGATAACATATGTAAACTAATAAAGTTTACAAATTAAGAAATTCTACAAGTCTATTTGTTTGTTTGTTATCGGTTTGGCAACTGACATTTTATTGACAGTTCTATATTGTTCCGACATTTCTGTTCTAATCTGTTCTGATAACATTAAGAACACAAACTGGGATGGTACATTGAAAGGTCTTCATACAATGTAAGATCTGAGATGTCAGCTTATTAAGCCTTTAAAAAACCGTGGTAAGATGTTTGCTGTCAGAAAGTTGATTCAATTTCAGTCCAAGTCATTCCCTTTGCCAAAAAAATATTAACATAAATTATCAGTTTAACAAAATCTGAAATGACAAGTAGAAAAACAGAGAGTGTGTTTCTTTATTCATTCTGGTATGTCCAGAATATTCGGAATACCAAATTTGCGTTTCTTTATTCCATGGAATATTCCGCATAAACTATTTTGTTATTTCCTTATTCATTCTGGAATATTTGGAATGCATTCTTTTTATTCCACGTTAAACACGAAATGTAAAGAATATTCTCGGAATAAATCCATCATATGAAAGCAAAAAATAATGACAGCAGCCTAAGACGAAAACCAAGTAAGCAAACAAAATGGATGACCAACCAGTTTTTATATTTTTACTATTGAAATAAATATATAAATAATAATTAAATGTGAGTTTTCATTAACTAATAAATCAATAATATTTTATTTTTAATAGTTCTCATATATATATCTTTTTTTGTCATTATTACAACACTTTCAAACGGCTGATTGATGTCATCTTTTTCTTTTATATTCCGGATAGCATTTTTGTTTCTTTATGCATTCTATTCTGGATAAACATTTAGTCCTTTCCATCCATTCAACATATAGTCGTTCGTCTCATTTACATTATACAGTACGAAATATGTATGAATTTGCAGTCCTGTACAGGCCGCTCTTCAAGTCAAATTTCTGTTCGTGGTTCGTGCTTACTTATAACGAATCAACAAAATGTGGATTGAATATTTTGTGTTTTCACTAATTATTATACAAACTTATCAATGAATTTCTAACATTATGGGAAAATTCTTGACAATTCATTTTCTCTACAAGTTCTTGTAGTATGAACCGAAATTAACTGACTACTGGGTAGAAATATATGTATAGGAGATAGGAGAATAAATATGATGAATAAGAAGAGCGAGTTGATTTCAGAGCGGGAACGAACAACAATGTGCTTAGTGTTAAAAAAATAAAATGTTCGATAACTTCGTATGCAAAAGAATCTTATTAAGAATCTAAATATATTTTTAAAGTCGTTTTTTACTTAATTTTGTATATATACAAAATTTCTTGAATTTTTTCTAAAAAAATGGAATGACAATCTTAAATAATCAAAGGAAAAATAATTCAAAATTCTGAAATAAATACTTAAACTAATTTGAGCTCAAAAAAAGTACGCCATTTTATTTCTTGTAAAAATTTGAATTTATGAGAAAAAAATTTATAAAATCTTAGGAGCGGTTTCTGAAAAAAAAAGTTCTTTTTTTTTTACTGATTGAAAATTTTTTTAAAAAATTCAAGAACGGCAGTTCATAGGCATTCAGCAAATACATAACTATAATTTTTGAAAAAAAAAAAAAAATTATTGAGCAGTTTTCAAAATATAAATTAAAATATTGGTATGTAGTATAAATTGGACAATCTAAACATTTATATGTGTGAAATTTCGAAAGAATCGGTTTAGCCATATATGCGATAGTCGAAAGCAAAAAAAAAACGGTCCTATGGAAAGTACCGTTTTTAGCCATTTTAATTTTTTTTCAACCATAGGTCGTACCTAAAAAGCTGCACTAATTTTTTTTGATCAAAATCGTTAGCGCCGTTTCCGAGAAAAATAGGCTTTAACGTAACGGTTATATGGGAGGTACCGTTATTTTAAAAAATTCTAATACCAAGTTTGAAGCAATTTGGCCCACACGTTTGGGCTTTAGGTGTCTATACATACATACAGACAGACAAACAGACATGCCGACGAACGGAATTTTTAGACTATCTCTTTCGTCTTCGCTATCATCGTAATGTCATATTTGATTGTTATCTCAAAACTTTTTTTTTCGACGAATATATAACTCGCTTTATAGTACCTATAATTGCAAGTAAGAAAGAGGTATTACGTTCACATAGTGTTTACTTGCGATATAGGTACTTTAGGGTAAGTTTTGCGTTTGGAACTCGAGATTTTAATCAAACTTGAAATTACGATGATAGAGAACACCAAAAAAGTGGGTCCCGCAATTTCGTCTGTCTGTCTATAGATCGATATACAGCCTAAACGGCTAAAGCGATTTTCTTCCAAAGTGGTAAGCGATTTAAGGTAGCCATTCACGATGCGACGGTCGTACGGATGGTCGCACCAATGGTCGTATCATAGGTCGCAAGTTCCCATTCACATTGCGACTGAGTCCGACGGACCTTGCGCTGATTAATCTGCCAAAAATCTGATTAGCTATAAACATACCTTAAGTATGTGAATTTGTGTGTGTGTGTGTCGTAAGCATTCACATTTTATCCTACAACCGATTGGTCGTGTCTCAAGGTCCGTAGAAAATTTCAATGGACACGCGACCGTCTTTTGTCGCCTAGTCCGCTGTACGACCAGCCCATTCACGGTAGAACTTGTCGTATTCGACCAGGATTCTTGCGACCGTCCGTACGATTTTCGCATCGTGAATGGCTACCTTTAGGTTATTGTCTCAAATTAATTTTTGAATCTGTTTCTTAGCCCCAAAACTAACGGTACCTGCAAAACTATTTTTTCTACCATCTTAATTATCTCGAAAAATTTTGAAAAAATGTATTTGCACTATTTTGGGTATGGTCCCCACATATTTTTTTACACATTTTGTTATTAACGGTACCTGCCATACAACCACTTTTGTTTTTGATAAACGGCTTGACGGATCAAAAAGGTTTTATAAAGGAGGCCCTTCGAATTCTAAACAATACTGGACAGCAAAATGTTCAAAAAAATATTTGTTTGGATTTTAAATTCAGTTTTTAAATTTATATTGCTTAATACTTAAAACTGCCATAAAAATATTTATTTTTAGATTAAAAATTTGTAAAGACCGAGCGATCCACAGTCGTGGATTTTATTCATCTAATTTTCATTGCGCTTTAAAAAAAAACACATCTATTATTTAACAACTCTTTTGTTTTCTTTAAAATATACAAACGTCCCTATGAAAAGAAATAATTGTTTTCATTTGTGATAATTTTTCAGGTTTCTCCAAAACGCCATACGTTCTCCATCAGGATTTTCCATCATTTTTATTTCCTTATCCAATATCACAGCTTTGATGTTTAAGTTTTCCCAATCGTCGCATTTCTCCACTGGCTCCCAAATACAACCACTAAGTCGCTTATCAATTGTTGGAGTTGGATTGCTATATTTAGCAAAATTCGTCCACATTTTACACAAACTCAAAACCATTCTATGTGCCTCTCCTTCCCATGGTTGCGGTGGTGCGAATTCCATTTGGAAAACGTAGCAAAGTTCATCAGCATGGGCAGCGCCCTTCAAGTGTGTTATATTATTTTTAGTCTTATACAAATTCAATTGACCATCGAAATCAAATCGATAAAAATACAACGGAGACTTAGGTTGAAATCTGGTATGCATTTCAGCAGCTTCACGAATATTTGAAATGAAATAATAGTCGCTCAATAGATCGCATAGCTGATATGTCGAACTTTCGTCAATTTGTTGTCCTTTAAAATAAAATTCCTTAATTGAATTGTTCATATCAATTCTTTTTTGATTATTGAGCGGTTGAATTATCTGGTCAGTTATAAACTTTGAAAAGTCCCAATGCAAATCTTTTAATTTTTTACCCAACGTTGAACATAGGGGCAGTGCTTCTGCATTGGTATAGCCCATTAAAACAGGAACTTCAACCGAATTTATTTCTCTCATTGCCTCAAATATATTTCTTGTCAAAACAGCTTCTGGACTTTCTTCTTCAACAACAGGTATTATTGGAAGTGCATTCGGTTTCTCATTGATTTGCAAACCCACAGTGGGCTTAACAAACTCTTCCAAATCATTGAAGTTTTGTAGGAACTCCAAAATAGAGAGTGGGTTATTTGAAGTACAACCTAGAAATTTGGCTAGATTCCTCGTTCCCAATCCATTCCCCATAAGTTTAGTATCATCTTTAATTCTAGGCTGAGAGTAACCGATACTTTGCATTAAAACTTTGTGAAACAGCTTTTTGGAATTAGCTGAGTACAAATGAATATGTACACTTTCAGCACCAGAGCTATGGCCCAAAAGTGTAATGTTATTTGAATCACCATTGAATTGGGATATGTTTTCCTTGACCCATTTCATTGCTAGAACCTTTTGGGAAATAATAGAATTAAACTATGCTTGAAGAAATGTAGTCTGCCTTCTACCTGATCCTTAAGTCCAGCATTCCCAGGAATTCCGGCTTCAGGGAAAGAAAGAAATCCAAGGATTCCTAGACGGTAATTGAAGGTAACTACTACTACTCCTTCCTGTAGCAAGTAAAGTGGATTGTGTCTAAAATTAATAAATTTCATGAGTATTATTTTAACATTAAATTTTATTAAAGTCTTACTTGTCGGTATTGCCACTGCCTGTTAAAAATCTTCCTCCATGGATAAATAACATCACTGGCAATGGGGTTTTGGACTCACTTTTCGGTATGTATATATTCAGGTACAGACAATCTTCCGACCCTATAGTTATTTTGTCAGTAACTCTATCCTGCTGAAGTGACATTGGGCCTTCCTTAATGCATTCCAGCTCCGGAACAGAAAACTTTTTCAAAGGTACTGGTGCCTGTTTTTGTCGAAATCAAATAAAAGCATCATGAAACTTACGGGTCATGAATTTAAAGCCCTTCCACATCTTACTCAGTATTTACACTGAGTACTGACACAAATTTGTGAGAAGGAAAATTGTATTCATATTTTGCTTCCACACACAAGAATCAGTTTCACTAAAATACTCAAATGTGATAGATTATCTGAAAACCCTACGCTATAGCGGTGGCGATCACGATAACAAATTGGATGACAGCGGATAAATCAATAGAAAGACACACCTTTGGCCTTTTCGATTGGCCGTCCGGAACACGTTCCCCCAATAAAACACCCGGGAACAATATGACTGATTCTGAATTGTACGAGTATGTATCACTGTATTTGTGAAAATTAAATTTACAAAAATCACATCGCCTAAACAGAATTTCCAAGATACTTGATATCAATTTAGATACAAATTTTCTTCGGTATCAATAATAATTATTACTAGCTTCTTTTTATGTTATTTTACCAGAAAAGTAGTTTATATTCAATAAACACATCGGAATTACACAACAAATCAAGCCGATGATTTTGACATTTTAATTATGTGAGTGTATTAGTGATTCTGTTTTCGATTCTGAAATGAAATCCAAGATCGTTTTCTGTTCAGTTTAGAGTAACAACTGTCATTTTGTGTGGGTCAGAACAGTTCTGGATGGCCAATCGAAAAGGCCATTACTTCCGCGATATGTGTGTTGTTGTGTATGTGGAAGACAATAAAAGTCGAGTGACTGAACTAAGCATGCTTCATTTGACCGTAACGTCGTCGTACCGCGATAGCTTCGGTTTGCCTGAGGGTTTAGAAATAATCCTAACAAAAATTATTTATAAATACATGTCAAACCGTGTTATAAATACCGTCAAACTATTGACACTCTTATATTTAGTGTAAGCGCACTTAAAGCGAGTTTCATTCAAATTTCAAAAATCTGCCTGACTGACACACACAATGTTTGATAAAACATATCTTCATCATTAGATGACGAAAAAGACCGACTGACACAAGTTCACAACAAATTAATAACAAAATATTTTCCATTTGACGTTTGACATAAAAGAATATACATGTATGAATTTGTGCATTCAGATCAAGACTGCCAACCCATCAGAGATCAAATCATTCGTCTTGAGATTTGCTCCTTTTGTTGTAATGAAAGTCTCAAAATTCATAAAGATCAAATCTTTCGAGAGAAAGAACAATTTTTTTTTCCATAAAACACGCTATTAAAATGTCGGGTATAAACTATTAAAAATGAATTTCTTCACACTCTTTTACTTGTGAACAAGTTTTGCATTTGACATTAGAATGATCAGAATTTAAAAAAAAATGGGTATCGCAAGCAATTCTTTATGCCTCTACCTAGATCTCCAGCCTTAAGTAGGGTACACATTATCGAACATGCGTTACAGTTGTGCTCAGTATCGGTAATGTTTACACTTGCATGATGGCATGACACGCATGAAGGCATGCTCATAATTTTTTTTGATATTGCCTGTCAGGCAGCGTTTTTGATGGATGATGTGTATGCAAATCTTTCATCGAACAACATTCAACAAATATTTTTGGTGTTATTTAGTTCATTTTTGAATCTTTGTCAGTATGGAATAAGAAGAATAATATTTTGATGGGTTTATTGAGCTAGATGTTGGATTGAAAATGAAAATTTTGTTTGGCGGACGGCCAACAAATTGATAAATGTGTACTCAAAACTTTTCACCCATGTTTCATATCCAACAGAAATATCACGCATGTTCGATAATGTGTACCCTACTTAGGACGTGCATGTGTGTTATCTAATACATTGTGAGATTATGTGGAAGAGCTTTATTCAAGTTTACATATTTATACAAAGTTTGATTAACGTTAAGAATTTCGTACTTACCTTAAATCTTAATTTCCCTAGTGGAGGAACGGCAAATGGTATTCCTTTAAAGAAATAATAGCGATTACCATTTGGAAGAACATCTTCACCTCCAATCACAGCCCCCTGTCGGACATTGACTTTTTTCGATAATACCATTTTGATTTTACTCCGAATGAATTTATATGCCTTAGGAAAAATAAATTTTCAAATTTTAATGTCATTTTCTAGTGTACGTTCAGAGCTTCACCTTTTTCACTATCTACATATGTGCTTCCAATTGAATATGGAAAATTTCAAATAAAGCATTAATTCTGTACGTCGAAAACAACAGAAGTATGTTTTTAATTAATAATTCTAAATAAACGATGAAAGCCTCCCAACCTGCTAGTTTTTTATTGTTGCATCTTAATTAAATTACTCTTTATATCAAACAAATTTTATCGAAACAACTAAACTAACCATTACTAGCGATAGCAATTTTAGGATAGTGGGCCATATCAAAAATCTAAAAAAAAAAAAATAGATAATAACGAATAATTTCTTCAGAGATGAATTTTTTCTTTTGACGACCACTGTAATTTAAAAAAATACATATTCATTATTAAGAAAGTGTGCTGATTCGGATAAATAAATAATTATCAAATGATAAATTTTTATCGCTTTTTTTTGTTGAATAAAATGAACTATTCCTCTGAAATTTTCCATTTCGAAACGCAAACGTTTCATGCTTTTCTTCCGATAGCAATCCATTGTAGGTACGTATAACAAAGTCTAAACGCAGCAGACGTTAAAAATTTATCCCGAACGACATTAACTGAAAGCTAAATTTGTTGTACCTGAGAAACAAATTAGTTTAGTGTTTACGTCAAATTTTTTTCAGTGTAGGTATATCAAATTCAAAATAATTTTTTCGGTTAACTACACACAGAACTAATAAAATAACAAAAAAATATAAAGCACAACTTTGAAAAATAAGATCCGAAAACCTTTGAAGAGAATGTTCTACTAAAAATTTCTGTACAAAAATTCGGCAATATACCTCTCGCCTTCATACTCGTACTGTTCAGAAGTCAACACAGTTATTATCTTAATGCCTGTCTTAGATAATAAGGTTTAAGGCGGAGGTGGATTTTCTACATTTGTTACGTCTGCTACATAAATGTCGTAACTAATGTAGTTATCGTAGTTACATGAAGTTAACGTTGCAGTAAACTTCAAAATGTAGTTTGATTTGTCATCTCAAGCTCAGTGGCGTATTAACCACTGTAGGCTCGTGAGGCTCGAGCGGAATAGGGCGGAAACTTGTAGGGGGCGGCAAAATTTGTATGTTATTTTGATTTTCTAAAAAAAAAATGAAGCAAACGAAAAGATTACCTAATGACATTCAAATAGGGTTATTTAATTTTCATTTTTAATATCTGAAAATTCGAAATGTAAATCTCTGGCCTGATTTTCCGCCCATTCTTGAAAATTCTGTTCGGTTCGAAATATGTTATGACAAATCGCCCGATAACAAATTCTTGGCTACTTGTTCCTTGTTATAACTTTGCAAGTTGAATTATTACGCAATACGCGTAACGCATGAGAAATACGCGGCCAGTAAATAAGAATAAGCCAAAATCGTCGAGTTTTTCTCACTTAATGTGATACGATTAAGGTTTACATTAATTTAATGTTATGGAAACCTCACGTAGTTTTCTTTATTATATAAACATAATTTAAAAAGAACAAAATGTTAAGTTCTAAAACTCTTAGGAATCATAGTTAAATGTATGACGTTTCGTACCTTAATCTACAATAAAACAAATGAAATTAAATAAAGTGTACCGATTAAGATATTTGTATTTATCGTGCTGTTCGCAGTTGTTAGTTCAAAATGATGGCAAAGAAGCCATAGATAGATTTTAAAAATTGTCGGTCACGTTTTTCGCACTTACCTATGGGGCCTTAAGATCTCGTCAAGCAACGAGCCATTAACAGACAAATGTGTGTGCTTGAACATATTAAAGGTAGTCGAAAAAAAACACGCCGTTTGACTACCGCGGAGTACATTCAGGGGTGATACTCAAGATATTTTTTTATTTACTGAAAAAAGAGATTACAAAAGACTTTATAACGAAAAAAAGTGACCAATATTTTTTTCAGAATGAATTATGTAGGTAAATTAATATTTTATGCTGAAATAGGTAAAAATGTTAAATATCTATTATTTAAATTAAAATAATAAATAACTAAAATTTATATAACAAAATGGAGGGAAATTGTTCGGAAATTTCTTTCCCACACTTACTTTTGAGACAAACTAAAATAAATTATCTACTCTAACACTAAATTCAAGTTCCACTCAAAAAGGTCTTTGATTTTTCATAAGAACAAGTATTTATATACCAATGCCATTTTTAATATAATACTACCAAACCCTTGCAACTATTTTTTTTTTTTAACAAAAAATAAATAAACTACATGGTGCGCCAGAAAACAATAAATGGAATTAATATATACACCATTTTATTTAAAAACAGAAATAATCAACTTCTTATAACACACATATATCTTACTAGGTTTTATTATTAAATTATTTGCCACAGTCTATGCGCAATACCCCTTTGCGATAAAAAAATATATGACGGGTTTCTACTTTTAATAGGTTCTTCGTTGAAATATAAGAAAAAAATATATTTTCTCCATACTAGTAAACACTTCGTAATGCAATTTTGATTACAAAAATTCTATCCATAGTATCAAAAACAAATGACCTCAAAAATACTACCGCATTAAAATTTCTCTCCCCCAAAAAAACAACCGTGAGTCCCATTACTCTTCGTTGTTAGCCCATTCAAATTACGATCCTAGGATAATATTATAAAAAGGGGCTTTTATCACTGATCGCGCCTCAGGGCGCCCAGAAGGCTAATCCGCCACTGCTCAAGCTAATTGACAAATTGGTTTAGTAGGTATTAACAACCGCTCCAAAAGTGAAATTTAACTGAGAAGATAAAAATTGTCGTCAGCTTTCAGTTGCCGCTTATAGTATTCGCTTATTGCCCTAGAATCGATAAATACTATTACGATAAAAGAGTGCTTTTCTATTGTTTTCAAGTTTCATTAAATTTAAAATAATTAATTTCTTAGGAACGGGAAGTGTTTTAGTAGTTTTTCATTTTGTTGGGGAGCGTAACATTTCCCCCCGAAAAAAAAATTTTTTCAGAATAGTTTCTCGTATAAAGAAATATTAATTCATGATTTTCCGAGTAACGTTTGCCCGGAAATTTTGGAAAAGTACTATTTCGTACTTATCAAAAATATTTTATTTATTTCGTAAATATTTTTGGTTTTTCTTGATAGGTATTAAAAAAAATCTTTTTTTACCAACTTTTTTTTAATTTTTGTTTTTTAAATAATTATATAAAAGAAAAAAATTACGATTTTAAAAAAATTATTGGAGAACCCTTATGGTTCCTCTTCAATAATTAATTTCATCTTACTACTCGTATTAAAATCAAAAATATAGTATTAGTTTCACAGATAAAGGTAGCAAATGCGAGAAATTTGCAATCATAATATGGGAATTCGTTTTGGGGGCAATCGTTAACTGGGGAATATTTTTCCGGGAAATCATAGCCAAGCCAACCCATTTTGTTGTACAGAGCGGAGGATTGACATGAATGCATTTTAAATGCATTTAAAAAATATTAAGTCATTTTCGCAGATTTAAATAAAAAGAAAACTCAAGGCGAGTCGTGAGGGTGGTGATGCCGAAGGCAATGTAGTGGTGGTAGAAATGATATTTTACCGCCTGAGACATTAGAAATTGGCATCCACATACCATGCAAGCATGTTCAACTCCAAGTGTATTATACCTGTTTTAAGCATACCTTCATCATCTGCAAAATCGAGTGTTTTTTTTCACAATTCGCAACAGGCCTAGCCAGGAGCATTCTGAAAAACTTATTGACATTCATTATATACATAAAACGACCGAAATAAAGCAGATGACTCTTAAATTTGCATTTTTATTTTATTGAATTCCGAATACCTTATTTTAGCTACCTCATGCAACACATTTGATTCATTTGTCTACTCGTTAATTATTTTTGAAATGTAACATTTCTGAGTAGGTAGCATACATAACAAACGTAAACGTGTGTCATTTACTATTACCGCTTTCACACGCGGCGAACTAATTCGTCGATCTATAGTGTCGGCACGGTTTTTTGGTGGTGTGAAAGAAACTGTGTCGACACAGCAGTTCGATTTCTGGAGATCGCAGTGGTATGTCGACATGACGTGTAAAAGGGATCGAAGTAGTACACCGGTACAGTATCTGCTTTGTTTTTGTTTTGTTGTTGTTGTCTGCTCATGTTCATAATTTGAAGTTATCTTATTTGATTTTTTCTTTCATATACAATTAATCCGCTTAATTACTTCTCGGAAATAATATGGCGTACTGACATTTTCACTTAAAAAATTATTGTTTTCAAAGGAAATTTGACAACTTTTCTATTTACCAGATGGTTTTAACATAAAATTATACATCGGCGTATGTGCGTGTGAATGCTCATGCAACAAAGAACTACTTCGTCGACATGATAGATCGATGTGGCGTGTGAAAGCGGTATTTGCGTTGTTAATCAAGTAAATTACCTGACTAATCTAATCTGCTATCTCTGCTTGGTGATGATGATTATAGCCAAAAACTTACCAGATACATAAATCGATCAGAATATTTTGTCCCTTGCCATACAAAAACAACAATATTTTGAACCTAATAACAAATAATCAATCATGAACGGACCACTATAAAGGCGATATTACTAAATTTCATTAACTATTTTGATTATTTAATATAAATATCTTATCGATATACACATCATTATTTATTTAAAAAAACTCACCATAATAATAATAAATTGAAACACATACCTGCATACATATGTGCATTTTTTTCAATTGCTCATGAATGTTTAGGTTTTGTTAATTCAATTTCATAATACATACATTTAAACATACATATGTATATCTGAAGGGGCATATCACCCTCAAAGTACAAATCAGAACGATGAACGAAAAGAGAACCCTTGTAATAAGGGTTGGGTTTGATATCCCGCTTTTTATTATCCCGTTTTTTACAATCACGTTCATTAAATTCCCGCTTTTGGAATCAACACAAGGTGCAAAAACGATGGCGCGTAAGGGGGCCATGATGCACAATGCAACCCCCCTGATTGGGCAAATATAGGATTTGGGGTGGGGTTGAGTTTGGGTGTATGCAAAGTTTTTTTGTTAATATTTATCAAAATACAAAACTGGATAAGAGGGATTAAAAAAGATCGGGATTTTAAATTAGTATGGGATTTTAAAAAGCGTAATTTTAAAGCGTATCGGAATCCCGCTTTTCAAAAATTCCGAAAAAAGGTTTTTAGATCTCATCTTCTAAAATACTTTTTTTTAAAATCCCGCCTAAAATCACTATCATTCAAAATCCCAGTATATTATAATCCCGCTTAGTCCGTTTTATATTTTGATAAGTGTTACACAAATCGGGATATCGGTCCCAACCGTTTTGGAAAGCTGGATATCGAACCCAACCCTTTTGATAAGCGGGATTCCGACACGCTACCTTGTAATAATTCCACCAAATTACTTATCCGATTCGGGAGTCAAATTCACGTTCACCAATGCAAATAGCGAATAAATAAATTCGCGTAACATCCCCCCTGCATACAAATATGTAGTGGATCGTATCTTAGATAGACAATTTCCCGGTATCACTGATTTTGATTACCTGGGGACAAAAAAATTGATACTAGCCGTAATTTTAAGGTCACTTCCACAGTGTTATAAAGGTGCTACCTCATCTGCTAAGTTTTGTGGGATACTATGAAGGTTTCTCCAAGCCCAAAAAATATCCTGAGACGAGTCAATGTTATTAATTTAAGTCTCGATTCGAAAATGAATTTATTGAATAAAACTTAGGCTTTTTATACAAATCAGTTTCCTTATACACTAACACCCGTATTAAATAAAAAGATTTAGTCGTGGCCTATCTTAAACTCCAGGCTTAAGTGGAAATATGTTATTAATACAAACAAATTTGTGACATATTAGACTTATTCCTTCCTAATCGATCCTTAATAAAAAATGGACATTTGGCAACAATTTACAGAACCATATAGAATACAAGAAAAGATAGAGTTCATACTTATTGTACTAGATTTTCTACATGAATTTTCAGATGGGCCCTTAATTTGAATTATAAATAGTTATATATAGTTATAATACATTATTTTGGTGGTAATATTGTGGACTGTTTCTTTAAACAGTATTAACCACGTTCACATATTTATAATATAAGTTATATCGGATACTAAATTATTTGTGAACGATTCGGACAGAATAGCTGAAAGTAGTCGTCTGATAGCTAGTTATTGGTTGCGTTCAAAATTATAGCAAAACAAATGTGGATTGCGTTGTGTTGTTGTAAAACAACTGATGAACTAAATAGCTGTTTTCAAACACAAATTTCAAGCTAGCCTAAAATTATTGGATTCACTTGGAAACTTGAGGAGCGGCTTATTTAAGACTGCAGCTGTACCTATGCATATGCAATACCATTAACTTGACTGCCTAGCTGCTTCGAACTCGAACTCCAGAATTCTAACATTTTTCGGATAACTCAAAATAAAACAACAGCTGTTTTTTTCAAAGGCATTACATACAAATAAACCGACCAGGCTGGCTTATGACATGCTTTCGACTGCGGCCAATAACTAGATATCCGACGACAAATGTATAGAATAGCTTACTTCAAATTATACGGGGTACAGGTACAGCTAAATATTCCAGATTGCTTGTGACCCGTGGCCATTACACCCCGTCTTCACTGGCGATAAATTCATCGCAATTCATTTCGATCTTTATTGCCCTTAAACATGTAAAGCAGCTACAAAAATTACAATTATTGCGTTGACAACACAAAAGGGACATCACCTTCTTGACAGTTTTGCTTGCGATATGGTATGCGATGAAAAGTTTTGCGATAATGCATTTCTGCTTTTTATCACATACTCTGAAATTAAAGCTGCTACATATATCGGTTTCCACTTGCGGTAGCGAAAGCATGTTTTATCACGGGCCTTAGTGGAAACCGCTACCGTTAAATCTAATTTCCGATGTCGTTATTTGCTGAATTTTATAGACGTTTTTGTTTTTTGGTGACTATGCTCTAAACTTGTTCCGAACAAAAAAGAAAAATGCCTTATGTATCTTGTACGAATCCCTTATATATGCTTCGTGTTGCCATTGGCTGTTTTTTCTAAAATTGCATTTTGTTTTTTAAGTTTATCAATATTAAATGCTAATTTTTAAATTATGAAATAATACGAATACTTCAATTTATTTTTTGGAGAATTTATGATGCATAATTTTGACTTGTAAATGTAAAAAAAAAACTTTTAACATAGAATTATAAATTTTTGAATAATTTGCAGGGACATTGAAATCACAACATCTCTAACAACCCGCGCTCCAGAACCGCATTTGAGTGTTGGTGTACGTCAAGGTGGAGAAATTGTAACAGGCGAACTTAACGTTAGCCCCGGTACGCCATTGACAATGGAGATCTACCTCGATAAAACGTCAGCTCCAGTATATGGTCTCGGAGTCACGTATATGCAAGTAACCGACACCAAAAATCAAGAAGAAACAATTATTTTTAATGGGTAAGTTAAAAAAAAAGCTTTTTCATAAATTTTAATATCGTGCCTATTTTTTTGTACAACAGTTGCTCAGTGGATCCCTATCTTTTCGATAACTTCAACACTGTTGATGGTGACTTCTTGAGTGCGAAATTCCGTGCATTTAAATTCCCAGAATCGACCTTCGTCCAATTCCGTGCCACGGTCAATGTTTGCTTGGACAAGTGTTCGGGAACTCCTTGCAGTAACGGACAGATTGGATATGGCCGAAGAAAGCGCGAAATCAGCCATCATGCTGATCCAAATAAGATCTATGAAATATCCCTGGCGACATTCATCAAAGTCAGCGATGCCGAAGGAGTTAATAAAAGTAAGAATTTCGACAATAAGTTATTTTATTAAACCAGAAGATAAAAAAACCAAATTTAAACTTTCAGATGAGATCCTGCAATTGGAAGAAAAGCTGCGCGAACTTAAACTCGCAAACCAAAGGCTAGCTCGTAACAGTCGTGGTAGCTTCATGGAACCCATCAAGAGCATGGAACAGGTGCAAGCAATTCCGGCTTTTGTTGTCGATGAAAAAGAACTCAGTGACGCCGTAAAGAGTGGCAATGACAGTTTGTTGAAAACGGCGAATTCAATTATCCTTATATCGATTTTTCTCATCTTATGTAAACTCATGTAAATAAGAGTTCTTCAAAAAGAATCCGAAAGAGGGCGTGTGATTGTGGTGTAAAAAAAAATTAATTAAATTTACTTACGACTGCCATTTATATAATATTTTTTTTGTCTAATTTTAAATAATGCTTTAATTAATAATTCACAAACGGAAGGTAAATATATAATTAATAATATTGTAAATTAACTATCGATAACAATTTAATATTGCTTTATTGTTTATTGCAAGACGCATATGGCAGAATATAACAAGAACAACAATCGGTTTTCTACTAAACTTTTTTTTTCTGAATTTTGTAATATTTAGATTACCAACTGGAAATTTATTGTTTCTTATTACGCATAACTTTCTTAAATTATAATTAAGATTAATAATGATAACGATAACATTATAAGAACTACTAGTCTTCTAAGTTTAACTATAAGTTAATAAGAAAATGCAAATAAAAAACGAAATAAAATTAAAAAGGGATTCGTTTTTTAAAATTCTTTTTCATTTTTCATACCTCTGTACATAAATAGGTAGGTAATGTATGCAGGTACGCGTATTAAATTATTTAGTGTGCTCTGTTCATCTCTATACAACATTTTTAAGAGTGAAGGTGATATTTAAGCATATCATGTCTTATTAATGTTTTTTTTTTTAATTATAATGCGGCTACTCAGAACTCTAGCAGTCTGATTTTATTCTTCCAAAAATTCCTCTAAATACAAAAACCTTGGATTTTTTGTGTATTTATTTCACACTGAACCATGTTTGTAATTATTTAATTTATGTTACATAAAAAATATAAAATACAAAAACCTTATGCATAAACTTATTACACGTTGAATATCTGCAATATAAGCTATTCGCGTTTGAGCGTTGTTAGTGCATTCACAAAAGTGTTTTTGAAGAAATGTCATTTGATATTACGCATACCAATTTTCCTTTTTTTAAGAGTCGGTGAATGACCGCGTTCCGTAGATACCCAAAGCAATCCAGATTTGCTTGTGTTATTGTACCGAAATGCTTTTGTAAACAAAAAGTTGAAAACACAAAACAGCTCAACAAATCCCAAAATATCGGGAAATTATTGGTTTCATTTGCGGCGAGTTTGGGAAACAACTAATTGCAAATGCAGTTTGTTCTTCATTTTGATATATATCGAATTGAATTCACTTTTCAATTTCACGTGTAATGAAAGTCCATTCTTTGAAAAAATTGAAATGAATTCGAAATGTGAAAACTGCAGGTTCATCCAATTTAATTTTATTGGCGATCTTCAGAGAGAAAAGGAAGCAGAATTCCAAAGAAATATCTAGAAGAAACATTTTGCGAGATAAATCAAATCAGTAGATCTGTCAGAAATGAACTGTCAAAGTTTTTATGGGAAAATATTCTGCAATGCAGATAAATTTATCTCACGAATTTGATGTAGAAAGCGAAGAAATAAACCTCATAAAATTTATTTAACGAGCGGCTGATTATATCCTACCTTTAAATGAGTATTTTTAAGGGGTGTTCGGTTCGTGCAAACGTCTGGCGGAAAGTTATATCTTTCCGCAAGGCGCAAAATTATCTCGTTGCATGAATGACCCTTTATATTAAACTGTTTTTAAACAAAGAAACATATTTAAGTTCCTTTTTAATTCTTTTCAGCAGAGTAAACAAAAAGAAACAGATTACATTAAAACTCTTTAAAATATTATCGTTATACTTACTTACATTTAGTTTATTACATTGATTTACCTGTGAGGATCAATTTTAAATGCAGTAATGCCGTTTCAGTCATACATATATTCAATTTTATAATTAAACTCCATTTCTATTATTTCGGTATTAATTCTCACAAAAAATTCTTTCCTATCTTTCTATTCATTCTAACTAGTGCCGTGCAATTCAGGTTGCATTTAAAAGAACTTAGGTCTTAACGGCATATAGTTAAAATTATTATTATTATTATTAAAATACAATTCTGACGCTCTGACACTTTAAAATCAAATTGCCGAACAAGTGCTCTGGCAATGCCATGCCAGTGACAGAACAATTTGCATTTCGTTTATACTTGGTAACACTCTTGTTTTTTTAAATTCAAACGGCTGAATATGTCAACTTATACCTCTTTCTCTAAAAACTTCTTACGCAAACATTTCTTCCATTTTATTAAAATAAATCTTTGATAATATATACTTTAGCGTTTTTAATTCATTAGTTTCTACCAGCATCAGTTGCCTTAGACATTCTTCATTAACTAAAAAAGTATGCTATGAAATGCCCACCGAAGAAAATTGTCTGTCCTTCTGCTACCTGCTTTCTACTATTGCTATTGCGTTTGCTTTTGAATTTATCGCTAATGGAGACCACGTGTAATATTTGCTCTTCTCTTCTTCAAACTAAAAGTTGCTACAAGTCGTTTTTTTTTCGTGTGAAGGTGTACAATACAGCTTCATATATTTTTTTATGATTATTACATTTCCCTTTTAGTTTTCTTTCGGCAAAAAAGTGATTTTAAGCTAAGTGGTTATAATTGATAATATTATCCGTCGTCTCTCTCACCCCTAAGATATAATGTAGTTGTGAAAAACAAAACACGTGTTAGAATAAAAGATTGAAGAAAAAAGCTCAGGAACAATGCAATTCTCCCAGGCCCATTCATTTGTTTAGTCTTTACCTTCCGTGAACTTGGTTTAATAGACCCAAGACTAATTTAACAGAAGAAATCAATACAGGAAATTAGCTATGCCCTTATAAAAAATTGACTTTTCCATACAACAATAAAATACAAACTATTGATAAGCATCATCTCACACCGGTAACAATATTTTCTATTGATTTTACTCCGAATATTATGATTGTGTTTCTTTATTTATTCCGGATAAGGAATAGAATGGATGGAAAAGACGAAATGTTTATCGAGAATGGAATGAATAAAGAAACGAAAATTCTCTCCGGAATAGAAAAGAGAAAAGATGACATCAATCAGCTGTTTTAAAGTATTGTGATGATAACAAGAAATTAGACATCTCTATGGAAAATAGTAAGAATAAATTATTATTAATCTATTAAATCATGAAAAGTCACATTTAATTGTTATTTATATATTTATTTCAATAATAAAAATATAAACAATATTTGGCCATCCATTTTTACTTACTTGGTTTTTGTCTTTTGCCGCTGTCATTTGTTTTGCTTTTATATAAGAGGGTTATTCCGAGAATATTCTTTTCATTCCGTTTTTAACATGGAATAAAAAGAATGCATTTCAAACGTTCCGGAATGAATAAAGAAACAACAAAATAGTTTATCCGGAATATTCCATGGAATAAAGAAACGCAAAACTGGTATTCCGAATATTCTGTACATACCAGAATTAATAAAGAAACACACTCTATATATGCTTAACCAAAACTGAAGGTAATAACTTGTCAGATACGTATAGCAGGCTAATTGCTTACTTAATACGTCGTTGTGTTGTCTAATTTTATTTCGGCAGTAAAAAAAAACGATCGCTATTTCCTTGTGTTTATTTTAGAACTCAATTGCCTTTACATCAAACTCGCCAAAAAAAAAAACACACCTATCATATAATTCATCACGATTGTTCTTTAGTGAAAAGCAGCTACTGTAGACAACAAGTTTCCGAACACTTTCTAAGAAACTTTCTTATGTAGCGCCCTGTAAGTTTTTATTTGACACATTTAAACGTCATCTACAAGATTTTGACAGTTCATTCATTTATAAATTTTCCCAGCAATTTTAACAGAAAACTATACGTGGATTTTGTGTATTTTGTTTTTCTCTCTATCAAATCCACCAACAAAAAACAGTAAAATTAAACAACAAACAAACTTATCTCGAACCGAATGTGTGATAAGCATAAACAAATACCGGTATCATCAACTTATCGCCACGAAATGATGGATAATTTCCATCGCCAGCACTCCGTTGGCGTATAGAAAGCAGACCACCACCAAAAGAATACTACTAACAACTTCCAACAGCGCGGAAGTATTCCCCCGACCATTTAGTTTTCCAACTAGATAACTCCAATCTCAGAATTATCCTCCCATCTACAAATAATGGCATTTATTCATCGGTAGCTTAATTACAAGACTTTGGAAACAAATAAAACTCCAAATTTACAAACCAATTTAAGACTTTATTCTTAGAACAAATAGAAATTCGAAAAACGAACAAATTTTCCAAACAAAATGCGATCTCGAAAAGTTCTCGCCGTAGCTGGCTTTATCACGACATGGACTTTCATCACCTACTACTTCCTACTCCGCCAAAATCCAGATTTCTCCTTTAATCGACTTACGCTTAGCAAGAAGATCGAACTCTTGGAAAGCGGTGCCAAAGAGCAATACGACGCCAGTGACAAACTATTTCAAAGTCTGGTCAGTATTCTAAGGAGCAAACTAGCAGTCGATACTGAAATCGGACAGAATGTGCCCATGGTTGCGCCGCAGTTGGACGATTCAAATGTGAATAGTCCCATCGGCATCGTTGGCGTGCAAGAAATCCCGCTGGGCACTTCGGCGGAGAAGGGTAGCTCCGTCGTTGCGGTTCGGACTGCCGATGGGAAGCCCATCATTCCTGTACTGGTCTTCGCATGCAATCGAGTGTCGATAAGCAATTGCTTGGACAACCTCATACATTTTCGGCCGAATGTCGAACAATTTCCCATCATAGTCTCTCAGGTGAGTTAGTTTACGAGTTTCTAAAGGAAAAAAAAATCTCGACATTCAACAAGTTTCCTCATGCAGGACTGCGGCGACGAGATGACAAAGAAAGTCATACTCTCCTATCAAGATCAGCTGACGCTCATCGAACAGCCCGACCAGAATGATATCTACGTCCCACCTAAGGAGAAGAAATTCAAAGGCTATTATAAAATTGCCCGGCATTATGGCTGGGCGCTCAATACGACCTTCCAAAAAGGCTACGATTATGTGATAATCGTGGAAGATGACCTCAATGTTTCGCCAGACTTTTATGAGTACTTTTTTGGTACTTACACGCTTCTTAAAAACGATCCCAGTTTATGGTAAGTTATTGTCTTGTAAATTATCTTTTTCTGTCTGCAAATTACGCTGATTACAAATTGTTGATCTAAGGTGTATTTCGGCATGGAATGACAATGGTAAGGTTGGACTGATTGATACTGAAAAACCAGATTTATTGTACCGGACGGATTTCTTTCCCGGTCTGGGATGGATGCTCACAAAAGAGCTCTGGAGTGAACTTTCAATTAAATGGCCAAAATCGTAAGTTTATTTGTTTGTTCAACTATTACATTTCATGTATTAAGTTAAGTAGTTAGAACTAGCGATCTGCAGAGGTAAGAAATTAAGGTCGCTTTTCCGTTATCAAAATACAGTAATGTGAGATTTCAAAGTAATTCGAAACCTAATGACCTATCAGGATAATTAAAAATGCATATTGCAGTGGAGATAAATTTCTCAACTTACACCCCATCAATAAATAACACGCCACTAACTTTCTGAGATGAAGCCAATTATCTGGGTCTCATACCAAACAAAAAGCTAAACTGCAAATCCAACATACAAGAAAGAGTAAGAAAAGCAAAAGTTGCACTCTTCTACTGTAATATAGCCATTAGGAATAAATGGAGATTAGCCCTACAGATAACCAACTCGTTGTACATAGCGCTCGTCAGACAGATACTTATGGGGTAGCAGTATGGTGGACTGCATTGGAAAAAGTCACATATTGTGATAAATTAAATAAGGTTCAAAGGTTAGCCATAATCTTATGCAACAGTGGAGCACTCTGCGATACACCCTCGGCTGCTCTAAATATATTGCTTAACCTTACACCCTTCGATATTTTCAGCAAGCAAGTGGTGCGTGGATTCATCGCCATTCATCTCACAGACATCTCTCAATGGACTAGCAATTCAATAGGCCATTCTAGTATTCTGAACACATTTGAATCAAAACTAGGATGATCCGAATACACCACACACCAGCTAATCTTCGAAAAAGAACTTCCAGGTTACCATACCACCAAAATCCGCTTGGGAGGATGAGAGGTTCTTAAAAGATGAATTAGCTCACTTTTAGCTAATACTGTTAAAACCGAAGAGGGAGTAGGTTGCGTTATGCACTCAGACAGACTAAATCTTAGCCTCTCTTTCCGTCTCCCTGATCATTTTAGCGTGTTCCAAGCGGAAATTTTGGCGATTAAAGGGGTATTATCATAGCTAAGGGAAAACGTGATATCCACATCGGATATCCTTATCTTCTCAGACAGTCAAGCAGCCTTCAAATTATTTGGCGCTGTTTCCACAAACTCTATAACTGCCCGCAACTGTCGATCATTTCTCAGAGAGATGGCCAAACAGTTATGGCCTTTTCGATTGGCCGTCCAGAACTGTTCTGACCCCCACAAAATCATAGTTGTTACTCTAAACATAACAGAAAACGATTCTGGATTTCATTTCAGAATCGAAAACAGAATCACTACTCACATAATTAAAATGTCAAAAACATCGGGTTGATTTGTTGTGTAATTTCGATGTGTTTATTGAATTTAAACTACTTTTCTGGTAAAAGAAGGTAAAAAGAAGCAAGTTATAATTATTATTGATACAAGAAAATGTGTATCTAAATTGAAATCAAGTGTTTGGGAAATTCTTTTTAGTCGATGTGATTTTTTTAAATTTAATTTTCACAAATACAGTAATACATACAATTCAGAATCAGTCAAATTGTTTCCGGGTGTTTTATTGGTGGACGTGTTCCGGACGGCCAATCGAAAAGGCCATTAATTATTCATCTGATTTAGGTGCCGAGATGTAGACATATTTTGGGAAACTGCAAAGCCGATGTACATTCCAGAAATGGAAACATTTTTTTATGCGCTCACTCATGTGGTTATGATTACCCATAAAATGTTTACACACAGTGCGAGCGGTTAGATAGAAAGAATAGAAAGACACAAAAGAATTTTTGTTGGCACATTGGATTTAAGAATTAGATGTTTACTATTTCATTATAACCCACGGGTGGCATCCAATTAAAATTGGAGTTAGATATAGAAAAGAAAAATGCTGCCTCGTCGGGGGAAGGAATCCGCACGTCCCAATTAGCAGTCAAGCACTATATCCACTGCGTCATTGCCACCCGCGACCAATTCAACCCAAAAATGGAAGAAATCGGTAAACCTATCGCTACATGTAGACTTGCGTTACAAAAAACCGCCACAAAACAAACAAAAATAAGATGGTTAAACATCACTACTTTCCTGGCCACCACACATCTGGCCAGATATAGATCCAAAACGTTCTAATGGTCTGATCTCTTTGAGCAGGAACATCTTGGCTCCGTAATATGTGTCGTAACTGGACACTGCTTAATTGGCAGACACGCCAAAAGACTCGGCGTACTCTTCAATGACTTTTGCAGAAGTTGTATGGTTGAGGAGGAAGAGGAAACTATCTCTCATCTTCTTTGCTCTTGTTCTGGTCTCTCCCAATGACGTAGATTAAACCTGGGAGAATACTTCTTCGAAGACCCTAGTGATCTAAGAAACGTAAAGATTTACCAGGCTCCAATTGGTTTAATTAAAGAGCAAATATTTCTTCACGTGGTATAATAATGGACCTATCTAAAGCTAGTATTAGACGCTCCTTGTAATGTGTCATTGCCGTGACACTCTGACGTCACTATGACGTAGTTGTCTGTCCTAAAAGTGTCACGTCGTGTGATCGTCATTGTTTTGTATATCATTGCCGTGACACCGAGACAGAAATATCACCGTGACACACTTTGACGTTGAATGTATTTTGGGACAACAATGACAGACACATGTCATTCGTCTGATAGTCATTGTAGTTAGCCATGACACGATTAGCTTTGTCACGGCAATGACGGTGGTAGGACCTATTTTGTTGTGACGTCAGAGTGTCACGGCAATGACACATTACAATACTAGCTTAAGAAACGTAGAGATTTAACATGTACACCGCTCCATTAGAGGCTCCAATTGGCTTATTTAAAAAACAAATATCTCTTCACGTGGTATCACAATGGACCTATCTAAGGTCTAAGTGTGTCAGTCGCTTTTCTGGCAGCCACTTCAACCTAACCTAAACTATATCTTCCAATTGGTTAATTACACATTATTCAAGGCTATAATTTTCCGAAGATTTCTGATGCCCTGAATAGAAATCCGGTCGTTTATTTGAGATTATAGAACATAAAAACAGCAAAAAAAAAAAACAGTTTTCCTTAGGTGTCAAAGCATTCAGATTTAAAAATTTCTTCAAATTGATGTATAACAAGTTGAAAATCGAATAATTTAATAATCTGCAACGGCGTGGAGAGTCCTCACGATGCGGCACCCAGTTTAACTTGAGCAATTCTGCTCGCGAGCTAATAAATACATATAGTCAACTTCGTGATGATTGAGATTTTTATAAAGAAAGTCTGAACATGTATTCTCCGCTTGCATAATGCTTATGTTTCGTATCGCCCGTTCCATATTCATTAGCCGTGCTTTATTATAGCTAATAACCCATATGGTTCATCACGTGGAAATAAAACGATCTGGGTTATTTAAATAAAAATGTACTGTCTGTTCGCCAAACTTAATACTAAAATTGCAAACCCAGATGAAACCCCGATAGAAACCTGGATCTCGTGTTGTTTCTGCAATACGTGCTAAAAAAATAACCTAGACCCACACCCGTAGAGCTGTCAGTTGGAAATATTATTCGCATTTTACTCAATCCAGATATTAAATCTATTGGTTATTTGTAAGGACTTTGGAAAGTCGTGAGTCATCTTCGGCGTTTAGAGTTTTCATAGCGAAGTTCATGCCAAGGTGAAAATGAAAAGTGGTGGTATACCGTTCCCGATTTGTAAAATATTGTTTGGTGTGGTTGATGGAAGCTGGAATAGTTTTATTTTTTTTTTTTAAGAAATGAAATCGGTTTTCGACTTCCTCGTAATATTTCCCACCCCAAACCTGAGCTCCGTTGAGCATTATTGATCCCATAACGGCTTCAAATGCTTTAATTTCTGCCGGTATTTGTTACCCAAAAAATTGTGTGCAAAAATTATTCCAAAATATTTACACGACCTGTTCATTTCCTGAAAACTATAACTTTTATTCGTGTGTGTTTATTTGTAAGCTGTTCAATTGAGATTACCTTTCTATAATTTGTTTATCTTAAGCTGTAAAGAGTTTGGCGAATTTTCAAGAATCACAATATCGCCTGCAAAGAGCAAATTATCAGTTTAAGAAATATCTTGAACAACGAAAGCTACTTAATTACCGGCAGTATAGCTTTTGTAGCAATAGGTCAACTGCTGATCTGATGATATATCTCGTCGAACAGTGGCACAAATCCTTAGATCGTTTTAGAAAGTAAGATTATTGCGCTTAATATTTCAAAACCATTTTGATATCTCACTTATCCAAAATGCGTGCATTTGGTATCGAAGAATCTCTTCTTCGTTGGATTACTAATTACTTTTCGAACCACTCAATACAAGTCGTACGGCACTTTTTTTTCATGATATTTCTTTTTTATTACAAAGTTTGAACGTTGACATCATTTAAATGACCACCACGTGAATTGTTGCAAGCATGGATTCTTTTGATGTAATTTTCGACCACTTTTTGACACATATTGGGCGGTATCTCAGCCATAACTTGACGAATGTTGGTTTTCAAGTGCTCAAGAGTTAAAGATTTATCTGCATAAACACGGTCTTTCGCGTAGCCCAACAAAAAAAAAAGTTCAGCGGTGCCAAATCGCATGATCTTGTTGGCCAGTTGATATCGCCACAACGAGAAATTAACCGCCCAGGAAATGTCTCTTGCAATAAAGTCATATACGCTCGAGTTGTGTGGCATGTGGCACCGTCTTGTTGAAACCACATATTCTCCAAGTCGTATTCTTCAAAAGCAGGCAAAAAAAAGTCGGTTATCATATGACCATAATGCTCCGAATTGACGGTGACAGTCGTTCCATCGTTATTTTCGAAGAAGTAAGGCCCAATCACACCTCCGGACCAAAGAGCGCCCCAAACAGTGACTTTCTGTGGGTGTAATTGCCTCTCTTCAATTACTTGAGGATTCTCAGAACCCCAAATACGACAATTTTGTTTATTAACATACCCACCGAGTGAGAAATATGCTCCGTCGCTAAAGAAAATTTTGTTCGAAAAATCGACGTCCACCGCCTGTTGTTCAAGCACGCATTCGACGTATCTACGACAAAAATTGGTTTAACAACTTAGTTTGACAGATGTCGAATTCCAGCCCTATACTTTTTGAAACCGCAAAATGGATAAACCTTTATTTAGTATTCAGTGATGTAGGCAAAAATTAGTAAAAAGGAAATAATAACAAGTTAGAAATAAATGGATAATACACATACTCAAATGTTCTTATATTGCTTAGTCCTTATAGTTTGAGGGAAAACAAAGATGCATTTTGAATTCGTTGATAAATAAGAATATACAAAAAAAAAATCAAAAATCGTTGGAGCGGTTTTTTAATAAATTAATTTTTTATGTATAAAATTTTGAAATCATTTTTAGAAACAAATTTGAAACGCTATTTTGAAAATATTATTAATATACATATAAAATTCAAATTTAAAAAAATTTCTGTGACCGGTTTTTTTTGAAAAATCAATTTTTCAAAAAAAAAAATTGTATTTATTTTTTAAAAACCGAAAAACTTTTTTTTTGAAAATTTGGGTATGCAGTTTTCTTAACAATTTTAGGGAGCATTTGTCTAAAAAAAAAATATTTTAATCGGTTCATCCAATATTGAGAAAGTCGAAAATATGAAAAGTGGTTCTATGGGAAGTACCGTTAATAAGTACGCAAATAGAAATATTTTTATACTTAAAAGTGAACTGTACTAATTTAAGAACACACACATTTTTTATAAACATTCTTGGAGCCGTTTTCGAGAAATAATTTTTTTTCTTAACGGTTTTTTAACATTTGTATGGGAGGTACCGTTGTTTTTTATTTCAGAAAAGTAGTTTTTTTAACTATTCAAGATAATGTCAAAAAACCACTAAATACGAAGTTTCGAAAAAATCTATTGAGTCGTTTTCGAAATTTTGAATTTTCAAAAAAAAATATAATTTCCAAACCAACATTTTTTTGAAAAATTTTGGTATACAAAAATTTCAAAAAAAATCAGATTAAACGTTTCCTAGAAAATCGAAAACCAAAAAAATAGTTCTACTAGAGGTTCCAAAAACAACAATTTTTTTCCAAAAAAAAAATTATTAAAAGGTACCCCTTCCCTTCATTAATAAGCTGATTTTTTTAAATAAAAATCGTTGGAGCCGTTTTTGAGAAAAATAAGATTTTTTTTGGCAAAAAAAAAAGTATGGGAGCTACTGTTCTTTGTCGTCTTAAAAAAAATTTAAAAAACGTGTGGGCATATTACCGAAAATACAATATGTACCAAGTTTGAAGCAAATCTATCAAAGCGTTTAGGCTGTAGACTCGAGGACAGACAGACAGATAGACAGACGGAATTGGGGGACCCACTTTTTTGGTGTTCTCTATGATCGGAATGTCATGTTTGATTGTTAGAGAAACGTTTTTTTTTACAAATACATAACTTGCCTTATAGTACCTATAATCGCAAGTAAAAAACATTCTGTTTTTAGATTTTGGGACGATTGGATCCGGCACCCAGAGCAAAGAAAAAATCGAGTCTGCATTCGACCTGAAATTTCTCGAACGAGAACTTTTGGCAAAGTTGGAGTATCAAAGTAAGATTATTTTTTTATTAAAGAATTTACATTGAAGCATTGATGATTAACTTGTATTGATATTTGATCTTCATTTGTAGTGGGCTCTTTTTTGATAAATATTTAAAGCACATTAAACTCAGTGAAGATTTTGTGGAATTTACTAAAATGAATTTAACGTACCTACAAAAGGTAAATAATAATAATTTAATATTTTTTTATTATTAAATATTTATTGTCTTGGTATTGGCTTTAGGATAATTATGACAAAACATTTATTAAAAATGTTTACGACTGTCCAATGGTTACTTATGAGGAATTGCGTAGAAATCTAATAAGCCTTGATGGGCCAGTTAGAATACAATATAGTACCAAAGAGCAATATAAGAGAACAACAAAACTGTTGGGTCTGATGGATGATTTTAAGGTAAAATAAAATTTTCAAAGATAATTTTTTTTTTATGGAAACTTAAGTTTTTTTTTCGTTATAACAGAGTGGAGTGCCACGTACCGCATACCATGGTATAGTATCATTTTACTACAACAAAAGACGAGTCTATCTCGCACCGAATCTCAATTGGAAAGGTTATGATTTATCGTGGAGCTAACAATCTCCTTAGTCCTAAGTGTGTTAATTGATTTTATTTGAAAGTTTTTGCTCGTATTTTTTTTTTTGTTGATTAATTGTTTAAGTTTATAATTTTCTTCTTTTGAATGTTCACTGATGTCCACATTAAAATTTCAAATTGATTAATCTCACATTTATATATAACAATGACCAGTGCTGTCATTCAATGATGGTATTGTTATCCTTCACATAGGAAAGGTAGTTTTTTTTTGTAAATTAAATAATATTTTTAAATCATTATTTTTATAAATACGATTTTAAACGCAATTCCTACCTACCGAGTATATAATAGACAATTTTTTTTCTTTTGAAAATATTTTTTGTTGTTTATTTGTTTTACAATCACTTATAATATTTCCTTTAAGCACAGTTTTTTCTGGCATTGTTGTGGATCGTATTTGCATAGCAATAGAATTGACTCCAATTTTTAATATATATCATGTTCCTGATTAACATTTCTCGAACTGGGGCCTGTACCACAAAACTACAAGTAAAATTGAAACTTAACAATTGTACAAACAAATTTTAACAATATCCCTATTTTCTGTACGACAAATCTGCAAATGAAAATGAAATTTAACAAATCAGTGTGAAATAGTTAGAAAAACTTAACGTATTAATTGAAAATTGTTAAAAGTCGTTAAAAGTTAGATTTTTAAAGGTTTTATACGTAGATAGAGTGAATTAGCCTCTCTGAAAATACTCCAAATACTAATGGAGTTTTCGTTTGGCAAATTTATATTTTGATCTATAAATTGATTTTTTTCGTAAAGAATCGAATTCGTATTCAGATTGATTTTTATTTGCTATAGTATTGGTGTATGTAGATGTATGTGAACCAGCTATCGGTATCAGCTGTCTTGCCAAACTGATGGCTGTTCAATTATAATATATAGTGGTGTTAGTAAAAGAGGGGTAGATCTGGCGAAAAATCCAGATCTCCAAAATTGATTTAAAATCAAAAAAAATTAATCAATTTTTTGGCCAATCGTAGGCAAAAATTGTCAAAATCAGTTTTTTTCACAGATCTAAATCGAAAATAAATTGATTTGTGTTACCAAACGATAATCACATAAGGTTCCTCAAGGCATTCAATTTGGAGGAAGAGCTATACACGAGCAATGCCATTTTTGTCTCTAAATGGGGATACAAAAGTTTTTTTTTTTAAATTTACTAATGAACCATTTTTGTTTAAAGACATTAGATATCAGATTTTAGGTTATTATTTTCGCGGATGGTATTCATATTACATAAAGTTTAAATTTTTTTTCGGAACTTACCGCGTTAAATGTAAGAAATATTTTCAATTTCTTTTTCTTTTTCCCGACGTTTCGAAGAAGTTTCAAACTTCGTGGTCACGGGTCAGTCTCATCCCGTGACCACGAAGTTTGAAACTTCTTCGAAACGTCGGGAAAAAGAAAGAGAAATTGAAAATATTTCTTACATTTAACGCGGTAAGTTCCGAAAAATTTAAACTTTCTGTAACATTAGATATCATTTGCAAATACCATTGGTAGAGAGGTGTGAAGCAACTGTATTAATTTTAATAATACTCTTAACGTTTTGCCTTTATTTTTAGATAGAGGATTATTCTTGCCTTTTAATACATATCCGCGCGTTGCTTTTTTTCGATTCCGGTAAAAGTAGTGAAGATGAAGAATGCGTATTTTTACGCCTATACAGGTTTGGTTAATGTTAGGAGGGGCGCGCGCAGTCCAAAGGCTACTGCGTATACGAGTTCCTATATTGGTCTATTGTAATCCCCTTTCACACAGAGCTGTCCCTAACTAATGTTGCATGAAGACAGGTTCATTTACGAACCAGCCCGTAAAGTGTCGTAGGCGAATTGTTTGTATATTTGGGCAGTCGCAGAGCAGGTACCTAATGGTTTCTGTTTCATACACATCTTGACAGCTCCTGCAGAAATCGGGTGCCATTATACCCAAACTAGTGGCTATTGTACCTATGGCACAATGTCCTGTTAGTACACCTATCAGTGATAAAATATACTGGGTTTTCATTTCATTAATTCTAGGCCATAAACTTCTACAGATAACACCAGTCGCTCCTGGATATCCAGGAGTTATTTGCTTGCTCTTTCATTTTTATGTCTATCTTCCTTTTCATTACGTCAATTGGTTGGGATTTCTGGATACATGCGCAATAAGTTGCTCCTGTTCCTATTTGCCGTTGAACCTTTCCATGCCATTTCATATGCTATATCGTTCCTCTCTACATTGCTGTGCCCAGAAACCCAGCAGATTTTGACTTGGTTAGAGTTACCGATGATATTTAGTACGGTTTGGAATTTTGCCACTGCCTTGGTTCTTATTTTCTCGCTGGAAAGTGCTTTGATAACTGCTTGGCTGTCCATGAAAAATATGATCTCTGATGAGATCAGTTTTCTACTGTGGATTATATCAGCTGTTTTTTCCTTAATATAAAGAGCTTCACAAAACACCCGGCTCCTGTTCCTTCTTCCATTTTATACCCATCAGTGTAGATGAGAATACCATGTTCTCTTATGGCGTTTTTATTTAGCAAACCGGAATTCTCCTCCGATCCGGGATCCCAACTGAACACTTTTGTGTGATTCTGATGATTCTGAATTTTAATGAGATTGTATGTGTGAAAATAATTGTGTACGTAAATTCAAAAAAATGTTTGTTGCACAATTAGGATACAAAAAATGATAACAGTCGAGTTTGACGTTCAAATATATGAATGTGTGAGTGCTTCTGCTTCTGATTCTGATTTCAAATCCAGAAGCAAAATTCTCTTCTTTTCAGAATTAGAAGTGTCATATTTTCCAAAGTGAACGCTCTCAGAAGAATCCGGAACGCTTCCGGATTGCCAAATAAAAACGACATTAATAGTGAGCTAGGTTATCATCCATGTCTTTCCTTCTTTTTTTTTAAGTATAAGTACCTATACAAGAGGCATTCATTTTTAAATCTGATGAAAGTGTATTTACTAAAAATACCCAAAACACTAAATACATCATTTTTCTAGCGGATTTCAACTAATACACTTTCTTTATCTACAACACTTATGTATTTCTACGCATTGTCTAGCCGTGGTTAGGGTGCGAGGTAACTTGTACAACTGAAATGTCCATACATGGTAAATTTGCGAATTTAACAATTGTAGCTGTTTTCTTTTGTGGTACAGAAATAATAATTACTTGTTAAATGTGCATAATTGACATTTGCTTGTACAATTGTTAAACTGTAGTTTTGTGGTATAGCCCCTGATCTCTTGATAGAATCCTTGAGCTTAGGATACAATTATTTGTTATGCATTTTTTTCGTTCTAACTAAACTAAACATCAATATTTATAGAACCTGTTGTTTGAGTTAATAGAAAGCAAGCGTTTAATTTCGAAGGATTCAAAACGCCAGTCAGTTTTCCACAAAAAAATATATATCTAAAGTGAATCAAAGTAAAACTCGTACATTCAATATTTACTTAAGAAGGCCATAAAACAAATTATATGGAAGCATTATTTTGGAAAAATTTTAAAGCAATTTAACATTTAAAACTGTCACTTATAATATTTCTCAGCAAAACTTAAAAACCATAGAAATCCATGGAAATCAATCAATAACTGATAGTATTGTGAGATTTCCCTTCAACACAATTTGTTTATTTTAAAATAGGTAGACAAAATGGCCAAACTCCAGTAGATGTTAGAAAGCTGGTAATTATGTATTCTATGAATGGTAAAACCCTTCGAGAAATTAAAGATTTGGTGAATAGGAGTCATTCCTTAATCCAATTTCTCAAGCTCTACAAGGAAGAAGGAGTGGTAGAAAACAAGAAGAAAATGAGTGGCAGGAAGATTGTTACCGATACGGATGAGTGATGGATAATTAGAAAGATTAATGACGATCCGAAAATGAGTGCTACCAAACTTGCCCAAGAGGCAGAAAGATATCTTTAAAAAAACCGTGTCCAGAAACCATTCGAATAATTTTAAGAAACCACAATTATAATGGGCGGGTAGCCAGGAAAAAACTATTCATTAGCAAGATTAATAAAATCAAAAGAGTAACCTTTGCAAAGGAGTATATTGGTAAGGATTTTGAGTTCTGGAAGAAGTGCATCTTTGCCGAAGAAAGTAAGATTAACTTATTTGGCTCTGATGGTAAGGTCAATGTTTGGCGTAAGCCCAATGAAGAACAACCTTCAAGCATGGTGGCGGCTCTGTCATGGTTTGGTGATGTATGGCGGCATCGGGGGTAAGAAAGTTGCATTCCACTGAATGTACAATGGATCAGCAGGCCTACCTAAACATCCTGAGAACAAATTTGATGCTGATGGACTTGGAATCAGGGACTATTTCCAATTATATCAAGATAATGACCCCAAGCACAATGCAAACAAAGTTTATTCCTGGTTGATGTACAACTGCCAAAAAAAAAAATAGACACCACCACAATCAACGGATCTTAACGTCATCGAAAACTTATGAAGTTATTTGGGACCAGTTAAGACTGCACCATATTACGAACAAAAATGATCTAAAAAGAATTTTGCTGGCAGAATGGAATGAAAGCTGTTAAGGCAAACAAAGACCTTCCAACAAATTATTATCTAGATTTTTTGTAAATGCATTTCGTACTGCTCTCAACTTCTTAAATGATTATTAAAAGTTTTTAACGGAAACTAACTTTTCTTTGTAAGGTTGGATGATGTCCTTATAATTTTGCCTGCCCATATAGTCATAAACGCTATCTGTATAGTTTCTTCGCTCTCTACGGAAAACCTTTTCCTCTGTCTACAATCACAAAAATGCCATTGTCGAATTTGGCAACGAACTCCGGCTTGGAGTTATTTGATTCGATTTGCTATACAACTTATACAACGTTACAAATAACGTTCAAGTTCTCTATTTTATAGTTCCTCCCAAAATCAAAGGTGTCAAATCGCAGCACATTGACAAGCTTCAAACGATGAAATCCATTTGTTTTCCAATAGATAGATAAATCCCAGTTCGAAATCTTCAAAAAAACGCTTTCTTATAAAAAAAAACATTATAAATAACTATCCCACGTTTTATACTTTTCTCAAGCCCTATTGGTTTATTTATTTACATTTTAATTTCTTTACAATTTTATTTTGTTAAATGATTCTTTTGTTTTATGTGTATACAAATCTATTTAAATAAAATTACCGTACCGGAGTTAAAGTCTTAATAACAAAAAAGAAACTGTATGGAATTATTATTAGAATTTTAAAAGACTTAGATATTTTAATAATTAATTTAGATTTTAAATAAAATTTAATTTAAAAAAATAGCAATAATGCCACAGAACACTAAAACTATACAAAAAAAAGAGAAGCTAAATAAATCGAACAAAATGCATTAACAGAAATAATGTACACTATATTTTAATTAAAACAGAATGATAAATTTGTTACATCCAATTTCTTTTTAGTTTTTATTTTTGACTAGACAAATATAAATAATTAATAAATTAAAGACGAATGCTAAGAAAACAAAAATAAGAAACTCATTTGTAATTGTTGAAAACAAAAGATTCCATTCGAATGTTTATATTTATATTTAATTATTAATTAATTATTGTAAAAAGATTTTTTTCTAGCCTACCTGGCTGTGATATGTAAAAAAAAAGAATAACTATACAACATAAAATCAATTTGAATTGCAGTTTTAATAAACAAACCGTAAATACTATATAATTTACTTATTTGTGTTAATATTTAGAATTAAACTTCATCTATTTGTTCACAATCGATGTCGCTGCATTCTGAGTCTGGTGGGCTGGCGCGACAATCAGTATCCTTTTTGCTCGATCCAGGCCCACAATTGGACTTGTGTTCTAGGAAACTTCCATTCGAGTCGCCAAAGACTCGTTCTAGTTCGGCCAAACCATTTGACATATCACTTTCTTCGCAGTTATGTATGGAGTTGTACTTGAGCTGAAGATAGGTGTCCGTTTCCGCCGATGAGCTGCGGTAAGTTGAAGGAATTTTGTTTTGGAAATCAAATTTCGAAATATCATTGAAAGACTGAGCCTTCGGATTGCCTAGTGAATGACTGCTCATTGGTGATACTCTTGGTGACATATTATATGCCGAACTCGATGGAAATTGGCTTGGAATTGTTTTGTTCAGGGAAAATGGCAGACCAAAATTTAAAGGTTGGCCGCGGGATAAGATTGCATTTCTAGCACTTTCCATGACACTATTTGGTGGCGGTGGTATTGGCTGAGATGATGGTGGAAAGGGACGCAGTGCTGGATTTTGTGTAGGTGGCATTCCCATTGCTGTTGGACCACCATTTAGCATAATTGATTGTATTGGAGCTGGACCGGTGGGGGTTTGACTGAAAAGCCAAAGGCGATCACCTACAACCATGGGGCGAGCAAGGCCTCCAATGCCAAGTTGTGCATAGTAATGTGAAGCCAATGTTTCAACGTCTGCAGTATATTTGCGTTTCCATTTAGTGCGACGATTTTGAAACCATATTTTTATCTAAAAGTAAAAAAAAAAAATCATTAGTAAATTTGTATGCTTATTTAAATTTTAATTATGTACAACTTTTTTGTTTGATGCATTTACATTTGGATATAATTGAATAATTCTCACCTGCGTTTCTGTCAGATGTAGCTGTTTAGCTAATGCAGTTCTTTTAGCCACTGATAAGTATTTTCCTCGTTCAAATTCGGTTTCAAGTGCTTTTATCTGCGACGCTGAAAAGGCAGTGCGGGGACGCTTCTTACGATCATCATTTATATCTAAGAAAAGAAAATTTAAAATTTTTACAAGCTTCAGTACAAAATATTAATATTTTCTTTAAATTTTACTAAAAATACCTACTATTTTATTTACTTCATACACACATACATCTGTACATAATTATTTGGACTAATTTATTATTATTAATTATAGTGCAGATTATGTTGCCCTAGGTTGCTTTGTATTTTGTTTATTTATTTTAGGCAAATTAAATGATCCACAAATGACGGTACCTGTCATGCAATTTTTTGCCCAAAAATGGAAAATCTTAATTGTGTCGAAAACGGCTCTAACGATTTTGATTAAGAAAAATGCAATACACTATTATAGATATTTATATTATTTTTGTTTTGTTTTTGTGGATTAAAGCCAATTCAAATATTTTGTGACCTATAGTCCAAAATGCGTTTCGCTTGGGCACGATAGTTGGGCTCATAAGTTAGATGCTATCGTACCTTTCTAAGACGCAATATTTTTGGTCGATGTGATTGATGATTTTTGAAAAAGAAATCCATTTTTGAAAATTTAATATTTTGAAAACGGGTGCACGATTTTTACTTGCGATTATAGGTACTATAAGGCAAGTTATGCATTCGTCGGAAAAAAAGTTTTGAGATAACAAACAAACATGACATTACGATGATAGCGAAGACGAGAAAAGATGGTCTAAAAATTCTGTCCGTCTGTATGTCTGTCTGTCATTCTGTCTGTATTTATGTATAGGCACCTACAGCCCAAACGGGTGGGCCGAATTGCTTCAAACTTGGTATATAGAGTTTTTTAGGTATTGTACAGAGGGGAAATTGAATTTTTTTCTTAGCTCAAAAAATAACGGTACCTGCCATATAACCGTTACGTTCAAACCCATTTTTCTCGGAAAAGGCTCTAACGATTTTGATAAAAAAAATCAGTGCGGCTTTTTAGCTACGACCGATCATATGGTTGAAAAAAAAAATAGAAAAATGTCTAATAACGGTACTTTCCATAGGACCGTTTTTGTTTTTGCTTTCGACTATCTCATAAACGGCTCAACCGATTCTTTCCAAATTTCACACATATATAGGTTTAGGTTGCCCAAATTATACCGCGTACCAATATTTTTAATTAGCATTTTTTGTATTTTTAAAATCATTAAAAAATAATTTTTAATTTATATTTCGAAAACTGCTCATTAAATTTTTTTCACAAATTATATTTATATGTATTTATTGAATATCTATGAATTGGCGTTTTTGAATTTTTTTGAAAAATGTTTTCAAAAAGTTAAAAAAAAACTTTTTTCTCAAAAACCGCTCCACAGATTTTTAATTTTTTTTTCTCATAAGTTCAAATTTATATAACAAAGAAAATGGCGTACTTTTTTTAGCTTGAATTAGTTTAAGTATTTATTTCAGAATTTTGAATTATTTTTTCTTTGATTAAGCCGATTTAATATTTTGTTTTTAAGTTTATATTATAATATTTAAGACTGTCATACAAATTTTTTTTAGAATAAAAATAAAGATATTTTGTATATATAAAAAATGAAGTAAAAAACTGCTTTAAATATATATTTAGATTTTTAACAGAAATCTTTTGCATTCGATGTGATGGAACATAAGAGCAAGTTCGTGCGATCCAGTCCATTTTATTTAAAATTTTAATATGTACATTAAAAAAATATTCATATTATTTTTCTAATATAATTTACAATTGCATTTTATTTTATTCTATTTACTTCCCTTAGGCGGACGGATGGGTTTGATAACCAAAAAAACCAGTTAGTTTTGGAAACTCTTGGTAAAAAATATTGCCAACTTGCCAATCAGAAACTTGAGCATTGGAAATCCGAAGTCTCTTTCCGATCCGGGATCTCAACTATACTCTGTTCAATTTATATTTTCAGTACAGGGAAGATATGACATTTGGCTTTCACTCTGACTGAAATACATAGATGCCAATAAGTTCCTACTGTTTTAAAGCTCGTACAGGGTTGCAGTATTAAGCATACTAAATTACCACAAACGTAGCAGGGATAACTCTGATTCAATAGCTGCGTTTTATTATCTACGGGTCTGGGTCTGGGTTATGTTTTAACACGTATTACAAAAACAACACGAGATCCAGGTTTCTATCGGGGTTTCTATCTGGGTTTGCAAATATTAGTATTATATTCGGCAAACAGAGTGTACATGTAAGTACATAACCCAGATCGTTTTATTTTCACGGGGTGAACCATATGGGTTATTGGCGATAATAAAACACGGCTAATGTTTATTTTAAAAGCACACGACGAGGGTTGCCTCTGAGTGCATGGTGAAGCCGCACAAACAGCAGTGTGTACTTGGATGTGCAGTAGGCCATGGTGGCTTATACGCTGGTTTTAACAAGATTACAAAAACAATTTGTATTTAACTCAGTGGTTATTTTGCAGTGGAAATTGCGACAGGCACCAGTGTGTTTAAAAAATCTCTCCTATAAAGCGAGTACTGAAAATATGAATTAAACAGAGTATAGAAATAACGGCGTCATATATTTTGTTGAAGCAAAAAAGGTTAATCTTAATTATCTCGAAAACGATTCTAACTATTTTGATTAAAAAAAAAACAATTCAGTGTCCTATGGTAGGCACAGTCTACAAAACAATTATTCGCAACTTCGTAACTAAAATTCCCTTGGCGGGCCAATGTTTATTTGATTTGTTCCTTATTTAATACACATTATTTTCCTTTGCCTAAGTTTGTTTTAGTTATTAAAACTTTTGTTGCTCTTATTCAATTAATTTATCCACATGTTCATTTATATTTTACTTTTAAGTGATAAATAAAATGATATGAAGTACAAACTCTAAAAATATATTAAAAAAGTTTGTTAGTAATATAATGGGAAATGTTTTTTGTTTGCATACTCCCCACGAACACGAAATACTCCCCTCTAATTCTCTGAAATATTCCTCTCCAAATGTTCAAACGGCAGCGCTGATCATTTGCCTTTCCTTCTTCGTCTTTTAGTTTATTTTGATATTTCTCAGTATAGTTCGTGAGAGGTTTTTCGTCCAGACAGGAGAATTAAACAAAGTGAGTGAACGTTATAAAACGTAATATGTATAAATTTGTAATAAAATATTTTCTTTTAGAAGGCCGAATTAGTTTTTACTCTCTGCAAGGTAGGAAAAACAAAACAATTTAACCGAAAATATATTCTATATAACTTGTTTTTAAAATCGAAATTTTGTAATCCCGGGATTGAAACGAAAATTCCGGGATTACAATCTGTGCGACCAAGTCGTGGATTTTATATGTTGTGGAGGCTTACCCAGTTTAGTCCAGCTTAATTTTGCCAAAGATACATTTTTACTCGCGATATAAGTATTTATATTTAGGTATGCTTATGTTTGCATTCTTCCCCTCAAACAATTTAACCGTAATACTCGCGCCTCTGGGAATGTTCACCGGAATACCCTCGAGCCCAACTTCGGCCGTACTGTCAAGTTCAGAGATTGCCGGTCATTGCAATGTTCAGGAATTCAAAACCAATGTGCACCGATACCTCAGTTCTAACACTCTCTCCCTTTCCTAATGCTCACACTGTGTCTGGGCATAATAAGGGTAACAAAAATCCCCTTAAATGTGCGCTCATTAATTATATTTTTAAAAAATGGACATACAATTGACGCATGGAGTCACGGCACCTGGCAGTCAGAACGTGAACTTTCAATTGGAGATAGATTTTTTTCCATTTGACGTCCAATGTATTTCCAATTGAAAGTTCACGCGCTGATTTCCAGGTGGCGTGGAAAGCAACTTACCAGGTGTCAATAGGGCAAGTTTTGCATTTGGAAAAAAATCGAACTATAGATTTTAATCAAAGTTGATATTACGATGATAGAGAACACCAAAAAAGTGGGTCCCGCAATTCTGTCTGTCTATCTATCTGTCTGTAGAACGATCTATGTGTATCCTAAACGGCTGAATCGATTTTGTTCAAACTTGGTGCTTAGGCATTTTAGGTGATTGTTCATAATAGATTTTGGAACTGTTTTTCTGCCATCTTAATTATTTCGAAAACGGCTGTAACGATTTTGATAAAAATTGGTGTTTGTATTACTCTGGATATGGCCTACATTTTGGCTAAAATATTTTGTTATTAACGGAGCCATACAACAATTTTATTTATTTTCGACTTACTCCTAAACGGCTCAACGGATTTCGATTAAAATTTTTATACGGGATCCCCTTTCGAATTGTAAATAAAACTGCATTTCAAAATTTTCGAATTTTTTTTTTGATTTTTGTAGAACAAACATATTTTTTTTTTGAAAATACAATATTTTGAAAATGGATGGATGGATTTTTCTGAAATTTTGTTTTTAAATTTATATTATTAAATATTTAAAACGTTCATACCCATTTTTTTTTTAGAAAACATTTAAGAATTTGTATATATAAAAAATTAAGTGAAAAGCGACTTTAAAAATTCATTTATCAATGCGATCGAACATAGGAGCAAGTACGTGCGATCCAGTAGTGCATTTTATTTTTTTACATATTTTGTTATTAACGGCACCAGTCATACAACCATTTTTTAAATTTTATAAGCCACCTAATAGCTTTCGATCAAAATTTTAATACAGGAAGTCATTCCAATTATAAATAATACGTACATATAACAAAATTTTTTTTTTTTTTTGAAAATTCAATACAGTGGTGGTCCAGTATAACGAATGCCCATATAACGATATGATCGATGTAACGAACACTTTTTTCAAGTCCTTATGTATTCTCTATAACGAACAAATAACGAATTTCAGAAAATAAAAAAAAAAATGTTTACAAACAACAGGCAAAATTGTGAATTCCGGAAAGGGCATAATCAATGATCTAAAAGATCTTAATTATTACGATTCTGTATCACTCATTGTCTTACAAGTGCTGTAAGAACATTTTATATTCAAGTTTTGTCCGCTCTCCGTAATGAATACAAATACGTTGGCTCTTATGAGAAATATTTTCCTAGAGGTAAACACAATTTTTAATTGCAAAAACTGTTTTGCCTTACATCATTTTCTCAGACTGAATTTACTACACATGATTTGGAGTCGTGGAATAATGCAGATGGAGTAATTATTAAACCCATAAACAGATAGCAACAATGTTGAAGAAATCGAAATTAAGGATAATATTAGCGATGAAAATGCTAGCTCATAAACTGAAGTTTATAGAGTGAGTCATTAGGAAGCTGTTGGAAATGTTGACAAGTACATCCAATGGGCTGAACAAAATGACATTGAAAACTCTAAAGTCTTAGTACTAATACGTTTATTGGAGAGACATTCAATCATAACATTTAACGCCCAAAAAAATAAATGCATATTGACGAATTTTTTTTCTTAAATATGAGCAAAAATATCTGTATGTACTATTTACGTACATAATTTGAACAATATTAATAAGGCTATTCCTAATATGTATATTGTATAGATAATTATTATAGGTGTTCGAGATTTAAATATATCTCTTTTGGTTGTTTTGGCCGTAATGTTTTTTTTATGAAACAATTTCATTTCCTTTCCCGACGTTTCGACGGTGGTTGCCGTCTTCTTCAGGGGATCTTTTATTAACAAAAACAAAATGAACATATTATACACATAAGAACATTTAGAGTAAAATTTTGGCAAACTTAAATTTAGTACGTATTACAGATAAACATAAATAATACAATGAAAAACAAATATAAAGCATTGTTTAAAAAAAAAAAAATTTATGATATAAAAAAACACTTGAATTTTAGTCGGCTTTAAATTGTCACGGATTCTGCTTAGTCACCAAAGAGCAGTAAACCGATGAAATGTTTTGGCTGTCTTGTTTACGACTCATATTGTTTTTGTTGTTAATAATATGAAGCGTTTCTAGAGTATACCGCTTGGAGACATGTTTCTCCCTTTCCAGGATTTCCACTCTGTCAAAATGTATGTTCTTTTTGTTCTTTTAAGTGTATAAAATACAATAATGAAAAATACAATTATTATACTTTCTGTTTACCTTAAGATTTGTATGAAAAAACGTATTCGATATAACGAATTTTCGATATAACAAATTGACTCTGGACATTATATCATTCTATATACTGGGACACCACTGTATTTCGAAAACGGATGACAATTTTATTCGAAATTATATTGTTAAGCTTATATTATTAAATATATAAAATTGCCATACCAATTTTTTTTAGAAAAAAATTTAAAGAAATTTTCTATAGAACAAAATTAGTAAAAGACCGACTTTAAAAATATATTTACAATTTTTGGTCCAAAATTGTATGTATGCTACCGATTTATCACATATGACGCTTAAGAATCAAAAACGATAATCCCTTCAGCCGTTTAAGGCGTCAATCGGTCTAAAGACAGACAGACGGAATTGAAGTACACACTTTTTTCGTATTTTATTTCATCGTAATGTCAAGTTTGGTTAAAATCTAGAGTTCGATTTTTTTCCAGGTGCAAAACTTGCCCCATAAATACATATAAACAAAATTTACATTTATGATTCATGGAAAATTGGTAGAATTTTTTTTTTGCGAAAAATATGCCAATATTGAATGATCTTCCAAACGTGTACACTTAGCTCAAGTTTTAAAAATCGTAATAGCCAAATCCACCTTTTTTTTATTTTGTTTGTATTTTATGTACCTAAAGTTTTGCTTATTTAAATGACGAAAGAAGCCCATTTACAAACAAAAGCTATACAATAACTATATTGCTTCATTACTCGCCTCAAACATGAACCAATTAGCAAAACGTGTTTCTAAAATTAGACGAACCAATAGTTTCTTAAATACTCACACACACATATACCGACAGTCTATATCTATTAATAAACTTTTTTCAAAATCCCGAGACTAAATAACGATCTGTGACATTTTAACAAACGAATCGTCGGCTTTTCAAATTGGCGACATTTTTTGGCATTGGGATCCAACTAATTGTTTCAATTAATTGACAAAGCTGAACAATTCTTATTAATTCGACAGCATTGCTGACAATTAGTCAGGTACGGCAGATTTATTGCCGCGATAGAACGACAATGGCGCGGATGCTTGCGCTGTCATTTAACGCCATACTACATGGACGAGTTGGGACATTTTGGTTTACTGCTCGTAACTTGAAAAAAAAACAACAAAAAACACTTAATCTGCGTAAGCCTGAGTATTTTGCTAGAAATGTTTCAGAATTACCAAAAAAAAAAAAAAAATACGATAATTTTGCGCGGACCGTTTTGGGTGTCGTTCTCGCTCGTCGATGCATCGACAGACGGCGGCATGTGGCTGCAATTAACATTTCTTAATGCGAGTGCATCTATTTCGAAAATGAATACGCCCAATTCGTGTCTCATTGAAGAGGCGAATTCCGAAGATAAGTTTTCATTTTTTTTTTTTGCTTTTTCAGGAGTAACATGCTGCTTAAAGGAGGAAATCGATTGAGACAAATTGCTTTTGAACTAAATTTAGATTACCGTCTATCCTTTGTTATTAAAATGCCTAGTTCCTTTCGGTAAAAGACAGACTAATTATTTCCTCTTATATAAATATATATGTACAAAAGCACAGGGTAATTAATTTAATTTTAATACAAAAAATTACTTGAAAAATAGGGGATATACCTCAACAAATTACTTCCGTTTTTAAGAGCTAAATTAGTAAAACTTAAACAATCTATACAAAATCCTTTCACACATTTTACCGAATTCGCTGAACCGTAAGCAGGGTTGTAGATTTTCTTACAAACTAATGAGTTGCCAAAAAACATGGTTTTTCGGCTCTCGGAAAACACTCGAAGACTGTTGTCAATTGTGTCATTGGCAATTATAAAACAAAAAAACAATAAATTATTTGCTCTGATTATGACTTAGTTTGTTCTAAATTAATTTTAAAAATGAAATTCGTTGGATTCAAGATTAGCGAAATATCTACATTTTGATAAGTTCTCATTTTACATTTATTTTGTTTTAAATTTTTTCAGTGTGCTTACATCTTCCCGAAAAAAAATTCTTCTTAAAAGTTTTTGACAGTTTTGTTTTGTTACCGCACAGCAAAAGACCTAGATATACTCTTGAGAAATTTCAAACCATTCTCAAAAAAACATTGAATTTCTCGCCATTGTGATGGAAATATAAAATGCACGACTGGATTGCACTTATCTACTTGCTTTTATATACGATGCACAAGATTCTTAGAAGAAATGATTGAATATATTTTAAAAGTCGTTTTTTACTAAATGTTTTATATATATGAACGAAATTTCTTTAAATTTTTTTTCTAAAAAAAAAAATAGTATAGTAATTTTATGTATTTAATAATAAAGCTTAAAAATGAAATTTCAAAAAAATCGTCATCCGTTTTCGAAATATTAAACTACAAAAAAAAGGAATTTTTTTCCAACAAATAATTTTCAACATTCAAAAAGCTCTAGATGAATAATAAACATTTATTTTTACCGTTGGAAAATCAAAATAAACCCTTTGAAAGCACAAGCCTGGAGGGTCATTCCGTAATTTTCAAAAATATAATCGTCAAAACGATGATCGTCGACGAGATCGTCTTTAATTTGTTTCACGTAACTCAACCACTATCGTCTCGTCAATCGTTTATAATTTGAGAGCATTTGGTACATTTCAGAAACTCTCAAACTTTTGTTGAGTTATCAAATGGACTGCCATAAATGTCAATAAGGTTGTGTATTGTTTTGTATTTGGTGCGAAAAAAGTTATATAATTGGACAAAAATGTAAGTTATTTTATTTTAATATTTTTTACAAATTGAAATGTATAAATGTAAATACATCAATTTATATATAGGGCAGCCTCAGTCTCAGATTGTTATTTTGAATCGATATATTGATGAACATCCCGATTTGTCTCTCAACTGTTCGCATTCGTATTAATTGTATTTTCTACCAACTTGCGTTTTCATTTCCACTTTCTAATACAAGAAAATTGCTGCGCCGAAACATTTTAACTTTAATTTGCAAATGCAACAGATAGACAAAAAACAAGATGTCAAACTACAGTGGCTACTCAATTATTCAACTACAGTCACCTACAAACTTCAAAATTAATTCAAGACGATACCTACTTAGCTATCGTCCAAACGCTATCATCTTGACGATATCGTTTTGATGATTATCGACTTACGTGAAGCAAATAAAGGCATCACCATAGTTCAGCCGATATCGTCTGACGATAATCGATTTACGGAATGACCCCCCTGTTTTTTTTAACAAAAAAACGTAAGAAAAGTAATTTGCCCCAAACTAATCTTATTTTATGCAACGAACCAATCCAATGGAATCAAAACTTATATTTTCAACTCATATAACTGAAAGCATTAAAAAACCTCAACTTTTGTTACAAATAATGGGTTATCCATTTTGCGGTTTCAAAAGTAAACGTAAATAAAACACTTATAAAATATTTTTTATCATGATATTTCGTTTTTATTATAAAGTTTGAATGTTGACATTATGTGTGAAACCTTACATCATTTAAATGACCACCACGCGAATTGTTGCATCGATTCTTTGGAGGTAATTTTCGACAACTTTTTGACACATATTGGGCGGGGTCTCAGCCATAACTCAAGAGTTAAGGTTTTATCTGCATAAACACCTTCTTTCGCGTAGCCCCACAAAAAAAAGTCCAGCGGTGTCAAATCGCATGATCTTGGTGGCCAGTTGATATCGCCACGACGAGAAATTAACCGCCCAGGAAATGTCTCTTGCAATAAAGCCATATTCGCTCGAGTTGTGTGGCATGTGGCACCGTATTGTTGAAACCACATATTCTCCAAGTCGTATTCTTCAATAGCAGGCAAAAAAAAGTCGGTTATCATGCCCATAACGCTCCGAATTGACGGTGACAGTTGTTTTCGAAGAAGTAAGGTCCAAAACGAAACGATGATGCACAGGCCTTACAATATCTGTAATCAATCCAGTCTTTTTTGCTTGCGTAGTTGGACGATTATGTAAACCATAATCTCCTCTTAAAGGACGATTTGTGGCTGTGTCAGAATCACCATTTTTGTAGTAGGTTTTAACAATTTGTATGCGTTGTGCTATAGTTAAGCGAACCGTTTTCGTAAATGTCAGGCTTTCAACTGAAAAAAAAATTAGTTTAACAACTTAGTTTGACAGATGTTGAATTCCAGCCCAATACTTTTGAAACCACAAAATGGATAACCCTTTATTATTTATCAAATTAAACCAAAATTTTAACTCAATTGACGCACGGCCTAAAACCAATACTTTTTTGCTTTGAAAACAACGATTACGGATCTAATCTCTTTTTGTGACTGTGTGTGTTGCTTGGCAGTTCTAAAAAGAAAAACAAATCTTCAATTCGTTAATACACAAATTAATTGACAACACAACTATTGAGAAACTTCAAAACAAATATTGATGAAAAAATGGTTTGCGCATTGCTCTAGATGGCGCTCTTGATGACGGGCAGAATTTTTAAGTTCGGTACACATTATTAATGGGGGGTTGGTGTGAAGTTAATAAATCAAGTTAACTCGGGTTATATTTTTGCAAACCGAGTTGGTGAACGATAAAAGAACAGAACCGAGTAATTGAATGAATGCAAAAGCAAACCGACATGAACATATTCAAAACTACCTGCCTTTTGTTTTGGTTTGTACCAAACACAATGCTCTAAGCCATATAAAGTTGATAGTCGATTTAGTAGTATTTTTTCTCCCATAGCTTGTTGTCGTAGATATTATTTTCAGGTGTAAGTGTTGTTTGTTTTGTGTATGAGGTATTTTGCTGTCGTATATATGAAGTATCAAACCAAAGTGAATCGGAGAGCAAGCACACACATGCATCTGTTATGAAGGTAGACGATAGCTAACATAATACTATGTTTCCACCGAAGCGAAATCTCGGATTACCCAGATTTCAGTCCAAATCTTCGGATCTTTAAGTAGAATGCACTAATTTAAGAACCCACACATTTTTTTAACAACATTTTCTGAGCCGTTTTTAAGAAAAAAGTTTTCTTAATGGTATTTTTTTTAACATTTGTATGGTAGGTAACTCTGTTTTTTTCAGGAAAATGGGTTTGTCGATTAAAGAAAATGTCATAAAATCTACTAAAACTACAAGGCTTCGAAGAAATCAATTAGGCCATTTTCGAAATATTGAGTTTTCAAACAAAAGTTGTAGTTTTTTCTAATTAAAAAAAAAGTTTTGAAATTAGCTTATAATACTCTTTGACTTTTTAGTAGCTTGTGCATACAGAATTTTCAAAAAATCTACTGTACCGTTTTCATGAAAAATCGAAAGGCAAAAAAATTGTTCTACTGTACCAAAATTAGCCATGTTATCCAAAAAAATTACAAAAAACTACATTTTGCCTTTATTTTTTCGAATTTTATTAATTAACTGAACTTAAAAAAATAAATCGTTGGAGACGTTTTTGTGAAAAATAGGATTTGCCTTTTTGGTCTTAAAAAATAAAAATCACGTGCCTTATTCATGTACGCACTTGTAGTTTTCACTCGCATGATTTTTTTAATCTCAAGGTCCCATACATTGCACACACGGTTTTAATGTTTTTTTTGCACACATAATCACAGCACATTCTTATATATGAACATAAGACACAAGTAATTCAAAAATCATTGTTCTGTATGAATTATTTTCTATGCGAATTTCCTTTCTCTAAATAAATCGTCAACAAAATCAAAGGGCACGGTAGTGCCCAGCCAAGTTCTGACACTACACCTTTTTAACGGGAACAAAGTCAGGCGATTTTCAACCCCATCTAACTTCAGTACCAATAAAGTCAGAAACTTCAAACTCTCAGCATTTGCTAAGCTCACCAGGCTTAGACAACTCGCCCAATTTCAATTCTTTAGCTTTAGTGGTTCCCGAGAAATAAGACTGCAAAAATTGCAAAAACCCTAACTGACTAACTCACTCACTCACTCACTGGCAGATCATCAAAATTATGGAACACTTCCCGACATCGTAGAATCTTGTAATTTCACACAACTGTAGGCCTGGTGCTGTATACAAAGGAAAAAATCGAAAATTTAAGATTTTCCATTCAGTGGGCGTGGTGCCCGGCCATTTTCCTAGAATTAATATACATTATTTGGAGCACTTCTGATTGTCGTTAATTGATGAAATTTGGTACAGCAGTAGGGCTTTAAGTGCAAGCAAAGAAAACATTGTAAAATTTTAGATTTTACGTTCAGGGCGTGGTACCCGCCATTTAAATAGAATTGATATCAATTATGAGGAGCACTTCTGATTGTCGTGGAATATTGAAACTTGGTACAGCGATAGGGGTCAAAGTTCACACAAAGGCAAAATAATAAAATTTGAGATTTTACATTCAGGAGCGTGGCACACGCCCATTTGCATAGAATTGATATCAACTATGTGGAGAACTACTAATTGTCGTAGAATGATAAAATTTGGTAGAGCGATAGGATAGCAATAAACACCCATTTTCACAAAATTAATATTAAATATATTGAGAGCACTTCCGATTGGGGCAGGATTATGTTTGTTAGAGCAGTCAGCTTTCAGGTGTATACAAAGAAAAAGTTGAAATTATGAAATTTTTCATGCGTTTCATCCACCTACCTCTTATCAATTATTACCGTTTTCTAACTAATGAAAATTGGTAGAGGGGTAGGACGTGTAGTACATACAAACGGCTTAAATTAAAAACTTACGTTACCTTTTGAGGCACTCATTGGGCGTTTATTCCACCCACCTTTCCTGATAAAAGAATCTTTGCAAAAAGTAGTGAAATCACACCAAAAACTCAAATGTTAAAAAAGTAGCCAAGTTCATCTATATACAAAAACCATTGTGTAACAAGTCAGCCGTGAAAAGAAGTGAGATCTAAAAGTACGCCAAGTTCTAAGTTTATTAATGTTTAATATCAAATATTTTAAGTAGAGTAATATGGAAGAACCTCTAAATTATCAGAGAAATCTGTTATTTAATGATTACTGGCTTTAATTGTGTTCGTTTACTTGGCAAGTTTTCTTTTATTACCTAATTACTCAATTACTTTGAAATGAAAACAACCAACTGTTGCGCGGCGACAAATTCTTCCTATACTCTAAGGCCCTTAGTTGAATGTTCTGTTCGCAACAAGTCGACTGATTTGTGGAATTTTACACTCGCTTGCTTGTTTGTTTTCAAATTAAATACATAAGTTATGGCAAGTTTGAAAAGAAATTTCACATGATCAATTGAAACATTTCTTTAGGTTTGATTCAACATAATCGAATAAAATTTGTTTATTCTTTTCAATAAAGCAATAGACTTTGAAAACATTGAATAACGGATATATTTTTTTTGTTTACAAATTTTTTTTTCACATTTTCGCCCAATAAACAATCATATACTTTAGAAACATAGGTTTTTAATATGTTGAAACGTTCCTAAGCCGTTTTTCGTATGGTAGGGAACAGAAAGGTTTTCTTTTTATTATTTTGTTTTAACATGTAAAGTTTTTTAAGTATGTATTTTCAATCTAATCGAATTCTATAGGTATAGCATTCATAAACTAATGAAGATAATATTGACTTTTCACGAAAAAAACACAACTTTCCAAGTTTCCTGATCGAAAAATAGATGATATCTGCATTAGATTTAACTGAGAATTTTGAAATTTATTTCTCATCGTCTTTAAAATTATTTCATTTCGTTTTTCCCAATGAAACGTTTCTACGGTGGTTGCTGTCTTCCTCAGGGGAAATCTTTATTTATAAAAACATAAGTTTGTGTGTGTGTAGAACGAACATTAAATTAACTTACCTAAAGATTGATACAAGTGAATTGTACGTTCGAATATTTAAAACTTAAAAAAAAAAAATAGCAAATTAAACAATGCAAAAAAAAACTTAAAAGAACACTTCGAAAAAAGTTAAGTCCAGCTGATTCCTTTTCGTTTATTACCACTGAAATATTTTGTGTATTGTTTACGGTTCATGTTGTTCTTGAAACAACACCAGGTACCAAAGGCAGGCAATAAAAGATTTTGTAAAAGAGAAACGAAAAGCTCGTAAGAAATGGCAGCAAACTCGAGCTCCTCAACACTCAACACAAGATACATTTAAATCGCTTGTGTAATTTACTAAAAACAGACGACAGCAGAATTAAAAAATTCTGAAGTTAGAAATTATCTTGAAAGCTTGCAGCAGGAAAAGAATACAACTAATTTTAAATTAAAACAAATTCTGCCTGAAAAGTATATCTAGAGAAGAGATTTTTTTTCGAGTAAGACGCTTATTCATATTTCAAAGAAATAGTAGATGGAGTGCCACAAGGAAGTGTTCTAGGTCCAATATTGTACCTTTTATTTACACGTGGCATATGTCAAACAGAAGACACTATCAACAATACTAGCAGTGGCCCAAACGATAATTGAAGCTACGACTAAAGTACAAAAATTTCTGAATAATGTCAATGATTGGACAAAAACTTGTCGGATATCGCACAACGAAGTAAAATTCGTCCATGTAGATTTTACGTATACACAAATTAATAGATTATCGGTTTTTGTTAATACGGGTCGAGTTCCAATTGCTTATAAGGCACAATACCTCGGAATGACCCTGGACCCGAAATTAAAATGGAAACCCCATGTAAAAAGGAAATGCGAAGAGAAATAATAAATCCAGAGACACGAAAACAAGCCAATTTTGTACAGGCAGGTGCTTAAGCCTGTCTGGACTTACGGTATACAACTCTGAGGTTGTACTCGAGATTCTACAATAGCGAGTCGCATTCAAATTTTAAAGATCTCTCAAAATCCAGATTTGATTTTTTCAATGAAACTTTTTCCAGATTTAATTGTAGTATTGGCGAATGACTGACACACATTTCCGAAAAAAACACATCTTGACGAGGAAGACGAAGACGAATCAATCAAAAACTCCACTGAATTTGTAAAATATAAATTATTAACTCATCGTCCATTATTTCCTTATTTTTTAGCACGGATTGGCACTAGTTCACAACAAATTAATGGAAAATATTTTCCATTTAACCCTTGACAGAAAAGACTTTTTACATGCCTGTGTGCATCCAGATCAAATCTGCCAATCCACCAGAGATCCAATCTTTCGTGTTAAGATTTGATCTACATTTGCTCTTTTTGTTGGAATGAAACTTTCAAAATTCAAAAAAAATGAAATCTTTTGTTAGAAAGAGCAGAACTTTTCTTGAATGAAAGTTGCTATAATTTAAATAGCCTTCAACAATTTGAAAATAAACTGCTAAGATAGTTTGTAAACGCACCTTGGTACATTAGAAACGAAGATCTCCACAAAGATCTCGGGATTCCCACGGTTCGGGAAGAAATACAAATTTTTGCGCGAAATCATAGAAAACGGCTATTATACAACACTGTATAATAGTACTGTAATCGAAATTCTCTTGCACTAAACGAATATCCGCTTTTGAAATCGCGATATAAGCAGGAACTATCACCGGATTAAAACGTTAATTAAATTCGGTGAAAATAAATTGCTAGATAAGTTTCCACTTAGTTGCAATCGGAATGAGGAGGTGGCTTAGTAAAGCAGGAATATTACACTCCTATGAGCATGCGTTTTCGGTCCTCATAGAGCCTTTTGAAGGTTTTACACATACCCACGGGAAAAAAAATTGTTCTTGGTATTAAGTATGCGTAGTGTTTCTAATGTGTATCGTTTAGCTGTATGTTTCCCCGATGCAAGAATACCCACCACATCAAAGTCCCGTTGGTAACCAGTATCATCTCAAGGCTGTGGTAAGTCAATGCTGTCTTTCTAGTACTTTTAAGACTAATGTCAGATTTGGGATTCGCCATTCTTTGAGAAGTAGATGTTTGGTTGTGCCGACGACATAGCAAAGGTTGCACAATGCACATAATTCATTGGTGTTGCCTTGGCTGTTTATTTTGTAGACTACGTCTGTACAGCGGTCCTTTAACGTTTCATTTTTCAGACGCGTAAAGAAGGAAACCATGGTTTGGTTTTTGCGATTGTTTCTTAAAAAATTTCAGAAAGTTTCGGAACATAGGCAACACTTTTGTAGGCACCTCTCTTGTGTTCTAACACGTTTTCCAATGCGGAGCTTTAGGTTTTTGGCGGAATATTAAGTTTATTATCATTGGGAGGCGTCCACTCAATTATTCTCAGCAATCTGTAATAACTTTCTGTTGTTGTAACGCGTGCAAAAGCACATCTGACGAAAAAACAGCTGTTCTCATGAAAGCTATCTTCAGTTATCCCAAACATTTTAGAATAACTAGCTATCCGAGAACAAAATGTATAGAAGAGCTGACTGCAAACTTCAGTTGGTATGAGTTCTGTTCTTTTTTTTTTGATGGCTCTTAGCTAACCTATCTGATTCATTCACAGATACCTATACTCCGATAGCTTGGTATCCGAGATAACATATCTAATACGAGAGTGAATGCCGCATTTCTATCGGAAAGCTATAATTGTCTAAGAGTATTCTAGTAAATTTTTATTAATTAGCGGAGTGGAATTGTGGATCACTTTATGTAATAGATTTGTTGTCGTATTGATGCGAATATGTCTTGCTTGATATGATTGGACATTGACGAGACTTCCCGATACCATATCACCTCAGGAACTTATCAATTTCCTTTCTGTCCCAATATTAAAAATGACATCAAGGTATTCAACAATTAAATTCGGGTTTTAACGCTCTTTGAAGTATTCATCGATAAGGAAGTTCAATAACAAATCTGCTACTGTCGAAGAGTGGATTTTCCATGAGCATTCCGTGGTCACCAACTGGACTGTGGTGGGGTGAATATTCTTTTAACGGGGAAACATACAGCTAAACGATATCTACACATTAGAAACCCTACACATAATAAACAACAAGAACAACATGACATGAACCTTAAACAAGACACACACAAAATACTTCAGCGGTATACTGCTCCTTAGTCCCCAACAATAGACCAAAAAAGATCAGCTAGACTAAACTTTCCATTTTGGAAATAAAGATTTCCCCTGAAGAAACGTTGGAAAAATTAATTTTAATAGTATTCATTCAACTACCATTTCGACTACCAACCCAGCCGATAAGAAATAAATGTATAAGTTCTCAGTTAGATTGTCATTTTTGAACTTACTGTTACTATCCTCCGACGTGGCTTCACTGCATTCATCTGCGTTTTCTTCAGTAAAACTTGAAGCTGGACTCAGTAAGGCTGGAATATTGTCACTAATTGGCGGTGATGGTATTCCATTGATGTTAAAGTTCCTAACAACCTGACTATTCACTTCACGACTATCACTCACTGTCTCACGATCACTTTCTTCTAATCTCTTATCAGGCTTCGATAGAATATTCTCAATTGAAAAACTATTTGGAAAACGTCGGACCGAATTAGTTTCCATTTTGTTCGAACTATTTAAATCACAATTCGTCTGAAAAAAAAAACACTTGACACAAAGATGCTCGAATGATCGGATCCGCCAACGACATGCATCCGCAAAGTTCTTTAAAAAACTGAACCCACCGAAATACTTTGGTTTTCAAAAAAAAATCATCGAATAGGATGCTGTGTTTTCAAAGATTGTCTCTTAGATCTTCCTACGATACGAACCCAACAACAACACGGCAACCAGATTCAAGAATAATATTTATTTTTAACATGTGTGTTTTTGAACAGCCTATGATATGTTTCGAAGGCGTGGTAATTACCTAAAGAATTCACACCACACGCTGCTGGTGGGTTGTTCCAAATTACCATTCATATTTGCAGACATTTTAAATTGTGTGTTCTGTTTTATTTTGTTTTTTTTCTGTTAATTTTCTTTTGAAAAGTTTTGTTTTTATTTTTTAAAAAATTCATTGCTTTTAACGAGAACATTAACCATTACAAATAAATTAATGTAATGTATTTAGCTGAGCTCCTAATTTATTATTAAATTGTAATTAATTTTGTCGCGTTTCAAAAATAGCATATTAGCTATGTGTGACTTGTAATGATTTGTATCTATCGTTGAAGATTGTTGAAATGTTAGTCTTTCGTAAACGCGTGGATTTTTATTTGAATTTATATTAGACTTACATGATTTTGTTTAATTAATTAAAATTTAATGTTTTTTTTTGCCTTGTTGGCATAAGAGTACAGTACAAAATCTAATAAATATGTTAAATTATGATCAAGTATTTTGTCATTGTTTTTTATGTGTTTCTTGTATTTAAAATAAAAAAATAATATTTTGTTCGTTGATCGCTATTTAATAAAATATTCAGGTTTTACGAAACTATAATTCTAATTAAACATGTTATAACTTATTTATTCGTTATTTGGGTGTTCTGTTATACATTTAGTAATTAGAAATGTAGTCAAAGAAGGAATGTTTAATTTTGATTTAAATTTTAGAATAGCCAAAAAATAAACAGTTTTAGAAAACTGTAGGTAACATTGAGAATAGTCCAACAAAGTTTTGGTCTTGTCTTGTGTTTCGGCACTACTGTAGTATATTTATTTGTTATGCTAACGAAAACAATTCAATGGGTTATTATCTATAAACATAAGGATATACATTATGTAAGTTGGAGGCCTACTCCTTCATTAGAAACATACACATCAGAAACGACCGAGTAGATAAATCGAAAGTGTGTGAAGTGTGACCTGTCTGAAAAAACATTGTTTTATTGTGATGAATTAAAAATTTCAATGAAAGAAATGTGTAAAGCAAAAGTATGAAATATTTTTCAGTCCAAAGCATTTATGGAACAAAAATTGTTCCAAAGCAGCATTCCCATGTTGTCCGGGTCAACGGCATTAGACCTGTACAATCGAAATGGTCCTTCGAGCCGGATAAAACTTGCTGGAGTGAAGGTATGTTGAACACGAGTCTTATCATTGAATGGTTTGATGTGAATTCAAGACTCGAGCAGCAATTCAGTTTTTTTTTTATAAGTATGTAGATTGAAATGCACAAGGTTATTAAATAAAGCGACTATCACTATATTTAAAAATGAGTAAAAATGAAATATAAATAGAAATAAATTGATAAAATCTTTAAAGATCCCATTTGAATTGTTGAGCAAATGCGAATATATTACAAAAAAAACGTTTTAGCGGTTTAAAAAAAAAATAATGTATGTGTAGAATTTTAAAAACATTTTTAGCAAAAAAATTTGAAAGTATTATTTGAAGTAATTATTACTATACCTATAAATTTTTAATTTCAAAAAATTTCAGTGACTGGGTTTTGAAAAATCGATTTAAAAAAAAATATTTATTTTTTAAAAATCGAAAAACCATTTTTTTGAAAATTTTAGTATGCAGTTTTATTAACACTTTTAGGGAGCAAATGCATAGAAAAAAAAAATTTTTAATCGGTTCATCCAATAGTGAGAAATTCGAAAATTTTAAAAGTGGTTCTATAGGAAGTACCGTTAATAAGTAAGCAACATAAAATATTTTCTTATTTAAAAGTTGACTGCTCTAATTTAAGAACACACATATTTTTTCATCAAAATTCCTCGAGTAGTTTTTCAGAAAAACATTTTTTCCTAAACTGTTTTTTTTAACATTTGTATGTTGTTTTTATTTTAGGAAAATAGTTTTTGTTAACTATTCAAGACAATGTCAAAAAAACTACAAAATACAACGTTTCGAAAAAATCGATTACCTAAGTCGTTTTCGAAATTTTGAGTTTTGAATTTTTAAATTAAAAAACAGTTTAAAGCTTCTGCATACAAAAAATAAAAAGAAAATCAAATGAAACGTTTTCTAGAAAATCGAAAATATAAAAATAACGATTTAAAAAAAAAACTTACCAAAATGTACCTTCTTCCTTCGTTAATAAACTATCTTTTTTCTAAATCGTTGGGCCGCATTTGAAAAAAATAAGAAAATTTTGGTTTTCAAATACTCCAGAGTTAAAGATTTATCTGCATAAACACGGTATTTCGCGTAGCCCCCCCCCCCCCCCCCCAAAAAAGTCCAGCGGTGTCAAATCGCATGATCTTGGTGGCCAGTTGATATCGCCACGACAAGAAATTACGCGGCCAGGAAATGTCTATTGCAATAAAGCCATATTCGCTCGAGTTGTGTGGCATGTGGCACCGTATTGTTGAAACCACATATTCTCCAAGTCGTATTCTTCAATAGCAGGCAAAAAAAAAGTCGGGTATCATGCCCATAACGCTCCGAATTGACGGTGACAGTTGTTTTCGAAGAAGTAAGGTCCAATCACACCTCCGGACCAAAGAGCGCCCCCAACTGTGACTTTTTGTGGATATAATGGCCTCTCTTCAATTACTTGAGGATTCTTAGAACCCCAAATACGACAAATTTGCTTATTAACATGCCCACCGAGTGAGAAATTTGCTTGGTCGCTGAAGAAAATTTTGTTCGAAAAATCGCCGTCCACCGCCTGTTGTTCAAGCATACATTCGACGTATCTACGACGTTGTGAATGGTCAGCTGGCTTCAGTTGTTGTGTGAGCTGGACTTTATATGGATGTAGTTGCAGATCCAAATGCAAAATACGCCATAATGTGCCGTAAGACAGTCCTAATTCCTGAGAATGACGAGGAATCAACACATTCGGGTCTTCGGCAACACTTTCACTTACAGCAGCGATATTTTCAGTGGTACGAGCGAAACGATGATGCACAGACCTTACAATATCTGTAACCTATCCAGTCTCTTCAAATTTCTTCACAATTTTTCCAATTACTTGCGTAGTTGGACGATTATGTAAACCATAATCTCCTCTTAAAGCACGATAGGTGGCTGTGGCAGAATCACCATTTTTGTAGTAGGTTTTAACAATTTGTATGCATTGTGCGATAGTTAAGCAATCCATTTTCGTAAATGTCAGATTTTCAACTGAAAAAAAAATGTTTTAACAATTTAATGACTTTGAATGCCCAACAACTTAGTTTGACAGATGTCGAATTCCAGCCCTATACTTTTGAAACCGTAAAATGGATAACCCTTTATATTCACCCTTATTACGATAGGCGTTCGTTTCGCATAAATAACGAAAGTGAATTTCAAATATTTGTATTACTATTGGCGTTGCATAGTCATTTTTCTCAGCGTAACGCCTTAATTCGAGTGGAACTTACATTTTTGTGAGAGAAACGTAACTCATCATTATTACAATATGCGTTACGCCTTATTCTTACGCCAACTAAAACACTCGTTTTTATCGAGCAAAAATGTTTAATAGACTAGTCGCGAAATTACCTAAAAATATAAGTATTGTTGTTTTGTGTATTCTTTTTAACACTTTTTATTAAACTTGGGTTTATTAAAGGGTTAAAATTACAATTGCTGAACAAATGAAGCATCTCGTGGAATTATTGGAACAAATTTTAAGAGAACAAGAGGTATCACAAAATGCACAAAACAAAATCTAATTGGAATGAATCATAGCACAACATTGAATTCTTTAACACCAAGTTTTAAAATTGACACACAATATCCTTCTTTCTTGCAGCATTTTGTACTGCTATTTATTAAAGTAAGGAAAGGCTACCTTATTCAGCCTGAAGTATCTATCTAAGCATTACAATCACACTTAATTTCAAATCCTATGCACTTTTTCAAATTTATTAATTCAAAAAGAAAATCTGATGGTTACCCTTCAACACCGAAATACAACACTTCCTCATCAACTGATGCTCAAGTTATTTCGAATCTTTTTGCAGATTTCTTTGGTGAAGCATTTTCTCCTAGCAACAAGGACGTTGATATAAACTAGTTTTACTATATGAATGGTTGCACCCAAACCACCTTATCTTCGTTAAATATATGTGTTCCTTCAGTAATTAAAAAAATCCGTCTGCTGAAGGATGATTACTCTTCGGGTCCTGATGGTGTTCCCCCCGTTGTTCTTAAAAAATGGGTCTCTAGTTTAGCACAACCACTCACTACCCTCTTCCAACTCTCGATTTCGCATTGCTTGTTTCTTAAAAAAATGGAAAGACTCTTTCATTATACAAGTGCATAAAAAAGGATGCAAGGGATATATTTTAAATTACAGGCCCATTGCCAAACTTTCTTGCATACCTAAAATATTTTAGAGCATAATCTATGACACCTTGCTATTTCATTGTAAGCCATTGTTCTCTGTTAATCAATGTTAATCAAAATGGATTTCTTAGTGGTCGATCTACGACCACAAATCTAACAAAGTTTGTATCCAATACCATCTGTTCCTTGGAAGAAGGCAATGAAGTCGACGCGATTGCAACCGCATTTGACAAAGTATCACACAGTATTATCATTTTCAAGCTTAAGGCGTTTGGTTTTTCATTATTTTTTATAACCTGGCTCCAGGCGTATTTAAACAATCGCTTGTACACACTCCTGTTTAGATCATGCGGTTCAAACGCAATTTGTGCCACATTAGGGGTCCCTCAAGGTAGCCATTTAGGTCCACTGCTTTTGTTATTGGCTATTAATGATGTTAAATCTACGCTCATGACATGCGTATTTCCAAACATATAAAATGTATGGCTGATGCTCAAACACTTCAAACTGATCTAAACATTTTTTTTATCTGGTGCCAACACAACTTTCTTGAGCTAAATGTAAAAAAATGTCAAACCATTACGTACTCTAGAAAACGCCCTCCGTTATCAGTCCGCCAATATTTCATTAATGATGAACCTGTTTCGATTGTAACTTCCATTCGCGTTCTAGGTGTTATATGTGATAACCAACTCAATTTTCGTGCCCATTATGGAAATATTATTAATAGAGCTAATTCTACTCTAGGATTCGTCAAACGCTGGTCCAGAGAATTTGAAAATACCTATTTTACTAAATCTCTTTATGTCACCTTTGTGAGACCTCTTCTTGAGTATGCCTCCGTTGTACTGCCACCTTACCATCATATTCGCAATCATGGTATTGAAGGTGTTCAACAACGGTTCATCCAGTTTACCTCCTTATGTAAACCGTCTGAAACTATTAAGTTTACAGACCTTAAGTAGACGTCGCGATAATGCTGACATTCTTTTCGTATACCAGCTATTGACTGGTGGCATCGATAGTGTGAATCTTCTTAACAAATGTAAGGTGAATACTAATATTCGTCGTCTCGAAGAGGATCTTTAATTATGTATATCAATTTTGTTGGTTTCTTGTATGCATTTCTTGAGAAAATAAATGCAGCAATACTATTTATTTAGTTACTTTTATTAATTTAATCGGCAGAAATTTAACATGAATTTAAAAATTAATAACAGTTGCATTGAAAATTATATTTTTTTCAAAATTAGCAAAAAAAAAATCTAATAACTGCTCAGGTTTTGAAATGCCATCAATAGCCTTCAAGAAACTCCAATTTATAATTAACGCATGCCTTAAGATATGTTCCACATCATTGGAAAATTGCAGAAGTCATTGTTATACCTAAACAAGGTAAGCCACCAACAGATGTAACATCTTACAGACCAATATCGCTTATACCAATCATGGCAAAAGTTTTTGAAAAACTGCTTCTGGAAAGGCTTAACAAAATAATAGAAGAAAGAAAACTAATTCCGAGCCATCAGTTTGGATTTAGAAATAAACATTCCACAATAGACCAAGTGCATCGAATTACGGATATCGTGGAAAAGGCACTTGAAGAAAAACAAGTATGCTCGGCTATATTCTTAGATGTTGCTCAAGCCTTTGACAAGGTTTGGCACTTGGGACTTGAGTACAAACTGCATAGGGACTTTCCCAGGCAGTACTACGAAATACTGAAATCCTACGTTACGAACCGATTCTATAGAGTACGGTACGACCAAAATTACTCGGAACTAAAGAAAATTGAAGCCGGTGTACCACAAGGAAGTGTCCTAGGACCAACCCTGTATCTGTTATATACAATTGATATTCCAGTAGACATCAGCGCTATCGTGGCCACCTTTGCTGACGATACTGCAATATTGGTGCCAGATAAATCCGTTATGAAGGCCACACTAAAATTGCAAAATGCTGTCGATAAAGTTAGTGATTGGACGCAGAAATGGCGTATCAAATTAAACGAATCAAAATCGACGCATATAAACTTTACTAACAAAAACATAAACAATGTTCCAATATTTATGAACAATACAGCAGTACCTTACTCCAATAGCGCCAAATACCTTGGAATTACTTTGGATGCAAAGCTTAAATGGAAAGAGCACATCAAAAAGAAACGAGAAGAACTAAACTTGAAGTACAGAAAAATTTACTGGTTACTAGGAAAGAACTCTGACCTATCTATCAAGAACAAACTAATATTATATAAACAAGTACTGAAACCCGTTTGGACATCCAACTATGGGGCTGTACAAAGAAAACATTTGTTGAACCCATCCAAAAATTCCAAAGCAAGGTCCTTCGTGGAATAATAAATGCCCCTTGGTATATAAGAAATAGCGATCTACATCGTGACCTTCAAATTGAAATGCTTACAGAAGTGGTTAAAAAATATGCTGTATCACACAACCAGCGACTGCAAAGTCATACCAACTCCGAAATGGAGACCGTCTTAAATGTACGAGACAATGTTCGGAGATTAAGAAGAACCAAGCCTCATGAGCTGATGGTCTAAAAGCTATGGGAAAGTGTAATAACTTTAAACTTCCCCCAATGCGATTTACATATAAATTAAGAAAGAAATGCATAGTTTTGTAGATTATAGTGTACACACTCACAAATTTCGAATTTTATATACAGAAGATTAACCTAAGTAGGAACAAACTATAGGCAATAACTGGTCTCCTCACTAGCCACTGTAAACTAAATAGGCATAACTCAATGTCCTAGGATTGTAGAACAATGATGTCTGTCGGTTCAGTAAGGTGTACGAGAAGACACCAGGCCATATACCAAATGTGTTGTCATGCCATCATTCACTAGAGACACAAATTTTTGGGACCCATAATAGAGGAAAATCTTCTTCTATTAAAATGCTCTACATAATTTATTTAAATTAATTTGGAGGACTTCATGTAGCATGAGAAAATCCATCCAGTTTATTTAGGGGGCACAACAGATCTCAAGGTCACAGTGCATCATTACCTCTCCCAATATATTCATTTATTCATTCATACGATTTTGGAAGATATGAGAATTTGAACGAACACTATGACTGTTTTAAGCGTATTCATACAGTACGATACTAATGTTTAAAATTAAAAAAAAGTTGGTAATCTGTCTTAAATTATTTGTTTTATTATGCACAACCGGTGCCTTCAAAATTCAATAAATCAACAATAAATTCCACGTTTTTTTAGGGCATTTTCCAAAATTTCTTTCCATTTTCTTTGAAAAATTAAACCTAACAAATAAAAAAAAATTGAAACTTATCCCAAATTCAAAAAACTGAAATATATTTACTGGTCAAAGTTTTCCTACATTTTTAAGTAAATAAAAAAAACCTAAAAACTAGTTCCAATTTGTTACAGAGCTTTTCTAAATTCCCTTAATTTTGTGAAATCGATTTTATATTGAGTATAATAGTATGTCCTTGGAAATGCCAGGGATGGCCGTGGAGCGATAGTTGTGTGTTCGCCTGTCAACCTCATGGTCACAGGTTCGATCCCTGCCGTAGTCTATGTCCTCTTATTTTTCCATTAAAAAAACAATTCTAAAATAAATGTCATACAATGAGTTGTTGGCTTACTCATCGCATGCTTTTTAAGCATAGAACTACCCGAATAAAAAAATTAATGCGAATTATAAGGGACATAGATAAATAAGACACGGAAATTTCTCCGCATTAGTTCAGCAGCCATCCATGGAGATAAAATCTGAGACAACAACCACCTACAGTCTCAGAACATCGCGCCACACATCTTTCCTATCATTCTTTCTCTTCCTTAACCTTACCCTCATGCTTGCGCTGCGTTGAAGCATTTAAAGGGTGGTATAATCCCTTGAGCGCCTGTAGAATATTAAAAAAAAAAATGCCCTCTTCAGCTCAACGACCCTGACCAACTAGTTTTGTTTGTTCTCAGTGTGAAAGATTTAATATTGGGCCATCTTTTAGGGATACAGGATGTCTGGCCATGGTCAAATTAAAAAGAAAAAAATATTTTCTATTTTCTTATGCAAAAAATCAATCCGAATTTTCAGAATATCCACAGTTTTTTTGCATTTTGAAAGCCTAAAAAATAAAATAGAATGTAGATAAGTCAAATTTTCTTTAAGTTGTACTGTATACGTACAATCAACCCTCTATCATTTCAGGACCGATTAAATTTATGCGCCTAATTTCTTCTCCACGCAATTTAGTTCAAAAGAAAAGACACAGTCATGTTAAACACGCTTTGTAATTTTCTAATTTGATAATTGGTTGTAATTTATGAGGCTTCCATATGAGTGACGCCTTCTCGTTGAGTTCTGAGAAATTTGCTTGGATTATTTGGAACTAGCGACGACATTGGATGCAGCCAGCGCTTCCAATTTTGCTCCTTTCCTTAAAAGTTAGGGTGCCATATTAAGCCGTGGAACCATGCAGCATGCAGCATCTTTAAAAAACAAACAAAAACTGATTTGGAAAACTGTCACACACTTTGCTTGCCTGTTGGCGCAGCACTGCTAAATGTAAATGAAAAGTGTGTGGTGGTGGAATACAAAAAAAAAAATTGAAAAAGAAAAATAAAACAGAAAAATCGAGGATCGGCTGCATAGTATTTTTCTGTTCTTTTAGTGGATGATCCGTTTCTCGTGTTCTTCTAAATTTTAAATGTGATTTATTTCGTTTTTATTTAAAGCATAATATGCTGAAACGAATAACCATTAATTGCGGTCTACTTCCTGGCAGCGGATTTTTGTGCGCGACTGCACGTTTAAAGGTGATCATTTCGAACAATTAACGATGGAATTTGTAAAAGTAAGAAATACACTTAGTTGATCTTATAAGAAATTTATTTTTCTATATCTATGTAGAGAAAAATTTTTGATTATAGAAAATTAAAACTGTCTGCATGGTGATTTTTTGAACATTTCGTTAAATTTCTGCAAACGATTCTTTGAGTCAAAATTTCATATATTTGTAGTCCCGGAAAGGGGTCATTCAATAACCCGAAAAATTTGACATTGATTCAGATTTCCGTAAACTTAAAAAAATAAAATAAGCTTATGTATTAGCGGAGCTCTCTGTTCTCTATCCTCAGCCGTCCTAAACATACTGAGTGTGTTTCTTTATTCATTCCGGAACGTTTGGAATGCATTCTTCTTATTCCATGTTCAACACGGAATGAAAAGAAAATTCTCGGAATAACCCTCCTATATGAAAGCAAAAAAATGACGGCAGCCAAAGACGAAAACCTAGTAAGTAAACAAAATGGATGAGCAAGCATTTTTCATATTTTTATTATTGAAATAAATATATAAATAATAATAATCAAATGCGAGTTTTCATTAATTAATAAATCAATAATAGGCGTGTTTTTTCTAAGCCCCGGGGAAATTGGACGAAAAAAACGATGAGTAGGATTAACAATTTGCATAATAAATCCAACAACAACTAATCCCCGGGGGTGCTTAGCTTAAACCCAGAGAATTCTCGGGGCTTAGCTATTGGAGAGGATAAAAACTGTGCTACCAAAAACTTTTTCACTAAGTTATCGACAAAATGTATAGAAACTTCAAAACTGACATTTTGACATGTCAAATAATTATCAATTTTGTTTGGTTTGGTTGAGTTTGTGTGTCAGTTGTTTTCCTGACGGCCAGGTCAACCTAACCTAACCTACCTTTTAATATACATTCCGCAACACAACACCAAATCAATTTTAACATTTTCCGCTTTTGTATTGCCTCTATGGTGTCGTCGTAGATTTTTTCCACCTCGCCATGAGCACAACCTTCTACAGCGATTTTCATTTTTGCGTTTATTTGTATTATATGTATATTAAAACTTGACAGTGAAATTATTATTAAATAAAAAAGTATTTCCTGAAGTTGATATTCGTTCAATTAACAAGAATTGAATGAACTACAAATCAAAGGTTTCTCTGAGAAAATTGTTTTCGGCTGCGTTTTGTTGTACACTGGAGCAACAAAATACAGATTCTCTGCTACATCCTAGACATAATTCAATCTTCTTGACTTGATCGTCGTCCGCTCTTGCTCAGACCTATATTCCTAATAACATATGAACTAAGCGTCCCGTCCCGAATACGCAACTCGTCCACTAATATCATGTCACCAGTGACTGACGAATGGGGTAGTTTTCCAGTAGTTGAATTCTAAGTACCACTGTATTTGTGAAAATTAAAATTAAAACAAAATCACATCGGCTAAAAACAATTTGCAAAATACTTGATTTCAATTTTCAAATTACTTGATTCACATTTTCTTGTATAAATAAAAATTAACTTGATTCTTTTTATTTTATTTTAATAGAAAAGTAGTTTAAATTCAATAAATTACACAAAACAAATCAACCCGATAAATTTTAGAAGGATGAGGAAGAGGCAAACAGTGATGTTTATTTTTTTCTTGCATTACAGCTGTTTTTCAAATGTCATCTTGCAAATTAATAGTGCTACCAATTATTTCACTAAAGGCGTTTAGTCGTTTTAGGTCGTTTTTTTAACCAATTCCCCCGGGGATTGCAAAAAAACGTTTCTTATATTTCTCATAGAGATACCTGTTTTTTGTCATTATCACAACACTTTCAAACGGCTGATTGATGTTATATTTGTATTTTCTATTCCGTATAGTATTTTTGTTTCTTTATTCATTCCACTCTGGATATTTTGGATAAACATTTCGTCTTTTCGATTCATTCTTTTCCTTATACGGAATAAATAAAGAAACACACTCACTAACTACTTAACTCTACACCCCTTGCCTTTGATATTTTCAGCAAAGAAGTGGCCGCGAGGACAGCTATTCGTCTCAAAGCCATCTCTCAATGGACCATCAACTCGATAGTTCATTCAAATATCCTGAATACAATCGTATTTAATTCCGGACGATCCGACTACATCACACACCATTTAATCTTCGAAAAGAACACGTTACCATCCCAAAAATATCTGCTTGGGAAGATGAGAGGTTCTTAAAAGATGAATCAGCTCACTTTTTCACAGACAGTGGTCGGATTCACCAATCTAGCGGGACAAAATACAAAAATGAAAGTCATGCGAATCGTTTCAAAATGATGTGGCTTACTTTTCAATATAGTATTTAGTTAACTGTTATTCATATTTTGTTTTTTAATCTCGTTCACTGATAAGAAAATATTAAGCTTTGAAGTTAGTAGTTGATGAATGCAACTTAGCGCCAACAGATTAGAGGTGTTTTTTATGCAATTTCGTTTACCTATAAAAAGTGTAACGGTAAGTCTTTTGGAATAATTTTTTTTTCTTGAATAGAATTTTTTGTGGGTAATAAGAAAACGATCCCAGAAGTTAATTGGTTCATTAAATAATTTTTTTATAGTTTCTTAAGTTCAACGTGAAAAATTGGACTAATTTTTTTTTATTGAATATTCGACTGGAATAAAAACTAAATAGTACCACCGAATTCCGACTCGAAAATTGTAATTCTGTGGAGTGCTGTCTTTGAGGTAAAACAAATACATTTTGCGCGTTTTTGCGACGCCCATACAATTATATTCAATTTTCAGAATTGCCTCGCTAATATCGCGAACGCAAATGGATAAAACAAAAAGGGTTGATGTGGTTAGAGCAATTATTATAGATAAGTTTGAGCTTCCTGAGCTGCCTGAAGATTCTAATAAAAACTTAATACTTCCGTAAAAAGTTTGCTGTCCAAAATTGGTGAAAAGAGATTAAAAAGCGGTAGGCATGTTAACCGATTTTTAGCTGCGAACTCAGCCTGGTTAGAGTAAACTTATACGTTGTCCGACATATTGGACAGAGAAATTTCAAAAAAAAAAGGTCGGAAGAACTAGAAAGTCTTTTGAGGAATGCTGTGAAAAATCTAAAAAAAACGCAAAGTTCAAAATTTTATTACATCAACTACCCCTAGGGAAACGATTCAGCAAACATCATAAAGAAATCTTCACCCAGTAAAGGTACTGAGGTAAAAACATTATTTAAAAATCTCATATACCTCTGCCTCCCAATGAAGCATTGGCTTTAATGATTGTCATAAATCTTTCCAAGCATCAATATCAAGGTCATAGCCAAAAAATCAACTCTAAATGAAAATATATGTTCTCTTCCTTTAAAAAAGTGCTAAGCGCATAAAATAAATGTTATCCCACAGAAATTGAGGTCACTGAAGTATATGCTAAGAACCAACTTCAGTCCTTGGTTGATCATGCTATAGAAGGACTTTACTTTGGTCGGGAATTGGAAGTAAGTGAACTTCAAGGTGGTAAAAAATATCTTAAAATTTTGATCCAATGGGGAGCTCCATCGCTCAGCAATACAAATGATGACAATACTGCAAGACGTTTTTTCCGAGCTGCAGAAAAAAGTTCAGAAACAACTGGAGTTTTCACATTATTATATTTTAAATGTATTTGAAAACTATGGATCTGAAACAAGAAAACTTAATTTAAAGGAGTATTCATGGTACACTATTTCAGTGAGTATTCACAAAGACATCATTGCATCTTGTATTCTTTCTATAGGACAGCTATCAGAAGAGGCTGGAAATAAGGACACAAGAAAATATAGAAAGATATTCACAAGGTAGAAATCAAGATTGAACACAAACACAAATCTCTTAAATAGGCTGTTGATTTCTTCAGATCCATATATCACGTTCCAAAACGAATACGTGGCATGATACTATAACACAATTCTTTTCTTTGTTATCAATCGATAACAACCAAGACGAAATTTTGGCTGATGGAGATGAAAGCAAATTATTTAACTACAATATTTTATAATACATTTTTTAAGAAATATAACATTTTATTTTTTTTGTATCTAATTATTCTTATATATCATAAACCTGAGTAATGGCATTTAAGCAATGTCTTAAAGTATTATTCCAATAAAATTGAATTGAATTGAATTTTAAATCCAAAAACGTAAAACGCTAAATCTTAGTATCTCTTTCCGTCTCCCTGACCATTGTAGCATCTTCCAGGCGGAAATTCAATCGGTTAAAGAGGTTCGTTCCTGTTTAATGTAGAACGTGATATACACATGGGATGGTCCATTTTCAGACAGTCAAGCAGCTATCAAATCACTTGGCGCTGGCTGTATCCACAAACTGTATAACTGCCCCCAACTGTGGATCATCTCTCAGGGAGATGGTAAAGCAGTTTAACATTCACCTGATGCCGGACAAAGGGATATTTTGGGAAAGTGCAAAGCCAATGAACTCGCCAGAAATTGAATCCTAATACCAATTCTTCCTAAAATGGAAAAAGGTGGTATATCCATCGCCACATATAAGGTTATGTTACATTAAAACGCCACAAAACAAAGAATTATGAGATGGTCAAACATCACTATCACTACATAGAGTGTTCTTCGACGACCCCTGTAATCTAATCTAAGACACATAGAGATTCACCAGCTACATTGATTCATTAGTGCCTCCAAATGGTTCAATTAAATATATACATAATATTATCTGTTCACGTGGTATCACAAATGACATATATCGGGTCTAAATGTGTCAGCCGTTAGTAGGAGACACATTGGTTAAGCAATGAACAAGTGAGGTTGTAGTGTATTTTTAGAACGAATATAATTGGGATATTCCAAGAAACATCTCTCTTGCTGACTCCCCTTTTCATTGACTATGCATTTTATTCAACCTTAGTTATTAGTGAAATAAGCTTTGGGCTATTATTTTCTTTAATATTGCAAAACAACGTATTTTATTAGACCACGGCAGGGAAGATATCAGCTTCTGTCAGCAGCCCTATAATGGCAACGTACGGAATTTGGATTGGTCAACAGATTGAAAGGGTTTGGCGGTTAAAAGAAGCCGTTTCAACCACATATAATCTTACTCAATTTGAGAAACGCTGTTAAACTCATTTCATTCAAACAATAGTCGGGTTCTCGTGACTAGCAAGTACAGTAAAGTAAACATTTTACAAGGAAAACAACAATAAGAACATACTGGGAATTACTTTTCCTTTTCATCCGAAGTATAATTGAATTCCGATAATTAGTAATTAAGTAAGAACCCAGGGCCGGCAAACATACGTCATTTTATCATATAGCTGATTTTTTTTCTGCGAATAGATACCAAATTAGATAAGAACGAATGGACATTCCGAATTTTCAAAGCTGGGGCTTTTCGGAGATATGCAGTTTTAACAGTGCATACTCAACTGCGTTATTTTATCAAAGCTGATTATTTGATATGTTTAAGGGATAGTGTCTCAAACTTTGTTTCACACTTGTATATTCCCTACAGTTAGGCGTTTCGTCTGGCAGACACCTTTGAGGTGACATCTTAAGTTTCATATACAATGGACAGATCTAATATTATCAGGACTTGAAGAAGAAATCATAATTACTTTTAAACTTGAAGCGACTCGCCAACAAAAATGAAGAAGATATTTTTGTTTTTACGCTATATAATGGTGAAAAAAATAGAAAATATACTAATGATGCTAAAACAGGAATTAAATCTAAAAAGTATAAGTAATATTCTAAGGATTATCAAAATTAAGCTTTCCAAAATAAACAATTTAAGTCTCAACATCTTCGCTGTCATATAAAAAGAGAGCCCATAACAAAATCATATATAATCCATTAATAATATAAAAGTTAACATGATAAAAAAAAAATTATATACATGTAAACCTAGATGCATAATTGATAACCAAGAAAACTCTAATAATACCGCCTAAAGAACTCCACCAGAAACCCCATCATCAGCACAAACAGCAAACAACTTCTCCTCCAGCAGCAGCATCACCTTCACCAGTATCAATATCAACAGAACAAATTGATTATGTAAGTCGAGCATGTTCTTAACAAAGATTGGTCTCTTATTCTCGCATTTTCGGACATAAACTTTCCCATATCTAGTGAACACAGAATGCAGTATTTTGTTTTTCCATTGGTAATTTGGAAACCAAAGGTCACCCTCAACTCGCCCTAAAGTAGTACTATGTTTTTAGCAGGGGCAACTTGAGGTAAATGAATAAACGTCAAATGTCGATTTCGTTTCAATAAATAGGATTCGCTACTAAAACCAATACTTTTTTGCTTTGAAACGAACGATTAGGGACCGAATCTCTTTTTGGGACTGTGTGTGTTGCTTGGCAGCTCTAAAAAAAACAAATTTTCAATTCGTTAATACATCATTATTTCGTTTTAATTTCCCGATTCCGACGCGGGGGAGTTCCTAAACCCACTTGCACTTTTTAAATATTTGTTTCCAAGAAGTTTTTAACAATTTTTTTTATTCTTTAATACATTAATTTACTTTTTGTGTACACTGCCACAAAATAAAAATTAATTCACAACACAACAATTGAGAAACTTCAGAACAAATATTGTAGTGTGCGTAAGAATCTGTGCACAAATCCTTTTTGAATCCGTCTTCAAAAAGAGATCTGTTTTTCCAGAAAAATATTGGTTTTAATTTGAAACGAATTTGATTTTCAGAAAAAAAAAATGACGGCGGATCGACGGCAGATCGATGTTTTTGTTGAAACGAAATCGACAAAAGTTACATGAGATCTGAGGTAGGAATGGCTATATTAAGGAGAATATCGAGTACAACATCGATTCAACATCGATATTTAATCATCGATTTTTAGTTTTAATATCGATGTTTCAATAGCATAGATGGACTTATCCATCATCCCTAATCTGAAGCATTTGTTTTGTTGTGAATTCTCGTTTTGTATGCAAATTGTTATTTTTAAAATGGTAATAAAACAATACTCAAATTAATTTACAGACACAGACATGAAAAATGGAAAGCTTTGAAGTTGAGGATTGTGCATAGGGTCACAAAAAATGTACTAAGAACTTAAATTTAACATATTTTAAGTTTAAATTGTTAAATGACATTACTTGCTGTTCTGCAACATAAAATGAATGGCCTTAGGGTGTTTTTTGAGAACCGAAAACCCCAGGTTTTTTTGACAACTCTTGGGGTTGTCAAGAAATTCTGGGTCGACCCTAGGTAATGTTCAACGAACGAAACTTTTGTTTAGTGAGTGTTGAGAACAATGCCAACGCAGCCTAATAAGTAGTTCGCGACCTGACCGTTGAGTGGAGCTGATTTCTCCAACAGAAATATCAAATGGTTACTTCACGAATTTTCCTTTTTTTAACTATTTCCTTTCTTAACCTACTATCGCCACGAGTAGATCATCCTCCTTAAAATAATTGGTTATTCTCACATTTATATTATAAAGACTAAGTAAGTTAAACGAATTATTTAATTATAAATATATAACTTTATAATTTCAATAAAGGTTTTGTAACTAGCACATTATAACCAATCCGTTTTCATATGGTGCTCGTTGGATAAAAAGTCTGGGTTGCAACCTCTTGTTGCAACAGTGAGACTTTCGTACACTCTAACAAATTGATTACTGTGACCAAAGCCAAGGTCATGCAATGTAACTGTTCGGTCATTTGCTTTATAATACTCTTTCACTTTTTTAAGATGATAGTTCTTGTCGCTTTTATGTGGGAGTCTTGCGATGATCGCGCTACGCGATGAATTGTTTTTCGGTGTTGTGCGTAAAATATTAATTGGCCGTATCGGGAGTGCGTTGATTTGTTTGCAAAATTTATTAAATATTTCTGCAAGATTTTCATTCTGCAAGATGGGAATTCTATGTAAAACAACATCCCCTGAGATGTTCTTACAGGTTAGTGCTTCAATCTGTATTTTGAGTTGAGTTGTGTCGTTGTTTTCTTTAAGAGTAAGTAGTTCGTTGTGAACTGATTCAATTTCGCAGCAATGATTTTCCAGTGTTAGAATTTTGCTTTCAAAACTAGAAATAACTTGACTTAGAGAATTGCCTTTCTCATTAAAGTCGGTTTCTAGAGATTTATGGGGTTTTCTTTTGGAAATAAAAATTAATTTTTCCCCTTCAGATCTGTCAAAATACAGATTTTTACAATTAAAGCCTTCCAATGGGCAAACAAATCAATTTATTTTTTGATCGGAAATCAATTTTGCAGATCTGGATTTTTCGGCAGAGTTACCCCTCTTTTACTAACACCATAACACCATCAGAACGTCAGATCATTTGCCATCAGATACATTCTGGTTCCACAGACACCGATATACACCAATACCGTAATAAAAAAAAGTCTGAAATCGTATACCATTTGCGACGAAAAAAATCAAATTTCCGATAAAAATCTGAAATTACCAAAGGAAAACCCCATTCTTTGAAGGTACTTTTGAGTTCATTTATTTCTTTCCTCAAAGTTAATTGGATTGAGTCATTTAGTGTTTTTACGAGTGAGTTTAATCGTGCATCGATTTTGTCCCACATATTTGACGAAGAAATATCAATCAAAGGAGAACCAAAAGAAACGTCAACTAAGTTTGATCGTAAATCATGGTTTTTTTGCGTTTAAGGTTAGAATTTGACATTATAATTTTTTTAAATTTTGGTCTTTTTTGAATCAAATAATAAGTATTAGTCAATTTTGAAAAAGTTAAGACAAACTACTGACTATAAAGACTTCTTTTCAAAACACTTTTATAATTAAACCACTTTATTAACAAGTTATATTGATTTTAAATGGAGCCAGACTTTACCACAACACTCTCTCTACCATCTTATTTGATTTTTGAAGTTGGATTGTGGATCGTTTTCGTGAAAATGTTTTATTTTGCTGTACTTGATTCTCACGAAAACACGACTAGTATCAATTTATTTTTTTATCATTAAAAGTTTTTTTTTTTTGCAATTTTTTTTATTGAATAAAAATTGTACAACAAATACAAAATTAGATTAAATTTCTATTCTATTTATTTTAAGAAAATGTCCCTCCTCCTTAGATACTGTTTTGTCTGTGATATTTAACAATTGTAACTATAAACAATGGTTACTTCGCTCGTGCTTGGAAGGAAGCAATAATCATACCGATACCAAAAATAAAGGCTGCAAGAGATATCTCAAAATTTCGCCCAATCGCATTACTTTCTAACATAGGAAAGCTTTTTGAAAGAGGTCTGGTAGGTTCCTTTTAATAGATTTACTGACGAATTGAATATCGTTCCAAACAAACAATTTGGTTTCTAAAAAGGCTGCTCAACTGAACATGCATTACTCGTCATTCAAAATAAGGCAATCGAAAACTTAAAGAATAAAAACTGCACAGTGAGCTTAAATATTGACCTTGAAAAAGCTTTTGATTCGATCTGGCACAAATGACTTATATTTAAGCTTTTAAATTTAAGATATGTTGACTGGTTCACAAAAATGATATATAGCTTTCTCTCAAGTCGTACTACGACAATATCAATAAAATCTGAAAGATCGGATCATTTTTCTATGCGTTCTGGTGTTCCACAAGGATCAATCCTTGGACCTGCCTTATTTAATATTTACCTTCTGGACTTCCCTTTTTCAGATCCTATAACAGAAGAACGAGAACCAGGATCAGATTCATTATGCTGATGATACCACAATATTAGCTAGCGATCCACGGCCAAGTGTAGCATTGCATAAAATTAAGCAAAAACTTCCACATGTGGAAAACTATTTTAAAAAATGGAGACTTAAAATAAAAACCGATAAATGCGGACTAACATGCTTTAGAAAATCCAGTGCTAGAGGACATTATCTCGCCGTCACTCTCGTTAAAAATAAATGATAACCCAATAGCAATAAGAAGTCATACGTAGTACTTAGGTTTAAATTTTAACAGCCGATTTTTATTTAATAAACACGCAAGAATAGTTTTAAATAGATCCAAAATGGTTTCAGCAATGGTAAAGACATTACTAAACTCCAAACAAGTGTCGAGTGAAACTAAAGCTCTTATTTATAAAACCTTAATAAGACCAATATTTACATATGGTTTTCCTATTTGGGTCACAATTTCACCTACCGTGTTCAAGGAAATGGAGACTTTCGAAATCTTGAGATTATTGTGGAAAATTTAGGAAACCTGATAAAAATATTACTCTAATAAGTTCATATATGAAACAATAAAAATAACGCCCCTAATGATCTATCAAATCGAACTCCTGTTAAAAATACAAAGCACGACTGGATCGCAAGAACTTGCTCTTATGTTCGATCATATCGCATGCAAAATATTTCTATTAAAAATATAAATATACTTTTAAAGTCATTTTTAACTAAATTTTGTTACAATTTTTTTTAAATTTTGTTCTAAAATAAATTGTTATGACAATTTTAAATATTTAATAATATAAACTTTAAAACAAAAGATTAAATCGGTTTAATTAAAGAAAAAATAATTCAAAATTCTGAAATAAATACCTAAACTAATTTAGTTAAAAAAAAAGTACGTCATTTTATTTCTTGGATCAATTTGAATATACGAAAAAAAAATTTAAAAGTCTGTGGAACGGTTTTTGAGAAAAAAAAGTTTATTTTAAAAAACTGTGAAAATATTTTTAAAAAAATTCAAAAACGCCAATTCATAGGTATTCAGAAAATACATATAAATATAGTTCTTGAAAAAAATTTAATGAGCAGTCGAAATATAAATTTTTAAAATTTTTTTCTTAAAAATGATTTTAATAATGCAAAAAAATATTAATTACAAATATTGGTGCGCGGTATAATTTGGGCAGCCCAAGCCTATATATGTGTGAAATTTCGAAAGAATCGGTTGAGCCGTTTATGAGATAGTCGAAGGCAAACAAAACGGTCCTATGGAAAGTACCGTTTTCAGACATTTTTCTAATTTTTTTTCAACCATATGATCGGTCGTAGCTAAAAAGCCGCACAGATTTTTTTTTATCAAAATCGTTAGAGCCGTTTCCGAGGAAAATAGGTTTGAACGTAACGGTTATATGGCAGGTACCGTTATTTTTTGAGCTAAAACAAAAATTCAATTTCCCCTGTGTACAATACCTAAAAAACGCTATATACCAAGTTTGGAGCAATTCGGACCACCCGTTTGGGCTGTAGGTGTCTATACACACATACAGACAGACTGACACACTGACAGACTGCCAGACAGACATACAGACGGACAGAATCTTTAGACCATCTTTTTTCGTCTTCGCTATCATCGTAATGGCATGTATGATTGTTATCTCTAAACTTTTTTTTCGACGAATGCATAAGTTTTCACCCCAATCCACTAGTAAGATCATTACTTGATTCTCATAATAATATGAGTGTAAATGATAACTATTACATATCACCATTTAATCTACTAAATGAACAATCAATGGTTCTAATAAGACCATATACAAGTAGTGCCCTCTCCGTAATATTCTATGAAAAAGCATCTGCACTAAATTTTAGGGGATGATACTAATTAAAAATATATATATACCTACTCACATAAACCTTTGTTTACAACGCATCAGTCTTTGGTATTCTTTGGATGATACTCGTATAAAAAAATTATATTTGCTTTAAGAATATTCAAGACTTTTTCTTCCTGTGTATTTATGATTTATGATTTAAATAACTTCAACGTCTTGTTAAATAGATAAAATAAATAAGGTTATCCTTATCTAGTTTTAATTTAGTTTTAAGTATTTATTTTAAGTTCTAGTCATAAGTTAAAGTATCTTAAAGACAAAGTTGAATTTGTACGCCGGGAGCAAGTGTACACTAAAATACTAATTAATTAATTAATCTCATTATGAATTCAACGATTTAAATGTAATAGACATTTATTTAAACATATTGACGCAAAATTTGTAACGATTTAGTAAAATGTAAAAGCCACTTTTAGTAATTTACTAAGCTAAAAAGATGATTGAGCTAATTTTAAACGATTTTAACATTTTACTAAAGTTAAAATCACGGAATAGCTACTTTAACTTTTAGCAATTTGCTAAATCCATTATGGAATCTGATAGTATATCAGCCTTGCACGCGGGGTGCCCAGGTTCGAGTCCTGCTTTTGCACAATTTTTTTTTTTGTAAATAATGAAGTTAAAATGATGAAAATAGAAATAACTAATACCTTTTTAGAGCACATGTTGGGTTTTACAACGCATAACAACAATAATTGTGGTCATCAAAATTCAAACCCTACAAATGCTCAGCTTTGTCATTAATTAGCAATTTACTAATTTAGAAAAGGCTTAAAAATTTTGAAATAGTTATTCAATCAATAAGGAAATTGCTAACTAATAAAATGTTAAGCCCTAAACAATGGGTTGTTTAAAATTTTGCGCCATTATGTAGTTGATTAAGTCAGACATACGAGTATCTTTAAGTCGACCAAATTGTTAATTCTTGCCTTATAATAAGAAAAATGTACTGATCTCTAAATGAATCAATAACTTTAAACAAAAAAAAGCAATATCGTTTAAAATGTTTTTTTTTTATTTCACTATTTAAACAGCTCACGAATTGCATTACACTTGTTAACAGTTGACTCCATTCTACTATGATGCGCAGCTGTGAATAGTGTCTAATTTAACTAAACATCCATCAACGAAAAATTAGCATCAAGTACACTATGTATGTTTGTATAAAAATAAACATCATGTCATCGAGTAGAAATGTGAAGGAATATAATATTCTTTTACAACCAAATCGTACACTTTCCTGGAAATTAATTAAAACATATGCTCATCACTCAGGGCTATAAATCTGCCAGCCACAATTATCACATTTAATTCGACTATGCAACTGCAAGAGCATTCGGCTTCGAATCTAAAAAGGGGTGCACATGATTATTCTCCAAAAACAAGGCAAAATAATCCTAATTAGTGTATCACTTTCAAATTCTGAGGACTTCCTCCGACTTTCCTTCCATTCCATTTGTGTTTTTGATTTTTTAACTTCCAAGAACCGATAGCTCCCAATCCAGGACAAGTGTGATCAAATGCGTTATCATTTGAGATTCACAATCAAGTGAATCCTTCGCGAATTAATGAAGTCATACTCTGCGGGTTCCCGGGTGAAACTTAAATAGAAAATTCAGAAATAGTTTCGCATTGGTTGCACCCTCCAAACCGTCCCCAACCAAAGAAAATTCCACAGTTTTTCCTTAGCTACTGCTGCTGCCGTGCGCCATCAAGTTGACAAGGTTGAATAATTGCTAAAATTAATTGCTCGGCGCATCGCGGTCTTGAGAGGAATTTAATTGAGAAGGCTCATCCACTTATTGAATTTAGCTTGGTTTTTCCAACGACACCGGTGCTGTGACGCGGGGATATGCGAAGACTCATGAAATGAGATCTTTTGCACCTTTCTGTCGTAATTGTAATTATAACCGAAGCCGAACCCAACCGAACCGAAGCGAGAATAGCGACCAGCCTGGCCTTCCCCGAAACAATTCAATTTAAATGGAGCAAAACAGTGTCAAAATAATTAATACGTCCTCATTATAAATCATCACATTTCAGTGTTTGTCACCAAACACTCATAAATCTCGTCGTCGCTAGGTCGTCCCTTATTTGGTTTACGACTCGACTCTTTCCCCTCCGCCGAACGATCGACGGTTGTGGTTATACGTTAAACTTACGGTTGCCACGTTGGTCATTTATGACCAAATTTGGTCATTTTGTTTTCACTTGGTCACTAGGTCATTTTGTTATCCATCTGGTCACTTTTTTTGAAGCAGAAATAAAAAACTCGACATAGTTTTCATGTTCTCTAAAATTAAGCGCATTTTTTTTCATCGTCTGCGCGATGCTTGTGTTAAATTGAACGCATTGCATTATCCATCCACAACCACTAAATAGACGAGGGCTCAATGCAATTGCAAATTCATTTGAAAATTATTGACAGAGAGAAAGTTTAAAATATTTTTGTGTTTAAGCGTTTAATTATCTAGGTCTATTGCGCTTGTTGTTGGTTATTGTTAAAGACAAATCAAATCGATAGATAGGTAATAAGATATACAATATTATTAAATCTTCCTTGTAAAATTAAAACAACATTATTAAAAGTTTATTATTGTGACTTGAAAACCTCGTAAAAATCACGGAAATCCGGACAGAAGAAGATGAGCCCCAATCTTCCTTAGAGAACAGAGAAAATTATTTATCGGTTGAAGATGTTTTCAAATAAAGCTGAGGAATTTCTTAAAAAATCAAACCTCACAAGTTTTAACAAAAATGATATTAAAACAAATGCTAGACATTTTTTATTTAGAACTTTTTAAAAGAACTGCTACTAAGATTTGATCTCAATAGCAACAATCTTAGAAATTTGTCTTAAATAACATCTTAAAGTATCCTGTCGGATACCGAAGTTTCAATTTCGACACTGAGTGATTCACATTATAATCCTAACAATGAAATGGGAATATGCGAATTTTGGGAAAAAGTCAGTTGATTTAAAAATGCTCATTTAGTATTGCTTTACAAATTTAAATAACTTTATTTCCAACAAATACAAATAATTTATCAAATAATGCAGAAATTTTGTCCGGAGCGCTTCGAGGTTCATGGTTATAACTATCACTTTAAAAAAATTCAATCTCGAATGGATTTGTTGCAACACTATTCTTTTCCTATTTAGATTCTCTTCGCTGTCTTCATACTTTAGTTTTAAGAAACAAAACAATTGCAATCGGCCGGCGTTTCTTCAACTTATTTAATATTATATTTGGCGTTTTTCTTTTTAGCTCCGAGTAAAGAACTCATCTGTCAAGAAAAGATCTGTGTTTCTTTTTTAGCTCAGACACATTCAATCTCTCAACTCGTGTTTCTTTTTTAAATCATAGCTAAATCGGGGCATGAACCATAAGCTCAGAATAAAATGACCGATCAAACGGAGCAAAGTGCTGGGCGCGGCTAACTTTACTCATAATTTTAACAATAATCACTAAAGTAAAACCAATTAAAAACAACAATGAATTCGGAAAACGGAAGCTTTGGATTTGCTGGTAAATAAGTTTTAATAAAAACAATTGTAATAATATATGACAGTTCTGCGCTTAAGTTTATTTCAAAATTAAATCGGATATCTGACCATGCTCTACTCAGATCTAAATCGGTTTACTGAGGCTCTGCTCAGAGATCTGCTCGGAGATAAAAAAGAAAAACGACAATTATAAAGTTAATAAAGACTGGAGTTGTTTGCAAAAAGCTTAGCAAAAATCTAGTATTTTAACATACAAAAGTTTTATAGTTGTTTTGATTCTTTTTCGTATCAATAAACTGACAATTATTTCCTACATGTTTCAAAATAAAAAAAATGAACTTCTTTATAATTTGCTTTTTAAATACTTAAATTTACTAAGCAACTTTACTTTCTGTTTCTATAAGGATATAAGGATTTATTTTCGATCAACTTTTTCATAAAAAAAATTCTACGAAAAAAAAATCACTTTGGGCATACTAAATCAAATATAATAAATGTCAGTAAATTTCAAACATCTGACTTTGAAAATAAGATTCATTCAACTCCATTTGTGCAATTGACTGAAAATCAATATTATTCGTTCGGATGTCAAAGTATATAATATTCACTCGAGTGAATAGATATATTCTATCGGATTAGCTATTCATTCGAATTTCAAAATTATTATGAAGAAGTGGCGATCACATTGCCCTTAAAGTTTAAAGTAATTTAGTGAATTATTTGGTGCCTTTTAATTTATTTAATTATGGAAGTAATTTTCGAATTAACTTTTTATGATAATAAATGAAAAACCTATATCTAACCTTAATTTTCTGTGTATTACACAGTTTTCAGATTTTAATTATTTTGGTCACTTTTAACTGGTGTTGGTCCTTTTTATTTTAAATTTTGGTCACAAGTTTTATTTCCAGGTGGCAACCGTGGTTATACTTTTCTTTCTTCTCTCTCTATCTGGTTCTCTTGCCAGCACAATATTCATGGAATGGAAATTCAACACAACTCAAATAAATGACGAAGGATGCATGTCGGATAGGAGGAAAAATGGAAATGTCAGAAAATGTATCTCGACTCGCCCATTTGTGGTTTAGGCATTTAGTGCATTCCTCGACTATTTAATTACATGAAGTTTCGTAATCGTGGGCTTCTTTGATACTCCTACGGTATGGCCTATCCTCTCTTTAGATGAATTTCTTTTTTAGGTTTTTGCTTTTGAAAACTGAAGTTATAAATGAGTTCTCTCACACTCTGATATAGTTGATGTTGTTGTTTGTTTGCTTTGAATTGTACTGACCCTTTGGATTTACATGTTATTGGGGTTCTGATCTTTGACAAATATGCTCGAAATACGATACTTAAGATGATTAAATATGGCAATTACACAAGTTAAAACAAACATTGTATTATGGAAAGGTTTTGTCATATATGTAAGTACCATTAACATTGATCATTATAAAGCATTAATTATGCTGTTTTCGTTTGGTTGTTTAGAGTTACTGTTTTTCCACTACTGTTACTACTAAAGACGTTCGATTGGCTCGTCCGAGTAATGTTTTCAGAATATTTTCTTATTAAAACCAATTTTAATTAAACAAATTTTAAATTAAATCAAATTCTTCCTGAAGCACTTTACACTCTTCTAAAAGTACATATATTTAGAGAATAGCCTTTTTAGAGTAAGAAACGATTTCTCGGATCTCAAAGAAATAGTGGCTGGCAGTGGTGTATTTAAAGATTTGGCGCCCCGGGCCAATAAGTTTCGCCGCCCTATAAGTGAATTTAAAAAGAAAAGTTCTAATCATTCTCCGCTTAGCCCGGAACGGAGATAATTTGTTTCTTTTTTCTTAGAATGGAGGGTGAACGTTCTGCACTACAATTTGTGACTGCAGTGCAAAGGAACATACGCAATGCTATATCTGTATATGGAAAAGATTCCTTCAAATCTTTTTTGTTTAAAAAAGATTTTAAGCTCATTTTGTTGTTGGACGTTAAGACATTTTTAAAAGAACACATTCTTCTTCCAGATCACCCGCAAGATCAATTAAGTATAACTTTTCATACGCAGGTTTTGTCTCCTCAGTTGTTTAGGTACTGGTCAAATTTCGGTAAGAAGCCATTAACCTCGAAATGGTCACGTCCTCGTGGAAAAACTTCTACCTCGAGACACTCATCATTAGATTACTTCCTCCTGATTATTATATTTTGGTCGCTTCTGTAGTCTTCTGAGCATTTTTGCTTACCGGCCTCTTCAAATGCATTAAAAGATTCGCGTTTGCTTTCTACAAAAATGATGAGTGACTCGTAGGGTCGAGAAACTACTTCTACATCAGTTTTAACACCTTTCCAAAATTTTGGAAACTGTGTTAAATTGTTTAAATTTAGATCCGAAAAATTCCGATAATATAGCCCTTTCCAAGGATTTGAGTTAAGCTTCATTTTTTAGGAAAGCCTTTCTATGAGCATTACTTTAAATAGCTTCAAGAGCAGTTAATACCTGATACCAAACTTTATTAAGGCTGGAACAGGCATCGTCCCTCATTGACCATCGCGCATTTGATAGATTTTTTACAGTAACATTATCTGGCTTAGTCAAAAGGGATTGCAACAATTTTGCACATCCCGTTGTATTGCAGCAACCTGAAAAAATTCTGCAGCTTCAGTGCAAGATACAGCTGCCGATGATCCAACAAAGTTCAACGAATGTGCAGCGCAAGGTACGTACGGTGGATACTGGCATTTTTCTTTAATTTTAGCTTGTGCACCATTATACTTACTTGACTGTCATGAATCAAAGAAAACAAGATTACGACACTTCTTTTTTTGTCTTATTTTATTGACGTCACCAGAGATTAAAATCCATTAACCACGATCTGCAAACAAAAACAATTTGCGGATTTTTGATTTCTGGTGCCGTCTATAAAATAAGAAAAACAAAGAAGTGTCGTAATTTTGTTTTCTTTGATTCATGCTTGATTGTGAGATATGAGTAATTGAGCATGTGTAGTCTTCTTGTTTACATAATTCTCACAGTTGCACATTTTTTTTAAATTTAGCACTGACAAAGGGATGACAAAACGTAGCTAGAAACGAATGTCAGTCTAAAGCGGGGATGTTTTTTTTGACTTATACGTGCATGGGTGCTTTATCTCACGGGTCACTTTAATCTTTAACCTTTATTGACTATGCTCTTACACAACAAGAAATAACTTATAATTCTGTGATAGATAATAGTAAAAATAAATATATACAATTATATTGCTAAATTAAAAATATGCCTGAGTTACAACTTGAACTTAGATATCTCCACTTAGATTTAATTTCATATTGATTTAAAATGTTTGTTTTATATTCAATTTTTAATTTTAACTTTAAATTATATTATAATTATATAATAATAATTAGAAATAATAGATACAATTTTAATCTTAACTTGAAATTATATTACAAATTTAAATTTAATTTTTAATTACTTAATGTATAAAAAACATTGCAAACATAAGTAACTTATTTACAGATGTGAGGTTTTCTGCAACTGTGATTTTTCTAGCAGGAGAAAACTAAATGTCGCAATATGTATTTAACGTAAAACGTTTCAAAAGAATATCGCATTTTTTCAGGGCACTACATAATATGTCATTTGATCATCTTCTTTTTAAGTCACTTATCCTGATTTCGAATGTGATCCAAACAAATCAACCTAGTTATCTTTTCAACAAATTAAATTTTAGTAATTCAAGCAAAACTCGCCAACTTATTCTCTCCCGATTCTACTTTCGTTTCAATAAATATGATTCGCTACTAAAACCGATGCTCTTTTGCTTCCTAAAGAACGGATTACGGATCGATTCTCTTTTTGTGACTGGGTTTGTTGCTTGGCAGCTCTAAAAAACAAAATCTTCAATTCGTTAATGCATATGATTTGGTGTTTATCTTCTGATTCCGCCGCGTGGGAATTACTAAATCCAATTGTCCTTTCTTAATATGTGTTAAAAAGAAGTTTTTAGCAATGTTTTATTGTTTAATAATATTATGTGTACACTGCCACAAAATAAAAACTTGATTGTCAATACAACAATTGAGAAATCTTCAAAACAAATATTGTAGTGTGTAAGAATCTGTGTACACATCCGTTTTGAATCCGTCTCCAAAAAAAGATTCAATAGGGATCAGTTTTTCCAGAAAAAAATGGTTTAAATTTGAAACGAATCTGATTTTCAAAAAAAAATTGACGGCGGATCGATGTTTTTATTGAAACGAAATCGCAATAAGAAAAGACCCGAATTAGTCGATTCCTCGTCGTTCTCAGGAATTAGGACTGTCTTACGGCCATTATGGTGTATTTTGCATTTGGACTTACACCTACATCCGTATAAAGTCCAGCTCACACAACAACTGAAGAAACCAGCTGACCATTCACAACGTCGTAGATACGTCGAATGGGTGCTTGTACAACAGGCGGTGGACGGCGATTTTTCGAACAAAATTTTCTACAGCGACGAAGCACATTTCTCAATCGGTGGGTATGTTAATAAACAAAATTGTCGTATTTGGGGTTCTGAGAATCCTCAAGTAATTGAAGAGAGGCCATTACATCCGCGAAAAGTCACTGTTTGGGGCGCTCCTTGGTCCGGAGGTGTGATTGGACCTTACTTCTTCGAAAACAACGATGGAAGGACTGTCACCGTCAATTCGGAGCGTTATGGTCATATGATAACCGACTTTTTTTTGCCTGCTATTGAAGAATACGACTTGGAGAATATGTGGTTTTAACAAGACGGTGCCACATGCCACACAACTCGATCGAATATAGCTTTATTGCAAAAAACATTTCCTGGGCGGTTAATTTCTCGTCGTGGCAAAATCAACTGGCCACCAAGATCATGCGATTTGACACCGCTGGACTTTTTTGTGTGGGGCTACGCGAAATACCGTGTTTATGCAGATAAACCTTTAACTCTTGAGCACTTGAAAACCAACATTCGTTATGGCTGAGATACTGCCCAAATATGTGTCAAAAAGTGGTCGAAAATTACCTCAAAAGAATCGATGCTTGCAACAATTCGCGTGGTGGTCATTTAAATGATGTAGTGATTCACACATAAAGTCAACGTTTAAACTTTATAATAAAAAAGAAATATCATGAAAAAAACAATATTTTATATGTGCTTTATTTACGTTTACTTTTGAAACCGTAAAATTGATAACCCATTATATTAAAACTGTACAAATAAATAATTTAAAAAAAAAACAAAAGTTGAAAATATGGCCGGCTTGCGCCGCCGCCCCTCGTAGACTGCCTCCCCGCCACCATGGCCCTTTTGATGCTAGGGTAAATACAGCCTTGGTGGCTGGGGTACCATAAGGAAGTGTTGTAGTTCCAATATTGTACTTATTAATAACACGTGATGTAACTCAAACAGAAGACACCATCCTAGCCACGTTTGCTGCCGACAATGCAATTCTAGCAGTGGGCCAAACGATAAATGATTCTACGACTAAATTACAAAAAGCTATGAATAATGATTGGATAAAACCGTGGCGGATACCGCTCAACGAAGTAAAATCAGTCCATGTAGATTTTACGTATACACAAATTAATAGATTAGCGGTATTTGTTAATACGGTTCAAGTTCCGTTTGCTAATGAAGCAAAATATCCCGGAATGACTCTAGACGCGAAATTAGAATGGAAATCACATGTTAAAAAGAAGTGCGAAGAGTTAAATAACAAACTCAGAGATATGTACCTACTGGTTGCTCGGGAAACACTCGAAGCTCAGTATCGAAAACAAGCTAATTTTGTACAGGCAGGTGCTTAAGCCTGTCTGGTTCATAGAACCGTGAGTATTATTGTTGAGTAGTTTTAGGGGAGGAGAGAAAGTAGCTATTTCAATAGACCTTTTTCTATACAAATTAAAATAAAATAACGGCAGGCATGAAACATTGCGACGGTTATTCAAGAGATGCAATTGTTTCAGTTGTTACTCTATCACCTATCATTTTTGGATTCTATCCAAGAGACTTAACAGAAAGTTAACAACAACTATTTCGTACGTTAAAATTTCACAGATAAATTACATGTGCAGTAATGAACAAAAATTGTTCGTTGTGATTAATACTGTTCTATATTATTCTATTTAATTTAATTTAATTTTTTCTCTGGATCCAGATAATCCCATGACACATAAGCATTGCATTATGTTCATGTTTAGAAACGGAAATGGTTCTATATTTTAAATTAATTATTATATAAATTTTATTACATTATACCCGCCTTAATTAACCAAAAAAAAAACTAACAACCTTAGCAACCCACTCTTTAAGAATATAAGAACTTGACAATAAAAAAAACCAATTAACCCTTTGAACATTTGTTTTTTTTTTTTTTGAAAATAAAATTATATCCATTATAAAAATCGTTAAAATCTGCTAAAATATTATTTATCTCCCACATGAAATGAATATTTACATCGAGTATTTTTTCGTTTTTTATTTATGTTCACCTATTATTCAAAATATATATAAAAAAAACTGTAAATGACTTATAGGCCATATGGAAATGGATGCTCCTTTGCTCTGTGACACTGCCCAATAATTGACATTTGAATCTCCATCTGGGCATGTTCCATGTGTCACAAAAACACGATTCATAATCATCTCTATGACACTTTCTGCGACAACAACAATAACTATTTCTAACTCCGTCAGCATACAGTGGGGCAAACAACTAGAAAATGTTGGAATTAAATTATTAAATTAAATTAAATAAGAAATCACACCCAGTCGGACGAACTTGCGTGCAATTAATACATAAATTATAAATAAAGTTATTTAGAGGAAAAAAATAAATTAAAATAAATTTAATTAATTTTAAGCCCAACCATTGACATGCTAGATATGAACTGCTAGGAGCCAACTTCACGTTGGATATCTCCGCAGCTAGGACCAAACGAGCGCCACCCAGCTCATCAAGTCATACCATGTTTAAAGGATATATATATTTACCAAAAAATGGTAAACTTTTCAGCATAATTTTTTTGTGAGAAAGCTTAGCATCTGAATTTGGTTAATGTGGAAAATTTTCGACGTTGTATGAGTCACAATCTTGGTATAACCATCTCTCTTTCTCGTATTATTGTTGGCAGACATTTTAATTGAGATTAATAACACACCGTTATTAGTGAAGTTAAAATAAAGAACTTATTTAATTAGAAAACTAAAATTAGATTTTTATTTGTTTTATTTCGAAAAGCAATCTCTTTCATAAAATGAAACAAAAAAGCAATTTTTCTTATAGTCCCCCAGCACTACAGCATTTGTTGACTTTCTATAAACAATAGATGCCAGCACTTATCTTTTACAAAATACAAATAGATGGCCCTAGTTTCTTTGTCTGTTGACTAAATATGGTGGACATGCCAATAGTGGCAATATATGGCTTTTGAAAGTAATATTTTTGTTTGATTATTTGCTCCGAGTGGCGTGAAGATCGTTCTCCCCGTTTTCAATGGAGCTTTTGTATGGAAATGACAAGTCCATATCTAGTATGTCGATGAGCTCAACTCTAGTTAAATCAGTCGTCTTGTTGTCAGTCCTTGTATAACTTTGATTTAATTTTAAATACATTAAACAACTCTTCTAATTAAAGTATATACCTTTAGTAACAAAATTAATATGTAAATATTGCTTGCGCTTTCTTCGAATATATATACCTTTAGTGCTACGTTAATCAAACCTATGTTAAACACACCTTATTTTGATAGATAGAGTAATAGATCAGAACGAAAATTGAACATAAACAAAAGAACACTAAATAAATCATAATGATAAATTTATAAAAGCTCAGATAAGATTTTTAAAATTTCAGAACAGATTTTCATATAAGGGGTGTTTTTTTAAGACGTGTGATTTTCAAGAAGAAATAAAATGCATACAATTTAATACTATGGCCCAGAATTTAGCTTTAATATAAAGATATGGGTTTGCCATTACATTTTAAAAATGATTTCGGGCAAGTGGCCTCAGAGAGGATATTCCCCGTATGTCAGCAATAATGTGCCGAATATTCTCTTCCAAGGCGTCAATCGTATCGGGCTTATCTGCGTAGACAAGTGACTTTACATAACCCTACATAACCTTACCCTAAAATAGTACAGCGCTGTTAAATCGCACGATCTTGGAGACCACGCCACAGGCCCACGACTCGAGATAATGCGCTCACCAAAAGTTCCCTTCAATTAATTGATTGTTGCGTTGGCTCTATGGCATGTAGCGCCGTCTTGTTGAAACCAAAGGTCGCCCACATAAACATCCTCCAAAAATCCCTATGAAATGCCAAACCAAACTGAGCATAAATCAAGTTACAGCTGTCAAAAAGACCAACTTCGAAAAATATATTGCCAGATTGAAAACCACACGTCTAATAAAAAACACCCGTTATAATTCGTTTCAGACAAATCGTCAAACAAGAAAAATTCGCTGAATTACCAATCGGCTTTCAAGTACATTTTTGAAAAAAAACTTGAATAAAATTCAAGGTCCTTAATTTTTTCGACGGATTTGCTCGAACTTTACATATTTTTGGTTTTCTAAAAACCGCAAAATCTTCAAAAATGTTATAATATTCTTCTTCAAAAAACATTTTCATGTCCTTTGATGTTATAAAATGTCAAACTTCAAGTAAATAAAGTATAACTTAAGAAAGATAAAGAAGCATTTTGCTCTGTTTAGATAACTTCTTTAACGTTAAATTTTACTTTTTGTCATTTAAAATTATCAAAAAGTCGATTCCCATTTTAAAACAAATTTTTAAAGTTAACTTTTATTTTAAGACTTATTTAGAGTTAGGTTTAAGTGTTTCAAATTTTGCCCTACTTTGTATAAAAAAAAGTCGATTTTCTAATTTTAAAATTCAGTATTGCTTGTACTATTTTAAAGTAGCCACCCTTAATGAAAAGCCTCATATTCTATATAAATTTTGTTATTCTTTTTTATTCCAATTTAAAGACTATTCGATTCCACTGTTTTTTAACAACGCACGGCCGGCCGGCGCTAGCTAAGATGCAGATTCAGATAGATTTTTTTTTGTTTCAATCATTTAATGTTTTTGTTTTTCTATGATCACCGCAACATCCAATCCCAACAGATGTGACATTTTAATCGGCCCTAAACGGGATGCTGATGCATATAAGGTTGAAATATCATCAAGATTAATGCCGTGTGGAAAATCATAAATTAATTAGAGAGCTCACTCCAGCGAGTGATGTTTGTTTTTGTCTATGGTGATGGTGATGCTGATCCGACACGAATTAGTGGCATTTAGCTGCGATTTATCGTTCAAAGTGTTGCATTTGATATTTATGACATCGAATGGAAAATGTCTATGACTATATTTTGTGCTGCCAGATTCAGGGGGCATGAAGATACTTCCGAGATGAAACGGCTTACAGGTGGTGTCATCGTTGAATTTAATTGGGTTGTAGGTTTTATTTTTTTAAATTAGTTTAGTTTAAAAAAATAGAAGTGTGTTTGTATTTAAGGTAATATATGGTTTTATCAATACACCCATATATTGTTAAATTACATCAAGGATTCCATAATTTTATTTTCAGTAGCAATTAGGATGCATGGCGCCGCACCGCTACCGCGAGGATATTGAAAGAATTTTTGACACATTTTGTCTACATTCCTCATGAGTTTTGGAATAATGTAAATATCAGTGTATTGATTATATCCTTGGAGGATGAACCGGAAGATGATGGCGCCACAACGGACACACTGCTCAAAACGAAAATATGCTGCTCATTTAAAGAAATTCTGAATTGACAACAAAATAACAAAAATTACTTATGGTATAATTATGCCATTAATGCACTATCAATTATTATTGTTCGCTCAGAAAAGATAATTTTAGAGGTTCCACATCTCTTCGTTGATATAAATTACGTAGGCTATGCGATTATATTATTTATATTGGTAAGTAGTCTTTTTCGGTTTGTTAACATTAAAAGTTTTTTTGAGTGCTTAATGGTAAAATCCTGTGAATTTGGCAGCAAAAAGTGGTCAATTCCTCAACAGGGGAAGCGAATGTATGTGATCGCTGCCTATGCACCGGAAACACCTCAGTCCACACAGTTTATAACAGAGCTTGAAAAGCTTTTTGAATGCTTAAGATTGAGCTCGGAAGAAAACTACTACATATTGGCTGGTGATTTGAATACCAAACATATAGATTGGGGAAATCAAATACAAAATCCTCGTGGTAACCATCTGTATAATTGGATGGGTCGGTACAACCTGGAGTATCGCATTGAACTTCTCGCTACAGACAGGCCATCGTTTCCAAGAAGCGATGCCTATCTGGATCTATTGTTGAATTTAAAAATTGTTTAAGAACGATCGAGTACGACAGTGACCACTGCGGACTCGCCACCGTAATACAACTTCCGAACTCGCTTATGGAGTTGGAGGAGTATGTACCGGTGCATACTTACAATTACAGTAAGGTGCGCTGGCCACGCTTCTCGAACGTCTTATTGAGCGAATTAGGATCAAATGGTATATCCCCACCAAATGACAGGAACGTGACAAATACTGAAATTGACAGATACTTAGAACAAATGGACGAAACAATTCAACGAACAATGAACAGGACAATACCGAAATACAAAGAACGTAACGCAACTGACATGTACCGTAACGCGACAATTGATGCATTACACAGACAAAAAAGTGGCTTACTGACAAGACTAAAACGCTTGTACAGACGGTTTTCTGACACACGAGATCTGGAGATAAGGACACTGAAGTCGTCCATCAAAAACATCAACCAATTGATGAAGGAAAATTATAGGTTGTCCATTAATTTGTTTTGGGACAACAAAATTCGGGCCGTGAACGCTACCGACCCGAGTATGTTCCCACAAATTAATAAGATATTCAGAAGAAAAGATCAAAACGACCTTCCGTGTCTTAAGCTCCAGAGGACGACACAAAACAGAGACGTACTGCTGACAGCAGGCATAGACCCAGATGACGCCGTCTTGGACGATGACCTCTTCATAATCGAAGATCCACAGGAGAAGGTGGAGGCTGTGGGGGCTGCTTTCCAGCAAGTGTACAAGGTGAATGCTAGCATTCGCCCGAATCATGACCTGGAGAACAGAGCTCTGCTTCATCACTTATGGCTCCGAAACGATATAAGCGAATGGCGATCTAAGAACCCTGGTTTTACCGGGTTTAATGATGAAGATTTGGCAAACGCCATAATCGCCGACCGAAATGGGCCCAGTCCCCTGTTAATTTCGAAGAATGAGCTCCAGCTCATCTTCGATTCATTAAAGAAAAAGAAGTCTGCAGGAGTCGATGGTATATCCAACGTTGTACTACGACATTTGCCTCAAGAAGCAGTTGACATTTATACCACACTATTTAACAACGCGCTGAATAATGCATATTATCCAGTGCGGTGGAAGACAGCTGTGGTGCACCCTCTCCCAAAAAAGGGAAAGGACAACTCCAATCCGGCGAATCTCCGGTCGATAAGTCTTCTTCCGAGCATCAGCAAAGTATTTGAAAAGGTTATTAATAGAGCCCTGTTCAAGTGGGCGGAGAACAAAAATATCATCCCGGATAATCAGTTCGGTTTTAAGGCGGGACATGACACAATTCATGCCGCGTCTAAACTAGTTTCTGATATCCAATGGAACAAAACTAAAAAGCAGTGTACGGGTGCCTGTCTGGTTGATTTGGAGAAGGCCTTCGACACCGTATGGTTAGAAGGTCTCTATCTAAAGCTAACCAGACTAGGTATAAGTAAACCTCTATTGTATATGCTTTATGACATGCTAAATGGTAGAAAGTTTGTTGTCAAGAGTGACAATGTAACTTCTACCGCAATTTTTAATATTAATAATGGTCTTCAGCAGGGAGCGGTTAACTCGCCGATTCTATTCAGCATTTACACCAGCGATCTGATAGGTAGTCTAACTCAGGCAATTGCGTACGCCGACGATCTAATTGCGTACAGAACAGCTAATACAGTTGAGGTCATCATAAGTCTCTTGCAGAGTGACTTCGACAAGATTCAGCGATATTGTGATGACTGGAAGTTGAAAATCAAGGCAATGTCTTAGACGTTGCCTTGGATTACACAGAACACCAGAGTCGGAGTACACAAGATATTATTCCAACCAGGTTCTATACAACGGAGCCAACATATACAGAATAGATAATTTTTTGTTCAAGCTGATTCGGGGTCACGTTGCAAGAGCGATGTCCTCAACTAACAGCTTAATTTTTGGGGCTTATTACCCCAATAACGAATATTTTGAGAGTGCGCGGTTAAGTGGTTTTATCCCTCCCGAGGCATTCCTCTATTTAGACAGTCGAGGGCTGATACAGGATGGAGGGGCGGTTCCGCTCATCTACCACGTCAACCGGAAAACTGTGGATAGGCGACTCCTGTATGGTCGAGACGTCATCGCTCAAGGTGGAGAAGAGCGCCTTCGGTTCAGTAGGACTGTGTCCGATCGGGACCGGAGGGATAGGGCGAAACAGGAGAACCAGTTCTGTTGGCTCTCTGAACAGCATCGTGATATATAAAGTCGATGAAGATGATATATCTTGGCCGACTTACATAGATTTAGGGCATTAGGTATAGGGAACAGTCAGGGTGGCACCAAAAAAAAAAAAAATTAAAAATATGTATGTATGCGGGGCATACGTGCATGTAACTGCGTGTCTGTACATGTATGTGCGTACGTATATGTATGTGCGTATGTACATGTATGGGTGGGTTGCATGCTGCTGTGTGTCTGCATGCATATAAAAAATAAACAAAAAAAAAATTAAAAAACGAAAAAAATGCTGCTGTGGCTGTTCTAGTTTTTAAGTAGTTTGAAGTATTATTAGGTATTTTAAGTAGTTTTAATTATTTTTAATATATATTAAGGTTTAGTTTATAAGTAAAAAAAAAAAAAAAAAAAAAAAAAAAAAGTGGTCAATGCCTACAAGCATTCGTTTTAAAAGGCGTCTTTTTTCAAAGCATAAACAAAATTGAACGAAAAAATCATAAATCGTCAACATAAGAGCAGCTATAAGCGCTGAGAATTTTAGGAGCTTAATGTGTAATACCAGATTAAACCAGCATTAGCAACAGCGCCAGCGGCCGCCATTATTTTGGAACCAATGTATTTCAATTGTTCACGCCAGACCAGTGCCAGCCGTGGTGCGATAGTTATGTGCTCGCCTGTCAATCCGTGGTCGCAGGTTCGATTCCTGCCGTTGTCTATGTCTTCTTATATTCCATTAAAAACCAATTCTAAAAATTGTCATGAAATGAGTTGATGGTTTACTCATTACATGCTGTTCAGGCATAACACTCACAACATGTGATTGAGTAAACTATTTATGAATTTGACAGCGAAATAAAATAAAATAATGCGAATTATAAGAGACATAAATAAATAAAACACGGTAATTTTCTCCGCATTAGTTCCGCCGCCATCCCTGGAGATAAAATCTGAGACAACAACCACCATCTCAATACATCGCGCCACACATCTTTTTATCATTCTTTCTTTTCTTTCACCTGTTGGAACTGACGGTGCTAATGGCAATGTTGTTGAGGGCAAGTTTTGCATTTAAAAAAAATCGATCTCGAGATTTTAATCAAAGTTGACATTACGATGATAGAGAACAACAAAAAAGTGGGCCCCGCAACTCCGTCTGCCTGTTTGTCTATATGTAGAACGACCTACAGCCTAAGCGGCTGTACCGATTTTGTTCAAACTTGGTGCTTAGGCGTTTTAGATAATTGTCCAAAATATATTTTTGAATCGTTGTTTTACCCCCAAAAATAACGGTACTTGCCATACAAATTTGTCTACCATCTGAATTATCTCGAATACGGCTCTAACGATTTTGATTAATATTGTTGCGTGTACTACTTTATGTATGGTCTACATTTTGCCCAACATTTTTTTTTTAATATTTTGTTATTAACGGTACCTGTCATACAGCCATTTTATTGATTTTCGACTTTCTCATAAACGACTCAACGGATTTCGATCAAAGTTTTAAAACAGGAGATTCTTCGATTTTTGAAAAACGATTTTCGAACGATCACGATTTTTTTTTGAAATTTAGTTTTTGAATTTATATTATTAAATATTTAAAACAAATATACCAATTTTTTTGTATGAATTTGTATATATAAGAAATTAAGTGAAAAACGACTATCAAAATATATTTAGCAGATTCTATTAAGAATCCTTTCCATATAATATGATCGAACATAAGAGCAAGTACGTGCGATCCGCAGTCGTCCATTTTATTTTATTACTGGTTAAATCTGTTTCACTCATAACTCTTATTCCGGCGAAAAATATGTCATCGAAATGAATTACCCCTTTGTTATTGATAGGATGTATATTAAAAATTTAATTCAATGGCGTAGCCAATTCCCGAAGAAGTTTTATAACAAATTCTTTTTCCTCTTACAAAAAAAAATCGTTATCACTTGACACCAGTGTTCGTCAAATCTGTTTCCAGACTTAAAAATTCAGTAGTCTTAGACCGAAGAGGGCGTAAAACATTTTGCTTACCTGACAATTAATACCCAAGAAATTTTTATATGCAGGAAAGGTTTGTGTGTCATATCATAACCTTTGTTACAAAACACAAAAGACTTAAAAAACATCTTCTGTTGCGATGAGTATTTTTTGGCAAGAAATTTTGTTAATCAAAATAAATAAATTTAGAAGTACTTAAATAAAAATTTATTGGTTCGAACAGAAAAATAAATGTTTTTGACGTTTACAAAGTGGAAGGAAATTGTTCTCATAACCCGATCCAGTTTTCGCATGGTGTTTCATTATCAGATAATTTCATCCACGCTCTTCAAAATTAGATAAGTTGCCCATATGTATCCAAATCAAGTCTGGAATAGATTTATTATTATTAGACTTTAACTTACTTGCTTATCCGGCTCCCGATCCATGGAGGGTCGCTGCCTGACATATTGCGGTCTTCCATCGGCTGCGGTCCCTCGCACACTCCCTCCAGTCGTCGGCTCCAAGCGCTCTTGCGTCTGTAACCGTCTGGTAACTGTAACGGAGGTTCGGTCTTCCTGGTCGTCTCGAACCTGGGGGCTGGGATTCGAAGATTTTCTTGCTGGAGCGTTGTTGTCCATTCGCTCGATGTGGCCGAGCCAGTGTAGTCGACGCGCTTTGAATTCTTGGACTACACCCACATCTTGGTACAGCTCGTACAATTCTCGATTGAATCTTCTCCTCCACTCGCCCTCTTCGCGTATAGGACCAAATATCCTCCGACGAATTCTTCTCTCGAAAGTGCCCAGTATCAATTCCGCTTTTTTACTTATGATCCAGCACTCGGCGCCGCGCCGCGCCGTAGAGTAGAACTGATAAAATTCGTGTTTTGTATAGCGTGCCCTTTTGTCTTTTGAGAAAAGAGTTATGAACCCATTTGTGTGGCCAAACCGAATTAGCAGCGGTTCGCTAGGGTAATTCTTCGTCAGATTTCCACTAAAGTGTCGTTCGTGGAATTGATATTTGTCCCGAGGTAGGAGGACTCCTTGACTACCTCAAAATTACTGCTACCAACAGTGACGTTTTGCCCTGGGCGATGGACAGATGAGGCTTTGTTTGTGAATAGCATATACTTGGTTTTGTCCTCATTCACTTCAAGACTAACGCATTTGGCCTGTTCATCAATAGCTGTGAATTCTTCAAGTACAGCTCGCTTGGAGCGGCCGATGATATCGATGTCGTCCGCATAACCAAGCAGTTGCGAAGACCTGTTGAAGATAGTGCCTTCCAGGTTTACACCACTCTTGCGTACTATCTACTCCAGGACTATGTTGAAGAAGTCACATGTTAGCGCATCTCCTTGTCTGAAGCCTGAACACGTCTGGTTACCCACGTCACGTTACCCATTTTTACGTTGCACCGCGTATTGTGTAAAGTCATGCGGCATAGCTGGATCAGATTTTTCGGGATCCCGAATTCCGACATCGCCAATAGAAGCTCTTGGCGACTTATGCCATCATATGAGGCTTTGAAGTCGATGGAAAGATGGTGCGTTTTGACTTGAAATTCGTTGGCCTTTTCTAGGATTTGCCTCAATGTGAAGATTTGGTCTAACGTTGATCTGCCTGGCCTGAAGCCACACTGGTACGTGTCGATGGTTGAAGAAAGGTTTTAGATGCTCACATATTACGTTGGAAAGGATCTTGTAGGCAGCATTAAGCAGGGATATGCCTCTGTATTAGACTTTTAGGACGTTGTTAATCCAATTTGAAATTGTAAGATTTCGTAGTGTAAGGTATTCAATATTTTCAGAAAATTTCTTCATCGTGAGAAATTCATAAAAAAATAATAAAAATAAAAATTAAAAAATACATAAAACGTACCACCATCTCAAAAAAAAAGTTTGGGAAAGTTATAAATTTGATTATAATATAATGATTTTAAGTTCTCTGGAATTAACACGATCAAAGTAAGTTTTAACTTACTATATTTTCAAACTTTGGTAAAAAATCTACTAATCGTGTGAACTGCCAATTAGCATTATGTATATGCTATTTCGATTGGAAATCCAGAAGCATTTAAAATGCATGTAAACTCTTTTGTTCTATTGGAATTTGAATGACAGTTCTTGATAGAGAATCACAATTCCATTGGGCAAACAATTAATTATTATTTTTGATTATGAATCAATTCAGCATATTCTCTAGTTAGCACAGATATTAGTTTGTATCGTTTCGTCATGGTCGTCGGGTCTGAAAAATGGCGAATACTGTTTGTGCTGCAACTTATCAATGCGTTGACAATTGAAAAAAATGTGGAATGCAATCATTTAGAAAAAGGTGTGACAAAATTCAGCACTTTTAAGTTGACACAACACCGTCAAACTATTTGTGTTCATGTTTACGCCGTAAATTTTATCGTGCAAAATTCACCATAAACAACACAGACATACGTTGCCGATCAAGAAAAATAAAAAAAATAAATTGAATTCACGCAGACGACCCGACGCCGCGCCGGCCGACGCTAGGGTCGCTTCAAACAGTAGACATGGCTACAAACGATATAGACTTAGAATGGTGGGTTTTTTAAAGAATATTTAAGCTAAATTTAAAAATTAGCTTTAGCTGTCACTGTAAAATTTGACAATTTCTTCTTTCGAATTCCAAACAACCATTTCAAATCGATTTCAGATCGATTTTTTTGTTTGTTGTAGGGAACATGCAAAAAATAATTTGTGTGTAAAGTCTATGAACTCTTGCTTAAAAGGCAAGATTTGTTTTGACAGATTTTGCTCAGAAATAATTCGATTTCCTTCAGAATAAAATCAAAAGTTTGTAAGTTTGGAATTCGACATTAGTCGCACATAACTATATCTACGAATGTGAAGTTTCTTAGTTTTTCTGATTACGAATTACGACCACTTTCCATCCATTTCGTAGAGATTCTTCATAAGATTCTATATATTTAAGTATTTCATAATTAAATCCAAGAAATATCTAGACTATTTTCCCAAAATAATAAATTGTAATTTACAACCATTTCTTACTACAAACATTTTTGAAAAGCTATATTGATTCGGTATAAATATACATATTTTTCTAGTAGTACTTTTCAAGTTTCTATTCTCTGATTGGCTAGCTGTCAAAAAATGTCCCTCCATCTAAGCGGCCTCTTATTAATTGAAAACCTAGTAAACAAATATTTCCCTTCATTTCAAGTTAACTGTATTTATGTCGTTGTTACTTATTGTATATCCAGTTCAACTTTATATTAATTGTTTCTGTATTGAGGGTAAAACCCAGATAAACCTCAGAAACCAGATAATGTTATCTCCGCAGAAATGAACTGTCAAAGTTTGTATGGGAAAAATTTTCTACAAATCAGATAAAATTATTTCAATGAACATCAGATTATTTCCCACATTTAAGCAAGTATTTTTAAGGGGGTATTCATGCAAACGTCTGGCGGAAAATTATATCTTTCTGCAGAGCGGGAAATTATCTCGTTGCATGAATACCCTTATTATATTCCTGTTCGAACTACAACAGTTTTTTTTTTTATAATCTTGAGGATAATGAAGAAATCTTTTAATGTACATAATGTACATATGTATATCGAATTAAAAGAATTTTATTAATTTTAGCTATATCACAACAAATATGGAATTCGTTTTGGCAAGAATAGTTAAAGTATAATTCAAATGAGATCTGAGTGTTTGTAGTGTTAGTTAAAAGAGTTTTTGATTCATTGAAATCTGTAAGCTATTACGCATTACGTATCTGTAAACTAGATTCAGAATCAACAAAAAAAAATGTTTCCCCGGAAGGTTTTAATTGTAAAATTACGTGTTTTGACAGATTTTTATCAAAAAAGAATTGAATCTTAGCACCAATGGATAACCACATTATTCGTCGCGATTAATGTCTGATTTTGAGGTAAGTCAGTGGTGAATAATTAATTCGTTAAAGTGTGCATGGTATAAGTGAAACGCGAATAGAGTGACATTTCGTAACAATCATAAGTTAGCATTTCAACGACGACCAATTTGTTTTCGCAAACAAAAAAACTAATTAATGCAAATTATATTTCTTTCAATTTTTTTAGAATTTGGCTTAATATCCCAAATATTTCCTAAATGAATCATTTGAAGTGGAGTTTCAAGTTTGAGAAGTAAAAACTTAACTAGTTTTCTTAGGGCCAGTTTCACACTTTATCCCTCAGTGCCATCTGCCCCATTAACTTCACTCAGGGTAAGATTTCAATTTCACACAACCCTAGTTGAAAGGGGCCTTAAGTGATCATTGTTACGCACTTAATAGCTACTTAAATATTTGAAGTCCCTGTCATCAAAAAATATCCTTGTCATTTTGGTTTTGTGCAGAAAATAAAACAAATAAATGCAATCATTTGTTTGTATTTTTTCCTCAAGGTTTTTTAATTCCGGAGGCTCAAGAATTCACTACGGGTATTGAATTCGCCCTCTATTTTTTTTCTATGCCCTTAGTTTTGCTTCGTTGGTAACTGTGTCCGTTTGCTTGCACTCAATTATATTTTTCATTCATTTACCACTTCAATTAATATATTTATTTCCCTTTCAATAAAATTTTAGGAATCTTCTCATTTTGAATAAAAGTTTAAGTATAACGTCAAAAAAAACAAGGGTTGCCACCGTCTGGAGTAATTTTAAGCGACTGTTATATAGAAAAGTAACCTAAGTACCACTTATCGTTTGACGTTTACTCAAACTCAGGGCGAACTTAAGTGTGTACTCTGAAACTGGCCCTTAGTCAAACTTGTGTTCTGAACATGAACAATGTTATGCTAAGTTTTCACCTAAAGATAATCCGGTGACAAGATTAAAAATTAATCTTCAAGTATTTTCACCAGTGAAAAAAAGATTAGTTTGACGTTTTCACTATGAATTGTCATTTAAAAGTCAATACAACAAGACAAAAACAAAATAATTGGGAAGAAGAATAATAATTTCGGTGCAGTAAGCAAATTTAATTTCAATAAATAAAAATGAATAATACGTAACTTTAAAATATTGTTATCCCAACATCTTGCAGCATATAGATATATTTACAATAATACTGTAATCGCCTTTGCACGGTTTTCGTTTTTATATATTTGGGAAGAACAACTTCAAAGTATTAATGTAGGATAGCTAAAACATTTTTCATTACAAATTCGAGGCACGGACCGCTTTGGTCTTTGTAGCTTTATTGCATTTTTTATTTTTATACTTATTTATAAACAATAACAGAATTTGAAGGCAACGACAAATTATACCAGGCAAAAACAAATTAAATAATGTTGGACAGTTTTTTTTTGCTGAATGTCAGTAGAGAAAATATGACAGTAGTATAGGCGCGTTCTATGAAATAAGGTTTGTTTCCTTTGAGAATATTTTACTTGGAAGAAAATTTAATGAGATTAATTTCTAATTTTCATTTAAGGAGATTAAAATTTGTATGGGAAATCTTCAAGATTTAGAAGATTTCAAAGAGGATTTATGGTTAATCCACTTAAATCTGGATTAAGTGGTAGGTGAAAACGTAGTATTATACGATTGCTCAACACAACACAGCTGTTTGGTACTGCAACAGTTGGCCAAATTTATACTTGTGCGAAAAGAATGTTTGACATTTCAGGTGTCAAAGCATATCGATGAAGGTTTATATAAGATTGAATAATGTCGAATTACAAACAACCAAACATTAGATAATTCTTTGAACACAATCGGATTATCTATAAACAAAATGTGTCAAAAAAAAAACAGATCCTGCATTTCACATAGACTTCACACGCACACTAATTTTTGCAAATTTCTTAAAACCAATCAAAAAATCAATCTGAAATCGGTTTGAAATGGTTGTTTGGAATTCGACATAAGTGTTGTTCAAGCTATCTACAATTTCCCGTATTTAAGCTGCCATCTCTTTTGACAGAAAGATATATAGCCTCATTTTGAGTAAGCAATATCGTACATATACAGCTATTGGGGTTGTAGCAGTTCCAACTCCACTTCCACTTTATTGTCTTTAGACAAGGCAGTGAAAAAATTTCGTCAAAGCTGAATTTTATTGTTCTTCAAAAGTCCTGAAGATTTTGACCGAGGTGAGGACGTGTTGTACACTTTGAACAGCTGTAAATAAAAGACCAATATTAACGTACAGATCTCGTTAAGGGCTCATTCATTATATAATTGAAAGGTCTAAAAGACTAATTGATATGTGGGCTCGATAGTTGGGCTCATCAGTTAGATGCTATCGTACCTTTTTAAGACGCAATATTTTTGGTCGATGTCTACCGACTTACACAGGTCATTTGGTTGAAAGATTATTTTTTTTATGTAGAATTACATAACTCAATTTTTATTTAACTTTAAGGAAACAAAATGGTATACATATGTACATGTATACAATGTATGAACATATGTTGTAAAATTATTTTTTAAAATATTTGTTAATCATTTCGAAATATTAACAAAATAACATTTTCAACTGTTTCGAACTAATTAAAAATCTCCGGCTCGGAGGGGCGGCGGATGCTGATGGCATTTCTACGTTAATGAACACTTAGCACCCATAAACTATATCATTAAAATATAAATTATTAAATCATAATTCTTGAATCATTCCCAAAGAACCATATATTCAATTCATTTTCCCCCTGTCCCAATATTTCTTTGCCCCACCATCCTTTCTCTTTGTGGAAGTACGTACATACATATATGAAGAAAACTAAAATAACCAACTAATTTGAGACGACATTTTCATCGTTCAATGTGTGAATTATTTGGCTTGTAGCCAAACCAATGCAATGCTTAAGAATAAGCAACGAGATCCTAACGACATCAGACGGATTCACGCCTGTGTTTCACGTATTAACCGGGTATATATTCCTGTGTATGTATATGAAGTCGAACTCGTTTACCCGAAAGATTGTCTACAAATTAAAGTTAATTAGAGAGCAATGCTGTGATGGCTGATGGGTTACACTTTTCTCGAGAAACTCATCATTGTCAAGCGTATTTAATTTAATATTCAAATTTGCCGAGTGCTGAATTATTTCCACAAATGAAAATGACATCTTAATTTTCTTAATTGCAGATAATGAATATTTGCGAATTGCCAAGCGTAGATATACCTGGCACTCCGCGAATGTAGGTATGTAACTTTATGAGCACGAAAAAACATAGGTGATTCTTATTGGTAGGTACAGGTATTTAAAATGTTTATAAATTACGAAAAAAGTTGTAAATAGAAGAGATAGACTATATAGACTATAGCAATTTGGATAATTTAGCGATTGTGGTTTAATTTCTTTTATAGCCTATAGACAAAAAGATATCGCTCAGATTCTCTCTTCAGACTCTATAGCAACTCCTAGTGTGCTAGGCGTCCGAGGTCGAATTTCTTCTTCTGGATGTTATCAATTTCTAGTTAAAATTCGTAACGCTGTCCTTTCGTAGAGATTAAAGTTTCCAAATAAACCGCTTTAAAGTCTCCTCGTATAAAACCTTGACAAAACTCTTCGGAAAAATTAAATGCACATCACTAAATGTTTTTTTTCCAGAGCGCGACACTGAGCTGTCATACAAAGTTCTTTTTCAGACACCTCTGAGATCTCAGCTTGTACAGGGTGGCGCACGTATCGTGCTACAATAAGAAATTTAAATAACTTTTATTTTAATCGATGTATTTCATTAATTTTTTTTTATTGGATTAAAAATTTTATTTTATTTTAAATAACTAATGGTTTTTAAAGATGATAGACTGCAAATGACCTCCACGCTCATCCACGTATATGCGGCACCTGATCAGAAAATTGTTCATTACGACCTGAAGGGTTGAAATTGGGATCGCCTCAATTATTGTGTTAATGGACTGGACCTTCAACATCTTTAAGTAACTGTCCCCATTGACAGTTTGTGTTACACCGTTTTCTTCAAAGAAGTATGGCCCGACAATGCACCTTGATGAAACATTGCCGTTTAAGTCATAATGGGCCTCATCAGACATGAACAAACAATTTATCAATGTGTTTTCTTTTTCGGCCATTGCTATAATTTTTCGGCAAAATTCCAGGCGAACAGGCAAATCCTGAGGGTTTAACTTGCTTGTAATTTGGACTTTGAACGGAAACAAGTTTAAGTCATCATGAAATATCCGTTGTAATGACCGTCTGCTAACTCCAATTTGGCCCGATAAGTTTCGAGTCGAAACACTTGGATTTGCCTGCATTGCCGATGCAAAAGCCACAATTGTATCCTGAACCCGCAAATTGGGATCTCGATGATACGGTCTTCGTTCGATGCGTCCAGATTCGGCATACATGTTCACCAGCCTCATAATGGTCCATTTACTCGGGGGAGTATCGCCAAACTCCAGCCTAAATTCCCTTTGGACGGAAATGACGGACTGCAAAGAATGGTATTGCTGCACTATCAAAATCCTCTTTTCAGTATCCCAAGCATTCATTTTGATAAATCTAAATAGTAGCCTATAAAATAAAAAAGAAATAAGCCGATTACTCACATTGAAAAAAAGTTATTACGTTTTTATTTTTGTAGCACGATATGTGTGCCACCCTGTATTTCCTTGTTTAATCAGAGCTGGTTCAGACAATCCTGCATGAGCTCCGAATAAAATAGCCGTGCAAATGGTAGCTGAATGCAGCTACCTTCATTCGATTTTAATGTGAATTTTTACAAATCGTCGCCGTAGTATTTAAGTGCCGAGTACGCCATTTTTACATTTTTGGGAAATCGCGTTTAAATGTTTGGAAGTCTATTGCGAAAAAACTAACCGCTGGCATTTTTTGATTTCTTAGTATGTTATAGTTAAGTATTCTCTTTTATATGCAAATGTTATTGGACATCCGAAACTGTTTTAGTTTTCAAAATATTTAAATTTTTGTATACGCCATAAAAATCTAGAAGTTTCTTTTCTACGTCAAAAAAAACTATAATGCAATACAATAATGAACTAAATTAAGCTTTTGTATTGTCACTTTTTAAATGCTTCTTCTTAATAAAAGACACGAAAAACGAAAACTACATTTTATTTCAAAATTCTTAAATTTTCTTCAGTTAATTTTTAATCTAAAACTTTCATACAGTCTTTTAAAAAGTATATAACACTTCAAGTTATAACACCTACATAGAAAAAATGCAAAATAAACTTAAACTTAGTGGCGCAAAATTTTAAACAACCTGGCGCAAATTTTAAACAACCTATTATTAAGGCCTTAATACGATACTTGTTAGCAATTTACTATATACATAGTAGTCTACTAACTTTTCATAAATTTTATACCTTTTGTTATCTAGTAAAATGCTAATCAAGCAGATAGCAAAGCATTTGTAGTGTTTGAATTTTGATGGACACAATTTTTGTGTTTATGTGTTGTAAATTGATTATATGTTGATAGAAACCCAACATGTGCTCTAAATAAGCATTCGATGTTTATATTTTCGTCATTTTAACTTCATTATTTACAAAAATAAAACAAAAAAATGACACCAGCAGGACTCGAACCTGGTCCTCTCGCGTGCAAAGCCGATATACTATCAGAATGACATGAGGATTTAGTACAATACTAAGAATTTAATGTATCCATTCGGTGATTTTAACTTTAGTAAAATATTATTTAGATTAAAATTAGTAAAATCCTCTTTTTAATCTGTATCATACTAAAAATGATTTAACATATTGCTAAATCGTTTAAAATTTTGCGCCAGTATTTTTATACATAATTTAAATAAAGCAGTGTAAATTATCTTCCGAAGACATAAAAGAGAAAAGACTTTTTATATCTTCAATTTTTTCTTTAGATATGTCTTTCTTTCGTTTCTGAATAATTTGAAACTCTTGATTACGTATACATTTTTCGGCGTTCCAAAATTTGTTTTTAGTATTTTGTTTTGAATTAATTAAGCTGAAATTTTAAACAAATCTGGCTTTTCGTATAATAGTTTGTTTTAGTAAAATAATTTTGCATAATTTTTTGAAGACACATTACTTTCTGTTTAGAAAAATATTGGATAAATATATTAAGGACTAAAATTATTTTAACAAACTTTTTACCAGAAGATATTCATATTCAGAAGGAATACTTCTCAAAATGTTCAGTAAATTCCGTGGCAAGCTAGATTCTATAACAAAGTCAGGATCATCGCTCCGTATTAAAATATTATTCTGAGAATAATAAGTTACCAAAAAAAATTCGTGTTATTTTTATTTAAAAAAAAAAAAACAAAAAAAGTCTGAGCAGCTTTAACTCAAAGCATATTTTTGATCATCCCGAAAATCCTCTAATTTGGAACCATCTCGTCATGTGAAACATTTAAATAAAACTTTATTCAATTTGAATTATAAGTCCTTAAGAAAGAAGTTCCAGATTCATATCGGGCACTGGAGAATTTAGTCTTAGCGACAGCGGGGCACTTCCTTCACAAAGCTTAGCAGACTGTGATCGGCTGTGATATTCATACTTTCTTGTATCGACACAGCTAGAATAATTGTATTCACATACGACAAATAAAAAAATATAATATTTTTCGTGCTTATGGCGTATGTATACTATACTATTTCTAAACATTATACTGCAATTTGTGTGTACATACATCAAGTCAATAGTAAACGACCATTTGATTTGTTGTGACTAACGTTGCAAGACAGTAAGACGTACGTGAAAACAATTCTCAAACAATTTTTTCGTAAATTGCATGAAAAATTTGACGTAAATGCCAAAAGTTGGTGTTTACGTCAAAACAATACGTGAACTTGATGATTTTGATGGATATACGTCAAAACCATTCTGAATATCTCAGCAACGAAAACAGTTAGAATAAATCGTATAACAGATTTGAAAAGAGCGCCCCCGAAAACATAAGACTGCATACCCCGTTCAAAAAAAGCAATTTGGCGTAATAGGGCGACGAAATGTAAAAAAAAAACAAGAACAATGATCATAATCTGCTCAGAGTTTACTTTAAGCACTCAGGCTCTGCTCAGAGCTAAAAAAATAAACACAAATGAGCCTGACATGAGTCCTTAAATTTTGAGAATAGATAACAAAAGTTGTTTAAACAATTTTGAAATTTCTAACAATTTCATTGTCAGCTGTACATCTGACAATTGACGAAATTCTAAGTTCATGCGGTTGTAAGACATTTGGGGCATACCAATTTTATTTTAGGTTCGTTCGTTGAACTTTAACCAGGGTCGATCCAGGTTTTCTTGACAACGCCAAGAGTTGTCAAAAAAATGCGTTTTTCGGTTCTCAAAAACAGACGAGGGACTTTAATTTTATGTTGCAGAAAAGCAAGTTATGCCATCGAATGATTAAGAATTAAAAGATGTTGATATTTAATTCCTTTGTGCATTTCCCTTGGACCTATGAAAAATCGACAAGTTAAAAGGTTTCTATTTTGTATGTCTGTGCCTGAAAATACATTTAAGTATCAGAATTCACAACAAAACAATTGCTTCAGATTAGATATGAGTGATGTTCATCTATATTACCGAAACATCGACGTTAAATTAAAATATCGATAATTCAATATCGGTGTTAAAGTAAGGAATGAAGGAAATTCGTAAAAAAACATCGATGTTTTCGATTCGATAATTATTAACATCGATGATGAGTATTAGGTATTTTTCTTAATATCGCCACTCAATTCTTTAGATCTCATGTAACTTTGACGTTTATTTTAAATTATCCTCAACTTGCCCCAGCTAAAAACCTAGATCAACTTCAGGTCGAGTTGAGGGCGACAATAGGTTTCAAAAAACGCATAATTCGTTTATCAGGGTGACTTCAACTTTTTCAAAAAAAAGGGCTCAACGAACAAACCTATTGACAGATGTTATAGTATTAGGGGTGTTAGATAACGTGAAAATTCGTTCGAATGTTCGAATTTGTACAAAACCCATAGGAAAAAACCCAAGTTTGGGAAACTTGGTGAAATATTCTAGTTACCAAACAGGCATATCGTAAAATTGAAACCTATACTCAGCTTTATTCTTAAATCTGCATTGACTTCAAATTTCAAACTCTTATTTTACATTTATGTAATAGACACTCCACGTTATCCTCATTACTTACCTAATTAATTATCCACGTTGAGTTGAGTCCTGAGAAACTATCAGTAGTATAAATGTGCGGGTTCTGGACCACCGGAGGCACCGGAGGTTTGGTATATACTGGTCGTATGGTGTTGCTATCAAAATAGTATCGCATGATGTTGCTTGAGATTTAATTTCATGGTACTCGACATGTTGTTTAAAGATCTAAGAGATAATAATGTTTTTTATGTAGTATGAATCATATACTTGGGGTTTAAGAATTATTTATATTTTTTTCTTGTTTTAAATTGAAGAATCCATATCTTGGATGACGCATAAATCATTGCCGGGGCTACACCAGCAGCAACGGTCACATGAATTGATTAGGTCTCGATGTGTGGGGTGTGATGCGAGGCGTCGGCGCGGGGCGGGGTTGTGGTTGAAGGTGTTGGGAAGTAAATTAAGAAAAGGAAAAAATTTGATGATAAGGTATGGCGCTAGCGTTTGGGATAATATAAAAAGTTGAATAAATTATGTATGTGGTTAGAAGGTCGTATATCATTGAATATTATATAAATGGGTGGCAATGAACTGATTAGGTTGCGATGCGTGGCGGGTGCGATGCGGGCGGGTGCGATGCGTGGCGGCGGCGGCGGATTAACCTGGAATGGAGGATTTGCACACCTTTCTCAAGTAAAGATATTTCTTCGAGAAAAACTTCAAAGTGGTGTTGTTTACGTTAAGGGTACTGAAAAGAAACAATGGCTACAATTCTTACTCAATAATGAAAACGTAGAAGTCGTTAACCTCGAAGAAGATATCTATTGCAGATGTCCAAATTTAAAAGAACTTAAAAAAAATGTATCCAAATATAACTTCCAAATGTGGATATCATGGAAAAATATGTGCACTTCAAAATGTTTATCTCTTAAGTAAATTTATTAGTGAAGCTAAGAATTATAATTAATAGTTCAATAAGACAATTTTGTATAATACTTGATACTTTTTCTTTTTATTATAATTTTTTTATATTTTAATATCATTTTCAAAAGCTATTCTATAATGACCCCAAGCTAGTGTATTGATATTATTACTACATATAAATCTTTTGTCGTCCGCACAGCTTAAACTTAATTTATTAATACATTCAGTATATATAGTATGCTGTCTAGATCTAAAGTTTAACATTTTACTATAAAAGTTACGCTTATGTAACAAGCAATCTCTATAATTTTGCAAAGATAATTTTTTTACAGCTGCTGATTTAACACCTTTTGCTTTTTTTATCACAGATGCATCTTCAATATCAATACTATACATTTTAGCTCTTAACCCAATAAATTCCTTCATTATTCTTCCATTATTCTCATCTTTCATATAACCTAATTTTTTCACATTGAGCTGAGCAATATCATAGGGGTTATGTAGGGGGTAATCTGAAGTATGAAACATTTTAATTATATCACTCCTATTGCAGATGTTCAAATTTAAAAGAACTTAAAAAATGTATCCAAATATAACTTCCAAATGTGGATATCATGGAAAAATATGTGCACTTCAAAATGTTTATCTCTTAAGTAAATTTATTAGTGAAGCTAAGAATTGTAATTTATAGTTCAATAAAACAATTTTGTACAATACTTGATACTTTTTTCTTTTTATTATAATTTTTATATTTACATATCATTTTCTAAATCTATTTTATAATGACCCCAAGCTAGTGTATTGATATTATTACTACATATAAATCTTTTATCGTCTGCACAGCTTAAACTTAATTTATTGATACATTCAGTATATATAGTATGCTGTCTAGATCTAAAATTTAACATTTTACTATAAAAGTTACGCTTATGTAACAAACAATCTCTATAATTTTGCAAAGATAATTTTTTTACAGCTGCTGATTTAACACCTTTTGCTTTTTTTATCACAGATGCATCTTCAATATCAATACTATACATTTTAGCTCTTAACCCAATAAATTCCTTCATTATTCTTCCATTATTCTCATCTTTCATATAACCTAATTTTTTCACATTGAGCTGAGCAATATCATAGGGGTTATGTAGGGGGTAATCTGAAGTATGAAACATTTTAATTATATCACTCCTATTGCAGATGTTCAAATTTAAAAGAACTTAAAAAATGTATCCAAATATAACTTCCAAATGTGGATATCATGGAAAAATATGTGCACTTCAAAATGTTTATCTCTTAAGTAAATTTATTAGTGAAGCTAAGAATTGTAATTTATAGTTCAATAAAACAATTTTGTACAATACTTGATACTTTTTTCTTTTTATTATAATTTTTATATTTACATATCATTTTCTAAATCTATTTTATAATGACCCCAAGCTAGTGTATTGATATTATTACTACATATAAATCTTTTATCGTCTGCACAGCTTAAACTTAATTTATTGATACATTCAGTATATATAGTATGCTGTCTAGATCTAAAATTTAACATTTTACTATAAAAGTTACGCTTATGTAACAAACAATCTCTATAATTTTGCAAAGATAATTTTTTTACAGCTGCTGATTTAACACCTTTTGCTTTTTTTATCACAGATGCATCTTCAATATCAATACTATACATTTTAGCTCTTAACCCAATAAATTCCTTCATTATTCTTCCATTATTCTCATCCTTCATATAACCTAATTTTTTTACATTGAGCTGAGCAATATCATAGGGGTTATTTAAGGGGTAATCTGAAGTATCAAACATTTTAATTATATCATTTTTAATATCGCTGTAAAAGTCATCAGTTCGTATTTGGTAAATAAATGAGTCAGTATCCATATAAGCCAGCTGTAGGTTCTTAGTAAATTTTGGTTTCATATAAGCATAATGAAAGTCATACATTTTATACTTTGAAATCTCTAATACACAAAAACCCAAGTATATAGGCTTATTATAGACACAGTAAATTCGTTTTAACTGAATAGCAGCCATAGTTTCGGAAAATTCTAAAATGCTATGAAAATTAGGTTTAGCGATAAGAGCACGACTACCAAGATGTCTACCTCTGCTTTCTACTGAATCAACAATTCGAACATCTTTTCGTTTGTCAACATTCTCCATAGTTTTTCCAAACACAGCATTATTACAGAGTTTACGCTGATCCTTTTCAAACTTTGTAGTTGCTTTTTTTCTAAGTTCATTGTTTAAATCAATATATTTTTTTAACCATTTAGATTGTTTGAATTGCATCACTCTATGAATTTTCTTTAGCACTAAACCATTTTCAAGGCACTGAATTAAACTTTTGTAATGTATTATATAATTCACCTTATTATTTAAATCAGCAATTAATTTTTTATCTGATTTGTTAGACAATGAAATATTTGACGGACAGAAAGGAAGATCGTTATGATCATCATGTATTTCTATAGGATATTCAAGATCAACTTCTAAAACATAACCAATGTTTATATTTGAAATTAACCATTCTTTAATCCCATCTAAATTATCTGGAGGTTCAACCCATTTAAAGTCTGAATGTGGTAGATAGTCAGACATTGCCCAACCGTAAAGATTATAAGCATCCAAATACATTAAATAATCAGATGGTTTACTTGAATCATAATCAGACATATATTTATTATTTGCTTTAGAATGTCGTAAGCTACACTGTGTCAAACCTCCTCTTATACCTTTAGCGAAAAAGTTATACATGTTTATATCAGTTAAAAGTTCAAGTTTTACACCTGTTTCTTTCAACATAGCATCCCATGAAAAACCTGGTAATGTATAATAGTGACAGGGGTCTAAACCGTAAATTTTTCTAGAATCAATTCTGAATTTTTCGAAAATGTCTGCTAAAATTAAAACATCTGTTTTCAAATAGTGCTCCAAATATTCTCTTAAACTGCTACATTTAAAATGTGACCAAACTTTTACAGCGTGATTATAGTCATCTTGCTTGCAATCTTCTTCAATCAAAGAATTTCTAAAAGATTCTATTGGAGGGAGCTCTGTCTCACTTAATTTTTCTATAGAGTCTAAATAGTCATAGCAAAAAACACCCTTACGAGTCATTAGTTGAAAAGATTCATCATCTTTGAAAAATGATGTTAAAATTTTAAAATCTGTTTTTTTATCTAACGTTTTTGCTATACTATCAATACTTGAAGGTAGAAATCTGAATGAGTCTAAGAATCGTAATTCTAGAAACTCTCCTTGCTTGTTATTTATTAAGATTTTGGATGAAATTGATATATATTTCTCGCTTCAATAAGTTAAGTTTATTTGAATCAGATAGAGTGATGTGTGGAGCTCTCCATTGCAATTTAAAAATTGATAGTTTTAATTCTTCATTATCTTTGGAAAAATAAGCATTCTCATTAGATCGAGCTAAGATAACTGATCTTAACTGATGAATACTGAGTCTCAAACTGAGCTGAACTGCTTTTTACTGCTATTATCTGCTCACTGAACTGCTCTGTACTGTTCTCATAGAACATTACTATACAAATGATATGAAATCGAAAGTGTTATCCGCTTTATAACTTAAGAAAACAGTCAAAGCCTAAATTGTATGATAAGGTATGACGCCTAGCGTTTGGGGTAATATAAAAAGTTGAATAAATTACGTATGTGGTTAGGAGGTCGTGTGTCATTGAATATTACATAAAATGGGGGGCAATGAACTGATTAGGTCGTGATGCGGGGCGGGTGCGATGCGGGGCGGGTGCGATACGGGGCGGGTGCGAAGCGGGGCGGACGCGATGCGTGGCGGCGGCGGCGGTAAATAGCAAGCAAAGACTCATTTAGATTTCTACCTTCGCAAAGGGTGAGACAACAACCGTAAATGTTCTGGTTGTACTAGTAATCTCATTCCTTCAGTATAGAATAATACATCTGTAAATCTCATCTCCAACCAACCAGATTCACAGATACAGAATGTATCTCCTTCTCGTAATCTTTCAATCCAGAACATTTACGGTTGTTGTCTCACCCTTTGCGAAGGTAGAAATCTAAATGAGTCTTTGCTTGCTATTTACCGCCGCCGCCGCCACGCATCGCGTCCGCCCCGCTTCGCACCCGCCCCGTATCGCACCCGCCCCGCATCGCACCCGCCCCGCATCACGACCTAATCAGTTCATTGCCCCCCATTTTATGTAATATTCAATGACACACGACCTCCTAACCACATACGTAATTTATTCAACTTTTTATATTACCCCAAACGCTAGGCGTCATACCTTATCATACAATTTAGGCTTTGACTGTTTTCTTAAGTTATAAAGCGGATAACACTTTCGATTTCATATCATTTGTATAGTAATGTTCTATGAGAACAGTACAGAGCAGTTCAGTGAGCAGATAATAGCAGTAAAAAGCAGTTCAGCTCAGTTTGAGACTCAGTATTCATCAGTTAAGATCAGTTATCTTAGCTCGATCTAATGAGAATGCTTATTTTTCCAAAGATAATGAAGAATTAAAACTATCAATTTTTAAATTGCAATGGAGAGCTCCACACATCACTCTATCTGATTCAAATAAACTTAACTTATTGAAGCGAGAAATATATATCAATTTCATCCAAAATCTTAATAAATAACAAGCAAGGAGAGTTTCTAGAATTACGATTCTTAGACTCATTCAGATTTCTACCTTCAAGTATTGATAGTATAGCAAAAACGTTAGATAAAAAAACAGATTTTAAAATTTTAACATCATTTTTCAAAGATGATGAATCTTTTCAACTAATGACTCGTAAGGGTGTTTTTTGCTATGACTATTTAGACTCTATAGAAAAATTAAGTGAGACAGAGCTCCCTCCAATAGAATCTTTTAGAAATTCTTTGATTGAAGAAGATTGCAAGCAAGATGACTATAATCACGCTGTAAAAGTTTGGTCACATTTTAAATGTAGCAGTTTAAGAGAATATTTGGAGCACTATTTGAAAACAGATGTTTTAATTTTAGCAGACATTTTCGAAAAATTCAGAATTGATTCTAGAAAAATTTACGGTTTAGACCCCTGTCACTATTATACATTACCAGGTTTTTCATGGGATGCTATGTTGAAAGAAACAGGTGTAAAACTTGAACTTTTAACTGATATAAACATGTATAACTTTTTCGCTAAAGGTATAAGAGGAGGTTTGACACAGTGTAGCTTACGACATTCTAAAGCAAATAATAAATATATGTCTGATTATGATTCAAGTAAACCATCTGATTATTTAATGTATTTGGATGCTTATAATCTTTACGGTTGGGCAATGTCTGACTATCTACCACATTCAGACTTTAAATGGGTTGAACCTCCAGATAATTTAGATGGGATTAAAGAATGGTTAATTTCAAATATAAACATTGGTTATGTTTTAGAAGTTGATCTTGAATATCCTATAGAAATACATGATGATCATAACGATCTTCCTTTCTGTCCGTCAAATATTTCATTGTCTAACAAATCAGATAAAAAATTAATTGCTGATTTAAATAATAAGGTGAATTATATAATACATTACAAAAGTTTAATTCAGTGCCTTGAAAATGGTTTAGTGCTAAAGAAAATTCATAGAGTGATGCAATTCAAACAATCTAAATGGTTAAAAAAATATATTGATTTAAACAATGAACTTAGAAAAAAAGCAACTACAAAGTTTGAAAAGGATCAGCGTAAACTCTGTAATAATGCTGTGTTTGGAAAAACTATGGAGAATGTTGACAAACGAAAAGATGTTCGAATTGTTGATTCAGTAGAAAGCAGAGGTAGACATCTTGGTAGTCGTGCTCTTATCGCTAAACCTAATTTTCATAGCATTTTAGAATTTTCCGAAACTATGGCTGCTATTCAGTTAAAACGAATTTACTGTGTCTATAATAAGCCTATATACTTGGGTTTTTGTGTATTAGAGATTTCAAAGTATAAAATGTATGACTTTCATTATGCTTATATGAAACCAAAATTTACTAAGAACCTACAGCTGGCTTATATGGATACTGACTCATTTATTTACCAAATACGAACTGATGACTTTTACAGCGATATTAAAAATGATATAATTAAAATGTTTGATACTTCAGATTACCCCTTAAATAACCCCTATGATATTGCTCAGCTCAATGTAAAAAAATTAGGTTATATGAAGGATGAGAATAATGGAAGAATAATGAAGGAATTTATTGGGTTAAGAGCTAAAATGTATAGTATTGATATTGAAGATGCATCTGTGATAAAAAAAGCAAAAGGTGTTAAATCAGCAGCTGTAAAAAAATTATCTTTGCAAAATTATAGAGATTGTTTGTTACATAAGCGTAACTTTTATAGTAAAATGTTAAATTTTAGATCTAGACAGCATACTATATATACTGAATGTATCAATAAATTAAGTTTAAGCTGTGCAGACGATAAAAGATTTATATGTAGTAATAATATCAATACACTAGCTTGGGGTCATTATAAAATAGATTTAGAAAATGATATGTAAATATAAAAATTATAATAAAAAGAAAAAAGTATCAAGTATTGTACAAAATTGTTTTATTGAACTATAAATTACAATTCTTAGCTTCACTAATAAATTTACTTAAGAGATAAACATTTTGAAGTGCACATATTTTTCCATGATATCCACATTTGGAAGTTATATTTGGATACATTTTTTAAGTTCTTTTAAATTTGAACATCTGCAATAGGAGTGATATAATTAAAATGTTTCATACTTCAGATTACCCCCTACATAACCCCTATGATATTGCTCAGCTCAATGTGAAAAAATTAGGTTATATGAAAGATGAGAATAATGGAAGAATAATGAAGGAATTTATTGGGTTAAGAGCTAAAATGTATAGTATTGATATTGAAGATGCATCTGTGATAAAAAAAGCAAAAGGTGTTAAATCAGCAGCTGTAAAAAAATTATCTTTGCAAAATTATAGAGATTGCTTGTTACATAAGCGTAACTTTTATAGTAAAATGTTAAACTTTAGATCTAGACAGCATACTATATATACTGAATGTATTAATAAATTAAGTTTAAGCTGTGCGGACGACAAAAGATTTATATGTAGTAATAATATCAATACACTAGCTTGGGGTCATTATAGAATAGCTTTTGAAAATGATATTAAAATATAAAAAAATTATAATAAAAAGAAAAAGTATCAAGTATTATACAAAATTGTCTTATTGAACTATTAATTATAATTCTTAGCTTCACTAATAAATTTACTTAAGAGATAAACATTTTGAAGTGCACATATTTTTCCATGATATCCACATTTGGAAGTTATATTTGGATACATTTTTTTTAAGTTCTTTTAAATTTGGACATCTGCAATAGATATCTTCTTCGAGGTTAACGACTTCTACGTTTTCATTATTGAGTAAGAATTGTAGCCATTGTTTCTTTTCAGTACCCTTAACGTAAACAACACCACTTTGAAGTTTTTCTCGAAGAAATATCTTTACTTGAGAAAGGTGTGCAAATCCTCCATTCCAGGTTAATCCGCCGCCGCCGCCACGCATCGCACCCGCCCGCATCGCACCCGCCACGCATCGCAACCTAATCAGTTCATTGCCACCCATTTATATAATATTCAATGATATACGACCTTCTAACCACATACATAATTTATTCAACTTTTTATATTATCCCAAACGCTAGCGCCATACCTTATCATCAAATTTTTTCCTTTTCTTAATTTACTTCCCAACACCTTCAACCACAACCCCGCCCCGCGCCGACGCCTCGCATCACACCCCACACATCGAGACCTAATCAATTCATGTGACCGTTGCTGCTGGTGTAGCCCCGGCAATGATTTATGCGTCATCCAAGATATGGATTCTTCAATTTAAAACAAGAAAAAAATATAAATAATTCTTAAACCCCAAGTATATGATTCATACTACATAAAAAACATTATTATCTCTTAGATCTTTAAACAACATGTCGAGTACCATGAAATTAAATCTCAAGCAACATCATGCGATACTATTTTGATAGCAACACCATACGACCAGTATATACCAAACCTCCGGTGCCTCCGGTGGTCCAGAACCCGCACATTTATACTACTACTATCCTCTTCCACTCTCTTGTTCCTGCTTGATTCTTCAAGCATCCATGTTAGCCTGATCCTTAAAGCAAAGGTTAAGTCTTCCTTTTCGTTACGAACCCTTGCACTAAACGCACAGTTTATCCTCCATTCATAATCCTCACATACGGGACCAAATATTCGACGAAGGATTTTTCTTTCGAAAGTTCCCAAGGTTTGTTCCGCTTTCTTACTCAATGTCCAGCACTTAGAGCCGTACAGCAAAACGGGTAATATAAGCGTTTTGTATACCATTACTTTTGCCTTTCGGGTTATGAGGTTTGCATCAAGATGTTTAGCCAAACAAATAAGAGGGGTTTGCGTATTTCCACTATGATGACACTCGTGGTCGGAACCCCTTCAAAGTGTAAAAAAAGGAGATACCCCTATAGTTGTTCGTGGCCATTTGATCGATGTTCTTAACAGACAGACAGAGCTTTATTTTCCAGTCATCGGATATACCTTCTTCCACACACACTTGGTTGATAATTTGGTGAATGCTCCTTACAACAAGTCTTTTGTTAAAATTCAATAACTGGGCACATGAAAAATAATAATCCTGTATATACAAAAAAAAAAACGAATACAAACAATTCATAATTTCTTATTATTTAATTTAGAAAAATCAAATCAATAACAAATAATTTATAATGGCCCGCTGATAAATAGTTGCATATCACTGTAGTACTAAAAAATACAAAATTCATTTTCCAAATCCCGTCAGTAGATGACGCTGGTAAAACTAATTTATTTTTAGTTTTCTTAAACACAAACCTTAAGATCTTCAAAACGAACTTTTTAAAAGCTTTTAGGCGAAATGGTAATGTGCTTGATAATTCGAAAGCTGTTGCGAATAAGTCGTACAAATGTGTCGCATCTACTTACTCTTAAGTATTCATGGGTACCTAAAAGTTCAAGTTGGAAGAAATTGAAATTGCTTTAATCTTTTCTTCCACAAGGAAATGTTTTTTTTTTAAGGCGGATAACACGGATAACTTTAAATTAAAATAAAACAATTTCAAATGTTTTTTTTATCGATAATTTTGAATGACAATATTGTTTGAACTTGAATGAGGCCCAATTTTCATACACTCTGTGCAGTGCAGTAAATCAAAGGGGAAATGGGCTGATATCCCTTAGATAATATATTAGCAGCCTTATTTATAATTGAATTATAGCGTGCATATAGCGCTATAATTGCATAATGCCTCTGAAGGCTCTGAACTCGAAAGTCTCATTTATAAAACTTATACAACGTTAAATAGAGCCATTGCGCTTTTTAAGTTGAATAGAGCCTACATAATGAAATTAAAGGGTCGAAATGTCATTTTGGGTTTGGACATAAAACAAAACGCCTTGAAATTTTGTATCCTTCGGAAAATCAAGAAAGATTCAAAACCGAAAGCCACCAAAATCTAACACGACGTATATTTATTAAGCAATTCTTTACAGAACACAATTACACCAACAGTCCCATTATTGACTCGCTTCTAGAGTAACAAAAGAAAGTTATTCAGTAAAATAATTTTTTCATACAAAAAAATTTATTTGTCTATTTTGAAGTAAATGATTCAAAGATTTCAAACATTTTGTCTAACTGTGAAAGGCTTACTTCAATAATTTTTTGAAGAAGAATCTAAAAAAATCAGAAGTTTAGGGTAATTTGATTAAAAGAATAATTACACACAGACCTTATCAGACGAATCCCAGTTTACTGCACGAAATCTTTTCGCTTTCGTTTCCATGGTGCTTTTCTTTTATTTTGTTTTCATTAAATCGCATTCACAACACCAACAAAAGTTCTAGTTGCGATTTCTGACAAACAGCTGATTTGATCATGACAGCCAAATGGAATAGATTACCCGTTTTTAGTACTTTTTGGACATAAACCCCTGCATAACTATATTTTATGGGAACATGTTTTATAAATAGGAATTTATGGAAGGTAACTAGGCTACATAAGACCTTATTCACTGTACAGGGTGGCCCACGAATCGTGCTACAATAAGAAATTTATCATTAATTTTTTTTTATTGGATTAAAAATTAAATTAAAATGACCCCCACGCTCATCCACGCATATGCGGCACCTGATCAGAAAATTGTTCATTGCGGCCTGAAGGGTTGAAATTGGGATCGCCTCAATTATTGTCTTAATGGACTGCTTCAATTCATTCAAATTCCTGTGTACACTTCCGGTTTGACATAACCCCATAAAAAAAGTCTGGTGCAGTCAAATGAGGTGACCTCTGGGCCAGCGGAAAGTGCAGTTTCTGGATATCAATTTGTTTGCGAATTTTCGTTGGAGCTCCGCCATGACTTGTGTGGCTACGTGTGCACTTGCACCATCTTGTTGAAACCAAATCCTACTGAAAGGGATACGTCTTCGGCGAAGTTCTAGATAAAATCAACTTCTTGTTGTGTTACACCGTTTTCTTCAAAGAAGTATGGCCCGGCAATACACCTTGATGAAACTGCGCACCACACACTGACTCCGCCTGGGTGCAGTTCCGTCACATGCAGCATTTCGGGTGGCAATGGCGCAGTGGGTAAAGGGCTTGATTGCTAACTAGGACGTGCGGGTTCGATCCCCACGCTAGGCGCATTCTTTTCTATACTTCCAATTTTAATTGGATGCCGCACATGGGTTAAAATGAGACAGTCAATACCTGGTTCTCAAATCCACTGTGCCAAACTAGTGCCGTGCAATTCAGGTTGCATTTAAAAGACCTTAGGTCTTACAGGCATATAGTTAAATTAAAAAAAAAATATTTCTGCATTAGATTCACTCCATATACGGCAATTTTGCTTGTTAACATTGCCGCTTAAGTCAAAATGGGCCTCATCATACATGAACAAACAATTTATCAATGTGTTGTCTTCTTTGGCCATTGCAATCATTTTTCGGCAAAATTCCAGGCGAACAGGCAAATCCTGAGGGTTTAACTTGCTTGTAATTTGGACTTTGTACGGAAACAAGTTAAAATCATCATGAAATATCCGTTGCAATGACCGTCTGCTAACTCCAATTTGGCCCGATAAATTTCGAGTCGAAACACTTGGAATTGCCTGCATTGCCGATGCAACAGCCACGATTCTATTCTGAACCCGAACATTGGGATCTCGATGATACGGTCTTCGTTCGATGCTTCCAGACTCGGCAAACATGTTCACAAGCCTCATAATGGTCCATCTACTCGGGGGAGTACCGCCAAACTCCAGCCTAAATTCCCTTTGGACGGAAATGTCGGACTGCAAAGAATGGTATCACTGCACTATCCAAATTCTTTTTTCAGTATCCCAAGCATTCATTTTGATAAATCTAAATAGTAGCCTATAAAATAAAAAAAAATAAGCATACTGAAAAGAAGTTATTACGTTTTATTGTTGTAGCACGATTCGTGGGCCACCCTGTATAACTATTCAAATAAATAAGACTGTATATGTATATTATATTATTCTATTGGTTTTTGGTATACTGAACCCTAATGGGTCTAAAAGAAAATAATATAAATAAATATGAGTGGCTGCAAATCAATTATAAATCTCTTAGGACCCTAAGTATTTAAGGGCTTTATCTGATAAACCTTAATAAATTAGTACACTATGAAAAGAATTTAAATAACTGCTTAGGTGCAAGTTAATTTATTTTATGAAACCTCAAATGTATAACAGTTTTGTTCATAGGAGAAGGTGCTGCTTTAATGCGGTCCACAGGTTCAGAGGGACATTCGATTGCTTGAAATCAGTTGATGTCCAGTAAACAGATTAGCTACGATCGTTCAGAATAAGTGATCAACTGGTATTTCTGAAGTCAAAATAACGTGAAATTCTGCACGGAAAATGGGTTGACTCTCGTTTTGACACGATTTATTATCTACGTGTACAAAAATTGGCATTTCTCATGTCGAATTCCGAACAACCATTTCAAATCGATTTCAGATCGATCTTATTGTTTGTTTTTGTCAAAAAAATGGTTTGCGTGTCTATGAAATCTTGCTAATAACGCAAGATCTGTTTTGACAGATTTTGTTTAGAAATAATTCCATTGTGTTCAGAAAAAACTCGAAAGTTTGGTTGCTTAGAATTCGACATTAGAGATTTCTTAATCCATCGAAATTTTACCAATCCTTCAATGGAATTTTACAGTTTATGACTTGACACATAGGCAATACACTATATTTTTAGGTAGTTTAAATATTTATTTCTAAATGCTCTTAACCACAAAACTTAAATATACTTTTACATACAGAATTTAAGGTTTTACGACTACCTACCTAATAACTGTTTATATTATGATTTTATTAAGCTATTGATTTCCGTTATTTTTCATAGACTTTCATAGATTCGGGCTTTTGAAATTTATAGTTTATAGATACAATTACCTTTGGTAAAAATAAATTATTATAACTATCTTACTTCTATAACCAACACATGCAAACATAATGATCAATCACATCAGTTAAAATGTACAATCTGACCTTCATTGAATGTGCCGTAGTGTACCCATAGGCTATAGTGTGTTCCACTTTTCTTACGAAAATAAATTGCCATTTCTTCAAAGCAACAAAATATTGAAAAAGTGCGTAAATGCTTTTGAGTAGATATTTATAGTGCATACAGGGACGTATCTAAGTTTTAGCTAGAGGAGAGTGAAACAAAATTTATGGCTGTACATTAGAATGTACATTAATCCAGGGCCCATATTTTGTAAATCAGGCGATAACTTTTCCTCAATTAACGCCTCTGGAAAAATGGGTTTCTGTAAGTTGAGGCGATACCTTAAATTTTTAATTTGTTTAACTGGGATTTTCCAATGGAAGGCGATAAATTGAAAAAGTCATTTTGGCATCTTAACAACAAAACAAGCATATTTTTTTTTTTGTTTCTCGACTCTATTTATCGATTCGAAAGTTACAGAACAAGGGCCAAGTTAACCTTTTTAGGACTTATCGGGCTTTCAGATGGTATACTTTTTTGAATATATCATGAGGCGCTAAAACGCCTTACAATCATTTGCTGCGAATAGTTGGCTGTTCCTGACAAAATAACAGTAACAGCACGTGTCTAATGATAATAGGTACTTCTCATTGTCTTCCATTTGAAACAGCCTAGAGTATTTCCACGGTTAGCTGTCGGAAGAAAATGATGGGTTTGTCCACCAAACATATCTCCGCCATGTAAATACTCTCAGTTTTTTTCAAAAATCCGAAGACATATCGGGTCAGAACTGCATCATTAGGTCGCGATTCTATTAGAAATATTTATTTCGGCCATTATTGCAGACACTACTACTGAAATTTATATTTCTTTGCTATGTGGGCAAAAATAAATCGTGAAATTTCATTCTTCTCAAAGGAGACTTTAAAATAGGTATAATCTGTTTTTTTAATGAATTATTGACATTTAACATAAAACTAAGCAAATTATGAACAAGATTCAATGCCTTCTGAGAAATTTACGCACGATGAATAAGGGATGTCATGAAACGTCAAATTTTATTTCTCCATTTAGTTCTTCTGAGAAGACAAGAAATAAATACAGATTCTTACGTCTGAAAATAAATAAAAAATCAACTTTAAAGGGCCTCCAGAAATATTGACTACATGACAAATTTCTTACATCATTTATTTCAAGTGGAGACCTAGAGTTATCGATCTGACCTAAAGAGTAAATAAAGCCTTAAAGTTCAAGCCATCAATTCGTAACGTGTCGTCATGATCTTTATAAATGATATCCGCCGAGAATTGTATACGCACCTGGCTGAATTGCACCAAGTCTACCCCTTCATACATAATTGCTATACCACTACTGGGGCTACACAGGCATGACAATGATAATGAAAACAATAAAATTAATAAAGAAAAAATAAATAAAAAAGCTTGCCCGCTTTCCCTATGATATGCTTTGTTCATAAGCCGTGCAAATTTTTATTTCTGAAGGTCCCCTCCAATTTTGAATTAAAAAAAAACACCCAAACGTGATAAGGCCACCGACTCGACTGTTTTTTTTTTGTCAAACTGACAGACATATACAACAATGAACAACAGCAACAAAATTATCATCGTTTCATTGAGCTTTTAATGTGTTTTTTTTTCTAGGAGTTCTTATTTCAATGAGGGGCATGGTGAGGGAGGTAGATCAATAAAATTGTAATCAATTGGAAATAATGATCGTTATTAAATGTATGTATGACTAAATTTGTTGCTGGAGAATGAGAAGAGGTTTTGTGCTTTAACATTCAATTCCGATTTGAAATGTTGCTTTCCGGAACAAAATGTATTTTCGTAGCGTAATCACGGATCATGGCGATATTGCGTGTCAAGAATGACATAAATTACTGTCGTCTCGTTAGTTAGTAAATGATTCGTGTTGGAAAAAAAAATTATATTTTTTAATTTTATAAGATCACGGCGATGAACTTATGAAGTTTTTCTTTTGATTTCGTTAAATTATCAGAATGATAATGATGACGTGATGATAGGAATTGGTGATGTTTATATACAGTGACTCAGTTATCCAATCGTGTGAAGGGCATGATTCTCAGACGTGAATGAACTGTCAGATATATGCATGCCATCCATATAATTATGGAAGCAACATAATTGTGTACTTATATGTGGATATACGATAATACAAAAAAAAAACACATCTAAATCCGAGCTACTTACAGATAGTTCAATTAAATATGTCATATTTCTAAGGCATTTTAATGTTTCCGAAAAATGTTTGGTTTTCTTATGTCCAAAAATAGCATACTGAAAAGCAAATAATTCCTTAAATTATAAAATTTCCTTTATTAATTTTGCATTGAGCATAATTCATTGAAATAACAAACAATTCGCTGGCCCAACGAAATTAATGAATTCTTTCTTTTATACAGGTTTAATTACTTTAGAACAAACGTTTTCGAGAAATTCCTTTTCCAATCTGATGAAAATTGAAAAATAAGCGATAAGTTCGGTAAGTTAGGTTACCCTCTGTGGTTGTCATTGCTAAAAACTTGTTTTATTTATACACCATATGCGTTAGTGTTTCAAATAAATTGTGACAATATTTAAAACTTGTGAAATAATTGTATTGACTCAACAAAAAATTGTTAATGAACATAATGATTAACAATTCATTGAAGCAAAGAACTTCGGAACTGGTCTATGTTTAATAAAAAATTTACATTACGCTTGATGAGGGAACCAGATAACTTAGCCAAACACTCCTTCTGGAAGAAGTACAACACAAAAATGATTCCAACATTTTTTTTAAGCGTTTGCGCGCACTAAAGGGGTTTTGACTACCCTTAATATGGACAAGCACAGTGCGAGCGTTAGGAAATTAGGGAAGGATGCAAGAGGAGATACCGATGCACATTGGTTTTGAATTTCTGAATATCAAAATGGGAGAGGAAAATAGAGCCGGGTAAAGTATTCCACATTCGCGTTGTACGGCTAAAGAAAGAATCCCTGTACTTGACAGTACGTCCGAAGTTGAGCTCAAGGGTAAACTGATGAGCATTCCTAGAAGCGCGAATATTACGGTTGAAAAATTTAAGGGGAGGAATACAACTGGCTATTTCGCTGGAACAATGTTTATAAAAATAGCTATAAGATAATGACAGACATGTAACATTTCGACGGTGTTCTAGAGATGTAAATGTCTCTACTATATTTCTATCGCCTATCATTCTTAGAGTTCTATTCTGAATTCTATCTAAAAGAATCAAATGAGTTTTGGGAGCTGCTGCCGAAATGTGCGAGTTATACTCCAGCTTTGGACAAATGAAGGCCTTATAGATTACAGCCAGATCAGACTGGGAGAAGAATTTCTCCCACTTTGCAGCATTTTTGGCGACATCGAATATGTGGTCGTTCCACAAGAGGTGGTCTGTGATGCACATACCAAGAACTGAAAGCTGATCGGTTTCTTCAATGCAAGTGCCGCTCATGGAAAGCGGCATGGGGGGTGTGTTCTGCTTTAACGATAGAAGACAGCGCTGAGTTTTTGAAGCATTAAATTCTACGCGGTTTTTTATTCCCCATTGTACAATGCTATCGAGATCAGAATTAAATGAGCTTATCATACGCTGCCGTTGCAGATGCACATCCGAAGAACAAGGAGGTGCATCTGAAAACGAATATGAAAAACTGAGAGTACTATCGTCAGCAAAACAATTAGGTGGATTAGAAGTTCCAGATAAGAGATCATTAATAAAAATGAGAAAGAGGGTCGGAGACAGTACGGAGCCCTGGGGCACACCAGCATTTATTTTGTGAATATCAGACTTGAAAGCATCCAATAAAACTTGTATTGAACGGTCGGAAAGGTAATTTCTAATCCTACGAAGAAGAGATTCATCGATACCAAATGCACGCATTTTCGAGTTCATGAGTTCAAGGGACGAATCTTCTTTCGGACTCGTGTAGTTGCTAGAGTAATTGATAATCTTGATATTCATAAGTCCGCTGGCCGGATATTATCTCTCCCATCATTCTGAATTGGTGTTTTCCAATGTTGGCCAAACAACAGCGTTAGCTTTTCCATCTATCCTACTCTGCTGGTAACTTTACGAGTGAATGGAAAACAGCATATGTCCAGCAAGTCCCTTCAAACTGCTGTCCAGTTGCACCTACGTCTCTTCTTTCCAAGTTCTGGAAACTATGATTAATTATCAGCTTAAAAATAAGAATGACGAAAGAAAACTTCTTAATGGTCGCTAGTATACGTAGTAATCCGAGTAAGGTGGTTCTTCTAATCCACTACATTATTATTCTGCCGAAGCCGCTTACACAGTTATAATACTTTTCATATTCAAACCCTTCGGATATAGAACTATAACTGCAGCATTGTTTAATGAGAAATAAAAAGGCACATAGAATTCATCGCTTTTAAGAGCGGAAATTGTAGTGAAATATGATGCGAAGTGCTTAGCTTTTCATCGCAAATTCAATAAATTCTCATCCCTTTTCTGATATAACCATAATCTGTTAAGCCTACTCTTCCGAAGACCGAGTATACTTCTAACTATCCCACTTGGGCAGAAGCTCCTAAAACTTATTTTAATGTCCTAAAGAGTATTTAAAATAAGATTTAAAAATAATAAGAGATACAACTAGGGTTCTACATGTCTCGAATACCATCGAAAAGTTTCATTTCTTTCACTATTATTTCGCTATTTTCGTAAACAATGTTTAAGGAAAATTGTGTGATGCATTCATCCCCTTATAAGCTATTTATAAGTTTCTAGGAATTATCATCAGTTTACCTTTACTCTTCAGCCCAACTTCCGACGTTCAACACGAATGTATGCTAACTTACGTTGCTCTATTTTTACGTGCGATGATACTATAAGGCAAGTTTTGCATTTTAAAAAAAATCGAGCTCGAGATTTTAATCGAACCTGACATTACGATGATAGAGAACACCAAAAAGTGGGTCCCGCAATTCCGCCTGTCTGTCTGTAGAATGATCTACAGCCTAAGCGGCTGAACCGATTTTTTTTTTCAAACTTGGTACTTAGGCGTTTAAGGTGTCTAAAACAGATTTTTGAATCGTTATCTTAGCCCCAAAAATAAAGGTACTTGACATACAAATTGGTTTGCCATCTTAATTATCTCGAAAACGGCTCCAACGATTTTGATTTAAAAAAAAGTATGTGTACTACTTTAGTTATGATCTACATTTTGGCAACACATTTGCTTTTACATATTTAGGTATTAACGGTACCTGCCATACAACCATTTTTTTATTTTCGACTTTCTCATAAACGGTTCTACGGATTTCGATAAAAAAAATTGTACAGGATGTCCTTCGAATTCTAAACAATACTGCATTTAAAAATTTTCGAAAAATAGTTTTTATGGATTTTTGAAAAAAAAAATAAAAGATTTTTTCTGAAATTTTGGTTTTTAGTTTATATTATTAAATATTCAAAATTGCCATCCAAATTTTTTTTAGAAAAAATGTAAGATATTTTGTATATACAAAAGTTAAGTAAAAAACGACTTTAAAAATATATTTAGCCGTTTGTATTAAGAATCTTTTATATACAATCTGATCGAACATAAGAGCAAGAATGTGCGATCCAGTCGTTCAATGTACATCAGTGTCTCATTTTAAGGAAAGTCAAACCCCCTTTAGTGAACGCTCAATTATAAAGAACACAAACAAATTATATATATATTTAAGTCTTCAAAAACCATTTTATAATATTTGTGAAATAATTAATAACACTTAATGCTTCATTTAGATAAAAGCCATTCAAAAGTCAAACAGACCTTGGAATTTTATGTCGATCCAACGAAAAGAAACTGTTATCATTTTATAACATGTCTACATTCAATCTCATAAACTAGGTTATATTTTAAATGAAATACATAAAGCTTATTTGCAGGGCTTGAACTTTTATTTGAAGAATTTTATCTTGCTTAAAAAATATAAAAAAATTAAGAATAACATAAGATTTTAGAACTGTTGCTACGACGCGACGTTAAGTCTTAAAATATTTATTGACTTGAATTTTACCGTTAATATTCAAAGTAGGTATATAAACAGTGTGCAAATAACAAAATTAAAGTTAAAAACGAAAACTAAGTAGGTGCAACATCTGGGCCTTAAGTATACATAGTTGAAAAGATGTGGTAAAAAGAATGAACCCCCAAATTGACGTAATATTTACTGTATCTCTAGCAGACTGTAAATAGATAAATATATTTAGAACAGTATTGCATTATCTTAATTTTCTAAACTGTAAAAAAAATATAATAAAGTTGGGCTAAATGTTGGAGGTAAATTTTTAGTGAATTTTAAAATGTTAAGTTTATCTTATCTGTTGTATTATAAAAAGATCCACTTACTTGCTCTCGTCTGACATTTCTCCAATTCTCTTTAGTAACTTTATAGCCGCAAACAATAAACAACAAAGACGATAGTTAAATAATTGACATTTTTGCTCGTTTTTACATATATTTTTAAGGTAATACCAAGAAGAAGGTGTTTTTTTTTTATAATACAATTCTATATAACAAAACTTGCGTGCTCACTAACCAACTGATGAGCCCAAGTGAGATTGCCGGGACGAAACGCAATTTTGTGTACTAAAGGTCGTTAAAGGCTATTTTGAATCATTAAATACCAACGATATAATCAATTTAATAGATAGTCTCATAAGTTTGACGCAGTAGTACTTTGTCGAATAAAACTTCAAACACGTTTAAAATAAAATATCGTTCGGAACCAAATTAGTGTGCAATTAGTTTTTTAACCCGTAATAATTTCATATTGCAATATTTCTCAAATTGATTTTCAGATTGGAAGTTTTCAGTATTAATTGTATAACTCTTCATGCATCCAGATATTTTGATTCGCCCACAATGGATTTGTCCTTGCCCGGCCAATATACGGGAATGGCAATTTTACGAAAACATATTTGTGATTTGAGCGCAGAAGTAAATTCTGGTGTGTCCCAGGGTTCCGTTTTGTCTTCGACTCTTTTATATATATTCATAAATGATCTTTTGTCTCAAACTTCTTATCCACTAATCTGTTTTTCAGACACCCCAATCTTTACATAAATGTATTTAAGTTTTCGTTATGTATACAAGAATTATACTTCCCAACTTCTGATCTGGCTGTAATATAAATTTTAGATTCGCCCAAAGCTTGAGTATAACTCTTCTCACATCAGGGCGAATCCTACAACTCAGCTGTTGATGTGACGTTTCCTGTCTATCTTTTTGGAATGCTCATCATACACTACACAGTTGAGCCCAACTTCAGACGCATTATCAAATACCCCAATGTGGATTTCTTAATATGGCTCTATTTTTCTCTCCAATTTTAATATACATAAATCTCTTTTTAAATATTTCCTTATTTTCCCAACGCTCCCACTCTACTAATCATTACATTACATTTTTATTTATGTACATTGCCGAGATACTGAAGCAACTGGGCAACTGAGACCATCTTCGGCTTAAACATTACAAGAGAATAATTCAACAGAAAGAGACACAGAGATAAAGAACAACCAACATAAAAAACACATGTCAACAACAAGCAGTTGGCTATGAACTATCCCCCAAATAGTTTTTGTTGCAAAACTCTCTTATTTGCCACAAAGAGAAAATAAGAGTACACATGAATATGTACTTTTTTTGACATAAGCACATTATAACTATAATAAAAAAGTCTGTTGTATAAAGATTTGCATAGCGGATACATTACATAAGTCGCTATGCACTGCATAACTATACACGCGTTTAGCGTATTCTAATGAATAAGACTGTACATACATTAATACAAAAGAGAGGCATAGAAAGAAAATAACAAACAACAGAAGAAACATACATATGTCAACAGCTATTCCATCAAGGATTATGTTTTAGTATTTTCGGATAGGCTTAGCACACGATAAACAGATAATAAAGTATTGATTGTGTTTTGACAGCTGTGGTGTGACGTCATCGTCAACTGGTTCGGATATAAGATGAAAGAAAAGAATACCATTTCATTGAATTGTTTTTATTATTTTTCTATTCTTACAGTTAATTTCACTTAAAAATTATTTGTTTAAATGCTTAGTTCTAAAATACAGTCTGCACTTAAAAAAATATTTTTTTTACACTTATATCTAGAGGCACAGCTTCAGCATTTTTTAAATGTTTTTCCAGGAACTTGCCTTCTGTGTATAGATGTTCCTTATTGTGTTTAATACAAATATTTTCCAAAAAATGTATCGCTTGGTTTCTTAAGTCCACCTTCCGAATTTTCATACACCCAAGTAGCCTATAGGATCTGGCACCAGCAGAATATAGGGACATTACTGAAGAAATATCCTCAGCTTTCCAGCATGTCTTTTTATTGGAATGCTCCAATTGTTCTGCTTGGGTCTACCCAAGTAAATATGCCTTTTAAAGATGTCCTGATAGCCTCATCATAGCCTTATCATTTTGTGTCTGCTGATTCTTCCGCTTCATATTGCTCCTCAATCTGCTGACTTGCCTTTCCAGTTCCATGATTCTTAATTCCTTGCTGCAGTTGTATTCAACACTATTTTAGAAAATAGAATAAAATAAAATATTATTTTAGGTAACTCAAAATGATTTCCAAGTATATCTTACTCTCTTTGTGTAATACAAACAATCCTCCTTACATGGTATCCATACAATTCTTCTTCATGTGGATTTTCAGGGACAAAGTTACTTGTCGAGGGTTTGTGACAACTAGAGTAAGAATACGGACCTGGCAATTTTGCCGTCTGCCGGAAATGACATTTCAGTAAGATGAAAAGAAAATAATATATAAAGAGAAAATGTAACGATAAATCTTGTTTACGATAATGTTTCGGTAAATTCAAATTAATAAACAATTAATAGTTATTTACATAATGTACATACGATCGTTTAAATGAATATACAAAAAAAAGTTGAAAAAAAGAGAGAAACTTTTGTATTTGAACAATTTTGATGATTTGCAACATAAAAACTGCTAATTTTAATGATTTAAAACATAAAAAGAGTAACAGATTTAAATTCTTGTTAACATAATTTTTATGAAAAATTAACATAATGGAATAGTCAATGAGAACTTAAATACATTTACATGAATATTCAAACTTAGTTGATAGGAAAGTGAAAAAACTGGAGGCCGTCGACAATTTTGATGATTTGCAACATAAAAAAAAGAAAACTTCTAATTTTGATGATTTAAAACATAAACATAATAACAAAATTAAATGGTTATAAACATTCGAATTCGCAATGAATATAGACTTGCTGTATCTCTTGACTTTTCAAAAACTATTACGATAAGTCATAGCATTGCTGCAATATTTATATAGAGCGAGCCAGCCCCGAGAACCATTTAATATTTCGTAGAGATTATTTACAGTCAGAAAACTTTCTTGGAAGTATAAACGTCGGATTTCTTGTAAAATGGGACACACCCCAATGAAGTGGTACACACTTTCGTCTTCTCTCCTGTTACATAAATTACAAGTTTGCTAAAGATCGGTGCTTATAACTTTAGATGGATATTTAACATTGAAATAATTTCCTAGGGTTAGTAATCGATGATCTAGATTGCGGTAGATTAGTCTGGAAGCCGAAAAGGATGCTCTTGTTAAGTGTTGGTCATATATTTTGTCATCAACCTTAGCTATAATTGGTGCAAATATATCATGCCATTCGCTAACATTACCTTCAGATAAGGATATACTGATATCGTGAGATAGCGCCAGTTGGTTCCAATTACTGAAAGGTGTTGCATTGGTTTGCAGCAATCTAACTAAGATGGCTCTATGAAAACTGTTTCTGCTTCGGTTCATCAACCTTATTAAATAGTCTGCATGGGATTTTAGATTTTGCAAATATATGGGTGGCAAACCAGACTCCACGTGAATTGCATAGGTTGGAGTTGCATTCGGTAATCTAAACAAACGCTTAAAGAAATATCTCTGAACATCTTCAAACTCCTCAAAGGAGATTGTCCCAAACGCCTGCACACCATTACACAAACAAGTGTTAACCGTAGCCTTAAATACTTGATATTTAGAAGACAGATCAATGTTTTGGTTTGCGAAAAATTTCGGCCACAACATGTTTAGTGCCAGTTTTGCTTCTCTATTTTTTCTTTCGCATGCTTCCGGAAGATCAAATTACTTGAAAACAGCACACCAAGGTACTTAAACTCGCGAACTACTTATATCACCACGTTATTGAGTCGCCAAGCCTCTGCACGTAGTCTGCCTCTAAATCGGTTTACAAAAATCATAACTTTTGTCTTCAAAACGTTTATATGGAGATCCCATGTCTTACAGAACGCCTGTAGTTTGTTTATTTGGAGCGAACGTAAAAGGTTTGTCCGCTAACAGTACCAAGTCACAACTATAGGTATTAAACTTGGCTAAATATATAATACAGGACAGTTAATTTCAAATTATTACTTTTCGAAAGCAACTAGACATTCATTAACGATCCTTTTGTTTTCTCTTTTTCTTCTGTTTTGTCTCTCGAAGATAGCTCAGGTTTATTTATTTATTTATTTAATTAATAAATCTTTTACAATATTGCATCAATCTTAATTTATTAAAAGTTATAACAAGAAATTTCAAAATTATATAAATTGAAAAATTAGGTATTTTATAAATTAAATACAATAATAAAAACAAGAATCAAAACGGAAAAAGAAAGAAAGCGAATATTTTATTTTAATTTTCAGCCAAATATTTGAAGAGAATTTCATCAAATTTTTTGTCAGAGGATAATTTTCTAATACTCGTACTTAAAGGTAACGAGTTCCAGGAGCGAGTGACTTGAACAAAAAACTGACGTTCAGAGGTGAGACACGTAAAACGAGGTTGTATAATGGAGAAGGAGCGAGTTCAAACAGAGAAATTTATTTTTTCGAACAAATACGTACGTGGGTTGTTTGCTTTTCATGATTTTATTTAAAAAACTTAAAGAAGAAAATTTAAGGTAACAATGTAACATGCACCCAAGTATCTTTTTTACGTATGAAGAAACATAGTCAAATGTTGAATTAAATTGTTAAATGCAACATCAAGCTTTCTTCTGCATTCAGTGTCATATGCTATAAAAATTTGACATCCATATGTTAGCATGGGTAAAATACAGGACTTAGCTATCAATAATTTTGTAGCTAAAGGTGTAAAACACTTTGACATCGAGAGATTTCTTAGGCAGCCATATACCTTCCCAATGACCGATTGAATGTGGACATTCCATTTAAGTGTTCTATTGAACCAAATGCCTAGATTCTTGCCCTTTTCAATATGCTTGAGAACTGTGTCTCCAAGGTACACTGGAGAAAATCCATTTAAGTCAAGCTCAGATTTATATATAACTAAACAGTTGGATTTGGTTGGATTGAGTCTTAAGCAGTTGTTTTCAGCCCAGAGGGTGATTTCTTTTAAATCCTCATTTAATCGATATACAGTATCTTCCCGCATTCCAATTTCACTGCTTAAATATAGTTGTACATCATCGGCATACATGTGCACTGATGAGAACTTCACTATTTGAGAAAGATCATTTATAAAAATTAGGAATAAAAGAGGACCTAATATTGACCCTTGCGGAACTCCTACTGAATTATAAACGAATGCGGATTTCTTGTTTTGAACCCGAACGAGCTGCTTTCTATTTAACAAATATGTTTTAATTAGACTCTGTGCAGAAGTTGAAAACCCACAGAGGTCCCTTAGCTTTTGGAGGAGTAAGCCATGGTTTACCATGTCGAAGGCTTTGGAGAAATCTAATAATGTCAAGAATGTAACAAAGTCCTTATCAATAGCATTTCGAATATCGTCAGCTACTTTCAAAAGCGAAGTAGTGCAACTGTGGCTTTTGCGAAAACCCGATTGGTTATCGAAAAATGAATTTAATTCTTTGTAGATGGCAAAGTATATGCTGATGAATAAGTTTTTCAAGAACTTTAGACAAGAATGGCAAAATTGAGATAGGTCTATATTCAGGAAGTGATTGAGAAGATTCCCTTTTTTTAATGATAGGGATTATTTTTGCACATTTCCACGCTGAAGGAAAAAGTGATGTTATTATAACTGTATTAAATACGTGGGTTATAAATGGTAATATATGATGAAGGATGGCTTTAACAAAGATTGGATCGATTTCATCTTCTCCAATTGCTTTCGATTTGATTTTTAAGATCGCACCCAATACATCTGTCTGACCAACACATGCAAACTGAAAGTCGCTTGAATTTGAGTTGCTTGAATATTCGTGAAATAAAGGTGTGCTATTTCGAGAAGAGTTCTGAAAGTTAACAAACTGATTATTGAGTTGATCGGGATCACCATCAACAGGAGTTTGTTCTTTCTTGCGTCCTATACCTATATCTTTTAAGTTTTTCCAGAGAGTAGTCGAGTCCAAATTTCATTTCATTTTAGGTTAATTTTATTTTATTTATTTCATTTATCTGAATATCTTTTACAATAGACTTAAGCCTTTAAATGTAAAAGTAAAATTAATTTATAAGGCTATATGACAATGTGACTAATTAAATTTACAATATTTATTATCATTTAACGTTTGAATGCATTCAAAAAGTAGAAAAGAAAATAAAAGAAGTAACAGTTAATTTAAATAATTATAAGCCAAATACCTAAAACGCATTTCATCAAAATTTAAGTTGCCCCGCTGTTTTCTTATGTCTTGAGGTAGAGAGTTCCATAACCTGACGACATACACAAAGAATTGGCGTTTAGTTTCTAAACATGTATACATAGGTTGAATAACAGTATAAGATCTGTTTGAATTTGAAAATGTTAATTTTTTATATAAATAAAGCGGATATTTTTTAATGACTAAATTATTAAGAGTTTTTACAGCAATGTAATTCAAGTATGTGTTGAGAGTACATCCCAGTAGACTCTTTTTGTATTCGGAAACATGGTCAAAACGCTTAAAATTATATACGTAACGAATGACGTTGTCAAAAACAGCATTCAAGTTCCACTTGGCAAATTTTCTAATGGTACTGATTCTTTCGTTAAAGCTCTCTTATTTTCAGGAACATTTAAATGTATATCTTTAAGTGCATAGTCGCTTTCAACAAAATGTTTTGAGTAAACACGACTGCTTTTTAAAGAATATTATTTTTTATTACCACAAGCACTAATCCACAATTTTCACATTTTAGCGATTTTCGGGAGGTACTGTTTTTTGTGTCCGGTGAATTATTACACCCCAAAACAGCACACACAACCATTTTCAAATTTTAAAATTCACTTTTTAAACGCGAAAACAAATAAAATAAAACAACCAATTGATAAATTACAATTACTGACCTCGCTTGTCAAACTAGCAGAACACGATGACGTCACATCATAAGCAAGATGGCGAAATGGGTGTATCTAATGAACATACCTTATTATCTGTTTATCGCGGGTTTAGCATTTTAGTGCTGTGTACAGCCCAGGGTTACCTCTGACAAATTTTTTTTGAAGGTGTTCAAAAAAAAGTCCTGGCTAAAAAAAAGGAGTGCCTTTTAAACTATAAGACAAACACATTATTTCAACAAATATATTCTTATGTATCTTATAAATATAACAAAACAATATTTTTTTTAATTAAAAAAAAACATTAGAACTTAAAACAATTAAGTTCTTTTCTTAATACTAAAACAAATTAACAAAATAAATTAATAAATACAAATCTAAAAATATTAATTGTTGGGAATATTTTGCCTATAGTTCTGAACTAAAATTCGATCAGGAACCTAATCTTACAGCTGCTCATCTTCGAAAACGTTTAGGACAGGAAGAAGAAAGGAGTTAATGCAATCGTACACAGAAAAAACATATAAAGTTAAATGTCAAACATAAGAAAATGTAGACAAAGATTTGAATGAGTTCCTAAAGACCTGAATTCATATATATTAGAGAAGAATGCGACCAAATGCAAAAGAAAAGTTTTCAATAAAGATTCACTATTAACAAAATTATTTAAATTTTTAAAAAGATTCACGAATTTTTAAAAGAAGTCAATTTTCGAGTATTTTACAAAAGTGGCGTAATTGTGTTCTGGACTTGGTCCAGACTTTAAAAAGTAGCCAAAAGGACCCAAAGGTAACCCTGGTACAGTCCCATAGTTATTATATCATATGTCCAAACGGGTTTCAGCACTTACTTGTAGATCATTAATTTGTTTAAGGTAGACACGCCTTTCCCCATTTTAGATTTTTATCTAAGGTTATTCCAAAGAATTTCACATTATTGGTGTAAGGCACAACTTAACAGTTTATTAAAATTAGAACACTTAGATTTTGTTTGTATGATTTGGGACCGCAATTTTTTTCCCGAAAAGAATTGACCGAATAATGATTTTATGTTTATAATCGACACGCGCTCAAGGGATTATGAATACCCTTTAAATGTTTCAACACAGCGCGGGCATGAGGGTGAGGTTAAGGAAGAGAAAGAATGATATGAAAGATGTGTGGCGCTATATTCGGAGACTGTAGGTGGTTGTTGTCTCAGATTTTATCTCCAGGGATGGCGGCTGAACTAATGCGGAGAAATTTCCGTGTCTTATTTTTCGATGTCCCTTATAATTCGCATTAATTTTTTTATTCTTTGTCATATTTCATCGGTATACTAGTTTTACTCAATCACATGTTGTTAGTTCTATTCCCAAAACAGCATGTAATGAGTAAACCAGTAACTCATTGTATGACATTTAGTTTTAGAATTGGTTTTTAATGGAAAAATAAGAAGACATAGACTACGGCAGGGATCGAACCTGTGACAATGAGGTTGACAGGCGAGCACACAACTATCGCGCCACGGCCACCCCCAAAGTTTCTTCAATGTATATACATTCAATTCATTCATTTCCCGCATAAGGAAATATTAATTTATGATTGTGCGAATAACGATTGCCCGGACATTTTTTAAAAGTACTATTTCATTTATCAAAAATTATTTATTTATTTCCTTAAAATGTAGTACTATACTGCACTTATGGCAAAATATTTTATTTATTTATTAAATATTTTTTAAGTATAATAAAAAAAACTTTGTTTAAAACTTTTTTTCATTTATTTTTTTTTTTTTTGAAAATACATCCTACTAATATTATAAATGTGAAAGTTTGGATGTATGTTTGTTGCCCAATAACTCCGGAACGGCTGGACGGGATAAAACTTGGTACAGAGATAGATTATTGTCTGAAATAGCAAATGGGCTACTTTTTATCCCGGAAAAATGTATGGTTCCCGTGGGATAGGTTTATTTTAATTTTCTGTAGGGATCATAATAACATATGTACCTATCTGCTCATTCTAGAAGTAGCCAACATAGATTTCGTTCACAAGAAGCCAAAAAGCACATACACATACACACGTGCAGGCACACACACGCACACACACTCATTCACAAATACACACTCGATTATCACATAGGTCATTTTTATCCCGAAAAATGGAACTAAACGGTTCCTATGGGGGAGGCTTAAATATGAACAAAATATATACTTATGTGTGTTTGTTCTGCATTGAATGGATTTTAATTAAATTTGGTAACCAGCTGTTAGATTAAACATGATTTATTTTTCCCAACTTTATTTTTGTAGTTCTCACTTTTTGAATACAATATAAAATATTCGCTTTGTTCCCGAACATGACTACACACGACGAACATCGAAGCTAACAAACACAACAAAATCTAAATTTTTCGCCAACAGAAATTGGCTCGCGAACAAGTCCATTCACAAGAAAGCACAGCGAGCGCGAGCATGTTCGTCGTTTGTGCCTACATTCAACGACTGAACGGTTTTTAATGAAATTTTGTAGGTGGACAGATGATTGCATTAGATTCCCGTAGGTCATTAGCATCGCACGGGTATCTGCTAGTAATTATATAAAAGAAAAAAATTATGTTTTTGAAAAATGATTAGAGATTCCTTATGCAGTTTCATTGAGTCCACCAAAATCTTTAAGTCCAAAAAACTATGCATACACAAAAACTCGACCCCGTTCAAAATCCTTATTTGGCCAACCAAGGGGGTTGCATTAGGGCATCATGCCCTCCTTACGTGCCGTGATGACAAAAAGAAATATCTCTTCCAAAATTAAAAATCAATAATTCATTTCTGCGTACGGTTAAAAATGAAAAAAAACATGCGGAGAATTGGCAACCAACGTAAAATGTTTATGCGTCAATTTTGTTTCGTTAAATTTTTGAGTGGCCTTTATTACAGATTCATCACGCACCAGTATTGCAGTATCATCACCGAACGTGGACATGATAGCATGGTTGTCCACCAATATACTTAGTATATAACATATAGAATGTTGGTCGTAGGGTACTGCCTTGTGGTACTCCGGCTTTAATTTTCTTAAGTTCCGAGTAATTTAAGCGTAGGATTTCAGTAATTCGTAGTACTGGGAAGGTAATTATGCAGTTTATAATCAAGTTGCCAATGCCAAACCTTGTGAAAGGCTTAAGCAAGATCTAAGAATAAACAACGAACAGAACACATTTGTTTTTCTTTTAGTGTCTTTTCCACAATATCCACAATTCAATGCACTTTGTTCATCCTGCAATGTTTATTTTTAAATCCACACCAACGTTGCCGAAGTGGCACGATCGTAGACTTTTGGCACCTTTTTATTTAAATGGCACTGTGGCACTCAAACGCTTCATATAGCACTCTATGAATCGACGAACAAATGTTTTCAAATATATCCACGTTCATTATCAAACTTTGTTTTATCACATGGTAGTGCATCAACTAACGGGCTGTTTAATGCTTAAATAACATTAAAACTCATAATAAAAATCGACTTTCTTAATGCCGGTCTTCCACTAGGCGTTCAACGCACTTATTTCGAGTTCAACACATTGAACTCTAATGTACGATGTCCTCAATTCCATTCAACCAACGAGTTTAATCCGGTTGGAGATCGTTGCTCAACGAATTGTTGAACAAGTGTACGGCTAGTGTACGAGCTCGTGTTGGTCGTTGAAAATTTTGGTTTAACGCCTTGAGCAACATTTTCAAGACTCGTTGGTCAACTTTTTTAATTTTGTTTGGTGTTGTTTGCCGTTGAGGTGAAAATATTTGTTATGCGTTGCGTTGGGAGAGTGCGTCCATCAACTTGTTAAACAAGCATATCAAAAATGCAGTTGATAAACTGGAAAAACTTTTTTTTTGTCAAAATCGAACAAGTTATTCAACTTTTGGGTAAGTTTGTCAAATATAATATGTACTAAGCTTCAACAATTGAATACGTTGATCAACTAGGTGTACGGAGTTCTCCAACAATTGAACCAGTTGATCAACTAGCTGTTCGAGGTTATTCAACATTTCACTAAGTTTGCCAACTATACGTACGGAGCTCCCAACACGTTTTTTTGTGATGAACGCAAGCTTGTGCACTAGTGTAAGAGGTTGTAAATTTTTGAATCGAAAGATGGAGTTGAATGAAAAGTACGTAGTGAACGACCGGCATTATAAAGTAATAAAATCACTTTTGTCGTTTAATGAAATAATAAATGCTGAAACTTGCCAGCACTTCATACCACCTAAAGACTTCACACTATCAGAATTGGCCCAAGAGAGTTTATAGCAAGTTCCGCCTTCCGACCAATGGTTCGCCAACACAGAAAAATGTGTAATACCACAGGCTCATCATTTAGTGCAGTGTTAGTTGTTAGTAGGCAATCTCTATTACAAATAACACTTACACAAGTACAAAATGAAAATATAAACAAATTATATTAGGTCAAAAACAAAACAAGAACATAATATGAAACAAAAAACATTTAGGAGCGTGGAGCACTGGTTTTGAGTATATTTTTAATTTAATTTTACTGATATTGAAATCAAGAAAGTTTAAATTCCAATTTAAAAGTCTACCCATACGTGTCAAGGGCTCATGCATCACATAGTTGGTCCTATGTGTTGGGACTTTAATCAAGTCGAGGCCACGTAGATTATAACCTCCTCCCCGATAATTAAAAGAAACTGAACATAGTTGGTGTGGTGCATCTGTGACGTCAGTTATTATTTGGTGGAAGAATACCAAATCATTGTTAGTTCTTCTCTGTGCAAGTGTTTGGATTTGAAGAATAGATAAACGTTAGTCATAAAGGAGGGCATTAGAAGGATCACTCCACTGAAGCCCTTTCAATGCGAAACGAGTAAAGTTTCTTTGAACAGATTCTCTAATCTCTCAATATGAATATCGTAAAAAGGAGTCCAAACCTGCGATGCATACTCAAGATGGGGACGATCCAAGCAGTTGTATAAAGCACGGGTAACATTTGAATCAACAAATTCTTTGGACCAACGCTTCATAAAACCTAACATTGAATTGGCTTTGTTAACGATGATATTAATATGGGCAGAAAAGTCTAAATTGGGCGTAAAGAAAACTCCAAGGTCCCTTACAGTTATAACACGAGTTAAAATGTGCCGTGAGATATTTTTTTCAAAAATGTCATTGTTTGACATTTTGCCAGGTTAAGATTCAAACTGTTCTTTTCACACCACAAGGCAAAGTGGATAATATCCTCCTGCAAGACTTATATTGTTAATTGATGCTTTTATTTATTTTTTACGTTTCGTTTAATGAAGTTCTTGTATAATTTTGTGTTCATTTATTCTTTAAATAAAATTATAAATTACATATGAAATCTTCGGAATTTTTTCCACTTTTTTGTTGGTGGCACTTTATGTTTTCAGATTTTGGCACTTACAATTTTTTTTCTCCGGCAACGCTGATTCCACACCGAGTGTTCGGAATTAAGCTTCTTCTTTTATTATTGTGCTAAGCCTATAGCAGTTTTTTCAAAAATGTTTGACATCATTGGTATGAGCGATATTGGTCCGCTGGTGCCATAACTTGTGTTTGTTATATGACAAAAAAAGAAGGATTCATGGATGAAAAATTAAAAAAAAAATATCAAGCAAACTTCAACTAGGGAGGATATAACTGCGCCTTGCATACTACTTTATCGTACGCTCCTATCTCTATGTTATGATGAGTATTAAATTGATTACTGATATGTTCAATATTTAATAAATTACTACCGATAATTTTGAACTTATTCCCACCAAATCGTATAATGCACTTTTTTATCCATGTATCAATTAACTCTTTCACTTTAAATTTTTCTTTCAAACACAATCACCACTATAAAGCATAAAGAAGAGCAAGAAAAAATAATTACCAATTATTTATTATGTTCGTTTTTTGTTGGTCTCACTGGCGCGGGCGTCTAACTATGCGCCTGCAATAAATCAATGTTAAATATTCTTTCCGCATATCTCATCACTTACATCACAGTTCAACCAACAAAAAAAATCCGACATTCAAAATACCACCCATAAAAAATCCGTCTGGCATAATCCGTCCAAAAAGGGAAACAAAAAACAACTAATAAAAAAAAGAACTTATAAAACAAAACCAATAACGCTATCGCCAGTTTGTGACTTGTGACATAACGCATAATAAAATAAAGAGCGTTTAAGTCCAATGAACTGCATCAGCAACAAAAACAACAACAAAGTTATAAAATAACAAAACTTACTGGCCAAATTCAACAACATGCTAAATGTGACCGGAATTTAATAAACCGAGTTTTGTTTTTTTCTTAACCAGCTTAAACTTCGCATGTACTCGTAGTAACAAATCTATCAAGCAATTCAGTTAAAAGTGCGTCATAATGTTGCAACGCAATTCAGTGTAAGTGACTGGGCAGTAAAAGAACGCCTCACCCTCAGCCCAGGCCCATCAGACTCAGTCTCATTTCAGCATTGGAATAGCACCAAACGTCAAGCGTACAAAACTCGACTTTATAGTTTTTCTTCAGCTGTGCGACCGCGTCGAAGCTTAATCACGTTTTGGCTGTACTGCGTATATGCCCGTGAGGCGCGTCAACATTTTCGTGTTCCATTTTTCTTTTAAATGCGACTGAGATTTGAGGTCTTAGCTGAGCTGAATATAAGTCTCACAGCTTTAAAAATTACTTTCACGAGACCTCCACCTTAATTTCGTATGTGATTTGTGTGTGTGTTGCGTGTTTCTTTTATGTTTTAGCCACTCAAATTGCATAACAACAGCATAGCGCTACCGCGCAGCGCAGAAACTCTTCAGTCTTCATCAGTGTTTTGCACCAAAAGACCCAACAAATGTATAGCTTTTAAAAAAAGTGGTGTTAGTTATGAGTTAGTAATTTATCAAGATCATTGCTTTAGGTAATGAATTATTATTATCAATAATACCTCAAGCAATTAAAAGACTTTCGCTGCTTAATAAACTATAATATTAAGGGGTTATAATCAACATTAGGTATACACATACATACTCGAACATATTGGTATTGAAAATCAGCGCCATTATTGTTTTCACGTATATGTCATTTTAATTGTTAAACAATATGCTAGCTATATACGACATTATATGATTTGGTGCAAAAAATACGCAATGCCACATGTACATTTACGACTAGTAGAATGACGTTTTTCTGTCATTTTATACAAATTGGCTGTCAAAAGAATTATGGCAATTAATAGCCCATACATGGCAGAAAAGATTGAAGGCACTTTGACAATTCGTCGCTACAATGCAGAACTAGTCTAAGTCACAATTTTGAATTTTAGTAGTAAACACATTTTCACATTTTGAAAATGTGTTTACTAGTAAACTATATAATGAAACACCTTGGCGTAAACAACATATCCAGTGGTGGAAAAATAATTAGAAACAATGAAAAGAATAAACATAGTATGTACTTTTCTTATCATTGTTTATGCTCTTCACACACAAAAAATGATAACCGGTAAAATACAGTTCTCTTTCTGTTATTGTGCAGCATGTTTTTGGTTTGCAGGTTTCATAAACCTCTTAGTTTGTTAATATCGGGAATTTAAACTAGCTTACAAAAGAATATTTAAAATCTAAGCTTGGAAAAATAATTAGAAACAGTGAACAAATATTGAGGAAGTGATATTATTTAACGGTAAATCTTTGGTGCTACATTTTTGTTTTGTTAAAATATCTTAGCTTTACTATCTTGTTCAAACAAATGGGTAAAAACAAGAGCTGCACACCAGAGCTAAGGAAAATTATCATTCACAAGTACTGCAAGGAAAAAGCTACCATGGATAACATCGTCAAGGATTTGCTTTGCTCCAAAAAGATGGTATATGGAGCAATTAAGGTCTATACGGAGACAGACAGCATAAAAACTCCCAAAATAAAAAAACGTGCAAGAAAAACAACTGCCAAAGAGGACAGACTTATTTGTAGACTTAGCAAGGCCAATCCTTTTGCGACCAGCAAGGAAATTCATTCAGCTGTGTCATGCCAATTAAATGCAGGAGTAACGTCTAGGACAATAAGGAACAGATTGCTGGAAGCAGGTTTGCGTGGTTGCATTGCCCGCAAAAAGCCACACGTTTCAAAAAAAAATTAAAACGTCGATTAGCATTTGCCAAGGAACATGGACAAAAACCATTAGCGTTTTGGAAAAAACGGAGCGATGAATCAAAATTTAATATGTTTGGATCTGATGGTAAAAAATATGTAAGACGCCCAGTTAACAAAGAACTCGATCCAAAGTACACCATCAAAACGATCAAGCATGGTGGTGGAAATGTGATGGTTTGGGGAGCCTTTTCGTGGTATGGCGTTGGTCATATTGTGCGCATCGATGGCCGAATGGATCAGCATATGTATAAAAACATATTGGAAAATGTTATGGAGCCATATGCATTTTTCAACAGGATAATGATCCTAAAGACACTTCGCGTTTAGTGAAATGTTGGTTTGAGTAACAAAACATCAATTTTTTAAGCTGGCCAGCATAAAGCCCTGATCTGAATCCGATCGAAAACTTGTGGGCTGACGTTGAGAGAAGTTTGGGAGTCAAAACTTCCAAAAACTCAAATGAGTTGTTCAAAAACATAGAAGAAGTTTGGCGGAATATCCCACTTCAACGCTGTCAAGATTTGGTGGCTAGTTTACCTACACGGTGTGCAGCTGTAATTGCTAATAAGGGTTACCCCACAAAATATTGATTTTTTTTTTCAATCGAACAAAGGTATTTTGAAGTAGAAAATATAATTTCTTTCCATTTTATTTGTATTTTCCTTTTTCAGTAAACTGATGTTTCTAATTATTTTCCCACACTTTTGTTTAGTTTTTTTCGAATATAGTGTTATTTATGTTATAATTTTTATTTTTTTAATAACTTTTTCATAAAAGTGTATATAAAAGAACATTTTTTTTGTTATTTGTTGATATTTATTTAGTTTTATAAAGACTATCTACCTTTTGTAAATAAAAAAGTAAAAAAAAAGTGTGTTTCTAATTATTTTTCCACCACGGCATATTATTTGTTTTTGTTGGATTTAGGTGACTCTTGAGCTCTTAAGAGGCACTATTATTTAAGTTGATTTGGGACATAGGATTATTGTGCATGTAAATTTTGAGTGTGGAACAAGCTTATATCATAAAAGTGGACTTAGGATTAACTCATCCCTCACTTTTCTTTTTAATAATGGACATAGGATTGACGACAGAGTATCAAAAAACTCGAATATAATAAATAAATGCAAAATATTTAGTGCTTTAAACAATTTTATTTTTAATAAAACTATATGTTAAAAGCTAGAAATTGTTGTACATATATTCAGTCCTACCAAACTATAGTTTTGAACATAGAAAAAATTAACACAATCATCATTTTTAAACAAAAAATGCACTTATTAATTCATTAAAAGTAATTATTAGGATTAACTATTCTTTGGATGCTATTCATATGATCCCGAACTGAGTTTTTTTATGGAACTCGGAAGAAGGGAATTTAGATTTGAGTGCCCACGCTTATCTTCCTCTACTGCAACGATTCCTTTTTTATAAGAATTTATAACTACTGTTTTGACCATTTGATGGCTTATACAAAGAGTATTTTAAAAAACGTTTGACACACCTTTATTTTTGTATCATCTGGTATTGGCATGTAGTAATAGTAGGAGAGATTACGTCTACTCTCCATGTTTTCTTCATTACCAGATGAAGTCGTTGGACTTGGTCTTATCCGTAGTCTTTTTTTTTGCTGAACTTCAACATATTTGGAAATGTAGTCTCTCTGCCGGTTAATGTCTCCAAGTTTCCAAAATTCTTTAAAAACGTGTTGTCTAGAAGCTTCGCTGATTTTAGACTTGCATTTCAGTCTGCATTTTTCTTGGCAAGGAGGTTTCATTTTTCGTTCGCAAACCGTTTTATTTGTATGGTTTACGTACTCCTGCCCACTGTTTCTGAGGGCTTTTTGCTTGTTGCGAATCCATTCTGCCTCTTTGCGAACGCGTTTTCTCGAAATAGTTGAATTGGACTCACCTTGTTGAAATTTGTTGAAACTTGCTGATTGAAAGATTTTGATTTGAGTCGTTGCTAGACGAGGACAAGCAGCTGTTGGAAGGGCTATAATCGGAACCACCATCATCTGTTTCAAAAGGATCGTTGTCGTGCTCATCACTTAAAAGCTCGTGAGAATTATCTACACAAACAGTAGAAATTGTTCAAAAGCTCAAAATAAAATTCTTTTAATTTCATTACTTTCATTTACAGCGTTTTCAAAACTGGTCCCGTTTCTGTAACTGCAACTGGTTCTCTCTGTGTATTGTGTTTAGAATAATTATAGATTTTAAAATAAAACAGTAGGTAAATATTATAGGCTATAACATACCATTTTCAGTTATATTTTCACAGTGTGGCTGATCAATTGAAATTTGTCCTAATGATCCTGGTTCTGTCCGAACTTCGAATGTTTCTTTAAACAGTTAACACAAGTTATAGTAGGTTAAAATTGTTTACTTTAAATTCTAAAAATTAAATTCTTTACAAAATATGCTATAAAGAAATAATTATGTACATAATTTTAATTAAACATAATACGAACCTGTATTCCCCTTTCGTTTTAAGACGAGATTCAGCATCTTTTGACCTCTTGACATGTTGTTGAACATTTTATTAAAAAGAATAAACTTCACCGTTAAATCGCAAAACTATCCTAAGTTACTTTAAATAAGATACAAAAAGGAACACACATTATTTATCTTGTCTGTGCAGAACTAAACTATGTCCGTATTGTGAACTTAGGCTATTTGTTTTGTAAAGCACAAAAAACCTAAGTCCATAAAGTAGACATAGCTTAGTTCTGCATAATGAAAAAAAGAGACTGACGACATAGTATTGTTTTGTACGATTAAAACTATAAATGAACGACTGCGGGTAGGAACACGATCATCACACAGGCACGCGCAGAATGCAACTGGCTTCCATCTCATGAAAAAAACTCAAATTTCCAAAATTTGGACTTAGACTAGTTCTGCATTGTAGCGACGAATTGTGGTAAAAGTATGTAAGGCAATTATGATTAGTGGTAAGAAATAGTCAATGCCAATGACTAGCAAATGCCATCTCTTCCATATCATACCAATTGGTTGTCTTAAAATAGCATTAAGGCAATTAATTTCTTAAATATTAGAGCAAAACATGGAACTCTGCCAGTTGTGTAAATGCAGCAAACGACTTTTACAGAATATTTCAAAAAATAAGCAATGCCACATTTAAACGACCAACTAAATGGCATTATTTCTGACATTTTATGCCAATTGGTTGTCTTAACAAAGAAGAACAGCCATTATTGTCAATAGTATTATGACAATTAACGGCTCAAATATGACAGAAGAGATGGCACTTTGTAATATGTCTAAATGCACAACATAATTCAGTTATGATTTGTAGCAAGACATATAAGCAATGTCGCACTTAGAAGATATTTCAGCCATTTTATATAAATAGTTTTGTCATAATAATGGACCCTCTCGGGAATCTCCCAAGGAATTTCGTTTCACACGGAATATTTTCCTGTGATCATGAATCTATCACATAATAAATTTCCCTCCAACAAAAAAGCGTATGAAATGACAGCAAAACTCCCTGGGAAAGTTTATTCACCTGATACCAATAAATTCCGGAGGAAGCTTTTGAACATCATTTACGTTCCCTGCATTTAATTGAGAAAAAATTGTAGTGTGACAATTAATGACTTAAATTTAACAAAAACTAATGACATTTTTCGCGTCGTGTAAATATGAAATAATAAGACCGGAGATGTTTCAGGCAAAGATACTTCATAATAAAGATGTCAAACTTTCGTTGTTGTTGTTTTTTTTTTCTTTCATTAGATGTCTTATTGATTTGGCATATTAGACGAAATAACAAACGCATACAACGAGTGCTTTAAAATCATAAAAAAGCAAATATTTCTGCTATGATATCTACTTCCAGCTTTCTAGTACCTTGAAAATCATAAGTAGTTAAAATATTTTATGTATATTTACTAAATAATAATAAAAAAGTAATATTTAAAAAAAAACTTTATTGTATAATTATTTTGCTTATTGTATTCGCTTTGTGATTGACAGTCATCGAACGATAATTATTAAGGTATCTACTTATTATTAATATTAAATTCAATGTATATTAAAAAAAAATATTTTTTTTTCATAAATCTATTCCTACCTAATAACAATAAAGTTACAAACAAAAGTATATTGGCACCTTTTTTTTTCTTAATTCAATTAGGATAACAATTTTATAAATTTAAATATTTATTTTTAATATTTTTTTTCTTCATTTTGTTTTGATATTTTTTTTTTCAATTGTTAATTTAAATACATAAATTTAAAACTTAAATAAGGTAACTTATTAATATATAGACAATTTTTAAACCAAGAATAAAACAAAAAAAAAACATTTAACAAATTATAGCAAAACAATTAAAATCAAAAATTACGTGTATAAAAAAAATATTATTATTATTATGCATAAAATGAAAAACAAACTAAACATTTTAATGTTAAATATTAACAAAATTCATGGCCATTCAAATTGCGCACTTAAAAAAAAAATAACGATTAACAGTTATCAGAGACAGGCTTTAATTAATTATTCCCTCTGAAGGCTCCCAATCCTATATTGGTGGGTTCTATACAAGAACGGGTGGACATCGAATTTTATGATCTGTAAATTCAATAATAAAAAGAAAAATATCAATATTAATTTTTTTTTTAAATTGTAATTTGTTTTAATTAGAAAAAAACCTACATATATGTATATGTAGTTGAATACAAAATTGAAACAAGGAAAAAACTCATAATAAGAAAATGCTATTAAATTATAAATTGAATTCTAATTCAATGTAATATAAAATCGATTTTTCAAAAAACCAATTTATTTATTTATTAAAAATCGAAAAACTTTGGTTTTAAAAATTTGAGTACGCAGTTTTATTAAAACTTTTAGGAAGCATTTGGATAAAAAAAAATTTAATCGGGCAATCCTATAGTGAGAAAGTCGAAAGGTACCGTTGTTTTTTTTTTAGAAAAATAGTTTTTTAACAAGATAATGTAAGGAGTTTCGAAAAAAAAACTATTAAGTCGTTTTCGAAATTTTGAATGTTGGTTTAAAATATTGTTTAAATTTTTTAAATTAACCGTTTCCCAGAAAATCGAAAGCCAATAAATGGTTCTACCAGTGGCGTACCAAAAATAACTATTTTTTCCAAAAAAAAAATATCAAAAGATACCTTTTCCCTTCATTAATAGACTGATTTTGTTTTATAAAAATTGTTGGGGGCGTTTTTAAAAAAATAAGATTTTTGTTTTTGACCCATGAAAAATATATGGGAGCTACTGTTATTTGCAATCTTTAAAAAAAAATGAAAAAAACGTGTGGGCATATTACCGATAAAATAATATGTACCAAGTTTGAAGCAAATCTATCCAACCGTTCAGACTGTAGACTCGAGGGCAGACAAACAGATTGACAGAATAACAGACAGACGGAATTGCGGGTCTCACTTTTTTGGTGTTCTCTATGATCGTAATGTCATGTTTAATTGTTAGAATTTTTTTTTCGAATTCATAACTTGCCTTATAGTATTACCTATAATCGCAAGTAAAAACAATGAAGTATGTTCTCACTTCTTGAAACTGCGCAAATCTACGAATTTCAGCGAATAACTGTCAAAACCTGTTCACATACACCAAATTTTCGCTCAGTTATTCACGAAATAGAGCGCTCGCCAGAGAACACATACCACTAGACATTTCTTTTGACAGAAAAACTGACGATTGTCAAATGGAAAATATCACAAAAGCTGGCAGTTGTCAAATGTGTCATTACAAAAGTTGAACATAATCAAATCTATCTTCGGACTCATTCGTGCAGTATACATACAATTTGCGATCTGGGAAATTTTTAATCTCAAATACCTTTCCACAAAATATATTTTATTAGACACTTAAGAAAATTGTTTTGTTTTGATGTTTACAAATTTGCTAAATATTTTAATGAACACATTTATTAAGGTTTTTCTCTTTGTACGAGATTTTTACAACCACTTAAATGATGTGTCATTTTATCTGTAAATATGCGGCAACACCTAGGCTCACTGACGAATGTCAGTGCATTTAAATCAACATCCTTATTGCTTCACTTACATACATATTTTAATCAAATGATCAACAAAAATCAAAAATAATAAACAGGTTTATTTTTTGCCATTGACAGCTTATTTGACAGTTGACGCCCCTAAAAATAACCTGAGTGGCACTGAATAAATATCGAACACAATCCACTGAAAAACAATGGCCTCATTCGGATGTCGCTACGATAGCCTATCTAAAATAGGTTAGTAGCCACTGAAGTTCCTGAACAACCAACATCGGATAGGTTAAATTTGTATGGGTTTGTGCATATGTTTTTGACATTTCTCATGGGATACAAACGTATACCGAAGTTTTTCGGATAGCCTGGGATTTCTTTTTTGGCAGCAGCTGTTTCGTCATCACCTGTGTTCTTACATGGGAATACAACAACACCAACCTATCGCTAGATAGCTATAGTTCTGTTACTGAATGAGGCCAATATAAAATGCCTAACAGGATAGATCGCGCGTACTTGATCATATGTTTGATCCTGTTGTATGCACAAGATCCTTATTAGAAACGGTAAAATATACTTTTAATGCCGAAACTAAATTGAATATTAACGAAATTTCGTATGACAATTATAAATATTTAGGAATATAAATTTAAAAACATAATTTCAAAAAAATTTTGCACCCGATACCGAAATAAAAAAAATATTTATTTAAGAACACACAAAATTCTTGGAGCTGTTTTTGAGAAATATGGGAGTTTTTGTATTATTTCGTTTTAGTCGATTCGCATTTCGTTTATTCAGTATTTTAATCAAAATGTTTTTCAATTTATTAGCCGTGTTTTATTATCGCCAATAACCCATATGGTTCACCCGGTGAAAATAAAACGATCTGGGTTATGTACTTACATGTACGCTCTGTTTGCCGAATTTAATACTAATATTTGCAAACCCAGATAGAAACCCCGATAGAAACCTGGATCTCGTGTTGTTTTTGTAATACGTGTTAAAACATAACCCAGACCCAGACCCGTAGATAATAAAACGCAGCTTTTATTTATATTTGTTTAAAAAAAAAAATCATTAGGTATTTTACTTAGTTCGTTTAAAGTTCATTCCGCCTTTTATTATTTAGTTTTTCGATTATTTCAATTTTTGTGCATTTCGATTTCGATTACTTCGCCAACGTCTTTGTCAATTTTTTCTTAAGGTAAGGATTAAAATTCACGCGAAGAGTGCGTGGCGCCTGTTTCAGCCAATTATAGGACTTGGGGTAGATTCGAGTTTGGTTGTATGCAAAGTTTTTTATATAACCTTTATCAAAATACAAATCGGGCTAAGCGGTATTAACCGGGATTTTGAAAAGTGAGGTTATAATAAACCGGGATTTTGAATATTTTATTTAAATAAAATAACAAAACATAAACAAAAAATAAATTTACATAAATTCTAATAAAGTTTTATATTATATGCTAATGACAATAAATCCTAATAACAAACAAAATGCGAAATAAACTTTTGGCGAGATAACCTTGACCCAACTAACTCATTGCACTTTTAACGGAAATGCAAAAAAAAGAAAGAAATGCGAAATGAAAAAAAATGTGATACAAAAACGAAGTAAATATAAACGCAGTAAACAGAAATCGATGTAACAAAGGGGGCAACAACGAACTGCGAAGTAAAAAAAAACAAACAACAGACGCCCGTATGGGAGGTAAAGTTGTTTTTGTTTTGTTTTATGAAAATAGCTTCTGTATAAAAAAAATTTAAAAAAACTAATAAACCGTTTTCCAGAAAATCAAAAAAAATGGTTCTACTAGAGGTACCAACAAAAACATTTTTTTCCGAAAAAAAATTACTAAAAAGTAACTTTTACCTTCATTAATGTAATGATTTTTTTTTATGAAAATCGTTGGAACCGTTTTTGAGAAAATTAAAAATTTTGCAAAAAAAAATTATAGCAGGTACCGTTACATTTCGTTTAAGAAAAATTAAATGCACGACTAGTACTTGGTCTTATGTTCGATTTCGTATGCAAAAGATTCTTAATAGAAATGGCTAAATATATTTTTAAAGTAATTTTTTACATAATTTTTTTAATTCAAAATTACTTTAATTAAAAAAAAAAAATTGGTATCACAATATGCATATTTAATAATATGCATAAATTTAAAAACAAAATTTGAAAAAAAAAATTATTAAAACCGAAACACCATTTTTTTGCACAATTTAAGTAGGTATGCAGTTTTATTAAAACTTTTAGGGTGCATTTGCATAAAATAAAAATTTTAATCGGTTCATCCAATAGTCAGAAAATCGAAAATATGAAAAAGTGGTTCTATGGGAAGCATTGTTAGTAAGTACCTACGCAAAAAAATATTGTTTTACTTAAAAGTGGACTTCACTAATTTAAGAACAAACACAAGATTCTTGGAGCAGTTTTTGAGAAATACATTTTTTTCTTAACGATTTTTTTAGCATTTGTAGGGGAGGTAAGGTTGTATATTATTTTAGGAAAATTGTTTTTTTTTAGCTATTCAAGATAATGTCAAAAACCTACCAAATACGAAGTTTCAAAAAAATCCATCAGTCGTTTTCGAAATTTTGAGTTTTCAAAAAAAAACCGTTTTTTTTATTTAATTTTTGTTTTGAAACCATTTTGGCTTTTATTTTAAAAATTTAAAAAAAATCGAATAGCTAAACCGTTTTTCTGAAAATAGAAAAAATAGTTCTACTAAAGGTAGACACCAAAAATAACCATTTTTTTCGCAAAAAAAAGTACCAAAATGTAACCTTTCCCTGATGGATTAATTTTGTATAAAAATTGTTAAATCCGTTTTTACGAAAAATAATATATTTCCTTTTGGCAAAAAAAATGTATACCAGGTACCGTTATGCTTCATCTTTAATTTTTTAATTTTCGATCACATCGTATGCAAATATTCTTAATAAAAACGACTTAATATATTTTTAAAGCCGTTTTGTACACAATTTTTTATATTCAAATTTATTTACATTTTGTTTTTATAAAAAAAAAATTGGTACGGCAATTTTAAATATTTAATAATATAAATTCAAAAACAAAATTTCAAGATAAATCATCGGCCCGTTTTTGAAATAGTGAATTTTCAAAAAAAAATGTTTTTCTCAAAAAACTACCAATTTTGAAGAAAATCGCTTCAGCAGTTCAAGTTGGATCAAAATCTCGAGTCCGATTTTTTTACGATTCCATAACTTGCCATATACTTAGTTCTACTTATATATCACAAGCAATTATGTTAAAGTTAAGTATAATTGATCAAATATGAAAATTGATTATAAATACCGATTTTGTACTTTAGAGCAATTTAAAAGTTAAGAATCCTTAAAAAATTTCTTTATAAATAAACCTGCGCATGGTTAAAAAAAACTGTGTTCACCAAAACTTAAATCACATAAACCTGCATTGGAATTGTTAGTTATCATTCAATTTTGGTTGAAAAGTTGATTTAAAACGATATTACCAATTACCAGACTAGTATTGAAGTAAATACCCAAATTATTCTGTTAGAGTTACCTATTTTCATATCACACCAAAATACAGTCAAGTTTCTCTATTTGCATGGTCTATAAATTCACGGCAATGATCTAAATAATTTCATCAGAACTGGGCTAGACACCTCGGAACCGCCAACCGCAATATTTATTTAAGGTTAAGTCATTTTAATTTTTTTTTAGAATATTAAAACAATCTTAAATTAACCCCTAAAGAACTCAAGTAAGAACGGACAAAATGATAAAAAGATTTTAATCAAGTCTTTTTATAAAACAAAATTTCCAAGAAAATGATGTAAATAAACAAAAATGTTAATAGTTGATTTTGAATTTGTGGAATATTTTTCACCTGGACAAACATCAAACATTTAAGGCATGTTTCTTGTTTGATCTCCAAAACTCAATAAATAGAATTAACAAAAATTCATTACTCACAAGTCACACATAAGATTACCTCATTTTGGTTTCTTTGTAAGAGCGATAAAAATAAACTTTTAAGGCAACAAAAAAACAGTGAACATACAGTGCCTTGACATTGTTACAGAAAAAGAAATGTCTATGAAACTCACCTTTATTTTTACTAAATTCGCACACTCGTTTTTAATATGATGTTTCTACAATATGGCTTCTTTTGCATTAATTCAGTTCACGGGCGCCACAGTTTGTCCGAATTTCCTTGCCCTCGATCCGAATCCTTTGCTGCCATCGGGTCCAATTGGTGTTCTCACCACATTTTCTGCTTTGTGAGTTGCATTCAAGAAGCTTCCGGTTCGCGACCTTGGCGATCCATCAAATTCACCTGTTTTGTAGTTATTCAAAAAACTTCCCGTTCTCGATCTAGGTGAACCTTCGAAGTCCGAGCCAAATGAACATCTCCGATCGTAGCCGGAATCTGTAGAAATACGTCTTCCGTTGTAGTACTCATAGCCGGCCATTTTGCATTTAGGATCGAAATTATTCGAGAATCTACGATATGTGTGTTCGTTCTCGATGAGCATACCCGATGTCGAGTCTGCCGATGGCTTGCGACTGAAGTTGTTGTAGTCGTTGGATTGACGACGAGGCATTGCTACCATTTCATTTCCGGAACTTGAGTAGTTCCTCTCGAAGGGGAAGGTTCCGTTGGAGAATCTGCGTTGGCTGCAATCAGAGTCGGAACCGTGGGAAAGTTTGCGATAAGGCTCAACGTTTTGTGATCCACGACGACTGTTCGAGCACGGACAATTCTCGGAACATCCCGAATCACGCCTCATATCGGAACCTTCCATCGAACAGCTGGATGGGCGACGAGATATTTCTGAGCAAGTGGAATAACCATCATTGGAACATGCCGAATACCTTCTAACTGGTCCGCCCATCTCAGCAGTGTTACTGAAACGGCGTGGTGATGACGCATAGAAGTTCATGTTGTTCGGCGCAACACTCGAATTGGCATTATCCAGCGAGTTGTTTCTAGACAGACTATGGTAGTGACTAAGTGCGTGATGCGCATACTGTTGTTGTTGTTGCTGCTGCTGTGAAAGCTGTTGTTGCTGTAATTGATGGTGACTATGCGAATGCGTATGATGATGTAAGCTGTCACCCTTGACCTGGAAATCTGAATGGTTCCTACGTAATCTAAAACGAAGATCCGTCTCATTGGGCAGGACATTTCCACTGAAACTTCCTCCTCGTGCCCGTTCAAAGTTGTTCTCGTAGTTGTAATTTTTGTAGTTTTCAACAATTTTCGCGACCGGAGCTCCCACAGCTTTCTTTCCAGTTTTCTTTTTCGGTGCAACCATATCGAATACCTGGAAGTTTCCGTGAAGGTTTTTCGCATTCCTAGCTGCCGAAGATTCAATATATTCAACCAGCGCACATTCTTTCAATTGCATCTCGGGGTATTTGTTCATAAATTGGCGAACATCAACTGGAATGGCCATGCCTGGCTTGAGAATTCTAATAAGAGCTATTTCTCCACATTTCGAAAATATATCGGAGACTTTTTCAATACTTAACTTATCCATTGGCAAGTCACACGCTACAATTGTCCTCGAGGGCATGGTTTCGTCAAAGTTCGGTAAAGGATCAATACGGCGAACTTTCGTGCATTCGTCGTTAAGTTCGATATGTTTGCCTTTTCTTCGAACAGCATGTCCAACAACTCTCCAATCCTTTGTCAATTGCCTAACCCTCTTAAAGCTCGACACCAATTTCAGACTGACGAATCCCTCCTTGTTGCGCCGAACGTGCTTCAATAGAAAGGCATCCTTCAAAATGCTATCGTTCGAGAAATAGAACTCCACCTGCTCGACAATTTCCGCTGACAACTGGTCATCGGGTATTTCTGATTGATCTAACATATCTATCTCGATTATTTGGCCGTCAAGTTCATTGTCAAGGCCGCCATTATTCACATTGCCATTCTGATAATCCTTGGCCTGCATTTGGTCGATCTTGATGCCCTCAAACGAACCGCGCCTGTTCGATTGATCGTCGCGCAGGTGATATTGAAGATAGTGATGCGGCATCGCATGATGATGATGTAAGCCATGATGGAAACGGTCATTTGTTATCTCATTCAATACTGGTTGTTGTTCCTTGGGCAGTGGCTTCAACTCATCTTCCTCTTCTGACAGAGATTCCATTGAATCTCCACTATTGCCAAGATCAATAAGATTCTGTTGGCGATCACGCATCTGTTGCTGTTGTTGCTCTTGATGTTGCAGATTATTATTGATTGTGTAAACTTGCATTCCGTTTTGGGAAACTGCAATCACATTCTGTTGCACCGGCTGCTGACGTTGGTGCATCTGCAGTCGCAAAAGCTTTGACGGCAACGATGATGAAATCGGTACGATCGCTTGAGTCGATAAGGCTGAATTACTTATCCCCTTTTCCGCCATGCCAGAGCTCTCAGATATTTTCCTTGCATCACTTTCACTTTCTTTTACCGCACAATACATCGCGCTTGAGTCATTTTCGTATTCTCTATACTTGGACATGATTTTAAATTACCTTTCTTTCAAAACAAAAAATAGCAATAAAGGTAATAAAATAAAAGTAATAACACCAAATCGAGATGTTGTACTCTTTCCACCAAAGGAAGAAAAAGACACAAAAGTATCTTTGAAGTTCAGCAAGAAACTGATACTAGTTTGCTCTTGAAACCACAAACGTAGGTTCAATTTTTTTTTTAACTAGGCGATGTAATTTTATTTTTTTATGATCGTGTAATAGAAGAAATTTCACTTTCACTTTTCAATTGTTGTTTTTTTTTTGTATAAAGTGATGACAACGAGTATCTCTCGGTATAGACAGATAGGTACCTGGAATACACTGAGTTAAACTGTTGCGCGTAATCCGTTTTTTTGACTTGATTTTTTTTTCAAACAAAAAAAAAATAGTAGTTTTATAAGCCCGAAGACTATGATGACGATGTGGAGTTTAACAAATTTTCGTTTCGTTTAGAAAGCAATCACATTTTCAATTTTGTATTTCAAAATCACTTAGATACTTTAGATTATCACAATCAGTGTTTTGTGGTGATTTAACGGTTTTTGAAATGTTTAGTCTTAGAGTAGGAAAGCACTTTTTTTTCGAATTTATGGTAAATATACGAGTATGTAAGCTTCTTAAGTAGGTAATCCTGGGCTGTGGGGGTTCTTGTTTTTTTTTTTTTTTTTAAACCGAAAGATAGATATTGTGTTCCTTTATTATAACGAGAGAAGGAAAGCTTGTGCCGGGTTGGAGTACGTTGATTAGACTGAAATCGCAAATTGATTTTTAGCCGGTTATATACCATCCGTAGTGTCTGGTGTCTGCTATGAGAATCGTCGGAAAGGTGTGCGCACAGTCGACATTCTCCTTTATCTTTTTTTTGTATGTAAACTGCTGTGTGTGTGAGTATAGATATGTAGGTACTTGTTGTTTCCCCGCGTGTGTCGATGCGACCGTACGCGATTGAATATATATACTTTTGATTTAGAGATGCAGATACAACAGCTATAAACTTAACATTTATACAATGAATGAAAAAGCTTTGCGATAGATATTTTAGTTATAGTTAGTTATACGGGCAAAGCTTTGGGATTGCGCTGCGTGTCTGCACGCATTTTTAAGAGGCTGTAGTCGTCGTTGTAAATGGTACACCCGCTGTTGGACGGATTGTAGATCATTTTTTTTTTAAATATTTAAACGAGGTGGGGTTGACTTTGTTATAGGTGTCTGGCGGATACGTACAAGGCAAGATATTTTTTTTTTTAATTAAGTTGCATTTAAAATTTTTTTTACAGAACCCACGTGGTAAGTAATTATCTAATACACACCTGATGGTGAAAATAAATGCAATCTAGATACTCGTAACTTCCTACTTTTAAGAAAATTTAGGTGGTGGTAAGTACCTACCTACCTATAGATAATTTTTGAAGAAACAAAATTTAATTCAAAAAAGAAAAAGCAAAACCTTGGCAATAGGTAGGTACGCAGTACCTACCCCGCATAGAGCTATAAAATTCTTGTTGTTTTATCTTTATGCAAATGATTTGCATAGTTAATTGAATTGGCAATCACCAAAGTGTGATGATGCACTCAATGGAAAGTTTAATATTATGTACTTGCATAGGTACTTACATTATTCTAAAAGAACTTTAATTTTTAAAAACATTCTAGGTCTCAGACCTAATAAGTTACGGAAAACCTATTATTATAATGGTAGGTACCTATGACATAAGCGAACAAAATAGAAAGTAATAAAATGGTATAAACAAGTTTTTTTTATAATTAAATGAGGTAGGAAGGGTTGAACGAATTTTTGTTTATAGAAAAATGTAGGTATACGTATGTTGAGTTAATTTTGTTCATAACTTTTTGGATGCTTTTTTCCAAAAGGCTGAAGTAAGCTAGTCTATGTCCAATTTAACTACCCCTAAGAAAGTAAATAAAACTTTGGTCTGAGAAGGCGTAGCACACTGTACAAGTGTATTTATTTACTAAAAGATTACAAGTTTTTATAGTTTTACAATATTACACATTAACTATTTATTATTATATTATTTTTACTTGCGATATACATAAGTACTATAGGCACGGTGACCATCCGTCCCGTATTTCCCGTGACAGTGCCGTATTACACTCGACTGTCCCGGGTAAATTTTAAGAAAACCCGGGATGTACATCTGTTTCGTATTTTATTTTTTGTCACGGGTTTGTCCCATATTACCATATATTTATATTTGAATAACGTTAAAAAAATGTAACAATTTTGTTTACAATAATTTAAATATGTGTGTAATATTTTTATGTCCGGCTTAACAAATGGTTCAGAGGGATTTACTATAAAAGCATGTTCACTGAACGCATTAATTTGTCACCTGCATTGAGCTGGCAGATTTCTTTTCACACTGTATCTTCACAAAAAAACCATAATTTTGAAATGTGATTGTTTACTTGTACAAACAAATGGAATTTGTTTCTTTTAATTATTTACAATAAATTTGGAAATTTGTGAAATGCCTTCAAATAGAAAATGTGAATTCAAGGATGATCTTCAGAGGGAATTTCTCTTCATAAACAACAATGAAAAGGCCAATACAGTAACCTGTTTAAAATAAGTTTTTACGTTTTCTATAAGGAGTGGTGGAAGACATGATATTGAACAGCACTTAAAAAAAAAAAAAAAAAAAAACAAAGAATCTGACTTTGATGCTACCTTAAGCAAAATGTACGATGCATTTTTAATTCGACAAATGAATGCAATGCAAGAATGCAATTAATGAAGGCACCTGAGGGGGTCAATTCCCGATCTGTGAAGCTGTGAAGTGATAAATTGTATCACGCTTTCACGTCTAATTCGATTATCGATTCGTGAAAAAGTGAAGTTAAATGCCAAACATTTTTCATATGATAATTTTTTTATCACAGTCAATTGTCTTGTGAAGAAAATGTTTCTAATCGAATATTAAGAAAACAAAACAAGATTTGGCACATGACAAGTAAGCAACAATTATATTTATACACAAATTTATTTTGGTTATAAGTTATATTTGTGTTTATTCGAGGAAATAACGAAATTGTTAAATCAACAGATTGACAACAGCCGACGCGACGGACGGTGATCATTCCCGCGACAGATCGTTGGAAACTACCCATTGCAAAAAAATGCAAAGCACTTTACCATATTTAAATGGCTTTGAAGCGCACTTATAAGTTGAGTGTTTTTCAAGAATGCTCTCAATTCACGTATTAAATCCATGCATAAATGTTTTGGGAATCTATAAGGTTCAATAAAGTACTCCTAGTTGTAACTTCGTATAGATTCTGCCCATCTCGAAGGGAAAGCCTCAATATCCTCACATGAAAAATAAAATAAATCTTACTTAAAACAGGGATACTATTGAATATACTATAAAACCCACAATTGTTCAGTACGATGTCTTTTTTTAATTTATTAAACGAATTATTATTCCGGACATTATTCTTAAGCAAATTTAGAAACTGAAATGAAATATTTACCTTTCCCAACAAAAAATCTAATCAGAAATGACAGAATTTATCATTTAGTACTTTTTAGTACAAACTTTATCACAATGAGTTCTAGAATCGCATTAGGCGTGTGCGTGAAGTTGGAAAATGATAAACCTCTGTGAAAACTGAAATGATATTTTTTTTATCACTTCATAATTTCACAGATCGGGAATTGACCCCCTGGACTCATTCAGGTCTAATGATTGCACAATGCACATCGATAATAGAAGCTGTTTTGATCAAATATATTCCTGTACACGCACAAAATGTGAAGCTATTGTGTTCAATGTTCTTGAACCAAATTACACACTGTCACAAAAGTAAGTATACACGAGGAGATATATTTTAAAACCGTAAGAAAAATTGACTAGACAGATTTTTTAAAAACATTTGGCATATTTGTTAAGATTTTTTATTATGTTTTTAGTGAACAAAAAATTAGTATCCTTTGTCTCAAAAAATAATGAAATTATAAATTTTCAAAGAAAATTCTGCATTAATTTTGCTCACAAAAGTTAAAATACTCGTACAATTAAAGAAATAACAAAAAATCCAGAAAGCCATTTCGGTTCGGATATGATTTTCAATTCAATCCGCTTTTGCGATTCACCTTTCTGATGAATGGTTTTTATTTCTTATGGTGGCAAAGTCATAACCGGCCTTATGTAACACACGGCGGATGGTTTGGGTACTACATGACTTACCTGTCTCTTCCTCTATATGTGCATTAAATTTCGGTGCACTTATTTTCGATTTTTTCTTAACCTTCCGTATAATAAGTCGATTTTTATGTTCTGAGAATGTTCGTGGCCGACCACTTCGACCCATATTTTCAATTGTTCCATAATGTTTGTTTTGCTAATATTTTTTTGGATAGTTGCAGGGTTTCTGTTAGTAAGTGTAGCAACTTCACGAATTGATTTCCATTCGGTGGAATGCTTAATTATTAAGTTTTTCTAATCCATGGAGAGTTCTCTTCCACGCGGTGCCATTTCTAGTTCAAAACAGGAGGGTCATTCCGTAATTTTCAAAACGATAATCGTCAAAACGATGATCGTTGACGAGATCGTCTTTAATTTGCTTCACGTAACTCAACTCATTAATCGTTTATAATTTGAGAGCATTTGGTTCATTTCAGAAACTCTTAAGCTTTTGTTGAGTTGTCAAATGGACTGCCATAAAAATGTCAATAAAGTTGTGTATTGCTTTGTATTTGGTACGAATAAAGTTATATAATTGGACAAAAATGTAAGTTGTTTTATATTTTTTACAAATTGATATGTATAAATGTAAATACAACAATTATTTATATATAGGGCCACACAGTCTCAGATTGGTATTTTGACTCGATATACGGATGAACATCCCGATTTGTCTCTCAACTGTCTTCGCATTCGTATTAATTGTATTTCCTCCCAACTTGCGTTTTCATTTCCACTTTCCAATACAAGAAAATTGCTGCGCCGAAACATTTTAACTTTAATTTGCAAATACAACATATAGACAAAAAACAAGATGGCAAACTACAGTGGCTACTCAATTATTCAACTACAGTAACCTACAAACTTCAAAATTAATGCAAGACGATACCTGTTTAGCTATCGTCCAAACGCCATCATTTTGACGATAGCGTTTTGGCGATTATCGACTTACGTGAAGCAAATAAAGGCATCACTATAGTTCAGACGATATCGTCTGACGATAATCGAATTACGGAATGACCCCCCAGGATTTTTATAACTAAGACTATTTCAGTTACCAATCTGACAAAAAGAAAAAACATCAACTTAAAAGCAAAAACTGATCGAGACACACTTTCTAGGGATAAATTAACCAATGCAATATGATAAGACTAATTTGAATCTTGGAGGAATCATCGGACATCACTTCAAAATACATATTTACATAGATAAGACTTTGGTAAAATTTTGGCTTACAACATAAACTGTAATTTTGTCGGGTCAGCAAGGAAAAGCAAGAACAACACTTTTTGATAAACTTTAACTTGTCTTGCTCACGATTTAAATAACTATTCGATTTATTTTTATACCTACACTGTTCATTTTGAAAAATTTAAGGAAATTTGCGTAAAGTCTCAAACTAAATACTTCAAACAAGTTCGTTACAGACAAACTAGTTGGCTATTTCTAAAACCAGCTATTAAGAGAATAAGACTACAACTTTATAATCCTTTAAATGAATTTTTCTTATTTTAAAGAATTAGCTTAACAACTCTTTATCTGAGGTACTTCTTTCTTCATTTTATTCAATCCGATGCCTCAATTTAACATGTGAGCATATTATTAACAGACTCTCAACAAATTTGCATGTCCCAAGTTGCGCTAGCAATGAAATGCCTTAAATTAAAATTAAAATCTACATATATTAGGAGAACAATTTATAATATTTTGTTTGCAAAGAAATTGATGAATGAATAATTCAAACAAAAATTAATTGGCCAAAAGTAATTTCAAGCAAATATTCATCAATTTTACATATAACGTGTTCGAATACTTAAATCATTGGAATGTATCTTTTAAATAATATGATGTTTTTTAGTTGGTTTATCTTTTGTCAACCAAAAGTAGAGGGATACAACTATTATTTTGATTTTTTTTTTGTTTTTGAGAACTTTGTTGATTTTGTAACAAACACGTTATTCAAGTTTTAAATTTATGTCCAAGGTTTTGCTCATAGAAATATGGTCACCGTATCTATAGGGCAAGTTTTGCATCTGGAAAAAAAATCGAACTCGAGATTTTAATCAACGTTGACATTACGATTATAGAGCACACCAAAAAAGTTTAGAACGATCTACAGCCTAAACGGCTGAATCGAGTTTGTTCAATCTTGGTGCTTAGGCGTTTTAGGTGATTCTCCAAAATAAATTTTTGAATCGTTATTTTATTCCCAAAAATTATATTTAGTACTTGCCATACATATTTTTCTACTTCTTAATCATTTCGAAAACAGCTCGAACGATTTTGATAAAATTTGGTGTGTGTACTATTTTAAGTATGGTCTACATTTTAAATATTTTGTTATTAACGGTACCTGCGATACAACTATTTAATTGATTTTCGACTTGCTCATAAACGGCTCAACGGATTTCAATCAAAATTTTTACACAGGAGCACCTTCAAATTCTAAATAATACTGCATTTCAAAATTTTCGAACAATATTTTTTTGGATTTTTGAAAAAAAAAATATTTTTTTTTTTTTTTTTTTGAAAATTCAATATTTCGGAATAGAGTGCACATTTTTTTCTGAAATTTTGTTTTTAAATTTATAGCATTAAATATTTAAAATGTTGATCATTTTCATTAGAAAAAAATTTAATAAAATTAAGTGAAAAACGACTTTAAAAATACATTTAGTCGTTTCTATTAGAAATCTTTTGAATTTAATGCGATCGAACAAAGGAGCAAGTACGTGCGACCCAGTCGTGCATTTTATTTTAATTTGTTCTATACAATTTGGCATGTTGGCATATCTATTTATAAAAGAATGCATCGAGCACACAATAAGCTATTTAAATCCACAAGAAATTTGCATACACCCAGGACCCCACCCCAGCTTTTTATACGCCGTGATCTTTTTATACCTGTATGTATGCATCCCTGAAAATTCTACGCACCGTTATGTATGACCAGATAACAAAGCCAATTTCCACTTCCTTGCATGCAGATTTGTACCAATATTATTTACCATTTGGGTAAAACATATTTCGGTTTTATTTCCATATTTTTCTATGTTATTACCAATTACAAATTGCCCAGGTTTTGCAAAAATTTCAGTCGCTTTTATTGCCTAATTTTTGATTCGACATTATTTCCGTCGGTTTAGGTAATAATGCCGAAAATGTAAAATCGGTTTCATTTCCACCTCGGTGGAAATAAAGTCGATCGACCTTATTGCCTTCTACCTTATTTCACGGCACCGCTGACTTCAATGGAAATCTTGTTCGTCAGCAGTTCTAAATCGAGATCAAAAATCACAAACAGTATAACATTTTGGCACCTCATCACAATTTCTCACTTCTTCTTGTTATCTTTTATCATTTAACACGCTGTGAACTGTAAACATGGTAAATGTAAATTACACTACTTGACATGCTGACGTTCAATCGTTATCGTTTTGTTCTCAGGTGCTTAGTGAATTTGTGAATGACTGTGTGAACCGATGATGATGTGTAGGGGTAACATAGTTGTCGTATGATGTTGCTGGTACTGGTAATTTAGTGTTCATACAGTATCTATTGTTGGAGTTTTTTATGCAGGTTAATGTACCGCTTTGTTATACTATATACGTAAAGAACCTATTTGATCAATAAAATTAAATGCAAGCTAATGTGATTAAAAATGAACCTATTTAATTTAAAACAAATAAGTCGTAATTCTATTTACTTTCCGCATACCATCCACACTGCAACGAATGAGTTATTGGCATTCATGGCGACTAACCTAAAAATGACTGATGTACTATACACATGAGAGCGACCAACGACTAACGAATTGACGATTATTCATCCATTTTGACATTTCATTCACATGGCTTTAATTCTATTCATCACGAATATAAGTTGAAAGTCTGATTTTGAGGTTAGACGCGAGCGAACAAATTACTCGTTGAAGGGTGGATGTTATGTGGAACGCGAATAGAGTTTGAGTGTTCGTTACAATCAGACGCAATTCGCGACTACCAATATTGTTTTTTCAAATTTATCTTATTTTGGCGATTAAAAAGTCAATTTTTGTGTCTAAGCATTAATATAAATTATATTTCTACAATTTTGCTTAGAATTTGTGAAGTATTTAGGTTGGTAAATTGATTTAAATGGAATTTATTCGTTTATTCGTCGGTCGTTGGTCGTTCTTGTGTGAAAAGCCCTCAATTTATTTGATTGTCACTTAGGTTGGCTATTAGCTGAAGCGAACATGAAAAATGATTGATTGAAGTTTTGAAAGGACCCTTTCAAAATTGTAAGGTTTTTGAATGCGTTTTTTTTTTTAATTTAGTAATAATTAGGTGCAATTAATAATGACCAATTTCATAAAAGCACCTTCTTACTTTAGTTCCACAAATCTTTGAAAGGAAATTTCAAAGACACTTGTTGAGATTGAGTTCTCTTTACATCCCTGGAAAAAATAAATTATTTTTATTTTCATTAAAGGAAATGTTTGAGGCATAAAATGCACGACTAGATCGCACGTACTTGCTCTCATGTTCAATCAAATCAACTGGAAACGGCTAAATATATTTTTAAAATCGTTTTTTACAAAACAATTTTTTTAGTAATTTTTTTATAAAAAAAATTGGTTTTCAAAAAAAAGGGAAAATGATTTTTTTTTTCAAAAATCCTTCAATCTTACAATTGGTCTGCAGTATTTTTTAAAATTCAATAGGAGGTCCTCCTATATATATTTTTTTTAGAGAAATCAGTGGAGCGGCTTATGACAAAGTACAATACCAAAAAAAATGGTTGTATGGCAGGAACCGTTAATAACAAAATATGTAAAATAAAATGTTAACCAAAATGTAGACTACTGCTCAGATTTTTACTTGCGATTATAGGTACTATAAGGCAAGTTATGTATTCGTAAAAAAAAATTCTAATAATCAAACATGACAAACGCAATTCCGTCTGCCTGTCTGTCTGTAGAACGATCTACAGCCTAAACGGCTGAACCGATTTTGTTCAAACTTGGTGCTTAGGCGGTTTAAGTGATTGTCCAATATAGATTTTTGAATCGTTGTTTTAGCCCCAAAAATAACACTACTTTCCATACAAATTTTTCTACCATCTTAATTATATCAAGAACGGCTCTAACAATTTTGATAAAAATTGGTGTGTGTACTAACTTAAATAAAATTTTAAAATATTTTGTTATTAACGGTGCCTGCCATACAACCATTTTATAGGATTTCAACTTTTTCATAAACGGATTTCGATCAAAATTTGTATACAGGATCTCCTTCAAATTCTTAATAACTGCATTTCAAAATTTTCGAAAAATAGTTTTCTTGGATTTTTGAAAAAAAAAATATTTTTTTTTGAAAATTCAATATTTGGAATACGGGTGGCTGATTTTTTCTGAAATTTTGTTTTTAAATTTATATTATTAAATAGTTAAAATGTCCATACCAATTTTTTTTAGAAAAAAATTAGGATATTTTTATACATAAAAATTAAGTGAAAAACGACTTCAAAACTACTTTTAGCCGTTTCCATTAAGAATCTTTTGCATATAATGTGATCGAACATAGGAGCAAGTACGTGCGATCCAGTCGTGCATTTTATTTTTTTTTTTTTTCAAAATTGTTACAGTCGTTTTTATTATCTCGAACACGGCTTTAACAATGATCTAAGATGATAGAAAAAATTATATGGCGGTATCGTTAGCTTTAGGAGTAAAAAAAACGATTCAAAAATCTATTTGCGAAAATCACCTACATATATACAACGCTTAAATACCATAAGTTTGAATAAAATCGCTTCAGCCGTTTAGGCTGTAGATCGTCGTACAAATAGAAGGAATTGAGGGACCCACTTTGTTGATATTTTTAATCATCGTAATGTCAAGTTTGATTAAAAATTCGAGTTCGATTTTTTCGAAATGCAAAACTTACCCTATAATACCTACATCGCAAATAAAAAGTATGAACATTTCTCTGCTGAAAAAAATTAAAAGAAAAAACAGCACTTCAAAGCCACTCATTCAATAATTCTTTGGTTGAATGGAAACGCAAATTGAGGAACTAACATTTTTTGTTCTAAGCTCTGCAGTTTAATTTTTACACATGCCATTATATATTATTGAGTTATATGAATTTTATACATATATAATTCGCAACCTTTGCATCCCAAAGTATTAATTGGTACTAAGAGAAATTGGTTTCTCAAAAAAAAAAAAAAAAATAATAATCTAGTTTTATTTAATTAAGTAGGTATATAATCTTTAAAATGTTGACTAGAAAAAAATTCCTTTGTGATTGTTAAAGTAATTAAATTAAAATTAGATACAAAGCCAAACAAAATTCTAAAGTGCAAACAATTTGTATAGACAATATAAATTTTTTGGTATTTGTAAAGGTTAATGTGTTTTTAAGTAATTTACTTACCCATAAGAAATTCTTTTCAAAACAATTTTGATCGCACAATATTTTTATTATAAACAAATTATTGTCTTCACGGTCATGTCTGTAGAACTTGACAGATTGTAAATTTATTTTTATTTCTATGAAGCTTAGTGCCCCCAAAATAAATACCTATCTTATAAAAGTATATATTTGTATGTACATAATATTATTCAGAGGGTTGTAAAGTTCTTTTTTTCTACGCCACACCGTTAAAACGCTAATGCTAGCAGAGATATTTGCGTTAAAACAGAATATAAAGCATATAGGGTGAACTGACGAGATTTAAAAACTAAGCTAAGTCAGCCAAATCTGATTTAAATTAAAACGCCTTGTTGCAAGTACAAAATCCGTTCAAAAACATTCGTAAAACATATTCGGAATATTCAAGATAGAGCTTTCAAAAAAAAAAAAAAAATGGATAAATGCAATACTACCCGTAGGAATTCTCTCGCGCGAGGTTCACTCTCCAACTTGGTGACCCCAGCCGCCGCGCGCGCCGCCGGTAACTGTGGAGAAGATGATCATTTTTCTCTTTCACCCATCTTTTAATTCAAAGGGGAACCCTGTTTTTTCTGCTGTTACTCCTCCCTAGTCAACTAGGTGTGTGCTTCGCTTCATTTAACGGTTTTCATTTTCCAATTCTTACTTCCGATATAGGTACTATAGCTACAAATAGGACAAGTTTTGCATTTGAAAACAAAAATCGAACTCGAGATTTTAATCAAACTTGACATTACAATGACAAAGAAAACCAAAATAGGTCCCGTCTGTCTGTCTGTCTGTAGAACCATCTGCAGCCTAAACGGCTGAAGCGATTTTCTTCAAACTATTGATTGTCTAAAATAGATTTTTGAATCGTTTTTTTAGCCACAAAAATAATGGTACTTGCCATACAATTTTTTCTACCATCTTAATTGTCTTGAGGACGGGCCTAATGGTTTTGATAAAAAATAAGTGTGCGCACTCCTGTTGGTACATTTTATATTTTGGTAAAAAACATTGTTTAGATATTTTGCTGTTAACGGTACCTGCCATACAATCATTTTTTTGATTTTGACGTTTTCAAAAAACGCTCTACCGATTTCGATCAAGATAGTTACATAGGAAGTACTTCGAATTGTAAATAATAATGCATACCAAAATTTTCGAAAATATTTTTTTTTTTGGATTTTTGAAAATTCAATATCTCGAAAACAGTTGGATGATTTTATTTTTGAATTTTTTTAAAATTTATATTATTAAATATTTAATACTACAATACCATTTTTTTAGAAAATAAATTAAAGACATTTTATATATAAAAAATTTATTAAAAAAAAACGACTTTAATAATATATTTAGCCGTTTCTATTAAGAATCTTTTGCATAAGAGTGATGATCGAACATATGAGCAAGTACGTGTGATGCAGTAGTGCATTTAATTTTTTTGTAAAATGACCGTTCTGTCATCGCCATCCACTGAACCGTTCGATGGATCTGTGAAAAGTGTGCAATAATGAATTTTGGGATCATTCAACAGTACGGATACTGCGCGCAAGCACAATGCGATCGTTGCAGCAGACGCCTGTAGCACTATCAAATCTGATATATTCGAAAATAGTATAGATCACAACATTGGGAAGCTGCAGCTTACAGTAACAAATGCAGAGTTCAAAGTTTAATTAAATATATGCTAAAATCGTCTTCCTTTTTAATGACAACGACATAGAAAATTGGAAATTGGCTCTACAAATTTCTAGACGTCTTTTGATACATGATTTAGTTTTAGACCCTTTTTGCTGATTAGAACTTAAGCATTTAAGGATCGTTTGCTGATACCCATCACAAATATTTATGTTCAGCTTAAAACGCTTATGGGCTACTTTTTCCTCTGCGTAGTTTACGCAGTTTTTAAGAACATAAATGCTTAAGTTGTGTATCAGCAAATGGGCCTAAGTTCCACATAAGCACTCATGATCGGCAGGAAAAGAAGCCCATAAGCGCTATAAGTTGAACATTTGAAATATTTATGATTCGTATCAGCAAACTTGCCTTAACGAATTCAATGAGTTGTGCCTTAATCTTCTCTCAGATAAGCCTAATTTCCAAAACGTAATACGTCCTTTAGTTTGGGTTATCATTTGACCCACCCTCTCTAAATTTAGTAATTATTGCTTTCAATTAAATTACGCATTTTTGCCTGTTTTATTTATATTTCATAAATAATAGCTTTTTAGTTTCTAACACTTTTGGAAATTATTTGGTTGATTTTCAAAAAAAAAACCATAGAAATTTCCATGGGAGATATATTCTTAATTTTTTGAAAATTTTACTAAGAAAAAAAAATCCAAGATACCAAAAAACTTATTTCCAAAATAAGAAATATTTGGTGGAACAGAACCACCTTGGATAGCACTATGCAAATTTCTTATACCAAGCACATTTGTTCCACACATTTGAAGTATCTCCTGTATAAAAGTTTTGATCTAAATCCGTTGAGCCGTTTATGAGAAAGTCGAAAATCAAAAATGGTTGTATGGCAGGCACTGTTATTAACACAATATTTTTAAAACATTTTTGGCCAAAATGTAGATCGTACCCAAGTAGTACACACACCAATTTTTATCAAAATCGTTAGAGCCGTTTTCGAGATAATTAAGATGGTAAAAAAATTTGTATGGCAAGTAGCGTTATTTTTGGGGCTAAAACAACGGCTCAAAAATCTATTTTGGACAATCATCTAAAACGCATAAGCACCAAGTTTGAACAAAATCGTTTCAGCGGCTTAGGCTGTAGATCGATCTACAGACAGACAGGCAGGCGGAAATGCGGGACCCACTTTTTTGTTGTTCTCTGTCATCGTAATATCAACTTTGATTGAAATCTCTAGTTCGATTTTTTTTTTTCTAAATGCAAAACTTGCCCTAAAATAGTACCTATATCGCAAGTAAAAATATAAAAAAGCTGACAGTGTAGATAAAAATAATTGAATGAATATTTGCGGAAACAAATTGTTCATCCTTAAAATGTTTCAACAAAAAAATTTTTACTAAACATTTCTAAAACTTCATCTTTGTGTTGACGTTTAAAAATGACATTTTGTGAATAAGGTCCGCGAACACACCTATGATGTAATACCCACATACAATAACATTACCAACCTATAATGCAATGGCTAGTTTACGGTTCATTTTCAATTAATTATAGGTAATTGAATTAATAATGAATCATATGCATTCTGAATTGATTTTATAAACAGAGATACAGATATGATGATATTGCTTGAAAACTCGAAAAGTATTGATTCAAAAAAAAAAAAAAAATTCGCTTCTTTATATCTAAACTTCTACTCATAATTATTTTGAGAGAGTTGATATAATCTTCTGTTCGCGATGAAGCAAATTAGGAAAAGTATTCATAACATGCTGTCTCCATTAGCGATGAATCTAGAGCATGCTTTAAAGCATGCTCTCAGTATCGCAAATGGAGACCAAAATCGCAGCTTTACTTTCATAGCATGCGATGGAAAGCATGCTTTCATCGCATACTGCTCATCGCTTGCTTCATCGCAAGGAGAACTATCATTTCGTTATGGCGTTTCCAAATATCATTTGTTGTTGTTCTTTCTCCCAGCATAAGTTGCCTTCGACATTCTTCAGTAACTAAAAAAGTATGCTATGAAATGCCCACCAACGAAAATTTGTCTGTCTCTCTGCTACCTGCTTTCTGCTATTGCTATTGCGTTTGCATTTAAATTTATCGCTAATGGAGACCGCGTGTTAGGTAAATGCAGGCAAATTACTCGTGAAAATATTTCTTTTTGCACCGAGAACAGTAGCCGTGTTTTATTGCGAATCTATCCATTGTACAGTAAATAATTCCCAAATAACGCATTTGACCGTAGCCTTTCTTTTAGTTTTTTAAGAATGATACCAATTCACAGCTATCACAAGCAATGAAAAAGTTTTGTGCAAAGCATAATTGAAAATATCAAAATTATGACCAGTAATTTACTTTAAAATATATAAAATGGAAATGAGACTAGTATTAATTAAGGTTTGAAAACCATTTTTTGTTTGCCTTTTTTCTCCATTTGCAATTTTAAATTCAAGCATTCCTTTTTCATTTTTTTCTATAATTTACACGCGGTCAAGGGATTATGATGTTACCCTTTATATGCTTTTTAACACAGAGCGGGCGTGAGAGGGAAGAGATAGAAGGATAGGAAAGATGTGTGGTGCTATGTTCTGAGACTAGAGCTGGTTGTTGTCTCAAATTTATCTCCAGGGATGGTGGCTGTAATAATCGGAGAATTTACCGTGTTCTATTTATCTATGTCTCTTAATTCGCATTATTTTTATTTATTACGTTGTCATTTTGTATTGGTATACTACTCGTAGTTTACTCAATCACATGCTGTTAGTGTTGTGCCTAAACAGCATGGATGAGCAAACCTACAACTCATTTTATGACAATTTTTATAATTAGTTTTTAGTGAAAAATAAGACGACATAGACAACGGCAGGAATCGAACCTGTGACCACGATGTTGACAGGCGAGCACACATCTATCGCGCCTCGGCCACCCGTCAATAGAAGGGATGATAAGTGAATGGGCTTATTCGTAGACTATGGTCAAAGTCCCTTTTTACACAGGGCAATTTTATTATTGCTTTAAAAATCGTGTATGAATTTCACACGAGGAAACAAAATTGTTCGAGATTTGTTTGTTTCCTTTTAATGTTTCTTGGTTAGAACGCACACTACATGTAGTTTAAATTGTTCACTTTCCTTACATTTCCCCTCATGCGCTTATTTATTTTCTGAATAGATCTATAGCTAGAGGTTCATTTTTTAAGTCAATTTACAAATCTATTTTCTGAGTATTTTCTGCTTTCAATTCAATATTCACTCATCAGACTTCACTTAACATAAGCGGAGTAAGGAACAAATAGTTAAAATTTTACCATATATATGCACATGTCCAGAAAAAAAACCAACGGGTTTACAAAAATGTACTTCCAACCCATTTAGTGAAACAAAGTCCGTCCATGGCCAGCGTCCTTTAAAGTTCAGTTGCCGCTTAGTGCGTTATAGCTCATAGAATTTCATACGAATAAATATTTTGCAGCGCAGTGTCAAGCAGTTGCTCTGCAGTGCAGTTCCACCCAGTGCGGTTTTACATTAAATCAATATTTCTACACATCCAAGCTTGCCAAATTTCTTTTTTGTAGATCTAAATAAAAAGATGTCTTTTTTCATTAACTCCGATTATTTATAACTACCAATAAAAATTGAAAGCAAACCGAAAATTGGTCTTAATAAATCAAAAATAAGAGTAAAACGGAATTCATTCAATAGAGATTGATTTTTTTAAATGGAAACCGAAATTTGTTAAAATTGATCAATTGACGTTAGGCGTATACAAAATTAGAGATATAGGCGGAATTTTATACGTGCGCGAGAAAATAATTGAGCAAAGAATGCAAACAACTTTTTTTTAATAGTAAAAGTAGAAACTTTTAGAAGAACATCTTATATATTTATTAAAACATGGAGTTATCTAAGATCTTAGAAATATAAACTAGCCAACTACAATAAAAAAGAATCAAAAAGATTGATTTGTCTTACGAATGGAAATTTATAATTATAACTACTCCATGAACACGTCCATCGAGATTCAATTCAACTATTAATCGTACCAACAAAACTAACAAAATCAAATTCGAGCCTCGAATAAATGTCAACCAGCCATTCACCGTAGCATTCTACTTTAGCTTTTTATCAACCGCAGAGAATTGTATGTAAAATCCTACGACGGATAAATTTACGACGGATAAATTTCCCAATAAAACACGGCCATTGCCTTGCATGTAATTTTCACAGTACTTTCAGGAAAATAAACTTTCGAAATTGTATTAGAGAAGTCGTGATAATAGCACTTATAAGCGATCTCGAATATAGGTCACAGACCTACTTATACGAATTAATAGTTAAGACTACGAGCAGATAATAATAATTAATTTATTTCAACATTTTGAAAAGTGAAGAATAAAATCGATTCAATTTTTGGCAGCAACAATGTTCTAAAATTAGCAATTATGGAAAAATTCCAAAAACCAAGACATTATTTAAAAAAAAGGCAATTGAGTAAAGACAAAAAATCCACCATTTTTGATTATGATAATATATCACAATAATAACAGCAATTGAATAAATAACAAACAATTTCTTTTGTGTTAAAGGAACACAACAAAAATGTTTCATTGTGACTGAATTGGCTCAAATGGATTTCTGAGATACTTTATTAGAAATTTTACTCCACGACATATTGAATAATGACGAAACAGAAATTCAACACTGTACCTACCTATATGTCAAAGTTCGTATACAGTTTTAGATGCACAAAGTTTATTGGCCAGAGAAAAATCGTCTTGATGAGGCGCATTTGTAAATGCATTCCAAAATTGTATATAAGATTAATGGCTTTTTTGCTTGGTAACAAAAAATCAATATATTTCTGATTTAGATCTGTAAAAAAATTATTTTTACAATTTTTGACTTCGGTTGGTTGGATTTTTCGGCAGATCTACCTTTCTCTTACTAACACCACTATCCATCTTAATTGACAATCATCAGTTTGACAAGATAACTGATAACGCTAGCGGGTTCACAGACACATATTATTTTTCACATTATATTTTTCTTAGAACTTTGATTATTGGACTTTTAATATTTTTTTGTTAAAATATTTTTTATTTAAAATTGAAGTTGAAATTCCAACATTAAATGACATTCCACACTTTTGAGAATAAGTTGTTCTTGAATGTGTGAGTAGTTCTGAGTTTGATTCTGAAATGAAATCCTGAATCGTCTTTTTTTTCTATTCAGGAGAAGAACTGTCACTTTGGATGTCAATAGAACACTTTCAGAAGGGTTTACACGCTAACCCAACGGTTCCGAATTTGCAATCGAAAATGCCACAGGGCTACGTCCTAATTTAACAGGCTCGCACGACTGAACAATGGACTTTGGTCGGTCGCGTCTCTTGTTGACAGCACTACCACAATGCTTGTCCTAATTGAAAAGTGTTGTGAGTGAGATGCTGCATTTTTTTTAAAATTCGGTACGAGTACGATAACTCCGGCGCCGCAAAATAATAACGGATTTTTTTTAGAGGGCTTAATATTTTACAAGTATTTTTACTTGCGATATAGATACTATAGTGCAAGTTTAGCACTTGGAAAAAAAAACGAACTCGAGATTTTAATCAAAGTTGACATTAGGATGATAGAGAACACCAAAAAGTGGGTCTGGCAATTTCGTCTGTCTGTCTGTCTGTAGAACAGTCTACAGCCTAACCGGCTGAACAAATTTTGTTCAAACTTGGTGATTAGGCGTTTTGGGTGATTGTCCAAAATAGATTTTTGAATGGTTGTTTTAGCACCAAAAATAACGGTATTTGCCATACAAATTTTTCTACCATCTTAATTATCTCGAAAACGGCTCTAACGATTTTGACAAAAATTGGTGTGTGTTCTAACCTGAGTATGGTCTACATTATGGCCGAAAAAAAATTGAAAATATTTTGTTATTAACGGTACCTGCCATACAATTATTTTAATGATTTTCGATTCCTCATAAGTGGCTAAACGGGTTTCGATAAAAATTGAAATAAAGGATCTCCTTGAAATGCCTAATAATACTGCTTTTTTTTAATTTTAGAAAAATAGTTTTTTTTTTAATTTTTGAAAAAAAATATTTTTTTTTTGAAAATTCAATACTTCGAAAACGGGTGGGCGATTTTTTCTGAAATTTTGTTTTTAAGTTTATATTATTAGATATTTAAAATATTCATACCAATTTTTTTGTAGAAAAAATTTAAGAATTTTTATATATAAAAAATTAGGTTAAAAATGACTTTAAAAATAATTTTAGCCGTTTCCATTAAGAATCTTTTGCATATAATGTGATCGAACAAAGACGCAAGTACGTGCGATCCAGTCGTGCATTTTATTTACTATTAGAGGGGCGCCTATTTCTACCCGTTTGCTCGGGAAGGGAAATTTCATAGAAAATTACTAAAAATGGAAAATCAATATTAAAAAATAACGGTAATACTTACAAATAAGTGTTATAACTTTATTTAAAGTCAATACCTTAGTATATAAGTTAGTTTTTAAATCAAGTGAAATCTATGCATAGTTTTTGAAAAAAAAAACTAGATTTAAACTCAAACTTTGGGAAGAAAAAGATAAAAAAAGGTTTAAAGTGTAATTTTTCAAAACTGTAATATTATATGATATGTGTTGTTCAGAAACGTTGCTCTGGTTAATTTTTAATCAAAAACTGAAAACTTTATGACTTTTTGTCTTCTAGTTTTTGAGAAAATTGAAAATTACTAAAATTACTTTTTTTATTAGATATTTTGTGTGTATTCTTCAGTGATCTCAATTTGAAGCACGATAACTACAGTGCCGCAAAATAATAACGGATTTTTGTAGAGGGGTTTAATGCAATCATTTTTTCCTACGGAAGAGGGGTATATCTCCCTAATTTTATGTGGTGAAAAATTACTTAAAATTAAAAAAGAAAGGTTTAAAAACAACGGCAACACTTACAATAAAAAAATATAGGTAGGTTTTCTTAGATCCAAAAACTTGTCCTATTATCTTAAGTGTCACTTTAGTTATTTGCATTAGTAGATTTTGAAAAAAAAAATACCTTCGAACTCAAAATTTATCAAAAAAAAACAGTGAGATATGTAACTCCCTGCTTGACCACACTTAAGGTTTTGGGGTGGTTGCGAGGTTGGTCGTATACAAGGTTTCTTTTGCATTGCAGAGTCTGAATCTAAAGAAACTTTGAATTAATCCTATATCTCCAATGTCAACAGCTGTTTTATAAAAATGCATACCTACCTACATACTCGTATATAAGAAATAAAATGCACGACTGGATCGCACGTACTTGCTCCTATGTTTGATCACATTATATGCAAACGATTCTTAATGGAAACGGGTAAAAGTATTTTTAAAGTCGTTTTTCACTTAATTTTACATATATATGTAAAAATTCTTAAATTTTTTCTAAAAAAAAAAATTGGTATCAACATTTTAAATATTTAATAATATAAATTGAAAAACATAATAATTTCAGAAAGATTCGCCCACCATTTTTTGAAATATCGAATTTAAAAAAAAAATATTTTTTTTTCAAAAATCCCAAAAAAAATATTTTTCAAAAATTTTGAAATGCAGTTTTTTTTAGAATTTGAAGGACCTCCTGTGTAAAATTTTAATCGAATTCTGTTGAACCGTTTATGAGAAAGCCGAAAATCAATAAAATGGTTGTATGGCAGGTACCGTTAATAACAAAATATTTTAAATTTTTTTTGGCCAAAATGTATATCATACTCAAGTTAGTACACACATTAATTGTTATCAAAATCCTTAGAGTCGTTAAGAGATAATTAAGAGATAATTAAGATTGTAAAAAAATGTGTATGGTAAGTACCGTTATTTTTGTGGCTAAAACAACGATTCAAAAATCTATTTTGGACAATCACCTAAAACGCCTAACTACCAAGTTTGAACAAAATCGGTTGGTTCAGCCGTTTGGGCTGTAGATCGTACTACAGACAAACAGACAGCAGACAGATCGTAATGTCAACTTTGATTAAAATCTGGAGTTCGATTTTTTTCCAAATGCAAAACTTGCCCTATAGTACCTATATCGCAAGTGAAAAGAGAAATAAGAATCTCAAAAAAAAGCACTTTTGGTAATTTTTAATTTTAAAATAGAGGGCATAAGACCATCTAGTTTTCAGTGTTCGATTATGAATTTCTAAGGACATCTATTTAATTAAAGCAAATTAGTACTTAATTTCACTACTTGGAATAAAAAAACATTTGTGCTTGTGTGCAGGATTTTTTAAAAATTAGGTTGACGGCGTACAAAAAGCCCTGCAACTCCCCTGCTTGGCCCAATATAGGTGGAGTGGGTACAAGTTTGGGTATATGCAATTTTTTTTTGGATTTTAAGATTTCTTTTAAAAAGTTCAAAAAAAAATTTATAACCATAGAGCTTTTAGTACGCCGCCGTTGACCTAATTGCAAAAAACACTTCACACAAGCCGGAATGTTTTTTCTAGCCATTTAAAATTTATTGTTTAGATTTGAAATCTATTTTATGTTTTGAATAAAGATTTCACAATATGTCATGTGGAACCGCCCTGAACGGACGCGTAACCCACCCCCCTTCGTCTTGTTTGAAAATACCTTAAAACATTTTATGGCCTTTCTTCCAAAACGTTATTTGGAAATTATGCCAAAATATACAAACTTTTTAACTTAATTTTCCATTTTGCTTTCAGGCTCTTTTCCACACCTATCTAGCATAACTTCCAATATTTCTGACTTATTTGCCAAAAAAAAATCTGCCCTTTTTTCCAATTTTAAGTCAGAAAAAAATTATGGCATTTTTTTCCAAAAAACAACTTCTGGTACAATTTCCTCTGACGTGATTTCCGGGAGCCTGACATTGCGTCGTCGGTCACGCAAGCACAAGTTTGATTATGAAAATTTTATGTGATGTAGCTTGAGCGATACAAAAACAAAAGGTTCGTTCGTTGAACTTTACCTAGTCGGCCTAAGTTTTTTTTGACAACCCCAAGAGTTGTTGTCAAAAAAAACTGGGTTTTTCGTTTCTCAAAAAACACTCGAGGGCCATTAATTGTATTTTGCAGAACAACAAGTTATGTCATTTAATAATTAAAACTTGAAATATGTTAAATTTAAGTTCTTAATAATTTTTTTGGCCCTATGCACAATCCACAATGTCAAATGTTTTCATTTTGCATGTCTGTACCTGAAATTTAATTTGAGTATTCTTTTATTTCCATTTTAAAAATAACAAATCATATCAGATCTTTTGTGAACAGAATTCATTTACCTCAAATTGCCTCAGCTAAAAACCTAGATCTACTTCAGGTAGAGTTGAGAGCGACCCTAGGTTTCAAAAAACACAGAATTTGTTTATCAGGGTAACTTCAGGTTTTTCAAAAAAAAAACGCTTTAGTGCGATCCTAAGGCGACTTCCGGGCTTAACGAACAAACCTAAACATTTTCGACTATGCTTACGGTGACCATATTTCTCTGAGCAAAACCCGGGACATACATTTGAAAATTGAAAAATGTGCTTGGTACAAAATCAACAAAATTCTCAAAAACTGAAAAAAAAGACAGCACAAAATGCAAAAACTTTCCATTTTTTTTTTTAATATTCAACCTTTTTTTACCAAGTCTTTGAAAAATAAACATAAATAACACATTACCAAAAAATTGTTGGTAATTGGTACTTTTTTCCCTAACAAATTTCTTTGATGATATAATCGTTTCCTAATAAATATTTTTAAAATTCCTGGCAGCTAAAATGAAAATTTAATTTTACCACTACATTGGCTCTGAGAGCTTCAACATTCAGTTGTGTGTTTTCGTTTGTCCAAATATTGTTCATTATGGATAAAACTCTTTTGGTTGGATTATTTGAACCTGTTATAATTTTGTGACAATCAAATTCGTCAAACAATGTGGAATCATTAATATTTGTATCCCTCTGCTTTTGGTTGACAAAATATAACGAAGATTCTATTTCCGGCCATGTAGGAAATATGAATGTTTCGAAGAATTATCCAACTAAAAACTTCATATTCTTTAAAAGATACATCCCAATGATTTAAGTATTCGTAACACGTTCTGTAAAATTGATGAATATTTGCTTTACTTTACTTTTGGTCAATTAATTTTTCTAATTATTCTACACAAAATGATCAATTATTCTCATAATCTAGATTTTAATTTTAATTTAAGGCATTTAATTGTTAGCGCAACTTTATACATGCATATTGAGGACTCGGATTGAATAAAATGGAAAAAGAAGGACCTCAGATGAAGGGTTGTTAAGCAAATTCTTAAAAATAAAAAAAAAAGTCTCTTAAAGGATTATAAAGTTGTATTATTCCCTCAATAGCTGGATTTTAAGATACCCAACTAGTTTTGATATAACAAAGTAGTTTGAAGTATTTATTCTTTTATTTTGTTGGTCTGTACTTGGTGGAGATACATTTTATTTAAATTATAAAAAACAAAAAAATTGTTTTAATATCCACTTTTATTTTTTTTTTTAGTTTAATGGTGTTACAGCTGTTTCGGCACACAGTACCTTCTTCAGACTAAATTTCAAACTAGCTGCCTAGTACTGTGTGCCGAAATGCCGAAACAGCTGTAACCCCATTAAACTAAATAAAAATAAAAGTGGATATTAAAACAAATATTTTTATTTTTTATAATTTAAATTGAAGTATTTAGTCTGAGACCTTTCGCAAATTTCCTTAAATTTTTCAACACGAACAGTGTAGAGATAAGAAACGAATAGTTATTTAAATCGTGAGCAGCACAATTAACTCCAATGAGATCATTACCGGTAATGGCTTGAAGTAGGTATGTATATCAAAAAATGTTGCGCTTGCCTTTTCTTGTTGAGCCGCCAAAATTACAGTTTATGTTGTAAGCACAAATTGCCAAAATTTTACCAAAGTTTTAGCTATGTATGTATTTTGAAGTGATGTCCGATGTTTCTCTTGGAAGATTTTCAACCTCCAAGGTCAACGATACCTAGTTGTAGTGTAAAATAACGAACCATGAGCGTACACAATTTTGTACAGCCATGATTAGAGCAATAAGAAAAAACTGACAAAACTTACTCTGCGTAGAAAAGTTTTAATTTCTTCGATATAATTTGGTTCAAGAACATTGAACACAATAGTTTCACATTTTGTGCGTCCGCAGGAATATATTTGATCAAATCAGCTTTTGTTATTATTCATTTTTTTTGTATTTAATCTTAACTTATAACTATCTTAAAGCTAGACAAAAATGTTTAAAACTAGCCTAATTATCAAAAACTTACAACTTATTTACTGGTCCTTTACGGGCGCTTTAAACTAAACTATATCTCTTAATACTAATGTCTTTCGACTTAAAACTATTTTAATTAATTCTAATTATTTTATTTTTATGACCAAGAAAACTTTTTTAACAAAAAACTTAGTAACATGTGCTTTTTTTTAATTTTTACTTATAGACTACCTAAAGCTAAACTAAAAATAATTAAATCTAGATACAACTAACTTATACTAACTAGAAATACTTAAAACTACTGACATCTACTTAAAAACTAGAACAGCCACAGCAGCTTTTTTCAGTTATTTTTATATTTTTTCTATAGGCACGCAGCTGCATGCACAAATGCCCCGCAAACATAAATATTTTTTAATTTTTTTTTTGACCCCGACTGTTCCTTATACCTAATTAACCCAAATCTACGTAAGTCGGCCAAGACATACCATCCTAATCGACTTTATATATCATAATGCAGAGAGCCACCAGAACTGGTTCTCTTGTTTCGCCATATCCCTTCGGTCCCGATCGGACACAGTCCTACTGTACCGTAGGCGCTCTTCTCCACCATGAGCGATGACGTCTCGACCATACAGGAGTCGCCTATCTACAGTTTTCCGGCTGACGTGGTAGATGAGCGGAACAGCCATTCCATCCTGTATCAGCCCTCGACTGTCTAAATAGAGGAATGCCTCGGGAGGGATGTAGCCACTTAACCGCGCACTCTCAAAATATTCGTTATTGGGGTAGTAAGCCCCAAAAATTAAGCTGTTGGTTGAGGACATCGCTCTTGCAGTGTGACCCCGAATCAGCTTGAAACAAAAAATCATCTATTCTGCTTATGTTGGCTCCGTTGTATAGAACCTGGTTGGAATAATATCTTGTGTACTCTGACTCTGGTGTTCTGTGTAATCCAAGGCAACGTCTAAGACATTGCCTCTCAAACACCCGAATCTTTCCCATTTGAGATGGGGCAACGTTGAACCACACCGGGCATCCGTAGGCAATTATCGGCCTAATGAGGGCCATGTAACAAATCACCTTCACCAAGGTGAAGGTCAAGACGGCTGCTATAAAACAGTGATCAAAACAGCTTTTTATATTCGATGTTCAATCATTAGACCTGAATGAGCCCAGGTGTCTTCATTAATTGCAATCTTCTCTGCAGGTCCTTGAAAATTTGTCGAATTAAAAAAGCATCGTACACTTTTGTTTGAAGTGGCACTTTTTTTTTTGGTCTTAAGTGCTGTTCAATATCATATCTTCTACCACTGCTTACAGACAACGTAGAAACGTATTTTAAACAGGTATTGGCTTTTTCATTTTTGTTTATGAAGGAAAATTCCCTGCGAATATCATCGTTGAATTCACATTTTCTATTGGGAGGCATTTCAGAAATTTCTAAATTTATTTTAAATAATTAAAAGAAACAAATTCCATTTGTTTGGACAAGTAAACACTCACATTTTTTCTTTCATTCATAGGCTCATCTTTTTAAAAATGATGACATAAATTTCAAATTTATGTATTGTTTTTTTGTGAAGATACAGTTTGAAGAGAAATCTGACAGCTCAGCGAAGGTGACAAATTAATGCGTTCAGTGAACATGCTTTTACATAAATCCCCCTGAACGATTTGTTAAGGCGGATTCGCACTTTGACATAAAAATATTAAACACATATTTAAATTAATGTAATTAAAATTTTTAAACATTTTTAACGTTATTAAAATAATTTAAATATAATAATATGGGACAAGCCGGGCAAAACACGGGACAAACCCGGGACAAAAAATAAACTACGGGACAGTTGTACGTCCCGGTTTTTTTGAAATTTACCCGGGATAGACGAGCGTAATAGGGGACTGTCCCGGGAAATACGGGACGGATGGTTATCGTAACTTTGCTACCTCATTGCGCAACCGTGTGTGTTTGAATACAGACACATAATAAGATTACTGCAGTAGCAGTTTGATATTTTTATCATCCGATACAGCGACGATGGCTCCTTGCATCACTCACAATGTTATATAGGACCTAGTGATAACGGTTTAAGTGTATTTTTAAGGCATGTCACGTTATGTCTTTAAGCTAAAATTTCAATGTGGTTGAAATTAATAGACATAATTGATTCCATTGATTCTGACTTTCTATTGAAATCCAATGTAAAAAAAAAATCTGAAGAACTTTTAACTATACATTTGTTATTTTTATTTTTGATGATGACTCATCGGCGTTCCTAATAAATATACATACTTGTATAAACAATAAAATTTAAACATTCGTGTAAATACTCGTAAATAATAAAAAAATATATATAATCCAACACAAAACACAACTCACGGATTTCTTTTTAAACTTCTTATTAAACAGTTAAAATATATAGGACACGTGTTAAGTCAATTACTTATTGTTGATTCTTCTGTTTATCAGTAATAATTGTGACAGATAAACTGAGCCTACCTATTTGCTTAAACGATAAGATAGTATAATTAACCAAACATTTGAATATAAAACAATAAAACGATAACTTGTGACATTTTTACGAATTTCTATAGAGTGTGTTTTTTTCTCAAATTTAACAAAATAAGGATATTTATTTCTGTCAGACTTTAGTTATCTATCAGGCTTATTATTTTTTGATTAAAACTAAAAGCTTTGTTTTTTTTCTATTTGAAAACGATAACATTCAATTTAAATTCCGCGTTCAATGACTTTGATGTTTGGCCTTGCACTTAAGGTTATTTGTTATCATAAGGAAATACATAAAATCTTTCATTTATCTTGAGTAAATATAAAAGCGTAAAAAACAATATGATTAAATAATTTCAGGATATTTATTACTATTTTCATTTCCGACGTTTTTATGGTCTTAAGATATATCATGGCATCAAGGCTGTAAAGGATTGCAAAGCTTCTTTCAATGTTCCACACATATTTGTATCAATTTTTGAAGTGAAAACTTCTATAGGCACGTTGTACATTCTCTGGTATGGGTAAAAAGTATAGATTTATAAGATCATAAGATAAGATCATGCTAAAGATGTGCGATATCCATCCATGCTAATGAAACATCTATGTTAAAAGAGAAAACACAGATCTGTCATTCAAAACATCGATACCAATATGTCGATGTTAACTTATTCAAAGCATCGATATCTGTTTTGTGTAATTGCATCGATGTTAAATCCTTCAAAACATCGATATCATTATGGTGTAATTGACAAGATGTCGATACTTCTTCCACTGCCTACTGACCAGGTGATCTATTTCAAGTAATGAGAAAATAAACAGCAAGATTACTATAAAATATAGAAAATAAACAAGTATACCTTAAAGCAGAGAGAGGATTCAATAGAACAAAAATAGTACGCAAGAGATTTAATAATTAAAATATTCGTGTTCTCATGACAAGCAAGTATGTACAGCAAAGTAAAAAATTTACAAGGAAAACAACAATAAAAATATACTAGCAATTTGGGTCTATTCGGCGAGATCTTTTATTCTGTTATTCTGCTATTCTGTTATGAATTTTCATACAAAAGTTAAAACTGTCAAAAAATCTTTTATGAATTATTATTTTGGTATTCTGCATGCTAAATCTGCTATGAAATCTGTTAAGAAATCTGCTATTGAGCCGTCAAAACTTCGAAATTCTCAACAAGTCTTTTACGAACTTCATTTTTGGTATTCAGCATGCCACAATCCGTTATGGAATCTTTTATGAATCATAAAAGAATAAAAGACACATTTTGGTTACTTTTATCATAAAAGATTTCAACATATGTAGTAAGATCTTTTATTTCGATATTTAGATATAACAAACAATAATTATATTTATAAACTAAATAATTTCAATACACTAAAACACAGAGCACATTTGATGGATGAAACATAAGAAAGTAGTCGTTTACCTTGCCTTTGTGCGTTTTGGATATATTAAATTCAGGAACTGTTATGGACAAATTACAGAGAACAAACATTTATCTTCGCGAAACAAAATACGATAATTCCACAGGTTAGTTTATTGTCATTCGTCAATGCGTGCGTTCACTCATTTATTCTCGGATATCAAGATATCGGAGTATATCTGTGGACGAATCAGATAGGTAAGCTGAAAGCTGTCAAAAAATCAAAGCAAAACGCATACCAATGAATTTTGCAGTCAGCTGGTTCTATACATTTGTTCTCGGATAGCTAGTTATTCCAAATATTTTGGGATAACTGAAGATAGCTTTCATGAGAGCAGCTGTTTGTTCATCAGATGTGGTTTTGCACGCATTACAACAACAGAAACTTATTCCAGATTGGTGAGAATAATTGAGTGAACGTCCCCAATGACTGCCGAGAATTTTTATTTACTACAGCTGATAGTTTGATAGCAGATTTTAGGTCTGTTCGTATAAATGTTTCTTTTTCGAAGTTCCATAACAGACTTATAAAAGATTGAAATCCTGAATACCAATTATAAAATATATTTTATGGCGGAGATTTGTTATGCATCATAACAGAAAATTCATAGCAGAATAACAGATGTGGCAGAATAAGCCTAATTACTTATAGTTTTCATCCGAAGTATAATTGAGTTCAGATAAGTAAGTCTATTCAATCATAGAGGGCATTGCAATGTTTATTTTTTTAAATTAAAAAATCTGCAAATGGGATAATACAAGATCAAGAAACATAATCGATATCGCTCCTATTTCTTTAATTTGTTTATTGAAAGAATACAAATATTTTTAAAACAGTCGGCACAATAAGTATTCTACCTCTCTGCGATTGCTTAAAAGTAAATCGGCGAGTCTGTCGGTCGTAAATTTAATAAAAACTAAGAGTGCTTTAGTGCCAAGATGATTCCGAATGGATATGTTAAAACAAGATTGTGTGTACTTTTGTACACGCACTTTAAGTAGAACTTCCCTTTCTTTATTTTGAGGCTCCTAGCCTTAGATCACTTAATTTGAAATTCAGAGCCGTTTTAAATATTAAAAATCAAGTAAGTCGTTTTGAAATGACAACGAAATGTTGCAAACATTTAAAAAACAATCATACTTATTCTTTTAATTATTATAGAAAACGTTTTGTTAATTTAATTTAATGTAAACTTATTACAAGCAAAATCTAAATCTAATTTTAATAATGTAGTTTAATACATGAAACTAAATACAAAAAAAATTAAAAGATTATTAATAACATACAAAATAAAATGCAGGACTGGATCGCACGAACTTGCTCTTTTGTTCGATCACATCGTATGCAAAAGATTTCTATTTAAAATCTAAATATATTTTTAAAGTCGTTTTATACTTTATTTTTTATATACAAAGTTTCTTTAAATTTTTTTTCTAAAAAAAAAAATTGGTAGGACAATCTTAAATATTTAATAATATAAACTTAAAAACAAAAGATTAAATCGGCTAGTCAAAGAAAAAATAATTCAAAATTCTGAAATAAATACTTAAACTAATTTGAGCTCAAAAAAGTACGCCATATTGTTTATTGGATAAATTTGAATTTATGAGAAAAAACTTTTAAAAATCTATGAATCGGTTTTTGAGAAAAAAAGGTTTTTTTTTAACTTTTTGAAAACATTTTTTAAAAAATTCAAAAACGCCAATTCATAGGTATTCCGAAAATATATATAACTTTAATTTTTGAAAAAAAAATTTAATGAGCAGTTTTCAAAATATAAATTTTATAAATTTGATTAAAAATATTAATTAAAAATATTGGTACGCGGTATAATTTGGGCAACCTCAACCTATTTATGTGTGAAATTACGAAAGAATCGGTTAAAGCATTTATGAGATATTCGAAAGCAAAAAACGGTCCTATTGAAAGTACCGTTTTTAGAGATTTTTCTAAACTTTTTTTTTCAACCATATTATCGGTCGTAGTTAAAAAGCTGCACTGATTTCTTATCAAAATCGTTAGAGCCGTTTCCGAGAAAATAGGCTTTAACGTAACGGCTTGTACCGTTATTTTTTGAGCTACAAAAAAATTCAATTTCTCCTCTGTACAATACCTAAAAAAAACTCTATATGCCAAGTTTGAAGCAATTCGGCTCACCCGTTTGGGCTGTAGGTGTCTGTACATACATACAGACAGACTGACAGACAGACTGACAGACAGACTGACAGAAAGATTGACAGACAGACGTACAGACAGACTGACAGACAGACTGAAAGACAGACTGATAGACAGACTGACAGACAGACTGACAGACAGACTGACAGATAGACTGACAGACAGACTGACAGACAGACTGACAGACTGACAGACAGACTGACAGACAGACTGACAGACAGACTGACAGACAGACTGACAGACAGACTGACAGACAGACTGACAGACAGACTGACAGACAGACTGACAGACAGACTGACAGACAGACTGACAGACAGACTGACAGACTGACAGACTGACAGACTGACAGACTGACAGACTGACAGACTGACAGACTGACAGACTGACAGGCTGACAGACTGACAGACTGACAGACTGACAGACTGACAGACAGACTGACAGACAGACTGACAGACAGACTGACAGACAGACTGACAGACAGACTGACAGACAGACTGACAGACAGACTGACAGACAGACTGACAGACAGACTGACAGACAGACTGACAGACAGACTGATAGACAGACTGACAGACAGACTGACAGACAGACTGACAGACAGATTGACAGACAGACATACAGAATTTTTAGACCATCTTTTTTCGTCTTCGCTATTATAGTAGCGTCGTGTTTGATTGTTATCTCAAAACTTTTTTTTTCGACGAATGCATAACTTGCCTTATAACTAGTACCTATAATCGCAAGTAAAAATATAATAATACATTATAATTACATTATTACAACAAAACTAGTATATAATAGAAGGGGAGGGTGGTAGACAGTTATTGGGATGATTGGTAGATGCGAGAATTTCGGAGGACTGATTTAGAAATATTAAAATCAAAAATATTAGACTTGTTGGAGTTTCGCAACATTGATATATGGGATTATAATAGCTATAGTTAGTTCGGTGAAATGGAATACTACATCTGCGGTTTCGCGTCGTTTTTCAAGCGACTGAAGATCAATTAGAAGTAAGCGCTCTGAATATGGAGGAAGTCGGTAATTATCATCCCACGGAAGATTACGGAGACCAAACCGAATGAACCTACGTTGGACAGCTTCGATCCTTTTTCTTTGGGTAATTTGATATGGGGAACAAACCTGGGATGCATATTCTAGGATAGGTCGGACAAATGAAATGAAAAGAGATTTGGTAATGTACGGGTCAGAGAATTCTTTTGACAAATGTTTGATAAAATCAGTTGTCGAATTGCTCTTTATCACAAATTACTCATAAATCACGACAGGAATCGACTAAGGGTACAAGATTACCATTTATACGATAGTTTCTTGGAGGAGGATGTAGCCGTTTACGTGAGAACGTTAAGCAGTGGCATTTACTAACATTGAGCTCTAGTAGTTTTTTTTGGCACCATATGTAAAATTTGTCAAGATTGTGTCCCTTTAAAGATTTTCATATCATCCGCATACATTGATTAGACACAGTCAAAACTTGAGCAATATTGTTGATTTCTAAGATGAAAAGCATTGGTCCAAGATGACTTCCCTGTGGTACTCCTGAAGGCGCGTTGAAAGGGAGGGAAAGAGATGATCTAAAACGGACGACATATTATTTTCTATTGGTCAAATATGAATTCAAGCACAATATAAAGAGTGGAGGAAAACCCATGGAATTTATTTTTAAAGATGATCATATTATGTGGCATTTTGTCGAAGGCTTTACTAAAGTCGGTGGCAATCACAACGACTTCATCTCCATCGACCAATGTGTATAGAACATGGGAAACAAATTCCACTACATAGATTCGTTGTTATTGATCTACCCGATAGGAAACCATGTTTTACGTGGGAAAGAATTGATTTACAGTGGAAAGAAAGGGTTTCGTATAAAATGCTTTCGAACATTTTAGGAATGTATGATATTATAGCTATAGGGCGATAATTTGACACATTCGTTTTTAGTCCCTTTTTTCGGATAGGAACTATGTAAAGAACTTTCCATGATTGAGGAAAGGTGCCTTGCAAGGTAGATAGTTTAAAAAGGTCAGTCAATGGCTGAATAAAGGCATTTTTTTATAATGACTGCCGGCACACCAGCTGGTCCTGTGGAGTAATCATCCGTTACTGTTATATACAAACCAATTCAATTACTTAAATACTTTATTTAGTTGATTGAAGTATTTATAAAGCGTAAGCTAATTATTTTAAGTGCTTTTAAACAGCATTTCTAATTCAAACAAAATTTTCTAAAAATTTACATATATGTATGTATGTAAGACGCGTTTCATTATTTTATTGAAAAATTAGATTTTTTTGACCCACCCTATTTTGAAACTATTTTGTTTTTCTTTCATAATTCTATGAAGCTTACATTTGTTGAATCTAGCCCCCGTCCTTCGTATTTATGACAACCACATTTTCCAATTGTACAAACGCTACCGTCGTTCAAACATTGATCCATGGTTCAGCAAATTTAGTTCAGCGATTTCGCCCAGTTAAGTGAGGTTCGACGGTGGTTCAAATTTTGATCCGGTGGTTATTAGTCTCACCGATTTACCTTAGTAAAACCTCCGAAATCGGGACTAGATTTAAGAAGAAGAATGACTCACAATGCGCAAGAAAACAAGACGAGATTTTGACATTATTCACTGTAAGCATTTTGTATTTGTTTTGTTTTGTATTTATAAAACCATTTGATGCAAATTTGGCACCAAACTTTTCACGAAGTGACTTACGAAAATAATTTGTATGACTCTATGTTATGACTCTCATAAGTTGTGACATTGGGGGAGAATCGAAACGTGACGACATGAAATGCTTTATTATATGTATATCCCCGTAATAGTTTGACATTAATTTAATAAGAATGTCACACTCACTCTCTATCGTTTTCTTATCGCATCTATTCTGTTCAAAAATAAGGAAAATGCATGAAAAAAAGATATTTTTTTTTAAATATTTATTGGTGGGTCACAATTTTTTTTTCAGAGCTAAAGCAAAATCGGTCGCAAAAAATTATTTTGGTCTTTGACAGAAAACGTGTCGGTTTGGCATGTCACTGACATTTTTATATCCAACACTGCAAGAAAAGAAGTTTAATTTCAAAAATCGAACCGGCTGGCAAAGGCCCTCAATACAAAGTACATAATGTTGAAAATTGAAAGAAACTTTGATGTTTTCAATTACCATATTGTAATCCATCAATATTGAAAAAAAATATAATTTCATTGTAATAGAATTGGTAGGATTAAATTTTATTCAAAAAATTCTAAGTTTATTATTTGCTAGTTTGCTGTGAGAGTGAGAATCCTTAGTGTACCAGAGACCAGAGAGTGCTGGAAAAATGACGCCCCAAGTCAAAGTTGGTTGAATTTCATAGGGCGGTTTTAGCCAATCTCATATAGGGAAAAGCTTGTGTTAAGTTGCAATTGATTAACTTCAACCAATTGGAATATTCTGCTCAGCTGAGTTTAAACGAACAGAGGGCTCCCGAAAATTACGCCAAAGGAAATTGCGCCCGATTTTTTTTTGGAAAAAATGCCAGAATTTTTTTCTGGCTCAAAATTGGAAGAAAGAGCAGAATTTTTGTTTGGAAAATAAGCCAGAAATATTGGAAATTATGCCAGATAGATGTGGAAAAAGAGCCTGAAAGCAAAACGGAAATTAAGCCAGAAAATTTGTATATTCTGGCCTAATAATAACGTTTTAGAAGAAAGGCCATAAAATGTTTTAAGGTATTTTCAAACAAGATGAATGGGGTGGCTTGCGAATCTAGTCGGGGCAAAGCAACATGGCATATTGTGAAATCTTTATTCAAAACATAAAATAGATTTCAAATGTAAACAATAAATTTAAAAAGCTAAAAAAAAAATTGGGCTTGTGTGAAGTTTTTTGCAATTAGGTCCACGACGTACAAAAAGCTCCGCGCGTAACGCAACCTCTGCTTGGCCCAATATAGGTTTTGGGGTGGGTACAAGTTTGGGTATATGCAAATTTTTTTGGAGCTTTTCGAAAAGAAATCTTCAACCCCGAAAAAAAAATTGCATATACCCAAACTTGTACCCTCCCCAAATCCTATATTGGATCAAGCAGGGTGGTTATAGGATGGCAGCATGCAACCCTAACACGCCGAACCTAACTGGAAAAAACACATTTCACACAAGCCCGATTTTTTCATTCTTTTTTTGAAAAAAAAAACAGAAATTTATGAAAAAATATCAAAAAAATTTGGCTTTGTATAAAGAATTTTCTGACGTTTTTTTCCAAAAAAAAAATTCTGATGTAAATTTCTCTGGCGTAATTTCCGGGAGCCGAACAGAGTAGCGTCTTTGACAAATCCAATTGGGAAACTGATGAATATTTCCCCATCATCCCTGGGCATGATTGCTTTACAAGAATATCAGTAAGATCGTTAAGAAATTTGGAAAATAGAAGGAGACCCAGAATAGACCCCCGTGGAAAACCGATATTGGTTGAGGAAAAATCAAACAGTTTACTGAATAACTTAATAATTGAGAACATGCATTGCTATATTTATATATCTATATTGTAGATATTAATGCAATATTTTTTATCAAAATCAACGCAACTACATACTTTTTTTTGAGTATGTAAATTAACTTAAAGTTTTTCAGATGCTAAATGTTTTTTTTTTGCTTAAAATCGACTACAATATTTTCATACCATCTACTTCTTGGTTTCACCTTAATTGATTGGCTCGAACCGCCGGACCAGACGATTGGTGGGCTGGATTTAATTTGATTGCCTTGTCAAAGGGTTCCACGAATGACGAAAGTTGGATGCCCTTCACCACACATGCTGGTTTAAATAAAACCCGATTGGAATTGAAGGGCACAAGCACAAATTTATTAAAAAAAACAAAAAGAATAAACAGCGTTCTCTTTCTGTGCGCGTATATTTTATTGAGTTTCAATCCCTGATTTACGATGTGTATCTTGGGTCAATTAGTTGCCTGTAGTATCTCTTGTATCCTTGATTACAATAAAAAAAAAGTCTTATCTTGTAACTCGTCTGTGGTGTGAAATAAAGTGCTGACTACATAAAAAGTAATACCAGAAGCACAGTTTACAATTCTTTAAACAAGATAAAGCAAATTTAAATTATTTGTGGTAAAATTAATTATCAATAAATATAAATAATTTATTTATATTGACAATTTTATTTTGTGTTAATGGTTTGTTTGCATTATAAGCACGTCGAATTATGTGGGTCATCTGATTTTTAAAACAAACAAGTTTTGAGTTTTATTTGATTTTAAATTATTTATATATACATTATACATATTCATTTTTACGAGCTCGAAAATTATCATTTTGCAATAAAATGCTTAAATGATTGAAGATGACGATGATGACTTTTGTTTTGTAGATATTTTCTAGTCGATATAAGCATTCTGGTTTATAAAGGGTTATCCATTTTGCGGTTTTAAAAGTAAACGTAAATAAAACACATATAAAATATTTTTTTCATGATATTTCTTTTTTAATTTAAAGTTTGAACGTTGACATTATGTGTGAAATACTACATCATTTAAATGACCACCACGCGAATTGTTGCAAGCATCGATTCTTTTGAGGTGATTTCCGACCACTTTTCGACACATATTGGGCGGTATCTCAGCCATAACTTGACGAATGTTGGTTTTCAAGTGCTTAGTTAAAGATATATCTGCATAAACACGGTCTTTCGCGTAGCCCCACAAAAAAAAAGTTCAGCGGTGTCAAATCGCATGATGTTGATTGCCAGTTGATATCGCCACGACGAGAAATTACGCTGCCAGGAAATGTCTCTTGCAATAAAGCCATATTCGCTCCAGTTGTGTGGCATATGGCACCGTCTTGTTGAAACCACATATTCTCCAAGTCGTTCGAATTGACGGTGACAGTCGTTCCATCGTTGTTTTCAAAGAAGTAAGATCCAATCACACCTCTGGACGTAATGTCCTCTCTTCGATTACATGAGGATTCTCAGAACCCGAAATACGATCAAAAATTGTCAGTAAATAACAATTTTAATAAGCTATTTTCTACTAAAATTTAAAAATTAATTACTCATCTACATATGTTCCGCAATTCGGTACAATCAACATTTTCGATTGAACTAATTGCCTTTTTCCATCAATTTTTTTTCTTAGTTTTCGCATTAGTATTTATTTTTAAAAAGGTTAAAGCAATACTGCCTTTTGTCAGAAGTATTAGGCAATTTTAAGTTCCCGATTGAATTAATTTGTAACGATTTCGAACTTATGTAATACCTCGGGAATCAAGAATTACCAATTTAACGATTAAGCAAAATATGTAATTAGAAAATAACAGCTTTTGCTCGCGACTGAAATCAATAGTAAAACCAGAATCTGAGTTAAGCAAAATCTGCAATCAAAGGGTAATAACTTTTTGTTAATGTGAAAAGTTTATCAAAATAAAAATCTAGAAATTTTAAATTTTATTTCAATAACAGGTGTTTTCGATTTGCTAATATCTGCTACTGAATGATTCTTACTGAAATATCCACCCATTACTATTTGTATGTGGATCTGTCAAAAATCAGAGTGCATGTGTCAAATCTCAGAGACATTTTGCAAATATGACAACCGAATGTTTTGCGCAATATGTATATATGTTATTATTATTATTATCCGGCTCCCGATCCATGGAGGGTCGCTGCCTGACATATTGCAGTCTTCCATCGGTCGCGGTCCCTCGCACGCTCCCTCCAGTCGTCCAGACCAAGCGCTCCCTGTAACGGAGGCTCGGTCTTCCTGCTCGTATCGAACCTGGGAGCTGGGATTCGAAGATTTTCTTGGCTGGAGCGTTGTTGTCCATTCGCTCGATTTGGCCGAGCCAGTGTAGTCGACGCGCTTTGGCTCTTTGGACTACATCCACATCTTGGTACAGCTTGTACAATTTATTGATTGAATCTTCTCCTCCATTCGCTTCGCATATAGGACCAAATATCCTCCGAAGAATTTTTCTCTCGAAAGTGCCCAGTATCAATTCCGCTTTTTTGCTTATGATCCAGCACTCGGCACTGCGCCGTAGAGTAGAACTGATAATAGCGTGCACTTTTTCTTTCGAGAAAAGAGTTTTGAACCCATATGTGTGGGCAAACCGAATTAGCAGCGGTTCGCTAGGGTAATTCTTCGTCGGTTTTCGTGGAATTGATGTTTGTCCCGAGGTAGGTGGACTCCTTTACTACTTCGAAATTACTGCTACCAACAGTGACGTTTTGTCCTAGGCGATGGACAGGCGAGGCTTTGTTTGTTGATAGCATATACCTGGTTTTGTCCTCATTCACTTCAAGACTAACGCATTTCGCCTGTTCATCAATAGCTGTGAATGCTTCAAGTACAGCTCGCTTGGAGCGGCCGATGATATCGATGTCGTCCGCATAACCAAGCAGTTGAGAGGACCTGTTGAAGATAGTGCCTTCCAGGTTAACACCACTCGTACTATCTGCTTCAGGACTACGTTGAAGAAGTCACATGATAACGCATCTCTCCTTGTCTGAAACCTGAACTCGTCTGGAATAGCTCGGATGAGGTGTTACCCATTTGTACGTTGCAGCGCGTATTGTGTAACGTCAAGCGACATAGCTGGATCAGTTTTTCCGCGATGCCGAGTTCCCATATCGCCAATATCACCTCTTGGTGACTTATGATATCATATGCGGCTTTGAAGTAGATGAAAAGATGGTGCGTCTCGACTTGAAATTCGTTGGTCTTTTCCAGGATTTGCCTCAATGTGAAGATTTAGTCTATCGTTGATCTGCCTGGACTGAAGCCACACTGGTACGTGCTGATCATAGTGTATGAGGAAGCTACGAGCTTTATACGTTGGATAGGATCTTGTAGGCAACATTAAGCATATGGCTCTGTAGTTTTTGCAGGACATAGGATCACCTGTTTTGTAGATTAGGCATATGGAGGTATTTGACCAATCGTCGTCATGCTTTCCTCCTCCCACACTTTTTTCATGAGCTGGTGCATGCACCCTACCATGACATCTCCTCCATATATATGTCCTTCTCCATGTATATATGTATTACCTTAAAATATGTGTACTGTGAATAGCCTCTACAACTACAAATTCTACCATCGTATATAGTTTAAAAAATTTTCATTTAATTCCAAATCATCCCATTTCCTATATACTACATAAATATACATACTTATATTTCCAATTGATATAATTTTATCCAAACCCAGTTTGATTTAATTGGTTTGATATTGTAAGTAAATATTTATTAAAGAATGTTTCAGTACAATTCCTTATTTTAAGGAATGAGGTCGTTTTGAGAAAAACATCGTAGAGTGATGGTAAGTTGAATATTTAATTGGTGAACGCAATTAGCTCACTAAAATAAGTAAAGGATTTACCTCAGATTGGAAAATTAATGGCAAGAGTTCAATTACTCAGGCAACATAATAACGATTGAAACAAAAAAAAAACAGTTTGCATTTATTTAATTTCAATTTTCTCGAGAACTAGTAGACTTACAACCATCTAGTTTTCAGCTTTCGATTAAGAACTTTAAAGAGCAAAAATACATACACAAATTCAGTATATAACCCTACAATTTTGAATAAATTAATTAAACAGTTTTTTTCATTTTTCCCGAAATTTTGATTTGAAATTTGTATTTTTTTTAAATTTAAAAACAAGATGATAAAACGTACAAAACTTAATTGTATTAGTATTACCGTTATTTTTAAATATGTTTTACCATTTGAAGCACCAGCAACGACAACAACCTAAATATTCTAACCCACTGTAGAATAAAATAAAATAAAATAAAATAAAATAAAATAAAATAAAATAAAATAAAATAAAATGAAATAAAATAAAATAAAATAAAATAAAATAAAATAAAATAAAATAAAATAAAATAAAATAAAATAAACGATTGAATCGCACGTGCTTTCAATCATCACGTCATTTTTTACATACATATGTACATATATACAAAATGTCTTACATTTTTTTCTAAGAAAATATTTTTTTATTTGTAATATGCTATGCAGTAGTATTTAGAATTGGTAGAAGTACTATACACAATTTTTTATGGAAATCCGTTTAGCCGTTAATGAGAAAATGAGAAAAAGAAATATAAAATTTGTACCGTTAATAATAAATTATGTAAGAATGTAGACTATACCCATAGTCAATTTTTTTTTATCAAAATCCGTTGTCCATTGAGTCGTTTTCGAAATAATTTAAGTTAAGTCCAAACGCCATTTTGATTAGAGACATTTTTCTGCCCCGTCAACGACTTACAAATAAAGCACGACTAATGTTCATATAACCCAATATTAATACCCGGGCCTTTTTCTCAGATCAAACACAATACACATCATACATTTCATACAAGATACAACATTTTATACATTATACTCGTACACTTCATACAATTTTCTGTTCGCCAGATTGATTGGAAGATGATATTTGTTTTTTGTATGATATGTATTATGACCAAATTTTGGACTTTATTGCAATATAGATAGTGCAATAATGCCCAAAACGATTTTGAACCTTATTGCACTAGTAAAAGTGCAATAAAGCCATTTGACTTTATTACATTCACCTATTTCCAAAGTTTTGTTTCGTGTTAATGGGACAAACCTCCCAAATTTTATAAGACATAAGTATGGCCACATGACACATTGTGAATTTTTTATTCAAAACATAAGATATGTTTAAAATGTAAGCAATAAATTCAAAAAAAACTCGGCGCGTTAGGAGGGGAATGCTGTCCCCTGCAACCCCCCTGCTTGACCCAATATAGGATTTGGAATGGGTACAAGTTTGGGTATATGCAAATTTTTTTTTGGAAAATTTTCAAAAGTAATCTACAAATCCGAAAAAAAAATTGCATATACCACAATTGGGCCAAGCAGTGGGCTTGCAGGGGGAGGCATGCCACCTTACGCGCCGAGATTTTTGTACGCAGTGAACCTAATTGCAAAAAACACTTCACACAAGTACCAAAAAAGCCGAAGTGGGACATAAGTCCCAAATTAATTTTTGTCTGCCTGCGGTTGTTTTCTATAAGATTTTTTTCCAATAACCTAATGATCTTCAACTAACGCTATTGTTTAGTATTTAACTTATTTGAAAACGGTAAATAGAGATATTTTTTTTACTTTCAACTTAAGCCAGGCCTATTCTTAATATTTTATCTGTTTGGATGTTATTACATATTGTATTTGGACTTTATTGCACTATAGATAGTGCAATAAGGCCCACAATCGTTTTGGACATTTTTTTTTTATATAACTTTGCACGCGCTAGAGGGATTATGAATACCCTTTATATGTTTTTCTTAACACAGCGCGGGCATCCGTTGGAAGAAGAGAATGAAGGATAGGAAAGATGTGTGGCGCGATGTTCTGAGACTAGAGCTGGTTGTTGTCTCAGATTTTTCTCCAGGGATGGCGGCTGAACTAATGCGGAAAGAATTACCGTGTCTTATTTATTTATGTCCCTTATAATTCGCATTATTTTATTTATTTTTCTGTCATATTTTATGGGTATGCTAGTTTACTCAATCACATGTTGTTAGTTTTATGCCTAAACAGCATGTAATGAGCAAAGCAGCAACTTATTTTATGACAATTTTTAGAATTGGTTTTTAATGGAATATAAGAAGACATAGACAACGGCAGGAATCGAACCTGCTACCACGAAGTTCGCAGGTGAGCACACAACTATCGCGCCACGGCCACATCTATATCTATAGTGCATTAAAGTCCAAAATTTGGTTTTGGGCTTTATTGAATTAGACTTTATTTCATGGCACCGCTAAATCTAGCTAGAGCGAGAGTTATTTTTTTTCTTTAAACTCAATACAAAAATATTTTTTCAAAAGGTAAAAAATCAAAAGAAAAAATTTGGTAAACCAAGTTTTTTTTCCAAAAGTTTCAAAAAAATATTTTTTGTATTACCTTCTATGATCCTCGCCTAAATTTTTTTCTATTATATGGTTAAAGCCCACTTACAATTTTCATAATCTTTGCATTAAAAATCTTTTAATCTTAGATAGGTATAGCTGATGTTTGCAGTTACAACATTATTTTTTGATGTATGAATTGTATGAAAAAATTGAGGTTAATTTGCTGTTTGATTTGTATGATAACTATCTGAGAAACAGATACAACATTCCAATATTTCCAGTGTTATCCCCTGTCATACATTATTGTCTGATAACGAATCACAGTTCACCGAGTTGTCAATATCATACAATGTGTGATTTGAGAAATAGGTGTCCGATGAATAAAATGAGCCTTAACATGTTTTTTAACGAAAGCTTTAATAAATTTGTTAAATGACTACATGTAATACCTACATACTGTCAATACAAAAATAACGGAAGGAATAGCTAAAATAAAACAAAGGTATTCAATTCGATAGCTATTAAGCTCCAATTAAACAAACCCGATTGATTGAAACGAAGGTCTTATAGAGCTTTACACATTGTTGATGTTGAATACCTTGCAAATTGTCAATCGCACTTAGAACCTCACAGCTCACAAGCAATATCCTTCAATAAAAATTTTATTATTGCGGATTTCGTTTTTATGCAAATGCATAGGTGCATATGCAAGTCGCTTACAAAAAAAAGAAAAACAACAAACTAACTAATAAACTAGTTCAAAACTCGAAATGTTTCAACCAACATCTTTTTCATTTATTATTCTTCTTATCAACAAATAAGAAAACATTAAAATGTTGAATTCCATTGCAGTGCAATTTGCGGCCTACGTACCTACGAAAATCTATGAAAATCTACGCATATTTCGCGCACATATTTCGCACCCAGTTTGTACTTGCATAACGATGTTCAATTGAAAATAAATTAAAAAAAAAACAACGATTAAGCCACTTACTTGCTAAAAGATCGTCATGGAAAATTCGTGCAAATTTATATATGTAAAAGTGCAACAAGACGTGCAACTTGCAATGAGAAGGTAAGAAAAAAAACTTCATCGTCTTAACCCAATTCTGTCCCTTTCAATAGAGTCCGCTGTAATTTCGATAACACACGCACGCACACACCAACTTATCGACTTCGAAGCTTTGATTAGTCAAGTAAGCGTTGGAGTTGGAACTTGGAATAAAAGCTGGGCTGAGCTGTGGCACTTGCTGCATTCAATCAAGAATATTCGAGTAAGTTGACAAACGAAAAAAAAAATACAGAAACATAAATGCGACCCGTTCAAACCCGTTCGGATCTTGAGTTGCGACCGAAATGACCACATGCCACTCTGCGGTGTATATGTTTATATGTGTGTATGAGAATATAATTCCTACTCAAGCATACATATATCGATAAGCAAAACGCACCGCTAAAAAAGCCTGCAAATTCGTGCGAATTTCCAAAGTGTTCAATACATGCGTGTATGCGAGTTATCGACCAACCACAAATACGTGCGTGTTCGACAGCAATCCACTGTCACCGCCATCGCCACCGCTGCAGCACAGTGGGGCCATCATAATATTTTGCATAAATTATGTTTTCAATTTTTTTTCTGGTAGCTTCGATTTTTTACCTTTTTGTTTATAATTTGGGCTAAAATAAGCTGTTGCGGTGTTCTATAAGTTTTAAATTCCCAAGATCCATATTATTATTAATTATTCAATTCTCGGTATTTACAATTTTTATACACAATTTATTTAATTAATTGTTATTAATTTAGTACATAATATATAGTACATGTACTTTACAAAAGCCTAGATGGAAATAGGCTTACTGTAAGGTCAATTTAGAATGCATACAGGCATGTGGATCGTAGGATACAATGGGTCAAATAAATGGGTCAAAGAAGATTACCTTGAAATTGCCAATTCTTTTACAATGCCTGTATGCACTTTCATTGTATTTTTTTTTTGTATTCATTTTTATTTAATCTAACTTATAACTATCTTAAAGCTAGACAAAAATGTTTAAAACTAGCCTAATTATCAATAGCTTATAACTACTTTACTGGCCCTTTGCGGGCGCTCTAAACTAAACTATATCTCTTAATACTAATGTCTTTCGACCTAAAAACTATTTTAATAAAATCTAATTATTTTATTTTTATTTAACCAAGAAAACTTTAGTACAAAACTTAATATCAGATCATTTTAAATTTACCTAAAAACTACCTAAAGCTAGACTAAAAGTAATTAAAACTAGATGCAACTTATACTAACTAAAAATAACTAAAAATAAGCTACTTAAAATACCTAAAAATACCCAAAACCACTTAAAAATTAGAAACGCCACAGCAGCATTTTTCGTTTTAAAAAAATTTTTTTGTTTATATTTTGTATACGTATGCAGACACACAACAACATGCCACCTACACATACATGTATATACGTACATACATATACGCACGCACATACGTATGCAGCCGCGCAGATGCATGCACCTATGCCTCCGCATACATACATATTTTTTTAATTTTTTTTTTGGTGCCACCCCGACTGTTCCTTATACCTAATTTCCCTAAATCTATGTAAGTCGGCCAAGACATACATTCTTATCGACTTTAGCTATCAAACTGCTATTCAGAGAGCCACCAGAACTGGTTCTCTTGCTTCGCTCTATCCCTTCGGTCCCGATCGGACACAGTCCTACTGAACCGAAGGCTCTCTTCTCCACCTTGAGCGATGACGTCTCGACCATACAGGAGTCGTCTAGGGGAGGGATGTAGCCACTTAACCGCGCACTCTCAAAATATTCATTATTGGGTTAGTAAGCCCCAAAAATTAAGCTGTTGGTTGAGGACATCGCTCTTGCAGTGTGACCCCGAATCAGCTTAAACAAAAAAATATCTATTCTGCTTATGTTGGCTCCGTTGTATAGAACCTGGTTGGAATAATATCTTGTGTACTCCGACTCTGGTGTTCTGTGTAATCCAAGGCAACGTCTAAGACATTGCCTCTCAAACACCCGAATCTTTTCCATTTGAGATGGGGCAACGTTGAACCACACCGGGCATCCGTAGGCAATCATCGGCCTGATGAGGGCCATGTAGCAAATCACCTTTACCCTGCTGTCAAGACGGCTGCTATAAAACAGTCGTTTTGTCAAGGCAAAGGCTCCCCTAGCCCTGGCCAAAGCAGCGCCTATATGTCTGTCGAAATACAGGTACTGATCCAACCAGATGCCAAGGTACTTTACTACACTTTTACTCGCCAGTGGATGTCCATGTGGCCCTACGATCACCAGCTTGCGCCAGTTCTTTCTCGTATCCCTTGAGGCGCTAGACAACGGAGTCCTAAACAGAATAGTTTCTGATTTCTGGAAGTTGATTTTCAACTTCCAGTCATCACAATATCACTGAATCTTGTCGAAGTCACTCTGCAAGAGACTTTTGATAACCTCAACCGTATGAGCTGTCCTGTACGCAATTAGATCGTCGGCGTACGCAATTGCATGAGTTAGACTACCTATCAGATTGCTGGTGTAAATGCTGAATAGAATCGGCGAGTTAACCGCTCCCTGCTGAAGACCATTTTTAATATTAAAAATTGCGGTAGAAGTTACATTGCCACTCTTGACAACAAACTTTCTACCACTTAGCATGTCATAAAGCATGTACAATAGCGCTTTACTTATACCAAGTCTGGCGAGCTTTAGATAGAGACCCTCTAACCATACGGTGTCGAAGGCCTTTTCCAAATCAACCAGATAAGCACCCGTACACTGCTTTTAAGATTTGTTCCATTGGACATCAGAAACGAGTTTAGACGCGGCATGAATTGTGTCATGTCCCGCCTTAAAACCGAACTGATTATCAGGTATGCTATTGTTGTCCTCCGCCCACTTGAACAGAGCCTTATTAATAATCTTTTCAAGTACTTTGCTGATACTCGGAAGAAGAATTATTGACCGTAGATTTGCTGGATTGGAGTTGTCCTTTCTCTTTTTGGGGGAGAGGATGTACCACAGCTGTCTTCCACCGCACTGGATAGTATGCATTATTCAGCGCGTTGTTAAACAATGTCGTGTAAATGTCAACTGCTTCCTGAGGTAAATGTCGTAGTACAACGTTGGATATACCATCGACTCCTGCTGACTTCTTTTTCATTGTATACTAATAAGGGTTTGTTTCAGATTTCCGAGCACAAAATCCTGAATACTCAAAATCAAGAAAATCTAAAATACCAAAAACCCAGAATACGGAAAATTAGGAAATGATGTTAATGTTCAACAGTTCTATTAATGAACAGAGCATTAGATTGGACCGCTTCGCAGGTCAGGGCCAACTACACAACTCCGTTACTATCCCTAGGGTATATAAGGTCGCCAGGCGGGCACCTATGTATACATATGTCAACAGTTTTTTTTAGACATCAGTACCCTGGTGTTATAGGCTTTCTGGATTATGCTTTTTTCTGAATTTTGAACCTTGATATCCCCAAGATTTTTTTAAGTTAAGGATAATGGTATTCGAGAAAAATCACATATCCGCACATGTTCTGTATTTCACTTTTTGTGAATTTGAGCAACGAAAGTAAATTTAGATGTTCTGTATTCCACATTTTAGATACATAAAATAAAGTTTGTAAATAGCTCATTCCGAATGTGGGATTTTATGGTGGATTCTGTATATGAAAATTAGTGTTCTACATTCCGAATATGAACCGTTGTTATACAAATTGACAATTCGAAAATGAATTCGAAGTTAATTGGAAGGAGTTGAATCCACTCGAAATGCAGAACACGTTATCTCATTTTAAGTGAAATTGAAATTCGTTTTGAATTCCTTTTCATTCGGAATGCAGAACACGTGTGATCATTTTCATAAGGTTAATTCTTCCACAGCCTATTGATGAACAAATCACAAAAATGCATCCAATTTTTAAAAAGTTCCACTGTTCGCCGTCTGTCGTCGTCGTCTTCGTCATGGATAAAATATCTAAATACACAATATCTACATTCCTTTAATCAAAATGCATTGCACTAATATTTCACAGTTCCACAGTCGCTCACTGATGCATATGTGCATTGGAAGGCGTGGTGAGTCTTAAATTTGAAGACAAAAATAAATCAAGTTACGCACCGAATGTGATAGTTTCGAGTTGACTTGATTCTGGTAACAGGATTTACAATTATTGCCTCGAGCTTCGAAAATAGAAAAACAAATTAAGCAAATTCGAAAATATACATACATACATGTATGGTGGCCCCCTAGCGGCAGCAGTGGGGAATAAATCGTGATAGTAAAGCTGTTTTATATACCTAAGACAATGTGTCATAACATTTTGTGTGTCTTATAACTTTTGCCATTAGTACTCCACAAGTTGTAAGAACACTTGACTAGATAGGCCGTCTGAAATAATGTTCTACGATATGGACGTGAGATATCGACTTCTACATCTACCTATTAGACGTAATATGAAGTACCTGTGAGTTTATCTAAAATTCATCAATTGTTAATGCGACAACAAAGTCTTAAATGCAACTACTGAAAACTGAATGCCAATGCCACCACATGTTTGAAGTATTACTCGTATATCTATACATATATATCAGAGACTCATTTATTTCCATTCACTAAGAGTATATCGATTGTTTCAAGGGTCTTCCATTATCTATTAATCCACAGGCTTGGTACAGTGACTCTTTTAAATCACGTGGCCCAGATTTAACACCTCATTAATACTTATTGTATTAACATTTAAATTCTTAAACGTTTTGAACAGCCCACGAAAATATGTTTCAATAAGTACACCTAGTTATTTTTTGTTTGTTTTGTAAACAATTGAATAATACAATCAATTACAATTTATTTATTTATTTATCTATAAGCTTAAGCTAACAGATTATTCAAGATAACATAAATATATATAACTAAAAGAGAAAATAATTAGCATTAAAGTGATACATTTCTAAGCGATTCTTAAAATATTAGTCTTGAAAAACTTAAGTCTGTTAAGTTACAGACTGAGTTATATTTTAAAACAAGCTTTAGTTAAGGGTTTATTGAATCCATAATTAGTTCCATGACTATAGGTATAAAAATCAAGTTCCGTTGCCTGAGAGGTCTTTCAGGAGTATAAACTGGGACTAAATGATAACACAAGATGTCTCTCACAAGAACTATATCATTCATTTTTCGTCGTACGCCTAGCCTATAAATGCTTAAAAGTAGGCATCTTGCTGCCTATAAGCCTTTAAGATTTTCCGTATAATTTTAAATCTCTTCAAATTGAGATTTAAGATAAATCTCATTTAAATCTTTAATGGAGCTATAATTATGCAAATCGAACTAACCTATAACCATATCGAAATGAACAAATTCACCCGAAAAATGAATTTTTCGTTTCTCTTAACAAAAATGAAGCTACTTGTATGCTTGTCTCACTTTAACATCATACGACAAAAAAAAACTCCATTTGCAGTTTGAATGGTGCCGTCAAAATTAATATTCTTTTTCATCTCTTTAAGCGGTCGAAACACTTTTTAAGATTTGTAATCTGAGATTAAGTCCCCTTTTATACATGGCAACTATTATTTATCTTTTTCATTTAATTATTTTAAAAATCTCCTGTACAAAAATGACCCAGATGTTTTCGTTTAGTGTTTATGTTTCTTGGTTTGAACGCATACTACAAGTAACTTTATACTATGTTTCCACCGAACTTTAATCTCTTGTAGATTTACTAATCTCAAAAAGTGTTTCCACCGCTCCAAAAGTAGATTAATTTTAAAAGCACTATTCAAAATGCATATTTCGTTTCATTTTCTCTTATGATGTAGAAGAAGAGAAAAATTCACTTTCCCGATGAATGTGTTCATTTTGATATGGAAATAGGGTAGTTCGATTGAAGATTTAAATGAGATTTATTTTAAATCTTAATCTGAGAAGATTAGAATTTGTGTAGATTTAGCTAAATCTACTTAAATCTCGGTTTAGTGGTCGGTGGAAACGTAGTATTAAACGCAACGTCAAAAGAATCTTTTCAAATCGTTAACCGGAGAGACTTTGATCATTTCCCTTACTTCTTGCTTCTCTTTCCTAATAAATAAAAATAAAAAATCTCAACTAACTTCGTTCCACTTTTTATTCAACTCCATAGTTGGATGAAAGACCTCAGATTCTCTTACCCTAGTGCAGAAACTTAAGTTTTTTCTTCACATTGAGCAACGAAACCAGAAAATTGAACAAAACGTGTTGAAAACACATAGTTGACAAAATTAGTGAAATATTGAATAACCTCGTACTCCTAGATAATCAACTCGTTCAATTGTTGGACAACTCCGTGTCCGTACACATAGTTGACAAATTTACCCAAATCAAAAAAAAAATTAATTGAAATTGATAAACTGCGTTTTTGATATGGTTGCTTAACAAGTTGATACCTTTGTACACTTATCCAAGTATCACTCGTTGTGTTGAGGAACGCGTTCAACGCTCGCACCATATAGCTACGAGTACTTAGATATTGAGAATTATTTTTGACTTTAGTTCGGTTAGTGTCAATTTCACATCCTTGCTGAAAAATATTGAAATTAATCTTTGTCTGAATTCATTATTTCCTATTAAGCTAAGAACGCAATCGGCGTAACTGCACTGCAACGGAACTCCACTTCACAATGTATTCGTAGATATAAGAAATTTTATGAAGTTCAGATGCCGCTAAGTGCGGTATAGCTCAAACAGTTTAAAACGAAAAAATATATTACGCCGCTTAGTGTCGCGCAGTTCCTCTGAAGTGCAGTGCCCCCAGTGCGGTTCTACCTTCAAAGAAAAAAAGAGAAGAGATTTGCAAGTTGATCACAAAAAAAAAAACACAATATAAACGGTGATTTTTTTGCTACTTGGTTTTTGACGTTTATATTTTTGACAGATCACACATGACAAATTCCACGAGCATTTGACATTTCGATTCAGTATTGTTTGCCATTTCATCATGAATAGACTTACGCCTGAACAACGTTTGCAAATTATTGAAATTTATTATCAACATTCGTGCTCTGTGAAAAATGTGTTTCGCAAGCTACGTCCGTTTTTTTTCCGCTCATTTTTTGCTAAATGGATACGTGAATAAGCTGAATTGCCGTATTTGGAGTGAAGAGCAACCAGAGGCAATTCAGCAGCTACCAATGCATCCCGAAAAATGCACTGTTTGGTGCGGTTTATGGGCAGGCGGCATCATTGGGCCGTACTTCTTCAAGGACGATGAAGGCCGCAGGGTTACGGTCAATGGAGAAAGGTACCGTTCGATGATAACAGATTTTTTTTTGCCGAAAATGCAAGAATTGAACTCGGTCGACATGTGGTTCCAACAGGACGGTGCCACATGCCACACTGCACGCGAAACCATGCATCAATTGAGAGGCGAATTTGGTGAGCAGTTGATCTCACGTTTTGGCGCAGTCAATTGGCCACCAAGATCATGTGATTTGACCCCGTTAGACTATTTTTTGTGGGGCTATGTTAAGTCTATTGTCTATGGGGACAAGCCAAACACGATTGCTGCCTTGGAAGCCAACATTGAACGCGTCATTGGTGAGATTCCGGCCGAAATGTGTGAAAAAGTTTGTCAAAATTGGACCTTCAGAATGGACCACCTGAAGCGTAGCCGCGGGCAACATTTAAGTGAAATTATTTTTAAAAAGTAAATGGCAGAAATTGATTTATCGATCCAAATAAAAATTTCTGTGCTTTTTTGAATTTTCAAAAACCAAGCTCTTAAAAAATAAACGTCACCTGATCTTGTTCAATAGACCATTTTTGCCGAAACTGAGTTAGAAATGCAGTTTTTATAATTCGAGGATCCTCTTTCGATTGGCACAAACCATTTTGTTCTATCTCATTTAGTTTTCAAGTTATAGACAACTGTTTTATTCAATAAACCATTTTTCTTACCATTTTGAGTGCCACTTTTATTCAATAAACCACTATTCATTATTTTTGTATTATATTGAACAATTCATAGTATATCTTTTAAATCATTCCTTTTTATTTCTTTCTTGTTCGATATCCACATTTATACATTTTTTGTTCAATATCCTTATATACTTCATTTATATTTTGTTCAAATGTTAAAATTATTTTGGTTACAATTTGTGCCTTATTGAACAAAAAGATATGAATTTGGTTGTGTAAGAACATAAGAATTCTATTTTGTTCAATATCATACGAGATCACCATTAAGCGTTTTTTCTTTTTTATATCCGGGCAGATCACTAAACAGAACTTGAGTCAACTTAGTTAGCTCTGAATAGAGCTCTCCGATTTAATTTTGAAATAAACTTAAGTGCAGAACTTTCATATATTATTAAAACTTGTTGTTTTTCCTTATTAAAACTTATTTACCAGTAGTTCCCAGACTTTCGTTATCTGAATTCAATTTTGTTTTTAATTTGTTTTACTTCGTGATTATTGTCAAAATTATGAGTAAAATTAGCCGCGCTAAGCACTTTTTTCCGTTTGATCGGTCATTTTATTCGGAGCTATAATGGAGCATGACATGCTCCGATTTAGCTCTGATTGAAAAAAGAAACACAAGCTTAGCGATTAGACGTATCTAAGCTAAAAAAAAAGAAATACAGATCTTTTTGACAGCCGAGTTCTTTACTAAAAAAAGAAAAACGCCTATTATTGCACTTGATTTGATTATATGCTCATTTAGTGTTTTGATCTCTCATCGAGTAATCACGTCAGTGCAATTGCAGTGCGTTTTTATAAAAGATGAACTCTGAACATGTGTTCTTACCAATAAAAGAATTTGTTTTTTCCAAATTTTCCGATGATGAGCGTCTACAAATATTCAATGCTTTTTTTGTATTAGAGCAGAGTTGCAAAGTCTTAAGTCACTTTCTAGCTTAAGCTTGACTTTAATTCACAAGCTAGTTGGTGACTTATGAATTAAAAAAGATTTAATTACTTAGAGACGGTTTTTCAATCTCCAGATAAGCACGGAGTTAGTTGCCAGAGAAATAAACTTACTTCACTGTTAAACAACAGGAATTTTCGAATATTTCAATCAAAAAAATATAATCTATATAGAATAATTTAATTTGAACGTCACTTTTATGTCGAGTATTGAACTTTTCATAGAAATTAATTTTTGCTTAACGTTTATTTCAAAGCAATAAGTTTTAAAAATGTTTTTGACATCGAAAATACGGTATAAACTCAGTTAACGCAACCCTATAGATTCGCGCAACTTCTCTATTTTCGCAAAACTAAAGTTGTAGCATTCGTAGCATGTCTTAACTCTATAAGTGCAACTTTTAAGAAGTGTTACCTCAATTAGTGCAACTTCTTATGTTTATTCATCTGTTTTTTTTTTTGCATGTTCTCCTTTTGGTTCGATATTTCTGCTAAAAACAAGCTTAAGAATTTCCAATCTACCAACTAGCTTATGAATTTTTTTTTTTTCAATTCATAAGCCACTAACTAACTTATGAATTAAATTTTTTTTAAGTCATCTACAGACTTATGTCTTAATGATTTTTTTATTTAAAAAATTCGCAACTCTGATTAAGAGACCATGAGAATGGCCAATTTTATTACAAAGTTGTGCAAAGAATTCAACCAAAAAGAAAAAAAACAGTAGTTGTGTCTCGGAAAAAGTTTACCTTTATGTATTCTTTGGGCAACGAAAGATTTGATGTCTGCCAAACTTTTTTTTTCAACTCTTGACATTTCTCAAAATCGGATTTACTATTTTTTTTGCAACAAAATATAATGACACGGGTGGGTACTCATTCTCTACAGATACATGCAAAATTTATCAAGAAGATCAGAATATTCCTTTAATATTTATAGGAAAGTTTTCAATGAATCATTCAATTAGTCGTTTTTTAAACCTAGAAAAGATATTAAGCAACAAGAATTTCGAATACATGTGAAAAACGAGATTATACCTTTCATCGCAGTAATCATAGTTAAGTAAAGTCTCAGCGTGATATCAATCAAAAAAAACAAAAAGAGTGTGAATATACGGCGCGGCGGTTATCGCTTATGACCTGCAAAACGTTTTTTTCGCTGCGGAAACCTAAAGATTGTTCAGTGACGAAAAAGTTAGAACAGAATAGAACAGATCAGGACAGTGCAGAACAGATTCGTGAGAAACTTCAGAACAAGATAGAACAACTTAGAACAGTCAGTCATCTGGCAGAGAATACAAAAAAAAATTATTGTTATTTACCTACAATTCAAGTTCGTTTATTTTTACATCGAAGTTCTTAAAAATTACTGAAATGGAGTTGAATTTATTTATTTTTTCATGAAATTGAGATGATTTCGACACGGAAAATGATTTATTAACTCAATCTAACACCGAAATATTTCTTTTTAACAACAACAATTGGTTTTGACAATTCTCACAAATTTGTTTTAACCTGTTCTACCTAAAAACCAAGTGCAGAAAGTCCTGTTCTAAAGTGTTCGAAACTGTTCCAAACTGACTCATTGAACACCAAACCAGAACAGGTTAGAACAGAAAATTTCTCATTGAACAGCAAAATCCTGGGGCCGAATTACCGCATCAGTGATCGAGTGAGTGAGTCCCATCAGTTATCGAATGAACTAGTGATCACTTTGGCATGATGGCATTCGTAGACTAACGTATCGTGTAACTATTTTAAATTGTAGTAATTCTATTCTACTACATCGAGTCTCTATTGATTTTTATCGAGTCTTTCTTGTTTGACAGATGAAAGTTGTATTCATTTAATTTATTTTTGGACAAACAAATTTAATTTTTTTGTAAAAACAACAAATTTTTCGCGAGTTTCCAGTTTGTATTACAAGGATTTGAGGATATTTCTAAATATCCGCTAAAAATGGATTATTTCTTTTTATCAAGCGATTCAGATGCTGAGGATTTAAAAAATATTTTTATACGTACATACATATGTACATAATAAGTAACATTTAATTCACATCAACCAGAAGATGAGATGTACGAAGCTATGGAGCGCAGACTCCTAAGGGACAAAAGCAATACTCTGTCTTTGTCAAATTCTGCATAAGTATCCAAAAATTATATTATGTAAATATAAATATACCTACATTACATATATATATACATATACTACATTTTAATCCCGAATTCAAATCAAATACGTTCTATCAGTCGGCTTCTCATCTGACGAATAAAATTCAGTTCGATAACTGATGAGAGAATGTCAAATTATTGTACTAGACTGCTCGAGAACGTGAGCGGTAATGCCAAATTTACATAATTCAGTCACGTATGATTCGATAACTGATGCGGTAATTCGGCCCCTGTACTTTTCTGTTCAAAAGTGTTGTAATCTGTTCCGAACAGCCTCATTGAACACACATCTAATGTTTCGAGTTACTTTTATATGCGTAATGCTGTATATAATTTAACTGTATTTAACATTTTTGAATATTAATAAAACTAGTCTGGACCTTAAAAAGGTATCTTTCAAAGATTGCAGACAAATCGAATATAGAGGCAATGTTTTTCTAAGACCTAAATCAATTTTTTTTTAATTTCAAATGAAAAAAACATACCAAGTATTCAAAATTTTATTGTTCCCATTCATACCATTCAGATAACCTAATGAAATCTGATTTTAATAATGAAATATGGTTTTGTTCAATTTAATACAAAATGCCTCTGTTTTCCTATAGCCATTGTTGTTAATTTCTGTCTGACCTATGCCTCGATTTTTATTTATCATTATTTCAGAACAAAAGAAAAAAGAAATTTGTAAATTTGTAAATTTAAAACAAAATTGTTAAGGCTTTCAGAAAAACATAACTTCCAAAAATAAATTAGGTAAAATAAACAAAAGCTTTCGATCTTAACTTTAAAAATCGATTTCCCAACATTTTGAAAAATGGACATAGAACAAGATAGAACTCAGGTGACGATATAGTTCAACTCTCGCGCGAACAAATTTTGTTCACGTTTTATCTTGAAACTGTTGATCAGCACGTTGAACAAAGATTTTTAAAGAGCAACATGAGCTACCTAATAAAAATTGGACCTACCTACTAATAGTGTCAAAGCTTAGCTATATTAAAGCCGTTAGCTACAAGAGCAATTGTGTGTGATCCAGTCGTGACATTTTTACTTGCGATTATAGGTACTATAAGGCAAGTTATGCATTCGTCGAAAAAAAAGTTTTGAAATAACAATCAAACATGACAATACGATGATAGCGAAGACGAGAAAAGAAGGTCTAAAAATTCTGCTTCAAACTTGATATATAAAGTTGTTTAGGTAAAAAAAAGAGGGGAAATATAATTTTGCTTAGCTAAAAAACTAACGGTACCTGCCATATAACGTTACGTTAAAGCCTATTTTTCTCGGAAACGGCTAAAACGAGTTTGATTTAAAAAAATCAGTGCCGCTGTTTAGACACGACCGATCATATGGTTCAAAGAAAAAAATTAAATGTCTAAAAATGGTACTTTCCATAGGACCGTTTTTTTTTTTTCTTTCGACTATCCCATAAACGGCTTACCCGATTCTTTCGAAATTTCACACATATATAGCCTAAGGTTGCCCAATTTATACTGCCTATGAATATTTTTAAGAAAAAAAAAATTTATTTATATTTTGAAAACTGCTCATTAAAGTTTTTTTTTTTCAAAAATTATATCTATAATGTATTTGCTGAATACCTATGAATTGGCGTTTTTATTTTTTTTTGTATTTTTTTCAAAAAGATTAAAAGAAAACTTTTTTTTCTCAAAAACCGCTCCACAGATTTTAAAAATCTTTTTCTCATAAATTCAAATTTATCCAAGAAATAAGAGCGTATTTTTTTTTAACTCAAATTAGTTTACCTAAGTATTTATTTCAGAATTTTGAATTATTTTTTCTTTGATTAATCCGATTTAATTTTGTTTTTATGTTTATATTATTAAATATTTACGATTGTCATACCAATTTTTTTTTAGAAAAAAATTTAAAAAACTTTGTGTATAAAAAATAAAGTAAAAAATGAGTTTAAAAAATATATTTAGATTTTAAATAGAAATCTTTTGCATATGATGCGATCATAAGAGCAAGTTCGTGCGATCCAGTCGTATTTTTTATTTTTTTGTATTATTGACTTTTGTCACGCTTCACGCTTGTGAAAATCAGTATTAGTATCAACGTTATTCAGGAGTAAGTCTATTCATTCTGAAATGGCAAACCAAACTGATCATAAATCAAGTGACAGCTGTCAAATAGATAAACTCCGGAAAATTGTATTCCCATGTTTAAAAGCACACGTCTAAAAAACACCCGTTGTTATTGCTGCGCAATCGTTTATTTTATATTTCTCATTCATTATAGTAAAAATAACTACGAGTACAAATGAATTTTATAAAAACGCTTTCGAGAGCACAAGTGAGATAAAATAGATCAATGCATGACCTTACATTGAGATAATTTTAAAATTATTTATATCATTTAATTAATATATGTAACAAAAAAATTCATATTCTACTTTTCACTGAAAAACTTTATAAACAGGAAATTAAATTGGCACAGTTTCTACTTCCTGACTAAAAAACAAGCAGTTTTCTAAACAAAACAAATATTTTATCATGAAGGAGAATATAAAAATATATACACGTATGTATGTGTTGTGCAAAAAGCTAGAAAATGCATGTGTACTTAAGTTTACTTTTTTTGTAATGTTTGCATATTAAGTATTATTATTATTTCTAGTTTTTTATTATTATAGGCTTATCAAAATAGTTTTAGAAATAATCATTATCGTGGGTGTCCTTCGGTTAAAAATAAGTTAATTTACAATTATTATTGCAAGCTTTGTAATAATGTATACACCTATAAAATATGGTAGAACCTCGAAAGATAAGAATCTTTAGTTGCATTTATTGTTTATATTTTATTTAATGGGTGGTTTTATTAAAAGTTTGTCTTAATAATATTTGAAACCAATTTAATGGTAGCTATTTTCCTTTCAAAATATTAAGTGTTTACCTTTCTGCATATAATATATAAATTATTAAATAATAATTTTTAGTCATTATCATTTTTATCAAAATAAAATGCACTACTGGATCGCACGTACCTGCTCCTATGTTCTATAATATTAAATGCAAAAGATTCTTAATGGAAATGGCTAAAAGTATTTTTAAAGTCGTTTTTAATTAATTTATTATATATAAAAATTCTTAAATTTGTTCTAAAAAAAAAATGGTATGAACGTTTTAAATATTTAATAATTTAAATTTAAAAACAAAATTTCAGAAAAAATTGCCCACCCGTTTTCGAAATATTGAATTTTAAAAAAAAAATAATATTTTTTCAAAAATCCAAATAAACTATTTTTTGAAAATTTTGAAATGCAGTATTATTTAGAATTTAAATGAGATCCGGTATACAAATTTTGATCGTAATCCGTTGAGCCGTTTATGAGTAAGTCGAAAATAAATAAAATGGTTGTATGACAGGTACCGTTAATAACAAAATATTTTAAACGTTTTTTCACCCTAAATGTAGACCATGCGCAACTTAGTACACACACCAATTTTTATTAAAATTGTTAGAGGCGTTTTTTTTAGATAATTAGGATGGCAGAAAAATTTGTATGGCAAGTACCGTTATTTTTGGGGCTAAAACAACGATTCAAAAATCTGTTTTGCACAATCACCTTAAATGATCATATGATTGAACAAAAAAATTGGAAAAAATGTCTAAAATCGGTCATTTCCATAGGACCATTTTTTTTTTTGCTTTCGACTATCTCATAAACGGCTTAACCGATTCTTTCGAAATTTCACACATTTATAGGTTTTGGTTGCCCAAATTATGCCGCGTACCAATATTTTTAATTAGTATTTTTTTTTATTTTTAAAATCATTAAAAAAAAATTTAATTTATGTTTCGAAAACTGCTCATTAATTTTTTTTCAAAAATTATATTTATATGTATTTATTGAATATCTATGAATTGGCGTTTTTGAATTTTTTTTTGAAAAATGTTTTCAAAAAGTTTAAAAAAAAACTTTTTTTCTCAAAAACAGCTCCACAGATTTTTGATTTTTTTTTCTCATAAGTTCAAATTTATCTAACAAATAAAATGGCGCACTTTTTTAACCTTAAATTAGTTTAAGTATTTATTTCAGAATTTTGAATTAGTTTTTCTTTGATTAAAGCCGATTTAATATTTTGTTTTTAATTTTATATTATAATAGTTAAGACTGTCATACCAATTTTTTTTAGAAAAAAATTAAAGATATTTTGTGTATATAAAAAATGAAGTAAAAAACTGCTTTAAACATATATTTAGATTTTTAACAGAAATCTTTTGCATTCGATGTGATCGAACATGAGAGCAAGTTCGTACGATCCAGTCGTGCAATTTATTTTTTACATATTTTGTTGTTAACGTACCTGCCATACAAACATTTTTTGATATTCAACTTATTCGGCTTAGGGGCTTTCGATGAAAATTTTTATTCTGGAGGTTCTTCGAATTCTAAAAAATACTGCATTTCAAAATTTTTTAAAAACAATTTTTTGGATTTTTGAAAAAAAAAAATATTTTTTTTTTTTGAAAATTCAATACGATTTTTTTTTTAATTTTGTTTTTAAGTTATATTATTATATATTTAAAATTATCAAACCAATTATATTTTTGAAAAAAATTAAGAAGTTTTTTGTATAGAAAATTAAGTATAAAACGACATAACTTAAGTATGGAAAAAAATACAAAAAAAAAACACTTAGAGCCGATTTTTCAATCTCCAGATAAAAATGCAGTTGGTTGGTTGGAATATTGAATTTTTCAATCAAGAAAAAACAATCTATAGAATAATTTAATTTGAACGTCAATTATATTTCGAGTATCGAACTTTTCATAGAAATTAATTTTTGTTTAACGTTTGAAATAATCAAAGCAATAATTTTGTGTGTTTTTGACATCGAAAATAGCTATTTATTTTATTCCTCAGATAACTCTTTATTCCATTCTAAAATCTGCAGATAACTTTATTCCTAGATTTAGTTGTATCTGACTGTTTAAAAACTGATGTTTGCTCTATCTGGAGAATATGCACTGACTACTTAGTGCCTGTTTAAAAATTGGCCCTTAAGAAAGTAAGATTAGGTATATACTCTGCTTATCAAAACTCTGTAAATAATAAAGTAAACTTCTTTACTATTTGCAGAGTTTTGATGAGCAGAATTTTTAAAAGCAGAATTTTGAGAAACAGAATTTTGAAAAGCAGAATTTTAAAAAGCAGAATTTTAAAAGCAGAATTTGGAAAGCAGAATTTTGTTAAAAGAATTTTAACCCCGGCAGAATTTTGACACTAACCCGCTGTTGACTTTCACTCTCTGTTGTATTAATGTATGTAATGTTTAAGCCAATGATCTTGTTGCCAGTGCTTCAGTGTCTCTACTTCATAGATTTATCTACGAAGTAGTACGAGTATAATTATGTAATGTAATATCTTACTTCGAAATCATTGTGTGAAAATTCGTTTATTTCTTCAATTTGAAGTAATTTTTTTAACAGAAATGACCCCCATTGATGAGGGCAATTCAAACTTTTTTACATAAACAACTTTTGTTTATAATGAAGCCAGAAATCTTTTTAACTAATATAATGCATCAGTTAGGGGCTCCTTGTATAAAAACTAAACAATTATATAGTTTGTCTCGCATAATTTCAGAAAATATTTAACTGAGTTAGGTAATTAATTTTTTAAAATAATATTCTCTATTTTTATAAGCATGTTTGTGACATATTTTTGTTTGATTTATTCGTTTGTATAATCAGGAAAAAATTTTCTTGCTAAGAGTCTTATGAAATAAATATTTCTTACTCAAATTGTAAACCCATATTTTTTTCTTAATTATACATTTGTATTAATGATGGGCATAATCGAATGATTTCAATAAACGAGATATTAGTATTCGAGTGATAAAAATAATGGAATGATCATTCGAATTATGAAAGAGTAAGAACATTGGAATAGCTTAGTCCATTTATATTATATTAATATTTACATGTTCCATATTGTATTTGAATTTAAAATGGTCACGAAAATAATAAATGGTAATACTTGAGTTAATAAACATAAATCTAGATATAATTTGCATAAGAAATACTCAAATCCACCCTGACCATATCCATATCTATAAAAGGAAATTAAATCATTTGATTCTTCCATTTTCTTTCGGCCATTCCATAAAACAAAAAACTTCAGATACACCATACACTACTTACCTGTATGCTGTATCTTGTATCCAACATGTAGAAAAATGTATTCGCGAACCGAGTGATTATAATTACTAATTCATTCGAATGATAAATGCTACAGAAACAAATACATAGATTCTTCATTACCAATTCGAATCTATATACGTACAATTACATTATAATCTACACTAAGCTGACACTCACACATCAAAATACCACTTGGCTCTTATTCTTGCCTCTTCGTATTGCATTTGCAATACATTGACGCTTAAATAGTAATATAGGGAAGTAGAAATTGAAAAAAAAAACATGTATGAGAGATGAGACATCATTCGAATCATGAATAGAAATCATTCGAGTGATTTCAGATGAAGTATAGTATATATTGTAAGATTCGATTATAATCGGAACCGGAGATCATTCCAACATTCTAAAATATTACAAAATCTATTAGAGTTCGGTGGAAACAGTCGCTCATTATAAACACTTCGTTGACTTATTAAAAACTCTATCAAAATTCCGGAATCCTTTCCAAAATTTCAAAAGTTTGGATCAATCATACCCTCCTACAATCATAAAAAAATATATATCTCTACCAACCACCTTACTAATTTACAATAAAAAAATTACTTTAAAAAATTAGACACTCTGACGAATGAGTAACCTTTTTTCCAGTTGCAATAATAATATTATATTGTATATGATAAATTATAAAAGCTTATCATTTTGTGTTCGCGGAAATTTTCCAAAACACTATATCAACAAAAACAAAACACATTTATAAGAAAACGTTTAATTTGGCATTTTATGACGATTTTTTATAAATTTCTTAATTAAAATTATATGACATATATTAATTTTATAACTAAGCAGTAATTTATTTCTCTTTTAACAACTTGATAAAAATAATTCTGGGTAAAATTTTATGAACCTAAAAAAATTATTTACTTAAGAATAATTATTTGTTAAAAATACGATACACGCGAGAGATAATTAAAAATTCTAACTATCTTCACCTTAAAGAAGGTCAGCGAAATAAAATGCACAACTGCGTTGCACAATCTTGCTTATTTAAACAAACATTTAATGTAGCTATGTAGTATGTCCACAAAGGGTGCCTATGTAACCAATAATGACAAGACTTAAGACAGTTGAAACGAACGAAATCAGTTTACTCGTATTCTTGACCGAAATGTCACTTTGACAATTCTAAATTCTGAGATTTTGTATTTCAGGACTGCTCAGCTGAGAAAATAGATTTTAAATGCTTCGTCCTCGCAAATAACTTTTTGCAAATAAGTCACACCCATCCTATTATAGATTTCACACCTTTCTCAAAAGCTTGACAAAAAAACCAGTAAGTCTCGAAAACTCTTTGAGAAAATACCTAGGAAAAGCTGTTACTATTTTATTTATCTTTGTATTAAAACACTGTTATGAAAATGGTTTCAAATTGAAGGTAATTCTCGAGTTTTGTTATCAAAATTACTTTGGACCCCATTCCTCTTCTAATCAGTATCTTGTGGATGTCCCTTGAATAAATTGATCAATTTCGGGCTTTCTTGCTTTCATCCAGCAGAAATTCCGTCATCGCGTTATTTTCATCCTTTTCCTAGATTAACTGCGCCAACAATTAAAGAGCTTGGATAAGCGTTTTCTTACTGAACATACTTTCACAATAGTCAGCACATTCCATAGAGTCCATAAAAGTCGACGAATTAACGAACGAATACTACAAATAGATATTTTTAAGTTATATTTTTACAAACAACAAGCGTTACAAGTCTTGAAAATCAAAATTGAACAACAAGCATCACAAGTCTTGAAAATCAACATCAACATTGAAGCATGAAGCAAACAAAAAATCAAAATCCTATAAGACGAGGACATGGTGCATATACTCTGTTCGAAATTATTATTTCATTTTAATTTCATAAATTTAACATATCCGGAAAATTTATTTAGAATAGTTTCTTTAAAAAAAATTAAAAATGATAGTATATAACCTAAAAAAATAGGTCAGAACGAAATTTTAATCCTGTTGTCCTTAATGTTAATTTTGTTAAAATATCAAAAAAAAAATCCATAGATAGTAAAAAGACTTTTCTCCACATGAAGAAAAAACAAAATAACCCAATTTATATACATAAAAGTATCTTGTGATAAAAAAGGTTCTCTAGCTTAAGTCATTATAGGATTAGGTAGAAAATTGTTAATCCCAGGATTTCAACAGGACATGCCTATTTTTCTCTTCTACATTTTTTCGGACAAGAACTTTCGAAAAGAACTTTTACAAATTGTCATATACAAGCTTTAAAAAATAAATTGCACGACTTGATCGCACGTACTTGCTCCTACGTTCGATCACATTATATGCAAAAGATTCTAAATAAAAACGGCTAAATTTTTAAAGTCGGTTTTCACTTAATTTTGTATATATAAGAAATCTTAAATTTTTTCTAAAAAAAATTGGTATGAACATTTTAAATATTTAATAATATAAATTGAGTTTTTTTGTGACCTTTAGTCCAAATTATGCGTTTCGCCCAGGTACTAGAGTTGGGCTCATCAGTTAGATGCTGTCGTACCTTTCTAAGCCGCAAAATATTAGTCGATGGCTACCGATACAAATAAAATTTACAGCTTTGTATATCGACTAATATTTTGCATCTTAGAAAGGTACGACAACATCTAACTGATGAGCCCAACTGTAGTACCTGGGCGAAACGCATAATTTGGACTAAAGGTCACAAGAAAACTCAATTAAAATTAAAAGCACAGTCCACAAAATAAAGAACAAAAGCAATACCTACGTATGCAAATGCGTTTGTATTGTTTTTATTTTGGCATTTCTTCTTATATTTAATAATATAAATTTAAAAACAAAATTTCAGAAAAAATCGTCTTCCCGTTTACGAAATATTGAATTTTCAAAACATTTAAAAAATCTAAAAATACTGTTTCTCGAAAATTTTTCAAACGCAGTATTATTAAGAATTTGAAGTAAGTAAACAAATTTTGCTAGAAATTCGTTGAACCGTTTATGAAAAAGTAGAAAATCAATAAAATGTTTGTATGACACGTACCGTTAATAACAAAATATTAAAACATGCAGACCATACCCATACCCAAGGTCGTACGCACACCAATTTTTATCAAAATCGTTAGAACCATTTTCGAGATAATTAAGATGGTAAAAAAATTTGTATGGCAAGTACCGTTATTTTTGCAAAACCAACGATTCAAATATTTTTGAAAATCACCTAAAACGCCTAAGCACCAAGTTTAAACAAAATCGGTTCCCTAGATCGTTTTACAGACAGACGGAATTGCGGGACCCACGTTTTTGGTGTTCTCTATCATTGTAATGTCAACTTTGATTAAAATCTCTAGTTCGATTTTTTTTTCAAATGCAAAACTTGCCTTATAGTACCTATATCGCAAGTAAAAAGGCTATATCGGTGTGCACTGGTTGTTAACTGTCACAAACCAGATCTTATTCTATTCTCCAGGAAACACATACATATGTGTACATTTAAAATACTGTAACAATTTATTTGAGAAGGTAACTATTTTTGCCATGCCAGAACGCCATCTAGGTGCCTCATATAAAAACACGTTGTTAGCAAAGACAACAACCTACTTAACGAATTTATCGACGAGTTCCAATTTTCCTCGCAATGGAATGAAATTTTTATTTATTTAGAACTATTTGAATTTATAGAAAAAGACCAAATTTTTAATGAGAATTTAAATTGGAAACCTACCACGCGAAAAAAAATGTGCAATAAAACCATTTGCAAATTGTTGAGAATGGGTTACATTTCATTTCAATAATAAGACCAATCTAAATAAAGTAATAAGTAAACGTTGGAATTTGCTTAACTATGTTTGATAAAAATAAAACCAAAAAATAAAAACTTACAATTCTCAATTTCAACCAAATCTTTCTAGGAGGTCATAGTTATCATTAAGATCAATTCAAACACTTCTGCATTTCTATACTTATAGGATATAGATCAAAAACTTATTAGCTCTTTATAGATCTCATAACGATTGATTCTCAATAGAGTTCTGCAGTAGATGGAAGCAGGGCCGGTGCGAGCTAAATGAGCGCCTTTTGCAGGATCTACGTTTAGCGCCCCATTCTTTAATTTACATATTCGAATTAATAACACTTTTCACAACACACACATTTTATTTTCCACCTTTCATTTCACTTTCCTAAAAAATAAACAGCGACTTTGAAAATCTTAAATGTACCTTTGTATTAAAAATCACAATTAATATTAAAAAGCATATTCTCTATTAAACAGCAACTGAACTTCGAATTCTACAGACGAACTCAAAAACAAAAACAATTACAGAAGGACAAGACAATAATGAACCGACGCTACGCACAGTTATTTGTTCTTTTTTTTAATTATTTTTAATTTCGATTATAGATACTAGAAGGCAAGTTATGCATTCGTTAAAAAAAATCGAACAATCAAACATGACATTACGATTATAAAGAACACCAATTAAGTGGGTACCCCAATTCCGCCTGTCTGTCTGTCCACGAGTCGGCAGCTTAAACGGTTCGATGGATTTGCTTCAAACTTGGTACATATTGTTTTTTCGGTAATCCACATGTTTTTTTTTCATTTTTTAAGACGAAAAATAACAGTAGCTCCCATAATTTTTTTTTGGGCCAAAAAGAAAAACCTCATCATTCTCAAAAACGGCGCCATTGATTTTTATAAAAAAAAATCAGTTCATTAATGAAGGGAAAACCATGTGATATTTTTTTTTTTACAAAACTTCTATAGAATATATATACAATGCTATAGGTTTCATATACAAAGCTTCAAACAAATTCTGAGTCGAATATCCCATACGTGCAGAATTAAAATCTGCTCGTTTCACACAAATGGTTCCAAAGGAATTGTAGATTGAGTTTATTATTTTGAGATTTTATCTTATGAAAATTTTTAAGTGCTTGTGCAAGAAATTATCTTGCACAGCCTTGGAGCGATTTTTTGTTTTTGCTCATATGAACTTTTTTTTTGTATAAATGGTACATACAATTTTATTCAGCTCAAATTTTTACAGTGTTACATATTTACAAATAATTAATTCTTAAGTCTAACATTATATATCTGCGAGCACAGAAGGGGCTCTGCTTCGTTAAATTGTTGGTTTATTTTATACATTTTATACTAAAAAGTGTCTTAAGTCTAACATAGGTTTTTTTTTTTAAATAAAATTTGAATTTATCTCGTCGGCTTGAGCAGTGCTGACTGTCGTTGATTGGTGTGGTTGAGATGGGGTTGGAGGGCCTTAACTCCTGTTGCTTGTCAGCTGGTTTGGTCGTGTGGTGGCTTCAACCTCTGTTGTACTGCGTTCCTGCAGCTACGTAGAAGTTTCCGAAGCTGTCATCTGACCATATTCCAAATGCTGGATCCATCATGGATAGCACGTGAAGGTACCGGTCTTCTGTGTCTGGGTCACCTGTAATTAAATTAATAAGAGGGCTGGGATGGGATGGGATTTTTTGCAGCATCTTAACGCTGAGGTTGTACATGTATTTGTCTATGGGGACAATTCCTGAAGCTTCGTATAGCCTTGAGTTGCTATAAAACTTAACGGAGTTTGGTTTGCGGAAAAGGGAAGTGCAATGGCGAAGAACTTTTCATCGAAAACTTGCAGTTTTTTCATGTATGATGGACTTATGGTGTACCATATAGGAAAGCTATAAGTTAAAATGGGACGAATGAGTTGCTTATAAAGCAGAAGTTTCGTCTTTGTTTGGAGACCGCCTCTTACTTGCATAAGAGGTCGTACTAGAGAAAAGGCATGGTTAGCCTTACGTAGGGTGAATTTGGAGTGTTGATTAAATTTGAACCTTTCGAAGAAGTGAACTCCTAGGTATTTAACCGTTTTCTTCGGCTTGATAACTGAGTTATCGGGAAGGGTCAGAGAGAGGTTATTGCATTTTTTGGCTAGGCCATTTTTCGAAGGCGTCCTAAAACAGATCAACTCTGTTTTAGTAGGGTTGATTTTTATTCCCCACTGTAGGTAGTAATCCCAGAGTTTAAGGATATGTTCCCTTACTCTTCGGAAGGCTAGGTCTGGGCTAGTGGATGCGCTGTAAGTGATGGAGTCATCAGCAAATAGTAGGGTATTGGTCCTAGGTATGTTTAGTGGTTGGTCAGAGGTATATAAATTGAAAAGATCGGGTCCAAGGCGAGATCCCTGAGCAACACCAGCGGAAATGCTTATTATTGTATAAATGGTTAATAATCTGATTGGTATGGATTTTTGTGGGGTTTTTGTGCATGAATTTACCTTGCAAGCCCACACCAACGTAATCTTGATGGGATTTTTTTTATTTTTACTCTATTCACACTATGTTGTTTCTCGTGTAATTATATGAATGGTATTTCGTGTGAGCAGATGAAGTGACTTAATTTAAATTATTGGAAGATAATTATTGCGTTCAAATAACTTTTCGAATTACATAGGAATAGGTAGCTGGTTAGACGAACTTAAATTTGAAGAATTAAAGTATGTGTATCCATAATTGTTTCTTATATTATGGTTTGACAATGCGCCCCCAAAACTTGGCGCCCTGTGCATTTGCACATCCAGCACATATGGTGGGTGCGGTCCTGGATGGAAGTGCTTAAAAGGGACAAGAATTCTCTGACTTGCACTGTTCTATAGCAAAGACATAGACTTTCTTTGGGAAATTATTTATCCCCATTAACTTGGGAAGATCATATTCAAACAATTTTTGGGAAAATTTATGGATCATTGCGCAGTCTTTCTTTATCGAAACATTTTACCCCTCAAAACATTCGACTAAGCTTAGCAAAAACCTTGATCCTTCCTTTACTAATGTATGGATGCCAACTCTTTACCAGCCATAGCTCAGAAACGAAAAGAAACCTGTCAGTGGCGTTCAATAATGTAACTCGCTATGTATACAACCTCCAACGATACGACCATATTTCTAATTATTCAAGTAAAATTCATACATATACCTTAAATATTTGTCCCTAAAAACGCTTAATAAAATAATAATAAATAAATAACCCTCGTTTCTTTTTGCAAAAATAAAGTTTGCAAACTCGTCCCGTTCTTTTACATTGTTATAACCAAGATTTAGTTGCCGGAACTCCGAATGTCGTTTATGTCGTAAGGCAGTGGAACAATTTCCCATCAGAAGACTTCGCGGCACCAAGAAGCTTGAGGCGGTCTTATTCAGATTTTTGGCGGTTAGTTAATAATAGTTGAAAAATGTTGAAAATTATATTAATTAAATACAAATGAAATAAATATATCTAGTTTGTCGATTTGAAGACTAAATGTATACTGAAGTAAAATTAAAATTTAAAGTTCAAAATTACAATTTAAAAAACTATTTGTAACATTTACTATTATTGTTGGCTCTGTAGCCATTTGTCAAAGATTCTTAAAAACAAATAAATGAAATGAAAAAAATTCTTTAAACACTTAAATCGGCAGACTCACATTCTTAATAACTTATCAATGATTGAACGAGTTCAAATAGTAATCAAGTTAATTGATAACCACTTCAACATAACCTAACCTTGTTGCCAAATTAGGATTAGGGTTTTTAAAAAAACACTTAGCGGAAACATTTTACAAATATTAAAAAAGATATAAAGCTGACCTTTCCTTTCAGTATAAGACTCGATTTCCATTAAGACTTCACTTAAGACTTCACCGAAGGACGATAAAAAAAAAACCTAAAGAAAAAAACTCAAGGAAATAAAAAATCATCCCAAACTAGCCAATCAACTTTTCTCACCAAAACCGAATCCAGTTCTTTTTTGCAAAATGATCAATTATGTACTCCATTGATCTGGAACCTAGGTCATTGCATTTCATGCATTTAAATGAATTATTAAGATGAGCGTTCACAATGAATACGAAACCATTGACTTGACTTATGCAATTTCATTTGGTAAACTTATAATTGGCACGCAATTTTATACAAGGACTCCAAGTTTCCTTCCCTAAAGTAAACATTCATATAAATGTTAAAAAGAACACTACACACATGAGCCTTCAAAAGCATTCTACTGGCTACAATAATTTTGAAAATTTGCCCTCCAGTTCGTGCATCAAAGAATCCCGACAACAATATTATCGGAAGGTGAAGCACCCATGCAACCAACCAACAGGTACACTCCAGCTCCAAATGAAATGAAATTATTGCTACGATCGACATAACGACCGACGACGCACGCTGCGACGCGACGTGACTCGATGTGAAGTTCCACTTCTGAAGGTAGTTCAACTTGAAAAATTATACCATATTTTAGTGGTTATTTGTATGTTGGGATGGGCCCACATAAGAGTCATCCTTGCGCTGTCGTTTCCTGTATAGTTTAACCTAGAAACCCTATTGCACGATCAGTATTATGTTGCACACCGAACAAAACAAACCAAACCGACCAAAAGGTTAAGACCAAAAACAAAAAAGTACAATACGAGTATCCTTCGCTATAAAATCAGCAACCTTGTAATGAGTCTTTTGGGTTCGCCTCGGTGATTAATATCGTGTTTCTCCACTTGTTCCAAGTTCCATATATGTAAGCATGGATACCTTACGATGTGATGCAAGATGCAAGCTGAAAACTTCTTCAAGATAGCATCAGAAGCTGACAATTAAAAGAAGAAACAAAAAAACTGTGGGACGAAAAAAGCCACTTTATTTAAATTTAGGTGAGTGACTCGACGTGACCTTATGAATGGGGACTCACTTGCTGGATGTGGATGAGACTGCAAGTGAATTACATGATTAAGTTCATATCAGATTACCATTGCACTGAGGGCTATGGTAGGGTAAGATAGGAATACACTACCGTAGTTGCCACTTTTTTGTTTCAAAAAAAAGTTCTTTTATTATTGAACTAGTTTTGTTATGCCGTCCACTAAGTGCGCAACAAGCTCAACCAACTTTATTCGACTTTTCATTTGACTCCATCGTTAGATGTCAAAATGTACAACCTCTTACACTAGTGCACAAATTTGCGTTCTTCACGTTGAGCAACGAAGCCAGAGGCAAATTGAACAAAACGTGCTGGGAGCCTCGAACACATAGTTGACAAACTTAGTGAAATATTGAATAACCTCGTACACATAGTTGATCAACTCGTTCTATTGTTGGAGAACTCCGTACACCTAGTTGACCAACGTATTCAATTGTTGAATAGCTTCGTACATATAGTTAACAATTTTACTCAAAAGTTGAATAACCTCGTACACTAGTTGATAAACGTTTTCGACTTTGACAAAAAAAATGTATTTCAAGTTGATCAACTGCGTTTTTGATATGGTTTTTCAACAAGCTGATGGACTTGTTGATGCACTCGTTGAGGAACGCGTTCAACGCACGCACTATAGCTGCTCAGATATTGATGACATAATTTTTACTTGTAAACATTTTTAATGTCAGTGTTACACATATCTTTGTTGAAAAATGTTGAAATTAAGCTTTGTTTAGATTAAGCATGATTTCCCCTCAAAGAATAAAAAAGTGACTGCCATATTAATAATATTTGAAAAGTAACTACAAAAAAAGATAAAAGACGATGACGAAAAATCAAAACACAATGAACAACACTGCACCAATTTTCAAGTTGATGTCAACACAATACTTTAACTCATGCACGAACAGAAATTTTGTCTCGTCCATCGCAAAGCACAACAAATATTTTCACGTCAACGGCAACCAACACGAAACAAAATTTAAAAAAGTTGATCAACGGGTTGAACAAATACTGTGCAACACATTGAGGCGACACTAAATCGACAGTCGCTACCTCCAAGTGTAATTCAACAGGTTTACTCCAACTGTACCAAAAACGGGTACAAATAATAACCCTAAATTCCAAACGTACAAAAAGTCCCAAAAGGGAACTTCCCAACATTTGAAATAATTCCTGTCTGGCATCCTCCAACGATTCGAGGAGTCTATCGTCTGGCGTCCAACAGATCACACGCAATTAACTTTCATTCCCTTAACTTTAATAATTACTTTTGTATACACTTTTACTATCATTAAATCAGTTAATCATTTAATAATCATTTAATATCAATAGTTTTTCATTTTATTGCTTCATTTTGCTTTCCATCATCTTTACAGTGGCGTTCAGAAACTTTTTAGTTGGCATCAAGGAAACATTGCTACGAGTATCAGAACGCGTTATTCGAATTTTACTGCGTAGTGGTCATACTGACCAAGACATTACAACATTATCTTGAAAACGTTGCTCAAACGTTGAACTACCATTTTCATTGAGCAACACGAGCTCGTACACTAGCCGTTCACTTGTTAAACAATTCGTTGAGCAACGATCTCCAACCGATTTAAACTTGTTGGTTGAATGGAATTGAGGACATCGTACATTAGAGTTGAACTTGAAATTTGTGCGTTGAATGCCTAGTGGACGACCGGAATAACAAAACTCTTTTATTGTCAGGTGTAAAATTAATTAGACGAGATTCAGACGAGACTAATATTTCCACGGAGGTAAAAGTAGTTTTAAGGTACGGTGTGCCTTAGCGGACGACACAAAATCTTCTTCCAATTTTGAAGAAGAAGAACACAGAGAAGAAAACTAATAAGCCCATCACTTTGATATGTAATACATTGAAATATGATTCATATATTTTTCATTCAGCATAGTTCATCCTGTGTGAAATCGAGCAATGGAATAAAATTGATTTGCCGGAACAACTATTGTCGTGTAAAGAGGCCTACTAATTCTCGTGTGCATTCGATGTTAATTTCTAGCAGTTATAACTTATTACAACTTATGACCAGACGTGCCCCCTTACTGCAATTACATCAGATTAACTGCACTCTCCGTGAAAAATAAATCAAATCTGTTAATTTGTTTCTGGTATTCTGATATTATTATTTTTTTAATGGCTAAAAATGATTGATTGTAATCAACATTGACATTAAAATGACTGAGAAACCAAAAAAGTGGGCCCCGTAATTTCATATGCCTGTCTCTCTGTACTGTAGATCGATCTATAGATTTTCTTCAAACTTGGTATTTGGGCGTTTTAGGTGATTGTCGCAAATAGATTTTGGAATCGATTTTTTACCCCAAAAATTGCCATACAATTTTTTGCACCATCTTAATATTATGCATCTCGAAAACTGCTCCAAAGATTTTGAAAAAAAAAAACTGTGCTCTATTATAGGTATATTCTACATTTTGTTTGGAATGTTTTCATACATACTCGTATTTTGTTTTTTACGGCTCCTGCCATACAAACATTTGCTTGATTTTCGTCTTTCTCATAAACGGCCTTACAGATTTCGATCAAATTTTTTGTATAGGAGGTCCTTCAAATTATAAATAATAGTGCATACCAAAATTTTCGAAAAATATTTTATTTTAATATTTTGAAAACGGTTGGATGAATTTTTTGAAATTATATTTTTAAGCTTATATTATTAAATACATAAAATGTTCATACCAAATTTTTTACTGAAAAAAAATGTAAGAAATTTTGTACAATAAACTTAAAATACTAGCAGATACCGGTGTGATGCTACGGATTTTCTATCCCATGGGAATCTAATGACATCATCTCTATCCACCATTCAGTCTTTTGAGGCGTGGAAAATGGAACAAATACACAAACTCTCCTATTTCGATTCAAATTTTTGTAGGATAATCCAGTAACCTGTTAGTAATCCGCTTACAAAATTTCATTAAAATCCATTCAACGGTTAAGGCATTAATGCGGAATAAACACCCAAGAATATATTTTTTAAGCTTCTCCCTAAGGAAGCGTTAATTTTTTCGGGATAAAAATGACAAATGTGGTAATCAGTGCCCCATCATTTGCATATTAAATATCATCCAAGTTCGTTAAGTCGTTGATGCGTAATTGCGGATCAATGTGTATGTGTGTAGGTGTGAGTGGGTGTCTGTGTGTGTGGGTGTGGGTGCGGGTGTGGGTGTGGGTATGTGTGGGTGTGTGTGGGTGCTTTCTAACTTCCTGTGAATATAAGCTATGTGAGCTATTTTTTGTAGGATGAGCAGATATATGTTATGTATATGAGATCTATGCAAAATATAAACAAATATATACCACGAGAACCATACATTTTACCATGATAACAAGTAGATTGTGTGCTATTCCAGACTATAGTCTATACTTGTGCCAAATTTCATCCTAATCCGTTCAGGCGTTCTGGTGTGATTGAGCAACAAACATCCATCCAAACTTTAGCCTTTATAATATTAGTAGGATTTAGTAAAAAACGACTTAAAAAATATTTTTGCGTTTCTACTTAGAATTTTGTGCAGACGATGTGATGGAACGACCACAAGAGCAAGTATCTACGTGCGATCCAGTCGTGTATTTTATTTTTATAATTAAGTGCGCACTAAAGAGGTCTTGACTACCCTTAATATGATCAAGCACAGTGCGAGCATTAGGAAAATGTGGAAGGATTTAATAGGAGATACCGATTGGTTTGGAAGTTCAGAATATCAAAATGGGAGGGACAAATAAATTTTACATATAATTCAGGAGCCTGCAATAATAAATAACGCCTTAAGAATTGACAATAATTGGGGACCAAATTGTAAGACCAATATTAACATATGGCAATTTAATTTGGTGGCCTGCGTTGGAAAACCTGAAAATGTTAGGAAAAGTACAAACATTAGCTTATATAGGAATGACTGAAGTAATTTGGACCACTCCCACACCAAGGGTGAAATTCAAACCGATACAACTGGATACATAGTAACATAGTGGGTGGCAATGGCGCAGTGGATAAAGTGCTTGATTGCTTACTTAGACGTGTGGGTTCGATCCCCACGCTATGCGCATTCTTTTCTATACCTCCAATTTTAATTGGATGCCGCCCATGGGTTAAAATGAGACCGTCAATACCTGGTTCTCAAATCCACTGTGTCAAACTATTGCCGTGCAATTCAGGTTGCATTTAAAAGACCTTAAGTCTTACAGGCATATAGTTGAATTACAAAAAAAAAAAGGTCATTTTCACATTTTACAGAAATGCATGGAAATGTGTTTTTTTTTAAACGTGTGTTTTCTGGAGTTTGTCTTTTTGACAGCTGTCACTTGACTTATGCTCAGTTTGGTTTTCCATTTCATAATGACGCATCACACGAAAATTTTGTTCAGCGACGAAGCTCACTTTTGGCTAAATGTGTAACGTACGTAATAAACAAAATTACGTAATAAACAAATTTGGAATGATCATAATCTCCAAGCCATTGTTGAGGGTTGAGACGCCGTTACATCCTCAAAATGACACTGTTTGGTGTCCTCTATGGGCAGATGGAATCATTGGTCCCTATTTCTTCAAAAATGAACCTGCCATAATGTTACAGTCAATGGGGAACGCTATAAAGCCATGATTAATGGCCTTTTCTTGCCTGAATTGGAGGATGTTGATGTGGACGACCTTTGGTTCCAACAAGAAGGCGGTACTAGCCATACAGCCAACGAAACATTCAATTTATTGAAGGAAACTTTTGGTGGGCGCATTATCTCGCGTACGTCGTGACCTGTAGCGATGGCGCGGCGCGCGTGGCCTCCAAGATCTTGCGATTTAAAAGACTATTTTTTGTGGGGATATGTGAAGTCGCTTGTCTTCACAGACAGTTTTTATTTGATTATTTTGGGGAGAACAACCCTCACGGACCTAAATTCATGCAAGTGTGGTGTTAACAAATACAACTGTTTTGAATTCATATTCAGCTCCGATTTTGGTACGGATGTCAAAAATGTCAAAAATTATATGGAAGTAGGAAAAATTGGTTTTAACTGCTTCAGCAACTCTCTCATCAGAGTGGCAACCATTAACCAATATTATTATTTCGTTTTTAGAATTGCAGATGTTTGTTTGAATTTTTCATAAGCTAATCGTCCGTTCAACAAATGATCATATAAATGGATGTATTCATATAGGAAAGACAGTTTCTGTCTATAGTAGTGACCTTGAAAGACAAACTGATACCATATGCCTTCCCAAAATCAGCAAGCAGATAATGCAAATGCAAAATAAATTGTTACATTTCCTGGTTTAATTCAACTTGAAATGAAATTAAAAGTTGATAAGTTCTGTGTTTGTTGTTGTTGAATCAAATGGCGCTTTTTATTATCGTATTTAGGTCAATGAGAAATTCTTAGCAAAACAAATGTTATTTGCATTATGTGGTTCTAAAAAAACATTGGCATATATTACATACATAAAAATGTATGTATATGCGTATGATAAAATGGAAATTTTCCCTAGGTAAAATGGTATATAATAACTTTTTTTACCGAGGCTAAAGTTGCGAATTTTGAGGTGGATCTAGATAAGTGTTCCCGAGCGATCGATCAGTGATCCCATATGAATATGGTTGTTCTAATTCGAAGGCTATAGGTACAATTATATAATACTAAATTCACTGAATGTTGGTAATGAAAATTCAAGGTATACATTATGCGCACTGAAATTAGTTTTTTTTTAATTGTACCTAGCTACAATTTTTTGAAGTTATAACTTATTATGGGAGGGTAAACTGATTCGTTACGTAACGCATAACGGAACTATCAACTAAAAGGATTTTATCTTTTTATTTATTTATTCTGGTCTATAAGTACATACTACTTTATTAGACATAGCTTAATATAAAAACAACATTGCGTGCTAATAATAATCTTAAATAACAAAATTAGGTATATTATAAATTAACTTAATTAATTAGGAACATAAGCAATGGCATTCATAATTCTTTTTTTGAATAATTCTCTAGAACAGTCAAGTTCAATTACATCAGCATATTTGTTAAAAAAAATGACAGGCTTTAGTAAGCGGTTCATTTACTCCGTAATTCGTAGAATGATGTGTGATAAAGAAAAAATGATTAACTCTTGGCCTTAGACAATGCGCTGGTGTGTGTTTTATAAATATTTCAACTAAAGGAACACAATCGATGTGCCCTGTTATTATATCTCTAGCAAGTGCAATCAGAAAATAAATTCTTCTAGTTTCTAGAGGTTTAATATCAATCAACGCGCACGGATCTTTATATGGTAGCAAAGGCAAGGTCCATTCAAGTTTAGAAGCGAATAGCTTGTGTATCTTTTTTGAATTATTTCAATTCTATTGGATGCATTTCTGTAATAAGGAGACCAAACTACACAGCAGTATTCCAAAATTGGACGAACAAAACTGACATAAAGCGATTTAACAGTGTAAGGACACTTAAACTCATTAGAATTTCTAAACAAAAATCCTAGCATAGAATTGCCTCGAGACACGATGTAATCAACATGCATTCTGAAATGTAGCCTGGAATCAAAAATAACTCCTAAGTCCTTGTGTTTGAAAACTCCTTTAAGTATGTTATCAGATATGGAGTAGTTAAAGAAAACCAGGCTATACGATCTTGTAAGTGTCATTATACAACATTTATTGATATTTAAGTCCAGGTCATTTGAGATGCACCATTTAGATAGACAAATTAAATCTTTTTGAAGTTGCATACAATCAGAAAGCGAATTCACCAATCGGTATATCTTAAAATCATCTGCAAAAGACATGCAACTTGATTCTAAAATAACTTTTGGTAAATCATTCACGAAAAGTAAAAACAAGAGGGGGCCCAGATGACTTCCTTGTGGTACTCCCGAGTAATTATAAATTAGTTCAGATTTAATTAGACCAACTTTTACTAATTGTACTCTGTTTTCTAGATAGCTTTTAATCCAATTTGACATCTGAGAGTGAAAACCTAAATATCTAAGCTTTGACAATAGAAGTTTATGGTTAACTCTATCGAATGCCTTTGAGAAGTCAGTGTAAATAACATCTACTTGGCTTACTTTCTCAATAGAATTGATACAATAGTTCGTAAACAATGTGAGATTAGTTGCTGTGGGTTTTCCACTAACAAAACCATGTTCATAGGGTGTGATATGTGCTTTAACAGCGTCGTACATTTTGGTTTTAACCAAGGATTCAAAAACTTTGGGAAACAATTGGAGTTTTGCAATTGGTCTATAGTTTTCAATTGATTGCTTAGATCCAGATTTAAAGATTGGTGTGATGAAAGAAATTTTCCATGAATCAAGAAAAACACCATTTGCAAGAGACTGATTGAAAATTATATGGAGTGGTTTTGATAAATTGTCCCTACAATTTTTAATGAACATTTCAGGAATATTATCAGGAGGGAGACTAAGACTATTGGCTAATTTACCGAGCGCCGAAAGAATTTCTTCTTCTGATAGAGATAAGGTATCAACATCCGCTATAGAAGTAATTTCATAGTTTACTTCAGAGTGAACTGAGATTTGTATGAAATTCGACTGAAAAAATTAACTAAGCGAATTACATATATTATTCAGATCGCTACTACCAATACCTTCATAAGTCATATAGCTTGGAATACCGAAAGATTTTCTTTTAGAATTTAGATACTGCCAGAAACATTTTGAATTTGATTTAATCTTTGATTCCAAGGACCAAACATACTGCTTATGTATGATTTTTTTCAAAAAAAAAAATGATATTCACGACGTAAACGGCAAAATTCACTTCCGAAACATGAATTCACCTTAATCATACCTTGCGTTTTAATCATTGTATTTTTAACCTGGTTAAACTTTTTGTGAACCAAACGGGCTTATTAGTTTTCTTCACACGTTTAACAGGGACATGGGAAGAAAAGGCTTTGTATATTATGATTAGCAAAGTCTTATAATTTCTTTCACCGTCCTGAAAACACAAGATCGAATTCCAATCCACATTATTTAAAGCTTGATTTATGCTGATGTAATCGGCCTTGCTAAAATCATATTTGTACTCAACATCAAGATTGGAACAATAGGAATTAGTACCATTATTTTAAGGAGTGGACCTAAATATCTGAAATTTTCAGGAATGATAGAGTATATTGACTTGAATGTTTTGTTAAGAAATTGGATACCTAGAATGTCACCAACTGTTAAAAAACTGTAATATTGAGAAGATTAAACATATCACTCAATTACTTCTGACTGGTTCCATGAATAGATTTGGTTTTTCGTTAATTAAGAAGTAGACAATATGACGATTATTTTAATGTATCAAACATTAATGAGGCTTTACTTGGATCTTCATCTGCATATTTGAAGGAAAGTATAGCGGGAGCATAATATAAAACAAACATAAAAGTAAGACAGGGTACACACTAATAACTTACTCGAAGTCTGCTATATCTGTCTTGACACATCTCACAATAAAATGTTCTTAGCATTCAGGAATGTAGTTGTGTGAATAAAATTTGGGCTTCATTCGGTGTTTTTAAGCAAAATGAGGTGAAATGGTAAAAAAAAAACTTGAAAATTCGTTACCTGAACGGAACAAATTATGGTGCAGATTGCTATAATGAAGATGAACATGTTCATCTTCACTATAATCTGCAATCTCAAGATTCATACTTCCTATAATCTTCATACATGAAGATGATCTCCACTTTGGTCTTCGCTCTCTATCGCACAAGTATGATTTTTTTATTTTGTTTCCTCTTTTATTGCAGATGTCGATGCAAATGAAGATGAAGATACATGTAAAGCCTCTCTAAAGCCTCCATTACTCTATGAGCTATAGAAGCTTTGCAATCTTAATTTCAAAACAGGATAAAAACATTCAAAATTGCATGCTTAGTTCGACTCTTATCATCGATGTTTAGTGTAGAAGAACAGTTATGCTTGAAAATTCATTAAAAAGAAAGGATGTTGTGGCTGTTTTCAGCTTATATTGTCAGTTTAAGGTTAAGGTCTTAAAAATAAGACTTGGGACTATATGTCGGTATAAAAATAACAAGAATGTGTCCTACAATATATATCTTAGAGGGGTTTAAAGAACAAATTTCTTCCATTTTTATTCATTTTTTGGTATTATAAATGCAAAAGTTGATGACAAAAATCAATTTTTAAAAACAGTGTTCCACAAAGTTATTATCCCACTCATCGTTTATAAAGTGCTGGCGTAAGCACATGGATATATGCATCAGAAAAGGCGTAAGGAGGTTTTCAAGTAGTATACCTACAAATGTGTCAATTAAATTAAGGCAAAATTAAGTTGCTAAAAGTCAAGACAGTATCTTATGTATATTGTATAGGCAAATATTTTTTTTTTATTTTTTTTTATTCATTTTTATTTAATATTAACTTATATCTATCTTAAAGCTAGACAAAGATGTTTAAAACTAGCATAATTATCAATAACTTATAACTAATTTACTGGCCGTTTACGGGCGCTCTAAACTAAACAATAACTCTAAGAACTAATGTATTTCGACCTAAAAACTATTTTAATTAAATTTAATTATTTTATTTTTTTTTAACCAAGAAAACTTATTGCCAAAAAACTCGGTATCTTATCATATTTTTCTTTTTTACTTATAAACTAAACCTAAAGATAAACTAAAAATAATTAAAACTAGATACAACTAACTTAAACTAACTAAAAATAACGTAAACTACTTAAAATACCTAATAATACCCAAAACCACTTAAAACTACTTAAAAACTAGACCAGCCACAGCAGCATTTTTTTTTTCGTTTTTTAAAATTTTGTTTGTTTATTTTTTATATGCATGCAGACACACAACAACATGCAACCCACAAGCACATGTTCATACGCACATACAATACGTGCGCACATACATGCACAGACACGCAGTTACATGGACATATGCCCCCGCATACATACATATTTTTAATTTTTTTTTTGGTGCCACCCCGACTGTTCCCTATACCTAATTGCACTACATCTATGTAAGTTGGCCAAGACATACCATCTTCATCGACTTTAAATATGATGCTGTTCAGAGAGCCACCAGAACTGGTTCTCCTGTTTCGCCCTATCTCTTCGGTCCCGATCGGACACAGTCCTACTGAACCAAATGCGCTCTTCTCCACCTTGAGCGATGACGTCTCGACCGTACAGGGGTCGCCTATCCACAGTTTTCCGGCTGACGTGGTAGATGAGCGGAACCGCCCCTCCATCCCGTATCAGCCCTCGACTGTCTAAATAGAGGAATGCCTCGGGAGGGATGTAGTAGCTACTTAACCGCGCACCCTCCAAATATTCATAATTGGGGTAGTAAGCCCCAAAAATTAAGCTGTTGGTTGAGGACATCGCTCTTGCAGTGTGACCCCGAATCAGCTTAAACAAAAAAATTATCTATTCTGTTTATGTTGGCTCCGTTGTATAGAACCTGGTTGGAATAATATCTTGTGTACTCCGACTCTGGTGTTCTATGTAATCCAAGGCAACGTCTAAGACATTGCCTCTCAAACACCCGAATCTTTTCCATTTGAGATGGGGCAGCATTAAACCATACCGGGCATCCGTAGGCAATCATCGGCCTGATGAGGGTCATGTAACAAATCACCTTCACCCTGCTGTCAAGACGGCTGCTATAAAACAGTCGTTTTGTCAAGGCAAAGGCTCCCCTGGCCCTGGCCAAGGCAACATCTATATGTCTGTCGAAATACAGGTACTGATCCAACCAGATGCCAAGGTACTTTACTACACTTTTACTCGCCAGTGGATGTCCATATGGCCCTACGATCACCAGCTTGCGCCAGTTCTCTCTCGTATCCCTTGAGGCGCTAGACAATGGAGTCCTAAACAAAATAGTTTCTGATTTCTGGAAGCTGATTTTCAACTTCCAGTCATCACAATATCGCAGAATCTTGTCGAAGTCACTCTGCAAGAGACTTTTGATGACCTCAACTGTATTAGCTGTTCTGTACGCAATTAGATCGTCGGCGTACGCAATTGCCTGAGTTAGACTACCTATCAGATCGCTGGTGTAAATGCTGAATAGAATCAGCGAGTTAACCGCTCCCTGCTGAAGACCATTTTTAATATTAAAAATTGCGGTAGAAGTTACATTGCCACTCTTGACAACAAACTTTCTACCATTTAGCATGTCATAAAGCATATACAAGAGAGGTTTACTTATACCTAGTCTGGTTAGCTTTAGATAGAGACCTTCTTACCATAGGGTGTCGAAGGCCTTCTCCAAATCAACCAGACAGGCACCCGTACACTGCTTTTTAGTTTTGTTCCATTGGATATCAGAAACTAGTCTAGACGCGGCATGAATTGTGTCATGTCCCGCCTTAAAACCGAACTGATTATCCGGGATGATATTTTTGTCCTTCGCCCCAAGTGGGCTCTATTAATAACCTTTTCAAATACTTTGCTGATACTCAGAAGAAGACTTATCGACCGGAGATTCACCTTTCCCTTTTTTGGGAGAGGGTGCACCACAGCTGTCTTCCACCGCACTGGATAATATGCATTATTCAGCGCGTTGTTAAACAGTGTTGTATAAATGTCAACTGCTTCTTGAGGCAAAATGTCGTAGTACAACGTTGGATATACCATCGACTCCTGCTGACTTCTTTTTCTTTAATGAATCGAAGATGAGCTGGAGCTCATTTTTCGAAATTAACATTGTACTGGGCCCATTTCGGTCGGCGGTTATGGCGTTTGCCAAATCTTCATCATTAAACCCGGTAAAACCAAGGTTCTCAGATCGCCATTCGCTTATATCGTTTCGGAGCCATAAGTGATGAAGCACAGCTCTGTTCTCCAGGTCATGATTCGGGCAAATGGTAGCATTTACCCAAATATGTATGTATGTAAATGCATAGATCTTTACAAATGGAGTTGGTATCTCCAATATGATGGGTATGTTTTCTAGCATATATGTATATACCTACAAATGCGTACACAATAATATGTAGGAAAGAGATTAAGACTTTTGGTGGAATCCAATCTGGCCACCTCTCTTCTCTTATCTATGCACGTTATATCCATTGAGATTAACTTGAGGCCAAGCTTTGAATTTGGAAAAAATACTTTCTCGAGATTTTAATCAAACTTAACATTACGATGATGGAGAACACCAACAAAGTGTTTCCCGAAATTCGGTCTGTCTGTAGATCGTCTACAGTCTAAACCACTGAAGAGATTTTCTTCAAACTAGGTTTTTTTAACCCCAAAATAACGGTAAATGCCGTATAATTGTTTCTTCTATCTTAATTATCTCAAAAACGGCTTTAACCATTTTGATAAAAAAAAATATGTGTACTATTATAGGCATATTTTACACTTTGGTATACAAATTTGTTTATAATTTATTTTTTTATTAACGCTACAAACAACCATTTACATTTTTTTGATTTTTAACTTACTCATAAACGGCTCAACACATTTCGATCATATTTTTATATAGGAGGTCCTTAAAATTCTAAATTCTACGGCGCCAGTCTGTCTGGCTTCCCTTTCCCTCACGCATACGGAGAACTTTTGAAATTAATCAAATTAACGGAAAACTTTTGAAGCTTTTCTCAAGTTAAACAATTTCCATTATAAATAGTTCAACTTAGATTAGTTTAAGTTATCACTTCTGTCGGGCGTCCCGAAAATTCAACTATGATAAAATGACGTCTGCCTGCCGGCCATGGGATCTTGGTCTATAATACTCATAGAATATGTGATGTTCACAATCGATGTCCAGTTAAATAAAGCATTAATAAAATTATTATTTATTTATTATTATTTATTATAATTATTAAAGGAAAAACTTATGAAAAATTGCTCCATGGGAATGTAATTATCTATTAGTAAAAAAAATCACTTCCCAATTCTTCAATTTGAAAAACTGACTTTTTCGGTTATTGTATGTTGGTATTCTTATTTATCCGATGATCATGACTGTATTAATAAGTGGTTTTAGCTATTATTATCGATTTAGTAAGTACCTACAGCCAATGCAGACTTGTTAGCACTTCATTTGACGAACCCATTTATAATATTTGCGTAAATATAATTATTAAATAAATATTTTTTTGAACTAAATAAACAAATACATTTTTTATCTACACATAAACTTATGTTTTTAACACATATTTAATAACTTCGTGAAATAAAATTATAAGCACTAACCAGCTAATACAAAACGAATAATAAGGAAATGTCAATTGTTTTAAACTAAACTTAAGCTAAAGGTAATGTATTTATATTGTGTCGACGATAATATTTGCTTAAACATTTTGGGATTACCTGAAATTAATCAGCTGTCTAAAAGAATTTTGTGTGGTGTCAATGATCAATGGTTGCTTTTAATTAAATTATCAGCATATAAACAAAAACCAACCCCTTAACTTAAACCAAAAGTACACCGAATAAAATACGAAGAATTTGAATGTATATAAAGCGAGTCTTAAGCCTTTCACAATAAGTATGATAAATCTTTCATCCTCAGTTTCACAGTGCAAGCTTAAACTCCACTTTTATCTTAAACTTCAGATCAACAATTTATTCGGTTTCACAGTGTCGTTTAAGCCTTGAACTGAGTTCAATTTTTCGTTTAAGTTAACCGAGATTATTGTGCCGTTTAAACTTCAGTTCAGCGTTTGTATTGTTTTTTTTTTTTTTTGCAGAAAATATTAAATTGAAGATTTTATTTCAATAACGATAAACATAAATTATTTATTATTGCTAATATGTACATTTCGGAAGCTATGCTAAGCTATGATGATGGAAGCATAACTTTCGAAATGTACATATTAGCAATAATAAATAATTTGTGTCTATAGTTATTGAAATAAAATCTAAACGATTTCAAACCGGAATAAATTAGAATTAGTTAGTAGTAACCCAGTAGGAAATTCACTCCTCAATGAAAAATGCCTTAGTGAAATCCTATATGACAGCGGCCATATAGGAGAGAATATTATTAGCCGTGTTTTATTATCGCCAATAACCCATATGGTTCACCCCGTAGAAATAAAACGATCTGGGTTATGTACTGATATGTACCCTCTGTTCGCCGAATTTAATACTAATATTTGCAAACCCAGATAGAAACCCCGATAGAAACCTGGATCTCGTGTTGTTTTTGTAATACGTGTTAAAAAATAACCTAGACCCAGACCCGTAGATAATAAAACGCAGCTAATGATTTCACTCATGATGGGTAATGCAGCCTGTCACCAGTTTGTCATTTAAGTAGCATGTTCTGCTTAGCTCAAGTAAGAAGGTAGAGAATAGACAACAAACAAAAATCTTTAATAGGCGGTTTTCTTGTTTAGTTTAGAGCAGAGGCTGAGTTGTCAAAAAATTAGTTTGTTTCTTTTTAACTCAGAGCATGCAGAGCTCCAAATGTCTGTTTCTTTTTTCGTTCTGAACATGTGTAGATCGTAATCGACGCGCTCGAACATAATTGACTGAGCATGTGAGTAAATTGCTGAACGCACCAATTGCCATGTGTGCCAAGTTGGCGAAAGAAGTTGATCGCTTGTTGATTTTCTGTATCTGGTGTGTTAGTGAAATGAAATTGTATTCTGATTTGTGTGGTTCAAGCGTGTTTAAAAAACATATCAGTGTTCAGAGCTCGCTCTGTTTGGAACAAGATCAGTGCATAATCTACGTGTTCGAACTCTGTTCAGTGATCTGTTCTGAACGAAAAAAGAAAAACGCCTAATGAATGCACAATCCTTTTTCATATGCATGAATTAAATGCACAACCGGAGGCGAAGATTTCATCCATAAAAAGATTTTTGACCTGCTACAAAAAAATAAATGAGGGCAGAATGTAACCTTTTTTCGTGGTTTTCCCCTCGTTCAGTTCGCGCCACTAACTATTTACATTGTGTTTTTTTGTCGGGCGTGATTTTTTTGTTATTTGTTGTGAAGCATAAAATATAATATAACTAGCGGACCAGGCGAACTTCGTCTCGCCCCAATTTAACGCCTTCAAATGAACTGCAGTGCTATAATAGAACACAAATAGTTCAAACTTCAATATGATTTATTTGAGTGGAATAAAAATCAGTAGAGAGTCATAAGATAAACAATATTTTTCGATTTTTTCCGGTGCAAAAACAAACAACAAAGACCGTTTACCAACACGCTATCAGGCAGCGTAGATACAGAGAAATTTGAAATTTATTCCACTTCTTATTGATTGTCATCGCTAAAGCCAATCGAACGTGGAACTGAATCCCCGTTGGATAAAGACTCCCCGCCCCCCTTGAATTTGCCCTTGATGATCATGACTGGAACCACCACAACATGATTATAATAGATCCCATACCTTCAGCTGTAAAAATGCGTCGGAGTTCCTGGCACATTAAGCGAGTTAGTTCAAACATTTCGTCGGATGGTTGGTCGCTTCATCCTCCTCGGTCACGCTGTCAACTGATTTGTACAAATGCAGTTCTCCAGCGACTTTGAATAATGAAATTTAAGCTATCGACGAATTCCTTTTTCTTCGCTGCTAGTATAGCCCGTTCACAAATTTTTAAATCACGATTTTTAAAATTTTTTGCAATTGGGGGGAATTTACTTTGGTGATGAGTTTCTCCTTCGACGTTGTTAATACGCAAACATTTGTCGGAAAGGATATCAATCCAGTCGAGACATCAACGGAAATTTGGCAATTGCCTAGCGCCAGCAATTTTTTGAGAATTCAGCAGCCAATGGGTCGTTCTGCAATGCCACTCTCATATTTGTGGTCAATTTCAACTTCATGACAGCAGTAGATTTCGGGATGACGGGAAGCGTTTGACGAAAATCTCCGCTGGGCAATATCATATACCCACCAAATCATCTCGAATCACATTGTAAGTCCCTCATTGTTAGGTCAACTGCATCCGAAGCTCGTTTTTGCACCATCGCCCTCCCAAATTATCAATTTCATCAATTTTGCTGCCGCCGAATTCTTGGTCATCATTGTGCATGTTATTGCTTTGTTAACAGTGAGAAAATTCATCGTCAGCTTCAATATGGAATGTACACTTGTGCAGTTCGACCGCCTTCCAACAGTGTGGCAGCAATGCCATTGACGCCATGTTGCTAGAATCAATTGTCAAATGACGAATGTCTTGCATGTCCCACCGGAAGCATCGAGAAAGTAAACACGATTCCGGAATCGTATTCCAAAGTAGAGCGATTGAAGTTTACATTTAACACTTTTCTTTTTTAATAACTTTTTGTCGAATTTGTGGCGGTGATTGTGCAGCTTGAAGCCTGTCTAATATGGACACGTCTCCATTTATTTCTTTTGCGCGTACCTATTGCGTTTGATTATCACGGACATGCTGATTATTTATTGCAAGGTGTGGCAGCTCTCATTGTTAATACCCTTTGAAGTTTTTTTTGCTCATATCAAAACAAACTGAAATTTTCCTCCAAATAGTTAAAAAAACATTTCCGAGAGATATCAAGAAATTATAATAGTGAGCGTGGTGTGTGGCCAGATTTTAAGAACTGCATTTTTTTAACTTTTTCCTACGTCATAGCTAATAGAGCATTTTAAATATTTAAAGAAATACACAAAAAAAATTGGTGTACCAACGGGAAACTTGAAATTTGATAGTTGTTTCTTAACTTTGTTGTTTTTTTGCATCTCAGTAATATTTATACATTAAATAAATAACAAATAAATGTTCGTTGTATGCCAAACGGAAAGCACTAATTAAATTTGGCTTAAAAATTAGCATCCAAAATACCACACAATGTGAAACAATAATAATCTAAAAAATATTCACTTGAAATTAATTTTATGGGAAAGAAAACTCATTTCACGGAAAAAAAATTTAAAGTATTCTATAGTGATTTTGTATCGATATTTTTTTATTTTTGGTCATAACTCCGGTTCTAGACATCGGAGAGCAAACAGATTTCTTATATGAACTCTCTAAGATATTCTAAAAATTTCATTCAAATCGATCGAGCCGAAAAAAATAAGATAGCGCACAAACATAATTTGGATTGTTCTTTATATATAAGATAGAAGTTGTACCTAGGTATATGAATATAAACAACTATCAAATGAATGAATGTTCAATTATATTAAATATTTTAAAGTTACCAGTCGAGCTGACGGCTAAGCCAATGCTTAAAAAAATTGTTAAAAGCTTTTGTAAATTTATAATCATAACTTGCAATAAATGAATATTTGAATTGAATTGAAATTGAATGAATGCGACAGCCATGTAATTTTTTTCTGTGACTAATTTATTATATCTCAAGAATCTGTAGGTATTTTCAACCCAGAAAAAGAACTTATGAATTCGAAGATTTCAAGGCCAAAGCGATTTCATACATTCTCTTTCTTTTACTAAATCATCACATGTCAAGCATGAGTTTTTCCACCAAGAAAATGAACTCGTGAATTTCATGATTCCATGTAACCGGTGATTTCATTACAAAATCTTCATCGAGAATGGGTGCACCTAGTTACCTACTAGCCAAGCCCATCTTAAATTCATTATAGGATTCACTTGAGGAAAAAGCTACTTTTTCATTTGCGATTTTTTGAATATTTCCCACTGGGAAATTAGAATCACCACGGAGACATTATGTGAATGTATTGTGAGAGAGAGAGAGAGAGTTTTCTACTTCACCATACTAAGAGAAAATCGAACCTAAATGGAATCCAAAAAAAAAATGGCCTAATCTAGTAAAAAATATGCTCTTTTACAAATATTAATCTTCTTTCTTTGATTATTTGACAATAATCCCGTTTTTCTATTTTAAAGTATTAATTTATAAATTGTTTACACTTGTTATTATGTATTTTGGTTTTCCTTGAAGATAAAAATTTCCTCGTTGGTTATTTACTCTGCAAAATTGAAGACAATTACTGTTTCTCTCCATTTGTATAGTCCATAAAAAATACTCCCCAGTCCCCACTGGAATATCGACTACTCTCTCCATTTTTCGGTCCATACAAAAAATAATCAAAATTCTCGTTCTTCTTTTTACATGCGTACACAAAAAATTTTTCAATGGCTTTGAAACACTCGTTTTTTGTTTTTGATTCCAAAATGATTCCCAATCACAAGTGAACCGAGAACTTCGGCTCCGTGTTTTTGCTTGAAGGGACACTATTAGTTCCCAGTGTGCAATGCAATGTGCAATGATTTTTGTTCTATGGTGACGTCAATAAAATATGATAAAAAAAATAAGTGTCGTAATCTTGTTTTCTTTGATTCATGGGTCACCCCTATCCGTCACAACACTCAATCTACGGATCAGTTGCTGCAACTGATGCGATTTATTCTATAGGTCGGGGACAGTAAAGTATATATTTAAAAGCTTAATGGCCAGTTGTACAAACGTGGCTTAAATATTTGATCCGTTGTTCAGCAATTTTATATTGTAGTGGATTAAGAGAGGTCCAACGATAGTTTAAGTAAGTTAATCTGCCGAAATCGGTGATTTAAATTTTCTGAACCTCTCACGGATCAAATATTTGTATAACAATAATTGGCACTAAGTGAAGCAATGGAGTTACATGCTCAGACCTCAGAGTACCTATAAGACTTCGAGTCTGCTTCCAATTATAGTAAATTTACTACGAACTTAAGAACTTTGTGTGTTCACTTAATTGGGTCAAAAGTTCTTGGTGGTTTTACAAACCTATATGGAATGGTTTATTGTCATGGATTTCTAATGTGGTTTTCCATTGGTACAAGAATCAAATTCGTTTTTGATACAAATATATCAAAACATGGATTTTGACAATTAAATCCTTCCATTGGGCAACAAAAATAAATATTTTTTTGATTCGCAGATCCGTATTTTTTGGCGAATCTACCCGTCTTTTACTAACACTACTAAACACAAGTACAATTGGAAGCATCTATTTTGACAGCTACCAGTTTCACAGACGCGAATATAAGTCAACACGTTATCAAAAAAAAATTAAATCCAAATAACATTCCATTCGCCACGAAAAAAATCAAATTCGCATCAAATTCTCCATTTACCAATGGAATACCACATAAAGTTTTTGCAAAGTATTGAGCAGAATCAATGTAGCAAAGAATATAAGTGGTTACACAATTCGGACGTCTTGTCCTTGTGAGCCAAAAGTAATACACCCAAAATAAATTCAAAATCTCAATCAATTCGTCAGAAGCACATAGGGGGTTGGTGAATAGTCAGAAAGTCTGATCCAGACTTTTTTGGGAAAAAAAATTATTGGCAACTTGTCACATTTTGAAGAGTGGGAATGGAATTCTCTTTTAAAGATATAAAGTGCGAAAAAGTCTAGAATGAGTTTTTAAACGTCAACACAACTTCATTTTTTAAGATTTTTTTCATTAAACTAATAATTTTTTAGTTTTAGGGATTTTAAATTTATTTATTTTTTCCACAAATCTTTTTCCCAGGATACGTCAACCTGGCATTTATAAATTTTCTGTCCACAATTTGTTGCCTACAAATTTTATTGGGCAAAATTTGGTAACAAATTGTCGGGAAGGGGAAATATTTTACCTAGCAGTTGGACAGAGTGGTGAACACAACCTTTATAAAGATTTGTTAATGAAATGAGACTAGGCTCTTATAAAAGAATCCTACACGATGTTTTTGTTGACGCCTAGTTTTAAAATGAGACAATCATCATATACTAATATTTCAAATCTTTAAAGTGTATCTTTTATCAAAATGAGAATGTATCGTGTTAATTTGTGCACTATTTTTTTATCAGTGCAGACAGTACATAAATAAAAAATTCAGACCTTAAATACCTATTGATTTTGTAAATGTATGTGCTATCATTGATGATTAGTAGGTAAAATTATAAATTAAGTAGGAATAGCGAGCTATTTTGGGGAATTTGACAACTGAAGACATGGTTTGAAAAATTAAAACGAAACACGTATGTATGTAGGTGTTTATATTTAATATGTACCATTTAAATTCAAGAACATTTGTTTACACATCTGCAAATTTGTTTAAAATCTAATAAAAAAAATTGTTTTTTACAAACAAAAAATTAGTTCAGACAAAATAAGAAAAGCATAAATAGTAAATAACAACAACTGTTTAATTGGAAAAACCCCTTTTTTTTACTGGGTATTGGTAATCGCTTGACAACACTGAAATTTTAATTCTAAAAATTGGAGTTTTGTAAGTTAGTTTGTCTGAATCTGTTTTTTTTTTTTTTTTACTTTGTATTTTGTATACTTTTGTCAATAGTTCGGTTTTTTTGTTTGCAATCCTAAAAAGAAATCATCTTTTACATAAAGCTTAAAAAAAAAATTCGAAATGTTCTAAATTTTAACTTAATGTGTAGAATGTGTTGCAGCATTTCCTAACACATTAAAATACAATTGCGTTAAGCAAAAACACAAATTGTGTCTAAATGTTTAAAACCTAAAAAAAATCCATTCCTCCAAGCACTCGACAGAAATCGGCACCTGCCAACATTCAACTTGAAACGCCTTAGACATTAACTCAAAACATCATAGAGTATTCTAATAGGTGGCGCTAGGTTAGTCGTCCCAAAAGAAGATGCTATAATTCTTACAAATGGCGGCAAATATCAACTCAACTTTGATATGTGTAAAGTAATAATAATCAGATAAAAAAATACAAGTCAACAAGTCAAAAAACGCGGAATAATTATTTCTATTGACATCTGCGCGCAAAAGCAAAAAAATATACCTAGCATCTTTTCCCCACATGGTACTTGTGACTTTCATGACATTTATATTTAGGTCAGTTTATGATTTCTGTCTATTGCCCCACTTACCAGCGGGTTGGACTAGATATTTAAATAAGACGGATTACTAACCCAGTGGAGTTGAATACTCCATTTGGATTTTAATTTTAAAAGATATTGAGTTGACAGCTGGTGTCCTTATAGTTGTCAGACAATTTATGCCAAATCGAATCGCTTAAGTTCATTTTAACTCAATGGTACTAAAGGGTGAAGTGAGGTTGAAGCTTGCTTTAAAACCTCATGTAAATAGGGTAGGTATATGCATTTCCAACTGAAATATAACTAAATATAACTCGTATATTGAGTCTTCCTCTTCATCGATTTCTGAAATGCCTGACTGTCGGAATAATTTGTTTGTGAAATTAAACCAGTGTACATGTGTAAAATCCAATGATTGCTTTAATTCTTATCATCGCGAATCTATAGGAGATAATTTCTCTCAGAATGCTCATCTTCAATGAATAAACTCGTGTTGTTTCATTTCACGAGGGGATCTAATGAGGCTTTCCATTAGTAAATAAATATACAGATTTCGATATAGATTTTTAATTTTTTTGAATTCCAAAGTAACATTGATCGTTTGTATGTTCATAAATGTTCAAGTCATGTCATTGACCGAACGCATAAGTACTGTTTGGTAACTATAAATTGTCACCAAGTTTCCCAAGCTTGGGTTTGTTCCCTATGGGTTTTGACAGCAAAATGTGAAAATTTGTACAAATTCGTACGAATTTTCACGTCACCAGCTAAACATATAATGTTGTCATGGCTTCGTCTTCATTTTCTGATTCTATAGGTATCTATGTAGGTAAATGCATATGAATTTCTATGATTATATCTTGACATAGGGATATTTTAAAGGTTGTTGTACATTATGCATTACATTATTTACCTCCTATCCTAGGAGGTAAAAAAAATAGTATGACTTTTTATTAACTATTTGAACTTGTGGAAATATAAATTTGTAAATAAAAAAAAAGATATTGCTTCCGATTTAATATGATGAAATAGCGGTTTTGGTGGTTGGAACACCAATTTAGCTTACCATTTAGCTTACCAGACTAGATATAAGTAAGCCTCTATTATATATGCTTTCAACCATTTAGCATGACATAAGCTAAATGGTTGAAAGTTTGTTGTCAAGAGTGGCAATGTAACTTCTACCGCAATTTTTAATATTAAAAATGGTCTTCAGCAGTGTGGTTCAACGTTGCCCCATCTCAAATGGACACAAATCAGGTGTTTGAGAGGCAGTGTCTTAGACGTTGCCTTGGATTACACAGAGCACCAGAGTCGGAGTACAAGCGATATTAATCGAACCAGATTCTACTCAACGGAGCCCACATAAACAAAATAGATAATTTTGTGATTCGGGGTCACATTGCAAGAGCGATGTCCTCAACCAACAGCTTAATTCTTGGGGCTTATTACCCCAACAAGGAATACCACGAGAAGTGCGCGGCTAAGTGGCTACATTTGTTTAATTCAGAAAAATCGTCCACCCGTTTTCGAAACATTGAATTTTCAAAAAAAAAATTATTTTTTCAAAAATCTAAAAAAAACTATTTTTCTAAAATTTTGAAATGCAGTATTATTTAGAATTTGAAGGAGATCCTGCATAAAAATTTTGATCGAAATCCAGTGGGCCGTAATGTCAACTTTGATTGAAATATCGAGTTCGATTCTTTTTTCCAAATACAAAACTTGCCCTATAGTACCTATATACAGTGTTGGACAGAGAATAAGCATACATCAGTGGATCGGATATAAATAAGGAAAATCTTTATTTTTGCTATGTTCTTGAAATATAATTTATTAAAAAGTCTTTAATTCAATGCTGTAAAACTAAAATATATAAAATAAAGAATTAAACAAAATAACAACAAAAAAATCCACAAAATTAGTCAGTGTAACATGTGGTGGTCACAGAATTAGCACAAGTACGAAATTAAATCATTTATCACTAGACCAAGTAGTTTTTTTTTCAATATTTTATTGGGTGCCCTTTCTGTTTTAACATGGCTTTTAACCGCCGAGGAATACTCTCCAATAGGTGCTGGCATTATTAATTGCCTCCCAAAGTTCTGCTAGATTCCTGGGCTTCCTTAGTACGACCTAATATTCTACATCATTCCATAGATTTTCTATGGGATTCAAGTCAGGACTCTGCGCAGGTCAAGGCAAAATATTGATTTGGTGATCACAAATCTACTGCTTCACCACCCACACCATGATACACCCAACACCGTGTTTCACAGTTTGTACTGTGTACCGTGGATTAAGATCTTGCTTTAGTGGACGCCAACCATGGCGCTTTCCATCAGAGCCCAATCGATTAAATTTCGACTCTTCACTCCAAAAAACATTTTTCCAAAATGAAAAGCATTTGGATCCTATACTCTAGCGAACTTAAGCCTGGCCGCAATATTTTTTTTGACACCAGTGGTATGTGCTGGGCTACGCAACGGAGCAAATCTTTGTCGTTCAGTCTTCTTCGTATTTTCCTGCTACTTAGTGTTATGCCATTGTCTTGAATCAGTTTTATATAGTTTATATAATTTTAACTATGTGCCTGTAAGACCTAAGGTCTTTTAAACGCAACTTTAATTGCACGACATTAGTTAGAAGGAATAGAAAGATAGGAAAGATTTGTGTTCATTTCATCCCGAATTTCCTCTGATGTGTAATAATAAACGGTTTTTGTTTTTGCATAAGCAGCGATTAAACGATCATCAGCAGCACTTGTCTTTTTTGGAGGAGGGTTTCTTCCAATGACATTGATCGTATTATGAGTTTCATAAAATTGGCACATCATTTGCGAGTTCATTTATTGTTTTACCGTTATTTTTCATCGTTATTATACTTTGTCTGAGATCCGGTGTACACCATCGCTATTTGCCCATCTAGTCAAACATTAATAAAATATTTTGCGGTATAAACGTTAAATTAAACTTACTTTGCAATCGCTATAACTTTTTTCTTAATATTTAGCTAAAAATATTATTTTTTTAACTTCAAAAACTTTTTTAACAACATGTGTTAATTCTTTGGCCACTAAAACTTTAGTTCCCACAACATTCTTATCAGAAATAAATAAACAAACATGAGAAAGAAATGGTATATTTTGAAGAAAAATAGGGTGATGTTGTCTAGATTCTAATAATGTGAAATTTTTTTAAGAAAACAATTGTCTACTGGCATTTTGATTTGTTAACTAGGGTGATTTTTTTGCTACTTGGTTTTTGACGTTTATATTTTTGACAGATCACACATGACAAATTCCACGAGCATTTGACATTTCGATTCAGTATTGTTTGCCATTTCATCATGAATAGACTTACGCCTGAACAACGTTTGCAATTTATTGAAATTTATTATCAAAATTCGTGCTCTGTGAAAAATGTGTTTCGCAAGCTACGTCCGGCAAAATTGTCTTCAGCGACGAGGCTCATTTTTGGCTAAATGGATACGTGAATAAGCAGAATTGCCGTATTTGGAGTGAAGAGCAGCCAGAGGCAATTCAGCAGCTACCAATGCATCCCGAAAAATGCACTGTTTGGTGCGGTTTATGGGCAGGCGGCATCATTGGGCCGTACTTCTTCAAGGACGATGAAGGCCGCAGGGTTACGGTCAATGGAGAAAGGTACCGTTCGATGATAACAGATTTTTTTTGCCGAAAATGCAAGAATTGAACTCGGTCGACATGTGGTTTCAACAGGACGGTGCCACATGCCACACTGCACGCGAAACCATGCATCAATTGAGAGGCGAATTTGGTGAGCAGTTGATCTCACGTTTTGGCGCAGTCAATTGGCCACCAAGATCATGTGATTTGACCCCGTTAGACTATTTTTTGTAGGGCTATGTTAAGTCTATTGTCTATGGGGACAAGCCAAACACGATTCCTGCCTTGGAAGCCAACATTGAACGCGTCATTGGTGAGATTCCGGCCGAAATGTGTGAAAAAGTTTGCCAAAATTGGACCTTCAGAATGGACCACCTGAAGCGTAGCCGCGGGCAACATTTAAGTGAAATTATTTTTAAAAAGTAAATGGCAGAAATTGATTTATCGATCCAAATAAAAATTTCATTCACTTTTTACAAGTTTCTGTGTTTTTTTGAATTATCAAAAACCAAGCTCTTAAAAAATCACCGTTATAATAAAAACGTGATTGCCAATTCTCTGTCCAACACTGTATATCGCAAGTAAAAAAACACCAATTTAGAATATTTAAATCTTTCTCCAAAAATCTCAAATTTCACTTAAGTGTGAATTTTAGGGGGATTTTGAGCGAGTTTTGGTGTCGTTGATTGAGCTGTACTACATAAATCTGCATGAGATTTGACTGATGTGTTCAAGTCGCCGCTTACACTTTTTAGTACAAGCATCATAAAATTACGATTTTATCGTCGAATTTTTTCGACATTTTCCGTCGCTCAAAGTCATATTGTGGTCTTGAAATTTCAGCCAATCCGAGGGCATATACCGTTAACGTAATATAAGTACCCTATAAGTGTAGCATTTAATGGACGCTTATTTTGTTATTACAAATTTATTTACTATCTGACTCGTATCTAATAGAAATATACAAATTAACCTATGAATATGACTGTTCTAAATCAATGAAGGTAAACGCATTTTGCAAAATAAAATTAAAAAAAAAACAAAAGAAAACAACTGAACAGCAGCATAAAAACAAACATTATTTACTCACTCATTTTATATAGACATTGATTCTGTATCACGACCCTGACCATAACAGAATACCCCCAGTATATTATTATTTTTAGTTTATTTTGTTTGTTTGATATAGTTTATATAGATACATACATATGTACGTAGGTATATATGCACACTTTTTTTGCAATATACATGTGCATGATTAATTCTAGCTTTTCGTTTGTTTTTACGCACGAAATTAAATGATAGAACGTGAGAGAGAATATGCACACAGTACATTGTGTGTTTAAAGCCATCAAGGTAATCAATTCAATAGAAGAGAATTTACAAACAATCGTGAATTAGTTAAATGAGTTATAAATCAATTTATCATTTTATTTTATTAAGCCAACTGGACATAAAAAAAATGTTTATTTTGTTAATTTTAAGGCTGAAATTAAAATAATTTGTATGAATCGACAGGTGCTGTATAAAAATAAAAAGAAAATTTCACTGTGTGACTTGTAATTTAATGTATATCTTCTATCTCATAAACTAAACTTATGTGGTTTTCGTTTGGTAAATTTATATTTTGATCTATAAATTGATTTTTTTCGTAACGAATCGAATACGATTTCAGATTGATTTTTATTTGCTATAATATTGGTGTATATTTGTGCCTGTGAAACAGCTATCGGTATCAGCTGTCTTGTCAAACTGATGGCTGTCAATTATAATGCATAGTGGTGTTAGTAAAAGAGGGGTAGATCTGCCGAAAAATCCAGATCTGCAAAATTGATTTAAAATAAAAAAATAAATCAATATATTTTTGGCCAATCGAAGGCAAAAGTTGTCAAAATCATTTTTTTGACAGATCTAAATCAAACATAAATTGATTTGTGTTACCAAACGATAACCACATTAATATATGTTTCATGAATTTCTTTGTCCTGTCAGATTTTTAAGAGAAATATGCGTAGATTTTTGACAGTTTATGGCGGCCATATTGCCGCATTAATAATGTTCCTGTTTTTTTTTTTTAATATATCGCAGTTTACAATAAAGACAAATCATGATGAAAACAAGCATTTATTCGAAAATAAAGACCATCTGCAGCGACAAGGCCCATTTTGCGATAAATATGTAAAAAAAGTTAAATTGCCCGACTTAAAACAATGACAATCCACTCGAGATGCAATATGCGATAATGCATCCAAAAAAAATCACGTTCCAAAAAACGACGTCACTTTCTAATTTCTGATTAGCCATTTTTGTCAAAAAAAAATCCTTCTAATTAAGGGAACTTTTACTAGAAAGTTATAGCCAAGAATTAGCTCCGTTCATTTGTGTCAGAATTATCAGGTGTTATTTATTTACCAATGAATACAGTTGACTACATTATCAAGTCACTATTGTCTTCTGAACATGACTGTTACAAATGTTGCCAACAGAAGGCTTAACTGGTCCAGTTTTTACTTCTGGCTAGATTGAAGGACTTTTACTCTGATGTCAAAGTAGTTCATAAATGTAGTTAAGAATTTTATCCAGGCCTGGCGGCGAGACTATAATTTAAAAGAACTTAAGTACAGTTCATTGTTGTTGCTTGATTTGACGTTTCTCAAATTAAATCTCTGCTAAATACTTTTGAAAATATTTACGCTTGTAAGTTAATAACAATATTTATATTATGGTAGCGTTACCATTCATCATCTATTGGGATACACTAAAAAGTTCTTCACAAAGCCTAATGGAACAAACCTATATTTTGGCCCAAATGTATAATATGGTATATAATGAACGAAACACGGTTTTAAAATGATAAATGATGCTTTAGAAAATTTTAATTTAATTCTTCTCGCATAAAGGTTTAAAATAAATAAAATTAACGGCTGGATCGCACGAACTTGCTCTTAAATTCGATCGCATCTATAGAGAATGCAATCCCGGGATCCCAGGATACCGGCACATTTTCCAATGCTGAAAATCCCGGGATTGAAGCTCTCCAATCCCGAGGTTTTCGGAATTAGTGGATTTAGTATTCGCATACAACTTTCTTCCTCATTTCATTTTTGATAGTTACTTTTTTACAGCAACCATAGACAAATTATTATAAAGCCTCTGTTTTCGTGATCTCATTATAATATTTTCTATCGTTGAAACTGGTGTGTATATACTGGTAGGTATAGACAAAATAAAAAATATCGAACACGCAAGTTCATATCAACTTGGCCTAATTTTGCGGTTTCAAAAGTACACGTAAATAAAGCACATATAAAATATTTTTTTTATGATATTTCTTTTTTAAGAAGGTGTTTTTTTTATAATACAATTCTTTATACTACTGAAATTACTCAGCCAAGTAGAAGACTTAGCATTATATTTAATTGGACTTGTTGAATTATTGATTCAAAATAGCTTTTAACGGCATTTAGTCCACAAAATTTGCGTTTCATCCCGGCAATCTCACTTGGACTCATCAGTTGGTTAGTGAGCGCCTTACCTAAAAAAAAACACCTTCTTATTAACTATGTCTGGTCAAGGACAAAATCTTCCAATTTTAATGATTAAAATTTTTATCTTGTTGGATATAGTTCACATTGCTTTCTTGTCAAAAAATGCAAGTAAGTTGAACTGAACTTAACAAGAATTGCGTATTGGTATGGCGCTCACTAACCAACTGATGAGTCCAAGTGAGATTGCCGGGATGAAACGCAAATTTTGTGGACTAAAGGCCGTTAAAAGCTATTTGAATCAATTTCTTTTTTATTATAAAGTTTAAACGTTGACATTTTGTGTAAAACACTACATCATTTAAATTACCTCCACGCGAATTGTTGCAAGCATCGATTCTTTTGAGGTAATTTTCGACCACTTTTTGACACATATTGGGCGGTATCTCAGCCATAATGTGAGGAATGTTGGTTTTCAAGTGCTCAAGTGGCCAGTTGATATCGCCGCGACGAGAAATTACGCGGCCAGGAAATGTATCTTGCAATAAAGCCATATTCGATCGAGTTGTGTGCATGTGGCACCGTCTTATTGAGTCGTATTCTTTAATAGCAGGCAAAAAAAAGTCGGTTATCATATGACCATAACGCTCCGAAACAGTGACTTTTTGTGGATGTAATGGCTTCTCTTCAATTACTTGAGGATTCTCAGAACCCCAAATACGACAATTTTGCTTGTTAACATACTAACCGAGTGAGAAATGTACTTCGTCGCTGAAGAAAATTTTGTTCGAAAAATCGACGTCCACCGCCTGTTGTTCAAGCACCCATTCGACGTATCTACGACGTTGTGAATGGTCTGCTGGCTTCAGTTGTTGTGTGAGCTGGACTTGATATGGATGTAGGTGTAAATCCAAATGCAAAATAGGCCATAATGTGCCGTAATACAGGCCGAATTCCTGAGAACGACGAGGAATCGACACATTCGGGTCTGCGGCCTCACTTTCACTTACAGCAGCGATATTTTCAGTGGTACGAGGGAATCGATGGTGCACAGGCCTTACAATATCTGTAACCAATCCAGTCTCTTCAAATGTCTTCACAATTTTGCCAATTTCTTGGGTAGTTGGACGATTATGTAAACCATAATCTCCTCTTAAGGCACGATATGTGGCTGTGGCAGGATCATCATTCTTGTAGTAGGTTTTAACAATTTTTATACGTTGTGCGATAGTTAAGCGATCCATTTTCGTAAATGTCAGACTTTCAACTGAAAAAAAAATTGGTTTAACAACTTAGTTTGACAGATGTCGAATGCCAGCCCTATACTTTTGAAACCTCAAAATGGATAATCCATTATTTATGATGCGTATTAGCAAACGGGCCTTAAATCTTTTTTACTTAATTTTTTATAAACAAAATTTCGTATTTTTTTTCCATAAATTTTTTTTAAGTATGACAATTTTATGTTTATAATAATATAAATTTAAAAACGGTATTGCAAAAAAATTGTCCACCAATTTTCGAAATATTGAATTTTCAAAAAAAAAATTATTTGGTATGGAGTATTATTTAGAATTCAAGGGAATTCCTACATAAAAATTTTAATCGAAATCCGATAAGTGTTTTATGAGAAAGCCCAAAATCAAAAAATGGTTGTATAGCTACCATTAATAACAAAAAAAAAAAAAAAAAAATAAAACAGACAGACCCAACTTCGGGATCCACTTTTTCGGTGTTCTCTATCATCGTAAGGGCAAGTTTTACTATCTCGAATTTTATTTTTTTCCAAATGCAAAACTTGATATCATATTACCTATATACATAGCAGGAAAACGATATCCACAGTTTTTCTCTTCCTACTTACCACAGTTACCGCATATTTTGTATAACTGAATTTGGATCTTGCTTGGAATTTTTTGAGGTAATTATTCTCAAGTTTTAACCTTATCCTTGTGTTTTGATATCCCTTGCCTTTCCTTCTTCGGCTTTTGGTTTATTTTGATTTTTCTCAGTATTGTTCGTGAAAGGTTGTTCGTCCTGACAGGAGGATTAAACAAAGTGAGTAGGCGTTCTAAAACGTAATATAAATTTGTAATAATAAAATAGTCTGCTTTTAGAAGTCCGAATTAGTTTTTACTCTCGGCAAGGTAAAAAAAAATCAAAACAATTTAACCTAAAATATATTCTAAATTATTTGTTTTTAAAATATTTTAAATCCCCGGATTCCGGATTCGAAATTTTGTAATCCCGAAATCCCGGGATTGAAACGAACATTCCGGAATTGCAATCTCTAATCACATCGTATGCCATAGATGTTTTAAGAATCTAAATATATTTTTAAAGTCGTTGTTTACTTAATTGGTTTTACCTATAAAAAAATTGTTTTAAGTTTTTCCTTAAAAAAAATTGGTATAACAATTTTAAACATTTAATAATATAAACTAAAAAACAAATTTCAAAAGAAATCATGCACACATTTTTGAAATATTGAATTTTTAAAACAAAAAAAAAATATATATTTTTTTAAAAACCCCAAAAAATATTTTTCAAACATTTTGTTCTGCAGTATTATTTATAATTCGAAGGACCTACTATGTATATAAACAATTTGATAGAAGTTTTTCGAGGCGTTTATGAGAAATTCGAAAATAAAAAAGGGTTGTTTGGCAGGTTCCTTTAATAGTAAAATATGTACACAAATTTTGTTACCAAAAAGTAGACCATATTTTAAGTAGTGTATACTTCTATTTATCAAAATCATTGGAGCCGTTTTTGAGATGATTAAGACAGTAGAAAAAACTGTTTGCCAAGTACAGTTATTTTTGGAGCTAAAAAAATGATTCAAAAATATATTTGAGACAATTACTTAAGACGCTTATGTACCAAGTTTGAAGGAAATCACTTCAGCCGTTTAAGCTGTAGATCGTTCTACAGACAGGCAGATAGACATTTAGACATACAGACGGAATTGCGGGACCCAGTTTTTTGGTATTCTCTATCATCTTAATGTAAAGTTTTATTTAAAAATCTCGAGTTGTATTTTTTTTTTCACAAATGCAAAACTTGCCCTCTAGTACCTACATTTTGCAAATAATACAGCTGACATCAAATCAAATGTGAGAAAGCTGTACAGCTATACCTATCACAGCTTTTTGACAGCTATTCCAGGTGCGGCTGCAGCTCCAGTATGCATGACCTAATGTGTTCAGCCAATAAGGATGTAAGTCGTTAAAAAATCGAGCTCATTTTTCTGAATCCAAAATTTGCCAATTTAAATACCTAGGTAGGTTATGTAAGGTTGAAGTGGCTGTCAGGAAAACGGCTGACAAATAATAATAGCTATGTATATTTCTTCCAATTAAGAACAATTTTTTAATCTCCAGGTAAACATTCAGTTAGTTAGTTGCCTGAGGAATAAACTTACTTGACTGTCGAACAAGCAGATAACAACATCGAATTTTTCAATCAAGAAAAAACAATCTATAAGATAATTAGCGGGCCAGGCGAACTTCGTCTCGCCTCAATTTATCGCATTAAAATGAACAGCAGAATTGTAATAAAACCCAGATAGTTCAAATTTCCAATTTGAATAGAATAAAAATAAGGTGATAGTGATATGATAACCAATGTTCTTCGATTTGTTTTCCAAACCACAAAGACCGTTTACCACGCTATCAACGACGCCCATTTTCTTCGCTGCTAATATTGCCCGTTCACAAATCCAATCGAGATACTTAAAACTTTTTGCAATGGCGGGGAACACTTTACTTTGGTGATGAGTTTCTCCTTGGACATTGTTAACACTCAAAAATTAGCCGGGAATGATATCAAAACAGTCGAGACATCAACAAACATTTGAAATTTGGCCATTGCCAAGCGCCAGCAGTTGTCTTGACAATTCAGCAGCCGATGGGTCGTTCTGCAATGCCACTCTCATATTTGTTGTCAATTTAAACTTCTTGACATGCCGGCACAAAGATGACGTTTTCAAGCATGCATTAAATTCATCAGCAGCAGTAGATTTTGGGATGACGGGAAGCGTTTGACGAAGATCTCCGCTGAGCAATATCATATCCCCAGCAAAACAACCCAAATCACCTTGTAAATCCTTCATTGTTAGGTCAACTGCCTCCAAAGCTCGCATTCCAAATTATGATCTTGCATTATCTCATCAATTTCGCTGTCGCAGAATTCTTGGTCATTGTGCACGTTATTGGCTTGTTAACCGTGAGAAAATTCATCGCCAGCTTTAAAGTAGAATGTGCAGTTCGACCGCCTTCAAACAGTGTGGCAGCAGTGACTTAGATGCCATAAGATGCAACAGGCAACGAAAGAGATCTTGGTCGAATTGTTGCTAGAATCAACTAAATGACGAATGTCTTGCATGTCCCACAGGGAGCATCGAGAAAGTAAATGCGATTACGGAATCGTATTCCAAGGCAGCGCGATTGAAGTCTACACTTACCCATTTTCTTGTTCTAGTAACTTGTATTTTGCATTAGCACGGACATTCTGATTAATATTATTGCAAGATGCGTACATCGTCCAAGGTTAGATTGGAATCAGTGTAATAATACGCAAAACTCGAATCAATTGCAGATAGAAAAATAGCACATTTGCTGAATACAAATTTATAATGTGAAAAGGACACCTCTCAAATCGCGCACATTGACATTGATCGCATAAATTTCTCCACTGAAAATGCACGTAAAACGTATTCTATCACAATGAATTTTACAATTAACCGTCTGCTATCACTATGAATTTCACAACGAATTTTCCACCTTTAAGTCGTACAAAAAATCCATGGAACATTCTAGAGAACCGACAAAAGAAAATATCAAAATCCATGGGAATCAAATGCCCTAGTTGTGTGCATACATGCTGTAACAAAGAGAAACCAAAATGAAGTGTATGTATACAAAACAGAACAGATTATTTATACTAATAAAACAATAACAAACATGTGAGTGACGTTTTTGGTCATACCTCCGGTTCTAGACATCGGACGGCAAGCAGATTTCTTATATGCACTCTCCGTCCTAAGATCTCCTATAAATTTTATTCAAATCGATTGACCCGAAAAAAAGAAGATAGCGCACAAACATAATTTGGATTGTTCTTTATATATAATATTTAATTTGAACGGCACTTTTATTTCGAGTATCGAACTTATCATAGAAATTAATTTTTGTTTAACGTTTATTTCAAATCAATAATTTTTTCAAAGTGTTTTTGACATCGAAAATAGTTATCCTCAGATAGCTAACTCCTTATTCCGTTATAAAATGAGCAGATAACTGTATTCCTAGATTAAGTTGTATCTGACTGTTGAAAAACTGATTTTTGCTCTATCTGGAGAATGTGTACTAACGGACTGCCTAACTGACCCCTGTTAATTTCGAAGAATGAGCTCCAGCTCATCTTCGATTCATTAAAGAAAAAGAAGTCAGCAGGAGTCGATGGTATATCCAACGTTGTACTACGACATTTGCCTCAAGAAACAGTTGACATTTATACAACACTGTTTAACAACGCGCTGAATAATGCATATTATCCAGTGCGGTGGAAGACAGCTGTGGTGCACCCTCTCCCAAAAAAGGGAAAGGACAACTCCAATCCGGCGAATCTCCGGTCGATAAGTCTTCTTCCAAGTATCAGCAAAGTATTTGAAAATGTTATTAATAGAGCCCTGTTCAAGTGGGTGGAGGACAAAAATATCATCCCGTATAATCAGTTCGGTTTTAAGGCGACACATGACACAATTCATGCCGCGTCTAAGCTCGTTTCTGATATCCAATGGAACAAAACTAAAAAGCAGTGTACGGGTGCCTGTCTGGTTGATTTGGAGAAGGCCTTCGACACCGTAAGGTTGGAAGGTCTCTATCTAAAGCTATCCAGACTAGGTATAAGGAAACCTCTATTGTATATGCTTTATGACATGCTAAATGGTAGAAAGTTTGTTGTCAAGAGTGGCAATGTAATTTCTACCGCAATTTTTAATATTAATAATGGTTTTCAGCAGGGAGCGGTTAACTCGCCGATTCTATTCAGCATTTACACCAGCGATCTGATAGGTAGTCTAACTCAGGCAATTGCGTACGCCGACGATCTAATTGCGTACAGAACAGCTAATACAGTTGAGGTCATCAAAAGTCTCTTGCAGAGTGACTTCGACAAGATTCAGCGATATTGTGATGACTGGAAGTTGAAAATCAGCTTCCAGAAATCAGAAACTATTTTGTTTAGGACTCCGTTGTCTAGCGCCTCAAGGGATACGAGAGAGAACTGGCGCAAGCTGGTGATCGTAGGGCCATATGGACATCCACTGGCGAGTAAAAGTGTAGTAAAGTACCTTGGCATCTGGTTGGATCAGTACCTGTATTTCGACAGACATATAGATGTTGCCTTGGCCAGGGCCAGGGGAGCCTTTGCCTTGACAAAACGACTGTTTTATAGCAGCCGTCTTGACAGTAGGGTGAAGGTGATTTGTTACATGACCCTCATCAGGCCGATGATTGCCTACGGATGCCCGGTATGGTTTAATGCTGCCCCATCTCAAATGGAAAAGATTCGGGTGTTTGAGAGGCAATGTCTTAGACGTTACCTTGGATTACACAGAACACCAGAGTCGGAGTACACAAGATATTATTCCAACCAGGTTCTATACAACGGAGCCAACATAAACAGAATAGATAATTTTTTTGTTTAAGCTGATTCGGGGTCACACTGCAAGAGCGATGTCCTCAACCAACAGCTTAATTTTTGGGGCTTACTACCCCAATTATGAATATTTGGAGGGTGCGCGGTTAAGTAGCTACTACATCCCTCCCGAGGCATTCCTCTATTTAGACAGTCGAGGGCTGATACAGGATGGAGGGGCGGTTCCGCTCATCTACCACGTCAGCCGGAAAACTGTGGATAGGCGACTCCTGTATGGTCGAGACGTCATCGCTCAAGGTGGAGAAGAGCGCCTTCGGTTCAGTAGGACTGTGTCCGATCGGGACAGGAGGGATAGGGCGAAACAGGAGAACCAGTTCTGGTGGCTCTCTGAACAGCATCTTGATATTTAAAGTCGATGAAGTTGGTATATCTTGGCCGACTTACATAGATTTAGGCAATTAGGTATAGGGAACAGTCGGGGTGGCACCAAACAAAAAAAATTAAAAATATGTATGTATGCGGGGCATACGTGCATGTATCTGCGTGTCTGTACATGTATGTGCGTACGTATATGTATGTACGCATGTACATGTACCTATGTATGGGTTGCATGTTGTTGTGTGGCTGCATGCATATAAAAATTAAACAAAAAAAATTTAAAAAACGAAAAAAAATGCTGCTGTGGCTGTTCTAGTTTTTAAGTAGTTTTAAGTGGTTTTGGGTATTATTAGGTATTTTAAGTAGTTTAAGTTATTTTTAGTTAGTATAAGTTAGTTGTATCTAATTTTAATTCTTTTTAGTTTATCTTTAGGTAGTTCTTAAGTAAAAAATTAAAAATGATTTGATACTGAGTTTTTTAAAATGTTTTCTTGGTTAAATAAAAATAAAATAATTAGATTTAATTAAAATGGGTTTTAGGAGGAAAGACATTAGTTCTAAGAGTTATTGTTTAGTTTAGAGCGCCCGTAAAGGGCCAGTAAATTAGTTGTAAGTTATTGATAATTAGGCTAATTTTAAATATTTTTGTTTAGCTTTAAGATAGTTATAAGTTAATATTAAATAAAAATGAATTAAAAAAAAAAATCTGCTTACTGACTAATGAAAAATTGGCCCTTACAACAAAATCTCGTATAATTTCCCAGCAGCTTAACGATCAAACTTCTGTCAGAAACTTATTCTTAAAGTAATTTGCAGAGCTTATCAACAAATCAATGAAAAGTGTTGATCTTGAATTTGTTCTCATTATACATAAACATCCACTTCCACTCAATTCTTCTGAGGATGCAGGAAAAATAAAAAAAAATATACATATTAGTTTTCTTTTCATAACTGCCAATTACCCGTGCAATTTTCGCTTACCCTGGCCAAGCTAAATTTTCTTAACAAATCATTATTTTTAGTTTTAATTTTGTATATTTAGCATTCAACTTATATACGTATATATATTTGATTGGACCTTCTTTAAATTAAACAATCTTCTTATGCAATTTAATTTAAACATAAACAATGAACTTATTATACATCAAGTGAGAGTATCGCCTCTCCTCACTATGGGCTCTTGCACCATCAAAAAAAAAAAAATTGCAATTAAAATAAATCATAGAAGCTTCCGAGTGGGGCATGCATGTACTCTATATCTATGTAGCTATTTTTAAAAATTTCTTTCAAATGTGAAGAATTGGGTGAAGGACACTACATTGTCGATAGAGTATTTATTTTTTTTTTTGTGGTATTAAAAATGTAGCTTTGCCAAAAACTCAAGCATAACCAATTAGCTAGAGAAATAGACTTATTTCCTTAGTAACAAGTCTGAACGTTTGTTCGTCCGTCGGCATCGGTAAGACAAGGGTGACGGTGCAACTTGACGATAATCTTTCAAACCTCACTCAAGGCTGTACAGTTGCCAAACCAAAGTCAAATAATGACCAAAATGTAATAGTTAACCTATTAACGCAATTGTCATAATCATTCAAAGTGCGAACTTGTTATGGCAAATAATATATCTTGTTGGCCACGAGACCTCAAACACACTCGATCATATCTGTACCAATATCTTAAAAAAAAACCAACCCAATAATTTATTTATTGTTTTTTTTTTATATTTTTAATGCCAATTGTTGATATATACTCAATGACTCAGCTTATTCTCGACTTGATTTTTAATTAGACAAACGCTAATAATGACCGAGTAGGTACCTAACCTACCTATACTCAATTCTGGGCTCCTTTCAACCTGCTCTATAGGTTAAGTATTGGTTTCGTCAAATAATTAGAAGTTCATTAAAACGTCGAATTTAAAGAAAAAGGATTTTTTTTTCTTTCAACTGATGATGATGATTAAGATCCCTTATTTCGAGAACCACTTAACTAATTCCAAAAAAAATTACATTGGCGCAAAATTTTAATCGATTTAGTAATATGTTAAATCATTTATAGTATATAAAAAAAAATGATACTAGGCTAAAAAGAGGATTTTGCTAATTTTAAACCAGTTTAGTATCGTACTATTTTCTCATCATTTTATTAAAGTTAAAATCACAAAATGGCTGCTTTATTTCTTAGTATCATACTAAATCCAAATGCCACTTTGAAAGTGCTTTAGTAAACTGTTAAGTAGTATCATGATAAGCTTTAGCAAACTGTTAAGTAGTATCATGCTAAGCCCTTAACATGAGGTTGTTTAAAATGTTGCGCCATTATTACTAATTTCGAAGCTTATACTATAGATTACTTTATTAATCTTAAGTAGGTATACAATATTTCAAATATCGGGATTAAATGATGCAACTTTATTATTTTAATCATAATAGCAAGGTGTATTCACACCAAAGAAATATTATTGAAACATTTCTCAAATATTTGTGAAACGTTTATTTTGGCTTTGTAGCTTCGCAAGACATTTCTGAAATGTTTCTCTATTTTCCATTCCTATCAAAAAACTTTCTTAGTTTCTCAACCATTTACAAAAGTCGAGTAAGAGTGAGTGAGTAATTGTTTATTCATAAATTGCATGAATGATGATAAAATACGTCGCTATAAGACCTAATTCATTACAATCTATATTCAGGCACAAAACTTGATACAAGAAGCTGAGAAACAGAAAAAAACATTAAAATATTTCAGAAACATTTCGGAAATGTTTCTGAAAAGTTTTTTTTAAGCAAATGGGAAATTTCATAAACGTGTTTACACAATGTCTTTTTTCGTGTGGACACAGCTTAAAATGGCAGATGATTTGATGCTTTAGGGAGAATATAACTAAGGACATTTCTTCTAGCGAATAGTTAAAACCAGGCAGTTTTAAATTATGTATCAATTTTCACTCGCACAAATTGTTTAGTTGAAATTATGAAATTTCACTACTAATTTGGTGAAAATATCTTGGAAAGGTTTCGCAAAGTAAAAAATAAAATAAAATGCACGACCGACCGACCGGTTCGTAAAAAATTACTCTTGTAGCTAATAACTTGATTCGAAAATAATATGAATGAATTCGAAAATAAAATTTAGGTACATACTGTTTTCGTTTTCTTCAATATAATTAATTACTGGTCAGACCACAGGCATAACATATATTTCTATGTGCATGAATTTAACCAAATTCCCCTAGAAAAATATAATTTTCAATGTGTAAATGTTGTAAACTTTATTAAAGTATAGGTAATTATCGACCAAACAATATTGCGTCTTAAAACGATACGATAGCATCTAACTGACTATAGTAATTATTAAAAATTTTAATTTCAAACAAATTCAGTGATTGGTTTTTGAAAAACAGTTTTTTCAATAAAAAAAATATTTATTTTTTTAATCGAAAAACCATTTTTTTGAAAATTTGAGTATGCAGTTTTATTATTCCACAGAAGTAAGCATAAAAACATTTTAATGGATTCATCTATGTACATATGTACATAGTGAGAAATCGAAAATATCAATGTGCTGTTATGAGAAGTGCTGTTAATAATTACCAAAATAAAATATTGTTTACTTAAAAGTGGACACATTTTTTCATAAAAAATTTTGGAGCCGTTCTTGAGAAATACATTTTTTTCTTAACGTTTTTTAACATTTGTATGGGAGGTACCGTAGTTTTTTGTTTTAGGAAAATAGTTTTTTAAGTGTTCATGATAATGCCAAGGAACTACTTAAAATGACGCGATGTTTTGAAAAAATCGATTGAGTCGTTTTCGAAATATTAAGTTAAAAATAAAAAATTCTTCTCGTGATTTCAAAATATTTGAATAATTTTTATTGACCGAACTACATCAAAAACTTGGTCAAATAGTAATTTTTCCTTAAAAAAAAAATACTCAACAAATAATTTATAGCTGCATTTTCCGTTTACCAAAAAAAAAAACCAAAAGATGTAAGCAGAAAAGAACGCAGCGATAACACCTTTTTCCTTAAATTTAAAATATATGCTCTCAAAAGCTCTAAGAAAGCTTCGAATCTAATAGCTCCATAGCGAAAACCAAAGAAAAAGGTATTACAATTTACATCAACGGACTAATGGTAACTCTTAATTAATGTGTTTATTTCTTTAATAAACACTATAAGCGAGAGTCAAGTTGGCGATCAGTCATCAGTCTCCTGTCTCCTCTTAGTCGGTGAGCAGACAGGTCATGGTGGAACGTACGTGGGCTTATGGAATATTTTAGTAGCAATTTCTTAAGTTGTGTGCCATGCAAACACCAACCGGCACCAGTGTGTTTGGGAAAGCTCTCCCATATTGCCTGTACTAAAAATATAAATTAAGCAGAGTATAGGAGCTTCTGCATACAAAATTTCCAAAAAAAATCAAATCAACCGTTTTCCAAAAAATGGAAAACCAAAAAAATATAGTTCTACTAAAAGTACCAAAAATAACTACTTCTTCAAAACAAAAAATACCAAAAAGTACCTACATTAATGAACTGATTTTTTTTTTATAAAATTTGTTGGAGCCGTTTTAATCCACAAAAAAATATATGGCAAGTACCGTAATTTTTCGTTTAAAAAACAATTTTTTTTCCATTGGAAACAAATCCATCCGTAAATACCCGTTTATTTAGGCTATAGACTCGAGGACAGACAGACAGACCGAATTGCGGGACCAACGTTTTTCGTCTTCGCTATCATCGTAATTTCAAGTTTTATCAAAATCTTGAATTCGTTTGTTTTACGAATCCATAACTTGCCATATACTACCTATGCATACAATATATACATATGTATTTATATATAGCGCAAGTACCAATGCCTATATTGTGTGACAAATATGATTTCTCAAAATAGAGACTTGAATTGACCACCTAGATCGTTCGATTTAACACTATTCGAAGTTTTTTTTTAAATAAAAACAGACACCAATATACACCATCTATTTTTGTACTTAAACAAAATATCAAAGTTTATTTTGTACTTTAGATACTCGGGTAAAATAAAATTGTAAATACTTTAAGCAAAACTGAGTTTTTTGAATGATTAAAAATGATACCTCTTTTCGAAACACCCTGTATATCTTCCCATAGAGCGAATACGTACGACCTATTTTTAAAATGTATTTAACTCACAAAGGCAGCAATGATTAGCAATGCTTACCCATCATCATCGTCATTGCAACAAATAAAACTTTTCTGTCCTCGAATATCAACTGAGAATCATGACTATTTGTTTCGAATTGCAAAAAAAAAACTACAAATTCCCATAAATAGTTGTAAATAATCATTTATTGCTGTTAAAATGGAAAAAATACACATTATACACATGCTTAGGCGATTCAAACAATAACTGTATGTATGATGTCGTGAGAAGTGAGAGACTTAAATCTATACACATAGCTAACTATAATAATATAAATGATTTACCTACCTAAATGGCGGACAGAAAATGTTGTTTGCCTCACAATAATTGAGAAAAGCACAACGACCTTGGCCTTAGTCAGTTTTATTATTATTATTTGTTTATTTTGTATTAATAAAATGTCGGGTTGTCTGAGCGTTTGTTAAAAAAAACGCATAGATACACATGTAATGCATTTAACAGGGAAGAAATTGATCGATGGTTCAAGGGCCCTAAATAAAAAATGCTTTAAGAATGGATTATTATTTTTATATAAATTTAGACATCAACGGTCTTGTCAAGCATCTATACGCGTGCATAATATGTACTTTGATAGGGGATCGTCCGAAACAGTTGTTTGTTCTTTCTTTCTATGTCTACAATGGTCGGAAAAATTATTTTGACAAAGCTATTTTCCTTGTTATATTGCTTGTTTTAAAGAGCTGAGAGATATAACGGAACTCGTGTGATGCTCGAAACAAAATATCTAAGTGATTGTAACTGTAAATTACAAAATATTTTATTTTTCCTTACGCATTCGTTCTTAATCATGTTCAATGTATGGAGTGAGTTGAAATTAACTGGAAAAAAGTATTTTGACATCATATTCTTTTTAGTTCATTTCGTTTCGTGCGTGCGATCAAAGTTAATATTTGTTAAAATTAAGCACATTTAAATACAGAAAGTTTATTACATTAAATTTTTTTTCAATTTAATTGATTATAATGGGGAAAACGGCGAAAATACGCGAAGTTTTAAGAAATGAAATGGTGATCAAGTATGATGCTGGTATTTCGGTTGAATACTTAAGCAAACTACGTATATACAAAGTGCCTCGTCAAACCGTGTATTACCAAATAAATAAACAAAAAAATCAGAAATCAACGCGAAACTTACCACGTTCAGGAGGCCCACGCAAAACAACCAAAAGAGAAGACCGTTTAATCGTCGGAAAATTTAAAGAAAACGTGCTAAAAACGCCAAAATCTGCAACAATAGAAATGAAAAATCAGTATGATTTTGAAATTTTTGAAAAAACTATAAGAAATGGTTTAAAAAAGAATTGGTACCAAGTCTCCTGTGCCGTTAAAACAAACACATCCCCAAAACATTACGGAGCCTCCACCATGGGGCACTCGTTCACAAACAGGTGCCACTTTTTTACGCATTTTCTTAGGAATTCTGCAGAAAGTTTTCTTTTTTGAGGCATGGTACTGAAATGAGCTTTCATCAGTCCACAATATTTTTTCCAAAAATGATGAAGGCTTATGTAAAAATTTTTTGGCGAATTCCAATCGTTCAAGTTTGTTTTTATGTGATATTTTTGGTATTGTTCTGGCTATGTAAGTGGCAAAGCCAGCCTCTTTTAAACGATTTCTTATAGTTTTTTCAAAAATTTCAAAATCATACTGATTTTTGATTTCTATTGTTGCAGATTTTGGCGTTTTTAGCACGTTTTCTTTACATTTTCCGACGATTAAACGGTCTTCTCTTTTGGTTGTTTTGCGTGGGCCTCCTGAACGTGGTAAGTTTCGCGTTGATTTCTGATTTTTTTGTTTATTTATTTGGTAATACACGGTTTGACGAGGCACTTTGTATATACGTAGTTTGCTTAAGTATTCAACCGAAATACCAGCATCATACTTGATCACCATTTCATTTCTTAAAACTTCGCGTATTTCCGCCGTTTTCCCCATTATAATCAATTAAATTGAAAAAAAAATTTAATGTAATAAAATTTCTGTATTTAAATGTGCTTAATTTTAACAAATATTAACTTTGATCGCACGCACGAAACGAAATGAACTAAAAATAATATGATGTCAAAATACTTTTTTCCAGTTAATTTCAACTCACTCCATACATTGAACATGATTAAGAACGAATGCGTAAGGAAAAATAAAATATTTTGTAATTTACAGTTACAATCACGTATATATTTTGTTTCGAGCATCACACGAGTTCCGTTATATCTCTCAGCTCTTTAAAACAAGCAATATAACAAGGAAAATAGTTTTGTCAAAATACTTTTTCCGACCATTGTATCTCTGTTGTATTAATGTAGTACAGTTTAATTAATTAGAATACGCTAAACGACTGCATAATTATGCATTATATAGCGACTTATGTAGCCGCTATGCAATCTTTATAATGTGTTATCTATTTCGCGGTCTCAAAAGTAAACGTAAATAAAAAACATAAAATATTTTTTTTCATGATATTTCTTTTTTATTATAAAGTTTGAACGTTGACATTATATGTGAAGCACTACATCATTTAAATGACCACTACGCGAATTGTTGCAACCATCGATTCTTTTGAGGTAATTTTCGACCACTTTTTGACACATATTGGGCGGTATCTCAGCCACAACTTGACGAATGTTGGTTTTCAAGTGCTCAAGAGTTAAAGGTTTATCTGCATAACCACTGTCTTTCGCGTAGCTCCACAAAAAAAGTCCAGCGGTGTCAAATCGCATGATTTTGGTGGACAGTTGATATCGACACGACGAGAAACTACGCGGCCAGAAAATGTCTCTTGCAATAAAGCCATATTCGCTTGAGTTGTGTGGCATGTGGCACCGTCTACTTGTTGAAACCACATATTCTCCAAGTCGTATTCTTCAATAGTTAACAAAAAAAAAGTCGGTTCTCATATGACCATAACGCTCCGAATTGACGGTGGCAGTCGTTCCATCGTCGTTTTCGAAGAAGTAAGGTCCAATCACACCTCCGGACCAAAGAGCGCCCCAAACAGTGACTTTTTGTGGATGTAATTTTCATTAGTAATCAATTACTTGAGGATTCTGAGAACCCCAAATACGACAATTTTGTTTATTAACATACCCACCGAGTGAGAAATGTGTTTCGTCGCTGAAGAAAATTTTGTTCCAAAAATCGACATCCACCGCCTGTTGTGCAAGCACCCATTCGACGTATCTACGACATTGTGAATTGTCAGCTGCCTTTAGTTGTTGTGTGAGCTGTTCTTTATGTGGATGTAGGTGTAAATCCAAATGCAAAATACGCCATAATGTCCCGTAAGACAGTCCTAATTCCTGAGTACGACGAGGAATCGACACATTCGGGTCTTCGGCAACACTTTCACTTACAGCAGCGATATTTTCAGTGGTACGAGCAAACGAGGGTGCACAGGCCTTACAATATATGTAACCAATCCAGTCTGTTCAAATTTCTTCACAATTTTGCCAATTGCTTGCGTAGTTGGACGATTATGTAAACCATAATCTCTTCTTAAAGAACGATATGTGGCTGTGGCAGAAACACCATTTTTGTAGTAGGTTTTAACAATTTGTATGCGTTTTGCGATAGTTAAGCGATCCATTTTCGTAAATGTCAGACTTTCAACTGAAAAAAAAAATTGGTTTAACAACTTAGTTTGACAGATGTCGAATTCCAGCCCTATGCTTTTGAAACCGCAAAATGGATAACCCTTTACAATAAACATTTTCTTCCCATTATAGTTATAATGCCCTTATTTCAAAATTTAGTAATCATGTGTACTCTCATTTTCTCTTTGTGATACATAAAATAGTTTTTCAACATAAAATATGAATACACCATTGCTCCGAAAGATATCTTGCTCAGTCAACCTTAACAATCGAGACAAGACTGGCTTCCATACCAACACGCTTCAGCTGGTTCGAAGTGTATGACAAAAATACACAATTACCAATTCTTAAAAAAGGGAAATCGACATTGGCGATGTCAAATGACTTGTCAAATTTCGATGCAAAATCCCTTTTATGTAAGCTCTATAATACTTTCCAAATCGTTAAGCTTATATTGCTGATATGCAACGTAATGAATAAGATGTTTGCGTTTAGAGAAATTATAAAGAGAACTTAGTCTTATGGTTATGTTTAAGGGAGAGCGGGTCAAAATTCTGGTTTCAAAATACTGCTTTTCAAAATTCTGATTTTTTTCATTTTTTCTGCTTTTCAAAATTCTGCTTCTCAAAATTCTGTCCGTCAACAAAAAAGAAAGAAATTCTGCTTATTTTTTTTAAATTCTTAAGTAACTTTTTTTATTTACAAAAGCAAACTAGAAACAAAAATAAAACACAACAATCCATTAAGCAAAATTAAGTATGAAAAAAAAATTACAGAAAAAAGCAATGAAACAAGCAAAAAGCAAAGAGAACAATGTTTTTTGAAATGCGCCTAAGAACCTAAGATAGCCAATGTGACTTAGATCGGCTCTCTTTTTTATAATTCTTTTTATTTGTTTGTTTTTCGAAACAATTTATCTTTTTTTCCTGTAATAGACATTTAGAATCTTATTTAATAGAATGCTCTAAACAGATGAATAGTTATACAGTGAATAAGGTCCTATGTAGCTTCTTTGTTCCCTTCCATAAATTCCTATTTATAAAACATTTTCCAATAAAGTACCAAAAAACGGGCAATCTATTCCGTTTGGCTGTCATGATCAAAGCAGCTGTTTGTCAGAAATCGCAACTAGAACTTTTGTTGCTGTTGTGATTTAATGAAAACTATGAAAATTATTGAAATAAAACTTTCACAGTTAGACCAAATGTTTGAAATCTCTGAATCATTGGCTTCAGAATAGACAAATAAATTATTGTTTGTATGAAAAAAATAATTTTAATGAATAAATTTCTTTTCTTACTCTTTTAGAACCCTTTAAAGTTAGTTTTCCGTAAAACTATAGTTTTGAAGCGAGTTAATAATCGGGCTGTTGGTGTAATTAATTGTGTGCTGAAAAGTATTGATCAAAAAATTGACGTCCGTCGTGTGAAATTTTGGCGGCCTTCGGGTACGAATCATTCTTGATTTTCTGACTTTCTTTAGTTGGTTGCTACTGTATACATCATCATCATCTACTCTAAAAAAATCTATTAAAGTTTTTAATTGCTTAAACATTTAAACCTGTGGGTAGAACATCATGGAAATCGATCGACATTATTAAAATCATTTAAAAAGGATACAAAATTTAAAGGCATTTTGTTTTATGTCCAAGCTCAAAATGACATTTCAACACTATAATTTTTGTATGTAGGCTCTATTCAACCTATAAGCGCGATTAGCTTATAATGGCTCTATTTAACGTTGCATAAGTTTTATAAATGAGATTTTCGAGTTCAGACACATTATGAGGAGTGCAAGCGCTATATATTCGATATAATGCAATAATAAATAAGTGTGTAACTGAATAATTGCCAAGAAGTTGACCGACAAAAAAAAATATTTTTTTATTAAACTCTTAAACGCGCGCTTTTTAACATTTTACGAACTTTTGTTTTCTTTAGAATTTTGATGAGCAGAATTTTGAAAAGCAGAATTTCGGCGAGCATTTTGACCCCGGCAGAATTTTGACCCCAACCCTATGTTTTAATCTACTTCGTAGATTTATTTACGGAGTAGGTTAGAATACATAATGTAATGTGTACATTTTTTTGAACAAAGAGGTTTTCATAATAATTTTAATCGTATTTTAGTTTACTATTCCAACTCGATAATATTCAGTTAATGAAACTTACTTCTTTAAGTAAATAGGTATTAAACTCACTTTTGGGACTCGAATTCGAACATTCATCATTTGTCACAGCTAACACTATGAATATGAATGGCCGCGTTCACATTATAATTCTCAGCAACGTGGAATAACTTTTTCATAATGTAACCTAGTATTTACTTTTAGTTTTTCGCTAATAGAAAAGATTGTAGTATTAGTGAAAATAACCAAAAGAAAAAGAGGGAAATCATTTTAATTATCGTAACGGTTTATTTTTCTCTGGGAATTTTTTTAAAAACCTCTTAAATATACAATGTTGTTGATGTATGGAAAATGAAAAAAGGAACTCTTTATTGGAGAAGAGGGAAATTTTCGGATTGGTAAAAGGATTTCTCTTTAAAATGGCCCCAACATGGCTCTAATAGATATTATCATTTTGAAAAAAACGCAAAAAAAAAATTCATCGAGCCGATTATGAGAAAGTTCAAACTCAAAAAAATGGTTGTACGAAATCGTTCTCCAAAAGTAAAACGTAATAGCTTTTTTCAGGTGTGATTAATCGGCTTATTTTTTTTTAATTTTATAGGCTACTATTTAGATTTATCAAAATGAATGCTGGGGATACTGAAAAAATGATTTGGACAGTGCAGCGATACCATTCTTTGCAGTCCGTCATTTCCGTCCAAAGGGAATTTGGGCTGGAGTTTGGCGGTACTCTCCCGAGTAGATGGACCATTATGAGGCTGGTGAACATGTTTGTCGAATCTGGAAACATCGAACGAAGACCGTATCATCGAGATCCCAATGTTCGGGTTCAGGATACAATCGTGGCTGTTGCATTGGCAATGCAGGCAAATCCAAGTGTTTCGACTCGAAACTTATCGGGCCAAATTGGAGTTAGCAGACGGTCATTACAACGGATACTTCATGATGACTCAAACTTGTTTCCGCACAAAGTCAAAATTACAAGCAAGTTAAACCCTCAGGATTTGCCTGTTCGCCTGGAATTTTGCCAAAAAATGATTGCAATGGCCGAAGCAAAGTTGCCTTATATGGAGTGAATCTAATCCAGAAATGCTCCATGAGACGGAACTGCAAGAACGAGTCACTGTGTGGTGCGCAGTTTCATCAAGGTGTATTGTCAGGCCATACTTCTTTGAAGAAAACGGTGTACCACAAACTGTCAATGGGGACCGTTATTTAAAGATGTTGAAGGAGTTTTTTTTGCCCAGAACTCCGCCTAAGACGTATCCCTTTCAGTGGGATTTGATTTGGTTTCAACAAGATGGAGCAGTTGGCAACTCTGGTGTAGCTTAAAAGTTAAATTTGTTTAGCTCTTGACAAAAAGTTTATTTAAATTAATCCAAACAAATAAAATAAATAATTTTTTTACAAAGTGCACAATTTAAAGAGCTATTGATCAAGTGAGATTAAAAAATCATTGAATTTTTTGTAATTTAAGTTGCAAAAGTTAGATACCTACCTACCTTAACAAAAAAATCGCAAATTGTAAATAAGTTTAAAACCAATACACAATATTAAAGGCTTGATGAAAAATTTAAAAAGAAAAGTTCAAGAAACATCACCCGAAATACATCTTCAATCAATTTTAAAAAAAAGAAAAAAAAAAGATAAAAGCATGTCGTTGGTTGGTTCTATGACTGTCGAGGAATTAAATAATCTGTTTGCCACTAATCTCACAAATGTTGCTACGAATGATGATGACATTTCAGACTTGCGTGGTGAACTAAGTGAGGTTAGAAGGGAGAATGTGCAATTGAAGGAGGCGGTCGGTGCACTCTTCCAAAGATGCAATGTCCTTCAAACCGAGATTGATCAGTTAAAGTTAACTGCAAATGACAACAACTTAATAATTCGAGTTAAGAATGGACAATCGAATCCCATAGAACAAGCTCTAAACATTTGCAAAAATATATCCGACTCAAATACAATCATCACTGCACAAGAACTGAGACAAATCGCTTCGAATGAAGAAGTAGTTACTATTTTGGCAGAATTCAAATCTAAACAAAACGCACAAAATGTTCTGAAAAATGTTAAAAAGCTGAAAGGAACCGGCATCGGCATCTCCATAAGTCGAGACTACCTATTGAAGATTCGGCAAAAGCGCATCAAACTCCTTCAGCTCCGCAAGCACATTTACGCCAAACAACCACGATTGAGATTGTCTCTACGTGATGATAAATTGCGTATTGATGATTTGGTTGTGGAATGGAATCATGAGCAGCAAGTTTTTGTTACAAATAAGGAGCATGGGCTGCAAAAATTGGAAGAAAAACACAAACTTGGGGAGAATTTCTTTCAAAATGTTTGTTTACAACTTTTACAAAATGAGTCAATTGCCAGAAACGTCAATGTCATCCATCGGCGAGAAATGTCAAATGAGGTTGGCGGCGGTTCATCAACATCAATTTCGGCTACAAACAAAACGAATTCTGCTCTTTCCGATCTAGGTGTTAACCAAATAGCACATTCTAATTATAACCACTGTAATTAGGTAAAAGCCGTCTGTCAAAAAACGTGTTCCACTTCGTGGGAAGATGTCCTGTTTTGGTGGAAACCAGAAGGAGTACACTTGGAGAAAACTACCTTAGTGAAGAGGAAGTCATAGATGTTTTAAACGGAGTTTTAGACTGGGAATCCCTTTACAACTACACCAAGCTAGCACTTTACTGCAGAAAAGGGATCTTAGAAGAACTTTTTTAATTTTATGTTTCAATTTTGTATATTAAACAAAATTAATGAATTAAGTATTAATAATTGTCATCTGACAGACGGCGTAAGCCATGTTTGAAAAATGAATGATACACTAAACTTTTGTAATTTGTATGAAATAAAATCATTTGGAACCAAGATGGAGCAAGTGCACACGTAGCCACACAAGTTATGGCGGAGCTCCAACGAAAATTCCCAAACAAATTGATATCCAGAAACTGCACTTTCCGCTGGCCCCCAAGGTCACCTGACCTGACTGCACCAGACTTTTTTTATGGGGTTATGTCCAGCAGGAAGTGTACAAAACGAAACCCAGGAATTTGACTGAATTGAAGCAGTTCATTAAGACAATAATTGAGGCGATCCCAATTTCAACCCTTCAGGCCGCAATGAACAAATTTGTGATCAGGTGCCGCATATGCGTTGATGAGCGTGGAGGTCATTTGCGATCTATCATCTTTAAAAACCATTAGTTATTTAAAATAAAATTTAATTTTCAATCCAATAAAAAAAAATTAGTGAAATACATCGATTAAAGTAAGTTATTTAAATTTCTTATTGTAGCACGATTCGTGCGCCACCCTATATATAGCATGTACAATTAGTAAAAGAAATATGTTTTTAAAAACAAAAATTCCAAAATGTAGAGTATATACCTAAAATAGCGCACCCACAATTTTAGGTACACCGTTTTTAGGTTAGGTTCGAAATGATTGAGATGGTAGGAAAAATTATATGGCAGTTACCGTTAGTTTTTGACATAAAAAACGATTTAAAAAATCTATTTTCGACAATCAGCTTAAACTCTTTAATACCAAGATTGAGCAAAATCACTTCAGCCGTTTAGGCTGTAGAGCGTTGTACAGACAGACAGACAGGCGGAATTGCGGGACCCACTTTTTTGGTGTTCTCTAACATCGCAATGTCAAGTTTGATTAAAATTTTGAGTACGATATTTTCTCCAAATACAAAACCTACATGTATCGCAAGTAAAACTAATAACGAATCCGAAAGAAAGAATCAATTTTTGCTTGATAACTTACTTTTGACTTAAAACATCCATTTTACTAGATATCCAACAAATTCAATTTTAAAAGGACAATATTCGAAAATTATTTCCTCTGCTACAAAATTGTTTGATTTGACAGCTCAAGTATTTAAAATACAGTTTTTTGCATAATTATACAGATAAACCGCGGTAGTTATTTTTGCATTTAACATGTAATTTGTTTAACCTCGTTTTTAACCTTAAGTTATATTCTTATATTGAAAAAAAAACATACCCTTTTGTTGTTTAGCAGTGACAAAAATATCATATTACCTTTATTAGCAGAATGTTAATTTGCAAATAATGTCCAAATAAAATCCAGATTTTGTGTTCTCGTTGTAATTAAATAAAAAGAAGAATCAACCAGAATATATCAATGAATTCCCTACTTATAAATCAACTCATAATTTGTATCAAAAAAAAAATGCATTATATTAAATGGCGCCCGGGCTTTATCACTCAAATTTTTTTTCTGTATGATCCATCCCTGTAAGTGAATTTAACTAAACTTCAACAACAATGCAGTATAATTTTATAATGCAAAGAAATATTGCGGAACTAAGGAAGTGAATTTAGCAGCCTATCAGATGACTTAATTGGACGGACTTGAACTGAAATTAAAGATAAAAGCTTTCGACGCGACGAATAGGTGTACCTATGCATATCACCCAACCATTAATTTATTTTTTTATTGCTCGCGTGTGATCATGGTGTTCTTGAAACGTTGTCTCGCCTCTAAAATAAACTGACTGCAACCACTTGTAACTGATTTATAGGTAGGTAGTTGGTGAACTGTACTTAGTTCAGTTACTCGTTGGTTGAAGCGACAGCGACAAGTCATAAATGAGGGGGTGGACGTTAGTCTGGGAGCAAAAATAAATATCCATAAATACACAAACAATAACAAAAACAAAAAAATAAATATAATGCAAAACGGACGACTTCCTTATAGACGTTCAAGTTCAACATCGAAAGATTTACATTGATTGTGTCATGGAGTGAAGTAAAATGGCTGCAAGCAAAATAACAACTGCATATATCCCACAATATGCCAGTAGCCGCCGTTGCACGATTGTTGTGAGCTTAAGGTGACGAGTGACAACTGCTGGTCAATTAATTTGTATTTGCTTAAATCGGAGAAATTATCAAGCTTTTCCGTACTGTTTCTCTTTCTAGAGTGTGCTCAGCTGATATAATAATATGCATTGCACTGTCGAAGCGCACACACACGCCATTTGTTCTATTTTTATTCGTCAATGTTACTTCCGCTTTGTGTTTTATTAATCAAGTGCGTTACATTGAAACGCCATGCTAGTGACAATTCTATTTCTGTGATCACCACTTTAATCAGTGTTGTTATTGTTTTTAATTTTGATCGAGAAATTACAAGGTTCTACCGCGATCGGAATGCAAGGTCCTTGATAAAAATACCCTTATCTAAAGCAGAATTATTATAGTCGAGCTATAACAAAACCATAACTGGGTTTAATGCTTTACAAATAGAGAATAATACTTACATGTGTCTTGAAAACAACGTACAAAAGTACGAAATTACTCAAAATTTCCAAAATATTAGTATGCATTGATTATTTTTTTTACTTGCGATACATAGGTAGGTACTATATGGCAAGTTATGGATTGGTAAAAAAATCAAAACACTAGATTTTGATTAAACTTGACATTACGATGATAGCGAAGAAGAAACAAGTTTGTTCCGCAATTTCTTCTGTCTGTCTTTCCTTGAGTCTACAGCCATACGGTTGGATGGATTTGCTTCAAACTTGGTATATATTGTTTTTTCGGTACACGAATTTTTTTTATTTTTTTTAAGACAAAAATATATAACGGTACCTGCCATACATTTTTTCTTGCCAACAATAAAATTCTTATTTTTCTGAAAAACGACTCTAACGATTTTTATATAGCCCTATAGTACCTATATCGCAAGTAAAAAGATGATATAAAAATTCTGTCCGTGTGTATGCCTGCCTGTCTATCTGTCTGTCAGTCTGTCAGTCTGTCAGTCTGTCAGTCTGTCAGTCTGTCAGTCTGTCAGTCTGTCAGTCTGTCAGTCTGTCAGTCTGTCAGTCTGTCAGTCTGTCAGTCTGTCAGTCTGTCAGTCTGTTTGTATGTATGTATAGACACGTACAGCCCAAACGGGTGGGCCGAATTCGTTCAAACTTGGTCTATGGAGTTTTTTAGGTATTGTGCAGAGGGGAAATTTAATTATTTTTTAACTCAAAAACTTACGGTACCTGCCATATAACCGTTATGTTCAAACCTATTTTTCTCGGAAACGGCTCTTACGATTTTGATAAAAAAAAATCAGTGCAGCTTTTTAGCTTTTTTGAAAAAAAGTTTAGAAAAATGTCTAAAAACGGTACTTTCCATAGTACCGTTTTTTTTGCTTTTGACTATCTCATAAATGGCTTAACGGATTCTTTCGAAATTTCACACATATATAGGTTTAGGCTGCCCAAATTATACCGCGTACTAATATTTTTAATTAATATTTTGTTGTATTTTTAAAAGCATTTAAAAAAAAAAATTTTTAAAAAAATATTTTTTGAAAACTGCTCATTAATTTTTTTTCAAAAATTATAGTCATATGTATTTTCTGAATACCTATGAATTGGCGTTTTTGAATTTTTTTTTAATGAAAGATTTTTAAATTTTTTTTGTATTAAATTCAAATTTATCCAAGAAATAAAATAGTGTACTTTTTTAACTCAAATTAGTTAAAGTATTTATTTCAGAATTTTGAAATATCTTTTCTTTGATTAAACCGATTTAATCTCTTGTTTTTAAGTTTATATTATTAAATATTTAATATTGTCATACCAATTTATTTTAGAACAGAATTCAAAAAATGTTGTGTACATACAAAATTGAGTTAAAAATGACTTTAAAAATATATTTAGATTTTTAATAGAAATCTTTTGCATACGATGTGATCGAACATAAGAATAAGTTCGTGCGATCAAGTCGTGCATTTAATTTTTTTTTTTTTTGAAAAAATGTTTATTTTTGGTACCTCTAGTAGAACCATTTTTTTTTTATTTTCGATTTTCTGGAAAACGGTTCATTTGATTTTTTTTTAATTTTGCAGAAGCTCCTATAAAGTGTAAATACTCGTACTATCTAATGTAATCCATGCTAATGTTAAAAAACCAGTAAAGAAAAAAATGATTTTCTCTAAAACGGCTCCAATAATTTTGATTAAAAAGTGTGTGTGTTCTTATATTAGTGCAATCCACTTTTAAGTAAGAAATATTTTCATTTGCGTAGGTACTTATGAACGGTATTTTTCATGTTTTCGACTTTCTTACTTTTGGATGAACCCATTAAAATTTTTTGTATGCAAATGCTCTCTAGAAGTGTTAATAAAACTAAATAATTTTTTTTTTGAAAAATCGATTTTTCTGATTTTTTTTTTAAATTAAAATTTCATATGTATGTTTCATATTTATATGTAGGTACAAAATTATTTTTTTTTAAAAGCCGCTCCAACTATTTTTGAATTTTTTGTTTTTAATATTCTCGTGGTAAATTTATTCTGTGGGAGATTCACGGTCGCAGACAAAATTTCGAGGGAATAAAATATTCCTTTGCAAATGAAATTCCCTGGGAGATTTCCAATTATGCAAAACTTTTTCGAGTAGCGGCTTTGTAAATATTAGGCCTAAGGCTATCGGTCAACAGTTAAATCCTATTGGTAATCCGGAAGAACTCTCCGATCCGGGATTCCAATCGAACAAGTTAACACTTTATTATGAGTGTATGTGTAACGCGCCAACAAAAAACAAGATGCTGGCATGAAAATGTAGGGATGGGAGTGGTTCATCCATGTTGGTAAAACAACAAAACAAACATGGGCCAGTAGATTATTTGTAAGTTATTGATGGCTGGTTTTATAAGCTTATGTCTTGCTTTAAGACATAAATTTTTAAAAAATGTTAGACAAAAAAATATCGAAATTTCTACATCGATGTTAAAGAATGTAAGATATAGCAGCATCAATGTTAAGATTAAAAACATGGACTTAAAATAAGCTGAATTTTTTTGTTAATGACTCCATGCTTATAGAGGTTACACCGCATTTGACGCTCGACGGAACTGCACTTCAGCGGAACTACGTTTCACAACTATTTATGTAAAATTGTATATGAAGCTCAATTGCAGTGTATATAGCTTATACACACGAAAATGGAAAAGAAAATTACCATAAAAAACATTGCTACCATTTTGAAAACAATGAAGGTATTTTGATTTTTGAGCGTGCTATTATTTTTCAAAACAAAAAATGCATTAAAAAATCGATAATTTTCAATTTTAATATTTTAAATATGCTCATCCCTAGACTACATTGTTGCTGATATTTAATTCGAGTTTGGCATTAACTGCCTGTTAGTCAGTGCAGTGTATGCCCCTGGTTTTGATTCTGACTCCAAATTCAGAGGAAATTTCTCTTCTATCAGCAAGTTACTATATCATCTAATAATCAAAACTTAAAATAAGTTTAAATTTAAATAAAAGATTAAGGGAGTTCGTTAAAAACATCGATGTTTTTCCGATTAAATAATTATCAAGATCAATGATAAATATTCGATTTTCACATCGATGTTTTCTCAATATTGGTCATCCCTACTTTAGATCCCATGTGACTTTGACAGTTTATAAGTTTAACTCAGCTCGCCCTAGCTAAAAACCAAGATCTATTTCAGGGCGAGTTCAGGTCTCAAAAAATATAGAATTTGTTCACCAAGGTGAATTCAGAACTTTCAAGAAATTCTTTAGAAGAAAAGAAAAACGCTAGACTAGCGCTTAAAAAATATTTTACCTGCCATATCTTATCCCGGATTTACACGAGTGACAAATTTCCATTATTTCTTCCATTTTATTGACATTAATGACAAAATCGTGTACCTAAATGGTTTGAAAATTTGTCATTATTTTCGTCATTAATAAAATGATGAAAAATTGGCATTAAATATTGCAATTAAAATGGCATGATGTAAATGGACAGTGACACCATTTTTAAAATTATGGCACACAGCGAGTAAAGATGAATTTGCTCATTCTTTAGTGGCAGATTGGCATTATCAATCAAACAGTCATTATTTTGTCCCGTGTAAATGCATATCATTAATGATTTGATTTTACCATTATTTTGCTAGTTTAATGACATGAATTAATGGCAATTTGCCACTCGTGTAAATTCAGCATTACGTGCGTTCTCACACACATTTGATACCATTTTATTTCAACTGTGAATTTTTTCCGGTATTTCAAAAAGTTTAAAGGTGATTTTGAAATTTCAAAAAAGTTGCCAGCCAAAATTAAAAGTTGTCCAAATTTTGCAGAACTATTACAGTTCGCTGCTTTGCGTTGGTCAATGTCATGATTAAATTACACACATATTCAATATTTTGAGAGCTATTCCAGCAGCTCCTTCTCCATTTTATTCAGCCAGCCGTTCGGTTTGGGAATTCAATATGAATAGACTCGTTCGTTGGATCAACTTTTTTCAAATTTGGAAAAAAACATACTATGTACTTTATGTAGGTAATGGTTCAATTAGAAAACCTCATTGCAAGTAACGAGTAAAAAGTAAAAGATACAAGTACAGAGTAGCGAGTAAAATTAACGAAAAAAAAGTAATGTGTGACAAGTACCAATTAACGAGTAGCAAGCAACGATTAAGAGAAATGAGTGAAACTAACGATTAATGAGTAAAAAGTAACGCGTAACAAGAAACAAAAAATGAGTAACTCAATAGAATAGAATTCACTTAATCACATCTTACCTGCTGAATAGCTAAGCAGTGTATAACTATTTATTAAGACTCTATTCAACGTTGCGTAAATTCATAAATCCATACATGCATACATGCATATGCATACATGCAACAATAATTAAGCATTTATCGAAGTTATGAAGAAAATCAAACTAAAACAAAAACACATCAAAATAATTTGCATTAAGAACAACACTTCGAAGTTTGTTGTTGATTGATTATTTCTGACATTCAATGGGGGTCAAACTTCGCACACGCACTTGCATACGATAGTGCAAGAGAGGGGTGCATCAGAATAATTCACTTCCCCTGCTCGCAATTAATTAAGAATGCATTTGAATTCCAAGGTGAATCATTCTCAATAAATTTTATATTCCATCAGCGCAACGGGCAGCACATGGAGCTGTTGATAATGTCACAATTTGTTTAACTAACTTACATGTGGAAAGCCATTAAGTCCATTTAAATCTGAAGGTGCTTCTGCAGTTTGTTGTATGTTAAAGATATAATATACATATACCTTGGCAGTTTGTTTATCTAATCAAAAGTTGTGATCATGACTTTTTTGATCTTCCAACAGCAATTCATATAACTTAGTATAGATGAGTCATCTTTTTAGAGTTTTGTTGGAATTGGAATTTATAATTTGGTGTAGAAAATCTTAAACTTATACATTAGCACCAGCGCTGCATTTACCAGAAGCCGGCAAATTTGGCCTAAGATTCTTACTTGCGATTATAGGTCAGTCTGTCTGTATCTATGTATAGACACCTACATCCCAAACTGGTGGGCCGAATTCCTTCAAACTTGGTATATAGAGTTTTTTTAGGTATTTTTCTCGGAAACGGCTTTAACGATTTTGATTTTTTTTAAATCAGTGCAGCTATTTAGGTACGACCGATCATATGGTTGAAAAATATTTTCAAAAAGTTTAAAAAAAAAAACAAACTTTTTTTCTCAAAAACCGCTCCACAGATTTTTAAATTTATCCAAGAAATAAAATGGCGTACTTTTTTGAGCTCAAATTAGTTTGAGTATTTATTTTAACATTTTGAATTATTTTTTCTTTGATTAAGCCGATTTAATCTTTTGTTTTTAAGTTTATATTACGCACAAACTTGCTCTTAACTTCGATCACATGTATGCAAAAGATTTATATTAGAAATCTAAATATAGTTTTAAAGTCGTTTCTTAATAATTTTTTTATATATACAAAATTGGTATGATAATCTTAAATATTTAATAATATAAACTTAAAAACAATGGCTTAATTAAAGAAAAAATGATTCAAAATTCTGAAAAAAATACATAAACTAACTTGAGCTCAAAAAAGTACACCAATTTATTTCTTGGATAAATTTGAATTTATGAGAAAAAAATTTTAAAATCTGTGGAGCGGTTTTAAAAAAAAAAAACGTTTTTTATTAACTTTTTGAAAAAAATTTAAAAAAAAATTCAAGTTCAATTACTTACCTTACTTTAATTTAATATTACTTTAATTAATGAAAAAAAAAAACAATTCATAGATTGAAGAATCCAGATGTGTCAAATTTGTTCTGAAATTTATGTCGATTTCCAAACAGTCATTTCAAATCGATTTTTTTGTGTAGAAATGTGCAGGGAAGGAATTAACGAGAACACTAATAAGAATTTCAAGACTTTTTGGTGTAAATTTGACGATTCTGATTCACCAACTGAATAAATAAAAATTATTGAATTATAAAAATAGTTTTTCATTACTAAATATGATATACAGTCGAACTTCGATAAGTCGAACTTCGATAACTCGAATATTTGATAACTTGAATAAAAGTAGTTGGCAATAGCGCCAAGCCTGAAGTTTACATGTAATTTTGGTTTGATAACTCGAACTTCTATAACTCGAATGTCTCGGTAACTCCAAGATATTAATTGGCGTTACCTTCGATAAGTCGATTTTTTTAGATAAATTATCAATTTTTGTGGATTTGTACAAGTTCATTTCATAATGCATTGCGATTATGGGCACTGTGTATGTATGTTCTATGACCTTGTATATATACATATGTGTGTGTTGAAAATTGTGATTGCGTTAAGTGTGAGCAAAAGCTGTCATAAGAAGTTTTTTTTTAATAATACAAATTCTATATACTACTGAAATACATCAGCCAAGTAGAAGACTTAGCACTATAATATTTGGACTTGTTGAATTATTGATTCAAAATAGCTTTTAACGGCCTTTAGTCCAACAAAAATTGGCGTTAAAAGCTATTTTGAATCAATAATTCAACAAGTCCAAATATTATAGTGCTAAGTTTTCTACTTGGCTGATGTATTTCAGTAGTATGTATCACATGCTTCAACTTCAATATTGAAACTTCGATATTTTTTCGATGATTTGCCAACATCGATGAACATTGCTCATCTCTACATTTCATTGTTTTTATTTTTTCCGCCTCACACATACATATTACAATTCAGAATCAAGAATCTAGTATTAGGTTCGTTCATTGAACTTTACCCAGGGTCGACCCAGGTTTTCAAAAAACATACGAGGGCCATTAATTTTGTGTTTCAGAAAACCAAGTTATGTCATAATAATTAAAACTTGAAAAATGTTAAATTTAAGTTCTTAATAAATTTTGTTGGCCCTATGCACAATCCACAACTTCAAAGATTTCCATTTTGCATTTTTGTGTCTGAAAATTAATTTGAGTATTCTTCTCTTTCCATTTTAAAAATAACAAATCAAATCAGATCTCATCTGACTTTGACGTTTATTCATTTACCTGAACTTTCCCCAGTTAAAAACCTAGTTCTACTTCAGGGAGAGTTGAGGGCGACCCTAGATTTCAAAAAACACAGAATTTGTTATCAGGGTGACTTCAGGTTTTCCAAAAAGCGCTTTCGGGCGACCCTAGGGCGACTTCAGGGATCAACGAACAAACCTATTTACTTGTTCCATTGGAATCCCGGATCAGAGAGTTCTTCCGGTTTACCAATCGAAAAGGACTATACTTTTTCCAGGTGACGTTTAACATTTCCTACCAAAAAATGAGAGAAAATTATTTCCTGAAGAATTAAATTAGGTATACCTAATATTTTTGATGATTTTGAGCTTTTTAGAAATCCAAAAAAATATAAAGTTCGAGCAAATCCCTTCGATGAACTTGAGGGTCTTAAATTTTATTCAAGATACCAATTTGAAAAAAAAAACGGTTCGATTTTTATATGAAAAATGTACATACAGCCAATTCCTCTTGTTGAACAATGTGTTTTTTTATCTGAAACGAATTGTATAGGTATGAAATCTTTTCTGAAATTTTAAAAATCTCACCTGAACTTTTATAAATTTATGAATATATTTTATGTGTTATTGTGCTTATGTTTAGTTTTGGTTCTGTTCCATTACTCTATTTGTCAAAATAAGGCGTGTTCAACATAAGTTTAATTAACGTAGCCCTAAGGATCTACTTTAATTAGAAGAGTTGTTTAGTGTGCTTAAAATTAAAACAAAGTTAGACAAGGGCTGGCAATGGCAACAAGATGGCTGCTTTAATTAGAGTTGGACTTATTCTCTAAGCCAGGAATGTTTAAAACTTTGCGCCAATGTATGCACATATATACATTATATGTTGGCTTTATATTAACTTATTTGTGACTACTGCACTGCACTCGCAAACTTCTGACAACAACAATATTATTTAATGATAATTTTATTAGTAAAAATAGATTTAATTTAAAACAAGGAATGATGATCCCATACAGTATTGATATTTTGAATTCGCTTTCCAAACCCATACAATTACATACTAATGTTATATAACTAACATATTATAAAAATGTAGCCATAAACAATTCTACAATGCCAATTTTAACAAAAAATTTATCGTTCATCGAAATTTTTAAATCAAAATTTAAATTTTAAATTTTAAAAAAGCAAAAAGTTAATGCCCCGGGTGAGGATCGAACTCACGACCTTAAGATTATGAGACTTACGCGCTGCCTACTGCGCCACCGAGGCTACGGAATAATGTTGTCAAAGTTCTTAAATAAATTTAAGTCTACACTCAATATTGCTCTTGCTTAAGCTTTCATCAGCCTCCGAAAATTAGAAGAAAATAGGGGCTTTCATCGAATGTACTAAAAGTGGTAGAATTAAATATGGCAGTTAATTCAATTTGCGTTTACTCCGAATAACGGTTAGACAATTTAAGCAGAGCTTCTCAATCAGGTAAGTTATTCTCTGGTAGGCATTGATGAAATGGTTGCTGTCTATTATTAATTATATTAACATGTGGGTTATTGTTAACTCCAAACTGTTGGAAACTAAAAAAATTAGTGAGCTTTCACTTTGAGCTCATAGGCATTGTATTTATATCTACATAGTACTACCATGGAACATGAAAATCTGTTTATTAGCGCGCCTGTTCAGATGGCTCTTGTGTCGAGAAATTTGCCTTTGCTGGCAATTGTTTGAGAGCGGGGCAGAGAAATAAAAGAGGGAAAAGAAGAGATGAGGTAGTTTCATTTCTGTTCTTATAGCAATACTGAATAAAAGCGAGAAAACCAAATGTGGTATATTTTTTTGACATCACATTTGTAGTTTACTATTTTATATGAGGATAAGGCAAAGAGGAATATAAATACAATGAATTTATGAATGGATTTTATTTTTCGTTTTGCCTTAATGTAGCAAAGTAAGTAATATTGTTACTTCCATCGCTTATTGATTCTTCATACGTGAATACGTACCTACAATGATACGTACGTATTATAAGTTAGGTACTGAATTGTTGGGGTAGTTTGGATCTGTACCTACATGTTTGGATTTTAGTTTTTTATGATTTGAATTTGGTGAAAAGAAGAAATTATTCTAACAAATTTTAAGTACCTACATAGGTATTATTTTATTTAGCCTTTTAGAGTTGATTTCTTCTGATATATGGTAGGTACTTTACCAAAAGCGGCTCAGTCGCGCTTAAAACAATCGTATGTAGGTAAATTAACATTTATAATGTATAAGACAAATGTACTTACATACACACCTAACTATTCTTACTTACGATTATAGGTAGGTACTAGGCAAGTTATGCATTCGTAAAAAAATAAGAAAAAAATTCTAACAATCAAACATGACATTACGATCATAGAGAAGCCTATAAAAGTGATCGACAAAAAATGTCTGTCTGTCCGTCTGTATGTATAACGAGCTGCAGCCTAAACGGCTTGAGCGATTACCTTAAAATTTGGTACGTGGGTATTTGTTTGGCATTCCTCAGAGGGGAAATTGAAATTTTATTTTTAGACCTAAAAATAAAGGTACCTGCCATACAACCGTTAAGGAAAAGCTTATTTTTCTCGGCTCCAACGATTTTTTGCGTTTTTCGGTAACGGTATACATTGGATTTATCTCAAATTTTATATCTGAGAAGATCTAGGTAGCTAAACTAATTCTGCATATCAAAATTTTAATAAGTTTTTTTTCTAATTAAAATTAATTTTTGAATGAATTTTATTTTTTATTTAAATAGGCTGCATGTGAGTGATGTATGTCCTAGAAACTAGGTCACGTATCATGTTATAGCTATTATCTACTATAAGTGCTTTCCTGTTATGTTAAATTATTTTATGTTTTTTTAACATATTTAAGGTTGTTAAGTATAGGTAGGCATTAAAACTTTAAAATAAGAAAAACCTAAAAAAAACATATTACTAAAATGCAGTACCTATATTTAAAAAAACAGGAATGAATTAGGAAGTCTTAATAAACGTTTAGGACTTATTCCATATGGTGTGTGCAATAATACAACAGAATTTCTGATATTTCATATTTAAAAACTTAGTCTTTCGCTAAACCATCGAAGACGGTGGTTTACCGAAGGAATAAGAATTGACATTAAGATAAAAATATACATGGACAGATTAAAATCAGGACTGGATCGTACGAACTTGCTCTTGTAGCTAACAACTTTAATGTTGCTAAACATTGACGCTGTTCGTAGGTAGGTATAGCATATGCAGGTTCAAATAGAATAATAAATTGTTGAATGGTACCTACCTACAAATGTATATTTAAATGGATTTATTTTTAATTATTAGGAAGGTAAAGCTATATTTTATGTACATACATACATAGAAGGAACATATGTATGTAAATATGTACATATAATAGTGAAAGTGAAATATATATGTAGGTGGGTATGTATCAGTGGCGAGGCGTGAATAATTTCAAAAAGTAGTTCGAAGAAAATTAGTCACCAAAAATTAAATTTCGAAAGTTTACTTGAAATTATTTCGTTCAATGCATAAGTTAGTATGAAACCATAAGGTTCAGCAATTTAAACCAAATTTGTTATACCTTAAGTTATTTAAGTTAAATGTAACAATGAGCTTAATGCATAATAAAAGTTAATTTTTTAAAGCTGTAAAATCAAAAAGCCCAGGGCGAAAATTTATTAAAGCAGATATTTTTTAATTTTGATTGGAAACTTCGAAATTATCATATTATAATTTACTAAGTAAATCTAAAAAAATAAATTCGTGAAAGTTTTATATCTTGTATTTATTTGGGATATAATATTGTCTTTTATTTCTAACGTGTTTTGAAATCGCTTATGCTTTCCAAAATGGATTTAAATTTATTAAAAGAGTCAGAGCTATGCCAAGACTCAAAACATTCGATTTCTCTTTTTGCAAATTCAACATCCGTTTGCTAATTTTGAACCAATTGTAAAGAAAGACAGTCTTAGGAAACATTTCAGAAAGACTATTAATAAAAAAACAAAAATCTAGTGTCTCTAATATAATTAACAAGCTCTCGGCAATAGAAAGCGAGTCAGTGTCCCATTCACTAGGGTTGTCTAATATTCTAATAAAAGTTAGAATTGTATCTAATCTACAGTTTAAAATGGCGTTAATTATTCGCGAATGATAATACCAGCGAGTTTCCGATAACCCAGGCTTTTGTGGGTTGGCTATTTGCTTTAAAAGTTTTGAACATTTAGTTGATTTGTTAAAGAAAATGGACAATAGTATTAACACTGCCAAGAAAAACTTTTAATTCCGATATATTTGTAAGTGATCGGAATTAAACTAAATTTAAAACGTGAGTTAGCCATTGGACAAGCATAAATTACTTTCTTTTTAACACCACCCACTTCCCCAGACATAGCTGCCATAAGATTCGCCAATTAGTTTGTCCTTGCAGGAGAATATATCAAGTACAATATTAAAAAATATGCTTTGTCAGCTCATCTGTGTGGCGAGACTCACTAACGCCAAGAAAAACCAAGAAACCTTTCTTCAATTCCGAACTCCAGAAGGTACCGTAGAACAGCACTCCAAGCACTTGGAGAGTTGGAAAAAAGAGGTTAAGTAAACAAAACATTTTATTTAAATTACAACTCCCTGTCAATCAAGTATATATATATACATAAGTATACTTTTGTTATAATGAAACGTTAAAATTGGAAACGATAAACCATCTTTTCCTGTTTAATCTATTTTCATGGAAGGTTGAATGTTTTTAAAAATTTTAAATTAATCAAATGAACCGTTTTCCAGAAAATCGGAAGCCAAAAAAAATGTTTTATAAATAAAATAAAAATAACCATTTTTTTTTTCAAAGAAAAAAGATTACCAAGAAGTACCTTTTCCCTTTATTAATGAACTGATTAAAAAAACGGTGGATTATTTTCGAAAAAAATTCACTTATGTTGTTATGAGCAGACTCCATAAATATTAGAACATAATTTAAAATAAAAACAAGACAAGTAAATAAATATTAAATTAGAATTTATTCGCAAAAAAAAAAACAAAATAAAACAAAAATCTTTATTTTTAATTGCGATACATTTTGTGTATATATTTAGGCACAATTGGGTAATGTAATAAAAAAATGTATATATTAAGATTTTCACCAAACTCAACATTCCAATGATAGAAGCTGAAGCTATTTTCTTCAAACTTGGTAGACACATACTTACATAGTTTTGTTTTGTTCATCATTATGAAAATCCAATCGATTGTTAGGAGAAAAGCGAACGTTTTTTAATTGAAGGATTTTGACACATGGACTGAATATTTTACTATTTAACTATTCTCTTAGTTATTGGTCGAAAATCCAACTCGATTTATTTTTTTAATAAATGTGTGAAAATTAGTAATAGAAATACGTTAGCTTTCAGTGGAATTCTCCGTTGGTTATTCATAATGACGACAATATTAACTTACGCAGGCAAACTCTTTAGTGCATACAAAAAAGAACCATAGAATCATTTTTTACGATTTTCGAAATCTTCGATTATTTTATTTTCTACTTTGTTTATCGATATGAAACAATTTTTTTTTTTGCATTTTTGAAAAAAGTTAAAAATATTCATAGGCAATCTTCCGAATAGTTTTTAAAGTCAAATCCAATCCTGGTTGCAATAGGTGCACGTGAAATATAATTGTCCTACTGGAAAAAGAGATAAATGGTTTTCTATTAAATATCTGTTATTAATATATAATGGAAACATTTTTTAATTTTAAATGTTTGTAAATGAATAAAATATTTGTATATGTAGGTATTCCTTTCAGATTTATTTACATTATATTTCCATTCAATTTCAAGGCTTGATATATAATGTAATATGTGCAATTCAAATTTCAAATATGTAAGTATGTAGGTATAGCACCATTTTTCATATTTTATACTTTATCATTTTTGAATGAACCGATCAAAATAATTTTTTAAAAATGAAAATGCTTCCGAAAATGTTTAATAATTTTGCATATTCAAATTGCATATTCAATTGATAACTAGAATACCTACTTTCTAACAGCTTCAATTGTTACCTACATTAAAGTTGTTAGCAACAATATCCAGTTTGTTTTATTATTAGAATGCATTTTTACTCACTGCAGGTAGGTACCTACATACCTAGGTATTTTGATCTGAAAAAAATATTTGTATGTACCTACCTACCTATAGGTAGGTAACTACTATATAGGTATAAAGATATTTCACAATTTGTTCACCCAACATCACGAATTAACTTCAACTTCACAAACAAAAACACTTTATCACACAGAAATAAAAAAATACCGAATTGCATTTTTTTTTTACACACAACCGACGGAAAAATATATTTCACACACGTACCTACAATCGCCAAAGAAAAATTACACAAAATCTTGGTTAAAAAAACCAAAACAAAGCGAAATATACATACCTATGTATATCCTAAACAAAAGTAGGTCGAACGGGATACTTACTAATTGAAATTGGGATATTCTTCCTACATAGGTATTTTCTCCAGTTTATGATAAATGTGAAAGAAAAATGCAAAAAATATATTTTCTTTTATCCTGCTTTAGCCTTTTGCATTCTTCTCCCTCATTATCTATTTGTCTTACCTTATTTTTTATTTGTCAATCCTTCAAATTCTCGCTCTCTGAGAGTCTGCCCAATCAGCAGAGTTGTAAATCTGAGCGGTGTCACCAGAGGGCGCCTCGGACGTTCCGCTTCATGATAGTACTATGTTATATAAATACAATGTCATAGGTAATTTGAGTTACTTTTAGAAACTGCTTGGACCTTTTTTTTATATTATGTAGGTATACCCATTGTATATATATTCTATAGTACTATCATGAAGCGGAACGTCCGAGGCGCCCTCTGGTGACACCGCTAGGAACTAGAACTTGCAAATTATGCAGACTCTCAGAGAGTTCAGAGAGCGAGAATTTGAAGGATTGACAAATAAAAAATAAGGTAAGACAAATAGATAATGAGGGAGAAGAATGCAAAAAGCTAAAGCAGGATAAAAGAAAATATATTTTTTGCATTTTTCTTTCACATTTATCATAAACTGGAGAAAATACCTATGTAGGAAGAATATCCCAATTTCAATTTGTAAGTATCCCGTTCGACCTACTTTTGTTTAGGATATACATAGGTATGTATATTTCGCTTTGTTTTGGTTTTTTTAACCAAGATTTTGTGTAATTTTTCTTTGGCGATTGTAGGTACGTGTGTGAAATATATTTTCCGTCGGTTGCGTGTAAAAAAAAAATGCAATTCGGTATTTTTTTATTTCTGTGTGATAGTGTTTTTGTTTGAGAAGTTGAAGTTAATTCGTGATGTTGGGTGAAAAAATTGTGAAATATCTTTATACCTATATAGTAGTTACCTACCTATAGGTAGGTAGGTACATAAAAATATTTTGTTCAGATCAAAATACCAAGGTATGTAGGTACCTGCAGTGAGTAAAAATGCATTCTTATAATAATAAAATGCGCCACTACTGGGTCGTACAAACTGGATATTGTTGCTTACAACTTTAATGTAGGTAAGAATTGAAGCTGTTAGAAAGTAGGTATTCTAGTTATCAATTGAATATGCAATTTGAATATGCAAAATTATTAAACATTTTTAGAAGCATTTCTATATTTAAAAAAATATTGGAAAAAAATATGAAAAATGGTTCTATACCTACATACTTACATATTTGAAATTTGAATTGCACATATTACATTATATATCAAACCTTGAAATTGAATTGAAATATAATGTAAGTAAATCCGAAAGGAATACCTACATATAAAAATATTTTATGCATTTACAAACATTTAAAATTAAAATTAAAAAATGTTTCCATTATATATTAATAACATATATTTAATAGAAAACCATTTATCTCTTTTTAAAGTAGGACAATTATATTTCACGTGCACCTATTGCAACCAGGATTGGATTTGACTTTAAAAACTATTCGGAAGATTGCCTATGAATATTTTTAACTTATTTCAAAAATGCAAAAAAAAAATTGTTTCATATCGATAAACAAAGTAGAAAATAAAATAATCGAGCATTTCGAAAATCGTAAAAAATGATTCTATGGTTCTTTTTTGTATGCACTAAAGCTAAGAGTTTCCCTGCGTAAGTTAATATTGTCGTCATTATGAATAACCAACGGCGAATTTCACTGAAAACTAACGTATTTCTATTACTAATTTTCACACATTTATTAAAAAAATCGAGTTGGATTTTCGACCAATAACTAAGAGAATAGTTAAATAGTAAAATATTCAGTCCATGTGTCAAAATCCTTCAATTAAAAAACGTTCGCTTTTCTACTAACAATCGATTGGATTTTCATAATGATGAACAAAACAAAACTATGTAAGTGTGTGTCTACCAAGTTTGAAGAAAATCGCTTCAGCTTCTATCATTGGAATGATGAGTTTGGTGAAAATCTTAATATATACATTTTTGTATTACATTACCCAATTGTGCCTAAATATATACACAAAATGTATCGCAATTAAAAATTAAGATTTTTGTTTTATTTTGTTTGTTTTTTTTTTGCGAATAAATTCTAATTTAATATTTATTTACTTGTCTTGTTTTTATTTTAAATTATGTTCTAATATTTATGGAGTCTGCTCATAACAACATAAGTCAATTTTTTTCGAAAATAATCCACCGTTTTTTTAATCAGTTCATTAATAAAGGGAAAAGGTACTTTTTGGTAATCTTTTTTCTTTGAAAAAAAAAATGGTTATTTTTGGTACCTCTAATAAAAACATTTTTTTTGGCTTTCGATTTTCTGGAAAACGGTTCATTTGATTAATTTCAAATTTTTAAAAACATTCAACCTTCCATGGAAATAGATTAAGCACGAAAAGATGGTTTATCGTTTCCTATTTTAACGTTTCATTGTAACAAAGGTATACTTATATATATATATACTTGATTGACAGGGAGTTGTAATTTAAATAAAATGTTTTGTTTCCTTAACCTCTTTTTTCCAACTCTCCAAGTGCTTAGAGTGCTGTTCTACGGTACCTTTTGGAGGCCGGAATTGAAGAAAGGTTTCTTGGTTTTTTTTGACGTTAGTGAGTCTCGCCACATATTTTTAAATATATGTACTTGATATATTCTCCTGCAAGGACAAACTAATTGGCGAATCTTACGGCAGCTATGTCTGGGGAAGTGGGTGGTGTTAAAAAGAAAGTCCTTGATGCTTGTCCAATGGCTAACTCACGTTTTAAATTTAGTTTAATCCCGACCACTTAAAAATATATCGGAATTAAAAGTTTTTCTTGGCAGTGTTAATACTATTGTCCATTTTTTTTAACAAATCAACTAAATGTTCAAGACTTTTAAAGCAAATAGCCAACCCACGAAAGCCTGGATTACCGGAAACTCGCTGGTATTATCATTCGCGAATAATTAACGCCATTTTAAACTGTAGATTAGATACAATTCTAACTTTTATTAGAATATTAGACAACCCTAGTGAATGGGACACTGACTCGCTTTCTATTGCCGAGAGCTTGTTAATTATATTAGAGACACTAGATTTTTGTTTTTTTATTAATAGTCTTTCTGAAATTTTTGCTAAGACTGTCTTTCTTTACAATTGGTTCAAAATTAGCAAACGGATGTTGAATTTGCAAAAAGAGAAATCGAAAGTTTTGAGTCTTGGCATAGCTCTGACTCTTTTAATAAATTTAAATCCATTTTGGAAAGCATAAGCGATTTCAAAACACGTTAGAAATAAAAGACAATATTATATCCCAAATAAATACAAGTTATAAAACTTTCACGAATTTATTTTTTTTAGATTTACTTAGTAAATTATAATATGATAATTTCGAAGTTTCCAATCAAAATTAAAAAAATATCTGCTTTAATAAATTCTCGCCCTGGGCTTTTTGATTTTACAGCTTTAAAAAATTAACTTAAAGCTTTGTATAAAATTTCTTCTCTTCGACAACTTGACGTTTTAGCATTTTATAACCTTTTAGAAAATGAAATATTGCGTGATACATTCCCTCAAATTTTTAACTTAACAATAAATTTATTTAAGATATTGTATTTGCATCCGCCAAAAAGTTTTCTTGCGAAACCGCTTTTATTATGCATTAAGCTCATTGTTACATTTAACTTAAATGACTTAAGGTATAACAAATTTGGTTTAAATTGCTGAACCTTATGGTTTCATACTAACGAAATAATTTCAAGTAAACTTCCGAAATTTAATTTTTGGTGACTAATTTTCTTCGACCTACTTTTTGAAATTATTCACGCCTCGTCACTGATACATACCCACCTACATACATATTTCACTTTCACTATTATATGTACATATTTACATACATATGTTCCTTCTGTGTATGTATGTACATAAAATATAACTTTACCTTCCTAATAATTAAAAATAAATCCATTTAAATATACATTTGTAGGTAGGTACCATTCAACAATTTATTATTCTATTTGAACCTGCATATGCTATACCTACCTACGAACAGCGTCAATGTTTAGCAACATTAAAGTTGTTAGCTACAAGAGCAAGTTCGTACGATCCAGTCCTGATTTTAATCTGTCCATGTACATTTTTATCTTAATGTCAATTCTTATTCCTTCGGTAAACCACCGTCTTCGATGGTTTAGCAAAAGACTAAGTTTTTAAATGTGAAATATCAGAAATTCTCTTGTATTATTGCACACACCATATGGAATAAGTCCTAAGCGTTTATTAAGACTTCCTTATTCATTCCTGTTTTTTTAATATGGGTACTGCATTTTAATAACATGTTTTTTTTTAAGTTTTTCTTATTTTAAAGTTGTAATACCTACCTATACTTAACAACCTTAAATATGTTAAAAAAACATAAAATAATTTAACAAAACAGGAAAGCACTTATAGTAGATAATAGCTATAACATGATACGTGACCTAGTTTCTAGGACATACATCACCCATATGCAGCCTATTTAAATAAAAAAATAAAATTCATTCAAAAATTAATTTTAATTAGAAAAAAAACTTATTCAAATTTTGATATGCAGAATTAGTTTAGCTACCTAGATCTTCTCAGATATAAAATTTGAGATAAGTCCAATGTATACCGTTACCGAAAAACGCAAAAAATCTTTGGAGCCGTTTTCGAGAAAAATAAGCTTTTCCTTAATGGTTGTATGGCAGGTACCTTTATTTTTAGGTCTGAAAATAAAATTTCAATTTCCCCTCTGAGAAATGCCAAACAAATACCCACGTACCAAATTTGAAGGTAATCGCTCAAGCCGTTTAAGCTGCAGCTCGTTATACATACAGACAGACATTTTTTGTCGAGGCTTCTCTATGATCGTAATGTCATGTTTGATTGTTAGAATTTTTTTCTTGTTTTTTACGAATGCATAACTTGCCTAGTACCTACCTATAATCGTAAGTAAGAATAGTTAGGTGTGTATGTAAGTACATTTGTCTTATACATAATAAATGTTAATTTACCTACCTACGATTGTTTTAAGCGCGACTGAGCCGCTTTTGGTAAAGTACCTACCATATATCAGAAGAAATCAACTCTAAAAGGCTAAATAAAATAATACCTAGGTACTTAAAATTTGTTAGAATAATTTCTTCTTTTCACCAAATCCAAATCATAAAAAACTAAAATCCAAACATGTAGGTACACATCCAAACTACCCCAACAATTCAGTACCTAACTTATAATACGTATGTATCATTGTAGGTACGTATTCACGTATGAAGAATCAATAAGCGATGGAAGTAACAAAATTACTTACTTTGCTACATTAAGGCAAAACGAAAAATAAAATCCATTCATAAATTCATTGTATTTATATTCCTCTTTGCCTTATCCTCATATAAAATAGTAAACTACAAATATGATGTCAAAAAAATATACCACATTTGGTTTTCTCGCTTTTATTCAGTATTGCTATAAGAACAGAAATGAAACTACCTCATCTCTTCTTTTCCCTCTTTTATTTCTCTACCCCGCTCTCAAACAATTGCCGGCAAAGGCAAATTTTTCGACACAAGCGCCATCTGAACAGGCGCGCTAATAAACAGATTTTCATGTTCCATAGTAGTACTATGTAGATATAAATACAATGGGTATACCCAACTATTGGGGTTATCGCTTGGTAAATTTATATTTTGATCTATAAATTGTTTTTTTTTCGTAACGAATCGAATACGATTTTAGATTGATTTTTAAATGCTATAGTATTTGTGTATATTTGTGTCTGTGAACCAGCTAGCGGTATCAGCTGTTTTGTCAGACTGATGGCTGTCAATTATGATGCATGTTAGTAAAAAAGGGGTAGATCTGCCGAAAAATCCAGATCTGCAAAATTGATTTAAAATCAATAAATAAATCAGTTTGTTTGGCCAATCGGATGCAAAATCAGTTTTTTGGCAGATCTAAATCAAAAATTAAATAATTTTTGTTATCAAGCGAAAACCCCATATATTAAAGCCATGCACCTATGTAATTTATAATAGCTGCGTGATATTCGGGCCTGGGTTATTTTTTAGCACGTATTACAAAAAAACACGAGATCCAGGTTTCTATCGGGGTTTGTATCTTGGTGTGTAAATATTAGTATAAAATTCGGAGAACAGATGGTACATTTAAGTACATAGCCCAGATCGTTTTATTTTCAAGGGGTGAACCATATGGGTTATTGGCATGAATCAAAGAAAACAAGATTACGACACTTCTTTGTTTTTTTTCATATTTTATTGACGTCATATGTGAAACAAAACCTGCGAATTGTTGTTGTTTGTGGATTAACGGACTTTGTTTCACATATGACTTCAATAAAATAAGAAAAACAAAGAAATGTCGTAATCTTGTTTTATTTGATTCATGGGTTATTGGAGATAATAAAACACGGCTAATGGTAATTAAGATTAAAACGTAATCCCTTTAAACTCCCAGATGCACGATTCGTATAACTGCTTCGATTGGACAAGCAAAACGCCCTTCTTCTTAAAAATAAACAACCCCAAACACGTCAATAATAATAAAAAATAATAATTAACTTTTACTTAGTTATTTTTTATTACTAAAAATACAACTAAATCACATTTTATTGATTTGTATGTAACTACTTAAAAAAGAAGCAAAAAACAAATAAATCATTATAGATACTAACAATTTACATTATAAGAAAGGAAACAAAAAATATTTCATTACTTGTACATTCATCAATAAAGTTTTCTTAAAAATGATAAGAAACCAACTAAAACCAAAAAAAATTAAAATTAAATCACATTGAATTCACTAAAAACTATTAAAAAATAAATAAAATTTCATAAATATTTACATAACTAAATTAAAATAATATAAATCACAAGTTTAGCACCAGTACGGTCGAGATAACGATTTATTTAACGTTGTCTCTCGAAAACCTCCAACAAATTTTCCAAAGCGCTTGCAGTTGCCAACTGGTGATCTGTAAGTTTGTCGATGCTCGTTATAATTTTTTTCCAAATTGTCGTTTATATTTTCGCCAATAGCGAGTCTTGTTGCTGGGTTTCTTTCTAACAAGACCACAACTTCATCATCTGTAATTAATTTTGTTCCTATATTAAACTATACATAGTTGAGTCATAACAATAAGGATAGAGGTTACCTGTATGTCGAAAAGACGTCGTTTCTTTCCTTGCCCGCTTTATCTTTGGAGACAAAGAATTTTCCTTTTCATCAACTTCGAAGTTTTCTGGCTCCAAGTTAGAGCAACTAGCAAATGGCACATTTTTGTGGCCCTTCCCCAGCATGCCATTGCCATTTCCTCCAATTCTTCTAGGCCATTTTTTGTAATAGTGGAAGCGCCGCTAGTCTTTTATTGGATGCCTTTTCTTGGCGGATCTTGTGCGTCACTGAGTACCGCCAATTATCAAAAACCCAAACAAAATTTGTCAGAAATAAAAATCAAAATTTTAAAAATAGCTCTAACCGTCTTCCAGTCTTCCACGGAATGCGTTGGGCCTGTCGTGGAATTAAGAAGCGTAAGGCGTCAGTTATAGCTTTCATTGGAACTCATCATTGAAAACTTTGACTATCAATTCTGGGGCACTTAAACAAATAAAACTGATGTCGTTTTGTGAACCATTAATTTGAATTCATTCATTAGTGTCGAAAAATAGAGGCGATGTAGAATAATTTACAATAATTTGGGAATTTTCGTTTAAACAAATAGTGGAATATATAATATGCATTTGTAAATAAAAGTGTTTACTTAAAAAAATATAACTTGTAAGTTAAACTAATTTGTTATAATTTTAAATTTTAAGAACAAAAATGTAATAATAAAGTAATCTAAAGAGAGGATTTTTTCTAATTTTGAAATTTCTTTTCATCATCTTTTAACATTTTACTAAAAATTAAAATCACTAAAAGTCTATTTTATATTTTTAGCATCATACTATATCCATTTGAATCTTTGACATTTACAAACAACTCCAAAAAGTTCGCTTTTTTCTATTTTAGACGTATTCAGGTGTAATTTATCAAGTAAAAAGTTTTAGTCTTGTGCTAGTTACAGTTACTACTGAGATTAAATTTAGGAATATTTTAGTAAAGTGCTTTAATATTAGCAAACTGTTAAGTAGTATCATGCCAAAACATTAAAATCACGCTAAAATTTTTCGTCAACAGCTTTATCTATTTGACATATTTTTTTCGATTTTTCAAACGTTAAAATTAAATTTCTAAAAACGTACATTATAAATAGATGAATATGTATATTCATAATTATTGTATTATTATGTTCTGGATGTCGCTACCGGTATTTTGGGCTTGTGCACGAGTAAGAAATTATTTTGCTTAATTTTTTTTGTTTAATGTCCTTTTCGATTGGTAATCCGGAAGAACTCTCCGATCCGGGATTCCAATCGAACAAGTAAACACTAGATTCTAGATTCTGAAAATTTATGTGAGGGTATGTGTAAGACGGGAAATGTCAAACGCACATTTGTGATTATTTTATTTTATAAACATGGCTAACGCAAATGTAGAAGATTTCGAAGTTATTCCTGATGAAATTACATTTATTGAAGAAAAAATTTGTCTTCGGAACAGATATCCATAATTTTAATTCCCTAAAGATTGAAATTGAAACTACAAAATTTCAGACAAACCAAAACAAAACAATGACATGGATAAATTAATTTGAATTTTACATTTAGTTGGTGTGAGTGTGTGCGTGCTGCTGGTTTTGATTCTGACTTCAAATCCAGAAGGAAATTTCTCTTCTATCCAGGAGAAGAACTGTCATTTGATACCAATCGTACAGTTTCAGAAGCATTCGGAAGACTTCGGAAGCCTTCCGGACGACCAATCGAAAATGCCATAAGAAATGTACTTTTTGATATAAAATATTGTGTACAAATAAAAATTACACCAAAGATAAGGGGAGGTGAAACTCTATAAGAGAAAATTATATAACAAATGAATTTTATATAAAAGCAATATTTATTATGTTATTGAATATTCTTCTAATTACTCATCGATATAGAAACAACATCCGCACGCTCTCAACGCTCAAGTAATAATAATCTTTCCAATACATTTCATTTTTGTTCTTCCCTTTTGGGGGAGTGTTGCCGTGGTTCTACAATTATAACAACACATTCATATCACGATTCAAGGACCACCACAATGCATTAGTTGGACGAATATTCATAAAATACGAATCAGTCGCCACCTGATAAAGGCTGGATAAAGTCAATGGCCAATAAAGAGCTTATTTTTGATGTACTTACTTAACTATGGGCCCTATCGGGAATCTCCCAGGGAATTTCGTTTCCCACGGAATATTTTATTCGCTGGAAATTTTTCCTGCGAACGTGAATCTCCAACGGAATAAATTTCCCTCGAACAAAAAATCGTATGAAAAGGCAGAAAAATTCCCTGTGAAATCTTACGAGTATTACCGGTACTAATAAATTCCAAGGGAAACATTTGAATATCATACACGTTCTCAAGTTTCGAATTGGAGAAAAATTTCCAGGCAATTTTTTATTCGCGATAACCCCTATATGTATACATACTCGTACATACTGATGTAGTCATTGGTTTGTAAAATAATTCATGTAAAATAATGGAATTTGAACTTTTTAAATGCACACATTTATGACATTTATTCATAAAAAAAAAACATTAATCACATGTATGAATTTATTTTATTTTTAGTAAAAAATCTTTCAATTGAATAATAATAATAATCAGCAAATCCATTTAACAGCTACGCTAAATAGCATTTTCATAAATAATATTTAATGAAACTTTTCAATTAGAACATGATTCAAGAACAACGTAAGTAGTGTATAGGTTCTGGTATTTTATATTCGTTAGGCTTACGAACTAATCGTATTATACTCGTCCACAAATCCAGGGGTGGAATCATATAATGCGATAGTTGATATTCAATATGTTATTTCGTTTTGACGATAGCTGTCTCTATAATATGCTAAATATAATGAACAATCTTCAAAATCACAGTCAAATGAGTAATCGCTTTGGTCTTACGCAATTCGAGTACAGATTTTCAATTCATATAGCCTAGTTGAACTGCATTATATTCCTTTCATAAACGCTAACAAATGTCAAGCCTATTACATTTTTGTCTGCAGAAGATCACAAAAGAAGATTTTTTTAAGAAAAGCAAACATTGCAAATATTCTATAGTATTAATGTTTTTTTTTTGAAGGGAGGACGATTCTGAAATGCCTTCTGATCCTAAAAAGAATCCAAATGGAAGAAAAAGGATAATGGGACTGCTTAATGCAAGCAGTTAAAACATAAAACAAAAAAATTAAAATTAAAAAAATTTAGGATCAGTAGATTTATAAATTAAAGAAAGAAGAGAAAAATAATAATAAAAAAAAAAGTTTAAAAAATTAAAAGGAATAGCATGCTAATGCATTTGTTAATTTTAATATTTAGCAGTTTCAGTTTCTCTAGAAAATTTGTTTTTTTTATATTAAATACATCAGAATTTGCATTTACTTCCCTCAACATCCTTGTGACTGGTTCATTTCTACCATAGTCAGTTCTGTGAGGAGCTTGATGGAATTGGGGTACTGATCTTATGTGGTTATCGTTTGGTAACACAAATCAATTTATTTTTGATTTAGATCTGTCAAAAAACAGATTTTGACAATTTTTGCCTTCGATTGGTCAAATAAATTGATTTATTTTTTTAATTTTAAATCAATTTTGAAGATCTGGATTTTTCGGCAGATCTACCCCACTTTTACTAATACCACTAATCATTACAATTGACAGCCATCAGTTTGACAAGACAGCTGATGCCGACAGCTGGTTCACAGACACAAATATACACCAATACTATAGCAAATAAAAATCAATCTGGAAACGTATTCGAATCGTTACGAAAAAAATCAATTTTTAGATCAAAATATGAATTTACCAAACGAAAACCCCATAATTGGGGTACTGATCTTAGAGTGTGTGAATTGATCTTAATACTCATTAACGCAAGTAAGGTAGAAGAATCAGTAACGCCAGATAAAATTTGGTGTACTAAAATAATATCAGCCACCTCACCGCGCTTTTTGACAGATTGTAAGTTAATGAGCCTTACACGATCTTGATATGGGGGCAGGTTATAACTGTCAACCCAAGGAAGGCCCCTCAGAACAAAACGAAGGAATCTACGCTGGATTGCTTCGATTCTTTTAATATGAACATGGCGATACGGGAACCATACTTTGATAGCATACTCAAGTAAAGGTCGGACAAAGGTTATGTACAGATATTTCGTAACAAAGGGGTCTGAAAACTCCTTAGACCAACGCTTAACGAAACTAAGAGCAGAGTTAGACCTAGAAATAATGTGTTCATAATGAGATCTGAAATTGAGCTCACTATCACAGATAACGCCCAAATCCCGAACGGATGTTACTCTTGAAACAAGGTCATTATTTATGTAGTAGTCTCGTGGTGTCGGACGAAAACGTTTGTGAGAATATGTGATTGCTTGGCATTTATCGACATTAAGTTCAAGATTGTTCTTTAGACACAACACAAAGAAATTATCCAAGTCATTTTGCAAACGCAAAGCACCATAAGGTAAAGAAATTACTCTGAAAATTTCCATGTCGTCTGCGTATGTGGAGAGTTCAGAATCATTCATTACTATTTCTACGTCATTTATTGTCAGGATAAATATAATAGGACCCAGATGGCTACCTTGTGGGACGCCAGACTTAGCAATGAAAGGATCCGATATAGAAGACCTGAACAAGACTCGATATTTACGATCAGAAAGGTAGGAATCCATCCATTGAACAAATCCAGGAGGAAATCCAAGAGCTATAAGCTTGAAAATGGTAATTTTGTGTGAAATTTTGCCAAATGCTTTGCTAAAGTCCGTTGCATTCTCATCAACTTCGTCTTTCTTCTCTAAAGAATTTAAGGCATATGAAACAAATTCAGTTAAGTTATTGGCCGTAGATTTACCCTTAAGGAACCCATATTGTTTGGTGGAAAATAATAGTTAACAATTAAAGTATATTGTGTCGAAGACAATACTCTCGAAAAGTTTGGGAATGCATGACTGTTTGGCGATTGGTCTATAATTAGAAAAAATTGCTTTACAGCCTTTTTTATGGATAGGAATGATAAAAGAATCCTTCCATATTGATGGAAAAATCCCTAAACCAATTGATTTTTGGAAAAGAGTGGCAAGAGGTTGTGTTAAATTGGTTGCACATTTCTTTAAAACAATTGCTGGCAAACTGTCTGGGCCCGATGAGAAATCGTCTTTTAGTTTGTTAATCTTGTGGACCACATCATCAACGTTAATGTTGATAGATACCAATGACGTTTGGTTACAAGTATTCAAATAAGAAAAGTAGTTTATATCTGGTTCGAAATTATCGTCGGAAAAAGCAACACTGATAAAAATTGCAAATAAATTAGTTATAATTTTAGAATCATTAGAAGAATGATCCAACTAGGTAAGGGTAGCTAGATAGCCATCGGACTTCTTTTTTAAGTTTATAAATTGCCAAAAACGTTTAGGGTCAGCGATGATATCGAATTAGATTTTATTAATGTATGTATCATATAGTAGTTTGCAAAGAATGAAAAATTCGTGGTATGCATCCAGATAGAGAGAATAATCGGTTTCTGTTCTGGATCTCAAATATGTTTGCCACAGACCGTTTCGGAAGTTTCGGAGTGTACGCGTCTCTTGAAAGTACCATGGGGGGACGATGACATATTTTTTCGGGGTGCATAAGGTCCCGACAGGAAAAGACATTCAAAAATTACTTAATAAAAGTTAGTGGTTAAAGTATTGATATTATTGTTTTCATTGTAATTAAACATTAAGTCAAAATTTATTTTGCTGAGAAGTTCAATCAGTTTGATAAAGTCAGCTTTACGAAAATTAAAATGGTATACGTTTTCAGACTCTACATCAGGATGGTCACGATCGAAACCAAAAGTTAAATATAACGGTGGGTGATGGAGATAATTAAGCTACTTTTCTGAACGATGCAGTTTTTAGGTTCATTTCAAAAAATTAAATCAAGTTGTCTATTTAGATTGTGTTTGATATCGTTAATCTGGTGAAGGCCAGAATCAGAAAAATTATCAGTAAATAACACATCTTTATCGGTTGTTGCGTGGCGCGATAGTTGTGTGCTCGCCTGTCAACCTCGTGGTTGCAGGTTCGATTCCTGCCGCTGTCTATGTCTTCTTATATTCCATTAAAAACCAATTCTAAAAATTGTCATAAAATAAGTTTCTGGTTTACTCATTACATGCTGTTTAGGCATAACACTAACAACATGTGATTAAGTAAACTAGCATACCCATAAATATGACTAGGATATAAATAAAATAATGCGAATTATAAGGGACATAAATAATTAAGACACGGAAATTCTCTCCGCATTAGTTCAGCCGCCATCCCTGGAGATAAATCTGAGACAACAACCAGCTCTAGTCTCAGAACATCGCGCCTCACATCTTTCCTATCCTTCTTTCTTTTCTTCCACCCGATGCCACGCTGTGTTAAGAAAAACATATAAAGGGTATTTATAATCCCTTAAGCGTGTGCAGTTATAAAAAAAAAACAAGCATTACAACTAAAGAGAGTCATCTTCTGATCGAGACCAGACATTTTAAACAAAGTCAGGTTTAATTTCGATTAGATTTTATTATTATCAATTTGTTATATTTACAACTACAAAATGTATTACTATTTATTAAAAATAAAATATTTAAGATAATATGTATATGCATATAATTTAAAAATATATAAATAAAATCGATTAAAGCAGAACAAATGTGCTTTTATAACGATATCATAAATTATTTATTAATTATTAAGTATTTAAATAAATTTTAAAACCTACGATTGCCAGATGTCGTTATCTGACTTTAAGTTCAAACATAATAGTTAATTAGCAAAGTTATAAAATAACATATTTGTCAAATGAAATATTTAATTTTTTTGTTAGGTTCTTAAGTATACCAATATCTCATTTCGAAACTACCTTGATTATTATTGCCTAGATTAGGATATTTTTTATAATTTATGTATAATATAATGCCATACGAATTTATTGTTGCGGTGGAACCCCACCCCATGCTCGAAGCAAAGTCAAAGCTTTGTTAAAATAAGCACACCATTCTTCGCGTTCCTCTTTTGTATCAGCAGATAATAGCTGCCGCACAATTGTCATTTTTCCGTTTGGCACAACGAGTTGTGATTCGACATCGTCATCTCGCGCTGGTCGTTGGCATTCCAACATCATTGTATTTAATCGTGCACAAACATCTCTGGGTGCCGTTGAGACTTTTCCCGAACTGCAATTGTACAAATCAATCGAACCCAATGGCGTTTTCTTCTTCTCATCATCCGGATATTTCCAGTAGTTCAGAACAGGACCATTTAGATAGCACCACCTTCTATGCCAAGCACCGAAGCCAGAAATATCCTCGAACATAGTTAAAAATCCTTTGTGTTCCACCGAAACTGACAGTTCACAATTAGCTTTCATGTGTACAACGCCCTCTAATGGACTTACACCTAAAACCTAAATAAACAATTAATTTACATATCTTAATTAATTGTCTTCAAAATCAATAAACTTAAATTAATCATACCTGTGTGAGAGACCAGGTGGTCCTTTGGATTTCACGTAGGGAAAATATTGCATATCCGTACTGAACAAGAGCCGGCGTACGGACAACATGTGGTCCACCTGACGACTGCACAATCGGCATTACAAGGCGATTATCGTTGCCCTTCTTTTTGGGCGTCTTAACTCCACCCTTCTTATTTATGTTTATGTGATATTTAACTTCATGGGGTAGTACTTCCCGTTGGGCTGTCATTCCATAAATTTCAAGTGTCACCTATGAATAAACACAAAATATCAATCAATCTCCCTTAGAATAGCTACAAATATATGATTTTATTGTTACCCTGAAATCAGCATAAACATTATTCATTTGCAAGACGTCGGGAAATTTGACAGCAACCAGACCAGGTAGAGTAGGCACGGTCTTAGTTGCTAAAACATGTTCGTTGTATTTCAATAGACAAACTAAATGATGCCCAGAAATTGTGTCAGCAGAGAGCTTCCTTATGTAATCTTGTCTTAATGGAATGGTTATCTCTTTAACAGTTAGGCGACCTTTTTCTTTTGGTGCTCCAAGTGGACGAAGGCTATTTTCAACTCGCAATCTTTGGATTTCATCCAGAGATGCTTGTCGGCGATGCGCTGTTGAGTGAAAAGAAAAAGAAGAATTTATAGTCGCTAAGATATGTGCTTAAAGGGTTAATATAAGATAAGAGTAACTGTATGTACTGTATATATGTCGAGTATTCGATTATCTGATAAGATTAAAGTTAAAAAGCTTAGCAAATAATCTCAGTTAGTCAATATGGCATTCTGCTCAAGTGGTGAAGGTAATGATGTGATGAAATTTCCTGCTTCTACCTATAATACCTATAAGCATTACACTCCATAATATTATTGAATTTAAGTCTTCTTCTTTAAAGAAGATCAGGGTTTTTTATATGGAACTGAAAGGGAACATAGAAATGTCAAAGAGGTGATTTCAAAAACGTAATTCAACCCTTAACCCTATACCAACTATTACAATCCCTTAAACACCTACGTGCGGTCTTGGAGACCGCTAACAGATTTGTGTATTTAATTCGAGATTTTTTCAATTAATTAAACAAAAAAATGTGTAAAGTTTTTATTAATCTATTTAACTTTATTTTTTAACCTCAAAAAAACATAAACAAAAGTAAGATTTCATAAAATTTTTCAATTATTTAAAACGTTTTTTCACAAAAAATGACTATGACTTACTAAATGAGATATCTACCAACAGGAAGTGAAAATTTCATTTTCTTTGTATTAATTCTTAAAAGTTAACAAAACAAACAAAAAATGAAAAAAAAGTTCAAAATAAAATCTTCAACAAAATTGCAGGCCTCCAACATTCACATTTTTTCGCGGCAGTCACCATATCTTTTTACTTGCAATTATAGGTACTATAAGGCAAGTTATGCATTCGTCGAAAAAAAGAAAAGATGGTCTAAAAATTATGTGAGTCTGTCTGTATGTATGTATAGACACCTACAGCCCGACCGGGTGGGCCGAATTGCTTCAAACTTGGTATATAGAGTTCTTTAGGTATTGTACAGAGGAATTTTTTTTTTTTTTTAACTCAAAAAATAACGGTACATGCCATATAACCGTTACGTTAAAGACTTTTTCTCGAAAACGGCTTTAAGATTTTAATTAAAAAATTCAGTGCAGCTTTTTAGGTACGACCGATCATATGGTTGAAAAAAAAATTTAAAAAATGTCTAAAAACGGTACTTTCCATGGAACCCTTTTTTTATTTCGACTATCTCATAAATGGCTTAACCGATTCTTTTGAAATTTCACACATATGTTTTCATAGGTTTAGGTTGCCCAATTTATACTGCGTACCAAAATTTTTAATCAATACTTTTTTGTATTTTTAAAAGCAAAAATTTTTATTTTGAATATTGTATTTGCTGATTACCTATAAATTTGCGTTTTTGAATTTTTTTTTGAAAAATGTTTTCAAAAAGTTTTTAAAAAAATCTTTTTTCTCAAAAACCGCTCCACAGATTTTTAAAATTTTTTTCTCATAAATTCAAATTTATCCAAGAAATAAAATAGCGTACTTTTTTTGAGCTCAAATTAGTTTAAGTATTTATTTCAGAATTTTGACTTATTTCTTCTCTGATTATTTTATATTATTAAATATTTAAGATTCTCATATTTTGAAAAAAAAAATTAAAGAAATTTTGCATATATAAAGAATTATGTAAAAAACGACTTTAAAAATATATTTAGATTTTTAATAGAAATCTTTTGCATACGAAGTGATCGAACATAAGAGCAAGTTCGTGCGATCCAGTCGTGCATTTTATTTGTTGTTGTTCTCTAGTCCCGGCATCATCAAATCGTATTGTACTCATCAGAAATTTCTCGACCGGTGCCATCGGTGTTGTACCATGTTGTATAGTGATGTATAAAACAAAAATCCAATAAAAGCTTTTAGCTCTATAAGGTCTAAATTTTGGACACAAGTCTGCTTTTTATAGCTTGGTCTGATTGTGCTTTGTTTTTCATTAGTGTTTATTACTATTTTCTGTAGCATCTCATCAGTAAATAAAAGACTCCAAATATTCTGTGGCTTCGTAGAATTAGTAAGAATATAAGATTTTTATTATATTTTTTTACGCCTGGCGTTTGCTGTGCTATATAATGCTGCGGTGTTCTTCCACGAGCGATATTCAGTGCAGATGCCCAGCGAAAACGATTAGCACCAAACAATTTCCTTACAGTGGAACTACCTTGAGACAGCAAACATGCAAGGGGAATATTATCATCTGTAGAGTCACTTTCATAAAACGCTGTAGAGCGAGATCTTGACCATGGAGATACTGCACCTGATGCTTCGTCATCAAGCTCAATTTCAGAGTCCAATTCACAGTCTTCATAGATCGCAAAATCCTCAGCCACATCGAGCTCCACATAACTGCTGTCCTCGTCTGGCACATCTTCCTCCTCAGACCTCTGCTACAGCATGGTATCAATGTTTTCGTCGCTTATACTCATTTTTAAACTAAAAACAAATAACTAAATAAATAAATAAACAGCACGTTACCACCTACGTGCGTTCTCAGAGACCGCTGGCGAAATATTTGTACTTACCGTGACACAATACTGTTGGGTGAGTAGAAAAGGTACATAAAACCTCAGTGGCGCACGACACACACACAATGAAATATTTGAGTTAGAAAAACCGTTGCGGTCTGTGTGGTAGGTGGTTAAAGGTCAATAACGTTTATATTATGTATTCATTCGACAATGCAATGAATACTATTCGCTCGAATATCAAAATACACAAAGTTCTTTCGAATGAATAGATCTATTCTATAGAATCAACAAGTCAGTCGTTCGAATTTTAAAATAAGGCCGCATATAATTTATTAGATGAATTTAATAATTGAAATTGACACCGTATACAGCCATTTTCTCGAGATTAAAAACTTACCAAGTTCTAATAATAATAAGTTTGAATATTATAACAAAATGCAAAACTAGTTCTAACATAATTGAAAAAAAAAACTTTAAATAACCAAAGAAATATATACATCCCCGCAAACACATTCTATTCATGCATTGAATCAACTTAAATCCAATGAAATTAGTATTGAAACAACAAGGAGGAGGAGCGCATACACTCACCGCAACTTATCAATGAGAAGCAAACACAAATGGATAACAACATTCAATTGATACAAGCAGCTGTTCAACATAAATGTATAGAAAACTTGGATGTTACAATTCGTTCGGCTTCCATATGCAATTTTAATTCGATTATTACAACATTGTTATCTTGCCGCTTCGTTTAAAATTTTAACTTCACACTCAAACCCATCCTGATTATGGTGTTGGTGTTCTTCTAGGTTCGTAGGCCAATGTATTCAGTTATCCTTATTGGCAGTATTGTTATGGCAACTGTTGAACAGAGTGGTAATTTAAAAAAAATCACTACATTGTGCAGTTAAGTGATGCATGTACGAGTAAATGTAAAACGTTTGCACACTTGCTATCTGCTGAAGGAATTTCATTTCGTGGCTTACATTGTTGGGTTTTAATATCTATGTTGGTAACTGGGTACGTTGTCAATCAATATTTTAATTAAATTTGAAACCTGTGCGAATTAGATGGTTAGGAATACATAGAAGTTAGGTAATAATTGGTCATTATAACTATGCAGGGATTTATTTTTGTAATAGTAAAGATTCGCTGTGAACAATTTTTGTTTTTTTTTTTGTTAATAATATACTTTTCAATTTGATTATTAATTAAATTCTTTTATTGAAAGAAAATTATATTAGGGGGTTTCCCCTCGTCGGGTTTTTGTATTTTGTTCAGTTCAAATGCCGTGTATCAGCTGACTGGGTTAAGATGCTGATAGCGGGCTAGCAAAAACATCAACTTAAGCGAGGACAAGAAAAGGTAAACAAGAAAAATTTCCGGATTTGGGATGATGCCCACAGAAAGTCTCTGTTTCGTCATAATTGGATTATATAGACGTGCACAACATGTGGCACTAAAGGATGGCGCATAGTTCCACACAGATAATGCTACTATAGGCATTTTTCTTTTTTCATTCAGAGCAGAGAACTGAACAGAGTAGATTATGTACTGAACTTATTCCAAACAGAGCGAGCTCTGAACACTGATATTTTTTTTTTTTTTTTTTTTTTTTTATAACTTTGCACGCGCTCAAGGGATTATGAATACCCTTTAATGTTTTTCTTAGCACAGCGCGGACATCCGGTGGAAGAAGAGAAAGAAGGATAGGAAAAATGTGTGGCGCGATGTTCTGAGACTAGAGCTGGTTGTTGTCTCAGATTTATCAGATATGTTCTTTAAACACACTTGAACCGCACAAATCAGAATAAATTTTCATTTTTAACCATAACAAAGCAATACTTAGCCTTATTTGTACACTGATGCACACCAGATACAGAAACTCACCAAGCGATCAACTTCTTTCGCTAACTTATGTATCTAATTATTTTTTTCTTCACATTTTCCTTCTTGGCACACATGGCATTCAGCAATTTACTCACATGCTCAGTCAATTATGCCCGAGCACGTCGAGTGCGATCTACACATGTTCAGAACGAAAAAAGAAACACACATTTGGAGCTCTGCATGCTTTGAGTTAAAAAGAAACAAACAAATTTTTTGACAACTCAGACTCTGCTCTGAACTAAAAAAGAAAACACATTATAAAGGCACGAGCGATTTCTGAGATCGTTTCGCTTTGACTTCGTTTTACTTTTTCTTATGAGGTTTTGGGCGTGTTTTTTTTCTAAGCCCCGCGGAAATTGAACAAAAAAGACGGCGAGTGGGATTAACAATTTGCATGCTAAATCCATCAACAACTAATCCCCGGGGGTGCCTAGCTTAAGCCCTGAGTATTTTCGGGGCTTAGCTTTAGCAGAGGATTAAAACTGTGCTACCAAATTATTTTTTATTATTTTCATTTTTTCAAATGGAACACTGCTGCGTAGTTTTCTCACGAAGCCCCGTGGTCGTTTTTTTCAACCAAATATCCCGGGGAATGGAAAAAACGCACCTTTTATTAAGTCCGAGACATACAGTGGTGTGGAAAATAATAGGTGCGAAAAAGAATGTTTGAAAGCTTCAATTTTCTTAAGAAAGAGTGAAAAAAGAGCTACTAAAATGACTTATAAAATATGTATCACCACTCTTGTATCGTTGTTGGCTAACGTACATCCAGCCGTTGCCTTTGTTAAATTCAACAAATTGTTGTATAATTCTAATACTCTCATTCGTGGTTTTAAATTAAGAGAAGTAAGTTATTAGTTTTTTTTTATGACTGTAATAATATTTGTTTAGCTATTTTTCAACTAGCAGAAGGAGTAAAAATGGGTCGTTGATCACATTGTTCACATCAGTTTAGACAAATTATCAAAAAGCTTCGAAGTGAAGGAAACACCTATAAAAAAATCGCAAGACAGGAGTACCAGCACGTAACTTGATACAGTCGAGCTTTGTTCATCGTCGTTGAACTCGAAACAAACATTTTTTGGCAGCACGTAACTTGAAACGAGTTTCATTTTGACTTGCACTCACAAAAATATATCAAATAGTATGTTTTTATATTAAATTTATTTTCCCAATTTTAAAATCCGCATTGAATTATGATATTTCTTGATTCGGAAAGTGAAGATGAGGAAGCTACCAATGCTAAGGTCAATAGAAAATATTTTAGAGATAAAAATAATTAGAGTTGTGTGGAAATGAGTAAGTATTCAGATACAAAAAAAACATCACATTTAGTTTTTTCCAACACCACACACATCCCAAGAAACGTAAGAGGCACTTCGGTTCCCCAGTTTTACAGCTTTGTGCAACATAAAGCTGCTAGGCAGTGGGAGTTATCAGGACAATGTGGGTACAAATGTGTTATTATACTCTGTCCCAGAAAAATAGGCAGTGTGAACAAGATAGGACGTTTGCCCCTCATTCTCGCTACAGTGAATTGCAAAAATCTGTCACTCAATTAAGCTCTCACAGGGTTTTCGTAGTGTGTATTTTAAATGTACCCAAATATGAAAAAAATATATGTAGCGTTACCGACCTTTTTTTAGATAGGAATTTTTATTTAATCGTTTTGTTTATAAAAATTAAAACACTTTTATATTTTTTCCACACTACCATGAGGTAAGATTAAAGGTGCGGTTTTGAAGGCTATCCCCAGTAGGCATAATCTCTTTTAAATAAAAAGCAAGCAAAAATACAAAATTTATTCATTATCAGATTTGTTTTTCTTTGGTGGCGAGTTTTGGCCTTTGGAACTGTCTGTAAAATGTTCGTTCACCTGCAGGAAAAATATTAACTGCTTGCTTTAATATTGCAAATTTTTATGATTTTTTTTTTGTGGCGTCAACAATTTCTTTTCTTTTTCGGAACTTAAATCTTTTGAAATCCTCGAAGCCATTTGGAACTAATTGTACAAAACTCTAAAAAAAACACACCTCTTTAAAAATACACGAGTTAAAAATACAAATTACACAAAACTTTAAAATAAATACACCTTTTAAATATACACTTTACACAAAAATAATTAACTTCACATTAATTAACCGCACCGATTTTCGCAGAAAATCTACGCAAATATTGTTCTTCTTTAAAGAAAACAGCTTAACATTTTGTAACTGCATTTAAACGTATTTTACTCCCATTAAAAGAAGTGCAAAAAATGAATGAATGAATGAACTCATCATTCAAAACTTTTTTTTTAAAGCTCTCAAATCAAAAGCAAATGGACACGGGTAACTCTGAAAGGACATCAATACTTAATGGGGGTTGAATAGCAGCAGCAGCCACAGACCACAGCAAAAGCAATTAAGTCCACACTTAGATGTGTGCTGTGTAGGACGTTTGGTTTGCGTCAGATGCATTGCAATTTTTTTTTTTTTTTATATATTTACGGGCGGGCAAAAACTTTTTTATGGAGAAGTTATTTCAATTTAGTATGGTGCAAAAATATGATGCGCTACTAATTTTGAAAAAGCTTTATGGGAAAGACGTGTACTGTCTTTTTTTCTGGGACAGAGTAAAGTTATGTTTTATTGTCTTCAAGAGTGCAAATGAGAAATATAACAGCAAACCACTAAAATTAATTGGAAAAAATAATTCAATGTGTTGATAAGAGTGGCACAGGCAATGTCAAACTTCTTTCAGAGTACGTTAGTTCTTTATTTATCGACATATTATGTTTATGCAGATGGGAATAATCATGTTTTTAATTCTATTTAATAATTTTAAAAAACGTTTTGAAGAAATAATAAAGAAATTCTAATCTATATATTTTGTTTATTTGTTCCAAAGTCAGCCGACGACAACTATTTGCTGTCGATTAAATTTATTTGTTTCAAACTTTATTTTCAATTCTAACGATACAATCGAGTACACTCGATCGAACCAAAATAGGCGCTGTCAATTCCCGATTATATAAACAAAAGTCGATTGTTCCAAGTTACGTGCTGGCCCACCGGTTGGTTGTTCTCAAAACATGGTGAAAAATGCCTTAAAATGGACCAGCCATCCAGAATCCCGAGGAATACCAAAGAAAAACAAATAAAACCACTGATCGACAGATTACAAGAGCTCTTAAGACTAACCCAACGTTTACAATTTTTCAAGCGTTTTTGATGATTTTTTAGCAAACGCCTATTATTTTACATGTATGCATAATATGGTAAAAAGTATTAGGCAACTTCTTTTCGACACAATTTTCATCGATAACCGGGAGGAAAAAACCAACCACACGAAAGGAAAATCGATTTTTAATAAGAGCATCGATAAACAGCAGGCCTCATATAGAGCCTTTAAAAATGTTGCAAGATGAGGGGAAAAAAGCATTTTACAGAAGCAAACGCAAACAGTTGTTTAAATTTGCTAGACTACTTATTGGTACTAAGCTTTTAAAGCAGGACCTTATTACTTTTCTTACAATTGTTTGATAGTCCTGGTACTACCTTTGTTAGGCAAAGAGTAATTGAAGAAAGTACATAAGGATAATGTGCTGATACGAACTTTTAGACATATTTTTGGTGAAACCGACATCCGAAATCTTTTATTTCAGCAAGATAATTCACCTTGCCAAATTAAAAAAAAAAGAGAACAACATTGACCTATTTCCGTGGCAACGATCGGAGTCCAGATTTGAGTCCAATCCAGCATATTTAAAGAATTTCAAAACGGAATTCCCAAAAGTATTCGACAAAAATAATGGAAATGCTCAAAAAGGTTTTGGAGCAAGAATGGTTGAAAAACGTAAGCTTGTTAGGTCTATGTCTAAAATGATGCTAGTCTAAAAAGCCAAAGCGGCAAAACTAAATATTAATTTGTCTTTAATCAAAAAAAAATCAAATATGACCATATACATGTTTTCCTTTTGTTTTACTCGCTTTGTTAAGCCAAGGCTGTATGTATGTATAAATATTCAACTTACTTGCAACCAACAAATGGCGTTCGCCTTCCACAGATTCGGTCGATCCGGAAAATTCAATTGTCGAAGCACACAAATTCAACGCTTGGCTAGTTTGTCCAATAACCTGTTGCTGTTTGCAAACCTCATCTAAAAGTTTTTTTATTTTGTCCTGTACCAGATAGCTATCATCTACTACATCTGACTCAGAAGTAGATTCATCCTCTTCAGAGTATCCCTCTGTGTCGTCATGGTGATGGTTATGATGCAGTTGTTGCAACTGATATTTATTGTTTTCTCTATCATTGTTTTGTTTTTGCTGTTCTCGATTGATTTTGCGAACTGGTGTTGAATTGTTACTCTGGAAAAGAGAAATACATTTTAAATAACCCGCGGCACAAAAAAAATATGCAGCTAAAGATTTGGTAGGCCGAGTCTATTATTAACATCAGAATTATCAAAAAGGTCCATGATTAATGCCCGCGGTAAAATGTATGAGCTTATCAATAAATACTGTAACACGCTAAGCTAGTTTATTTTTGAATTTAAACTTACATTTGAGTTTTGCTGACGTCGATAGAAACTCACTGTGTGCACCAATGTAACCATGTTTTCATCTTCTGATTGATTTACTGTCAAAGCTGATTTAACCGGCGTTTGAAATGGTGTATCTGAAGTAGTTCGATAATCATCATTTTCCTCAGAGATCGGCATACACTGGGTGTATTTCTTTGATGTCTTCTTGAAGGAGAAACTATTAGATGTTGTTGTTCCTTTACTCTAATTCAATGGAAGAAGGCAGTTAGGCAAAGATTAAAAATATTTGTTCTTTCAAGTTTAAAAGTTTCCTTACCGATCTGGATGTTTTGCTGTCATTTTGTTCATCTGTGTCATCGTCGTCATCGTTACTATGTCCATAATTATCGACGTCTTCGTCAAGTGCTTCATCTAGATAGTCGTCCATGCCCATTGAACCTTCTTCAGACGAATTAATTGAACTGTCACCGTAGTACTGATCCTTTTCAGCGTAACGAACACCCTACAAAAACAATCATACATATTCTCTATTTCATATAGCACGACAACCAGAGAAGACAAATAATTGAAATCGAACACGGAGAAGACAAGTGTCCTTTGTAAACTATAATTTAAAATGTACCTTTTGCTTCACAACTGCATTGTTGTTTTGTGATTCATTCGACTGAACTACTTGCATTATTTCACGACCTAAGCTAACATTGCAAATGCCAGCGGTACTGTCTTCTTCCGAATCCATGTAACTGCAAAGGGAATAAAATAACAGAATGAGTTTGATTTAAAAAAGAATGAAGAACACCAGTCGCAAGTTACGTTTTAATTAAAGAAATTCTATTTTGAGACTTAAACTTTAATTTGAAACATACAAATTTATTTCGGGGATCCGTCAACAAAGTAATAATATTAGACCCAAAACATTATTGTTAAGTTAACATGAAAGGCACAAAAACACCCCTAATGTCGTGGTCTTTAGTGAGTCAGGGGTTGGGCCTCCTGAATTGTAAAAGGCTTTTCCAGAAGACATGTACTGAAGATTGTTGTCAGACAGAGTATAGCATATTTTTTTACTTTTAATGGCGACCAACTGTAATAAAAGTAATAAAACTGTCATAACTCTTAATTTAAATTGGCATTTCTCTATCCTCGTGAAATATAAAATAATGGTCTGTTAAAAAAAAAATAATGAAATTATTGAATATCCACATGTACAAAGCGACCAGAGAAATATCAAATCGTACAGTTTTATAACATGGTTTTCACCTAGTAGTGGTGGGGAGGCTTACGTTTGATCCTTCAGTGACCAAGCTGTAGTGTCAAGCTACCCAGAAAACCAACAAAACAGAGATGTTAATAAAATGGAATAATTATCGATAAAGTTACTTTACAAAATAAAAATCGAGTGGGGATATGCACTCAAGTGTCCGCAGAAGTCACGGCCGCCGCGCCGGCGAGGGCATGGCTTTGGAAGAAGCTAAGTCCTCAGTGACAACAAAACAACAACAGTAACAACGTTAACAATCTGCCTTTATTAGTAGGGCCGATAAAATTGATGAGATGTCATTGGAATCCATCATGGAATTTACTGACTCTGAGGACGATGTTGTAGGGACTGGTGGAATAGATGGTGTCAAATGAAGAAAATCACATCCTCTATGACGACAACTAATATGAATCCTTCGCTAGCTCGGACGCAGTATCCGAAAACCCGAAAAAGAACAGAGAAGGGATCCCCTTCAGGAAATCTGTGGCCAGGACCTTTGGAGCCAAGATTACTTAGACTCGTAATATAGGATCATTGGGAGAATGAATTATCCAAAGTCTAACATTCACTTACCTATCACTGAATTGTTGCCGATTACGTTGGTTTTCTTCGGTGGATATTGTTGCTGTAGTGCAATCATCATTCTCAGATTCATTTGATTCTAAGTCAGACAAAGCCGGATATAATCGATTGCCACTTGTGGTTGGTTTCATTTCGTTTGATTTTCTGGCACGTTTTATTTCGTCTGCAGCATTTCCAGCTAAGGTACAAAACAAAAAAAAATGATTTATTAAAATTATCTTGCAATTACGTTTATTATAGCATACGACTTCGTCTTTTGTAGGTATTAGAATTGGTCGGCATTGGCGGTGGTGGTGGGGGTGGTATAATCGATGAGCTTGTCGTTGATTTATCATCTTTATGTTGAACTACATTTTTGTTTGCATTATTGCCATAATTATTATCATCTTCGTAATCGTGGTCATCATCATCCTTATCGCCCTTTTGGAATTGCTCCTTTTGCTTGTTGAAACGATTTGCAATTACCTGCATATCCTCTTGTCGTTGCTTAGTAATTTCGGCTTTGATTCTATTTTCAGATATCGTTGACGAAGCATGAGCAACTAGCGCAGCAACTTTATTTCGAACTTTAGTATCTGCGTTACTTTTCACAACTGCTATTGGAGCTACAAAGAAGATAGACATTTTAATTTATTTATCGATGGAAGGACCTAAAACTGCAGCCACTGAACCATGAAATTGGAATGGGTTACAAGCGAATATTGGAAAGTAATGTTACAATTACTATTTTTTAATCAATTAATTAATCTATTTTTTTTTTATTTTGACAGATAACGATGAATGTTTATCACTCACTTACCTTTGTTATATTCCTCAACTGCCTGTTTGGTAGCAGCAATAGTTTCAGCAACTTTTTTACTATCGTGTCGAATTTTACTTATCGGTGGAGCCATTCCAAATGCCGCTTTTGGCACTAGGGCTTCTCCTTTATTCTTTTCGAACAGTTTCATGCGTTCTTTTAGAGATAGTTCTGTGGGGTCTTTATGTGGTTTAGCTTGTTCAACATTTTGTGTTTTGTTTTCAAAGACTGCAGCTCTCCCTGACACAAGACCGGTTTTAACATTACTCTTTTCTGGTTTCCTAGCATCAGCCGGTTTTGTTTTTAACACTTCTTTGTCTGTTTTTTCAATTCGTTTGGGTATTTCTTTGTTATATTTTAAAACTTCTGTCGGTTCTGGTTGTTTATTGTAATCATATGCTAGCTTTGGATTTGTTGAGTCCCTTCGTTGGTAACCCTGTGCTTCTAAATTATCTATTACTCTTTGATCCCATTTTAAATGTTTATTTTTTGACGAAGTGCTCGGGATATCACAATCATTCTTCGATTGAGGTTTTTCCTTGAGTTGATGTTCGACAATTTGCGGCTTTCGTTGGGGACTTCTTCTGGCCTCCAATTTAGATTCAGTTTGCGTTGGAGGTGATGATGTTGTATCGACAGGTTTTAATTCTACAGATTTGACATCAATATGAGCTGTGTCATTTTCCCAGTTATTAATTGAATTTGCTAGCGCAGCAAGTTTTCCAAATCGTTGTTTTGGTCGTTTGGAGACCACTTCAGTGTCATCATCTTGGCCTTCATGGAAATTACCTTCAGTACGGTGAATTGGTGATGATATTTCATTGTTCGAATATAATGCGCCTAGGCGTTGAAGTCGATTACGAGAAGTATCTCGTAACTTCGCCGTGGGGGGATGGTTTGTAGATTCACTGTCATCACTAATTTCTTCTTCTTCAACTTGTACTTGTACCTTAAAAAAAATAGAAACATATTTTTTTTTTTCAAAACAGAAATTAAATGAAGCTAACCTCAATAACATGGTTAGAAAAGAATAAACTACAAATTAATGAAAATTGTATTTTTTTTATCGAAAGTTTTGTAATTGCTGATTTACTTGCGATATAAAGTACATGGGTATATGGGGTAGGTTATGCATTTGGAAATCGAAAATTCGATCACACTTGCAATATGATGCCAGTGAGCACAAAAAAAACTGCCTGTCTGTATGTCAATCTACATCCTAAGCCGCTGACTCGATTTGCTGACTTGGTACTTAAGGGTATTTTTGTACCAAAAGTGATAATCTTAATTATCTCGTATACTTCGTGAACGAATTTTCGTTTAAAATTACCTATATTTTTGAATGTATATTGTTCAATATTTAATCTGCTTTTAACATTCCCAGACATTCCTGCACATTTTTTGCTTAGTGATTTTCTACTAAAAAAAATGTGCATCTAATCTAGCAACCCCGCTGGAAATAATTTTTCAACAGTTCTCTTGCAGAAAGTGACTTCTTGAAAGAATGGAAGTGTCTTTTATATCCCCTATTTACAAGTCTGGATCGCGTAATGAGGTCACAAACTACCGTCCCATTTGCAAAATATCAGATATTCCTAAATTGTTTGAAAAATAATTTACAATAAACTTGTTTTCATTTTAAAAGAAGTCATATCGCCTTTCCAACACGGTTTTATAAGTGGTAGACATACTACAACCAACCTATCCCTTTTTAGCAACTATGTGTTAGGTGTACTCGAACGGAGACTACAATGTGACTTTGTGTATACCGACTTTTCAAAAGCCTTCGACAAAGTCAATCATTTAATATTATGTGCCAAATTAAAAGCCCGTGGATTTCATTCAAATTTATTAAGGTGGCTATGTTCATACCTTTCTGGTAGAGTTCAATACGCTCGTATTTATAATATCCTTTCTGATCCAGTGGTAGTTTTTTCTGGCGTTCCCCAAGGTAGCCAGTTAGGACCACTTCTGTTTTTAATTTTGTTGTGTTAACTGGACTTTATATGGATGTAGGTGTAGATCCAAATGCAAAATACGCCATAATGTGCCGTAAGACAGTCTTAATTCCTGATAACGACGAGGAATCGACACATTCGGGTCTTCGGCAACACTTTCACTTACAGCAGCGATATTTTCAGTGGTAAGAGCGAAACGATGGTGCACAGGCCTTACAATATCTGTAACCAATCCAGTCTCTTCAAATTTCTTCACAATTTTGATTTACGATTATGTAAACCATAATCTCCTCTTAAAGCACGATATGTGGCTGTGGCAGAATCACCATTTTTGTAGTAGGTTTTAACAATTTTTATACGTTGTGCGATAGTTAAGCGATCCATTTTCGAAAATGTCAGACTTTCAACTGAAAAAAAAAATGGTTTACCAACTCAGTTTGACAGATGTCGAATTCCAGCCTAATACTTTTGTAACCGCATAATGGATAACCCTTTATGCAAGGCATTTTAAAAATGCTCCAAGAAAATCCTGAAATCGCTCAAGGATATTCCAAAATTCCTATGAATCCATTTTTGATTAACAAAACAATTAAATAGTCAAAAGATTAACAGCAATTATTCTTGTCATATATTGAGTAAATTTGATGATTTTGAAACTCCGAAAAAGGGGTTGCTGTGAGGCAATGATGTTTTGATTTCGTTCGGGACTTATGATGTGAATTTATTCCATTCGGAACTTTGCTACGAGGGACTGTGTGATAGGGGTGAATAATTCAAAAAGTCCGATTAAATATGTATAACGTGGTCTGGCCCAGGACAAAATCTTGCAATTTTGTATTTATCTGTTTAAGATTTAAGCAGGTTTTGACAGTAAGAGAAACATGTCAATTTTTTACTTGCGATATAGAGGTATATAATATAATAGGGCAATGTTTGCATTTGGAAAAAAATCGAACTCAAGGTTTTAATCAAAACTTGTCATAACGATGATAGAGAATACCAAAAAAGTGGGTCCATCAATTCCGTCTGCATGTCTGTCTGTACAGCGAGCTTCTTCAAACTTGGTGCATAAGTATTTTAGGTGATTGTCTCAAATAGTCTCAATATAAATTATCACGAAAACGGCTTTAACGATTTTGATTTAAAAAACTGTGTGGCATATTTTGAGTATAGTCTACATTTTGGTCCAATTTTTTGTTTACATATTTTGTTACCAGCTGTACCTGCCAAACAATCATTTTTTTGATTTTCGACTTTCTCTCAAATGGGTTGGCGGATTTCGATCAAAATTGTTATGTAGGATTTCCTTCAAATTCTAAACAATATTGCATACCAACATTTCGAAATACAGTGGGCATTTTCGACTGGACGTCCACGGTATTTTTTTCTTTTATTTTTGAAAAAAAAAATGTATTAATTAATCATAAATTAACAAGACAGGGCTACTAGCCATACAGCCAACGAAACAATAAATTTATTAAAGGAAACTTTTGGTGAGCGCATTATACCTCGCATCGTGGGCCTGTGGCGTAGCCTCCAAGATCGTGGGATTTAACACAGCTGGACTATTTTTTGTGGCGGGTTATGTAAAGTCGCTTGTCTACGCAGATAAGCACGAGATTATTATTGCTGACTGACGGCACCAATTGCTGCAAAAAGTGGTCGAAAATTGGGGTTCTCGCCTGAAATTTATCCGAAATCATTTTTAAAATATAATTACAAACCCTTAACTTTATAATAACGGTAAATTCTGGGCTATAACATCAAATTATATGCGTTTTATTTCTTCTTGAAAACCACACGTCTAAAAAAAAACACCCGTTACAAGTAAAATTTAAAAACGAGAACATATGTATTCGAAACCTGTTCATTAATATTTTGCCCACTTTTGGAGGTGTACAAAACCATATTTATTTTTTTTTATTAAAGAAAAATGTTTGCTATATGAAAAAAAAAAAATTAAAAGCCGGATACATATTAGGTTTGGGCGAGTCTAAAGAAATGCGAATTTATAACAGTAATAACAGTTGTTTGCCTTTAAAAGTGTTAAATATTCTCACATGTTTCGAGACACGTCCATCAATAATATGGGAAATTTGTTGAAAAATACGTAACGACTGATATGATAATTCAGTTAAGCGGGCTTGGATGTAAATGTTTAACCACAAAAGGTACACATAGATGAATAATTTAGTAATTTCGCATTAAGATTGTTCAGTGACAGAACAGGACAGATTCGTGAGAAACTTCAGAACAAGATAGAACAACTTAGAACAGTCAGTCATCTGACAAAACAAAAATATTGTTGTTTACCTACAATTCAAATTCGTTTATTTTTGCAGAAACGTTCTTAAAAATAATCTGAAAGGAATTGAATTTATTTAAAAAAATATTTGTCATGAAATTGAGATGATTCCGACACGGAAAATGATTTATCAACTAATTCTAAAACCGAATGTTTTTTTTTTTTAAACAACAACAATTGGTTTTGACAGTTCTCACAAATCTGTTCTAACCTGTTCTACCTAAAAAGCAAGTGCAGAAAATCCTGTTCTAAAGTGTTCCACAAACTGTTCTAAAGTGTTCCACAAACTGTTCCAAACAGACTCATTGAACACCAAACCAGAACAGTTTAGAACAGAAAATTTCTCACTGAACAGCAAAATCCTGTACTTTTCTGTTCTAATCTAATCTGTTCCGAACAGCCTCATTGAACACACTATTTGTTTCACACTTTCTATTTTTAAATTATGTAGAAATCAAATACACGACTGGATCGTATGAACTTGCTCTTGTAGCTAACAACTTTTATGTAGCTATTTATGCTTTTATGTAACCATTGAGGTTTAGTTAGTTAGGTGTAGTTATCATATGCAGCCGTAAAGCCTTTGTAGGTAAGATTACCTCGATTATTAGTATAATGAATTGTCGAATTAATGATTAAATGAATAGTGAATTTGGGGTGACCTTGGCGCGATAGTTGTATGCTCGCCTGTCAACCTCGTGGTTCCAGGTTCGATTCCTGCCGTTGTCTATGTCTTCTTATATTCCATTAAAAACCAATTCTAAAATTGTCATAAAATAAGTTGCTGCTTTGCTCATTACATGCTGTTTAGGCATAACACTAACAACATGTGATTGAGTAAACAAGCATATCCATAAAATATGACAACGAAATAAATAAAATAATGCGAATTATAAGGCACATAAATAAATAAGACACGGTAATTCTCTCCGCATTAGTTCAGCCGCCATCCCTGGAGATAAATCTGAGACATCAACCAGCTCTAGTCTCAGAACATCGCGCCACACATCTTTCCTATCCTTCTTTCTCTTCTTCCACCGGATGCCCACGCTGTGTTAAGAAAAACATATAAAGGGTATTCATAATTCCTTGAGGGCGTGCAGTTATAAAAAAAAAAAAAGTTACATAGGTACCTACCTACAAATGTATGTTTAAATCTAAGTTATGGATTTTAATTATGTAAGTAAGAAGAGTAAAATATATCTACATACATATATAGACATGTTGATGGAACCTAAGTATGTTAACATGTACATATAATAGTGAAAATGAAAGATGTAGGTGGGTAGGTAGCTATATGCATATAACTTTATAATTTAGGTACACTATGCATACATAAGATTCATATGATTCTTAGACACATATATGTATAAAGTGAACATTGGAAAACGTGAACCCCCCAAAATACTTTTTACATTGAGTGCTTTAAAACGTGAACAAATCTAAAAGCTCTAAAACAGGAACAGAATGATTTTCAACATTTTTACATAAAAATGCACTGAATTAATTTTTACAACTTCAGCCATATCCCAAAATATACATATTTACAACGTTCTAATGTGAATATGTGAAATTCAAGCAAAAATAATGAAAATGTGTTTTATTTTAAGAGTAATAGTAAGACAATACGGTAGGAATACAATTTAAATCATAAAGTGTTACATTCCAAAACATGAACAATCTCAAAAACATGAACACCATCGGTTTTAATTAGTTCACGTTTTCCAATGTTCACTGTATAAGGGCCTACATTGTATTTTGTATTCAGTGACGTACGCAAAAATTTGTAAAAAGGGAATAATAATAAGGTAGAAATAAATGGATAATACGCATACTTAAATGTTTTTAGTTAGTTAGTTAGTTAGTTTAAATGACTTTATTATTTAATTGTATAAAACATTTAATAGCTTATATAGTTTCATAAGTCGTATTGGTATGGCTTATGGCCGCCTACCAGACTCACATTTTGCAAGATTAGAATTAGGAATACAAAATTACATTAGTAAAAATGTTTGCTCTATCTTTAAAACGCTTCTTCGATAATAAGTTTTCCATATTTAAGTGCAGCAACAGAATAATTATAAAGTGCATCCCAACCATTTTCTCCATTTAGTAAGCTGAGGATTTCAATTTCATTGAGGCTGCGTTTATTTTGAAGTATATAATTCGGAATTCTTTTAAAATTGGTCAAACTGCAAGAAAATGAAAGGTGTCCTCACGAGCGTTCATATTGCAGAGACTGGATAGTAGTGGCAGATCGGGTCGATGGGGCATATAATTGAGGTTGATCAATTATCCTCGTGCTTTAAAGATAGTGGTTACTTTATTTAGTGGATTGCTATTTAGCAAGTACGATCTATTCTGTAAACTGAAATTCAATCGGCTATAGTGGCTCCTAAACACTGATCACCTATCTTCAGATTGGTATCTTCTATACAGTATTTTTCCATATTTTTCTATAATCATGTTTAATTTTAATTGTAGCAGGGCAGGTAGTTCATTCGGAGCTATTTCAAGCTCGATACCGCATATTGCAGCAAGCAGGGCTCTTCCACTCTTCTAGCATAGATCCTTTCGCCTGGATTACCGTATTTAGGACAGTTTTGGGAATCCTTCTATCCGCCATATTCATAACTTTGACTGCGTAGTTAAAATGCATATGAAGAGTATCCAGTATAATAGGAAGAGTTCCTGTCTCTAGATATAGCATATAGTTTGGGGAGTTTCTTAGCAATCTAAATACTCTTTTAATGAAATATCGAAGAAATTTTTCTACTGCTTCGAAAGAAGAATATCCCCAGACTTGAGATCCATACAGAAGAATTGATACTGCTGTAGCGTTAAATATCTTTTGCTTTGCACTGTGCTGGATATATTTACTTTTAATACACCGCTCCCATATCGAAGAGATTGCTCGTTTTGCCTCAGCTAATTTACCCTCTAGATGTCTATTCACATTCAGATTCGATGTCATTAAAACTCCTAAGTATTTGTACTCCCGTACTATTTCAATATTCTCACCGTTCTATGTCCACTTTTCGTTCTGCGCATGCCTACCACCTCCGCCTCTAAGTACCATCATTTTCGATTTTTCCAGGTTCACTACCAAGTTCCATCTTTTGCAATATTGTTCAAGTCTGTTTTCCATAATTGGCATTTTATCAACCGTATCAGATAGAAAGACTATATCGTCAGCATACATGAGAGCAGGTATTGTTACTCCTCCCAAAGTAATTCCACCTCTTACTTCATCTGTAATGTCGTTTATGAATATGGTAAACAGCAGTGCTCTCAAAATACAACTTTGTTTGAGGCCCATTGTTGTTACAAATTCATCGGACGGATATGGTATCTCCGCCCCAAACGTATGCTACGTTTTTATCGTACAGTGCTCTTAAAACTTTAATAATTTTGCTTGATACGCCTATCACACTTAGCTTGTAGAAAAGAGCTTCACGGTCAATTGAGTCGAAAGCTGCACGAAAGTCGACAAAGAAAGCGTATGATTTCTTATCTTTCTTTCTGTAGTAATCGGCAATGTTTATAAGGGCAAATAGTTGGTCAGTAGTTGAATATTTTTTCCTGAACCCGGCCTGGAATTCGGATAGAATGTTGCCATTTTCTACCCATTTTGACAGCCTGGAGTGCATAAGCCCGGCAAACAATTTACCACAGGTATTAAAAAATGAGATACCTCTATAGTTGGACGGGTTCTCTTAGTCTCCTATTTTATGGATTGGGAAAATAATCGATTTTTTAAAGGCCTCGGGAACCAAGCAATTTTCAAATATTCGATTGAATTAATTTGCGAGTAAGGTAATAAACTCATTTGTGGAATGCTTATAGAATTCGGAAGGGATACGGTCATCTCAAGGTGCCTTGTTCGCTTTGGAGTCCATGATTACTTGTCTCACTTCCTGTATTGAAAATGGGGCATCTAACAACGCATTAAGAATGAGTGGTTCGGCGTATTGTACCAAAGGCGCGTTTGTTGTGATATTAAGGAGTCTGCTAAAATAGTCCTTTAGACTTGTGTCTAAAGTGAAAGTGTAAAAGCGATTCGAACATGTTTGCTCATATAAAATAAGTCGATAAATGTTTTTATATTACTTAGTTGTTATAGTTTGAGGGAAAACAAAGATGCCATTTGAATTCATGGATAAATAAGAATACGTAAAAAAAAAAATCAAAAATCGTTGGCGCGGTTTTTTAATAAATTGATTTTTTATGTATAAAATTTTGAAAACATTTTTAGAAAAAAAAATTGAAACGCCATTTTGAAGATATTATTAATATACATAAAAAATTCAAATTTCAAAAAAATTCTGTGACTGATTTTTGAAAAATCGATTTTTCAAAAAAAAAATGTATTTATTTATTTATACAGACTAACATAGTAATATTAAATTGCTAAGTTAGTACTAAGTTTAGAGAGCACAGGCTGCAATGGCTTTCGGCTCGCTATTATAAAAAATACTATATTAAAAAAATATTATATTTTAAAATTAAGATGTGTTATTGTTTTTTGGATAGTATCTAAATTATGAATATTGATATTTTTAAGGATTTCGTAAATGTTGTAATGATTGTTGGGTAGAGAACGGTTGATGTGGTCTAGGAGGTGTTTAATATCTATTGTTTCTGAGCAACTAGAACATGTTGAAGGAGTTTCGCTTGTTAGAAGGTGCTGAGCATGGCCTAAACGTAGGCGAACAAAACTGGTAATGGATGATTTCTCTGTTTGAGTTGGATAAATAGGAGGTATTTTATTGTTGTTTATTCTTGAGTAGTGGTGATTATGACATCCAGTTATTCATCTGGCCGATTTTGACTTGTAATTTTACTGTTCGTAAGATCTTTCTCACTATATGTGTTAAACAAGAGCGTAGGAGTTTTGCTAGCAAAATTGGCAGCTTCATCAGCGCTCATTTCCCTTTATGCCTATGTGAGCTGGTACCCACATAATTTTGATTTTTGTTTTTGTTTTTATTAAAATATCCCTAAGCATTATTACTGCTGGGGTGTTATTGTTAAGGTTCATAATGGCGTGGATAACTGACAGACTGTCAGTGCATATAACCCAAAGTCCTTTTGTATAAGAGGCGTATTTTAAAGCTTCATAAACCGCTAGAGCCTCAGCGGAAAAAACTGATGCACACTCAGGCAGAAGATCCTGTCTGAGTAATACACCATTGTCTGTTGTTACCGCAAAGCTTGTATGATGTTTAGCCTTTGACCCGTCACAAAATATGAACTTCCACTTTTTGGTTTTGAGATCATTCGTATGTAGTTTTATTAACAATTTTAGGGAGCATTTTTATAAAAAAAAATTATTTTAATCGGTTCATCCAATATTGAGAAAATCGAAAATATGAAAAGTGGTTCTATGGGAAGTACCGGTAATAAGTACGCAAAAAAAAATATTTGTATACCATTTTTTTTTTTCGAAAGTGATGGAAAAACTTTGGCACCAACAAATGTCCACGTATCTTCACAGAAATAACTTAATTAATAGTATTCAATCTGGTTTCCGGGCTAAACATAGTTGTGTTACTTCATTGATTAAGGTAACAGAAGATATAAGAAATGCAATTGATAAGGATCAAGTAACTTTTCTAACTTTATTAGACTTTTCAAAAGCATTCGACACAATCAATCACAATCTTTTATTATATAAACTGAAAAATATATTTAGTTTTACCTCATCTGCATGCAAGCTTATTTTCTCGTGTCTGTGTGGAAGATCTCAAGCTGTTTTCGTAAATAACAAGACTTCCAATTACTTGCCTATACAAAGAGGTGTTCCACAGGGATCAATTTTGGGCCCTCTTTTGCTTACACTTTTCATAAACGATCCGCCTCTTTGCACGAATAATTGTTCCAAACATTTATATGCTGATGATTACCATCTATACTTTAGTTGCAAACTGGGACTGATCGAAGATGGTATATGTGAAATAAACGAAGATCTTGAAAGTGTTAACAAGTGGTCGGCAGAAAATGAGCTCAAAATAAATCCGTCTAAATCAAGCTGCCTTGTTGTCTATAAAAACGAACTTGACCTAAGCTATTTTCCTCCAGTTCTTATTGGTGATAGTCGGATTAACTATGTTGATAAAGTTAAAAATTTAGGGTTGTATTTCAACAGAACTCTAAGATGGGATGACCACATTCAACAAATTATCGGCAAAATATATGGAGTTCTTAGGAATCTTTGATTTTCGCAACATTTTACACCTCTTGGTACTAAATTATTGCTGATAAAATCACTTAAAGTTCCTTTAATAACTTATGGTTGCGAGATTTTTTGTTATCAAAGTGCTGAAACTAAGCGTAAATTAGTAATTGCTTATAACAACATTGTAAGATACGTGTATAATCTTAAGAGGCGTGATCACGTAAGTAGATTCTTTAAAATTGTATTGGGATGCACGATCCATACATACATTAATTACCGAACACTTATTTTTCTGTACAAGCTTATTACCATGAAAGAGCCCTTATATTTATATAACATCTTGTCTTTTGCAAGAACACCACGTTCTATTACATTAATACAACCTCGATTTACATGCCGTATAACTGAAATGCAATTTTTCATCCATGCCATTAGATTGTTTAACTCGCTACCACAAAGCATTAGGAGACTTATTGACACACGTAACTTTGAGACCGTTTTGTTTAAATATATGGCTACAAATGAAAACTAATTTTATAAATATAAATTCAAAAATAAATCATTTTCTTTAATAAATTAATTTCTTATTACATAGTCAGATTCAAATTAAATTAATTTTTAACTTACTACACTCGAGCAATTAAAAAAAAGATTGTACAGTCTATTCGTAAGAGATTTGATTTAACTGAATAAATAAATAAAAGTGAACTGTACTAATTTAAGAACACACAATTTTTTTTATAAAAATTCTTGCAGCCGTTTTCGAGAAATAAATTTTTTTCCTAACGGTTTTTTCACATTTGTATGGGAGGTACCGTAATTTATTTTTGAAAAATAGTTTTTTTTACCTATTTAACTATTCAAGAAAAACTACTAAATACGAAGTTTCGAAAAAATCTATTGAGTCGTTTTCGAAATTTTGAATTTTCAAAAAAAAAATTAATTTCCAATTTTTTTTTTTTTGAAAAATTTTGGTATACAATAGTATTTAAACTTTCTAGGAGCTTCTTCGTAAAAAAAATTCGGGGCGACTTTCCATTAGGGGAGCACGCGTAGAACTTTGATCTTTTTTACAGTGAGCTAGGGGTCTCTATAGGACAGCTTTAAAATATTACGGTGAGGAAACACTGTTAAATATGATTAAAAAATGTTTTAATTTTCAATTTTGGCAAATTGAACAAAAGTGTTGTACTAAAAAACAACACTTTTGTTCAATTTGTCTTTAAATTAGAACGTATTTCAGCACACGAGTACTTATATTAGGTAGATTTTATTATTAAAGATAATAATTAAAATTAATAATAATAATTAAACGGTTTTAAGTTCTTCCATTTTTAACATATTTTTAAGGTTTGCAATATTAATACACAATATAAAAAATTCGCGGCACCGAAAAACTGTTTGGACAGTTCTTGTTAATACTTCCCTCTGGTAGTGATCTGATAAGTTTTTTTTTGTACCTAGGTACTTTTTTTTCGGGGAAATTTTAATGGAAACATTTTTTGGTTGATTAAAAGTACAAGTGTAGTTTTTTTCAATAAAAAAACTTACGTCAAAACATTTAACTAAATGAAATGTCATATTTTTCGAAAAGTAGTTATGCATCACTTTTAAAATACATATGTACCTACCTATTTACTCTCAGTAAAAACCAATTGCAAATTTAAAAAAAAACATTAAACAAAACGTATGTATAGATAAAAACTTACTTGTGTGAATTTTTTTTGTAATTAAGTTCACAGCGTACAAAAAGTTCGGTGGGTAAGGGGGGAATGTGCCCCATGCAACCCCCCTTTCTGGGCCAATTATAGGATTTGGGTTGTGGTCAAGGTTGGGTGGTGTCAAGGATGGGTGGGGTCAAGGTTGGGTGTATGCAGGTTTTTAGGATTTGACATGAAACGAAATCACAATAGTACATAGTTTGAAATCAATTTATAACGGGTCCACCATCTAACGTTTTTTTTTTCAACTAGTGCTTATTTCGTGAATGGGAACACTTAGCTCATGTCTGATTTGACAGATAATTAGTTTTTTCCTTCCGCTGAACGAATATGGTTGTGTATACGCTTGAACAACGCTCGCTGGGCCTGTGATCGACTTAGAGAAGATGCCGATTTTGCCAAAAAAAATCATCTTTTCAGATGAAGCTCATTTTGATCTTGGCGGTTTGGCGCATTTGGGGCACAGAAAACCCGCACGCATACATTGAAAAGCCGATACACCCAAAACGAGTCACTGCTCGGTGCGGATTTTTGTCCAGAGGCATAATTCGAAAATAAGCAAGGAGTGGCCGTTACAGTCAATGGCGATCGTTATCGGGCCATGTTGAACGAATTTTTGTTCACAAAAATTGAAGAGGAGGATATTGGCAATATTTGGTTTCAACAGGACGGCGCTACGTGCCACACAGCCGAAGATACACTCGATGTTTTGCGCCCATTTTCAAAAAAAAAAAGAAGTTATTTGGCGGACCCTGTATTATCCCAAGAAAAATGCACAACAAAATGCAAAATGTGGTACAACACTTACCATACCGAAGTTGCATACAGTCATCTGTGGATTGGTAAACAACTGTCAACACACAAAAAAAAGTTGTCGGTAGTCATCATTTGTATACATTTTGTATGAAAAATGAAAACTTTAAAAATTAATTAAAGATAGAAATAAAAGTTTCCTCACTTTAAAATTGTTATATTTATTGTTTTTGAGCATAAATCTACCGAATAAAAGTATCCGCCTGTTAAAATTCGTGCTCCCCTAGAGGAAAGTTCAGCCAAAAATTCAAAAAAAAAATCAGATTAACCGTTTCCGAGAAAATCGAAAACCAAAAAATGGTTCTTCTGAGGTACCAAAAATAACGGTACCCATTCCCTTCGTAATTAACTGTGGCCTGATTAGGGAATACAAAGCGAATTGTTTTAGGTAGCGAAAATGAGATTTGATATTACTGTTTTCGCTTTCGTCTCTTTCGTTTTACATTCGCCCTATTTTCGAAATCGAAAGCGAATTTTACTTGACATTTCAATTTTTAGCGCGTGCATTTCCGATGGGGTTTCTTTGGCGGATTGGTTTATCGACACGGTCGAAAGTGATTTTAGTGGATTTTGTTCATTTAAATAAATAAAAATGTGAGTTTAACTATTTTTTTTTTATAAAAACAAACTAAAAAAATAAACAATCATTTTTTGTAATAAATGTGTAGGCGTCCAAGACAGCAAGACACCAACCAGCAACAATTTTCTCCGCTCATCGAATTTATGAGGAAAAACGAAGGGATAGCCAAAGGACACAACATACAATGTTCTCTGCAATATATCTAGCGCTTCGGACATTGGGTTGCGCCATTCCAATGTTTGTATCCTGCCCAACCACTTTCTGGTATGATCCGTCTGCAAGGAATCTCAATGTTGCAGCTAATTTTATAATTGGTGGTGTCCCATTGTTGTTCTGTGGTCTATATTTGTGTTTTATTTCGTCCAAGACAATTTTAAATGTTTCTTTTGAAAGGCGAAACAACTTATCGAACCAAGTTTTTATAAATAACAAATAATAAACACCTTAAGCAAAAACACTGACTCGAAGCAAGGAAGATCAAAATGTGAAGAAGCACTTCTTAATAATTTTATTCTCAAGTTTGAATTTTAAGATTCTTTTTCTTCCTCACGTTAAGCATTTATATAAATAACATTTGAGTCCATTTTTTATTTAAATTAATATTTTATTACAAAGTTAATGCACATCGGACAAAAAACAACTGATTTTGATTGAAATAATATATATTCACTGGCAATCAGCTGTCAATTATCTGGAAATCTTGGAAGTAGCATTTACGATTCGTTTCGAATTCGTTAATTGATCAAAACGAAGCGAGTCGAAAATGAGATATCGAATTAAAACGATTCGCTTCGTATTCCCTAATCAGCCCACTGATTTTTTTTTTATAAAAATGATTGGAGCCGTTTTTCAGAAAAATAAGATTTTTATTTTTGGCAAAAAAAAAATGTATAGGAGCTACTGTTATTTGTCGTCTTAAAAAAATTAAAAAAACGTATGCGCATATTACCGAAAAAACAATATGTACCAAGTTTGAAGTAAATCTATCAAAGCGTTTAGGCTGTAGACTCGAGGACAGACAGACTGACAGAATGACAGACAGACAGACAGGCGGAATTGGGGGACCCACTTTTTTAGTGTTCTCTATGATCGTAATGTCATGTTTGATTGTTAGAAAAAAACATTTTTTTTACGAATACATAACTTGCCTTATAGTACCTATAATCGGAAGAAAAAAATAATGTTCTTTCCAGATTTCCCTTTTTATAAGCGTCTTTTTTGATATTTTTAGATTTTCAAAAAAGGTACATATTCATCGCAACTCAACTATTTTAAAATACATATAAGGAAGTTAATTTTTATTGTTGTGTCTAAGGTTTTTTCAACAATTAGATAGATAGTCCCTGATTCAGGCATCGTTAATTTTACATCTGTAAAACTACACACTTTCGGTACTTCCCTTTTCCAATTGGTATTTTTAGATTTAAAATACATATTCTCAATGCTAGATAAAAACTCAAGGGACGCGATGCTCAAAAATACCCAAGGACCCACTCTGAACAGAAAATAGGGGTGAAAAAGTAGCGTTCATCAAAAACAGAGATGCTCCTCGAAGAGATGAGACTTTTTCAGCAGTCACGCACTATTTTTACTCTACAAACCAATCTAGTTAAGCTAGATTGGTTTCTATCTCTTACCATTTAAAGTTTATGTACTAACCTCAACGTTTTTGGCCGTTGTTATGTTTATCTCGATTCCCAGGTCCTTGTTTTCTTTGTCCACCGAAAATTGCCTGCGGACTTTATCTTGGGATATCATGTTGTCATTCTTATCATTGAAGTTCTCCACTTTCTTTTGGACAACATTCAATCGGTTGTTTGACGACGACGACGTTTCAAAATTGCTTTGCTGCAGAGGAGCTGAACTGCTCGTATATTGAACCAAGGACTTTGGTTGTTGGGCGGGTTTCTTAAAAACCGGAATAGTATTTTCACTTTGGGGAAGGTCAAATTTGGTGGCCTTGCTAATTCCCAGCGCTTTACTGCGTTGTTCTGCTTTTTCAAGCATCCGCTGATAGAATTGTTTTGAAAAAATTAAAATTACCATTTTTGCAAGAGATGAATTCCAGTAATAAAAAAATATGACATTTACCTGTGTAAAGGGATCCATGTTAAATCGTTTTTTCTTATGTCGATTTCGTTTCAATAATTAGGATTCGCTACTAAAACCAATACTTTTTGGCTTTGAAAAGAACGATTACGGACCGAATCTCTTTTTGGGACTGTGTGTGTTGCTTGGCAGCTCTAAAAAAAAAACAAATCTTCAATTCGTTAAAACATCATTATTTCGTTTTAATTTCCCGATTCCGACGCGGGGGAGTTCCTAAACCCACTTGCACTTTTTTAATATTTGTTTCCAAGAAGTTTTTAACATTTTTTTTTATTTTTTAATATATTAATTTACTTTTTCTGTACACTGCCACAAAATAAAAATTAATTCACAACACAACAATTGAGAAGCGTCAAAACAAATATTGTAGTGTGTGTACGAATCTGTGCACAAATCTGTTTTGAATCCGTCTCCAAAAAGAGATTCAATACGGATCTGTTTTTGAAGTAAAAGTATTGGTTTTAATTTGAAACGAATTTGATTTTCAGAAAAAAATTGACGGCGGATCGACGGCAAGTCGATGTTTTTGTTGAAACGAAATCGACATTAAATATACATACAATAAATAGTCGACAGTATTTTATGTATCTTTGTTTTAATATACTTTTTTATATTTTTCACAATATTTTGTCAAATTTTTCACAAAGTTGGTTTATAAAAAATAATAAAATTTTTCCCGTCCAAGACAAACAACGCGATTAATAAAATAATTTCAATTTTTGCAGTTGGGTGAAGTTTGATTTGAATCGCAATGCATTCAATGTTGCCCAACAGGCGTTAGTGATGCTTAGGAGTACAAATGAGGTTTGCGTATTGGATGTTGTTTAAGGGACCATACCCATTGCGGGCGTTCACAAATTATAGGCTTTTCACACCAATCCCAAAACCGCGTTTCCAGCTAAAAGTTTAAGAAAACTTGAAAAACGTTCACACTGAATATTTACAAGTTTTCAGTACCACAGACAACAAAACATACGTTGTGAATTGAAATTGAAATTACCCCAGGCAGCTGTTTTTTTTTTCTGGCAGCTACCCGTCAGCTATTTATTTGACGATTAATTAAGCATTGAATGTTTCACAAGGTGTATTTGTTTAGTTCATCTTGCAAATCCAACGTGTTTTCGACAGGTTTTATTTAAAACTTGTAGTTTATAAAAACGAGTGGTTTATCAAAAATTTATGGGAAAACTTGTGTTTTCGCTTTAGGTTTTCAGCCAAAACCGATAATTAAACCGTGTTTTGGGTTTGGTGTGAAAAGGATGTAAGCTTTATCATACTTATTAGATATGTTATCTCGGATATTAAGCTATCGGAGCATTGACATCATAAACTAATAACATAATGACCCGACACCTCTGCTTTTATTTGACATTTGCCTACAAGCTGAAACACGCACACAAGTAACTTTTTTATTCCTCTTCTAATAGACACATTGATAAAAACGCACACAAGAATCTTTTCTGTTCCTCCTCCTATAGACACATAGACAACACAGCCCTAGTAATTTGTTTTTGTTTTGTTCTTCGATTTCCCATCTATTCATGGATAGAGTTTCAAAGCTACAAATACAACAATGTAAACATATGGGTTTTGGGGGTGAAACGTACGAAGGTTTCCAATCTTATTATGGCTTATTTGTGATTGACATACTAGATATGGACTGCAAGGAGCCAACTTCACGTTGGATCTCTTCTCAGCTAGGACCACACGAGCGCCACCCAGCTCCCAACGGAAATCACGAATATTATCAAGTACCAGTGTTTAAAGGATTTTTTTTTCAAAGAAATTTAAACACAAATTCAAAAATTTCCCTTTCTCTATTTTCTACAGAAAAAAATAGGCAACTATAATTCTTTGCGGATGAGCGGAATACAATTAACGCTAGGTCAAATATCAATTTATTTTTTCTTTACTTTTCGATGCGACTAATAAAATTTAGCACACGCTTTTAAGTTCAAACTACATTTAAGTTTTTGTTTTAACTTTTCGGCGAAATGAATAAAATCTACAAGATTTAACATAACTGCGTAATACGTAATATAAGTTAAGTGGTAAAATGGTTAAAGCTGTCAAAATTAAAAAGTTTACCAAAAATTGGTGAACTTTTCCGCAAAATTTTGTGTGGGAAAGCTTACCACCTGAATTTGTTAAATGTGGAAAACTTTTGACATTTAATTTTGATATTTTATGTGTCACAGTCTTGGTATAACTATCTGTCTTCCTCGTATTATTTTTGGCCGAGATTTTAAATGAGAGTAAACACACCGTTATTAGTCAAGTTAAAATATAGGAAGAAAAAAAATCATTAAACGCGTTTACAAGTTGATTTTTAGGTGCGTTCATGAAACGTGTGTGGTAAACTTTTCCATTTTCCGATGTAGGAAGGCTTACACGGTTTCATGAATACTCTTACACCCAAATTAATAAACATGGACTAGGGTAGGCTTAGTACTTATTCTGTGGACTAAGTGCGAAATACTATTAATAAAACACAATTCCTGGTATTTGACGTTTACCAACTTAACCCTTCACTAGACCATCGAAGACGGTGGTCTATCGATGGACTAAGAATTGACATTTAAGAAAAAAATTACAGGGAAATAGAATCAAAAGAGGTAGAGTTGATACTTATTGTAGTAGAACTTGTTCGACTTTTATTAATAGGAAATTTTAGTCCATGGTCTAACTCTTATTCCATGGTTTTGTAAGTCTATGGACTAAAGGTGGACTAAGCGTTTTTTATTAATAGGGCTGTAAATGTATAAAGCAGATACTGAACTCACATATATCTACTATTTCCAACAACCATCAGAAGTGAATTCGAGCCGCAAGCCTCAATAGTTAGTTAGTTCTGCCATACAAGTATGTATGTAAATATATATGGAAAGTTCATGGCCTTACATAAATTTTATTCTTTTAAAAGAACTTTCTGGCCGATTCAAATAAAAGAAAAAAGTATGGTAATACGAAATTATTATTTAATTGTTTATATAAAATTTTGCATTTTTTAAGAAGAACAAAAATCGCAGCCCTTAAAAGCACTACTGAAACGGAAAACTAACAAAAGAGAAACAATTTTGTAAATAAATTGATTTAAAATAAAGAATTAATTTAATTGGAAAATTTAAAATTAGATTTTTATTTGTTTTATTTCGAATTCAACTCCAAAAGCAATCTCTTTCCTAAAATAAAACAAATAGGAATTTTTCTTATAGTCCCCCAGCACTAGAGCATTGTTGACTTTCTATAAACAATAGATGTCAGCACTTATCTTATACAAAATAACAATAGATGGCCCTAGTTTCTTTGGCTGTTGAATAAATATGGTGCGCATGCCAAGAGTGGCAATAGATGGCTTTTAAAAGTAATATTTTTGTTTGCTACTTTGCTCCGAGGGGGGTACAGATCGTTCTCCCCATTTTCAATAGAGGTTTTGTATGGAACTGAAAATGGACTAGCAGTCCATGTATAGTATGTCAATGTATCGGAGTATATCTGTGGACGAATCAGATAAGTTAGCTGAAAGCTGTCAAAAAATCAGAACAGAACGCATATCAAATGAATTGTGCAGTCAGCTGTTCTATACATTTGCTCTCAAGATTTTGGGATAACTCAAGATAGCTTTCATGAGAACAGCTGTTTTTATCAGATGTGCTTTTGCACGCATTACAACAACAGAAAGTTATTCTAGTTTGCTCAGAATAAATGAGTGAACGTCCCCATTTACAAATAAAAGAGATTTATAGATTTTACTATTTTTTTTAATAAGGGTATTCATGCAACGAGATAATTTTCCGATTTGCAGAAATCTACAGTTTTCCGCAAGAAGTTTGCATGTACCCCCCTTTAAAATACATCCGTAAATTTCTGCAATAATCAGCTGTTCTAAGTCCCCTTTCACACAAGGAAACTGAGTTGCTGGCAACTGGGAGTTTGTTGGCGAGAAGGGCAAGAAGTAAGGGGGATGAAAAAAATCTCCCCGGTCAACGATTTGAAGAGATTTTTTTGGCGTTTTGCTTTGCATTCCAATTGCCCCTACAAAATCTTCCCAGTTTCCACCTCAGTTTCTTGGTGCCAGTTTCTTAGTGTGAAAGCTACAAGGCAATTAAAGGAAAACGTCAAAAAAATCTCCAGCAACTGGTTTCCCTGTGTGAAAGGGGACTTACTAACTTTATGAGGTTTATTTTCTCTCTTTATACATTAAAATTCTTGAAATAAATTTATCTGATTTGCAGAATATTTTTACCATACAAACTTAGAAATTTAATTTTTTAGGCGTTTTCTTTTTTAGTTCAGAGCAGAGCCTGAGTTGTCAAAAAATTTGTTTGTGTTTCTTTTTAACACAGAGCATGCAGATCTCCAAATGTGTGTTTCTTTTTTCGTTCTGAACATGTGTAGATCGCACTCGATGTGCTCGAACATAACTGACTGAGCATGTGAGTAAATTGCTGAACGCACCAAAAGCCATGTGTGTCAAGAAGGAAAATAGGATGGAAAAAATAGTTAGATATATAAGTTGGTGAAAGAAGGTGATCGCTAGATGATTTTGTGTATAGGGGTGTGTATCAGGCTACAAAAAAGAGTAGGTTTTGTGTCATATTGCTTTTTATGATTAAAATGAAAATATGTTCTGATTTGTGTGGTTCAAGTGTGTTTAATAAACATATCGATGTTCAGAGCTCGATCTGTTTGGAAGAAGTTCAGTGCATAATTTATGTGTTCGAACTCTGTTCAGTGCTCTGAACGAAAAAAGAAAAAAGTCTAATAGATAAAATTATCTGGGCTTCTGAGTTTTTCTAGGTTTTCCGCCGTTGCACGAATGCCATCTAATATTTGGATTACTAAAAATAAAAACAATATTTAGGCCAATATGCAAATTCAAGTTACACCCGAAGCACGTACAATCGGCTATACTAAAACCCTGCGTATCCACAAGCACTTATTATTTTTTTGATTTTATTTCAGCATTTATTGCAGAAATTTGTATTTTGGTGTGCAAATTATTTCATAAAATGTTATTGACAATCAGAGTTCCAAGCCAACAATACATATTGAATTTATATTCTCGGTATGGAATTCCAACTCAACCCATCAATATACAAATGTAAAGGTAAAAAGCACACAAATGTCAGATATTAGAGTCAAACTATTTCTTCATTTATTTAAACAAGAGATGGTAAGAAATAAATGCTGAAATCGATTTCGTAAAATAATTTCTTTAATGAAATTTTTGGTCTGCATTGAAAATTTCCACTGTGTGTTCTATTTTCTGAAATAAATTATTGCTTCTGGAGTCGCGAGTGTTCAATTCCTATCCACAGCGGAGGACAAAAAGTATCTGCGGCATCTGGTTGTTGAGATATTTCAGTCCAAAATTATTCGCATGATTTTCAACCCAACTGCATATGACTTGCTTTGGGTGGTGATATTTCCACAACCAAGCCCTGCAAAAAGCTGCGGCTGCCAGTGCACAAAAGGGATTGCGCAGACCTTTCCATTGGTGTACAATTTGTTGTACAATTCTTGACTTCACTTTTTTCGACATTTTAGAAAAAAATCAAGACTAACCCCTTGACAAAAAAAAATACATTTTCAACAATGTCCCCCAAACCCATGGACATATACATCAAAAGAAAGGTCTGTTCAATACCTATCCACAGTTGAGGACAAAAAGTATCTGCGGCATCTAGTTGTTGAGATATATCCGGCCAACATTATTCGCATGATTTCCAACCCAACTGCATTTAACTTGCTTTGGGTGGTAATATCTCCACAATCAAGCCCTGCAAAAAGGTGCAGCTACCACTGCTCAAAAGGGATTGCACAGACCTTTCCATTGGTGTGCAATTTGTTGTACAATTCTTGACTTCACTTTTTTCGACATTTTAGAAAAAAATCAAAACTAACCCCTTGACAAAAAAAATACATTTTCAACAATGTTCCCCAAACCCATCGACATATACATCAACAGAAAGGTCTGTTCAATACCTATCCACAGCTGAGGACAAAAAGTATCTGCGACATCTGGTTGTTGAGATATATCCGGCCAACATTATTCGCATGATTTCCAGCCCAACTGCATTTAACTTGCTTTGGTTGGTGATATCTCCACAATCAAGCCCTGCAAAAAGGTGCGGCTGCCAGTGCTCGAAAGGGATTGCACAGACTTTTCCATTGGTGTACAATTTGTTGTACAATTCTTGATTTCACTTTTTTCGACATTTTAGAAAAAAATCAAGACAAACCCCTTGACAAAAAAAAATACATTTTCAACAATGTTCCCCAAACCCATCGACATATACATCAACAGAAAGGTCTGTTCAATACCTATCCACAGCTGAGGACATAAAGTATCTGCGGCATCTGGTTGTTGAGATATATCAGTCCAAAGTAATTCGCATGATTTTCAACCCAACTGCATTTGACTTGCTTTGGGTGGTGATATCTCCACAACCAAGCCCTGCAAAAACCTGCGGCTGCCAGTGCTCAAAAAGAATTGCACAGACCTTTCGATGGGGAAATTTTTAGATTCATGGAAACTCTCTTATATAACACAAATTTTTAAATCTGGATCTAAGCAAGAAATAACTAACTATAGGCCAATTTGTAAGCTATCTGCTCTACCTAAGCTATTTGAGAAAATTGTTTGTGATAATCTTACTTTTCAATTAAAAAATTTTGTATCAGATTTCCAACATGGCTTTATTTCTAGAAGATCTACATCCACTAATCTTTCGTTAATGACTAATTTTATTATAAACAATTTTGAATCTAATCGCCAAACCGACATAATTTTCACAGATTTTGCCAAAGCGTTTGACCGCGTTAATCATCATATTCTTGTACATAAGCTCTTGGAACTAGGGTTTCATTCTAAGTTTCTTGATTGGTTGAAATCTTATTTAACAGAGAGAGTCCAAATTTTAAAGATTGATGGTCATGATTCGAATCAAATACTGGTTCCATCCGGTGTCCCACAGGGTAGCCATTTAAGCCCATTTCTTGTTTTTTGTAAACGATATTCCGAAAATATTTAAAAAATCTCAATGTCTTCTGTTTGCGGACGACCTTAAATTATATCGAACTATAGAATGCTCTGATGATTGTACGTTATTAAATGATGATTTTAAAAAAATTGGCAGAATGGTGTAGTATAAACTTCTTACATCTTAACATTTCAAAATGCCAAGTCATGACTTGTTTTCGCAAGATTTCTCCAATCTATTATGATTATCAAATCGATAAAAATTCTTTGGATCGTGTAGATCAAAAAAAAAGATTTTGGTGTTATCCTTGACAGTAAACTTTCGTTTCTTCCTCATATCGACTACATTATAAATAAATCCAACCAAATGTTAGGTTTTATCAAAAGAAATAGTAAGGAATTTACTGATCCATATTCCATAAAAACACTTTTTATCTCTCTCGTTCGATCCACGCTAGAGTACTGTAGTACTGTTTGGAATCCTTACTACAATAATTCGCGTCTAAGAATCGAAAAATTTCAAAAAAATATTACCAGGTTTATGTATTATAAACTCCACTGGGTTAATGATATTTCATCTTATGAAACTAGATGTATCTTATTTGGTATGCAGAACTTGGTAAATCGCGTACTTATTTTGCGATAATGTTCATTAGAGATATACTTACTTACCATATTAAATGTGCACAATTTCTTGCACTTATACCTATTCGTATTCCTAGTTATAACTCTAGAGATTGTGTTCTTTTTTACGAGCATTTTCAAAGATCAAATTATGGTCGTAATGAACCGGTTTCTCGTTGCATCAGGGAAGCAAATTCAGTTTGTACCAGATTAGATTTTTTTTTAAATTTGCTCAAGAGATACATTTAAAATTTATGTTTTAGAAGTACTTAGATCTAATTGATGTTTATTACGTATATTATATTTTTTTTCTCTCCTCATTTTGTATACGTTAATTCAACGATATTAAAAATTGTTATTCTTTAGTCTATAAGAGAAATTTATTCTGTGATTGATGAAAAATAAAAAAAAATAAAATTGTTATCTTTTATATCTATTGGTGGTTAAACTTAAGTATTTGATTATTGTTATGATTTTTAGTAGTCTATAAGAGATTTTTATATGCTCTGTTTGATGAATAAATAAATTAATTTAATTTAAAAAAAAATTAAAAAAAAAGATATCTCCGCAATCAAGCCCTGCAAAAAGCTGCGGATGCCAGTGCTCAAAAGGGATTGCACAGACTTTTCCATTAGTGTACAATTTGCTGTACAATTCTTGATTTCACTTTTTTCGACATTTTAAAAAAAATTCAAGGCTAACCCCTTGACAAAAAAAAATACATTTTCAACGATGTCCCCCAAACCCATGTACATATACATCAACAGAAAGGTCTGTTCAATACCTATCCACAGCTGAGGACAAAAAGTATCTGCGGCATCTGGTTGTTGAGATATTTCAGTCCAAAGTTATTCGCATGATTTTTAACCCAACTGCAATTGACTTGCTTTGGGTGGTGATATCTCCAATATCAAGCCCTGCAAAAAGTTGCGGCTGCCAGTGTGCTCGAAAGGGATTGCACAGACCTTTCCAATGGTGTACAATTTGTTGTACAATTCTTGATTTCACTTTTTTCGACATTTTTAAAAAAATTCAAGGCTAACCCCTTGACAAAAAAAATTACATTTTCAACAATGTCCCAGAAACCCATGGACATATACATCAAAAGAAAGGTCTGTTCAATACCTATCCACAGCTGAGGACATAAAGTATCTGCGGAATCTGGTTGTTGAGATATTTCAGTCCAATCCAAATTAAATCGCATGATTTTCAACCAAACTGTATTTAACTTGCTGTGGGTGCTGATATCTCCGCAGTCAAGCCCTGCAAAGAGGTGCAGCTACCAGTGCTCAAAAGGGATTGCACAGACCTTTCCATTGGTGTACAATTTGTTGTACAATTCTTGATTTCACTTTTTTCGACATTTTTAAAAAAATTCAAGGCTAACCCCTTGACAAAAAAAATACATTTTCAACAATGTCCCCCAAACCCATGGACATATACATCAAAAGAAAGGTCTGTTCAATACCTATACACAGCTGAGGACAAAAAGCATGTGCGGCATCTGGTTGTTGAGATATATTCGGCCAAAATTATTCGCATTATTTTCAACCCAACTGCATTTAACTTGCTGTGGGTGCTGATATCTCCGCAATCAAGCCCTGCAAAAAGGAGCAGCTACCAGTGCTCAAAAGGGATTGCACAGACCTTTCCATTGGTGTACAATTTGTTGTACAATTCTTGATTTCACTTTTTTCGACATTTAAAAAAAAAATCAAGACCCCAAACCCATCGACATATACATCAAAAGAAAGGTCTGTTCAATACCTATCCACAGCTGAGGACAAAAGGCATCTGCGGCATCTGGTTGTTAAAATATATCAGTCCAAAGTAATTCGCATGATTTTCAACCCATCTGCATTTAACTTGCTGTGGGTGCTGATATCTCCGCAATCAAGCCCTGCAAAAAGGAGCAGCTACCAGTGCTCAAAAGGGATTGCACAGACCTTTCCATTGGTGTACAATTTGTTGTACAATTCTTGACTTCACTTTTTTCGACATTTTAGAAAAAAATCAAGACTAACCCATTGACAAAAAAAAAATATATTTTTAACAATGTTGCCCAAACCCATCGACATATACATCAACAGAAAGGTCTGTTCAATACCTATCCACAGCTGAGGACATAAAGTAGCTGCGGCATCTGGTTGTTGAGATATATTCGGCCAAAATTATTCGCATGATTTTCAACCCAACTGCATTTAACTTGCTGTGGGTGCTGATATCTCCACAATCAAGCCCTGCAAAAAGGAGCAGCTACCAGTGCTCAAAAAGGGATTGCACAGACCTTTCCATTGGTGTACAATTTGTTGTACAATTCTTGATTTCACTTTTTTCGACATTTTAAAAAAAAATCAAGACTAACCCTTTGACAAAAAAAAAATTTCAACAATGTTCCCCAAACCCATCGACATATACATCAAAAGAAAGGTCTGTTCAATACCTATCCACAGCTGAGGACAAAAAGTATCTGCGGCATCTGGTTGTTGAGATATATCAGTCCAAAGTAATTCGCCTGATTTTCAACCCAACTGCATTTGACTTGCTTTGGGTGGTGATATCTCCACAACCAAGCCCTGCAAAAATTGCGTCTGTCAGTGCTCAAAAGGGATTGCACAGACCTTTCCATTGGTTACAATTTGTTGTACAATTCTTGATTTCACTTTTTTCGACATTTTTAAAAAAATTCAAGGCTAACCCCTTGACAAAAAAAATTACATTTTCAACAATGTCCCCCAAACCCATGGACATATACATCAAAAGAAAGGTCTGTTCAATACCTATCCACAGCTGAGGACAAAAGGCATCTGCGGCATCTGGTTGTTAAAATATATCAGTCCAAAGTAATTCGCATGATTTTCAACCCAACTGCATTTAACTTGCTGTGGGTGCTGATATCTCCGCAATCAAGCCCTGCAAAAAGGAGCAGCTACCAGTGCTCAAAAGGGATTGCACAGACCTTTCCATTGGTGTACAATTTGTTGTACAATTCTTGACTTCACTTTTTTCGACATTTTAGAAAAAAATCAAGACTAACCCCTTGACAAAAAAAAAATATATTTTTAACAATGTTGCCCAAACCCATCGACATATACATCAACAGAAAGGTCTGTTCAATACCTATCCACAGCTGAGGACATAAAGTAGCTGCGGCATATTTTTGTTGAGATATATTCGGCCAAAATTATTCGCATGATTTTCAACCCAACTGCATTTAACTTGCTGTGGGTGCTGATATCTCCACAATCAAGCCCTGCAAAAAGGAGCAGCTACCAGTGCTCAAAAAGGGATTGCACAGACCTTTCCATTGGTGTACAATTTGTTGTACAATTCTTGATTTCACTTTTTTCGACATTTTAAAAAAAAATCAAGACTAACCCTTTGACAAAAAAAAAAAAAAAATTCAACAATGTTCCCCAAACCCATCGACATATACATCAAAAGAAAGGTCTGTTCAATACCTATCCACAGCTGAGGACAAAAAGTATCTGCGGCATCTGGTTGTTGAGATATATCAGTCCAAAGTAATTCGCCTGATTTTCAACCCAACTGCATTTGACTTGCTTTGGGTGGTGATATCTCCACAACCAAGCCCTGCAAAAACTGCATGTCAGTGCTCAAAAGGGATTGCACAGACCTTTCCATTGGTTACAATTTGTTGTACAATTCTTGATTTCACTTTTTTCGACATTTAAAAAAAAAATCAAGACTAACCCCTTGACAAAAAAAAATACATTTTCAACAATGTTCCCCAAACCCATTGACATATACATCAAAAGAAAGGTCTGTTCAATACCTATCCACAGCTGAGGACATAAAGTATCTGCGGAATCTAGTTGTTGAGATATTTCAGTCCAAATTAAATCGCATGATTTTCAACCAAACTGCATTTAACTTGCTGTGGGTGCTGATATCTCCGCAATCAAGCCCTGCAAAAAGGTGCAGCTACCAGTGCTCAAAAGGGATTGCACAGACCTTTCCATTGGTGTACAATTTGTTGTACAATTCTTGATTTCACTTTTTTCGACATTTTAAAAAAAATTCAAGGCTAACCCCTTGACAAAAAAAATACATTTTCAACAATGTCCCCCAAACCCATGGACATATACATCAAAAGAAAGGTCTGTTCAATACCTATCCACAGCTGAGGACAAAAGGCATCTGCGGCATCTGGTTGTTAAAATATATCAGTCCAAAGTAATTCGCATGATTTTCAACCCAACTGCATTTAACTTGCTGTGGGTGCTGATATCTCCGCAATCAAGCCCTGCAAAAAGGAGCAGCTACCAGTGCTCAAAAGGGATTGCACAGACCTTTCCATTGGTGTACAATTTGTTGTACAATTCTTGACTTCACTTTTTTCGACATTTTAGAAAAAAATCAAGACTAACCCCTTGACAAAAAAAAAATATATTTTTAACAATGTTGCCCAAACCCATCGACATATACATCAACAGAAAGGTCTGTTCAATACCTATCCACAGCTGAGGACATAAAGTAGCTGCGGCATCTGGTTGTTGAGATATATTCGGTCAAAATTATTCGCATGATTTTCAACCCAACTGCATTTAACTTGCTGTGGGTGCTGATATCTCCACAATCAAGCCCTGCAAAAAGGAGCAGCTACCAGTGCTCAAAAAGGGATTGCACAGACCTTTCCATTGGTGTACAATTTGTTGTACAATTCTTGATTTCACTTTTTTCGACATTTTAAAAAAAATCAAGACTAACCCTTTGACAAAAAAAAAAAAATTTCAACAATGTTCCCCAAACCCATCGACATATACATCAAAAGAAAGGTCTGTTCAATACCTATCCACAGCTGAGGACAAAAAGTATCTGCGGCATCTGGTTGTTGAGATATATCAGTCCAAAGTAATTCGCATTATTTTCAACCCAACTGCATTTAACTTGCTGTGGGTGCTGATATCTCCGCAATCAAGCCATGCAAAAAGGTGCAGCTACCAGTGCTCAAAAGGGATTGCACAGACCTTTCCATTGGTGTACAATTTGTTGTACAATTCTTGATTTCACTTTTTTCGACATTTTTAAAAAAATTCAAGGCTAACCCCTTGACAAAAAAAATACATTTTCAACAATGTTGCCCAAACCCATCGACATATACATCAACAGAAAGGTCTGTTCAATACCTATCCACAGCTGAGGACATAAAGTAGCTGCGGCATCTGGTTGTTGAGATATATTCGGCAAAAATTATTCGCATGATTTTCAACCCAACTGCATTTAACTTGCTGTGGGTGCTGATATCTCCACAATCAAGCCCTGCAAAAAGGAGCAGCTACCAGTGCTCAAAAAGGGATTGCACAGACCTTTCCATTGGTGTACAATTTGTTGTACAATTCTTGATTTCACTTTTTTCGACATTTTAAAAAAAAATCAAGACTAACCCTTTGACAAAAAAAAAAAATTTCAACAATGTTCCCCAAACCCATCGACATATACATCAAAAGAAAGGTCTGTTCAATACCTATCCACAGCTGAGGACAAAAGGCATCTGCGGCATCTGGTTGTTAAAATATATCAGTCCAAAGTAATTCGCATGATTTTCAACCCAACTGCATTTAACTTGCTGTGGGTGCTGATATCTCCGCAATCAAGCCCTGCAAAAAGGAGCAGCTACCAGTGCTCAAAAGGGATTGCACAGACCTTTCCATTGGTGTACAATTTGTTGTACAATTCTTGACTTCACTTTTTTCGACATTTTAGAAAAAAATCAAGACTAACCCCTTGACAAAAAAAAAATATATTTTTAACAATGTTGCCCAAACCCATCGACATATACATCAACAGAAAGAAACCCTTTGACAAAAAAAAAAAAATTTCAACAATGTTCCCCAAACCCATCGACATATACATCAAAAGAAAGGTCTGTTCAATACCTATCCACAGCTGAGGACAAAAAGTATCTGCGGCATCTGGTTGTTGAGATATATCAGTCCAAAGTAATTCGCCTGATTTTCAATCCAACTGCATTTGACTTGCTTTGGGTGGTGATATCTCCACAACCAAGCCCTGCAAAAACTGCGGCTGTCAGTGCTCAAAAGGGATTGCACAGACCTTTCCATTGGTTACAATTTGTTGTACAATTCTTGATTTCACTTTTTTCGACATTTTTAAAAAAATTCAAGGCTAACCCCTTGACAAAAAAAATTACATTTTCAACAATGTCCCCCAAACCCATGGACATATACATCAAAAGAAAGGTCTGTTCAATACCTATCCACAGCTGAGGACAAAAGGCATCTGCGGCATCTGGTTGTTAAAATATATCAGTCCAAAGTAATTCGCATGATTTTCAACCCAACTGCATTTAACTTGCTGTGGGTGCTGATATCTCCGCAATCAAGCCCTGCAAAAAGGAGCAGCTACCAGTGCTCAAAAGGGATTGCACAGACCTTTCCATTGGTGTACAATTTGTTGTACAATTCTTGACTTCACTTTTTTCGACATTTTAGAAAAAAATCAAGACTAACCCCTTGACAAAAAAAAAATATATTTTTAACAATGTTGCCCAAACCCATCGACATATACATCAACAGAAAGGTCTGTTCAATACCTATCCACAGCTGAGGACATAAAGTAGCTGCGGCATCTGGTTGTTGAGATATATTCGGCCAAAATTATTCGCATGATTTTCAACCCAACTGCATTTAACTTGCTGTGGGTGCTGATATCTCCACAATCAAGCCCTGCAAAAAGGAGCAGCTACCAGTGCTCAAAAAGGGATTGCACAGACCTTTCCATTGGTGTACAATTTGTTGTACAATTCTTGATTTCACTTTTTTCGACATTTACAAAAAAAATCAAGACTAACCCTTTGACAAAAAAAAAAAAATTTCAACAATGTTCCCCAAACCCATCGACATATACATCAAAAGAAAGGTCTGTTCAATACCTATCCACAGCTGAGGACAAAAAGTATCTGCGGCATCTGGTTGTTGAGATATATCAGTCCAAAGTAATTCGCCTGATTTTCAACCCAACTGCATTTGACTTGCTTTGGGTGGTGATATCTCCACAACCAAGCCCTGCAAAAACTGCGGCTGTCAGTGCTCAAAAGGGATTGCACAGACCTTTCCATTGGTTACAATTTGTTGTACAATTCTTGATTTCACTTTTTTCGACATTTTTAAAAAAATTCAAGGCTAACCCCTTGACAAAAAAAATTACATTTTCAACAATGTCCCCCAAACCCATGGACATATACATCAAAAGAAAGGTCTGTTCAATACCTATCCACAGCTGAGGACAAAAAGTATCTGCGGCATCTGGTTGTTCAGATATATCCGGCCAAAATTATTCGCATGATTTTCAACCCAACTGCATTTAACTTGCTTTGGGTGGTGATATCTCCGCAATCAAGCCCTGCAAAAAGGTGTGGCTGCCAGTGCTCGAAAGGGATTGCACAGACTTTTCACAGACAATTTGTTGTACAATTATTGATTTCACTTTTTTCGACATTTAAAAAAAAAATCAAGACTAACCCCTTGACAAAAAAAAATACATTTTCAACAATGTTCCCCAAACCCATCGACATATACATCAAAAGAAAGGTCTGTTCAATACCTATCCACAGCTGAGGACAAAAAGTGTTTGCGGCATCTGGTTGTTGAGATATATCAGTCCAAAGTAATTCGCATGATTTTCAACCCAACTGCATTTGACTTGCTGTGGGTCGTGATATCTCCACAACCAAGCCCTGCAAAAAGCTGCGGCTGCCAGTGCTCAAAAGGGATTGCACAGACCTTTCCATTGGTGTACAATTTGTTGTACAATTCTTGATTTCACTTTTTTCGACATTTTAGAAAAAAATCAAGACTAACCCCTTGACAAAAAAAAAATTACATTTTTAACAATGTTCCCCAAACCCATCGACATATACATCAACAGAAAGGTCTGTTCAATACCTATCCACTGCTGAGGACAAAAAGTATCTGCGACATCTGGTTGTTGAGATATATCAGTCCAAAATAATTCGCATGATTTTCAACCCAACTGCATTTAACTTGCTGTGGGTGGTGATATCTCCGCAATCAAGCCCTTCAAAACGGTGCGGCTACCAGTGCTCAAAAGCGATTGCGCAGACCTTTCCATTGGTGTACAATTTGTTGTACAATTCTTGATTTCACTTTTCTCGACATTTTAAAAAAATTCAAGGCTAACCCCTTGACAAAAAAAATTACATTTTCAACAATGTTCCCCAAACCCATCGACATATACATCAAAAGAAAGGTCTGTTCAATACCTATCCACAGCTGAGGACAAAATGTATCTGCGGCATTTGGTTGTTGAGATATATCAGTCCAAAGTAATTCGCCTGATTTTCAACCCAACTGCATTTGACTTGCTTTGGGTGGTGATATCTCCACAACCAAGCCCTGCAAAAACTGCGGCTGTCAGTGCTCAAAAGGGATTGCACAGACCTTTCCATTGGTTACAATTTGTTGTACAATTCTTGATTTCACTTTTTTCGACATTTTTAAAAAAATTCAAGGCTAACCCCTTGACAAAAAAAAATACATTTTCAACAATGTCCCCCAAACCTATCGGTATGTACAGCAAAAGAAAGGTCTGTTCAATACCTATCCACAGCTGAGGACAAAAAGTATCTGCGGTATCTGGTTGTTGAGATATTTCCGTCCAAATTTATTCACATGATTTTCAACCCAACTGCATTGGACTTGCTTTGGGTGGTGATTTCTCCGCAGTCAAGCCCTGCAAAAAGCTGCCGCTACCAGTGCTGAAAAGGGATTACACAGACCTTTCTATTGTTGTACAATTTGTTGTTCAATTCTTGATTTGACTTTTTTCGACATTTTAGAAAAAAATCAAGGCTAACCCCTTGACAAAAAAAAATTACATTTTCAACAATGTCCCCCAAACCCATCGATATATAAATCAAAAGAAAGGTCTGTCCAATACCTGTCCACAGCTGAGGTTAAACAGTATCTGCGGCATCTGTATCTTGAAATATTTCAATCCAAATTATTCGCATAACTTTCCTACCAACTGCATTTGACTTGCTTTGGATTTTGATATCTCCGCAACCAATCCCCGCAAAAAGCTGAGCCTGCTCAAGTACTCAAGTGTCATCATGCATTCACTAGCTCAGTTCAAAACAATTAAGCAACAGCAAACAAACATCAAACTGCGTCGGTAAACTATTCCGAATCTTTACTTACCTGCCATGTCGGGATAATATACCGGAAGAATATTTCTCGAAATAATGTGTCGGTATATCTCCTTTTCAAACGATCATAAAACCTTATCGACACAATGGATTTGTACTTTGTTTCGCGGCGTGTAATGGGGGTAATCTCGTTACTTGCGCACATTTCATTCTGTGCCTTCAATATTGATTGGAAATTATATGAGTTAATAAAAACCTGATTCTTAGGGCCAGTTTGACAAACGTTGTTGAAATAGTGATCTTTGGTTCAGACATTCTAATTCACGATTTTTGCGGATAAACAAAGTATGTTCAAGATTCACGCGTACATATGTGTGATAATAGCGAATTAAATGCTTGATGAATGCTTAAGATAGCTGAACCACGAATAAATATTTGTAAGACTGTCTGCTCTGCCAGCAAAAATTCTTCATAATGTAGAAGTAAAATTTGTTAAATAAGTTAAGTTAAGAATAATTAGAAATAACTGTATATAAATAAATCAAATAAGCTGCCGGTCCTTAGTGGGAGAATTAAAAAAATATATTTATTATTATTCAAAACTTAATCAAGAAATGATCAATACATAAAATAATATCGAAAAAAAGATAATTGGTTGAATTAGACTATTAAAATTCAGAAGTGGGATGGCATCCGATTTAAATAAGTACACAGTTGAAAACCTGGCTTAGTTCAATTGGCGAAAAATCATCCGGAAATAAGAATTAATTCATTTCTCGGATTCTATCTATTCCAATTGAAATTCGTGGTGAACTCCCTTAAAAAGAAGTAGGACATAGTAATGATGAAGAGGGTAAGGATTCTCTTACCGATCCCTTGTGTCCGACAACGGTTTGATGAGAAGAGAATTAGAAATTTTTTGAAGAGAGGAAATGAATTGATCAGAAAAGAATCTACGATAATGCATCAAAATCATTCGACAAATAATTTTAAAAATCCGACGAGCTTCAATGAAATCAAAGATCTCTTATCCGATTTCAATGGAAATGGTGATAGTTTCCAGTTATGGAAGTCTCAATTGATTAATCTCAAAGATTTTTATGGATTGGATGAAAATACAATAAAGGCTTTGATCTTATCAAAAATTAAAAACAGCGCATTAAAATTGCTGCATTCAAACCAAATTTAATTAATATTAGTATTGAGGCATTGTTCTATGAACTAGAATCAATGTTTCTAAATAATTCTAGTAGGTTTAAAATACGAAAAGAATTCGAATCCAGAAAATGGATTCCTACAGAGAATTTTCAAGAATATTTTCATGAAAAAATCATTCTTGCAAATAAAATCACAATTGAAGATGCTGAATTAATGGAATATGTTATCGAAGGAATTCAAAATCATTCTTTACAAACTCAAGCGAGAATGCATCATTTTAAAAAATCAAATAAAATTCTTCAAGCTTTTGAAAGTATAAGACTTCCAAAAGCAGTTGGTCAGCAAAACAATGGATTTCAAAGAAATTTAACAACAAACCAGTTAAGATGTTTCAATTGCAATATCATCGGATATATGGCAAACGAATGTCAAAAACCAAGAAAAGAAGTTGGAACTTGTCAAAAGTGTGGAGTTTTTGGTCATCATGTTTCAAGCAGAACCTGCAATTGAATGTGAAATGAAATTAAGTTTATTAAATCAAAAATCTTGTAATTGCAGGCCCAAACGATTGTCTTTGCATGAAAAAGAGCAAGTACAAATTCTTATTGAGGATTTATTAAATCAAGGTATAATTAGAAAAAGCAAATCAGAATATTATTCACCTATAGTTTTGGTGAGAAAAAAAACCAGGTGACATACGATTTTGTGTGGAATATCGAGTTCTCAATAAAAATTCCTTAAAGGATAATCAACCACTGCCATAGATTGAAGATTTATTAGATAGTCTTGCCAATAAACAATATTTTTCATTGCTTGATTTAAAAAGTGCATTTTATCACATCCCTATGAATGAAGAATCTATAAAATATACTTCTTTTGTTACTTGGTTGAGACAACATGAGTTTTTGAGAATACCATTTGGCCTCAAAAATGCTCCAGGCGTTTTTCAACGATATTTGAATGAAATTTTTGAGGATCTCATAAAATCCGGAAAATTAAGAGTATACATTTGGCGTTTTTCTTTTTTTTATCTCCGAGCAGATCTCTGAGCAGAGCCTGAGTAAACCGAGTTGGATCTGAGTAGAGCTTGGTCAGATATCTCCGATTTAATTTTGAAATAAACTTAAGCGCAGAACTGTCATATATTATTATAATTGTTTTTATTAAAACTTATTTACCAGCAAATCCAAAGCTTTCGTTTTCCGAATTCATTTTTGTTTTTAATTGGTTTTACTTTAATGATTATTGTTAAAATTATGAGTAAAGTTAGCCGCGCCCAGCACTTTGCTCCATTTGATCGGTCATTTTATTCTGAGCTTATGGTTCAAGCCCCGATTTAGCTCTGATTTTAAAAAGAAACACAAGTTGAGAGATTAAATGTGTCTGAGCTAAAAAAGAAACACAGATCTTTTCTCGACAGCTGAGTTCTTTACTCGGAGCTAAAAAAGAAAAACGCCAATTGACGACATAATTATTGCAACAAAATCTTTTGATGAACACTTTGATGTTCTAAAAGAAGTTTTCCACAAATTAGCAAATAATAAATTAGAAATTAGAGTAGATAAATGTAAGTTTCTTGAAACAAATTGAATATTTGGGTTACACAATTTCGAAAAATGGTATTCAACCAAATTCAAAAGGCATTGAATCAATCTCAAAATGTCCAGTTCCACAAAATTAAAAGGCTGTGCATAGTTTTTTTTAGGTTTATGATCTTATTTCAGAAGATTTATCAAGGAGTTTTCGATCGAATCTGCACCTTAATACAATTTAATTTAAAAAAATGCAAGTTTTTATTTTGGAGAAAATGAACTTAAGTGTTTTGAAAAACTAAAACAAAAATTTATTAATACACCTATTTTGGCAATATATGATCCGCGTGATGAAACTGAACTGCATTGTGATACAAGTTCATTAGGCTTCGGTGCAAAATTATTACAAAAAAAAAATTGGATGGAAAATTTCACCCTGTATTTAATTTTTCGAAACGAACAATAGAACAAGAAATCAAATATCATAGTTTTGAATTAGAGACTTTAGCTATTATTTATGCTCTAAAAAGGTTTAGAATATACTTACATGGAATAAAGTTCAAAATTGTAACTGATTGTAATTCCTTAACACTTATGTATGTACATTGAAAAAAAAAGAGATCAATTCTAGAATTGCTAGATGGGCTTTAGAACTTCAAAATTATAATTTTACTTTAGATCATCGTTCTGGATCTAAAATATTGCACGTAGATGTCCATACAGCCCGATTCTCCCCAACATCACTGATACCTCACAAGTCACAAGTAGAGGTGAAATTAATTTTGTGACTTTTTCGGATTCTCCTCCAGTCACAACTTGTGAGAGTCATAAAAATAATCGAAATTGTGATCTACTTCAGAGCAGGTTAGAACTCACAAATACATAGTTTGAGTTTCGACATTTCGATGCGACATTCGATATAATATTTTGCGAAACAATTTATTTTATATCCCAACATGAAGTAAACAGAAATATGAAACTTTAATTTGAGATGATAACTTCACCAGCGACTACCAGAGAGAAGGAAGGTGTCAGAGCATTCTAAATAAACACTTTATCAGTAATCACACAAAAGTGTGATTGCCTGTAGGTATTCTGTTCATTCTATACCATTCCAGATCAAATATAAATCCTTTTACACCTTTTTCCTTGTGATTCGTAACAAGGGGGAGAATCGGCCTGTTAGTCAAAACTCAAGGTTTGTAGTTTTGGAAGAAAATACTTTTGAACTAAATTTATCGATTTGCAACACAGGGATGATGTTATCAACGAAATAAGAAAACGTTTAGAGAATCAAAATTGTAAATTATTTGAAATGTGTAATGGGCTAGTATATAGAAAAATTGGAAGTGACATTCGGTTATGTTCCTACTGAAATGGAAAAAATGATTTACGTATATATTATGATGATATGGGCCAGGTTGGTTGTGACAAGGTTTTAAATTCTTTACAAAAAACATATAATGGTTATTCACTATCCGATGTAACTGGTCTAGTATCATTGTAAAAATGCAAAAGTGCAACTTTTTTTTTTTACACCACAACAACAACATACACTGACTAAGATTTAACAACACTTTTGCACTTTTACTATACCCTAACCCTATTGCAACAGAAAAATACAATGGTGCAAAATTTGTCTGATGTCGTTGACAGTTTGGCAGCTGTTTTTTTCTGTCAGAAATGTTTATGGTCAAACTGATTTTGCATTTTTACTCCGGAGTTGCAATAGAATAAAAAAGGTGCGTTCACGGTTTACAGAAAAAATAAAATTTCGCAATTTTACACCTTTTTGTTGCATCGGATCGTGAATACCCCTATTGGTTTCCTCAAATGAAAGACAAAATTAAAAATTACATCGCGAGCTGTTTAAAATGCATTACATTTTCACCTAAATTTGGAAAACATGAAGGTTTTCTTCATAATATATGTACTTAAAGGTTCAATCCCTTTTCAAACAATACATATCGATCATTTAGGCCCTGTTAGACTTAAAAATTCCAAAAAAGAAATTTGTTTTATTATTAAAGACTCGTTTTCCAAATTTGTTAAATTATATCCAGTTCGAACAACTAAAACAAGAGATGTTATTAATTGCCTTAGACAATACTTTAACTATTATAGTCGTCCTAAGCAAAAAGTTTCAGACAGAGGAAGTGCATTTACATCTAAAAATTTTGAAACATTTTTAAAAGAAAATAATATTCAACAACTAAAAATAACCACAGGGTCACCACAAGCAAATAGTTTCTAATGTCAAATCGTCTGAAATGTCAATTTATTTCGAAGTTTGAATTTATATTAATTTATCATAAATTTTGTATTTGGCGACTTGTGAACAAATTGAAGTTTTTATCATAATAAACGGAATACAAATACGAGATTATAATAGTTTTTTTGGTTGTTTTCAAGTTTTTCTCGCACTGGTCTTTTGTGCACACATACGAAACCGACTTGGACAAGAAAAATCCAAAAAACTTGTTCACATTCACTATTCTATACGCTGAAAATGAATGATAAAAATAATCGCGTTGATTACTGCAAACAAATTTGGGATACCCCATTTCCCTACCTATGCGTATACATTTCTATTGGTCGGAATCGGGTTTCATTGAACTTGAGTCATTGGATGAGATATTGTTTTATTCGAAATTTTGGAATTTGTTTCTATTCGGTTGAAATTCTATTGATTTTCTTAATTTTCTACGTTTATGTAGCAGACGAAGCAAATTGTAGTAAATAAGTTTATTCCATTTACTACGCGTAGTTTTTGACGTAAAAAATAGAATGTAGTTAATTCGTCAAACCCTGCTTAGCACCAATGATAGCAAAACTTACAAGTGGTGGAAAACAGTTTTCTTTAGAAAGAGTCTTACCAGATATAGAATTTGCATTAAACAACACAATTTATCGTAGTATTGGTACATCTCCAAGTCAACTTCTTTTTGGAGTCAATCAACGAGGAATAATTACAGATGTCTTAAAAGAAAATCTCGATGAAATTTTTTCAACAGAACCAGGGGGTCAATTCCCGATCTGTGAAGATGTGAAGTGATAAATTTTATCACGCTTTCACGTCTAATTCGATTCTCGATTCGTGAAAAAGTGAAGTTAAACGCCAAACATTTTTCATATGATAATTTTTTTTATCACAGTCAATTGTTTTGTGAAGAAAATGTGTCTAATCGAATATTAAGAAGAAAAACAGGATTTGGCACATTACAAGTAAGCAACAATTATATTTATACACAAATTTATTTTGTTTATAAGTTATATTTGTGTTTATTCGAGTAAATAACGAAATTGTTAAATCAACAGATTGACCACAGCCGACGCGACGGTGCTCATTCCCGCGACAGATCGTTGGAAACTACCCATTACAAACAAATGCAGAGCACTTTACCATATTTAAATGGCTTTGAAGAGCACGTATAATCTGAGTGTTTTTCAAGAATGCTCTCAATTCACGTATTAAATCAACATAAATGTTTTTGGAATATATAAAGTTTAATAAAGTGCTCCTAGTTGTAACTTCGAATAGATTCTGCCCATCTCGAAGGGAAAGCCTCAATATGAAAAAATAATAAATCTAACTCAAAACAGAGATACTATTTAATATAATATAAAGCCCACAATTGTTCAGTACGACGTCTTTTATTAATTTATTAAACGAATTATTATTCCGGACATTATTCTTAAGCAAATTTAGAAACTGAAATGAAATATTTACATTTCCCAACAAGAAATCTAATCAGAAATGACAGAATTTATCATTTAGTACTTTTTAGTACAAACTTTATCACAATGAGTTCTAGAATCGCATTAGGCGTGTGTGTGAAGTTGGAAAATGATAAACCTCTGTGAAAACTGAAATGATATTTTTTTTATCACTTCATAATTTCACAGATCGGGAATTGACCCCCAGAAAAGAATTTGAATGAAATATGAGCTCAGGCTGCAGATAAAATAATTAAATGTCAGAATTATAACAAACAAACAAAAGATCGTTGGAGAATCCACAGAGAATATAAAGAATGTGATTATGTGCTAGTAAACAAATTTATTAGTCAGAGCGGTGTTTGTATTAAAATTGCTCAAATTTAAAGGTCCCTATAAAATAATTAAAGTTTTAAAGAATGGTCGATATTTATTGAGAGATGTTGATGGTCATCAAGTCAGTCAAATCCGTACGAAGGTATTTGGGAACTTGCAAATATGAAACCGTGGCTTGCTAAGTCAAAATAAATTTCACATGTAATCGGGACGATTACAGGTTAGGATTGCCGATTTTCAGTAATGAGTTAAATACTGCTACTACAGAATAGCCGAATTGTAGAAGTAAGATTAGTTAAATAAGTTAAGTTAAGAATAATTAAAAATAACTGAAGGTATATAAATAAATCAAATAAGCGCCGGGTGCAAATGGTAAAATTAAAAATAAAATATATTATTATTATTCAAAACTTGATCAAGGAAAGATTAATAAAAAAAATAATATCGAAGGAAAGATAATTGTATGAATTGGACTAATACACTAACGTTCTATTACTATTCCGGTACAATTCAGGTGGAAATTTAAAGACCTTAGGCCTTAAAAGATTTTTTAAGGCACTATCTTGCAAGTGGTATTTTTATGATGATACATTATGCAGTTTTATATAGCCTTTTCAAATTAATAAAGGTAAATAGGGAGCTAACGTAGGTACATATAAGAAGTATCTACTGGATATTTTAACGCGATTATATTTAATACTTTTTATTCCCATCTCAAAACATATTTTGTAATCACTTTTATATCTCTATCTCCCTTCATCGTTCAGACTCTTATAAAAAAAATAAGTAGGTGCAAGAAATATCTTAAGCAACAATACAAAAATCACATTTTATGTCTATCTACCTATATGTAAGCCAGTTACCTACTTAATCCTGCACCCATCCAAAGTCAAGGCTGCCTGCCGGATAGCGAAACAAAAAATGCAACCAGTTTTCGTTCATTCGAGTATAAAAACTTAATCTAGTTAGGTTGTATCTGAATTTGCAATAAGCAGTTCGTACCTATAATAAACAGATTCAGGTTCGAGCATGGATTTATATGTTCAAGCTGCTGCTGCCCACATGCTTTTTCTTATTTCCTTTTTATAACAACCCGCAAAAGGACAAGTACCATATAGAAGGATCAAGTTATTAAAAAAAAAAAAAACATTGAATTTTACTGCTTATTAATAGGGTGATGTCTTTTGATAAGACAATTTGTTGAGAAATTGAACAATAATAAATTTCGGTTTTAAATATTAAAAAATATTATGCATTTATGAAGGCTATTCAACGTTCCGTAAATTCATATTCAGAAAACATTGTCCGATCAATGAATATGAGAGTCATTGACAAAAATAATAGGGGTATTCACGATCTGGTTTAACAAGTCTTGTAAAATTGTAAAATTTTATTTTTTACAACAGACTTTGAACACACCTTTACTAATCTGTAGCAACACTGAAGCAAATGTCAAAATCTGTTTCACATTTCTTCTGAAATATCTTTAGGCGTTAAAATGTTGGTTAAATTTTGTAACTTGGTTAAAATTTGACACTAGCGTGGCGAATAAAATGGGTTAAAATGTAGGCAGCTGTGGAGCAGGCTAAATTTGCGTTAAAATTTAACATTTCTCAAGATAGAGTAATTTGAAACTTTAAACGATAACCGAAAAGAAATATGAATTCCAAAAAGTCCAAATCTACTGGGAAACTGTAAATGTAATTTTTAATTTATTCAATTGAAAAATAGAATTACATTAATATTTTTGTTTATGTAGGGTCTCAAGAGGAAAAAACAAATAATATAATCCGTTGATATTTTAACAGATATAAAATAATTAATTAAAATACTCATTCTATTTCATTTTGCAAATTTAATACAAATAGATTGATTTGTCAGCTTTGTCAAATTCTTCAGCTGTGAAAACTAGTGTTTACATACTAAATCAACAAACTAACCATAATGGGAATTGTTTTAAAAAGATTTGTTTTAAAATATTAAATTAACGATGTAAAACCGAAACATATTACTAAAACTGAGAATTCGTTACTTTTTTCGTGCCAAATTATTAACTTTATATCTTCTAAGTCGGATTTTGGGGAAAGAAATTAATTAACTTGAACAACAAAAAAAAATTTTTCTAGGGAAATTTCTTAAGTCTTGAAGGAATTTTAGCCAAAATAGTGTTTTAATAAATCCCTTTTAACGCAATTCACACACCAAAAAGCTAAATTTGATCGCACCACAAACCAAACTTCAAAATTTAACCAAGGTAGAAAATTTAACCAACATTTTAACGCAATTCACACACGGCCTTAGTTTGTGTTGAAAAAAAATGTACACACTTGTATTTTTCTGTTACAATGGGCTTAGGTATAGTAATAGTGTAAAAGTGTAAGACTTTGACATTCAGTATATTTTGTTGTTGTAGTGCAAAAAATGCTACACTTTTACACTTTTGCAATGATACAAGACCAGTTACATCGGATCGTGAATCCCCTCATATAATCTTCTGACATGTTATTCACCCCGATTACATAATCAGACTCAATTTTACAATTTTTTTGCCAATCCCTCCATATGGCTATTATTTAATTCTATAATCATTGGGTTTGTAAAGAGTATCTGGTAACGAATTTGCATATCTGTGCTTTTTTTGCATGTCGAACATTTTTGGAATATTGAATTTTATACCACTCTTTTATAAAGTCCAGTGGCTCCCACCTCCCACTGAAAGCAGTGTTTCATAATATTAGTGGGAACGTAGTTTCAGTAACTAGTTTCTTTGCAAATAGTATTTGGTACTTGTCAAGAGGTAACTGTTGACGCCACCGACCGGTGGGGTGGCTATCAAAATAAAGGCCTGTACAAATCGTCATGATTTACCTTTTAAGCTACCTGAAAAGGAATATATGGGAAAGTTTAATAAAAATCAATAAAACCGTTTGTAACGATTTTAATAAAAAAAATTGCACTACTTAGGCATATTAGTATAAACTTACAACCATTTTTTGATTTTGGACTTTCTCATAAACGGCTAAACGGATTTCGAACAAAATGTTTATATAGGGATTACTTCGAATTCTCAATAATACAGCATACCAAAATCTCCTAAAAATATTTTTTTTAGATTAAATACATAATGATGTCGAAATTTAAGAAATTTTGTACTTATATTAAAAATTAAGTAAAAAAGACAAAAAATATATTGATCTGTTTCTACTAAAAATCTTGGGCTTAGGGTGTGGTCGAACATAAGAGCAAGTAGGTTTCCAGTCTTGCATTCTATTTAATTGGTTATTTGATGTTTTTGTTCCGTGATCCGCTAAAGGAAAAGTTGATATTTTGTGTAGCTTCAACAATTAACGGTACTTTCTATGTAACATAACCTCTTCATAAGATAAGGTTATTGATATCGCAAAAGGATATTTATCTAACGAATCCAATTTTAAAAAATTGTATGTACTTACCTACTTTAGCGGATATACTCTTAAAAAACCAAAATGTTTGAAAATTTCAAGATTAACGGCTTAATTGATTACAAAGGAAGTAATAAAACAAATATAAGCCTAGCAAATGTATGTTTGCATAAAAATAATAATCATAATATCATAAATAAAAAATAAAAAGAACCACACCAACTTTTCCGCCTGTTCTGAGTCATTTATTTTCCATAGACATTTTCCATTAAATTTCTATTAATTTGTTTTTGTCTTCAACACCTCTTAAGTCATTTTTTATAGAATGACACACCCAACATTTCTTTAACAACAATTCAGACCTCAAGTTATAGATACATATATTATGTAAGTAGGTAACTATAAACAATACAACAATTAATTACATGAAAATCAATGTTTAATCGATTTTACTCGCTAACTTAATAAATGTTTATTTCAAAATAATAATATTATGTAATAAGTATAGGTCACTATTGTAGTCCCAGTATATGTTATTTTTTATTATCCGATTCTCATAAAATGTGCGTGTGTTACTTATTATTAACAACCATGCTTTTATGGTCTCTGCATTAAACAAAAAAAAATATCTAGCAAAAAGCAAACGAACAGAAGCGACAGCAACACCAATGAAACCAGTGAATAAAAAAATCTTGATTCCATGGATTCAATACGCAACGCAAAATCGAATGTTGTTCTTGTTAGTTAGTATAGTCAGTGTTGTCATGTCACTTACATTAGGTTTGTCTCGTATGGTCGTTTCGTATCCCGGTTCCCGGTTTCTAGTTTAAGCTCGTTATTTCGTTGAGTAAAGAAAATTAATTTCCATTAAAAATGAACATGTTTATTACTTTTAAAAAAAGTAACTTTTTGTGTGTACATATAAATATCCGACGAACAGAATATTCTTATACCCATATTTGACAAAATTAGTCAAAATAACATATTGCATTCCCATTGCGGGTGGTGAATCGTGAAACCGTTTTTTTTTGTCGAAAAGATACATCTTAACTCCTCGCTCATTATGATTTTCGAAGATTTCTACAGAGTTCGTGTGTCGCTTTAAAAAAATATATACAGTTCCATCCCATTCTCTCCCATTGGGGCAATGTAATGAAGAATGAACTCGTCCGAACGAATCCGATGGATATTTCTCCGTCCCCAATCCTCAATTTACAGTGCAATCTCTCTAATCCGCTGCAAATAAAATTCAAGTTATGTTATGTTATGTTAAACGTCCGGGATTATAGAGAGCATTTTTCAGTCGTGTTAACGAAGGATACCTAAAAGTAATTCCGCCAAAATCTTGTTGATACTTGTGAAAGCTGAAATATTGTTCTATACAGACCATACTATACAGGATGTTTCTTAATTCGTCCATAATATTTAAGGCATGATGCTTTGGTACATTCTAAGAAAAAAATGGTTCAACAGTAATTTTCTTTAATTTGTCGGTATCGATATTATTTATCGGGGACTTAAGAAAGGGGTTGCTTTACAGCCTCATTCTGGCAACCTCAATAAATCCTCACAAGTCATAATTACTTCATAACTCGAGGTGAACTTGATTTTGTGAGTTTTTTTCGTATTCTGTGGCACAATTCCGAAAGATTGAATGCTTTTCCGTGAACAAAATTATTCATGCTCATAATATGGGTGAATAAATTTGCCTATTATCACGTTATCTATCAAGCAAATTGAATCTCAACTTGCGGATTCCCAAATACTCGTATGTATGTGTACCCGATTGTTTGTCAACTCACGATTGCTCAATTTGGCCCCTGGTATGAACCTCACATGAGAGCTTCATAAAAATTTAAAATAATGATTTGCTTCTTGGCAGACGATAACTAATGTACTTGACAGCTGGCTGGCCTCACAGATCACAATAAGAAAAATTATCTCACCCTGTGGTGAGTTTCTTATGATGTCTTCAACAGAATACGAAATTGTGACTGCCTCACAAAACCACCTTCACAAAAACACAGCAGAAAATAGTTGTTAGTGTACCCTAACCCTTATTAACGGAAATAAGTTCCTCTACTCCTACCGAATAATGATTGAAATTTATAAGTCATTAATAGGCCCTTGTTCTCATGAGCTGTTACACGATCAATTTTTTGAAAGAAATTTCAGAAGGTTTGCTAACAATTTGTTTCAAACGATTCCTTTTATTAATTAGAAATTTGAGACGCTTCCCAAAAACAGCTGACCCATTTTCTCAAATTCCTTATACAGGTATTAGAAGTTTCCAATATACCGAACATGTTCCGGAATAGCAGAGCTATACTGTATGCTCATTTTGTTGCTTGGATTCTGTTAGCAGAATATTAAAGTATCTCTTTGCGAGCATATACACATAAATAGGTATCTCAAACTCTCCGGATGCGAAGCTGGAGTGGAGTTAAGTTAATTTAAAGTTCAAGTACTGTGTACGGGTATAGTCTAGTCAGGCAGTTGAACCAAACTACTAGACCGACAAGTATTATACATACGATACGAGTAGTGTCGACGAACAATTTTATTGGATTCTCCATTGTGTCATTTCGTTTTTATTGTTTTTGTACCTAGTTTCATAGTGAGTGACCACCACCAAGAGTAGGTATTCTATTCTGGATTGAGGTCTCCGGCGCACACAGAAATTAATAATAATAATAAAAAAGATAAAAAAATGTTAGCCGCAGAACTACTCCATTCATTTTAAGCCGCAAATGGTCGGTGTGATTTCTCCTTCCTTTTGTGTGCCTATTTGAATCGCCTATTTTTTTTTGTTTGTTTAATTTATTTATTTTGTGTAAAAAGAATAACTACATACCTATAATTATGTACAAATCAATAAATAGAAAACAAAAAACAGTGTAATATTATAATTTGATTTAAATATCAGTATTTTGTGCCGGAAGATCCGAGTTATTTTTGTGATTTTTTAAACAAAAGATACAAGACCTCTTAAATATAATTCTTCTCCAAGATGGATCGTTGTCTGTTGGTCATTTAATTTGTATTAATTGACACGAATGTAACTCAGTTGATTGTTTCTCTTTGTACAATTAATTCATCAATTGAAAGAATTTTTTTTTCTTGGAAAACAAAGAACATCTTTTATCCATTTAAAGACAGAGAGAATATCTATACAAGAATCCGTCTGTCCAAGTTAAAATCAATCTATACAAAAAACGACAACAATAAAAACAGACGTGTTTATTGAACCTACTTACCCTGCCGTCACAGTGGGAGGGCATGTTAAGTGCAAATGTAAAATAGGTATACAGAAGTATATTACGTGCCGGGAAAGTCATGTTGAAAAAAAGTATCTCACGATACAATAACAAATCTAATAATACTAATGCACTATGATTATTGAATCGAAATGATATTGCAGTGTATGGGAAATATTTTATAATTACCTATACCTATTTGTTTTATAATATTTATTCAACGAATAGTGATTGTGGAAATTATAAATTAACAGTCCAATTATTGTCAATCAGTGGGATTTGCATGCACAGTTTGGAGCGATGGATTTAAACAGTCATAGGGTCGAAATAGAGCAGTTTTTATTTGGTAAGTATACATACCTTACCTATCCTATAGTTACTTAACCTTCATAACTGTAGAATCTAATACTTAAAAAGATATCTTTATAAGGGTGATACCTATCTACATAAGCAGTTCTTTTTAAAAAGAAAAATTAACCTGGACATTGCGATACACTTCGTTAAACGCATTCAAAATAAACTGTAAAACTAATCTATATCGCACGTAAGTGCAAAGTGCCCACCTAACTCACACTAAAGTGTTCTGCATGCAAAGTTGCTCAATAAATTCAAAATTGCATTTAATGGCCTTTAGTCCAAACAAATTGGCCTTCGGCTTCAACTCAACAGGTACGAATAGTTAGAGCGCTGTTAAATAAGCTAAATTCAATGCAATACAATTTTCGGAAGTACTACTTTTAATAGAGATTTAAAATATATTAAATTGGGTCTAATGTCCTTTTCGATTGGTAATCTGAAAGCACTCTCCGATCCGTACAAAATAAACACTAGATTCTTGATTCTGAAGTTTGATATGAGTGCATGTGTAAGGCGGGAAATGTCAAACTCACACTGAAACTACAAAATTTCAGCCAACCAAAACAAAACAATGACACGCTAATATTTTGATTAGCGATGTTGGTAAAACATCGTTGTTAGACCAAAAAGCATGTGGAACATTCAAAACTTGTACTTCAAAAAAACTGAAATCTTTTGTCAATTAGCTTACGATTATAAAGGTTAGACTATAAGTTCCACAATCGATGAAGATGCACTTCAGTGGAACTAGACTTCATAAGTATTTGTGTGAAATTGTATGACGTTCAGTTGGCGATTAGTGTGATATAGTCATAAATAACTAAAGGGAAAAGATAAAAATAATTACGATAAAAAGCATTGCAACAATCTTACAAACAATGAAGGTATTGTGAATTGAATTTATAATAGGGGTATTCACGATCCGGTGCATTTGGTCTAGTATCATTGTAAAAATGCAAAAGTGCAACTTTTTTTTGCACCATAACAACAACTTACACTGACTAAGATTTTACAACACTTTTGCACTTTTGCTAACCCTATTGCAACAGAAAAATACAATGGTGCAAAATTTGCCTGGTATCGTTGATAGTTTGGCAGCTCTGATTTTCTGTCAGAAATGTTTGTGTTCAAACTGATTTTGCATTTTTACTCCAGTGTTGCAATAGAATAGAAAAGGTGCGTTCACGATTTACAGAAAAAAATAAAATTTCGCAATTTTAAACCTTTTTGTTGCATCGGATCGTAAATACCCCTAATATATTCATTTTAATCGTTTTTTGAACGTTTTTTTCAAGGAAATGCATTAAAAAACATCGATGTTTCTGTTTCTATAGTTTTTGATATCGATGCTGTTTTTTCGATGTTGACATCGATGTTTTTCAATATCGATATATCAATATTGGGGGTTATCGTGAATAAAAATGTCCGTGGAATTTTTTTCCAATTCGAATCTTGGGAACGTGAATGTTGCTCAAAAGTTTCCCTCCGAATTTATTGGTATCGGGAATAAATTTTGCTGTCATTTCATACGATTTTTTGTTTGAGGGAAATTTATTCCGTGGGAGATTCACGTTCGCAGGAAAATATTCGGGGGAATAAAATATTCCGTGGGAATGGAGCATTTACCTGTGTTTTTTTAGCCCTGTTACTTAGTAGATCTATAGACTTTTAGCTTAGGCTTGTTGAGGCAATAAATAAACTGTCAAATTCACATGAGATCTAAAGAAGGGATAAGTGATAGTGAGAAAATAGATTCAACTCTTCAACTCGCCCCACTTAAAAACATTTATTCACTTCAGTGCGACCACAGTACTCAATTCCGCAAGTTTAAGTTTTTTCTGTGTACACAGGAAATGGAAATCGGGTACCTACATGCATAGTTGCGATTCCGCAATGTGATATAGGTACATTTATTTTCGACAGAAAATAACGTGAAAAAATCTGTTCATCCTCAATATATGCGTGCATAAATTTTCCCATCGGTCGGTGTACAAGGTACACCCAAACGTTATGTATACCGGATTTTTTGAGTACACGAGGAAAACTCACGCTTGTGCGGAATTTGGCTGGGTGAGTTTCTTCTGTGTACATAAAAATCGGGTACACATTATGTACTTATTCCGCAAGGGTGAGATTCAATTTGTTTGACAGATAACGTGTACACAGATAGGCAAATTATGGCAATTTAGGCTTCCAAATGCTACTCCTGTATAGAAGAGGAATTTCCATCTGGATTTGAAGTCAGAATCAAAACCAGAAGCACGCACACACTCACATTCACTATGTCAAACTCGAATTAAATGTCAACAACAACGTCGTGTAGGCATGAGCGATATTGAAAAACATCGACCGAAAAAACAACATCGATGTCAGAAATTATCGAATCAGAAATATCGATGCATTTAAATGCAAATTAATGCATTTTTTTTAAATAATAGCACGCTAAAAAATCGATTAAAAATTCAGTATATGTACATATTAAGGGTATTTATGAAACGTTAAAGTTAAAGTTAAAATCACCAAATACCTACTTTAATTTTTTAGTATCGTACTAAATCCATGACATGCATCGTACTAAATCCATGACATGTTCTGCTAACTTAATTTCGATTTTTCTCAGAAACTATTCGAACTATTAATTTTCTCCAAAAGTACTGGAGCACTTAATTTTATTTTTGGGTACTTAATTAGCATCCAATTATATCATCACAAAAAATCTGCTAAACTTGCTCTGCTAACTTGATGGACCTTAGCATTTTACTAGTTAACAAAAGGTTTAAAATTTATGAAAAGTTAGTAGACTACTATGTATATAGCAAATTGTTAACTATTATCGTGTTAAGGCCTTAATAATAGGTTGTTTAAAATGTTGCGCCAATATTCTTATCGTCTAACATCCATGTTTTGCCAACTTCGATGAACATCGCCCCACCTTACACACACAGTAACATTAAAATTTAGAGTCAAGAACCGAGCGTAAACTTGTTTGATTGGAATTCTGGATTCGGATTATCAATCAAACAAGGACATGTTGAGCATGAATAATTTTGTTGCAGAAGGGAAAATCATTCACGCTTGCGGAATTGGACCTCAGAGGGCCACAGAATTTGTTCACCAGGGTGAGTTCAGGTTTTTCAAAAAACGCTTTAGGGCTCAACGAACAAACCTTTTATAACACCAAAAGTGTTTTTAATTTTACCCGTTAGCTATTTGGAATGATTTGGGAATTTTTGGATTTATAGGTAGGTATTTCACTTTATATAAATATAAATACAGTATAGTTGGATAGGAGTATTTACTACATACATACATACATAGTATGTACAAGGACTGTTTTAAGTGGTAATTGTTATGTTTTTTTGTAAATACTATGTTTAAAATTTGTATAATTCTAAATCAATTTTCTGGCAATAACTATTTTGCACTGCACCCAAATGCGCATCGTTCTTTTTTTTTTATTTTACCCATAGGTATTCTGAAATAATATCATCTTTTACTCAGTTCGAATCACATACATAGCTATGTAATACGAAGATCGGAAATTTTCGTACGTTTCGCCCTCCAAAACACATTTATACTTGCGATATACATAGGTGCTATAGAGCAAGTTTTGCATTTAGAAAAAAAATCGAACTCGAGATTTTAATCAGAGTTGACATTACCCTAGGCCTCCACTTGAAATAAATGATTGCAAGAAATGTGTCATGTAGTCAATATATCTTGTGGAGGCCCTTTATGTCTGGATTTTTTTTATTTTTAGACATAAGAATCTGTATTTATTTCTTGTCTTCTCGGAAGAAATAAACGGAGAAATAAAATTTGACGTTTCATGACATCCCACATAAATCGTGCAGATGAGATAGATTATACCTATTCTAAAGTACATAAAGCGCTTAGCGCTTCTTGGAGAAGAATGAAATTTCACGATTTATTTTTGCCCACATAGCAAAGAAGTATACATTTTTAGTAGTAGTGTCTGCAATAATGGCCGAAATAAATATTTCTAATGGAGTCGCGGCCTTACGATGAATATAGAGAATACCAAAAATGTGGGTCCGGAAATTCCGTCTGTCTGTCTGTCTGTAGAAAGATCTAAGGCCTAAACGGCTGAACCGATTTTGTTCAAACTTGGTGGTAAGGTGTTTAGGTGATTGTCCAAAATAGATTTTCGAATCGTTGTTTTAGCCCCAAAAATAACGGTACTTGCCATACAAATGTTTCTACCATCTTAATTATCTCAAAAACGGCTCTAATGATTTTGATAAAATTTGGTGTGAGCACTGCCTTGAGTATGGTCTACATTTGGGCCAAAAAAATTTAAAATAATTAGTTATTAACGGTACCTGCCATACAACCATTTTATTGATTTTGGACTTTCTCATAAACGACTCAACCGATTTCGATCAAAATTTTTATACAGGATCTCATCTGAATTCTTAATAATACTGTATTTCAAAAAATATTTTTTTTTGGATTTTGAAAAAAAAAATATTATTTTTTTGAGAATTCAATATTTCGAAAACGGGTGGGCGATTTTTTCTGAAATTTTGTTTTTAAATTTATATTATTAAATATTTGAAAAGTTCATACCATTTTTTTTTTAGAAAAAAATTAAGAATTTTTATATATAAAAAATTAAGTGAAAAACGACTTTTTATTTTTTATTAAGAATCTTTTGCATATAATGTGATCGAGCATAGCGATCTAATCGTGCACATTATTTTACATTGTTCTATCTATAAATTTGCATTCTATCCACGAATAGACAGACGTGAAATCCAGCAACAATGGTGGTAAAACTGATGCATTTATTGGTAATTCAGATTTTCCCTTAAGACAGTCCCTAAGTAACTTCCAATAAATAAAGGTTTGTATGGAACCACTGGCGCAAATTTTAAACAACCCATTGTTAAGGGCTTAACATTTTACTAGTAAGCAATTTCCTAAGTGCTTATTGATTGAATAACTATTTCAAAATTTTTAAACCTTTTCTAAACTAGTAAATTGCTAATTTAGCAGAAACTTGAGCATTTGTAGGGTTTGAATTTTGATGAACACAATTATTGCTAAGATTGTTTAGTGACGAAAAAGTTAGAACAGAATAGAACAGATCAGGGCAGAACAGAACAAAGTCGTGAGAAACTTCAGAACAAGATAGAATAACTTAGAACAGTCAGTCATCTGACAGAGATTATAAAAAAAAATTTTTGATGTTTACCTACAATTCAACTTCGTTTATTTTTACAGAAACATCCTTAAAAATAAGCGAAATGGAGTTGAATTTATTTAAACAAATATTTTTCATGAAATTGAGATGATTCCGACACGGAAAATGATTTATAAACTTAATCTAACACCGTAATGTTTTTTTTAACAACAACAATTGGTTTTGACAGTTCTCACAAATCTGTTAACCTGTTCTACCTAAAAAGCAAGTGCAGAAAATCATGTTCTAAAGTGTTCCAAACTGTTCCAAACAGACTCATTGAACACCAAACCAGAACAGTTTAGAACAGAAAATTTCTCATTGAACAGCAAAATCCTGTACTTTTCTGTTCTAATCTGTTCCGAACAGCCTCATTGAACACACATGTTGTTATGCGTTGTAAATTAATTATATGTTGATGAAAACCCAACATGTGCTCTAAAAAGCTATTAGTTATTTCTATTTTCATTATTTTAACTTCATTATTTACAAAAAAAAAAAAAAAAAAAAAAAATGTGCACCAGCAGGACTCCAACCTGCAAGGCTGATATACATACTATCAGATTCCATAATGGTTTTAGCAAATTGCTAAAAGTTAAAGTAGACATTCCGTGATTTTAACTTTAGTAAAATTTTAAAATCGTTTAAAATTAGCTCAATCATCTTTTTATCTTAGTAAATTGCTAAAAGTGGCTTCAACATTTTACTAAATCGTTTAAAATCTTGCGACTCTATTTCCGCTATTTCTACTACTATACACTACGGCTTAGTATTTAAATAGTTCATTAAAAATCCAGGTATTAGGTGAGGTTGCGGAAAGTGTGTTTATAGACAAATCTTGTTAGTGGTTGACCCATTTTTAGATTGCTTAAAGTATCTATCCCATTTACACGCAATGTAAATATTAATAATATTGTTTGATACGTATATATGTATATATACTCCCAGAGAGAATAAGTACATAAACCGCGCGCCGCAGCGTCGCATCGACAAAAAACCTCAACTATAAAGAAGGTTAAATTGTGGTCTATGACTCTTAGTTGGTTATAGTGAAATTCAAGAACTTAAAAGATTTCTCTAATCCGGGTTGATTTACGGCATCCTGAGTAGCTATGTGCGAAGAAATTATTCTAAATTTTTTACGTATACAACCATTATGATGATCAAGTAAATTTAAGAATGTCGCACCATATAAAAGAAATTTATTTCCTTTCTTTTTTTTTAATGTGCATTGTGTTAACTACCGTATATGTATGTACATATATGAACAACAGCCACTTCCGACACAATTAAGTATAAAAAAAATTAATTACTGGTCCGGCTGGGTCAGTATATAAGCTGATGTATGAAAAGAAAACAATGAAGCATTTAAAATATAATTTACTTTGTTCGTTTCTTGGGGATTGCGAAAAGTTTATAGGTAGCAATATGATTTAATTTTTATACGATGAGTATTTTAATAGCTCTCCTCGTATCTGGTCTAGATTCTATGATGTCATTTTTATTTGAAATGGGATAAATTATTTTTGGATTCAGTTAGTCTTACATACAGTATGGAAATGTTCTATGGTGAGTTTGACGATACTTAGTTAAGAATAATAAGTGATTCACTTAAGATGGTCCAAAAAATACATACCATCTAAGTAAGTTCAATAGGTTCAATACATACATATAGATACAGTAGACTCCCGTTAGCGTGAACACCGGATAGTGTGAACACCGGATATCGTGAACTGATTTCTCTCTGCTTGATATCTCTAATACGTGAACAAATCATGAACACTCTAAAGCGTGAACAACATTCATAGTAACAGTAAACTGTTTGAACAATCTGCATTTTACCTTGAAATTCCTTATTCATGGTGCAACGCACCACATCTTTAACTTGTTAAATAATAACATTATCTTTAACTTGTTAAAGATAATGGCCCAAAATTTTAAAAAGCCTGATTTTAAGGGCTTATCATGATACTACTACAGTTTGCTAATACTAAAGCACTTTACTAATATTTTCCTATTTTTAAACACTTTTTAATTAGCACCATACTAAATCTACCTATTTTCTTAATAAACTACAACTTAACACGCCTAAGGTAGTGCAAAAAAGTAAGCGAACATAACTTTTTGACGTTTGTAAATTTCAAAATGGCATATGGATTTAGTACGATGCTAATAAAATAAAGTAGCCATTTTGTGATTTTAACTTTAGGAAAATGTTAAGAATTAAACTGGTTTAAAATTAGCAAAATCCTCTTTATAGCCTAGTATCATACTAAAAATGATTTAACATATTACTAAATCGACTAAAATTTTGCGCCAATATGTTTTAAAATCTAAATATTGTGAGATTGCCTTTTTCTTTAAAATTAGACCTTCGCCAACGTGAACACTTTCGCAAACGTGAACTCCCTTGGTTTTTAATTGTTCACGTTATGGAGAGTCTATTGTACATACTTAACTATATGCACACATATATAGTTTGTTAAGTAGAAGGTTATAGGCGTGACACTTTGAGCATATTGTGATATCACATATATGTACCTAAATCTGGAAAAGTTGCTTCCTTTATTATTTTAACCAAGTAGAACTCCAACTTTAGAGTAAATACCAAAAATACCAACGGCAAATGACGTAATTTTGTTTCAAATTTCGGAATCAATTCAAAGCACTATTACTACGTTTATATGGAGAATTGAATCGGTATTGAATCAGGATTTAGGGCTTTGTATACTTGAATCGGATTAAAATAGGATTACTCGATCCGATCCCACTAGAAGAGCTGAATCGAATTGAAAATGTACTTATATACCTGAATCGAGGAATTGAAGAATCGAATTCACATCTGATTCTTGGTGTGTGTGTGCACCAATATTGTTTTTTTGTGTTCAGTGGGTTTCCGTTTTCTTTGTATTTTTTTCTTTTGCATGTTTTTGTTGTTTATTCTGTAAACTCAAATTGTCACTTCGATTCCATTTTAATTCAATCTTCCGATCCCACGAGGCCATATACCTGAATCGAAATCTCAATTCGATTCGATTCGATTCCTCAATTCACTCATATAAACGGGGTATATGTTTGCACTAAATCTTATTACTTTAAGGACCGTTTGCTGATACACAACTTAAGCATTCAAGTTCTACTTAAGGATTTATGTGACAGTTTACGCACAGGAAAAAGTAGCCCATAAGCGTTTTAAGTTGAACATAAATATTTATGATGCGTATCAGCAAACGGGCCTAAACGAGCTAAGCTTACATATATACAACTATATTTGTTTCTCGAAAACGACTCTAAAGATTTGCATACAATTTCTACATGAAGTGAGAAAAAAATAATAAAATAGATTTACTGAAGTCCACCCATTACCACGCCCACTATTTTATTTCATAAATAAGCATCGATTTTTTTTTTTGTTTTAACGTCGATGTTTCGGCGGCCCCGTAAGGTTAAAGGGCATTCGACTACCTTAAAATAGTTGTTTGCTTTAGTAGCATTCCAACCGCGCAAAGCTCGTGGAATATTTAACACTTTAATTGGCGAATAACTGTTATAACTGTTATAAATTGGCATTTCTACAGGCTCGTCCATTTTTTAAAATGGAAATTTAAAAAAATATTCACACTTATTTTCATGCACAGAAATAGAAAACTTTAAAGTTTTTCAAAAAAATATATTTAAACATATTTTAAGTTTTATTTTTTAGATGACATAACTTGCTTCCGAACATTGGCGCATATTCATAGTCACTGTTAAACCTAGGTTTTACTAAACTACTGTTTAAGACAATTTTGGCTCAATAAATACAGACCAATTTTACTTAGAAATTGTTGGTTTTATATTTTTCTAAGATTATTAACTTGTTTTACTACACAAATAGCTTCAAATGTTTTGCAATGATAAGCTTAAAAAATAGAATCAACGTCCGAAAATTCAACTTAACCTAGGTTTAACTTAGACAAAGTTTAAAAATGTCTATGAATACACCCCATCAAGTTTATTCGTTGAGCCCTGAAATCGATTTGGGTCGCCCTAAAGCCTTTTTTTTTGAAAAATATGAAGAAAAAAAAACATCTTAACGTTTTTTCAACACTTGCATGATATTGTACCGGTTTAGTTTTTGATAAACAAAAAAAAGTGCATTTTTCCTTTGTTATATATAAAAATCGGTGGAGCCGTTTTTGAGAAAAATAAGATTTACATTTTAGGCTAAAAATCTGTATTTCTTTTAATGTGTTGGGGATAATGTTCCTTAGCTAAAATCACTTTGCGGAAGCCAAACTATTTAATACTCTAAGAAATATGTATGTACATTAATTATTATTCCAACACACAGATTTTACAACATAAGTTAAGTTTAATCAACGTTTGCATTTTGAATCGAACAGTTTAAAACATTTATTTTATTTTCTAAAATTTTGCAGATCTTCGGCATCATTTAAAAAACTCGATGGAACCAACAAAATATGAAAACACTGTAAATCTGTTTGATGATAATTCTGAATTCGAAAATCTTAAATTGCTCGAAAGGTGTGAAAAGATACTGAGTCACTTCAGCGATTCTTCAAATAATAATCACAAAGTGGTACACAATGGATTCTCTACTCCTGAGAAGCCATCTAAAAGTGCCAGGAGCTCTATGGTAGATCAAATTAAGTCCGAAGAAATCTCATACTTGGAAATGTCATCTACTCCTCCAAAGAAAGGTAAAGTAAAAAAAGTGCTTTGATCTTTGCAAACTATAATCTGTTCTCAATTTACAGCAATATCTACAGAGTACATCGATTTCCAGGAGCAGAAAATAATCGAAAATCCAATTAAATCCCACCAGCACGAAAACGAAGAAGACGACGATGAAGATGATAACGAAGAGAATAAGATTCTAGACAAAGGAATATACGACATTTGTAACGAGTCACCCCAATCCGATGAAGGATTGAAAGCAAACGTAGACACCGAAAGTATAATTCAAGACTGTCCATATGCTGGCCTGCCTGCATCCCACCTCTCCATTCAAAAGTCCACAAAATTCGGTCAACTACAAAGGGTCGAAAAGAGACTTATCTTTGATCTGTGTAAAAAGTGCTATTGTGGAATCCTTTCTGATTGGTTGCTATGTTACTGTGATGGTGTAACTTCCCTACGTCCAGCATTTAGCGTACATTTGAAAGCGCAAGGTATTGAAGTCGAACATCCTGGCGATGGAAAACGGCGTGAACTGTGTTTCCAGATAACGACACCTGACCCAAACAAAAAACACGTCTTCCAGTGCAATTCAGAAGTTGAGGCCAAGGAATGGATTCATGCCATCGAAGCTGTCATCCGCGGAGATTCAACTACAAATTTGACACCTAATAAAAGTCCGCGGAAACTTCCTACACCACCCATCAGAAAGAAATCTTTTCCTGACAATACGAGCAATAGGTGTGACAGTAATAATGATTGCATCTACGAAGAACCGTCACCATTGTACAACATGCATCAACCGACTGAGCTGCTAATCGAACGAAGCAAAAATGACAATATTACAATACCGAATATCCCGGAAAAACAAAAGTCCATCAATAGCATGGCTAAAAAATTTGACTATGATATTCCAAAGTCCCCACCACAACCGGTGAATTCCGAGTCTGAAACAGCAGAGCTTCTAGACATATCCCGCAACAATAGTGACTTTCAAGCAAAAGTAAAGGACGTTCATAGTAAGCTATCGAGTCAACTCTCGACGTCAGGACCCAGTCCAGATCGCCTGAGGAATATAGTTAAAAAGACTCTATCAACAGATTCGGAGTCCTCGGTTAATTCACCACAACAGACTCCCACAACAAAGGAACAAAAGAAAGCTATCAAATGCTCACAAAAACAGTCCAAATCTCCAAATCAAGAGAAGTCTTCGCGAAATTGGTTCTTGAATCGACTCAATAAGTCAACGTCGTCGACAAGAAGTTCCACAACATCACCAACAAAGTGCAAGCAAAGTGAAAAGGAGAATTTATTAAATAATCTCGAAATCAGCGATGGATATGAAGGTGATTTCATAAGCTCAACCATTGGTGCATCAACTGATGTCAAGGGCAGTAAGGTCAATAAGATTATAAACCAATTTGAGGCAAGTGGTCATCTAACTATGTATAGCGTAGAACCTTTCAACGGAGGACTCCCGGATGCAAAAATAAGTTCCTTCTGCGAGAGCGATTGTAATAATTATGAGCCTATAATGACTGGTCCAAGTAGTTTCATGAAAAAGGTGTAATTTATATTAAAAAAAAAACTTTTTTGTATTTAATTTAAAAAAAATGTTAAAAATAAATCTTTTTTTCTAAAAATGGGGTACACAAAATAAACAATAGGTAAGTTAACCTTTATTTTTTATCAAAAGTGCTTTAGATCTCATTTTATTATTTGTGACGTTCAGAAAAATGATGATGACTACCCTTTAAATATTTACCTAAGCACAGTCTGAGCGTTAAGGAAAATAGGATTTAACAGGAGATATCGATGCACATTAGTTTTGAATTAATGGTAGGGAAAAAATAGCTCTGGGTAAAGCGTTCCACATTCGTAAAGTGCGGCTGAAGACGGAATCTCTATACTTGAGACTCTCCAAGAAAAATTGTCATTAAGAGAAGATAGAACGTTTGCCTCTCACTCTGGTTGCATTTTCATAAATATGTCTCTAGTTAAAGCTCTCGCAGGTTTACCAGAATTTGCATTATAAATAGCTGCAAATGAGAGAGAAAAGTTCGTATAGTTACTCTCTGCTGATTAAAAACATAAATTAAATTAAGGCCTTCTGCACACGAACCGTCTCGTAATAGACTCGTTTAATAATCGTCATGCAGTGACGATTACTCGACACCTAGATTTATGCACACGGGGCGTATCGCAATCGTCAAACAAAAATAGAAAAAGTCGATTATGCGTTTCGTTTTTTAATAGTTTTTCAATGATGTCTATTAATAAGGAACCGTTTGCCACAAATATGACAAGTTCAAGTGATGAAGAAGATTTACTTCTATTAAATTATCTTCGTAACCGAAAAAAAGTAAATGAACCTTAGAACATTTTGGGTGCAACCCTACATCCATAAGATTATTAACAAAAGGTTTTTCATTGCAGTTTGCAGCCAAAGAGTTAACGGAAGACGATTCTAAGAAGAATTTTTAAGGATTTGTTGTTTATTATGGGTCCTGCCATTCAAAAACAGAATACTAACATGTGGGAATTAGTTTTAGCAGATGAAGGAATTATAATAACGTATATTTTCTTTAGTATCTGCTCTTGCAAAGTGTTATTGTACAAACAATCATAAGTTTCCAATAGTAATTCCAGATTTTGTAAAATCAGACATTTTAATATGTTTTTCAATACAAAAAATTTAAACTTTACGACTCGCGTCCTCGAAGCGACTGACACTAGGTTTGTTCGTTGAACCCTGAAGTCGCCCTTAATCATTTTTTAAAAAACCTGAAGTTACCCTGATAAACAAATTCTGTGTTTTTTTGAAACCTAGGGTCGCCCTCAACTCGCCCTGAAGTAGATCTAGATTTTTAGCTGGGGCAAGTTGAGGTAAATGAATAAACGTCAAAGTAGTAGTAGTAGTAAACTTTATTGAGATTTTTTTTAAAACTACATTTAACATAGATAATACACATGTATAGCTATTACATATTATATTATTTTGCCGACTTCGAATTGGCCAGGCTACACTAAATTTATATATTATTTTTGTTCTTTGAATTTAGACAAAACAAATTTAAAATTACAAAGTTGTAAACTACATTTTAAGAAATTAAAAAAAATGAGTCGACTCTACAAACCATTATAGTAGGGGAGGCGACCGTCAGAGTACCTAGCTCATCGCGGCTCTCAAAATTATCGTTCCCAATCGATAGTTTTTTTGAAAACATTCAAAAAACTGCTGGTCGGACAAACCTTTGCAGGGAACTTTGGCCAGAATATGGCCACTTCCGGTACCGATTTTTGGTAACAAGTTAAACTTAGAGGCTGTGATTGATTTGAAAACCCATTTGAAGGGAATTGCTTGTAGAATTTAAAACACTTGGTCGGACAGAAAAAATCCGGGAATAAATGCTTGTCCGACCAGTTCAAAAACCGATTTTTTTATGAAAAAATAGCTCATCGCGGATCTTGGTAAAATTGGTATCAAATGAAAGGTAGGACTGTCCTCTTTACGAATCCACTGGTCGGACAAAGTTTTCTAGGGATTAACCACGTGTCCGACCACTTTGAAAGGAAAAAACCTTATTTTTTTTTCGTTTTTTGTTTTACACTCAATAAGTAAAAACTCTACCTTAATGACGTCAAATTAACATTTAATTAGTATCAAACGACAGGCCTACTTGTCCTCTATAAAAATAAAATGAGTAACTGCCAAGATTTTATTTCAAATGTAAGTTTTGACTCTATTATGATTTTTACTATGCATAAAATGTAGGTTTTTTGTGAAATTAGCTCAAAAAACAGTTATGAGTTATTTTTGTTTTTATTCCTTAAGCACTGGTTGACAATCCAACAAGGGACAATGATTTTTTCATCATACAAAAAGATTCAAAGTTAGAATCAACCGGTTTTTATCATTTATTAAACAAAATAAAAATTATTCAAAACAGTAATAATTTTTTATTTATTCTTTTATATATATACATATATATGTATAGCAGTTCAAACATTTTAGTAAACATTTTTTTTCGAAAACAATATTACATTCAGTACATAGCATAAACATTTAAAATAGACAAAACTTAACAACATTGTAGATACAAACATAAATAATTGCATACATCCATTCAAGAAATAAAGTGTATAATGTTAAAATTCGTCTTCATCGGACTCTTGTTCACAAAGAGGTTCCAAGTCTTCGTCATCAATTTCATTCAAAACAATGTCATCAACATTTAATGGTGTTGGTTCTCCTTCGAACCATAGAGGTGAAAACCTTTCGTTTTCTAGTACCCAGCCGAATTCTTCTGGTCTAAGTTTAACGCATTCAGACTCCGTTGCATTAGCCCACATAGAACTAACAAATATAGTTCGTTTAATTTTTTGAAAAAGTGATTTAAAGCAAGGCGGAATCAAACTCGAATCAAAATTCTTCATGTTTCGGAAAAAGTTACCCGGAGCAGTATTTTTTGTAGCATAAAGATTTTGAAACATTTGAACTCTACCTTCATTAACGTTACTACAATTTTTTATACCATATAGGTGTAAGGTAAAGTTCTGAATTGTTTCAATAACATCTTCATTGACACTTCCGTTTTGACTACTTAATGCAGTAAACGCTGCTTGGAAACGATCATTTTTTTCTAAAATGCTGAGTGGTTTTGCTTTTCCCTTCCTAAAAAAACACGCTGTGTAGTCGCAACCAGTAAACGCGTGAAATGCAGGTAAGGAAACACATAAGTTAACTCCTAGTGTGGATGCCAGTTGTGTACAATTAATGTAGTTAACATCCCGTGTTTTAGAATTTCCGCTTGATAACCAGAGCAAGGGATGGATTCTTTTGCATCTATTGAAATGCTTACCATCAATAAATCCGTTCACTGATCCTTCAGCCAAAACTTCAGATTGAACTAAGATATCAACGACACCAGAACCATCAATAAATTTTCCTAAAGCTTTAAAAAATGCCATTTGAATATGAAATGCTCCTAAATTAATAAATACGTTGTTGAATGTTGGATTTTCATTTATTTGTATTTGCATTGCCATTTTAGCAATAGCTAAATCATACGTCAAAATAATTTCGTTTTGACAGCATTCATTGGCAACCTTTTGGGCATATTTTAAGGTTTCATATACAACGCTGTAGGATGTTGGTGACATATTAATTTGAGGCAGATAATCTATGGACTGAATCTCACTTTTGTCAATCGTTATTTTACTATTATAACCTATCCACATTGGTATATCAGGAATTTGATTTAGTTTAATTTAAAATTGCCCAAATTAAATCTTTGATGATAGCATTTTCTTTTGCGACTGCCGATTCAGATGTGGCATTTAAAATATCTTGCAATGCTAGCAATGTTGTTTTGGAATTGACTTTTTTCGTGTACGGTTGAATTTCCCGAGGAATCTCCTCAAACCGTCTTCTTTTTCGAATGGAATAACCATTGCTTTCATTTGGGCTTTTTGATTCTGCTATTGCATCACTATTTGTCGTCGAATCTAAATTTGGCTCGGGTACAAACTGATAAATAATGCCAACAGTATCATGAAGAGTGTCTTTTCCATTTAAAGTGTCAACGAAGCGATCAAAGTTGTCAAACGCTACATGAGTACTAAGATTTTTATTTATTTCTATTCCTGTAGGAATAAGACTACTTTCTTCAAAAGCTGTAAACGTCATTTCGGTTTCTAGCTCCCCAGCCATTGTGTATCCTACAGAATGTCCATATTTATTTAGTATAGTAAGAACCTTTTTACTACTTGTTAAAGATTTTATTGAAAGCCCTAACATAAGGTGTTTGGCTGGTTTTATTCTTCCTTTTGTTATTATGTAAATAATATCCTGACACAACGACTTTATTTTAACAGAATCATCTTCTGACTTCTTCCTTCGTAAATCAGGCCCTTGAATAAGGCAACTAACAAACTCAGACAATAATTCAGGAATGCTACATTCTCCCATGATAAGATCATCTGCTTTTAACTTATCAGGAAGCTTGTTTTTGACAATGCCCTTAACACTATTTCGTATTTCATAGGCTACTTCTTGGAACTTAGATATCTCAGCTGATTTTAAAAGTAATGAATCGTTGGCTAACTTATTGACATCAATTCCTGTTTTATAATTTTTTTTTTTTATTGTACGTGTTAGAAACCGCAATTGTAACAAGGCTACCATGAACACTTTCAATTTTCCTTTGTAAATATTGTGGTGTTAAGCTTTCAAATTCAAAATTCGTTAAATTATTATCGTTAATTTCCAAAAGTAATGCTTTGTACCTTAAATATAAGTCTCTTAGATAAAGTACCTGTTCCTGTTGAACAATCTCTATCAAAATGTAGACTGAGAGTGCTTGAAATGCCTCTTTGTGAATTTTCCTGATCTTATGCCAGTTGCTTCGTTTTTGTAAATTATTATTTTGGAACCTATTATAGTTTTTAAGTATTTTATTTCTACAAATTGGATGGTATGCAAAATTTTTACAATCTTTTAAACTTCGAAGAACTTTTACATCGTCAAATGCTTCAGCTATTTTTTTTACAGTTTTAATCATACTAGAATTATTACATATAGACACGTTTTGATTACGATATCCTTTCTTTTTAATAATTTGGCAGCAAAAAATACATTTCTTTACTCTATTTTGTTCTGTTGGAGCAATCGATGACGTTGAAATCGGATTTAAAACTGAAATTTCTCGTTGTGATTGAATTTCAATTACATCTAATAGACTTGTTGAGCTACTTGCTTGGGCCTATAACAAATAACCAATTAATAAATTCAGCTATTTCAAATAAAAGTACTTTATTTACATCATACAAAGGTGAATTTTCAGATGCACTTGTTTGCTCATTTTCTTCTCCCAGTTGGTTTGCATCTAAATATGTAGATGAACTACATATTTGAGCCTGAATAAAGTAAAAATAGTATATGCAAAAAAAACATAATTTTAAATTAAAAATACTTCCGGGAGTGGTGAATCTAGGGATGTCCTATCTGGTGTATCATTCGACATCGTACTTAAATTGTATGGTTGAGCCTAATAATAATAAAGTTGGTATATTTTATCTTGTATTATTCAAGATTATTATTTATTTTTTAAATGAACAAAAGCTTTAAGTTAGAAAAAGCTCATTCAAGACAAGAAGCTTTACGCATTTTTATTTTATTTTCAACCATGAGAAGTTTTTAACTAGTCAGCAAGCAGGGTGTACCTGTGAACATAACCTAATGAAGAAATCATATTGATGTCTGATAAGAGATAAAGCGCTCATTTGCATATGCCATGGAAGCACAAAATAAGCAAGAGAAAAAAGTTTCAAGGTCAATATATGCATGTACAGTAAAGTGATGCAGCTTTGATCATTGCTATTTAATAAATATAATAGGAAACATACGTTTGAATCAATGTTTTGTGTCTTGCTTGTTTTAATTGATGTTTTTTTTGAATCACTATTATAACATTGTTTTACATATATTTTTCGATAGCATGTTTTATGGTAGCCAAAATATTGTTTGGACTCATCACATAGTTCAATATTTCCATATTTAAAATTTCTACGTTTACGAATTGCTATCATATCAACAACCTTAGTGAATGTATCGTCTGTAAAGTTAATAACTTTCTTCGAATCATTATGAATATCACAAAGAAAACACTTTTTCATTTTGCACACTTTAAATACGAAATTATTAGAAAACAAAAAACAACTAAACAAAATTAAATTATATTATATGTATTATATATTATTTGTAACTTTGTCAAGAGATTCTGTTAGTTTAATAATCGAATATTGTTCAACCTTCACCAAATTGCAAATGATGTTACAACTAACTCAAAAATGATCAAGAGTATAATTTCTCAACTGTTACTGATGCATGATTAAGTTAACGGTTATATTCTTTCAAAATAAGGTATATCACTGAGGCCAGCCGCATTAAGGACTACTTACCGGATTTATACAAAACATTTAAGTCTTTAATTTAGTATATTTAAAATGTTTATGGACTTAAATGCTATGTAATAAATGTAATATTGTTTTCGAAAAAAATGTTTGAACTGCTATACATATGTATGTATATAAATAAAAGAATAAATAAAAAATTATTACTGTTTTGAATAATTTTTATTTTGTTTAATAAATGATAAAAACCGGTTGATTCTAACTTTGAATCTTTTTGTTTGATGAAAAAATCATTTTCCCTTGTTGGATTGTCAACCAGTGCTTAAGGAATAAAAACAAAAATAACTCATAACTGTTTTTTGAGCTAATTTCACAAAAAACCTACATTTTATGCATAGTAAAAATCATAATAGAGTCAAAACTTACATTTGAAATAAAATCTTGGCAGTTACTCATTTTATTTTTATAGAGGACAAGTAGGCCTGTCGTTTGATACTAATTAAATGTTAATTTGACGTCATTAAGGTAGAGTTTTTACTTATTGAGTGTAAAACAAAAAACGAAAAAAAAATAAGGTTTTTTCCTTTCAAAGTGGTCGGACACGTGGTTATTCCCTAGAAAACTTTGTCCGACCAGTGGATTCGTAAAGAGGACAGTCCTACCTTTCATTTGATACCAATTTTACCAAGATCCGCGATGAGCTATTTTTTCATAAAAAAATCGGTTTTTGAACTGGTCGGACAAGCATTTATTCCCGGATTTTTTCTGTCCGACCAAGTGTTTTAAATTCTACAAGCAATTCCCTTCAAATGGGTTTTCAAATCAATCACAGCCTCTAAAGTTTAACTTGTTACCAAAAATCGGTACCGGAAGTGGCCATATTCTTGCCAAAGTTCCCTGCAAAGGTTTGTCCGACCAGCAGTTTTTTGAATGTTTTCAAAAAAACTATCGATTGGGAACGATAATTTTGAGAGCCGCGATGAGCTAGGTACTCTGACGGTCGGCTCCCGGACTATTACGATTTCATAAAAAAAACTGAAATATAAAAACTTAAAAAACCTTTTCTTGAAACACAAATGTGTGCAATTACGGATTGGAATACATAAACGTATGTACATCTTATTTTCGTCAGTTAGAGCGAGAGCTCAGTACATTACATCTTTAGTTTGCGTGAGAAAGCGACATCTCGATGGTTGTATGATGAAAGACAGCGATCTTCTAGTTATTAGATGTTGAGATGACCAGAACTGTTGTTTCTCCATTATCGGTTCCGTTACAGTATGACGGAATTATTCTGCTTCTGTCCATTGCGGGCTGCAACATAAGCGATCCGTACAATGCTTCTAATTTCTGGGACGATACGACACCCTATACTTATGCTTTTTCCATGTGCGCTACCAAGAAAACTGGGAGTAGATGGAATTCGTATGGCTTCTATACACGTGGATGTCTTTCGTTTGACTCCCTCTCAAAGTTACAATTTCCCGGGTGTTGTCGACTTGTACAGCATTCAAATTTAGTAACTATTGCACAAATGTAATTTGTGCAATAGTTATTTATGTTACTATAACACACTTTTAATTTAGTTAATTTAATTAAACTCATAAACGTCAAAGTCACATGAGATCTGATTGTTTTGTTATTTTTAAAATGGAAGTAAAAGAATAATCAAATTAAATTTCAGACACAGCCATTCAAAATGGAATCCTTTCAAGTTGTAGATTGTGCATAGGGCCAAAAAATAATTACCAAGAATTTAAAATTAACATATTTCAAGTTTTAATTATTAAAAGACATAACTTGCTTTTCTGCAACATAAAATTAATGGTCCTCGGTTGTTTTTTGAGAACTGAAAAACCCAGGTTTTTTTTGACAACTCTTAGGGTTATCAAAAAAACCTATGTCGAGCCTGGGTAAGGTTCAACGACCGAACCTACCGATGTACGAGCGGCGATTTGCAGTTTCTGTTCCGCGTCGAATATGTGCATCTTACAACTCGTGTGCAGATGTACATATATTGAAATCAATGTGCGCTGCACCAAATCTGCATACACTAGTTGTTTGCGTCTGACGCGACGACGCTTCGTTTGCAGATGGCCTAAATAGGTACAACATTTTTTTTATACAAAATTATCTTTTTTACTACACTAATAAACCTCAAATTTCTAGACTATAAATGAAACAAAAAAAATCATAATGAACAACAAATTAAGTCAAACATGTTTTGACTGGAATAAATTAAATTTATCTTTTACCACACACACCCAGTGGTAAGATAAATGACCCGTTTTCGAGGTTTTTATTAGGCCGTACATTAGGCAAGATAAGACGCTTGCCTCTCACTCTGACTGTAATGTATGCCAATAAGCTCGTACTGTTTTAAATCTCGTACAGGGTTGCAGTAGTAAGCATACTAAATTACCACAAATGTAGCAGTGGTAACTCTGATCACAGATGAGAAATACCAAGATAGAATTGGGAAACTTTCGTACGTTTCACCCTTAAAACACATTTCCAAGCTCTATCAAATGCTTTGAAATATCAAGAGCAATAACCTTACTTTCTCCAAAAAGATGGAAAGATTTGTGCAACTGTTCAACGAGATATACCATCAGTTCACCATTGGACCTATTGCTACGAAAGTTTCGTTCTTCAAGGTACTTCTTAAGCTGATAATTAATCAACGTGTCCATGACCTTTGGGAGAAGGGACGAAGGGACGTAGGTGCAATTGGACGTTGGAGTGAAGAAGATTCGTCTTTTTTAGGTAAAGGCTGGACAAATGCTGTTTTCCATCCTCTCGGAAAGACACCAGTAGAGTAGGACAGATGAAAAAGCTTTATGCAGTGGTTTTGCCAGCGTTGAAGAACAACTCTTCAAAACGATGAGAGGGACACTATCCGGCCAACGGATTTGTGTATATCAAGGTCCTTACGAGTGCGAAAGAAGATTCGTCCAATGAAAGCGTTTACGCTCTCAAGTACTGGAGGAGTTATAACACTGTGGCAGCGTCGAATTGAAAGTGAACTGCGCTGTAAGCAAATTAAGAGACCGGACAAAATGTGTCATTAAAAATTAGCGTTCGAACCGAAGACGAAGTTGTGTTTAGAATGGTTTTTACAAATGAACAACAATGTTTACTAACTTTGCGACATTGTAGTATTTTGAGCCTTCATTTTTTGTCTGAATGTTTTGACTTTGGAAGTATTTCTAGCTTGTTGAAACTTATTTCCTAAGAAGGCGTTTTTTTATAATACAATTCTATATACTACTGAAATTACTCAGCCAAGTAGAAGACTTAGCATTATATTTAATTGAACTTGTCGAAAAATGCATGTAAGTCCCCTTTCACACAAGGAAACTGAGTTGCCGGCAACTGGGAGTGTGTTGGCGAGAAGGGCAAGAAGTAAGGGGAATGAAAAAAATCTCCCCGGTCAACGATTTGAAGAGATTTTTTTGACGTTTTGCTTTGCATTCCAATTAGCCCAACAAAATCTTCCCAGTTTCCTCCTCAGTTTCTCGGTGCCAGTTTCTTCATGTGAAAGCTACAAGGCAATTAAAGGAAAACGTCAAAAAATCTCCAGCAACTGGTTTCCCTGTGTGAAAGGGGACTAAGTTGATCTGAACTTAACAAAAATTGCGTATTGGTAAGGTGCTCACTAACCAACTGATGAGTCCAAGTGAGATTGCAGGGACGAAACGCAAATTTTGTGGACTAAAGGCCTTTAAAAGCTATTTTGAATCGAAACTTGTTTCCGTTTTTCCCAGTGGGGTTGGCTTTATAATTCCGGAAACTTGCTTCTCTAACCCTAATAACCTCTTTCCAGCTCAAATCAAACCATGCGTTTTCTTTCATTTTGATAGATTTCACCCTATGCGGGATGAAATTTCTCATTCCGTGAAGAATTAAATTTCTTTTATATGCGGTGGAATCAATGTCACTACCGAGCATGCTTTCGTGACAAAATTCCTGAAGAAATTATTGAGAACTTTTCAGTTGGATTTCTCGTATTATCATACGGTCCTCTTAAGAATATTGTCTTAATTTTAATAAAATTATAATACGATATCTTATGTTTTTAAATATATTATTATTATTTTCACAAAAGCAACAATAGAAAAACAAACCTTTTTTTTTTACAAAAATTCGTAGTTACATTTTATTTAAATATTCAAGTGAAAGCATTAACACATGCGTTAAATTTGCAATCTTTATCCCTCTCAGCTGTATGTTACAAAAAACACTGAATATATAAAAAATAAAAATATTTTTGAGGTAGATATAAAATCAGAAAATAAAATAAAAAGCAAACAAACAAATAGATTTTAAATGACGTGATTGCAAAGGTTTATTAAAAATAAAAATCACTGGGTAATTCAACATTTGTTTGGTTGCAAAATTAATTAAAAAAGGCTTCGGTTTGCTGTTTTTTTATATAAAAAGTTATGAATACAAAAAAATACTTTAGAATGAATATGTGCGTATGATTTCTATTTTTTTTTTAATGGGATTTATGTTCCCGTTCGAAGTGATTCCATAAGATTTGCCAAATTATCACGACGAGCACGTTGTGGTATAGTTATAACTTTGCGATGAACTTCTGATGATGAAAAAAAGCCAAGCATTTTTTTGTTTTCTTTTCTAAGGATGATTTCTACTCCACGATCTGATGATACAATCGATGATATCTCGTTCCATAAATAGGTCCAGTGAATCTATTAATAAAAAGTTAGTTATAGTTATTCTTTAATGAAAAATTAATGATAGTCATACAGTCCATGTGCCGAAAAGGTCATTTTTCGTTGCGTAAATTACTCGATGATTAGATACCAAAACAATTTCTTGCTTAAGAATGACTTCTTCACAATGGGCAAAGGAATCTGTGCTGGCGTATTTACCCTTTTCAATTTCCCTACAATGAAAATGATATTAGGAAAACTATTGGAAATAAAAACATAATTCTTACTTCAGCAATTTGTTTCCATTTGCCTCTGAAAAACTGTAAGGTCTAAGAACACTATCGGGATGCATAAACCTGGGTGGCCTCAATCGGTTCGTGTCTTCACTACATTCGGTCGCTCTTTTGACAGCTTCAAAACTACCACTGGCAAAATCAACGACTCCAGCAGTTGGGCGGGCAACCAAACCAATTGCACCTTTACCCAAGCCTTTGAAGAAACCTTCTACACCTTCTTCTTTGGCACCGGATATAGGTTTAGTGAAGACACCACTTACACCATCGGCAAAACCCTTGAAAGAAAATGTAGATAATTAGGTTTTTTTTATCTTGAGCTAAAAACATTTGCTAAATTACCATGACTAATCCTTTACCACTTCGAGCGATTCCTTCTTGGAAGTTAGCGGGTTTTTTATTTAAAGCTTGTCTTCGTTTCTTTTGGTAGTCCTCATCAAATGTCAATGCAGCTACTCCTTTGCCCATAGCCCCAGTGATCCTAAAGTTAAGGTTTGAATGTAAATTATAAAGCTTTGGTTGTTCTGATAATACAAAAACTAACTTTGATACTGCTCCAGCAGCACCACCCACTGTATGTCCAAACAATGATTTAACTCCGAGTACAAGTCCTTCCGCAAATTCACCGGGACCTTGAATCGCTCCCTGGAGAAAAATGTTATAAAGGAATATTCTTATAATTTAGTGAACACAAACATTATACCTGGAAAGGCTCATAAAACAAATCCTGCACTCCCGTCTTCAGACCGACCACTAAGCCATATGGATTTCCTATTACGTCCAAGCCCAACACAAGTACATAAAGCTGTTTTAGAGCTTGACCAGTATAATGTGCAGTGATTTCAGATATCAGCTGCCTTTGTGTAAAGAAACCGAATTGGCGTTCAAAGAAGGCCAGTTTGAAAACGACGTCATTGACATCCGTTAAAGTAACACCAACACCCTGGACTATTGTCGAAAGGAGTCCTGGCAGTGCTGTTGTATCAGAGCCAGCCATAGAGAAAGAAACGTGTATTTTAAGCGGACCTAAATGTAGATTATCGTAGAAATTCTTGTGCTCTTGTGCTGAGTGAATTTCGACTAAGGCTGAGAGGGGTTTTTCGATGGCATCCACATCCTCGTTAAAGAGTTTTGCCTTCAAAGTGGTATGAACAAATTATAGCTATTGTTGTAAAATAACTAAGATTAACTTACTGCCTGCTCATCGCTGAGATCTGATGTGAACATATCTGCAATAGCGCTAAGGAAGAGGATATCAACTTTAAAGTGGAATTCCTGAATCAACATAGTACAATATTTGAATTGATTGACTGTTGAATTAGGCACAACACGTTCCACGATACTGCACTCGATGAATGGCTTAAGTGCTATTTAAAAAAATAATTGTTTCTTAAATCTATTTCATAATAATAATGATTTAAATATTGCTATTATTGTTACTAGCTTGACTAAGCAAATAAATAAATAATTTATAAAACAAGAAAAATTAAGGAACATATGTTTCCAAATCACATGTAAAGATCCTTAGGAAATAGAATAGTAAAATTAATTTAAAAAATAGAGTTAAATGGTTAGGTGCCGGAAAGAGATTTGGTTTTATAGATTTATTAGAAAAAACTTACCAGAATTAGCTGCGATACTCTTTGGTGGTGGTATTTGTGCCAAAACCACAGGAAATACACAGTCAGCCAATTGATTGTCAATTTGGATTTTATTAATTTTAGCATGTAACTGCGTTTGAAAGGGAGAAGTTTTCAAATCAAACCAAAAGCCAGGATAGAATGTACGTTTTATTATCCGATCGGTTGATTTGTGGAAGATCATATGATCGAAATCCAGCTGTAAATATAAAATCACTCATTAAAGCTTACAATAAAATGTATACAACTCGAAATTGTGTTACTTCATATTTCTGATCCAAATAGAATTTCTTTTCTTGATTAACGTGCTTGGCCGCTAAATACGCTTGATATTGTTCTTCGATATGACAAGAGTCGGCCATATTGAATTGCTTAAAACGTTTTTTGCCTTCTTTCTTTGATTCCCATATTATGCCTGAGCTTTTAATACCCAAGTACAATATATCTACCCCGGTTAAATTATTAAGAACAGATAGACCAATTCCATGAATGCGAATCTCAATTTCTTGATTCACCTAAAAATGTAACACGTTTTTTATATAAACGTTTTTTTTTTCCAGTAATATATTTGTATACTGCTTACTTTTTGCATGTACGAACTACCATTGACCTTGTCAGCTATACTGCTGATATCGGTGAAGAGAATAACTCGCTGAAGACCATCAAGGAATGAAACCCAATACGCACTGGCGCCTCCGTCAAGTCTGTAAGATAAATTCAACGTTTAACCAAATATGTAAGAAAATAAGACGAATTGTAATTTATATGTTATGGATTAAATGAATAAATAAAAATGAATGAGACAGTCATATTTATCTGGTGCAACCTAACGGTATGCGATGTCATACAGGGCGGCAGACGAATCGTGCTACAAAAATCCAACGTAATAACTTTTTTTCAGTGTGAGTAATCGGCTTATTTTTTTTTATTTTATAGGCCACTATTTAGATTTATCAAAATGAATGCTTGGGATACTGAAAAAAGGATTTGAATAGTGCAGCGATACCATTCTTTGCAGTCCGTCATTTCCGTCCAAAGGGAATTTAGGCTGGAGTTTGGCGGTACTCCCCCGAGTAGATGGGCTGGTGAACATGTTTGCCGAATCTGGAAGCATCGAACGAAGACCCTATCATCGAGATCCCAATTTTCGGGTTCAGGATACAATCGGGGCTGTTGCCTCGGCAATACGGGCAAATCCAAGTGTTTCGACTCGAAACTTATCGGGCCAAATCAAATTGGAGTTAGCAGACGGTCATTACAACGGATACTTCATGATGACTTAAACTTGTTTCCGTACAAAGTCAAAATTACAAGCAAGTTATACCCTCAGGATTTGCCTGTTCGCCTGGAATTTTGCCAAATTATTGCAATGGCCGAAGAAGACAACACATTGATAAATTGTTTGTTCATGTCTGATGAGGCTCATTTTGTCTTAAACGGCAATGTTAACAAGCAAAATTGCCGTATATGGAGTGAATCGAATCCAGAAATGCTCCATGAGACGGAACTGCACCCAGAACGAGTCACTGTGTGGTGCGTAGTTTCATCAAGGTGTATTGTCGGGCCATACTTCTTTGAAGAAAACGGTGTAACACAAACTGTCAACGGGGACCGTTATTTAAAGATGTTGAAGGAGTTTTTTTACCCAAACTTCGCCGATGACGTATCCCTTTCAGCAGGATTTGGTTTCAACAAGATGGAGCAAGTGTACACGTAGCCACACAAGTTATGGCGGAGCTCCAACGAAAATTCCCAAACAAATTGATATCCAGAAACTGCACTTTCCGCTGTCCACCAAGGTCATCTGACCTGACTGCACCAGACTTTTTTTATGGGGTTATGTCAAGCAGGAAGTGTATAAAACGAAACCCAGGAATTTGATTGAATTGAAGCAGTCCATTAAGAAAATAATTTAAGCGATCCCAATTTCAACCCTTCAGGCCGCAATGAACAATTTTCTGATCAGGTGCCGCATATGCGTGGATGAGCGTGGAGGTCATTTGATGTCTATCATCTTTAAAAACCATCAGATATTTGAAATAAAATTTAATTTTCAATCTAATAAAAAAAAATTAATGAAATACATCGATTTAAATAAAAGTTATTTAAATTTCTTTTTGTAGCACGATTTGTGGGCCACCCTGTACCAGCAGCCCTTCTTTACAGTCTATATTATAAAATGTAACAAAATTGATAAGATTGAAAAGCTTTTTGTTATTTTAAGCATTGAAATCATTTAAAAAATGTGGAGTAACCATGTAGCAGTTAGCAGCTTTTAACTCTAAACCGACGGTAATGAAATTGTTTTGAACGTATAAGGGCATAAAAAGATGGTCGTGTTCTTATTCGCAGCGAGCAGAAGGATCTATCTGAAGAAGTTATTTGCGAAAAACAAAATTGTATAAGGTCGGATGAGTAAAGAGGAACCATTAATTATTTCAGATTTATGGTTTGATTAATTTATACATGTATAAATAAATGATAATATACCTAATACTAACTTAAATTAAATGCACGACTGGACCGTTTTTTATGAAGCTAAAACAGATTTAAAAAATGAATTGAGCCAGGAAGAGGGAAGAAAGGAACTGATCTTATGTTCGAAGATTGGTATTCAAATTTATAATTTGAGCAAGTTGGTGGATAAAAAGGATGTCAGTGATACTGCGATGTTGATGAAGGGTATGTAAGTCAATTAATTGTAATTGACTTACATACATAATGCGAATCCAAGGAATCTTCGTTGTCGTAAGAGAATACAATTTTTGAAAAGGCGACCATACCTGACTTGCATAATATTATAAATTCAATTATTATGATTGAAAACTAAAGATTTTAAAATAATTTCATGGACGTTATTGTGCTAAATTGTATTAGTACACTTACGTTATCGAACCACAGCCATCTCGTCGCAAGTCATTTTCGACATTATCTTTACCTAATAGAAGTAATCTATTTCCTGCTGGATCAGCCCACGTGAACAAAAGCTTTTCTGATGGTCCCAAGACTCTGTAAAGCCAAGCATATATTAAAAAGTCAATCAATTTAATAGAATACCAACTTTTTATTGACATTTCCCTTTTCTTGGAAAGTTATTGATTGACTTGTGTGATTAACCAACAGACCTGGGGCATCACCAGCATTGTACTGAGTAAATGTTATAAAGGCACCACCTTCTGTTACTTGGACGTCAACATTGATTCCACCATGCTATAGAATAAGATCTTAAATGTTAGGAATACATTAAATGGTCACAACCGTATATTTACCCGATTATGATCCAGTTTTAGTAGAATACATTGAACTTCTGAATAATCAAAAGGAACTGTCGTCTGGCCGGCTACTTTGAGTATCACTTGCTTTGCTTCCGATTTTGGCCAATATGGTATACACTCATTCGGTTGAATCTTGAAGATACAATTTATTATTATTTGTTTTATAAAACAAGAAAACTTGAACTGTATATTTTACTTTCGTCCATGGATCCCCTGGCCTGCCATGTTCTTGTAACTCAATCAGAACATCACATTTATTTGTTGCAATATAGAATGGAATAAATGTGATTTGTTTTGTCAATGAGTTTTGTGTTAGATGATTATGAACGCCGATGTGATACATTTGGTCATTTGCATTGCATGTAACTTCACCAGTAGAACCAGCTACATCTAGAGGGATCTTGTCACTCCATTCACCATTGTCAACTCGTATAGAAGCTCTTTTTTTATCAAAGAAGAACTTTTCGCGGAACGAAAATAAAATTGGTCCATTGTACTCCGGTGGATGATAAAGTACATTAACTGATTCTGTATTTGTCTAGTGTAAAAGCTTTTCTTAAGTTTGTTTATTTAAGAAATATTAATTTGTATATTTTACCTTATAACTAAGCATCAAGCCTGTTTTGTTAATCATCCAGAATGGACTGTATACTGTTAGCATAAGACTTCCATATCGGTCTTGAAATCTGTACATAGGAAAAAACATTTAGGCCTTTGAGAATTTTAAGAATTATTCTACATACCTCACACCTAAATCCATGTCCATTTTTGCTGCAGAATCATACGAACTAAACGTCCATGTAGCATACTCTTCATGATCTTCGGAGATTTCTGTTGTACATGACCAATCTTTCTCCAAATATTGAATGAGCTAAACAAAAAAAAATATTTATATTACTATATTACCATTTTGTCATATTTTTAATTGACACATACTCTAACGACAACATAACTCTTCGCTTTATTGCGTCGCCCTGTAAGCTTTACGGTCGGCAAATGCAAAACATCTCCAGGTTTAACATCTTTCTCTCCGTAGTCCAGCATATCTTCTTTTATGAGTGATTTTACCTTATCAATATCATCCGATTCATCCAATTCGGTGGCTTTGCTGGTATCACGTACAGTGCAACCGGTAACAGATACCTTTATATCAATGGGCAGAGCATTTCGCATATATAATGGAGGACGCAGATGAACGGTATAGAAGGCACTCATAAGCATGAATTTCATTGTGTTCTCATGGAAAACTTCGGTTTTTTGCCGTACAGCATTAATGTAGAGCGGTTCAAAAGTATCCACTGGGTCACATTGTATCTGACGTTGGTAGCTAAAGTCAGTTGGGCAGTCATTCCATCGTATGCCTTGTACTGAAACTTTGTAACCCTGAAGGATTTTTTTGTTTGTATAAAAATAACTCTTTCATATTTTGATTAAACTTACTGGCAATGCGAAGAACAAATCTTTTGCTTCAGCATAGATTGCATGCAATGGAACATGGAAAACTTCTCCCGGGGACACATCACCTACCAAAACTTTATCAGTTGTACCATGTTTGTTTCTATAGATACTAACAGTTGTGGTAAAATGGTTTTTAATCTAAAATTGAAAAAGAAATTAATAAAATAATATTCGTTTTTAAGATAACAATTCTTACATTAACAACTCCATGAATGTTAATTCGAGTGGTTCCATATTCTGAATTAACTTCTGAAATGATTCCCCAAGGATCTTGATTTGCACCTCGATATAGTGGGAAGTATCTCTGATCTGACTTGGACACCGGGAGAATAACTTCTTTATTGATTCCTACAACCTTTTTTTTTAAAGAAAAATTAATAAATAATTTTGTGTGCAAAAAATCAATATTGCGTTATTCTACCACACAATAAATGTTATAAGCTTCATCCTCTGCCGAAGTCATTCTAGACAAGTCCTTTGTTTGCAAATATGCTCTTCCTCCCGGTGAAATGGTACAGTCTTTTACTTGATCTGGCGACAAATCAGCATCAGGGACTTCACATTGAAATACCAAAGAACTGTTCAATGTATCACTGCGAGAATTCGTATTTGGCATATGGCATTCATGCAACGTAAATATACCGCGTGTTAAATTCAAAGATATATCAAATCCAGTGTCATTTTCTACTACATATGGCGCAATGACCTCTGGTTTATTGAGTCCCTTGGCGTCAATGGCGTTGGAGAATGCTTCTCCCAGAACTTGTAGTGTTTCAAGACAAGTTTTACTCATTGTAATTTCAAGCATTTCCTCGGATTCAATTTTGATCTTTGTTGTTGGTTCTTCAATTTCACCGTCGAGTTCAGATTTATTAGGTTGAATTTCTAACCCGAAATTGAGTTCCCATGGTAAGTACTCAAGGATTCCAGATTTATCAGGTTTTTCAATTTGTTCAATCAAAGGCTCCCATACACCTAGAGCATGGTTGAAATAATTCATGTATAGATTTAAGGCGCCTTCTATTTTCATCTGCAATAGAAACAATAAAAACAATATAACTTCACATTTAAAAAGATGTAGCCATTTAAGTGCTATTAAAGTTACAGCTTTATCGCCATATAAGAAAAAATCCTAGGGCCGTCCAATAAATCACCAAACAAATTTGTTAAAAATTGATACATTTTTATTATTCTCTAAAACACGTTTTCTACCCAAGATATTTATTTTAGGCTTGATTAACCTTGACAAGCCTATCCACCAAATTACATTGATTTTCTTCTACTAAGAATTTCAGTCCCCAAATTTGGTGTCACTTTAAAAATGACCCGTCAACGAATAAAAGCAGAAACCTTTCATTCGTGAATTACCGAATTGCACAAGCACTTCTGAAACTAAAAAAAACCTAGTCAAGCTATCTGTTCGAAGTGTGCGCTTTTACGCAGAAGTGGGTTCATTATAAAACATCAATTTTAACCGTCTTAATTGTTTAGTGTGAACCAGAATCCCATATACAAGTATGTACATATTAATTAACTCTATAATCAAAGGGTTTCTAGTTTTATTTCCCCCGCCAAATTTTGATCTGCTTGTTTATTTACTGAACGACCCTCGTATTTTTTACATTTTGGCTCCAATTAGCAACGGTCGCATTAAGCTTCGTCTCAATGAACAACATCGGGGTTGTATAATATCCAACACCAGTTTCCACAACTAATGTTATTGAAGGCACTTCTACTATACATTTCTCAGTCTTTTGTATTGTCGTTTCTTCAAGGGTATCTGGAACCTCCAATGCATCATATGCTTCATCTGTTTTAAACATAAAAATTAATAGAAACAAGAAAGTTTTCGATTTTAGAAAACTTTGACATACCAACTAAGAACCAGAAATCTTTCTCTGTAAACTTTTCAACAATCCACACACCACTATGATCAATTTCTTTTACAAGTGCTGCTCCTTTTTCAGGCCTTGAAGAAAGTGTCACTAATGCTTTATTGATAAGCTCAATTGTGGCTGGAGATATGTTTAGAATAATATCAGTCATCTTGAGGCTTATGTGAAGACCTTCCTGATCCGGAGTTGAGCCATGCAAACTTATAACACATGGATGCAAGATAAAGTGTTTGGTGGCTTCTCTTCTTTCGGGACTAAAAGAGCACATGTACATTTTAAGAGCATCAATTTGTCCACTAATAATTTCTTTGGCACCAACTGCACGATAGTTAAGTCGAACTTGAGACTGGAACAGAAATAGTTGGAGATTTAAGTCAAAATATTAAATAAATAATATTTACATTAAATATTATTGCGTTGGTATTAACATCCTCCAGACTTTCAATCAAAATTATATCTGGTTCTTCGATATACAGCAAAAGATTAAGTTTCTTTTCCGGGATATTTTCTTGTGTTGCAACAGTTTCTAAAAGAAATTACATTTTTGTTTGTTGTTTCTTTATCTTCAATAATAAGAACACGTACTTTTAGGAGTTTTTGGTGCAGATTTCATTTCACCAGATCTTAGAACTACTGCTTTGTCCTCTATTTCTTCGGGTGTTTCAGTTTCAGGTAGAGTAAAGAACTCGGCTAATTTGACTAAGAAGTCAATTGTGATGATCAAATCAAAACCACAAACCCTTACTTCGGCTACATAAAAAGGTCGGATAATCAAATTTTAAAGTGTCAAATCATCTTCCAAAAAAGCCTGCTTGTATGCTTACCAAAAGTATCGTTCTCTTTGACAATAGCCGTAAGGTCTAACATAAAGTTCTTTTCAGCCTTAAGACTATCACTGAAATCGTTTGTTTGGCTCAAAGAAGAATCGTTTTCTCGTTTCCATTCTTTACGGCATAAATATCTAAAATAAGAAAAAAGAAATTTTAACTCTTCATTTCATATTAATAACTTAACTTACTTAGTAATTTTACTGTTCAGATTTGGTCGAATGTCATCAATTTGTATGTCACACAACACAACAGATGTACTGAGAGTTCCATCGACCAAAATTTTACCCTTAACCGAGAGGAAATGAATACCAAACCGAGCTAAGCCTTCTTGGTTGGCTAAAAATATATATACGTTTACAAAACTTGAGGCTTTTTATCGAAAATTTAATAAAAACCTTGGAATAAATTAACAATAACACCATCGAATTGAAAACTAAACCTAAACTGTTCATTAATTGTTTGTTTATCACTTGTTGTCTGAACAGTTTTGGTTGACGATGTTTTATGGCGTGGACTTTTTCCTTCAGATGATTGTCGATTATCTAAATAAATTATAGTAATATTATATATTTTTTTATTAAAAAAAAAAACTCACCTAATTTTTGGTGAACTTCGACAACAACATCTTCGGACTTTTGTACCTTAGCTGGAACTGTTTCGAATTCATTTTGGCCTTCGGATAAGTTATTATTCAATATAGACATGAGTAGAGCATAGTCATCAGTATATAAGTTTAGCTGAAATGTTAAAGAAGTTTTTTAAATAATGACTTTCAGGTTAAGATAAGGAAACGTAGAGACTGTGGCGCAAAATTTTAAATAACCTATTGTTAAGGGCTTAACATTTTACTGGTTAGGAATTTCCTAAGTGCTTATTTTAAACCTTTTTAAACTAGTAAATTGCTAATTAAACAGAAAGCTGAGCATTTGTAGGGTTTGAATTTTGATAAACACAATTATTGTTGTTATGCATTGTAAATTAATTATATGTTGATGAAAACCCAACATGTGCTCTAAAAAGGTATTAGTTATCTCTATTTTCATCATTTTAACTTCATTATTTACAAAAAAAAATTGTGTACCAGCAGGACTCGAACCTGGGCACCCCGCGTGCAAGGCTGATATACTATGAGATTCCATAATGGATTTAGCAAATTGTTAAAAGTTAAAGTAGCCATTGCGTGATTTTAAATTTAGTAAAATGTTAAAATCATTTTAAAGTAGCTCAATCATCTTTTTAGCTTATTAAGTTGCTAAAAGTGGCTTTAACATTTTACTAAATCGTTTAAAATTTTACGCCTGTGATTTTAAAACTAAAGAAACCACATCTATAAAACTGTCTTCTAGCTTGATTTATTTAGGAAGAAGTTGTTAGTGATCAAAAATGTTGTGTTCTTAGTGTTACTATAAAAATTGTTAGCGCAGCAGAAGTATCTACTACTAAATATTAGGAATAGTAAATTTAGATAAAATCAGCCATAACGTCGCCAACTTCGGCTAACAGCGAAAAACAACAAAGGCCACTCATGCCATAGACCACAAATAACTCTTGCTAATAAATAAATGTACCGAACAACAGTTTATATGAAATATAGCTTTTATAATTCGAGTCCTGTTTTATAGCGCAAGATATCACAACTGATAATCGGTGTTTGATAATTTTAGATGCTTGATAAAAAAAACTCAATCAGCAGCAAAATCATTTCAAAATTGCATATTTTTGAAGTGATAACTTTTTATGGGAGGGTTAACCGATTCGTTACGTAACGCGTTACATTCGATAAGTATTCTCACAGATATCAACTAAAAGAATTTTATCTTTTTAAGCAGGAATAATAGAGTATATCGACTTGATAGTTGTTAAAAAAATTGGATTCCTAGAATGTCACTAACCGCAAGAAAACTGTAATATTGAGAAGAATACTTTTGACTTGTTCCATGAATAGATTTGGTTTTTCTTTAATTAAAAAGAAGATAATATGAAGATTATTTTGATGTATCAAACGTTACTCTATGAGCTATACAAGCTTTGTAATCTTAATTTCAAAACAGAAGAAAAACATAGGTCGACCCCAATTATAGATGTTCGGTGTACAGGAAAAGAAAAGATGTGGTAGCTGTATTGAGGGTAATATCGTCAGTTCTAGTGGTTCAATCTTTAAGCTTAAAATCTTAAAATTGAGGTAACACTTGGGACTATATGCCGATATAAAAATAATAAGAATGTGTCTTACAAAATTTATTCGATTTTTATTCGTTCTTTTACATTCTAAATGCAAAAGTTGATAAAAAATTTCAATATTTTAAAAAACGGTATTCCATATAGTTATTGCCCCATCCATCGTCTACAAAAGTCCTAGCGTAAGTAACGGGTCCGCCATCTAACTTTTTTTTTCAACTAGTGCCTATTTCGTGAATGGTAACACTTAGCTCATGTCCTTCCGCTGAACGAATATGGTTGTGTATACGCTTGAACAACGCTGGGAAATATTGCGACATTACTTTGAAAATCATGGTAATGTTGCAGAATGTGTGCGAAAATTGCGTACGGATTTTGGAAGAAGAGAAGCACCGTCAGCTCCGTATGTTCGTTATCTTGTGAAAAAAGTGAAAGAAACTGGCATCCTCATCGATAAACAAAAGCGTGAAAAGCCAAAAACAGTTCGTTCACCCGAGAATATTGCTGCTGTGGCAAAAAGTGTGCGTGAAGCGCCATCAACATCAATTCACCGTCGATCTCAACAATTGCACATTTCGGAGACTTCATTGAGACGAATTTTGCATAAAGACCTTGGTATGACGCCATACAAAGTCCAATTAGTTCAGGAGCTGAAGCCAACTCACCATCCAATGCGTTTTCGCTTCGCTAAGTGGGCCTGCGATCGACTTAGAGAAGATGCCGATTTTGCCAAAAAAAATCATCTTTTCAGATGAAGCTTATTTTGACCTTGGCGGGTATGTAGACAAGCAAAATTGTCGCATTTGGGGCTCAGAAAACCAGCACGCATACATTGATAAGCCAATACACCCCAAACGAGTCACTGTTTGGTGCGGATTTTGGTCCAGAGGCATAATTCGAAAGTGAGCAAGGAGTGGCCGTTACAGTCAATGTCGATCGTTATCGAGCCATGTTGAACGAATTTTTGTTCACATAAATTGAAGAGGAGGATATTGGCGATATTTGGTTTCAAATGGACGGCGCTAGGTGCCACATAGCCGAAGCTACACTCGATGTTTTGCGCCCATTTTCAAAAAAAAAGTTATTTGGCGGACCCTATCGATTAATGCACCAGAAAAGGAGTAAGGATGTTTTCTAGTAATATACCTACAAAAGTGTCAATTAAATTAAACTAAAATTAAGTTGTTAAAGGTGAAGACGGTATCTTCTTGTGTACTGCATACGCACAATTTTATGTATGTGAATGTTTAGACATTTTCACCCGGAGTTGGTATCTCTAATATGATTGGTAAGGTTTTCTAGCATATCTACAGATACACATGTGTACATAATAATACCTAGGAAAAAGATTAGGACTTTTTGTGACATCCAGCTTTCTCTTATCTATGCACGTTATATCCAACTGTAACGTTGAGATTAACTTGAGGGCAAGTTTTGCATTTGGAAAAAATATCAAATCGAGATTTTAATCAAAAACATTACGATGATGGAGACCACCAACAAACTGGGTCCCGCAATTCCGTCTGTCTGTAGATCGTCTACACTCTAAACCACTGAAGAGATTTTCTTCAAACTTGGTACTTAAGCATTTTAGGTGATTGTTTCAAATAGATTTTAAATCGTTTTGTTAACCATCAAAATAACGGTACGTCCCGTACAATTCTTTCTACCATCTTAATTATCTCAAAAACGACTTTAACCATTTTTATAAAAAATCTGTGTACTATTATAGACATATTCTACATTTTGGTATAAAAATTGGTTTATATATTTTGTTATTGACGGTATATTTGCCATACAACCTTTTTTTGATTTTTAACTTTCTCATAAGCTGCTCAATGGATTTCGATCAAAATTTTTATATAGGAGGTGCTTCAAATTCTAAATATTACTGCAAAAAAAAATTAAATTTAAACTTTAAACCGCTTCGTTACGTAACGCGTTACGGCGCCAGTCTGCCTGGCTTTCCTTTCTCTGACGCAATGGAGAAATTTTGAAATTGATCAAATGAACGAACAACTTTTGAATCTTGTCCCAAGTTAAAAAAAATCTATATCAAATAGTTCAACTTAGAATAGTTTAAGTTATCACTTCTGTCGGGCGATCCGAGACGCACGTGTTTTTTTGTTATATCAATAATTAGTTTGTATCATGTTCTGTGCGTTTAATACGACTTTTTTTTTTTATTTAACTATATGCCTGTAAGACCTAAGGTCTTTTAAATGCAACCTGAATTGCACGGCACTAGTTTGACACAGTGGATTTGAGAACCAGGTGTTGACTGTCTCATTTTTAACCCATGGACGGCATCCAATTAAAATTGGAGGTATAGAAAAGAATGCGCCTAGCGTGGGGATCGAACCCACACGTGTAAGTTAGCAATCAAGCACTTTATCCACAGCGCCATTGCCACCCACTTGAAAAAAAGATTAACTGTTTTTTACCCACCTCAATTGATTTCAAATGACCAGATACATCAACCTCTGGCAAATCTTTATACCACGAACTGGACAGGTTTCGCTTTACCGCCAAATTAAAACTAATAGGATCCAGCATATTGACGTGTCCTTTAAGCCCGTACAGTGTTGCTGGAAATTCAATAATCGTCATTAAAACAAAATTTTAAATTTGTCTAAAAAAAAACAACTCACAATCGTCTAATGACAACTCAGCATAAGATGCACCACCTTTTAGTTGTTGATCGACTGAGTTTTCTGGTGAACATTCAGCTTGGGTTATCTGAATCTTTGATAATTGCATGTCTTTTAGTTCAAGTCTTATTTCATCCAATACCGCTGGACTATGATCATTCTAATAATAACAAACAAATAATTTTTAATTTAAAGAATTTTTAATTAATCCAAATTCATACCCCAGCAACGGCTATTTCACTTGTGACATTTGACAGATTCAGCATACCCAAATCCAAAGAAACACCATCTAAACTAAGAGAATTAACAGGAACAACTATAATTGGGGCTTTTATTTTAATATTGAGCTTCATTCTTGTTGCTTTTTGATAGGCATCGATTGCATTTTGTCTAGCTGCATCAGCAGCTGCAACACTTGCACTAGCAACGGCTTCTTGGGCAGCTTGGAAATTATTCAGAAAGCTCTGCAAACAAATAAATTTGAAATATTGTCATGTTAAAAAAAAAACAAACATTAATACTCACCAAAACAGAAGTGACAAACCAGTTGAGAAATATAATTCTTACACAACCAATGTTAACATCGACTTTTAGATCGTCTGAATTATAGTTGGATGTTTCTTCGAGATTATACATAACAACTTGACATTTTAAGGCATTTTTGCCAACAATTGATAGAATCTAGATTTCATATAAACGGTTTTAACATTTTTTGTGTCCAATTTGTTTTATCGTTGTACTCACAGTTGGATGTATGGTGACTGGATTTAGATCCCAAACAATGATATTTTTTAATAGAAGTGTGAGTTCGGTATATGAAGACTTCATAACAACTCCAGCAAAGAAATTTTGAACTTTAAGCAAAACCAAGTCACGGTTACGACATGTCAAACACACGGAGACTTGTTCCAAATTAGCCACAACTTTGATCTTTATACTATCAACAACCTTCCTTTTGCTTCGAGCTTAAGAAAAATACAATTTTTGCCTTAGAAACCAGAATATTCAAAGATTATTGATTCTTAATTCAAATCCCATCTTAGAATTAGTCCATTAGCTTTATTCCTTTTCTGAGCGAATGGAGTAATTCAAGACAAAATTCAGAACATTAACAAACTTCGAAAAAGTACGAGAGAAAATCAATTAAATTTTATCAGCTTGTTTAATAAATTACTTACATTTCTCTCTTTTAATTTTAACACCATCATCCAGCTCCACTTCTTCAACAATTGTGGTCAACTTAGTGAGAATGCTCTCCGTATCAGTAGTAGCAACACGATCTTTTGGTTCCAATGTTTTATTGAAAACGTCTAACTTCTGTTGTAAATTGCATCCAATCTGTATTTAAATAGCAAACTAATTGATACAAATGATCTAAAGAAAAACTTTCAAACATACCTCCATTAGCTTCAACAAACACTCTTGATGCAGGGTCAATGCCAATTTAGCAAAGTTGACAACAATAAGTTGTTCAGTTGAGTTATACTTTGTACTGAACTCGGGTGTAGTTTTGTTTACCTTTAATTAAAAGCTTTTCATTAATAAAAAGAAATTAGATGCGCATTTGTGACTCTACCATTGTGTATTCAACTGTCAGTAGGTATTCATTCTCGATATTTGTTCTTGGAGTATCAATAATATTGAGAACATTCTTTTGGTCTTCATAGTTGTCATACTGTGTTAGATTTATTGCTCCAAGCCTGAGAAAGTAAAATTTATATTTATTTTAAAATATTGCATTAATATTTAAGTAAACTTACTTTACTGTAGCTACCAGCTCATAAGTACGCTGGGCCATGTAACCTTCCAATTGTAGAACTTGGAACGATAAGATTTTATCATCATTATTTGGAATACCCTCTATTTGATTTGTGCAATCTTCGAAACCATTCGGAGCCATTTCTTCGACTGGAGTTCTAAATTTGTCCGAAGGTGTTTCGTCGAAAGACTTTTGTTGGTCAATCGTTCCACATTTGTATAAAGTTACTCCAAATTCTATTTAAATAAATTTGAATAAACATTGAAATTTGTTGATAAAAAAAAAAAAAAACATTCACCTTTAAGAGCGAAATTAACTTCTAAATTAGTGTATTGAATAATTTCAGTAGACAATTCTTCAGGAGTTGGCTTCTTAATTTTTACTTTGAGGATCTCTTGGTCGATTAATCGTGATACAGAAGCTCTAGAAGTGGCCACCAAACTAGCACTTTTTTTCAATGAAGGTTCAGGCTCCTCGGACTCTGGCAAAGGGATTCCAGTGACAATATTTAAAGCCTCGAAAATTCGATCTTCAGTGATGTTGAAATTAACCGATGGAATCAAGACTAATACAAAAAAAGTTAAAAAGTTTGTATGACAAGAAATGTTTATAAAACATACTTCCAACTTTGGTTTTGGGCAACCGTGGGTCATCAGTAATTACACAAACTTCAGCAGTGACAATTAATGAGGTATGTTGTAGTACATGCATTTCACATAAATGTCCATGTTTAAGAACATTTTGCCAGTTTTCCTTTGGTTTAACTACCAAAACTTGAATGTCTTCTATAATAACTTCGAATTTATCATACGACTTGGCCATCATTGTACGCAATATCGCATCTGAATCATGGCCAGCACCATGCATATTTGCAACATTGCCTGTACCACCCGATCGAGGAGCTGATGTTATGCGGAATTCGCCAAGGCTCAGAACAATCAAAGATGATTCGCCACTTTTTGGTCATAATTTAAATAAAAATTATTCTTCGAATCATAAATTACAATACAAAAAAAACACTTACGGAATATATTTTCCCTTACATGGAAGAATGACTATATTTGGCATGAATTTTATATCAACCTCTAGTATTTGGTGCTTATCTACAATATATTGCATTCCAGTTGCTGATCGTTCCTTAAAATGGGACATCCTTTCTGATGCTGCGCCTTCAATTCTATAAAAAAATAAAATAAAAGCGTTAGGCCCTGTTTTAAAGTGCATTCTTTTTTTTGTTTTATAATAAACACGAACTAAAGGGGTTTTGGCTACCCTTAAAATGACAAGCACAGTGCGAGCTTTAGGAAAATAGGGAAGGATTAAAAAGGAGATACCGATGTACATTGGTTTTGAAGTTCAGAATATCAAAATGAGGGGGAAAGTAGAGCCTGCTAAAGCATTCCACATACGTGTTGTACGACTAAAGAAGGAATCTTGACAGTACGTCCGAAATTGGTATCAAGGGTAAACTGATGAGCATTCCTAGAAGCGCGAGAATTACGGTTGAATTGCTTAAGGGGAAGAATGCAACTGGTTACTTCGCTAGAACACTGTTTATAAAAATAGCGATAAAATAGCGAAATAATGGAACGAAGATGTTCGAGGGATGTAAATGTTTCCACTACAGTTCTATCGCCAATTATTCTTAGAGCTCTATTTTGAATTCTATCTAAGAGACTCAAATGAGTTTTGGGAGTTCCTTCCCAAATGTGCGAGTTATACTCCAACTTTGAACGAATGAAGGCCTTTTAGATAACAGCCAGATCAGACGAGGAAAAAAATTTTCCTCGTCTTTGGCGACATTAAATATCTGTTCATTCCACAAGAGGTGGTCTGTGATGCACATGCCAAGAACTGAAAGCTGATCGGTTTCTTTAATGCAAGTGCCGCTCATGGATAGCGGCGTAGGGGGTTGGGTTCTGCTTTAACGACAGAAGACAGCACTGAGTTTTTGAAGCATTAAATTCTACGCGGTCTTTTATTCCCAAATGCTGTCGAGATCACAATTTAATGAGCTTATCATACGCTGCCGTTGCAGTTGCACATCCGAAGAACAAGGAGGCGCATCTGAAAACGAATATGAAAAGCTGAGATTACTATCGTCAGCAAAACAATTAAGTGGATTAGAAGTTCCAGATAAGATATCATTAATAAAAACGAGAAAAAGGGCCGGGGACAATACGGAGCCCTGGGGCACACCAGCATTTGTTTTGTGAATATCAGACTTGAAACTTTCCATTACAACTTGTATTGAACGTACCGAAAGGTAATTTCTAATCCAACGAAGAAGAGATTCATCGATACCAAATGCACGCATTTTCGATAAGAGAGCTTGATGCCAAACTCTATCAAATGTTTTTGAAATATCAAGCGCAATAATCTAACTTTCTCCAAAACGATGTAAAGGTTTGTGTCACTGTTCGGTAAGATATACCGTCAGATCACCAGTGGACCTATTGCTACGAAAGCTATACTGCCGGTCATTAAGGAGCTTAAGGAGCATTTCCATGACCTTGGAAAGAAGCGACGTAAGTGCAATTGGACGGTAATTAGAGGGGGAAGAAGATGCGCCTTTTTTAGGGACAGGCTGGAAAAATGCTGTTTTCCATCCACTCGGAAAGAGACCTGTAGAGTAGGACAGATGGAAAAGCTAACGCTGTTGTTTTTGAATAAGTCTTTTATTCAAGTCTTTTATTGACAACATTACTTACTCCTATTTCAGAAAGGCTTCTTATGTAAGATCCCTTACATGTAAAAAGATTGGAGCTTGAAGTATTGGGATTTCGTGGTAAAGAGAAGAGTACTTTTCTACTTGGATCCCGCCTACAGCGGAAGAATTTTCCAAATGGAATCAATAGTTCCAATTAGATGACCTACTTAGTAATTACTTTGGGCTACTAATAAACATTCCGCGTGCCTTTGAGGAACATTTGTAAATATAATTTTTGAGAGAAATACTCGTGGATTCCGTCTGCAAAAACGGTAAGTTGAATAGGACATACATTAAAACTGTAACCTGAAAAAGACCCAAACAAAAAATAATAGCCCATTTCAGTGTAAAGTGGATGTAGACCGTAAATGTCAAGCTGATAATAGATGAATGTTGGTTGACTTTAACTTTGTAAGTTAGAATGCAACTTTTGACTAAGCGTTCTTAGTCTTGTTCCCGACAAAGCAAAATCATAAATTTTAAATGTAAGTTTTCCAAACCCTCTCTGCTCGAAATCGCATTGCTGTTTTAAATTAAGATGCCTCAACGAACTATAGATATCATCCTTGCGATATATGGAGATAATTTAGTCACATAAGCTAGAGAACAAATAATACAAACTGACATACCTACATACAAGTGAATTGCAAAAAAAATGGGACAAACGAAGATTAAATCAAACTTACTCTGATAAATTTACAGATTTCGGTGGTGTAAATGCTTTCGCTAACTGCACAATTGTATCGGAATCATAAATGATTTGGAGCGGCCTTGCGTGAATCTTTAATCTTTGGTCACATTTCTATAAATATAAAATAAAACAAAATACAAAAATATATTTATTTTAATAATACAAACCTTATCAAGGGGATTGGTTTCAAATAAGACATCAAGCAGGCTATATTCATCTGTTACTTGAGATTCTATCAAAGTGGGAAGGTATTCACCCTTCTTTAAGCCAGTTAACTCCATCTCCTTAACACGAGCAGTTACACTATAATGACATATTTTTTTTTTTTAAGTTAAACCTCTTTAACGATAACATTAAAACGTCGTACCTTATAGCATTAGCAGACGGTCTCTGAACAACATTACACGTCGCTAAAGTGAAATTCATAAGCATTACCGCTCTCCGAGTGGCTGGAACAACAGCAGTAGCTGGCGAAGTTGCATTTACACCAACTAAATCGTCATAAACACCAATTTCCAATGCTTCTAATTTGAAATTCATTTTAATTGCTTCATAGCTTTCAGGTACGGCTAATGCAACAGCATCTTGCTGATAGCCAATAGCTTTATAAAGTTTTTCTTTTTCTGCGTCGGTCATTGCAGCTTCGAATTTCTTCACTGCATCATAAAAATATTAATTAAAATTCATATAAAAATATAAATACGAACCTATATTATTGGATGAATCTTCTTCATTAGCTTCAGATCCACCCCACCAACCACTAAACCATCCTTTTTTCTGACTTGCTTTTTTTTGTTCGGCTTCCTTTACTTTGTCAACCTGGATCATATAAAAATGCAAAACAAAAGATAATGAAATAGAATCTAAGACTAATGAATCGAATTACGAACTTCTAATTGAACTCGGTTATGGATCAATATCAAATTGAATAAATCCAATTTCTGTTCACAAAGATTGCAGGTTTCAATAAGGACGGCTGTTGGTTTTTTGCATAGTTGTTTCTCTTTTAAGGACTATTTATAAAAACAAATTAAAAACGGTACTCGTTTGGAGAGAATCAAATGCGATTTACCGTAGCATATATGTTACACAGTTCACGATGTTGCTTTATATATTCCCAACACCAATACCGAGTTTTTCTCCGAACATCTTCTTCAAGAACAGAAGTTATAGCGAATTTCCACCATTCTTTATAGTGTCCCTTATATGCTTAAGAAATAAAACAGAAATTTAAACAGAATTTAAACAATTAACCACTTTTGCTTACGTTTGTTGTATGGGCGATATTTTCTGTATGGCTGTCCCAGCTGCATTCGGTTCATCGAATCACCCAACTTTAAAATGTCCTGTTCAAAAGAAGCCGATACAATAATTAAGTTTATAAACAAACTACTAATATAATTTTAATATACAAGTGAATTAGTAGGTATGTCTACTATTAAACGTAAACTCTTTTTCAGACTATTTACATAAAGACTTTTTACTTTTCACATCGATTCAAACTGCTCCAGCTTTAATTTTTGTCAATAAACTGGGCCAATAATAATGAATTATTTAAATTTGTACTTGCGATATGCATATACATAAGTACAAATGGCATGTTTTGCATTTGGAAAAAAATCGACCTCGAGATTTTAATCAAACTTGAAATGAGGATGATTGAGAACACCAAAAATTGTTACACTTTTAAAAATATATTTAGCCGTTTCTACTAAAGGCGTTTTTTTTTAGTTCAGAGCAGAGTCTGAGTTGTCTAAAATTTGTTTGTGTTTCTTTTTAACTCAGAGCATTCAGAGCTCCAATGTATGTTTCTTTTTTCGTTCTGAACATGATCGCACTCGTCGTGCTCAAGCATTTTTTTTCTAAATTCATATTTATTTATTATTAACTTAAAACTAACTTAAAGCTATACAAAAATGTTTAAAACTAGCCTAATCATCAATAACTTACAACTAACTTACTGGCCCTTTACGGGCGCTCTAGGCTAAGCTATATCTCTTAATATTAATGTCTTTCGACCTAAAAAACTATTTTAATTAAATCTATTTATTTTATTTTTATGTTTATTTCACCAAGAAAACTTTTTCAACAAAAAACTTAGTAACATTATCCTTTTTTTAATTTTAACTTATAGACTACCTATGGCTAGACTGAAAAAAATTAAAACTAGATACAACTAACTTATACTAAATAAAAATAACTTAAACTACATAAAAACTAGAACTTTCGGCTGACGTGGTAGATTAGCGGAACCGCCATTCCATCATGTATCAGTCCTCGATTGTCTAAATAGAGGAATGTCTCGGGAGGGATGTAGCCACTTAACCGGGTATTCATTGTTGTGGTAATAAGCCCCAAAAATTAAGCCGTTGGTTGAGGACATCGCTCTTGCAATGTGACCCCGAATCAGCTTAAACAAAAAATTATCTATTTTCTTTATTGGCTCCGTTGTATAGAACCTGGTTGGAATAATATCGTGTGTACTCTGACTCTGGTGTTCTGTGTAATCCAAGGCAACGCCTAAGACATTGCCTCTCAAACACCCGAATCTTTTCCATTTGAGATGGGGCAACGTTAAACCACACCCGGCATCCATAGGCAATCATCGGCCTAATGGGGGCCATATAGCAAATCACCTTCACCCTGCTGTCAACAAGCGTTTTGTCAGGGCAAAGGCTCCCCTAGCCCTAGCCAGAGCAGCACTTATATGTCTGTCGAAATACAAATACTGATCCAACCAGATTCCAAGGTACTTTACTATACTTTTACTCGCCAGTGGATGTCCATGTGGCCCTACGATCACCCGCTTGCGCCAGTTCTTTCTCGTATGCCTTGAGGCGCTAGACAAGAGAGTCCTAAACAGAATAGTTTCTGATTTCTGGAAGTCTCGGGCATAATTGACTGAGCATGTGAGTAAATTGCTGAACCCACCAAATGCGATGTGTATCAAGAAGGAAAATGTAAAAAAAAAATAATCAGATACAATTAACTTGGCGAAAGAAGTATATCGCTAATTGATTTTCTGTATCTTGTGTGTATCTGTGTACAAAAAAGGGTAGTTTTCTGTTATATTGCTTTTTATGGTTAAAATGGAAAATGTATTCTGATTTGTGTGGTTCAAGTGTGTTTAAAAAACATATCAGTGATCAGAGTTCGCTCTATTTGGAACAAGCTCAATGCATAATCTATGTGTTCGAACTCTGTTCAGTGCTCTGCTCTGAACGAAAAAATATAAACGTCATGTGCTTAAGATGCGATCAAACAAAAGAGCAAGTACGTGCGATTGAGTGGTGCATTTTATTTATAATATGTATGTTCATAATTATTTTGTGTTTATGTATTTTACTTCCAGTGCAGTTTTGAAATAGTTGATATGGCTTTCTAGTGTCGAATTTATTTGGTAATCCGGAAGCTGACTGAAAGATTTCACTTGGAAAAAATCACAGTTCTGATTCTGAAAAGAAGAGAATTTTGCTTCTGGATTTGAAATCAGAATCGAAACCAGGAGCACTCACACATTCATATACTTGAACGTCAAACTCGACTGTTGTCAGTTTTGTATCATTATTGTGCAACAAACATTATTTTTGATTTTGATTATTTCCACGTACACATTTATTTTGAAACACACAATCACATTAAAATTCAGAATTGTCAGAATCAAAAAAGTGTGCAGATGGGATCCCGGATCGGAGAGGGATTCCGGATCGGAGAGGGATTCCGGATCGGAGAGGGATTCCGGATCGGAGAGGGATTCCGGATCGGAGAGGGATCCCGGATCGGAGAGGGATTCCGGATTGTCATATAAACGCCATATGACACAAAAAGTGTTCATCTGGCTCATCACATAAATTCGATTCTAAAAACATTTGAGCTACTGGTCTTTTGCTTTGCATTTCACAAGTATCAGGTAGCTAGCTATTCATAACTTTTTTCTAGTTTTTAAGACAAAAAAGTTTCGACTTTTGAAACATTTATATATTATTTTTAAATTATACATAACATTATAACAAGTATAATGTTATGTATAATTTAAAAATATTTCTTAAAATATTAAAAAAAGAAAACAAACAATAGGAGTTAATATAGGAATAGGAAAAATTAAAAAAAAAACATCGAACTGATCTTGTTTCTAAAATATCCATTTTATGCTAAAATATGATTATATTTCTCTTGGGACTCGTAGTGACAGCTATGAACAACTGCCAGTTAATTTATCTAACCGGCACTTCATATGAACTTGAAAATACTCACAACTTTAGCAGATAATTGGACATATTAATAGCCCGATTCTCCTCAACATCACTGATACCTCACAAGTCACAAGCAGCTGTGAAATTTATTTTGTGACTTTTTCGGATTCTCCCCCAAAGTCACAACTTGTGAGAGTCATAAAAATAATCGAAATTGTGATCTACTTCAGAGCAGGTAACAACTCACAAATAGTTTGAGTTTCGACATTTCGATGCGACATTCGATATAATATTTTGTGAAACAATTTATTTTATATCCCAACATCAAGTAAACAGAAATATGAAACTTTAATTTGAGATGATAACTTCACCAGCGACTACCAGAGAGAAGGAAAAGTGTCAGAGCATCCTAAATAAACACTTTATCAGTAATCACACAATAGTGTTCCAATAATGCCACCACGCAATTCACCTTTAGCTTTGGTGAGTTTCGTTGTGAGTTTTCTTGTGGCGATTGGGGGAGAATTCGATAAATGTTATCGAGTCACAATAATCCTCACAAGGAATAGTCACAAGGGCTTGTGACTTGTGATTCGTCACAAGGGGGAGAATCGGCCTGTAAGTTTGTACAACGTAAGATTGATAACTGAAGAATAATTTCAATTAGCTTTACTGAAATTTTAATCCGATAATTGCGTAACAAGTCCTTAAGCTGTTTAATCCGAAAATATTGTTTTGGAAATGTTTTTACATTTTTTTAATTCAAAATTCTATTTTGTAAATAAATCTTTACTATATATGTAGGTACACAAAAAGTAGCAAAAAATAACCATTTAAATAAGAGTAAGTTTTTAAAAAACGGATTAATTCATATTTGACCGGAAGTATTGATCGAGAAATATAAGCTTATTACCTGAAACTGTGTGCTTGTAATGCCAATATGCAATTTTTCCATCTCCAATGAGAGATCTATTTTTGGTATAACAAATGGTGGGTCATCATATTCTGGATTCATATTAAGCTGAAGTTTTGCCATCGAGGAAATAGGTCCAATAACTTAAATACAAGTCTCTGTAAAAACGTATGTATAAACTAAATTTTCTTTCCGACTCACTATAATTATATCTGGAAGGAATAACATCTCTTCTGGCGATATTTTTTCGAAACAAACTAGAAATCTCGTCGATGTCATTCTTTTTGTCTGTAAAAAGATCTGCATCACAATTCATATATACGGACAAACTGTCTAGATTTGCAATCTTATAAACACGACTCGCTTGCTCAGTCATGTAACATTTTAACCAATTTAAATCGGTGGTATAGAGTTCTAATTCGTTGAGGGTTATACCAAAGGCAAATGGTTTGCCAGTCGTTGTGGTATCCTCGTATCGAATATGCACATTTGCAATTTTCATTTGTAAATTGTTCACAATTTGTGCGGTGAGTTTTTCAGTAAACGATTGATCTGGTTTAGGTTTATCTATAAGAGAAAATGTGTTTTACTGTATTTTTTTTTGTTTTTTGTTCAATAGGGTTGCGGTTTTGTTTTGTTTGCTTAATTACCTTTCTCGAGTTCCAACCGTTTTGCATCTTCGAGTTTTTGTAATGCTGCTTTTTTCGCTTGAAGATCATATTTGGCTTCCTTTTCGGCATTGTATTCTATAGATTGTTTGGGCGATATTAGGATGTAGAAATCTTCAACCTGTGCTACAACTGGTTGACCGTATAGATTTTTCCATGGGATTTTTAAAACCAATTTTCCTAATTAAAATATATAAACGTTGGTTAGATTGTGTTTAAATTATGTTTATTTGTTTATCTTTACCCAGGTAACCAGATACTAGCTGTACTGGTAGGTCCAAGTCATCTAAGGCATTCTCACGTAATTTTAAATTATTGAGCACGACATCACCTAATATATAAAAGTAATTAATTAAAATAGGAACAATAATTATTTTTGGTTAGAAATAAAAACAATTCAATTTCTTTTGTAATTGTGCTCTAAAAGATATACTACTGAATTCCGGTTCGGTACCTACCGGTACTACTCTACAAGAAAATGTGTTGAATTGAATAATATTAAACGCCGGAGCGGCCCCATCACAAATTAATTAGAAAGAAAACATTAGAGCAAAGCAGATGAATAGTCTAAGACCTCTTTAGATCGATGAGTATGATGCAAAATCATCCAAATATAGGAATTTCAAGAATATACCAAGCCTTTAAGGTAATCTTTAGAGTCAATTCTTTATTTTAGCTGGCCACAGCGATTAATAAACAATATGAAAATAAAATTTAAAGCTAGAATTAAAAAATAGCATTTTTTGCTCGCCCAAATAAAGTAGGCACATATTTGGGATTCTGTATATGATCTCACTATTGATTTTGATCACATTTTTATTCATAATTTATGATGTGAAAAATAATACCTACGTTATCGCAGTTTAGTTTAATGCTGAACTGGTTTGTATCAATTGGTAGTCTATGTAAATTTATAGGTACATCAATCTTATTTAAATATTTTAAATCATAGGTATGCCACAGTGAAACTGTATGCTGAAACATTTAAATTAACTTATAATTTTTTTATAGAAAACGAGAATTTTATAATTCAAAATTATATAAACCATTAAAAAAAAGTTTAAAAACTGAAAGCTTCCCCTTTTATTTTTTGTTCTCGCAATTTATCTTTCTATTTATAATTTTGATTTTCAACTCGTACCTATAGTGGGCACCTAAAAACTAATAGAAGGTTTATGCACTTTTTAAATATAAACAGTATTTTAAAAAATCACTTCAAAAATTTAAATTGTTGGTGTAGATATTCATTTTCTGAAAAACCATTTTAAAAAAAAAAGAAACGATTAAAAAAAAGTTTCGGACACACTTCCATGGCAAACAAAAAGAATGAGTGGGTATAAGTTTTGGTTTATTTGTTCACAAGAATGTATGTGAATGAAAAAAATTACATGGTGACATGACGAAGGGCAAGTGTTTGCTCGTTCGTTGAACTTTACCCACGGTCGTCCCAGAGTGTGGGGACTTTTTTATGTACAAGCGCCAGAATTAAACTTTCCCAAGCAATTCAACAACTTTTTCTCTCGCAATTCTATGTTAGATTAGGTAAGTGGGCTGCCAGTTGATCTTGCTAACGGCACACTTAGATCAAAGTAGGTCCATTGTGGTACCCTGAAGTGTTGTAACTTCTAATTGTATAACCTATAAGTTCCATTTAGAGGCTTTTATGAAGTTCAGCAGGCTTTTGCCTGAGAGATTCTAGAGCTCTTCTAAATCATTGAAGAAGTAGCTGCCCAGGAATTTTTTTCCGTATATGACACAAAAAGTGAGAGATGTCCTAATGTTCGTCTTCGTCATTGCAGCTTCTGCATAGGTAATCGTTGCTTAGACCCATTTTCTTTTTATGGTAGCCGAGAAGATTGTGTTCGGTGAGTACGCTTATAAGAGTTCGAAGGGAATTTTTGTTTATGTGGATGGTACTCTCTGTTCTTTTCTTGTCGAAGTTGGGCCATTGTTTCCTGGTTGTGGCAAAGGTGTCGAGCCCATTCCATCTTTCGTTGGTTTTTGAAAGAATCTTCTTTCCAATGATCTGTTTCGTGACACAGAGTGGGATTTTAATCGACGGGTCTATTTGGGTAGGATCAAGTGTTGAACCCTTCCTTGCCAGTTTATCAGCTCCCTCGTTGTACGGTATATTACTGTGACCCGGGATCCAGCAGAGTTTAATGCTATGCTGCGCGCCAAGAATGTTATGCTCTTCGCGACAGCTAGCTACAATCTTCGACTTGGTAACTGCGGCAGAAATCGCCTTAATTGTCGCTTGGCTGTCAATAAAAAAGGTGATATCGGTAGTTGGTATCTCCAGTCTCGACATGTACTTAGCAGCATTTTTCACTGCCAATACCTCGGCTTGGAAGACACTACTGTGGTCAGGAAGTCTTGCGGAGCTAGATACTTTAAGGTTTTCTGAGAAGAAATCTGCACCAACACAGTGTCCATTTTTGAGCCGTCTGAGTAGATAGTTATTATAACGACTCATCATGGAGTTCGTTGCTTAGCCATACTTGTCTATCAGGGAAATATACTTTGAATGGTCGATCAAAGTCCAGTTTTGGTGGCATGTAGTCTGTGCACACATTGTTGCCTATAATTCTATGCAGAATCTGAGCATGTCCTATTTGGTTAGTGTTCCAGACGTTAAGCTAGTATTAGACGGTCCTTGTAATGTGTCATTGCCGTGACACTCTGACGTCACAACAAAATAGGTCCTACCTCCGTCATTGTCGTGACAAAGGTAATCGTGTCATGGCTAGCTACAATGACTATCACACGAATGACACATGTATGTCATTGTTGTCCCAAGATATAATGAACGTCAAAGTGTGTCACGGTGATATTTGTGTCTCGGTGTCACTACAATGACATGCAAAACAATGACTATCACACGACCTGACAACTCTCAAACAGCTGTAACGGGGTAGTTGTCTTCGTTGGGTCTTGCTGGCAAAATTGGACCGACCAGCTCAGCCAAAGGGGTGATTCTTTGACCCTTACCTCATTACAAAAAAAAAATTACCTTTTGCCAGTCTGAGCATCTGGGTGTTGTTGACGCTGCGAATCTGTTCTCTTGTCCCACCCTACCATGGTTGCTTTTTCGCCAAAACAACCCCACATAATAGTTTTCCTTCCTTAAAATTTCATCCCTCCTTTATCATCCCTCTCATCCTTCTCTAAAAAAATTTTACTTCATCTTGAAATAATAAAGTACCTTTCAAAATCTATTCAGATTAAAATATAACATTTTATTTTTAATTCAAATTTTGATACAAAATTAATTACGGTAGTTTAGCATAAGATTATCGTTTCAATTTACTATTCTTAAAAAGACAAATTAATCGAATTTGAATATAACAAATTTCTCAAAAAAAAATTCCAACGTCTTCGATTTTATTAACAAGTGGGGATCTCTAATCCTCTTTTGTCTATAGAACGATTAATGTACGCTTTGATCTCCCTTTATATAAACCTTTTACTTTCCGTTTTATTTTAATTTTACTATTTTTTTCCTTTTTTTTTTTTTTTATTTTTTTTTTTTTTTAAACCACGGTCGGTATTAATCGAAAACCCACGACCACATATAAATAGGCATATAATAATAAATGTATCCAAAGGTAAAAAAAATTTAACTCACCCTTAATTATCCCTGCGGAAGTGGCCACTGCTGCTGGAGGGGGTAATTTGGATAAATCTAAACCAAATGCACTTTTGGTATTTTTTCTTTACTACTAATTATATGTAGTTTTAGTTCCTCTAATTTAACCTTTCCCGCGCGATTCAAAAAAAAAAAAAAATCGTATTCCTCTTTTTCACTCTTTTTCTTTTACGGTTCGCGTTGCAATTTTTTTTTTGATTATGCCACTCGTTATTTTCCGAAAAGATTATTAATATCAATCAATAAAATAAATTAATTACTCTATCTTGGATTTGATAAGAAACAATATAACACCAATATAAATTAAACGGGTGCAAATTTTATATAAATATGTATGTAATTTACAAAAATAAAATCAGTGACTTAGATCGTTAAAATTCATAATATAAAAAAAATTTTAATGATTTTGGTTGTTTGTAGGTGTTACTTCTATTACTCTGAATTGTTCTTAGGAAGATTTAATTCGATGGCTCTTGAGCTAGCACTTAGCTTAGACTTCCGCTGCTCCCCTCTTCACGATCCCAGATTTGCCGACAATTACCAGCTTTCCTTTTCTTTATATTTCGAATAGGCAACCTCCTCTTCAATTGATCTTTATTTTTATTAGAAAAATTATATATGCCAATTTCCTTTTTTTTTATTAAATTTTTTGGTTTATAATTTAAAGAAAAAACTTCTTGGTCTCAAAGTTCTAAATTGTTCTTCGTTTTTTGTTTCTTCTTGCTAAGGCACCACTATTCTATGCGGAATCTAAAAGTGCAGTGATTTTTCAAAAATGTTATTTGAACCTACCTACTGTTACTGAACTTTGTCTTTGTACATACCCTATGTGTTATTACATATTTATTTGTATGTAATAGCAACCGCAATTAATTTTTCAAGTGTTTATAAACTTAAATCTCGACAATTAGTATAGGCTTAAACCTAGCAACCTTTTGGCAGAAATCTACTACATTCCCTACCCCTACCTTATCTGCTTGATGTTATCGAGCTGTCAAAGTGGTCTTGCTCGTTTTTTTTTTGCTGGCGGTCAGTCTTTAGTTATTTACAAATAGTTAATTTTTGTTTTTTTTTTTGTTTTTGATAATATTTCATTCGCGTGTTACAGGGCTTTGCTTCTTTCTGATAGTATTTACACATCTGAAATATGCAAATGAACCCACGGAATTATCTTTCGGTCGGAAAACGGTCGTGCAACTTAAATGGTTATAAAAAAATATAAGACGCTCAACATTCAAGTAATTGTGAATTGTGTGTATAACCAAAGTGATCAGTTTTAAAGCAAAACACAAATACTGAAAGAAATTAAAGTTTCGTTGCAAAATAAATGCAAACATAAAACTTGAAATAACAAAAAAAAAATAAAATACAAAAAAACACACATATAACCTCAAAACAAAACATACGCTTGTCCCGTCGATGCGGTGTGAACAGAGTGGTATGATGTATTCTTCTCGAACTTTACTTGGCACGTTGATGTATTCAATTGTGTCGCACTAGTTCATTGTTTTTTTTTTTTTCTTTAAACGAGTGTGCTTACATACCGATGTACATACATGGCTAAATCATATAAACAAACCAGTCTCGTTTTGCCGTCGGAAGATGAAATTTGTTTTTTTGTTTTTTTTTTTTTTGTTTTTGCGAAGCAACGTCTAGTTAAACATGAGTGTACCTTTGTTTATTAAAAATGTAAAATTAAAGAAAAAGTGTAATGTTTTAGAGGTTTATTACCATCTAAAAACGAAAGAAAATCTTCAACACCTACGACGTGGGTCGCGAACCCATTTATATAGCTGGGCAATCGTCAATGTCAGATAAGTTAAAAATAAATTATATAAAACTTAAACAAGATACTTTGTGGTTGTGTTTTCCTTTATTTTAAGGTCCTATTGCCGTATATCTTTGGCGTGGAATATGCCTATTGGTTTTCCAGCTCGGGTTTCGAGCTCGTACATGCAGTTACCGATTACTCTTTTTACTCGGGATCTTTCGAATTTTGGGAGGAGTTTAGCGTTAATCCCATGCGCGAAATTACTTTGGGCAAAATTCCTGTGGAACACTTCTTGACCTTCTCGGTAAGTGACTGGCTTAGACCTTATATTATATGTGTTTTTGCACTTAACGTGTGCCCTGAATAAGTTTTCCGATAACTTCTGCCGGGCAAGCGTTAGTTTTACTGCTTTGGGCAAAGCTAACATTTCCGGATCGCCTAAAGCTTTTAAGGCGCGCAACAAACGATACGAAGAGCCATGGGTTACCATGTTCTGGCCAAACAGAGCAAAGTACGGTTGACAACCTGTAGATTCATGCACATCTGAACGAAGGGTGCATGCAATGTATGACAGCTGGTCATCCCAATCGTTTTGCTCTTTTGATATCAATATCCTGAGCTTACTCAATATACTACGGTTTACGCGCTCGGAATTGTTAGCTTGCGGTGAGTACAAAGCGGTGCGTACCTGATTAACACCGTAATCTGCCAAGAATTTTTTGAAATCGTTCGATACGAACTGGCGACCGTTATCGGAGTGAACATATTCAGGGGTGCCGAAAGTTTGAAATATGTCGTTCTCGAGAAATTTTATTATGCTTGAAGCGGTGGCTTTAGGCATTGCTTTAAGAAAAACGAATTTAGAAAAGTGATCTACCACAATAAAAACGAATGCATTGCCTTGTTTTGTGCGTGGATATGGTCCTAAAAAGTCAATGTATAATCTTTGCATAGGCCTTTCGGACACAATTTGCTTAGTAATGGGTGGACGAAGAATCGCGTTCGGAGCCTTTACCATTTTACAAATTTCACAATCACTAACAAATTTTTTTATTTCTTTGACCATTTTTGGCCAGTAGTACCTTTCACTTATTCGACTATAAGTTTTTGCAAAACCACTATGACAACTTAATTTTGCGTTATGTGCCGACTCAATGCATTTGTAAGTGAGTGCTTCTGGCAACCAAAGGCGCCAAAGCGAATCTTCCTCTTCAACTCCAACCGTCCTGAACCTTACCCTTTTGTATATGTATTTGTCGGATATAACGAGATCAGGAAAAGACGATTGATTGGAAATGATGTCATCTCTCAGCTGAGAATATTGTAACGAATCGAATTCAACGGAATCTAAATCTACTTCTTCGCCAACTAATATCGGGGCAGCATTATTATCTACAGTTTTCGTTGCAGTTATCTCTTCCATATTCATTCGTGATAATGTATCCGGCACAACGTTGAGGGAACCTTTTCTGTGCTCTATAATGAAATTATAACCTTGGAGTTCTAAGCTCCATCTGGCCAATCGTCCAGATAACTCCTTCATCGACATTAACCACTTTAAACTAGAGTGATCTGTTATCACTCTAAAATTGGATCCATCTACGTATGGCCGGAATTTACGAATGCTCAAGACAGCGGCTAGACATTCTTGCTCTGTAACTGTATAATTTTTTTGTGCTTTATTTAGCTTCTTCGACATATAGGCAATAGGTCTCTCGTTGTGATCCTCATCCAGCTGAAAAATGACACCACCTACACCATCTGATGAAGCATCACATTGGATCATAAATTCTTTCTTGAAATCAGGTTGTGCTAGGACTGGAGCCGAGGAAAGTGCGACCTTTAGCTTATTAAAACTATCTAACGCTACAGGAGTAAGCTCGAATTTCCTTTGCTTCTTTAAGCAATCTGTTAGCGGTGCAGCTAGATCGGCATAGTTCTTAATGAAGCGTCGGTACCAACCAGTTAAACCTAAGAATCTTCTAACTTGCCTCATGGTGTTAGGAACAGGAAAGTTGATCATGGCCTCCACTTTGTCTGGATCTGTTTTTAAGATTCCTTGACCTACTATATACCCAAGATATTTAATCTGACGCATGCAGAACTTACTTTTGTCCAGGTTTATGGTGAGGTTCGCTCTGCGTAGACATGCAGCCACTTCTTTAAGGATGCGCATATGGGATTCAAAATCCGCTGTACAAATCAGTAAGTCGTCTAGGTAGACAAACACATTATCACGGAGATGACCTGGAACTGCTTGATCGATTACCCTCGACATCGTCTGACTCGCATTGCACAACCCGAATGGCATAACTTTAAATTGGTAGAGAGGTCTACCTGGTACTGCAAATGCTGTCTTTTCTCTTGATTTTTGATCAAGAGGTATTTGCCAGTATGCATCCTTCAAGTCGATTCCCGTGATAAAGTGTGTGTCACCGATGCGACTAAGTAGACCCTCAACATGGGGCAATGGATACGCATCCTTAACGGTAACTGCGTTAACTTTGCGAAAATCCAGACACAGTCGAACTTTACCGGGTTTCGTGACCAAAACTACTGGACAACACCAAGGAGAGTTACTCACTTCAATAACTCCCAGAGCTAACATGCGGTCTAATTCCTTGTAGGCCTCTTCCTGACGCACTGGAGACATTGGGTAATGGCGTGATTTGATCGGCATGGCATCTCCCGTGTCGATCACGTGGCGAGCAAAACTTGTTTTGCCCAGCCCTAGCACAACAAAATTTGGAAAAAGTCTTTTTACAGTATCAAGTTGAAACTTTTGTTCGGGCGAGAGTTTTATTAATTCCGCTTCGTCTTTAAAACTAACTTCTTCTTCACTTAAGGGAAAATCGGGTTTTATTTCATTGATTTCCGGCATCAAGTGAAATGCACGCCAGAAGTTCATACCTAGATAGAGTTTTTGAGATAGGTTGGGAATCAGATAAAAGGTAATGGGTTTAATAATGCCGTTATATTTGGTTGGGATTTCACAATATCCTACTATGTCGTGCGATTTGCCGTCAGCAGTACGCACAAAATTCGAATACGACTTTACTTCAACACCAATATCCTTTACCCTCTCCCAACACTTTCTACCTAAAACCGAAATGGATGCACCACTATCCAAGAGACCGAAGACAGGTTCGTTATTTAGCTCGACGTTTACATACATTCGCCCATCTGTTTCTAACGATATTATCGTTTCAATAATTTGTTTCCGAATATATTTTCGCTTACGAAAACGACGTCGGCATCTTACAACTTGAGCGCTGGCGGGATTATATTTAGATGAAAAGATTCGAGAACGAGCTTTATAATATTTAAGTTTACGCTCATGAAGAGACGGTAACGCTTTGGTGTTAGTAGGCTCTGATTGAATAGGGTTGGAGCTGGAAGGCTTTATTTCTCGTTCTAGAATCTTGATCGGAATTATGTGCGAGTTGTTTATTGACTGGTTGTCTAATTGTTTGAGTGGTCGATCTTGTTCTTTAGGGAACGAACTTCTCCACTCTTCTTTTCGTCCCTCGCAAAGTTTCCCGTGTGTTTACCACACTCTACTGTATTGACGCCTTTAGCACCACACAAAAAGCAAAATAAATTTCTAACCCGTGAAGGGCAAAAGTGGTAGGCATGACCTTTTTGGTCACAATTCCAGCAAACATAGTTTGCTGTTGAAACTGGCCTACCATTTGAAGATATGGCAGCAACTTCTTCCTCACCCGTAAGTACCTCTACCTCATCATCTGAATATACGATTTCATGCACAGTTTTAGGGATAGAACTGCGTTTACTCAAAAACCTTTCAGCTTCCCTAGCCTTGTTTCTCAAGTCTTCCAATTTTGTCAGTCCAGCTGAAAGTAAAATTTCCCCTATTTTATCCTTAACATTGTTTCGGATAATATCTACCAATTTGTGTTCATCGAACGGTTCTTTTAATTGGTCATTTAGAGTGCATACCGAGGTATAAAAATCGTCAAAGCTTTCTTTGACACCCTGTTTTCTCGTCATAAGACGCATATATAGCTCAACATCACTTTCTAAACGACCAAACTCTTTTTTCATTGCCAACTTAACTTCTACCAGTCTAGCCTTTGGGTTTTTCTTAAGGAAAGCCCAAAACCACTTATTAGGCCTGCCACTCAACAACGTATGGAAGTGAGCGGTGATTTGCTCATCAGTGTAAGTAGATGCAGCTTGCATCCGATCAACTTTAAATAGGAATTCGTTCACGTCGTCAGAGCCATCATATTTAATGTTCCACCTATCAAGCCGGCAGGTTTCAGATAGGCTAAGACCCGCTGAATGAAATGAACTCCTAGGTCTATGTGGCGGGGGGGAATCATAAGGAAATCCCGTTTGAAGTCCAGAGACCTGCGGAGTATCCCTATTCACCGCTGGTTGAGGTGCCAAGCTCAAGCTACCTAGCTTTTGCAGAACATTAGTCATAAAAACATCCATATGCTGGAACATTCTAACTTGATTGTCCATCATCGTTTTCTCTAACCTCCGAGCTAGTTCTGCCATCGACTCGGATCTGCCCTGATTCTGAGGCTGACTGGAATCCCTATTACTAGGTTCATTTTCGACCGTAGTTTGTAAAACTCCTTCGTTTCCACCGTTGTCCGTCATATTGCTCGTTGAGTTGCTCACTACTGAGTTTAAATTATCAGAAAAACTGAACGACTGATTGAGGTTAAAACGTGAAATCGTATTACTAAATTGATGATAGAACTCCTCAAATCTAGCCTCGGAATATAATTGAATGCCACTCAGATCGTTATCGGGTATTGAAGAACGACGCTCTCCGTTCATACTACGAAAACTAGTTCTATTAAAAATTTTGCAAATCAGCAAAACTTGAAGAATTATTTCAGTGAAATTACTATTTGAAAAAAAATATGTATAAAACAAATCTCAAATGGGCTTTAAATCTCCTTAAAGTTATCAGGTCGAAGTATTACCAGAACCAATTCATTCAAAAATAACACAAAAACCAAAAACTTACTGTTCACCAATAGTTAGTTTTCTCTTTATATATATATGTATATATATATACATCTATCAAAATGATTAAAACAAATTGAATTTTCAAAAAAAAATTAAAAAAAATGTCTCAAAAAAATATCAAAAAGATTCAAAATAATAAAAAAATTATTTATTTTATTTGTTATCAAATCCAATATCACTTGCAGATTTATTGAACTTATCAAAAAAACAAAAAAAAATTGATTATAAAACAATCATTAAATTCAAGAAGGATGAAAGAGATTTAGAAAGGCCTGAAAAATCATTGGAAGGAAATCTATTTCATAAGTCAAAACATAAGAGCAAAAGTTAAAATAAGCTAAGAAAAGATTTAATTTAAGAAAGGACTTACAAAAAAAAATGTATTCACCTCGGGTTTCAGAACATCAAAGACGATTGTCGTCAGTGAAGACCTGTGAAACCCTTGGAGAATGTAAAAATAATATATGCTGGAAGGACCTCCGTAGACGCCTTTCACATCGACGGGTCTCTTCCGAGCATTAGCGTAAGCTAGGAAAGTGTGTGCTATGTTGCTTGGCCATTTGATCAGTGTTCACTAACCGAAGCAAGGACTCAAACTGTTTAGTCACACTTTAATGCGTTAAAATTTTAGTAAATGCATCCTCCAGTGGCAACGCGGTACCAGGTACCCTACACCCAATTACCGGGACTCACTAAAAAAATGCAATTACTGTTTTGAAGAATATTAAAAAAAATAATTGTAAAAAAAATAAAAAGAAAAATATTAAAAGAAAAAGAAAGTTTTGAATTATAAATTCTAGCCGCACCATCTTCCGATAGTGAGCTAACACGTTGGGCGCCATTGTAACGGGGTAGTTGTCTTCGTTGGGTCTTGCTGGCAAAATTGGACCGACCAGCTCAGCCAAAGGGGTGATTCTTTGACCCTTACCTCATTACAAAAAAAAAATTACCTTTTGCCAGTCTGAGCATCTGGGTGTTGTTGACGCTGCGAATCTGTTCTCTTGTCCCACCCTACCATGGTTGCTTTTTCGCCAAAACAACCCCACATAATAGTTTTCCTTCCTTAAAATTTCATCCCTCCTTTATCATCCCTCTCATCCTTCTCTAAAAAAATTTTACTTCATCTTGAAATAATAAAGTACCTTTCAAAATCTATTCAGATTAAAATATAACATTTTATTTTTAATTCAAATTTTGATACAAAATTAATTACGGTAGTTTAGCATAAGATTATCGTTTCAATTTACTATTCTTAAAAAGACAAATTAATCGAATTTGAATATAACAAATTTCTCAAAAAAAAATTCCAACGTCTTCGATTTTATTAACAAGTGGGGATCTCTAATCCTCTTTTGTCTATAGAACGATTAATGTACGCTTTGATCTCCCTTTATATAAACCTTTTACTTTCCGTTTTATTTTAATTTTACTATTTTTTTCCTTTTTTTTTTTTTTTATTTTTTTTTTTTTTTAAACCACGGTCGGTATTAATCGAAAACCCACGACCACATATAAATAGGCATATAATAATAAATGTATCCAAAGGTAAAAAAAATTTAACTCACCCTTAATTATCCCTGCGGAAGTGGCCACTGCTGCTGGAGGGGGTAATTTGGATAAATCTAAACCAAATGCACTTTTGGTATTTTTTCTTTACTACTAATTATATGTAGTTTTAGTTCCTCTAATTTAACCTTTCCCGCGCGATTCAAAAAAAAAAAAAAATCGTATTCCTCTTTTTCACTCTTTTTCTTTTACGGTTCGCGTTGCAATTTTTTTTTTGATTATGCCACTCGTTATTTTCCGAAAAGATTATTAATATCAATCAATAAAATAAATTAATTACTCTATCTTGGATTTGATAAGAAACAATATAACACCAATATAAATTAAACGGGTGCAAATTTTATATAAATATGTATGTAATTTACAAAAATAAAATCAGTGACTTAGATCGTTAAAATTCATAATATAAAAAAAATTTTAATGATTTTGGTTGTTTGTAGGTGTTACTTCTATTACTCTGAATTGTTCTTAGGAAGATTTAATTCGATGGCTCTTGAGCTAGCACTTAGCTTAGACTTCCGCTGCTCCCCTCTTCACGATCCCAGATTTGCCGACAATTACCAGCTTTCCTTTTCTTTATATTTCGAATAGGCAACCTCCTCTTCAATTGATCTTTATTTTTATTAGAAAAATTATATATGCCAATTTCCTTTTTTTTTATTAAATTTTTTGGTTTATAATTTAAAGAAAAAACTTCTTGGTCTCAAAGTTCTAAATTGTTCTTCGTTTTTTGTTTCTTCTTGCTAAGGCACCACTATTCTATGCGGAATCTAAAAGTGCAGTGATTTTTCAAAAATGTTATTTGAACCTACCTACTGTTACTGAACTTTGTCTTTGTACATACCCTATGTGTTATTACATATTTATTTGTATGTAATAGCAACCGCAATTAATTTTTCAAGTGTTTATAAACTTAAATCTCGACAATTAGTATAGGCTTAAACCTAGCAACCTTTTGGCAGAAATCTACTACATTCCCTACCCCTACCTTATCTGCTTGATGTTATCGAGCTGTCAAAGTGGTCTTGCTCGTTTTTTTTTTGCTGGCGGTCAGTCTTTAGTTATTTACAAATAGTTAATTTTTGTTTTTTTTTTTGTTTTTGATAATATTTCATTCGCGTGTTACACAGCTGAAACAGATATTGATATTTGATCCAGTGTTGCTACAGATTAGTAAAGGTGTGTTCACAGTCTGTTGTAAAAAAATAAAATTTTACAATTTTACAAGACTTGGTACACCAGATCGTTAATACCCCTATTTTATTTTTGAGAGCATGTCGTGTAGTGTTGTCGGTTTGACAGCTTTATAGAAAATGTTTACGCCCAACACTGCAAATCAAGTTTTACTTCAAAAACCTGGGGTTTTCGGTTCTCAAGAAAATCCGAGGGTAATTAAATTTATTTTGATGAAAGCAAGTAATTTTATTTAATATCTAATTAAAACTTAAAATATGTTTAAATTTAATTCTTTATTGCATTTGCTTTGACTTATACATAATAGACAACTTCAAAGCTTTCTATTTTCTATTTCTGTGTTTGAAAATAAATTTGAGTATTCTTTTAATTTTCATTTTAAAAATGACAAATTGTATACAAAATGAGAATTCACAAAAAAAAACAAATGCTTCAGATTAGGGATGAGCGATGTTCATCTGTTTTAACGAAACATCGATGTTAAAACAAAATACCGATGCTCCAATATCTATGTTGAAAGTTAGAAATAAAGGAAATTCCTAAAAAACATCGATGTTTTCAATTCGGTAATTATTTATTAATATCGATGATGAGTATTCGATATTTGTTTCAATAGCGCCCATCATTATTTCAGATCTCATGTACCTTTATTCATTTACCTCCACTTGCCCCTGCTAAAAACCTAAATCTACTTCAGGATGAGTTCAGCGTGATCCAAGGTTTAAAAAAAACACAGAATTTTTTTATTAGGGCGACTTCGGGTTTTTCAAAAAACGTTTTAGGGCGACCCTAGGACGATTTCAGGCCCCAACGAACAAACCTTCCGTTTGAATGTTAAGTCGTCTACTTGCCACAAAAATATTTATTGATATGAACAAACAACCACAGTATTTGCAAGATTTCATCCGCTTATTACATTCAATTGACTGATGGCAAAATACTTATACAATCAAAACTGGGGATAAATAAGATAAAAAAATTTTCCAAATTATGATTTTGTTGAATTTTAAAATGACAACAGATTTAAATTTTAAAGTCAATTGACTTGACTGATATTTACATAGATAACGTTAAATCTACATTGCTCATTTAAGCTATGGAAACACGCGAAAACAAATGGTTTGTTTTAGACTTCCTTCCTTATCTTATGTCTTATGAGTCTGTCCACGATTGATTTTTTTTATATTTGCTCATCATTCATACGTACATATAAAGGGTTATCCATTTTGCGGTTTCAAAAGTATAGGGCTGGAATTAGACATAGGTATGTCAAAATAAGGCCGTGTGGGAATTGCGTTAAAATGTTGGTTAAATTTTGTAACTTGGTTAAAATTTGACACTAGCGTGGAAAATAAAATGGGTTAAAATGTAGGCAGCTCTAGAGCAGGCTAAATTTGCGTTAAAATTTAACATTTCTCAAGATAGAGTAATTTGAAACTGTAAACGATTACCGAAAAGAAAGATGAACTCCAAAAAGTCCAGATCTACTTGGAAACCATATAATAAATGTAAGTTTTAATTTATTGAATTGAAAAATAAAATTACATTAATATTTTTGTTTGTGTAGGGTCTCAAGAGGGAAAAACAAATAATATAATCCGTTGATATTTTAACAAATATAAAATAATTAACATAAGATACTTATTGTAGTTCATTTTGCAAATTGAATACAAAAGGATTGATTTGTCATCTTATCAAATTCTTGTCAGCTGTAAAAACTAGTGTTTATATACTGAATCAACAAACTTACCATAATGTGAATTGTTTTGAAAAGATTGGGAATTGTTGTTTTAAAATATTAAATTAACGATGTAAAACCGAAACTGCGATTTCGTTACATTTTTCGTGCTAAATTACTAACTTTATATCCTTTAAGTTTAATTTTAGGAAGGAAATTAATTAACTTAAACAACAAAAAAAAATTTAGGGAGATTTCTTAAATCTTGAAGGAATTTTAGCCAAATTAGTGTTTTTATAAATCCCGTTTAACACAAATAACACCGCAAAAAGCTAAATTTGATCCCACCATAAACCAAACTTCAAAATTTAACCAAGGTAGAAATTTTAACCAACATTTTAACGCAATTCACAAACGGCCTAAGTTGTTAAAACAATTTTTTTTTTCAGTTGAAAGTCTGACATTTATGAAAATGGATCACCTAACTATCACACAACGCATACAAATTGTTAAAACCTACTACAAAAATGGTGATTCTGCCACAGCCACATATCGTGCTTTAAGAGGAGATTATGGTTTACATAATCGTCCACTACGTCAACTATTGGCAAAATTGTGAAGAAATTTGAAGAGACTGGATTGGTTACAGATATTGTAAGGCCTATGCATCATTGTTTCGCTCGTACCACTGAAAATATCGCTGATGTAAGTGAAAGTGTTGCCGAAGACCCGAATGTGTCGATTTCTCGTCGTTCTCAGGAATTAGGACTGTCTTACGGCACATTTTGGTGTATTTTGCATTTGGTTCTACACCTACATCCATATAAAGTCCAGCTCACACAACGACTGAAGCCAGCTGACCATTAACAACGTCGTAGATACGTCGAATGGGTGCCTGACCAACAGGCGGTGGATGGCGATTTTTCTAACAAAATTTTCTTCAGCTACGAAGCATATTTCTCACTCGGTGTGTATGTTAATAAACAAAATTGTTGTATTTGGGGTTCTGAGAATCCTCAAGTAATTGAAGAGAGGCCATTACACAAAAAGTCAGTGTTTGGGGTGCTCTTTGGTACGGCGGTGTGATTGGACCTTACTTCTTCGAAAACAACGATGGAACGACTGCCCCCGTCAATTCGGAGCGTTATGGTCATATGATAACCGACTTTTTTTTTGCCTGCTATTGAAGAATACGACTTGGAAAATATGAGGTTTCAACAAGACGGTGCCACATGCCACACAACTCGAGCGAATATGGCTTTATTGCAAGATACATTTTCTGGCCGCGTAATTTCTCGTCGTGGCGATATCAACTGGCCACTAAAATCATGCGATTTGACACCGCTGGACTTTTTTTTTGTGGGGCTACGCGAAAGACCGTGTTTATGCAGATAAACCTTTAACTCTTGAGAACTTGAAAACCAACATTCGTCAAGTTATGGCTGAGATACCGCCCAATATGTGTCAAAAAGTGGTCGAAAATTACCTCAAAAGAATCGATGCTTGCAACAATTCGCGTGGTGGTCATTTAAATGATTTAGTATTTCACACATAATGTAAACGTTCAAACTATACAATAAAAAGAAATATCATGAAAAAAAATTTTGTATATGTGTTTTATTTACGTTTACTTTTGAAACCGCAAAATGGATAACCCATTATGTAAATTTGTAGACCAAAATCATAGCATTTTTTTGTGAAACATTAGGAATTCTCCCATAAAAGAAAGGAAGTACATATTTAGATTCGCCAATTTCGATTTATAATTCTATACTTCTCCATAAATTCTACCTCTGATTTTGTACATAACCAAAATAATTGTTATTTCAAACGTTTATATTTAAGCGTTGAGTGTTATTTTAATTTAATTCAATCGGCCACTTAAATTCGTTTTTTAATATATTTGCATTTTCCTTGCAACTACAAATTTAACTTTGTTTACAAAATATCTTTCTGATGACCTTGAATTGGGTTTTCAAGTGGATGTTTTGTTTACTGACTTTCAGAAGGCATTCGATAGTATTTGTATTTTGCAGCTTTTAAAAAGACTTGAACATTTTGGATTTCAATCAACCCTTCTTAAGTGGATTTTTAATTATTTGGTCAATAGAAGTCAAATAGTAAAAATTTTGAACTTTACGTCTAAAGTAATAAATGTTTCATATGGTATTCCTCAAGGTAGCCATATTAGACTACTGTTGTTCTTAATTTATGTTAATTAACTACCTTTATTCTTGCAATAAACTACTGGTTTGTTATTTGCAGACGATTTTAAACTTTTTTCAATCACATTTGTCATGATTGTCTTAATGTACAAAGTGACATAAATAAAATAGTTGTTTGGTGCAAACTTAATTTTTTGTCACTTAACATGAAAAAATGTAATTCTTTTTCATTCAATAGATCAAAAACATTAATCTTATATGATTATAATATTTCTAACGTGGTTTTGGGTAGACTATCGGAAGTGAAAGATCGTGGGGTAGCTTTCGATGAAAAATTAAAATTCTCTTTGCATATTGATGTTATTATTGCGAAGGCAAACTCTATGCTAGGTTTCTTAAAACGAAATTGCTCAGAATTTTCTAATCCTCATGCAATTAAAACAGTTTAAACGTCACTTGTCCGCCCTCATTTGGAATACGCTTCAGTTATATGGGGTCCATTTTACATAGTTTCAAAGAGTCGTATTTATTAAAAGTTCAAAAATCTTTTACGAGTTTTTGGTTAGGCAATTAAATTTGAAATTGATATTTGCTAGAAATGCCAAGTTATTCCACCTAATGTGCTCTAATTGGTATAAGTACTCTAGATCATCGTCGATTTGTAAATTGTGTTATGTTTGTTTGTGATATATTGTCTTACCATATATGTAAAATGTCCCTTTTTATTATATTTTTTAAATATTAAGTTCCAGGAAGAAATATACGATCCAGAAAATTATTTTATAATCCCTCGCATTGATATAATAATGGATGTAATGAACCCTTCACAAGATGTATGAGTTTATTTAATAAATTAAATTTTAAATTAGAAAATGTTTTTTTTCAACTAGTGCTTATTTCGTGAATTGTAACACTTAGCTCATGCCTGATTTGACAGATAATTAGTTTTATCCTTTCGCTGAACGAATATGGTTGTGTATACGCTTGAACAACGCTGGGAAATATTGCGACATTACTTTGAAAATCATGGTAATGTTGCAGAATGTGTGCGAAAATTGCGTACGGATTTTGGAAGAAGAGAAGCACCGTCAGCTCCGTATGTTCGTTATCTTGTGAAAAAAGTGAAAGAAACTGGCATCCTCATCGATAAACCAAAGCGTGAAAAGCCAAAAACAGTTCGTTCACCTGAGAATATTGCTGCTGTGGCAGAAAGTGTGCGTGAAGCGTCATCAACATCAATTCACCGTCGTTCTCAACAATTGAACATTTCGGAGACATTAATGAGACGAATTTTGCATAAAGACCTTAGTATGACGCCATACAAAATCCAATTGGTTCAGGAGTTGAAGCCAACTGACCATCCAATGCGTTTTCTCTTCGCTAAGTGGGCCTGCGATCGACTTAGAGGAAATGCCGATTTTGCCAAAAAAATCATCTTTTCAGATGAATCTCATTTTGATCTGGGTGGGTATGTAAACAAGCAAATATGTCGCATTGGGGGCACAGAAAACCCGCACGCATACATTGAAAAGCCGATACACCCAAAACGATTCACTGTTTGGTGCGGATTTTGGTCCAGAGGCATAATTGGGCCATTTTTCTTCGAAAATGAGCAAAAGTGGCCGTTACAGTAAATGGCGATCGTTATCGGGCCATGTTGAACGAATTTTTGTTCACAAAAATTGAAGAGGAGGATATTGGCAATATTTGGTTTCAACAGGACGGCGCTACGTGCCACATAGCCGAAGCTACACTCGATGTTTTGCGCCCTGTTTTTGAAGATGGCATTATCAGCCGCAGAGCTGATGTCGTTTGGCCACCTCGGAGCTGCGATTTGACACCGTTGGACTATTATTTGTGGGGTGCCGTAAAAGATAAGTGTTACGCCACCAAGCCAGAGAAAATTGACGCTTTAAAGGTCAATATTCGTGAAGCCATTGGTGAAATACAGCTGCACACAATCGATAATGTGATTAAAAATTGGACCGATCGTGTAGGCTACTGCATGGCCAGCCGAGGCAGCCATTTGAATGAAATTATTTTCCATTATTAACCGGAAGGATTGTACTTTCAAATAAAAAAAGAAATTTGAGAAAATATTCAGTAGTTTTTTTTTTATAGCATTTTCAAAAAAAAAAAGTTATTTGGCCGACCCGTTATTTAAATTACTAATAATTGAAAATGTAAATAAGCCTGAACAATCTGTAAGAGGAAAGTCGATAGATGAAGAAGGAATAAATAAATTAGAATTAACAGATATTAAACTCCTTTAGTTAAAACACTCTGATCACTTTTTCTTAAGTGTAAGAAAAGTAAAAATTGTAGTGTTCTCGTTGTTGAGTATCTATTAACAAAAGCAATCGACAACATGTTTATTTCTAAAACATTTAAGTATTTTAATACCTTTACTTTGGGTCGTACTATTAAGTAGTACATAATTATAGCGAGTTTCATTCAAGAAAAGATCTGCTCTTTCTGGCAAAATATTTCATCTTTTTGAATTTTGAGAGTTTCATTCCAACAAAAAGAGCAAATCTAGATCAAATCTTTACACGAAAGATCTGATCTGTGATGGGTTGGCAGATTTGATCTTAATGCACACATGCATGTAAGACGTTTTTTCTGTGAAGCATTAAATGGAAAATATTTTGTTAATTAAGTTAATTAAATAAAGATCTGCTCTTTCTGACAAAAGATTTCTTTTTTTTGAATTTTGAGAGTTTCGTTCCAACAAAAAGAGCAAATCTATATCAGATCTCAACACGAAAGATCTGATCTTTGGTGGGTAAAACGTTTTTTCTGTCAAACGTCAAATGGAAACTATTTTGTTATTAATTTATTATGAAATTGTGCCAGTCATTGCTAAAAAATTTAACTAGAAAATAAAAAAACAACAGACAAAGAAGTTAATAATTTAAATTTTATAAATTTAGTGGAGTTTTTTATTGCTTTGCTTCATCTTCCTCATCATCTGGTGATGAAGATATGTTTTTTGTGTGTGTCAGTCATTCAGTATTGGACGCGTTCGGTGCAATGCCGATAGGCTGGCCAAGATACCTTAGTAGCGGGTTTGTTTTCGAACGACCCAGGTAGCTTTCTCTGTTAAGTCAGTTGTATTCCATATAAATCTGAAGTTTTGAATCAGCTGTTCATGAAATTAATAATAGGTCTGATCCACACTCTGCCAATTGGCACAAATTGGCACCAATTTCTGCCAAAACCTGTTCCAGACTTACAAATTTGGTAGTTTTTGGCAGAAGAGAGCGCTCTTGAGAGAGTAAAATATTTCCCCTTCCTGACAATTTCTTGCCAATTCCTGCCCAATAAATTTTTGTGGGCAGCAATTTGTGGGCAGAAAATTTACAATTATCAGACTGACGTTTGTCATAAACGAAAAAAAAACATTTCGTAGGTGTCGTGAAAAAGTATTTTTTGAACAAATAAATTAATTTAGAAACACTAATATACAAAATAATTAGTTTGAAGAGAAAAAAATGTGAATTTACAGCAAATAAAGAAATAAAAAAAAAACAAATGTGTTGACGTTTAAAAATTGGCAGAAAATTGTCCTCAAGCTGTTCCAGACTTTTTCGGACTTTATTTCTCAATGAGAGAATTTTATCCCCACTCTTCAAGTTTTGACAATCTGCCAATTTCTGCACAAAAAAAGTCTGGATCAGACCTAATAATTTTTGGGTAGCTTGAGATTTGTGTTTGACAACATAATGTTTAGTTCATCATCTGGTTTTTCCTTACGCGTTACAACAACACAAATCAATCCGGATTGCTTAAGGTACGCCGCCGAACGCGGCCAATACTACAATTAAATTTGGACACAAAGTTTCATTGAAAAGATCAAATCTCCATTTTGAGAGTTCTTTGAAATTTAAATGAAACTCGCTATAAGATAAAAACAAAATCAAAATATTATATTTGTGTATGTATGTGTGGCCGGCCGGCATAAGTTACTTGTCTTGTACGTGAAGTTATTCATAATTTTCAGAAAGTGCTATCTTAAAATAATTGAATTTCCTAAAGTGGATACGACTGATGAGTAAACATTTGCTTTGAGGTTCTTTAATGTGTCCGCAATGAATTAAAATTATTAAGGTTAATAAAATTCAAAAGCACAATGATGACCATTGACCCAATTAACCTTAAATATTTTCCATCGATGATGTTATCAACATGTACTTTTCTAATTGTGTATACCAAACAATATACATTACCCTATCAGCTTATAAAATCGAAACATTTTTCAATAATTATTTTCACACATATTGTCGAAATATGTCAGAAATTGTTATTAATTATTTAACCCACAAAACTCGTAGCAATGGACAATAGCCGTGTTTTATTGGGAAATTTATCCACCGTAAGTTTATCCGTCGTAACATTTTACATACAATTCGCTACGGTCGATAAAAAGCTAAAGTAGAAGCTACGCTGGATGGTTTGTTGACGTTTATTAGTCTCGAATTTGATTTTGTTAGTTTTAGGATTGATAATTGGATTGAATCCGATGGATGTGTTCATGGAGTGTTATAATTATTAATTTCATTCGTAAAACAAATCGATCTTTTTGGCTCTTTTGTTTTCTTTTTTTTTTATATTTTTATGATTTTAAGTTGCTTATGTGCGCGATCATCGTTCAACTAGTGAACTATTTCGTTTCGGAAAAATTGCATGTGCGCGCCTAGCCTAAGCGCACTAAGCGGCAACTAAACTTCACAAAATGTGCTTTTTCTTCACTATTTAATGGACGTTGGCCATGAACGGTATTCGCTTCACTACATGGACATGGACTGGGCGTACATTTTTGTGATCCCATTGTTTATGTTACTGGAAACGTGCATTGAAATGGCAAACCAAATGTTAACTATTTATTCCTTATGTATGTTAAGTGCAGTCTGATGAGCGAATATTGAATTGAAAGCAAAACATACTCAGAAAATAAATTTTAAATTGACTTAAAAAATAAAACTCTAGCTATCGATTTACTCAGAAAATAAAAGCATGATACATAAAGGGGAAATGCAAGGGGAGTGAACAATTTAAACTACGTTGTAGTGTGCGTTCAAAACCAAAAAACATAAAGGAAACAAGCAAATCTCCGGCAATTTTGTTTCCTCGTGTGAAAAGCATAGACGATTTTTGAAGCAATACAAAAATTACGCTGTGTAAGAAGGGACTTGACCATAGTCTATGAACAAAGTCATTCACTTATCGAATTTAAAATTACAAATGCAGAAAAAATGAAAACAAGAAATCGGCTTGAAACATAAATTCCTATTTTATATGAATAAAAGCTAATTATTGTTCATAATTTTGATATTTTCTAAATTTTACTTTGCAAAAGACTATTTCATTACTTTTGACTGCTGTACAGGGGTACCATTTTTAGCTACGGTCGATGCGTTTTTTGAGAATTACTTACGGTACAATGGATAGATTCCCAACAAAACACAGCTAATGGATATAATTGGCCTCATTCAATAACCGAACTATAGCTATCCGGATAGGTTGGTGTTGCTGTATTCCCATGTAAGAATACAGCTGATGACAAAACAACTGCTGCCGAAAAACAAACCTTAAGCTATCCGAAAAACGTTGATATACTTTTGTATCCCATGAGAAATGTCAAAAACATATGCACAAACCCATACACATTCAACCTATTCGTTGTTGGTTGTTCAGGAACTTCAGTGGATACTAACATACGAGTATTTTAGATAGGCTAGTATCCACATCTATATGAGGCCATTTACTATGTATGTAGGTACCTGTTTTCAAACTAAAAAATTAGCCCGGTTCTTTTGTTAAATCTATCGGCAGCAAAGCAGGATTTCCCAAAAGAACGATCCGCAGCAGCCTTTTTATCTTTAAGTTAGTATGACCGAGCTTGTGTCTAATAACTAAATGCAAAAAATCTACAATTGATTTGTTTTTATTTCTTAAGATTAAAGGCATTTAAGAATACTAAAACTTGAATTAAAAGATGCAAATAAAATGGAATATATATACAGCAATAAGAAATAACAAAAAGTTGAATTTTCTACATCTGTGTTCCAAAATGTTCACTTTAAAATTATTTTATGTGTTTGACGTTTCTTTTCAATAAATTATATCTTGTGGAAATAAGAGGGTAAGTTTGCATTGTGTTTCCATTCATTATTCAAAAGTAGAGAGGTTAATTAAAAATGAGTTATATGAAATGGACAGAAACCTCCTTTTTGAATCTCATAATTGGGGTAAATAGTCGTGTTTTGATAAAAATTATTAACGTCGCAAGAAATAAACACTGAAAAAAATACGATTATGTCCACTTTTATATTCACTGGTTGGTCAACGGTCAACTCGACTCCGAATTAAAATGACGTAAGATCGTCAAAATCTGTTTTGGAACGAATTTTAGGTTCAAGTTAATTATCTACGACATCCATTAATAAAATTTGACATTTTCTGACTAGGCAATAAGCTATATTTTGAAATATTTAGAATGTATTTCTTGTCAAATTTCGCCGAAAAGATCTAAATCATCACTCTTTTCCGCAGGTAATATTAAATATGATAATTTCCAATTGTTGGTATAACCAAATTAAGATTTTTTAGAAGAAATCTTAATAATCTTCACAATCGAATCCGACAGTATATATATTGCACGTGTTATAAGTCCTCTATCGATAACATATACTTACGTGCTGCAATGAGTGCTTATTTAGTACTAATTAAAGGATATGCACTTACTTGCTCTTTAAATGCTTGTTGCTTCCAATTTCAGAGCTTTGGTAGCTGCTAAAGTTTTAGTTAGCTATTTTTTAGGCAATTTGACAGCAGCTGACACAAAGCCACTCAAACATCTATTATTTAAGTATCTTTGATCAGGCAGTCTCGCACGAATAAGCTAACTTTAACTTTTACTTAAATTGGAAGAACGTCCCTACCTATTCTTTATATGATTTATAAAGCAACAAAAATAAATAAAACGTATTTTTGGTCCAGTTTGTTGCGTTAGACATTTTTTATTTCTTGGTGTGAAACAATTTTTTTAAGAAAAGAACACATAATTAACCAAAAATTATTGATTTTTGACGGATTTCAGCTAACTTTTCCGAACCGTTCACAAATATATTCGAATTGTTTGGTTTCCGAGATAACTTATCTAATATGTATGTGAACGTGTCCTTCGAGATGCATTCAAGTCATCGGAACTACCAACTAAACAACATAATAACTTTCGATACTCGAATAAATGTCATAAATCTATCCAAAGCAGACTTCTGCTTTTAGTTTTATCGAAAGCAGGTTGTTGTATTTGTAATGTGTGTAAATTCTGCTTTGCTGTCGATTCCATTTTGCCAAAAGAACAGCCCTATTGTAAAGCTACATACCTACCAAATACAGGGTATCCGGCGGGAAGTATACTACTTTGTTTGTTTATAATTTTTGATTTAATGAAAGAGAATGGATCTTATATTGATAAATGTTTTATTTAATGTCGGCATTTATGTATGGAATACAATATCAGGTAAATGTCCGCCTCTGTTAGTCTCACAAATGCTAGCCCTTTTGAGCACATTTTTCATAACATTCTCAACTCACACATTTCAAAGAAGTAGGGTCCAATGATTCCTCCTGACCAAATTGCATACCAGATAATATATAATTTGAGGGTTTTCCATTGCCCAGAACCGACTATTCTGTTTATTCACATATCCCTTCAAATGAAAATGTGCCTCATCACTCATTATGATTTTTTCATGAAAATCGGTGTTGTCATGGACTAGCTGTAACATCCTATTGGCATATGTATGTAGCTCTTGTGTCAACTGAATCTTAAATGGAAACAAATGCAAATCCTTGTGCAAAATTGTGGACAAAGTTGTTCTTGGAAGACCAAGCTCCTGAGCATGGCGTCAAATTGAGGTTGATGGATTGTCTTGAACACTTACTTGAGCAGCAGTAATGTTTTCAGCCGATCTTGCAATACGTTGTGGTCCATGCTTGGGCCTATCACCTACAGACCCTCTTTCTTCGAAATCATTCAATACGTTGTTTCTCCCAAAAATTTAATGTAACTTTCTCATCGTCACAGTAATCGATGACTGATTTTGATAAAATGTTTTAAGGATTAAAACACTTGGTTTATCGAATATTTTCCCATAATAAATTTGCCACGAGTCTAATTCACGACTGCCAAATATGAACTATCAAGGCTAATATTTATCAAAATGGCGGCAAAACAAAGTAGTATACCATCCCGGCGGACACCCTATACAATACTAGTTCAGAAACTGTCAGTACTTTTTTATATGTAAGCACATGAAAGGAACGAAGTAGATATAGCTAGAACCAAATCACTGGGCCCGTCTATTACGCAGCTCTCTTCAATTTTCTTGGCTCATCTAATTAATTTTGAAAGATCACATAACTTACCAGGTATAAAATTTATTTACATGAGGTTGATCGTGGTTATTGTGCAGTTTTTAAAAAAGTATTTCATCACTGGTATTGTACTCATTAAATCTGTTCCATTCTATTTTTGTTCTCTTGAAACCTGTCTCTGCCCAACCGACCGTTCGCCAAGTGATTTGTTCAAGCTATAGTTGGATAAGGTTGATTGGCTGATTGATCTTCAACATTTAATCTATAGCAAACGAATACATTTCAAACATCGTTACCTAGCTCTTTAAAAGGGGTCTAGAGTTAAATACACTATTTTTTTCTTTGTAAAGGAAATTTTTGTATAGCTGCCCATCAATCAGGACCAGAAAAATGTATGTAGTAGTTTTAATACGCTTAAGTAAATTAGGAAGTACTTTCATATACATATAAAAATTCATCATTTTTGGATTCCTGTGACGCAGTAGGCACAAAAGAACCTAACTTTTTTTGGCCTATTTTTTTGGTCTATTAAGGTCTAGATAATTTTCAAATTCCATAAAAAATTCAATTGTAAACTGTTACGGTTTGCTACTCTATTGTAGGTCTGTATCTAAAAAATCATTATAAACCTATAATTGCATTTTTGGGTATGTAGTTCAATTCATTTTGAAGTGTTCCGGAAGACCAATGCAAAAGGCCATAAGTATCAATAACCGTGTTTTATTGGGAAATTTATCTACCGTAAGTTTATCCGTCGTAGCATTTTACACACAATTCGCTACGGTGGATAAAAAGCTAAAGTAGAAGCTACGCTGGATGGCTTGTTGACGTTTATGAGAGTCTCGATTTTGTTAGTTTTGTTGGTAGGATTGATAATTGGATTGAATCCGATTGATGTATTCATGGAGTGTTATAATTATTTATTTCATTCGTAAGACAAATAGATCTTTTTGATTCTTTTTTTATAGCTGGCCAGTTTATATTTCTAAAATCTTTGGTAACTCCATTTTTTAATAAATTATAAGCTGTTCTTCTGAAAAGTTTCTCACTTTTAGTATTAAAATATGTATTCTTTGGTCTAAAATTCCACCTATATCTGCAATTTTGCATACCCATAATGTCACTTAATCAATTTTAACAAAAAAATGAAACTGCTAGCTATCGATCTACTCAGAAAATAAATAAAAGCATGATATATAAAGGGGAAATGTAAGGGTGGGAGCAATTTCAACTACGTTGTAGTGTGCGTTCAGAACCAAGAAAAATTAAAAGGAAACATGCAAATCTCAGGCAATTTTGTTTTTTCGTGTGAAAATCTTAGACCAGGTACCATTTTTACAAAAATAAAAAAGCTACGATCCATGCTACTGTCAGTGCGTTTTTTTGGGAATTAGTTACGGTACAATGGATAGAATCCCAATAAAACACAGCTAATAATTGATTGGCGGTAATTGTAACTTTAGATGAAAAGCCCAGGGAAGATACCTAAACGAATTTATTTTTAAGAGAATCAGATAGATATCTATACGATACGGTCAAGATAGGGCACATTTATTGCAACTTCGCCTAGGCCATCAGAATATTTACTTACAAGTTTGGCTATTATAAAGACCACTTTAGTTTTGCGCCATAGGCATGTACCTAACCTACCTTAATACCTGCATAAATAGTAGTTCTCTGTGGCATAGGTACAAATGAAAACAAAATAGCTAGCTACTGTTTCTACATTAAATGCTAGATTATGAAATAGGACAAAAAAACTAATACATAATCAACAACAATAATAAAATCAAGATAATAAACAAAAGAAATAATAAATGTGAGATTTAAAACAAAATCACAGACAAATTCAAAAACATGTGGCAATAAAAATTAAAAACAAATTCATGTCATAATGTACTACATATATATTGCGTTGTTGATCATTACTTTTCGACTTTGTTTTTGTTCTCATTATCCGAATTGTAATGACGAATCCAACCACTAATCGGCTTCTGTGTAGAAAAATGTTGCATCTAGTGCGCTTGTACTAATATTTTCGCAAAGTAATCATTCATAGAGATGCAGATGCATTCACATGTAGGTAACCTACTTACATATGTACATATATTATAATGTAGATACACACAAATTCAAATTGGAAAAATTGTAAATAAAAACATTTGTACATGAAATTTAAATCACACACTGAGAGAAGAATAGCCTTGAAGCCAAGGTGCTACGATGAGTTCATAGAATCACGCAATATTCTCTTCGGATTGACACTCCTCTGCAAAAAGAAAAACACCGAAATTACAACTTACCTCCCCATATTCCAATTTTCAGCTGTGTTCTATCCAAGTTCTCCACATAGTCGCCGAGGATTTTGTTAAGAACATCTGTAACCACGGATTCAAAAACCATTTTGCAGCTTCGATCTAAGGGCTGCTTTAGTTAATTAGATTAACTTGTACCCAATAGCTTTTGCTTTTGCTTTAATCACTGATAACAGGGTTGTTTCCGGATACTATAAGTTATTTTTATTTTCAACAAACACTTTTTATTCTAACTCGTAAAGTGATGACATCATTTTTGAAATGCCGATACTTGATTTCACAGTACGAAGGCTAAGCCTCCAAAAGGCAGATACCTACAGATAGAAAAAAATTACAAAATTGAATTTGGATTTGGGTTCCGAAGCGAATCGAATTGGAAAACCAAACAATACTTTCGTTGTCGTCACCTAGGTGAATTTATCTATGATCACTGATTTTCTAGGGAGGTTTCTTGAGAATTAAAAATGTAATTCTTCTGTTTAAGGGAAAACGTTAACGAAGGTTATCAGAGCTTTCGTTTCGACAAACGTTGTTGATGACAAAAATCTCGAAACTGAAGTAGAAGCAAGAGCGAAAGAAGATTTGGCAAAAAAGCTAAAAAAAACTAGACAGTTCAGTTTTAGCTGTCAAATACCGAACAGTAGGTTCTTTACTACAAAAAAGTGACCAAAAAATTTTTCTTATGCCCTGTTCGCACAAATTAAAATAAATTTTAGAAAACTTCGTTTATACCGATACTTGCGCTTTCAAAACTATCGTTTTTTTTTCAGCCTGCGGATACGGTGACGATTGCCAATGGATAAATCAATAGAAAAAAAACAATTTTTTTTCTATTGAAAAAAAACATACACTAAAATAAAAGTCGCTTTATTAAATGCAAAATGCAGCATTTTCCCGCCGTATCGCTGGGAGGGAGATTTTTTCAAAAAAAAATATCGCCACCAAAACAAGATTATATTGTTATACCGGATTTACACGAGTGAAAAATTGCCATTAAACTGGCAAAATAATGGTAAAATCAAATCACTAATGTTAAGCATTTACACGAGGTAAAATAATGACTGTTGGACTGATAATGGCAATCTGCCATTAAAGAATGAGCAAGTTCATTCTTTCTCGCGGTGTGCCATAATTTTTAAAATGGCATCATTGTGGATGTACATGACTCCATTATAATGGCAATATTAGGCGTGCTTTTTTCTAATCCCCGGGGAAATTGGACGAAAGAAACGATGAGTAGGATTAACAATTTGCATGTTAAATCCAACAACAACTAATCCCCGGGGGTGCACGATTTTGTCAGTTATGTCAATAAAATGGAAGAAATAATGGCAATTTGTTACTTGTGTAAATCCGGCATTATACTATTAATATATATGTTATTATTATTATAAAAAATTAGCATTATTATTGTAAAAAGAAATATAAAAATATGTGGACAATGGCTTTGCCTCTGCCTGTAAAGACAAGATTCAATTTGTACGCAAAATCGAAAAACAGCTGATATTCGTATTATTATAAAAGTATGCACAACAAACGGGTAAAGAAGACTAATAGCGGCATTTGATTTTGGAACAATAATTTGTTCATCTGACCCAGACTCAGTCAGGGCGGATCGACGCAGATTTATATTTGGATCATATCAACAGTAGCTTCTTTCAAAACCAAAAACTATTGGTTGTGTCTCGCAAAACGAGCGTTAATTAAATCAAAATAAAATAAAATGCACGACTGTATCGCACGTACGTGCTTCTATGTTGGAACACATTATACGCAAAAGATTTTTAATAGAAACGGCTAAATGTATTTTTAAAGTCGTTTTGCACTTAATATTTTATATATAAAAATTCTTAAATTTTTTCTAAAAAAAATGGTATGAACATTTTAGATATTTAATAATATAAATTTAAAAACAAAATTTCAGAAAAAATACCATCCGTTTTCGAAATATTTTGAATTCGAAGGAGCTCCTGTATACAATTTTTGTTCGAAATCCGTTGAGTCGTTTATAAGAAAGTCGAATATCAATTAAATTGTTGCATGTAGTGTCCGACCGAATCTTCGGCTTCGGCCACCTTCGGCTAAAAAACCTACATCCGGCTAAACCTTATGCTTCGTCCAAAATAGGCCGAAGTTTTGGCCGAATCCGAATGTTTATTTTATGGAGCTTTTCGACTTGATCATCCTCTATTTTAAGAACGTCTAATATATGTTATAACCTTGAGTCATACAAGAAAACAATAAATTATATTTTAACAATAATTTAAAGCTCAAGTATTAAAGAATGGGTTCGGTTAAGCCGTTAACTGCAAGAAGAGATGCGTTGAAGTATGTAATGTAGACTATCAGTATGCACAATGCACATGTATAGCAAAATTGTATCTTTCGCAGTAAATTCAAATGATAATTAAATATGGCAGTGGTGCTTAAGCGACATAATTGTCCTTGCACTCAAAAATGTTTCTTGAGAGAACCTTTACTTTTAAGGAATGCTTATGCATAAAAATATTGGGCTTCTATCACATACATTTATCTACGGCCAATTGCTTTTAAATATTTATCTCCTCATCCCACTATAGTGTTCCTAGTGATAACAACTTATTAGCTATGAATTTGTTGTTTTGTTTTGAACTATTTCAATAATATTAAAATTGATATCTAATTTGTTTTTATTTTTGAAAAGTTACTTATTCGGTTAGATTGTTCATTGGATGCATACATTCCAGAAAAACTTCGAAAATTTTTTTTTCACTTTTAGTCAATCTTTAACGGAAATTATTGTAAGTTTGTTAAAGCTTCGGCTTCGGCCGAATGTTATTGTTTAGCCAAATATTCGGCTTCGGCTAGAAATCGACCTTCGGTCGGACACTAATTGCATGACAATAGGCGTTTTTCTTTTTTAGTCTGAGTTAGCAGAGTCTGAGTTGCCAACAAATTTGTTTGTGTTTCTTTTTAACTCAGAGCATTCAGAGCTCCAAATGTGTGTTTCTTTTTTCGTTCTGAACATGTATTGATCGCACTCGATGTGCTCGAACATAATTGACTGAGCATGTGAGTAAATTACTGAACCCACACAAAAAAATAATCAGATAGAATTAATGGCGTTTTTATTTGGTTATCCCTCTCCGATCCGGGATCCCAACTGACCACTTTTTTTTTATTCTGACGATTCGGAATTTTAATGTGATTGTATGTGTGAAAATAATTGTATACGTGGAAATATTCAAATTCCAAAAAAAAATGTTTATTGCACAATTATGATTATGAAGACAACAGATGTGTGTGACGTTCAAGTATATGAATGTGTGTGTGTGTGCCTCTGGCTTCGATTCAATTCAAATCTAGAAGCAAATTTTTTCCCACTTCAGAAGAGTCCAGAAGGCTTCCGGATTGCCAAATAAAAACGACATAAGTTGGCGAAAGAAGATGATCGCTTGTTGAATTTCTGTGTCTGGTGTGTATCTGTGTACAAAAAAGGGTAGTTTTGTGTCATATGTGTAGTTCAAGGGTGTTTAAAAAACATATCAGAGTTATTACTTCAGAGGTCCCTCTGATTGGAACAAGCTCAGTGCATTATATACGTGCTTGAACTCTGTTCAGTGCTCTGCTTTGAAGGAAAAAAGAAAACCGCCAATGTAGACCATACTTAAAGTAGTACACACACTAATTTTGATCAAAATCCTTAGAGCCGTTTTCAAGATAATTAAGATGGTAGAAACATTTCTATGGCAAGTACCGTTATTTTTGACACTAAAACGCAACGATTCAAAAATCTGTTTTGGAGAATCACCTAAAACGCCTAAGCACTAAGATTGTACAAAATCGGTTCAGCCACTTAGGCTGTAGATCGTTCTACAGACAGACGGAATCCCGGGACCCAATTTTGTTGTGGTCTCTATCATCATAATGTCTAGTTTGATTAAAATCTCGAGTACATACAATGTAAAATTTGCCCTATAGTACCTATATCACAAGTAAAAATGAATTAAATGGAAGAACAAAGTTAACATTAGAAGAAAATAAATAAGGAACGAAAATCGCAGTTCTTATTTTGTTTCCCATTACCCATTTTAATAATAGGAGTAAAATCTGGATATCAAATAATAATAATTCCTCAAATAACAAATTATTGGTTACGCTTCCTAAAAAAATAATGTACTATACTATTTAATTATTAATTGTTTTTGATGCCGTTCCAGAGATACAAATGTTTACGTGAAGTATTTGTCACAACATTAACCACTATCGATTGCAGCCAGGAATTCGAATTGAAAACCTATATTCAAAATAAAGTATTTTCAAATTTATTCATCTGATTTTATTTACAAAAAATTCACTTATTTGACATGGAATTAATTCAGAACTTAAAATAAGGGCCTACAATTCGGTTTTGATGCTTGCATGTTCTCCGGGATACTCTTTATTTTCGATGGTAACACTTTTGCAACGCTCCTGTTGAACCAGAAAGTCTTTAGCTTCCCATGCTTGTGCTCCATCCTGAAACATGAAAATTGCTCTGTCGTCATCAACCATATATCGTTCGGCTTGAATATGGTTGTTCCATAAACTTGTTTGCCACAATTTGGTTATAGTTTCAGCTTCCTCCTTAGTTGGCTTGCCCGAAACACTAACGAATGTCATCAATGTACGCCCCTTTTTAGAAACTTTCAAAATGTCCTCGGGACTACCTATGTTCATTTTGGACAAATCTATTTTCTGCTGAGGACGCAAATGTTCTGGTAATTCATCTGGTTCAAGAGGATCATCATCTTCCTAATATTAAAGTAGAAATATTTATTTTATTTTTTACGTTATAGAAGATTGTATTTTGAATAGTTTGCACCTCCCACTGTTCGAGTAAACGTTCCATGTCAGCATCATTGAAATCGCGAATATCTTTTTTGGCCCAATCGGGTTTGGATTTTTCGTCAGACTTCTTTGCTATTATCGTTGGCACAAATATTAGTAACACAAAAATTAGAATAGAATTCATTTTTATTAATTTAATCGAGAAACTGCCAAGAAAAATCAGACGAGAAAAACCAAAACCAACTACAAAGAAAAGACATCAACAAAACACGTCACCTTGACTTTTAGACATGTTCGATAAGAAAATGCTTTATTTTTTAAAGCTCGCTTTCACACGACAAATACTTTATATAGAACTTTTCGGTTGATGAAAATTGGAATTGCTTTCTCCTCTTTTCTTTTGTGCAAAAGTGGAATACTTTTGTAAAATTTGAAATACTATGAAAGTTTGGACAGTATTTGGGAAAACGACGAGTCATTTTTTTTTACTTTTATGCAAAAGTGTGTTGAATGTAGTTAGGCTTTAAAGGGAACAAAATCTCTTCAAATAACTATATAAAGAGATGTTTCTGATTTCCCTTTTAAAGTACCCTTAGTGTGCGCTTAAACCAAAAAAAAAACCGTAAAAGAAAATTGAAAATTTGTTTAATCGTATGAAAGGTATAGGATATTTTTAAAGCAATTTAAAGAAAACTTCAACAAAATCTCTAGCAACTAGTTGCCTTATGTGAAAATTGACTAGTAAATACACTCCTATATTTCATAATAAAGTACAAGTATACAGTTCTCTGTATATTATTTTACAAATTTTAGGTTGTTGTTACAAATGTTAAATCGACTGTCCCCAGTAAATGTAAGTCCCGCCTTTTACAATGAACAACTAGTTAGTTCAGCTGAACCCATTCACCCTATCTATATAATCGTGGTAATGCAAGAAAGATATCAATAAAATCTATACAAGTCGGTTGACGGGATTGTTTATATATTTCTAATTAGATAACAATAAATTTTTCGATTTGCTTTTGCTTAGTCCCCTTTCACACAAGAAAACTGAGTTGCCGGCAACTGGGAGTTTGAAGGCGAGAAGGTCCCCGGTCAACGATTTGAAGAGATTTTTTTGACGTTTTGCTTTGTATTCCAATTAGCCCAATAAAATCTTCCCAGTTTCCTTCTCAGTTTCTTGGTGCCAGTTTTTTCGTGTAAAGGCTACAAGGCATTTAAAGGAAAACGTCAAAAAAATCTCCAGCAACTGGTTTTTCTGTGTGAAAGGGCACTTACTCAATTTTTGAAGGAACTAAATTTATGGCCTTTTCGATTGGCCGTCCGGAACACGTTCCCCCAATAAAACAACCGTAAACAATTTGACTGATTCTGAATTATATGTATCACTGTATTTGTGAAAATTAAATTAAAAGAAAATCACATCGGCTAAAAAAAATTTCCAAAACACTTGATTTCAATTTAGATACACATTTTGTTGTATCAATAATAATTATAACTTGCTTCTTTTTATGTTATTTTAGCAGAAAATGAGTTCAAATTCAATAAACACAACGAAATTACACAACAAATCAAGCCGATTATTTTGACATTTTAATTGTGTAAGTGTATTAGTGATTCTGTTTTCGATTCTGAAAAGAAATCCAGAATCGTTTTCTGTTCTGTATAGAGTAACAACTGTCATTTTGTGGAGGTCAGAACAGTTCTGGACGGCCAATCGAAAAGGCCATTAGAGATCTGTTTTCTGGCCAAGATTCGTTTATTAACCGCAATAAATTTTTAAACTGAACGTAACTATTTGTACGTCAAAATCTGACAAAAAACGACACTGTCAAAATCAAAGCTTTCGTGATTTCGGCAAATTTCTTTTTTCTATTTATTTTCTTTTTAAAACTTGTGAACGGATGTCTCCCCAAGCTAAAATTGGACCATCGATTCTTAACGCAGATTTAGTTGATCTGTATAGTGAGTCTCAGAAGCTTCTGGACAATGGAGCCGACTATTTGCACCTGGACGTGATGGATGGACACTTTGTGCCGAATCTCACTTTTGGTCATCCGGTTGTAAAATGCCTTCGAAACAAAATCAAAGCAAGTTCCAAGTCCCCTTTAACCTAACTTGAAAACATTTATATTTTTACTGTATTTTCTTAATACAGACTGCATTCTTCGAGACACACATGATGGTATCCAATCCTGTTCAATGGATCGAACCAATGGCAGATGCAAATGTAAATCTATATACATTCCATATTGAACCAGTTGTGGATAGTGTCAAAGAAGTATGTCGGAAAGTAAAGGAATCTGGAATGCAAGTTGGATTAGCCCTAAAGCCGGGCACTCCAGTTGAAAATTTGATCAATTATATCGATGATGCTGATTTGGTTTTGGTAATGACGGTCGAACCAGGATTTGGTGGTCAATCTTTCATGGCAGATATGATGCCAAAAGTAGAATGGTTAAGAAAAAACTATCCAAATCTGGACATTGAGGTTGATGGTGGTGTTAGCACGAAAACTATTGATAGCTGTGCGAAGGTAAATTTAAAAGAAAACACGGTTTTATTATAATACCTTCATATTTAAATGATTTTCTTTATTACAATTTTAGGCTGGTGCTAATTTTATTGTATCTGGAACAGCGGTAATTAAGGCCGATGATCAGAAGAAAGTTATAAGTCAACTTAAGAGTTGCGTACAAAGTTATTTGCACTAGGGTGTTAAATTAAAGAATTGTATTTAGTTTTTTTACTATGGGAATTTGTTAATAAAAGTTTTTATAAAATGAAGAATAAAGTTTTTGTGTAAATTAAAGCGAAATATGTAATACCGATATTTAAATCCACTACCAAATACCACACAAGGACATCAGTCCACAATTCAGTAATAGGTTCATGTCCCCTTCAAGTGGGATCACACGATTTTTTAATTTGATTTTCTCAACTGCTACACGGAAAAAAATCCGATCGGAGTAGTTATTTGCTAGATGTTAACTGAATCGAAAAAGAAATATTGAAAGGTATCGACGCATGTAGTTGGCTTGGCCTTCATCATTTCATTTCTCCATCCCTAGATAAAATCTGAGACAACAACCACATACAGTCTCCGAATATCGCGCCACACATCTTTCCTATCATTCTTTCTCTTCCTTAACATCACGGCCGCGCTGTGTTGAAACATTTAAAGGGTATTCATAATCCCTTGAGTGCGTGTAGATTATAAAAAAAAGCTTTTTTTTTCTAAAATAAAAGATACAGTATACTCACGTATGTACATAATGTAAATGATAGATATCAATACAAAAATTTAATTAAAGTTCAGACGACATCTCCACCATTTATAAATTTATTTGCATTTTTTATTTATATTTGTTACTGCCGCCGTCGGACAAAACTCCGCATGTGATTTGTTGTCGCCCGGAGACAATGGGCCTGCACACACGGGATGAACAATTTTTGGACTAAAACCGATTTTCGTCTTTAGTCCAACCACACACGAGACGATTTCAGCTGAGCGAAGATACTCGTATGTATACATGAACCTCTTTTTATATGTGTTAGTATTTCTATCGTATTTGACTGTTAAAACTTTTGTGTATGTGTTAGTTTTAGTCTACGTTCATCCAAGAAATGTAGGGTTGAAATTTCAGTCCGCTTCATACTACACACTTATCTTCCCTTGCCCACAAAACCGGTTTTAGTCTGGTGGAAATAGTCTCGTGTGTGCAGGCCCAATCGCATCGCATGATTTTGACATTTAATTGTCAAGCTTCAATTTTTTTTTCGGAAGAAGCGATTTATTAATAGCGAGTTTCATTTAAATTTCAAAGATTTCCTCTCAAAATGGAGATTTGATCTTTTCAATTAAACTTTGTGTCCAAATTTAATTGTAGTATTGGCCGCGTTCGGTGGCATATATAAAGCAATCCGGATTGCTTTGTTTCTTTGTTTTGCTGTAACGCCTGAGGAAAAACCAGTTGATGAAATAAACATATGTTGTCAAACACAAACCTCAAGCTACCCAAAAATTATTAATAATTTGATAACAGCTGATTCAAAACTTCAGATTTATATGCAATACAACTGACTTAACAGAGAAAGCTACCTGGATCGTTCGAAAACAAACCCGCTACTAGGGTATCTTGGCTAGCCTATAGGCATTGTACCGAACGCTTCCAATGCTGAATCACTGACACACATTTCTGAAAAAAAAACATATATTCATCATCAGATGATGAGGAAGATGAAGACAAAGCAATAAAAAACTCCACTAAATTTATAAAATTTAAATTATTAACTTCTTCGTATATTATTTGTTTATTTTTTAGTTTAATTTTTTACCAACGACTAGCACAATTTCACAATAAATTAATAACAAAATAGTTTCCATTTGATGTTTGACAGAAAAACGTTTTACGTGGATGCATGCATTCAGATCAAATCTGCCTACACACCAAAGATCAGATCTTTCGTGTTGGGATCTGATCTAGATTTGCTCTTTTTGTTGGAATGAAACTCAAAATTCAAAAACATGAAATCTTGTCAGAAAGAGCAGATCTTTTCTTGAATAAAACCTATAATGCTATAATGCAAATTAGTACATTTGGTACAAATCGGAGGAAATTTTTCTCCGATCGGTTAAAATGATAGGGCCTAATATATTTGATGGGGTTTTCAGGCGTTTTTGGCCACAATTCTTATTTAGGCAAATAAAAAAACTAGTTCAAAATTTTCCTACGTCTTGTTTTATTTTCCTAACTTCTTCGAGAATAGTTTATTTAATATGTAAATGTTTTATTTCTGTCTGATAATTAATTTCATATTTTATATTTCTTCATATGGTTAAGAAGTGCTTGATGTTGCATTTAATTTATTTATTCCCTCCAAAAAAAATGGCAGCTAAATTCACTGGGAAAGTTGATTCTCGATACCAATAAATTCTGAGAAACTCTATTATACGGAATTAACTCATCTATCCGTAACATATAAATAAATATGTATGTACCAAATATGAATGGTACAATATACATATGATTTTTAAAGATACATGTATATATATATAAACATACATTGTATATACATATGTAGGTATTCAGTTGCGTACGTAAAAATGAAATATAATTAGGTAGAAATAAATGGATGATATCTACACAAAATAAAATCATTTTAGATTGCGTTTTTATTAAAGGTTGACGGAAAAAAGATGGCATTGGAATTGTTGGATAAATATGCATACATATGTATATCAAGAAAAAAATCAAAAATCGTTGGAGCGCATTATAAAAAAAATTATAAACTTTATGTATAAAATTTAAAAACATTTTTAGAATATAAAAAAAATAATTGAAACGCCATTTTGAAGTACATGAATATAAAATTTTAAATAAAAAAAAACAGTTTTTTTTTAATCGAAGAACCATTTTTTGGAAAGTTTGAGTAGGTATGCAGTTTTATTAACAATTCTAGGAAGCATTTTCATAAAACAAATAATTTGAATCGGTTCATCCAATAGTGAGAAAGTCCTAAATATGTAAAGTGGTTTTATGGGAAGTACCGTTAATAAGTACGTAAAATACAAAAATTTTTGTATGCAAATTCTTCAAGAGATGTTTGAGAAATACTTTTTTTCTTAACGGTTTCTTCTTTTAATTAGTATGGGGTATCATTGTTTTTTATTTTAGGAAAATAGTTTTTTTAACTGCTAATGTCAGAACTCAAATACCAAGCTTCAAGCAACTCAATTGAATAGATTTTCGAGTTTCACAAAAACCTGTTTAAACTTTCTAGGAGCTTCTGCAAAACAAATTTAAAAAAAAATAAAATTAACCGTTTTCCAGAAAATCGAAAACCAAAAAAAAAATTCTACTTGAGGTGGCAAAAATAACCATTTTTCAGAAAAAAAAATGCCAATAAGTGCATTTTCCCTTCATTAATAAACTGATTTTTTTTTTATAAAAAACGTTGGAGCCGTTTTTTGAGAAAAATGAGATTTTTTTTGGCCAACAAAAATGTATGTATACCTAATGGTATTTTTCACCGAAAACAAAATGTACCAAATTTTTAAGCTGTAGACTCGAGGACTAACAAATTACAAACTGAAGACGTCTTAATTATCATCGTAATTTCAAGTTTGATCAAAATCTCGTGACTTGAGTCAGTTGAGTAGAGTTTCAACTGTATACTAGTTACAAGTCATTTTTAGATGGTTGTCTTTTCGGGGGATTTCAATTTTACAGCACCCAGCATCAGCAATACGGTTTCTAGGCTGAAGAACTCTTTAACGAAAGAAGATGCAACCAGTCCTTAAAAACTTGACCTTGCTTAACCTGAGTGTCATTCACAGCACCATTATATTCTCTTATGTGTACAGTTTTTCTTCCTTGTTTCGTGAACTTATTTTTCTTTTTCCACTCTCTAATAATTTTGTTCTCTCTTCATTTCCCGAGTGAACTATTTTAAAAACTTTCTGTTCTAAACATAATGTAGATTGATTTCCTTAAAATGCATACAAAATCAACATACTTTTCATCGTTTTTATTGTTTATATTAATCATTTATAAATTTCATTTTATGTGTATAGTATTTTAATTTTAGGTAATACAATTATTAATATACTCAAATGACTTGTGTTTGTTTTATTTTGTTCTGATAATAAAAAATGAAATTTTGTTAGTATATTAATATTTATTTAAGACTATGTGTCCTGTATTAGCTTAAATAATTAAGTTATAACTAAGCTTAGTACATAAAATAATAAATTACTTAAATGTTTAATACTCCCAACAAATCTTATAATTTTTTTTTTTAAACTTGGATGATGCAAATTTTTCTTAGACACTTCAATTGAATTTTAGAATTCTAAGAAAAATTCATTTTGTGACTTCCACTTGAGTGGTCGTTAGTAGGTAAAAGTGATTTTAGTTTTTCTTCGATTTTTGATAGTGTTTCTAAAATTACTTTTATATTTTAATAAATGTCAATCCACCAAAACTATGGCTCATTGGTGCGGTTATACATGTGCGATTGACATAATAAAATTCGACAATCCATTAACTTACAGTCAAGAGGAAACCGGAAACTATGCGTAAATATATAATTAAAAAAAAAAATTTGTTATACATATATATTTTATTTAAATATATATATATATATATACATATATATATATAAATAGAAGCGATTTGAAAATTTATATTATGTTTTCGTAAAAAAAATTGTTATTTATTTTTTTTTTGTTTTTGGTTTATATTTTAATTTATGATGACATAAATATTTTTTGTTAATAAGACATTATATATGCTCTTATTGGGGACTACACTTTTGTTTACTTAAATACTAACAAATGTTTATTTTCTTATTTGTTTGTTGTTGTTTTGTTAATAAAATGTTTCCTATGAGATGTATCTTTTTATAATTTCTACTTGAAAGTAAAAACAATACAAATATTCACTAAGGAAAAACATTTTATTTTTTTACAATATACATTTATTATTTGTTACATTGCAATATAGGTAACCATCCAAGTGTTTGGGAGCAGACGTAAATAAAAAAAGTATATTTTTTTTTCAATTGTTGTTAATAAATATTGTTATATGTTTATATAATTTTTTTTTATTTTAATATATCTGAAGATCTTTTGTTTGGTTTTACTTTAGATCCTTTAGCAAAGTACACATTACACATATATAAATATTTTTTCTCATTATTTTGTTTATTTTAAATACATTAATGACATTTGTGGTTTTTTTCTTTATACCTCTCCACAATCCATTAGTTTTTTTTGCTTGAGAGAGAGATCATATTAACTTTTGTTTTATTTATACCTTAAATTAAGTTTTAGTTTTTTTTTATTTGTTGTTCTTTTTTTACAGTTTCTTTCGTTTATTAAGTTACACACGTACAAACAATATTTCCTAAGGACTTGTTAAGGCGTTAAGAACTTTGATTTTTTCTTATAAAGTAGTGAAATCATGCCGTGAAGGAAATATTTTATGTGTTATGTATAAACAAGCAAATGGAATAAAAACAAAAATAATAATAAATAAACATAACAATTAAATATACAAATAACCATAATTTTTTTTCAAACATAACGATAATTATTTTAGGTGATTATTATAACAACTATAGTCCAGTAAAAATGATTTAAGATAATCCTTCAAAAAATGCAATAATCGACATTTTTTTCAAAAAAGTACCTTTTTGTTCCTTTTCTTGTGCACGTACAAATTATATTAATAATAATGATCCGAAAGACTGGAAAAAAGTACGTAACAAAGGTTCATAATACATTTTCTTAATAATTAAAAAAAAAGAACTGCTAACGACCAATCGCAATAACGGCTTTTTGTAATTGTCTATGGGCAATTTTCGAATTTTGTAATCTTAATGGACGATTCTAGGGAAATGTTGGGTGCTGCTGAAGCAAAAAACTAAATTCTGGACGTCGAATTCCCCTTTTAACCCTTCGGGGCTGCATAAACTCTACTTTTCTGTCACGCAGTTGGCATTCAAAAAGTCCCGTCGAATGTTAATAGATACATACACAAAAACAAAACTTGTTTTTAAGCTTCAAAGTAATTTTACTGGAAGTGTAATGTATACAAATTCTTTAAAGCATTTTTCTAATTTTTGCAAAATAATCCATTAAATTTAGTTAAATTATTTCTTAGTCAGAAAATAATACAAATAGCCGTCCTCAAATGATATTATTTGCATATACATGAATCACAATTAGACGAAAAAAAACACTTAATTCAACGAGCTTCATAGTTTATACCTACGTTACTCGTACATTTAAGTAATTGTGGTACATCATATTGCCGATTATATTTTAATAAATTCATTTTTATTATTAAGTGCTTTAGACAATAGGAGTTATAGTGAATAGAAAATTCTCTAGACATTTTCTCTTATTCAAAGTCAAACGTAGGGAACGTGAATAGTGAAAAAAAAATCCCTGGGATTTCATTGTTATCGGCAATAACTTTCCCAGGGAATTTTGCTGTCACTTCATATGATATTTTTTCAATGGAAATTTACTCTGTGGGAGATTCAAGATCGCAGCAAAAATTTCGAGGGAATGAAATACATATTCCATACAAAACGAAATTCCCTATGGGAGATTCCCTATAGGACGCAATAACAATCCCTCGAAATTTTTTTTTTCTTTTTTCGTTCCGATCAGAGCTCTGAGCAGAGTTCGAGCGCATAGAGTATGCTCTGAACCTGTCCCGAACACAGCCAGCTCTGAACACTCTGATTTGTTTTTTAAACGCACTTGAATCACACAAACCAGAATAAATTTTCATAATAGCAATATAACACAAAACAAGTTAGTTTAATGAAAAGCTATTATTTTCCACATTTACGCATGCATGTTCATGCATGCAAACGTATAGCGGAAAGTCATATCTTTCTGCACAGCGGAAAATTGTCTCGTTGCATGAATAGCCTTAATGTACATTGTATACAAAAACAGGCTTATCCCATTACAATTATAAAAAAATACTACACAAAAATTAGAGATATGCCAGTTTCTGTTGGGAGACATTTTTTTTTAGTTAGTATTTATGTATCGAATAGAACCGATTGATAGTTCTTAGGACATTTGCGAGTTATCCTTTGGACCGGAAAATTCCCCTGATTTAGTGCGAAAATAAGGTTTATTGCTTCGAATTATTTATCAGTAGAACCAAAATCTTCCAATTCGTGGGAATTTTTGGTTTCCACAATTACTTGGCCAGAAAACTTGGGCGAAAATAATTACACCTAATTTAATTTCGTGATTCAATTTTGCTGATGATTCTGCAATCAGATATACCCATTTAGTTGACCTGCAGATTTCTCGGTATATTTCATTATTAGCACCAATAATAATTATAATAACAAAATGTGAACAAAAATTTGACTGAGAAGAAATAAAATAGAAAACAAAACACAAATTAAACGCAAATATTTTTTTATTGACTATATTTTATATAAATTATTTTGTTATGCATATGTATACGTAAATGTAAATACATATATGCATACACAATTGTTATAGATGTACATAAATATAAAGCGTTAATCGAAAAAAAGAAATAATAATAAATTGCTATACAAATTAAAAAGAAAAATATTATTTTTTAACTTATTGCGAATACATAATATAGTAGATATACATATATATAAGAAAATATTTATAAGAATATAAATATTTTTTTTAATAAAAATTACATGTAAATACAACAAATAGCATATTCTTCGTTTTAATTAAAGAACTATCCGTTTTCTTTATATTTATTTCTCCACATGAGTAAAACAACAAAAAATTAAATTAATTTAAATTAAAAAAAAAAAAACAAAACGAAAAACTAGATAAAAACAATTAGGTATTTAATTACAATTAAAGTTAAACGATTTTTCATTAAATATATTTTTATATATTATTTTTTATAAATTTAATCTAAATATAGTATTTTAAAGAATATTTGTTTAAATAATTGTATAGTATAAAATAGTTTACTTTTCCTTTTCTCTTAAAAACAAGAAAATAATAATAGAAAACAAATTAACAATTCAATTTAATATGAAGAAAAAATGTATTTAGCTAGAAATTAAAAAAAAAATATATGTAATTGAGTTTCAATAAAACAAAACATCTTTTAGAAAAAAGAGAATACAAAATTCTATTAATATATGTATGTATGTCTAATGTATATGCATGCATTTTAATTATGCCTACCCTTAATAAATAAATATACACTCGTACAAATTGTGCAACATTTTTGTTTTATTTATGCGTTTATAGTTGTGTGCTTATGGTGGTTTCGTGTAAAACGTTATTTTTTTTAAATCATTCTTTTATTTCATATCAATACTCGCTATTTTGTGTGTTTTGCAGCCATTTATACATCGACATTAACAGAAATGCTTCTTTTTGTTTTGTGTTTGTAATAAGAAGTTAAAAATATTTTTGTTATTTATTTTGTAGTAATATGCCTCTTTCATTTAAAAAATAGAATACGTTTCCCCATAAATACATTTTACAAAATTTAATTTTATGTTTAACAATAAAAAAATTAACTAGCAAACACGTTCATTACAAAAATTACGAGTTAATATTCATTTATTTCTCTATTCTCAAAGTACATATTGTTAAATTATATTATAATCTAATTATTTTTTGAAATTCGGTATAACGATCATTATATAATATTATAATATACTAAAATTGTTAAACAGACAAAAGAAAAAACAATAATAATGGTATCTATGAATAATAAATAATTTTAATAAATACATTTTCTTCTAATAATTTTACTTAATGTTCAGTTTTATAGATTTTGTTTTGATTTGGGGAACTAAAAATAAAAATTTTAATTGATGTTGTTTACAAAACGAAAGGTGAAGGGTTAACTAGCATTATTTTGTTTTGTATTTAAAATTATTAAAAAAAAAAAACAAATATGGCGACGATAGTAAGTCTATTGCATTTTATGACAAAAATAAATAAATCACAAAATACAAATTTTGATTATATGCAAAAAAGAAAGAAAATGTGTAGATAAAGCAATGTTATGCATTCGAATTCAGCCACTTCTCTTTTTATTGCACAGGTTTTATAGATCACGTTGACTTGTTTAGTGAATTTCCTAATGCAAAATTAACGAATTTGAAACTTTCTTCTAATTTAAATGAAACTTTGTAAACGCCTTATGTGCACCTGAGCTTTATAATGCTGTAAAATAATTAGATTAGCGTTAGAAGCACATGTGAAACCATTCCACACAATATTATTCTATGGATATGGTTTCGTTAAAGGTGAATTTTTATTATTATTCTTTTATTTTATTAAAAGTGTCCTTTGCAAGTTTCTTCAAGAGTTCCTACTTTTATACGGGATTGTGTTAAACCTGCCAAAGCAAGTTTGGATATTTCCGAAAATAGCTTAAAGGGGTTATCAGCAATAAAGTTGACACATTAAGACTATCATTTGGTCTATAATGCTACATGAGTCTAGGAAAACTTCTACCTACTCGTTTATGATTTGGTTCTTATAGGGACGCCTTATGGATCATGACAATATTCAAGAAATCAGTTATTTATTATTTATTTTTATATTCATCCTAGGATTTTTTGCATTGGCTGCAAAGCCTGAGGAAACTTTTTTTCAGATATTTATCTTCTTCTATTTGTTGACTAAGGAAAATTTGTCCATGGAATAGAATTTAATTATTAGAATATTAATTCATCGCTTAAGTTTACTAGACCATAATTTATGTGACCTGTCATATTTTTTAAAACTTTGATGACAGATGGTACTCCCATAATATCCCATATCTACGGTCAGTATTTGAAGTTTTTGGTTGATTCAGTCACGCATAGTTTATAATAAATTTTCTTTTTCAGTAATTAAATTTAACACAACAAATTACAAAGGAGTCCAATAAAATAGAGGACACACGGGATTATTTTTTGGGAAAAATGTAGACATGTTACATAATTTACATAAAGCTCACACGGGATAAATACATGTTTTGATTGTGTTAGTATTTGCTTGCAGATCTCAAATTGAAAAAGTAGTGTGTGTATTAGTTTTTTTCTTCGTTCATCTAATCAAAGTTTGGGAGAGCGTTTTATACCATTTCATATCATGATGCAACAAAAAAAGATAGCCTGCGCATTCCCGTTTTTTGTATTATCTCGTGTATTTATTTATGGAAAATACCAGCAACAAATGAAAATTTTATGTTCACTCCTATAGAGATATAATTTACAACAAAAGAACTGAATGGCCGTGTTCACGTAGTTTATTTGAGATTTTTGGAACAATTTTCAGTTTTTGTAACCCGCGTAAAAGAATAGCTGATAAAAAACAGCTATTCTCATAATATTTATCCTGAGTTAGTTCAGAAATTTTCGAATAACTAGCTACCCAAAAAGGCAAAAGTAAAGAGCAGCAGACTGCAAACTTCATTTTATATTTATGAGTTTTGTTTAAATATTTGACTGTTTTAAGCAAACCTATCCGAATCGTTCACAGACATATTCGGATACTATATTATTCGAAATAACTTATCTATTAAATGGGTGGACGGGGCTAATTGGGGCGTTCACTCAATTATTTTCAGCAATCTGGAATAACTTTCTGTTGTTGTAACGCGTGCAAAAGCACAACTGATGAAAAAACAGCTGTTCCCGTGAAAGCTATCTTAACCAAAAAAGAAATTGGAATAACTAGCTATCCGAGAACAAATGCATAGAACAGCTGACTGCAAACTTCATTTGATATGAGGTTTGTTCTGGTTTTTTGCCAGGTTTCAGCTTACATATGCCTATCGGAATTGTTCACAAATATACTCAGATAGTTTGGTATCCGAGCAAGATAACATATCTAATAAGTGAGTGAACGCCCCTAATGAGATCTTACAAATTTCGCTGTCTCAAAAATTGACAGCAAACTGGGAAATTTTACTGAGGAATTCCGTTTATATTAAACAGATTGTTGAGATATCATTTTTGTGAACTAGACTAGTCAGAGTCACACCTCAACGTTTCATAATTCAATTAAGTTGTCATGATACATAAATGTATTTAAATTTACATATTTTGTTGAATTTAAAATTAGTGTTTACAAAATCAGCATTAAAAATCGTGTTCTTATAAGTAAAAGCGACTCCGAAAAAGCAATACAGGGTGTCTCTTAAAATAACTTATCCAATTAAATCCAATTATAGCTCACTTTTCAAACATTGATGCAAATTTTTTGATGACATTGAGAAGAAAGAATTCGATTTGTAATCACATTTATAAGTTACTATGTATGTATGTAGTTAATTAGCTGCATTGAACATTTTAAACAAAACAAACGTTATTTTTAAGCTTATGAAACGACAGAATTGAATTTGAAAAAAAAAAATTAAAATATAATGAGAAAAGTAGCTGCATTCTGAACATTCATATCATTTTTATTTGTTTGTATTATTTATGCATGTATGTATGTATTCAAAAAAAAAAAAACTATATAGGTGGAACAAATGAAACAAATTGGCAAGGAATGGCTCAAGTTAAGAATGTTATATTATTTTGTTACGAATATAAATTTATAATGCATTTTATATTTTTTAAGTTAATATATTTTCTTGTTTTTTTTTTTTATAATTAAATTAGGTGATTTTCTAAATAAAAAAAACTTGCTACATATATTTCCTTATCTGATCCATTTTTCGACGACGATGCAAAGTATTATTTTAAGAAATAAATGTATGTATGTGCAGATCGTAGAGCCAATTTATTTTATTATCCTTTTAGTGTTGGTGACATTCTTTTTTTTTTGTATGTAACATGTATAGTTTTATTATATTTTTTTGTTTTATCAATTCAACTCGATTAGTTAAAAAACACACACACTCTTTGTTTCTTAAAGTGAACCTTTTTTTTACTATAAAAAAGAAATATCCGAGTTTTAAATTTCCTATTATTTTTGTTGTTCGATTTTATTATTTTATTCCTCTTTTTATATTTAGTTTCTCTTTGTATATTAATATTTTTTTTTCTTTACTTAGTTAATAATATATGTATAATATATATATTTGTTTGTTAATTAATTCCTAGTTCTTCCTTTACTTTCTTTTTATTTTCTCTCAATTGTTTGTCAAAACAAAAATCAATTAAAATATAATTTTGTTGCGTTATAAAATTGTTAAATTTATATTTTTTTTTATTTTATGTTCTTTTTATTTGCATTATATTTTATTTTGTTTGATTTTTAATTTTTTTTTCTTGAAAAAAAAAAAAGGAATTATGAAAATATTATAATCACAAAAATAGTTTTAACGATCCAAAACCAGTTCAGACCAAGTTATATTCTTTTAGATTTGACTGCAGAATTGTGTCCTTTACAGCTGCAAACACAAACCTTATGTTTTCGGTGTCTAAATTGATGATAGGAAAGAAAAAAAAAGATTGTGTTAATATAAAAGTTAAATTTATATGCTTTAATTTCAGTTATATCTCGCTCTTTCTCTCTCACTCTCTCACACACACAAGCAAACTTCCACACAGATGCAGCATTTGACTCAAAATTGTTAATGATACTCCAGACTTAATTGTGTTAAAAAAAAAAACCTTGTAACTGTATTTGAAAGTGTGTATTTTTTAATTTCTTTCCTTTTTACTTCGTCGTGTAATGTTTATTTCAATTTATTATTTTATTAAGTTTTGGTAAAATTTGTGTAAATTCTTTAGTTAAATGTGAATTTTAATAGCAAAGATGCCTCCAGTGAACCAGCTGATGCCATTACAGCTATCAACACCATTCTGAAATTCGCAGAACAATGGAAGGCCGACGCGTTATCATTCAACCTATTTAACATCGTCCTTGAAGCAATTGTACGCAGCGCCAGTAAAATTTAGCGGTAAAATTTATCAAAAGTCCGTTCAATTGCTTGCGTATGTAGACGACATAGGCATTGTCGGCAGAACGAAGGGAGCTGTGGCAGGCACATTTGCGAACATTGAATCGGAAGCGGCTAAAATGGGATTGGCGGTTAATAAGAATAAGACGAAGTATATGCTGTCATCGGGAAAGGAATCGCAACATCGCACACAGGCGGATTTTCCCAAAAACATGGCCAAAACTATAAAAAAAAAAATTTAATTTGTTCATTTTTCTCGCTGATTCTTCTGATTAGTCCCGCTATTTATTTTGCAACCGTTTTGTCATACGATGCGGCTAAAGTAAAAACTTTTGTTAAACAGGTGTAGTACCGTTGTTTTAATTTTCCGTGTGCATTTACTTAACAAGTATAATATGGAATCTGTTGCTGGTGGCAAGTTTAAAAGTTATAATTCAAAACTTTGTTTTAATTTAATATTTTAAGTTGATTTGAATGGATTCCAAAAACATTGTTTTTTATTGAGCAAGGAAAAAGTTTATTCTCCGGGCATGTCCCGGTTATAAAAATTAACTTTAAATTTATGTACAAACCTCCTTAATAAGTTATAACAATAATCCATTGCGATATTTTGCGATGTTACAAGATATCGTGAAGGAAAGTGATGTAAAACACGGAAAATAAGAGTTCATTTCAATTTTTTTTTTTGCTAGAGGATCACATTCAAGTTTTATTTTTTTATCAAGAAATTTACTAAGTGAGTTCTTGATGAATTGTTCATCTCAGGATTTCAATGAAAAACTTATTTTTTTATCAGAAAAAGTTAAAAGTTTGACCCACATTGCTGCATCAGATGAAACCAAGAAAACATTAGCAAGGTTCGTGTCGGAAAATAAATCGCGATGGTTAGCCTCCTCAAGAAATTACCAGGCTTTCAATAATAAAAACAAAACTTGGCTGGAGCTTGAAATCTCGTTTCCATGCAGAGCCCATGGATTTGTTGGACGGCCACACGACAACTTTGGCGAACTAAGTGAAAGATCCAAAAGGAGAAAAACCGAAGTTTTGCGATCTGATTTCGAACCCGAAGAGCTATGCTATGCTGCTCAAATGCAACTTCGGAAGAGAGGACAGATAGATTCTGCGGTTGTGGTAAAAAACACCGTTTTTTCAACTCCGACACGTGCAGAAAAATACCAAAAAGGTTTTAAAAAATTGGAGAGTGAGAGTGATATTATTCCATATACCACAGATGAAGCTTTGTCACTACTTGTTGAAGCCAAATTAACAAAGTTTCAATATAATGTAATAAGGGATGCGGTAAAAAAACACAATGTCAATTTATATCCGACCTATGAAGCGGTTACAGAAGCGAAAAAAAAATGTTATCCTAGAAATTTGATCATAACCGAGTCAGTTGCAGAATCGCCTCTGCAAAATTTACTCGATCACACTACTCAGAGTTTGTTTAAAGCTATTAAAGAAGTAGCTGACAGTTTGCATTGTAATGAAATGCGTAACCTTCACCTTGTTTCTAAATGGGGTTGCGATGGAAGCTCGGGAATGAGCGAATACAAACAACGTTTTTCAGACCCGAATATTTCAGATGCTAGTATTTTTTTAACCTCTTTTGCACCAATTCAATTAATATTAGGGAACCCAAACACCAGCAATAAAATAGTTCTATGGCAAAATCCTCGTCCATCCTCTCCAAGATTTTGCAGACCAATCCGGATTCAATTTCTCCATGAAACAACTGATGTAACGATAAGAGAAGTTGAACATGTTGAAAGACAAATATCTTCATTAAGTGAGACCATTATAAATCTTTCAAGTGGAAGTGTTTCGGTTAAACATACAATGCTACTGACCATGATAGATGGAAAGGTTTGCAATGTTATCACAGAAAATTCATCAACACAAAGGTGCTATTTGTGCAGACTAACATCGAAAGATTTTTGAATGCTTAATTCATGTTTCTTATAAACTGGTCATCTGTCAATGGCAAGCACGTGAAGTAAATAAAAAAAATGTAGAAGAAAATAAAAAGAGGATCCAAGAAGGATTCCGTTGTCAAATGGGTTTGTTAGTCGATAAACCGAAACCAGGTTACGGAAGTACAAACGATGGAAACAAAAAATGAATCATTTCCTTCAGAAGTACTGCAGTTCTTAAAAGAACCAGAAGTTGAGGTCACAGATCTGGAATAGCTTTCAAATCAAGATCCTAAATTATTCCTAGGTACCTATATCTAATGTTTGCTTAACTTATTTCCTTTTATTAGTTATTGTTTTGTTTAACTCATTCTTTTTTATTTGTTATTATTTTCAAACATGTTTTTTTTTTCAATTTTGTTTATAATACCTTTGTTTTTATTTAAATTTAAATTAAATCAAATTTGTTGTATTTATTTTTTATTTTAATTAATTTTATTTATTTATTTTTTTTTTCTAAAAATCATAAATATTTATAAAAATCACATATATACATATGTACAAGTCGTTATAGTTTTAGTTGTCTAAATCTGATGAATAAACGCAATAATTTAATATATAACACTTAAAAATAATTTTGGCCATGATTTTAGGAAAATCCGCCTGTGTGCATCGTCGACTCGGGCAAAATATCACGATGGACAGATATAACTTCGAAATTGTCAAGGACTATGTCTACCTGGGCTCCACTATAACCTCGCAAAATGACATCAGTGCAGAGATCAAACGAAGAATTACTCTTGCCAACCGCTGTTTCTTTGGGCTAAGAAGGCATCTAAGTAGTAAGGCCCTCTCTTAGAGAACTAAGGAGACTTTATACAAGACCCATATCATCCCAGTCTATGGGGCAGAAGCATGGAAATTGAAAAAATCGGATGAAAGTCTGCTAGGGTGCTTTGAGAGGAAGATTCTTCGTGTGATTCCGGTGTGAATCGAAGGAGTGTGGAGGAGAAGATTCAACGACGAGCTATACGGGCTATACAGCGACGTTGACCTGGTCAAAAAGCTTAAAATATGGACAGCAACGCACCTGCCCGACGAGTCTTCGAATCCAACCCCGATGGTGTACGCAGCAGAGGAATAACCCATAACAGGTGGCGCACACAAGTGGAGAACGACCTCAAACAACTTGGTGTGCGAAACTGGAAGCGGCTAGATAGGGACAGAGCTGACTGGAGGGGCTTGTTGTTTGAGGCCGTAGCCCATCCTAGGCCGTGAGCGCCATCAAAAGTAAAGTAAAGTAAGTAAGTTCAATGAGGATGTACTTTGAAAAAAAGTATATTTCTGAGAATTATTTGGCGTTTTTTTATCAAAGTATGTAGTGTTTTTTTAGACGTGTCGTTTTCAATCTGGCAATACTTTTTTCGGAGTTTGTCTTTTTGGCAGCTGTCACTTTATTTATGCTCAGTTTGGTTTGCCATTTAAAGAATTGAAGCCAAACGACCATCAAGCGCGTCGCACGTTCGGTGAATGGGCCCAAAACAAGATGGCCACCGATACCGATTTTCACAAGAAAATGTTGTTTAGCGATGAAGCTCACTTTTGGTTAAAATGGTAAAATTGTCGTATTTGGAGTGATCATAATCCACAATCCATTGTTGAGACGAGGTTACATCATCAAAAAGTCACTGATTGTTGTGCTCTATGGGCAGATGGTCCCTATTTCTTCAAAAATGAAGCCGGCCATAATGTTACAGTCAATGTGGAAATCTATAGAGCCATGATTAATGCCTTTTTCGTGCCTGGACCCTTATTACGTATAACGATTATCGTTTAAAATCCCTCGTTATCGTTAATTTGCGATTACGTTTCACGATGGTCGTTTTTTTACAACGATACTCGTTTTCCCTTACGACTGCATTTGGCTCTCGTATTTTATTGTTTTGACACATTACTTTTTGTACAGTTGTAGTATTGAAGGAATAAAGTTAGAAGCGTTTAAAAAAAATTGATTCTTTTATTTTATCTGGCAAATATTTAGTATCGTAAATCATAATCGGTCCATATCATGACTATCGCTTTCTTGGGTATCGTTTTTTTCGTTTCGTAATACGTAATATGGGCCCTGAACTGGATGATGTTGATGTGGACGACCTTTGGTTGCAACAAGACGGCGCTACTAGCCATACAGCCAACGAAACAATCATTTTATTGTAGGAAACTTTTGGTTGGCCCATTATCTCGCATCGTGGGCCTGTGCCGTGGCCTCCAAGATCGTGGGATTTAACACCGCTGGACTATTTTTGTGGCGGGTTATGTGAAATCGCTTGTCTACGCAGATAAGCCCGAGATGATTGACGCCTTGGCAGAGTTGCGTTATTGCTGACATATGGCTGCAATTGTTGCAAAAATTGGTCGAAAATTGGGCCTCTAGGCTGAAATTTATTGGAGGAAGCCGCGGCAGCCACATGCCCGAAATCATTTTTAAAATATAATGACAAGCCCTTGTCTTTATAATAACGCTAAATTCTTGACCATAACATCAAATTATACGCGTTTCATTTTTTCTTGAAAACCACACATCTAAAAAACACCCGTTATAGGGAAAATCAATGAGCTTTAAAAGCAATACGATTGAAGTTAAACAAATCGAGAAATGTGATAAATCAGTGAAACAAATTATATCGAAACGGGACAGAGTATGTATGTATAATGTAAATTAAAAACCAACTTGCATTATTTTTGTTAAATTTTGTTTAATCTTTAACGTTATTTTTCTCATTGAATGTACATAAATGCTTTAAAATTGATACATTTTTTAATCATATTATCTACATACATTATAGATCTGTTTTTTTCCTTAAATACATTATTCAACATGAAATTTAGAGTAAATCAAGTTAATGTACATTATTTCTTTTAAAACAGTCTAACAATAATATCATCAGTGACTGCGATCTTATTTTTCCCTACTAAACATATCTTAGATACGCTACTGTTCTCATTGGAATTTTATGTTTATATCTACACCTTCAATATTTTGCTTGAGAAAAAATATGTAGAGATAACTATGAGAACTAGCTTATCTCTACACTTTCAAAATTTTGCTTTAAAAATAAAATTTGCATTTGTTCGAACTGAGTACTGGGCTTAAAGCGTTTTTTTCTTTTTTAGCTTTAGCAGAGCCTGAGCGGAGCGAGGTAGATCTGAGAGGGTATGATCAGAGCTCTTTGATCCATTTGGTCAGTTATTTTATTCTGAGCTAATGAAACCTGCTTAGATTTGACCTTGGTTGAAAACAAAAACATAAGTTGGGCAATTAGATGTGTCTAAGTTAAAAAAAAGAAACACCGATCATGTTTGACAGTTATGGAAGAGAAACACCTACATAAGTTAGAATTTTATAATGTAACATTCTAGATACGAGTATACAAACATTACACTCAGGTTCCAAAAAATGCAATATAATCAAGTGATCAAAACCTTATAGGTTATCTCCCCGGCGAATCGTTTTTAATTCAATATCTTCTTTTTGACTCGCTTGAAATAAGCTCATTATCGAATTCGTTCTTTTTTTTCACGGCACTAGTTTGGCACAGTGGATTTGAGAACCAGGTATTGACTGTTTCATTTTAACCCATGGGCGGCATCCAATTAATATTAGATGTATAGAAAAGAATGCGCCTAGCGTGGGGAATATCCCATTAATTTGACAACTGGTTTCCACGATTTTATTTACGTGTTAAAATACATTATTTTTAATTGCCGTCGTAGTTGATTCGGTCTTAACTGAAAACAAAATTAAAGATTAATAATTGTGTCGATTATTCTGTATACTTGTGCTGAAAGAGATGAATTAGGAAAACTGCAGATATTTCGGACATCCAGTAAATTCAGTGTTCCTCTTGCGTGTCTTCATTTTATTCGGGAAACTCAACTAGGACTGAGAGGGAACTGCTTATGATTTGGTTCCTGAGCAAAAATATACTTCTCTTAACACACTCATCTGCCAAATACAAGCTGTCTAATATCAAAAGATACACGAAGATACACTAACAGCAGTATGGGATGGTGAGAGCAAATCCAATTGGTTTCAATATTCCTCAGGGGTGAGGCAAGGATGTTCACTCAGCCCGCTTCTTTTTGCGCTTTTCATAGAAGATTTGATCGAATGGTTAACTGCTGGTATTGAATACGCTGGGACGATCATAAAAGCACTGTTGTTTGCTGACGATGTTGTGATGTTTGCATACTCTCCAGAGTAACTTCAATTCATGATATCATGAATAATCATGAATACTGCATACGTTGGAGATTAATTGTCAATTTAGAAAAGTCCAAAGTAATGATTTTTAAAAAAGGCTGGGGCAAGGTCTGCTTGAACGAAAAATGGAAATACAATGGTTGTCAAGGAGTTCAAATACCTAGGCGTACTCATTACGAAGAATTTAAGTATGGAAAAACACCTAAATGAAAAATTGAACAAGGCAAAAATGGCTATAAATCTTACTTGGAAGAGCTGTTTCAACAACAAATCTATAGCTCACAGTTGCAAATTTAAAATATTTGAATCGGTAGCGGAATCCATTATGTTTTACGCTGCGCAAACTTGGGGAAGTAAAAGATACGAGACAGTGGAAAAGTTACTCCGATTTTATATCAAAAGATCTTTACATTTACCCGCGAATACACCAAACTATTTAATAATGCTTGAAACAGGACTTTCACCACTCTTTATTAAAACATTGAAGATGTAGGTGGATTACATCACTAGGATCTTGAGTTTAGGAGACAATCGTTTGGCAAAAAAAGCGGCCCTCAAAGCAATAACTGCAAAAAGCGGGTGGTATGAGGAATGGCTTGATTTGGCATTAGATAGCGGAATGGATCTGAACTGTAATGTTGAAGATATCAAAAAATTAAAAACCGACATGTACCAACTAATTGCTAAGGTGGATGAAAAAATTAGAACTGTGTACATAGAAGAGGCTTCGAACTCCTTGTATCGAACGATTTATTGCCAGTTGAGCCATAATTTAGCACATGCGAACAACTTCCGTGATGAACTTACCATCGATGAAATATACATGATGATTAGACTGCGCGGTGAGATCCTCAATCTAAACTATATACCACACAGAGCTGACCTTCCAGTGATTTGCAGTTTATGCAACATGATGGAGAGAGAAGATGTGGTGCATTTCTTAGGAAAGTGTCCAACTTTAAGGGAAACGAGAAGATGTGTTTTCGGGAAAGATTTCCTAACTGCTGATGAAGTTATATTCCACCTAAATGAGATGAATGTATCGAGCCTGTTCCAGTTCTGTAAAATCGCGTTAAGGTATCGCAACCCTATAATTGAAGAACTTTTTTGATGCTGATTAGTTATTCATTATTGTTGTTTAAGAGGAAATGATATATAAAACTTGTTAATTTGAAAAATTAAAGAAACATGTTATTTGTTAAAGTATTAAAGAATTGTCAATCTGGCAGACGGCAAAAGCCATGTCCAAATGATTTTTGTAAGATATGTATTATGCAAATTATATTATTGTACTGAATAAAAATCAATAATCTAATCTAAAAAAAATATCAAAAATTTAATAATGTTTCAAATTCGATTTCGAATGCAAAACAATAGAGGCAGGCATAATAATAGAAAACGTCAAGTGAACCTAAAACGACTCGTCGCGTATTCCATAATCAATCCCTGGTTATTATAAATTGTAATTAACAATTTTAAGTATTCGAAAATGTTGGTATGAAGTATCATTGCCAATTTGAAATACCTCCTGTATAAAAATGATCGAAATCCAGGACCCACTTTTTTCTTGTTCTATGGCATTATTGTAATGTCAAGTTTAGATTTTGGATTAGCTACGTGATTTCATAAGTGATTTAGATTTTCTAACAAAAAAATACCGTAATTGTGAAGTGCTACCCACCTGTGTTAAAATTAAACTTATGCCACACATTATATGGTTTAAATAAAGTTCTTACAGCGGCAAGTGAAAGGTTATTAGTTATAAATAATAATCCGAAAATTTAACCATTAATTAATTATCGCAAGTAAAAAATACTTTGTAAAAAAATATTCGTACAGTCATAAAACCTGATGAAAACTTTATCCTCTTTTACCTTATTATATAAATATGGTCTTTCCAAGAAGTTTTCTGATTAATAAACAATAAATTGTCACGACAACTTTTAATTTTTAAACCAGGCGGTTATTAAATTGACGCAGTAGCACGTGTTCAACTAGTGAAACTTCATTACCGGAATTTTTCATAAAATAATAAAAAAAAACATTGCGTAACAAATTTCCTTGATGAGTAATTTCTCGAAATGGAGACTGTTTAATCAAAATAATTTTTTTTGTTTGCTAAATATGTAGTTAGGTGTTGTGAGTTATCTCTTCAAAAACATTTTAAGCCGCATTATGCATCGCACTTTTACACACTCACTCCATACATACAAACATACTATAATAATAATCTTATAAATATTTAGTTTCTATTAATTTTATTTAAAATCACATTTCAACAACACATTATACAACAAATACATTGTTTATATTATCCCTCGTGAAAAATCGAAATCAACTTATACGAGAATTTTTTTTTGTTTGTTTATTTAATGTTAAATAAATAAATCTGATATAATATAATCTAATTGATTGTATATTTGTTTTCATTTCTTTATAATTTTGAATGTTAAAAAATAAAATAATAAATAAGGGGAGATTTCATTATTCTGTTGTCTTTTTTTTTATTTTTATCTCTTTTTAACAATTTTGTTTTGTTTTACTATTTTAGTTTTTTTTTTATAAAGATCACACTGCGAATTTAGCCTAAGTTGAACTCCTTCAATGCATTCTGCATAAGTGTATCTTTTACAGCGCAGAACACAAGCTTGATGTTTTCAGTGTCTAAAGGCGGTGGTTGGTTTGTTTGTTTTGGGGTTTGGAAGTTTGGATTTAATAAATATTTTTGGGTTGAAGTAGCAAATCCAAGGGTAGATGTAAATTAGAAAAATGAAAAGAAAACAAAATGAAATCCAACTTATTTATTTTTTTTCAGGGTAGCCTAGATATTTTTAAGCAATTACTAGCTAGATCTTACTTGCCAAAGAAATACATATTAAACTGCTGTTTTATTTGTCTAAATACACAATCAGTACTGTAGGTTTTAAAAATGCTGTTAAAGCTTACCTTTGCTCTTTGGAAAACGCTTTAAGTACTGTGGTATACCTAGGTCTTGGGAAAATAAATCAAAATTCACACGCATACAATCGTAATTATGTGACGAGTTGTATTTACATACATATGTACATACGTATCAATCAAATTATTGACGATTCTTATTTTTTAACTATCCGTAGAAAAAATAATAACATAATATCCTCTCTTTTTCACAGCAAACAAACACTCAGAAATATAAACCGCATTAATTTATAAATACGATATACAAAAACAAATCAATCATAATACAAATCATTCAATCGCATTTACATTTAACATTTATAACTTACCTGTAGCACAAGTAAAGTGAGAGTAAATAATTTTTTCGGAATCAGGATTCAAATCTACAAACATACGAAGAATAAACTCTCTGGCTGCTATTGCATCCCTTTGTGGACCTAATTTTTAAATAGATATACAAAAAGCAGAACTAGCATTACAATGCAATCTACATAGTGCTTAAATTATTATTACATTAATTAATTTGAAAAACAAAAAAATGATTTTTGTCGAAAAAAAAAAAAATATTTCGTGTCTAGCATATGTCAGCATTATACATCTTTCAGCATATTTATTTATTTAATATTTTGTTAACCTGTAGCAGTAGTAAAATGGGAATAACATTGACGCTCTGGATCGGGATTCGCTGATAGATATTTATTCAATATAAATGCTTTTGCCGCTGGTATATCACATTTGGCGCCTAATTCAATTTAATTTTGCAAAGTTTATATATTTTTTGTTTGTGTTTCAAGTTAACTTAATTTTTAATGTGTCATATAAGTATATAAGAAATAAATTGTTACAACTATTGTAAAAAAATTCTTACCGTCATACTCGGGGAAGTAGTCTACCAAATGCGAATACATTATTTTTTCTTCTAACAAGTCTTTCTTATTTAAGAAAAGAATAACGGATGAATTTTGGAACCATGGATACGTAATAATAGTTCTAAATAAAGCTTTTGATTCTTCCATACGATTCTATAATAAAAGAAAGTTTAATTAATTTAGATTCTTTAAAACCTTATTTCGATACACAAGTTTTGAAAAAAAAAGTGAGATTTAGGTCGCAAAAGGTTCGATTATTCGAATACATAGTTACGTTCAAAACCATAGTAGTTCAAATAATAATTCTTACGAATCATTATGATATTTTAATGCGTTTAATTTGCATAAGCAGCCACAGCCAACAGTCACTATCGAAATAAACGGAAAACTGCCAAATTTTGGGCAAAACAATAAATCGCCCCAGCAATTTTTTTAAACATATTTTGGGCAGTGTGGGTACGTTATTGTTTTTAGGTTATATTATAAGCAGGAATGCAAAGCTTTTAATAATTTTGCTTCAAATCTTGTGTATCAGTGTTAATAATTTTTGTTTAAAATAAAATCTTCCATACATACCTCATTTTCAGATTCGAATAAAATTTGATCATACTCTGAGAGAGCGACCAAGAAAATAATTGAAGTTACATTTTCAAAACAATGAATCCATTTTCTTCTTTCTGATCGCTGACCGCCTACGTCTACCATCCTGTTCAGATTGATTAGAGGAACGCACATTATTATTTGATTGAATAAATTTAATATTTAATTAATTATAGCATAATTATTTTACAATCTAATGCAACGATGTATTTTTAAATAAGCAAACAATGAATGTTACAAATATAGGCTAATAAAACAAAACTTTACATAAAACAACAACAATGAAAACAAGCATAGTTAATAAAAAAAAAAGAAAGCATTTTTTTAGTTGCAAATTTGGTTTTTGCTATACACAACTTCTTATTCTGGCAAACTACATACTTCCTATAAACCATATTATGTATCTAGCCTCATTACTTAGTAATAAGTAAAAAAATTATACCTAAAAACGATTCCATCTAAATCGAAGGGATATTCAAGAATTCCTGTAGTGGGAACTCGAGCTCGTAAAATATCTTGTTCTGTTGGTAAGAAATCTGGTTTCTCGATACGCGGCAGATCACTTAAGTAACTGATAAGTAACAAGAAATAATTATTAAAACAATGGAAATAAACGAAGTGAAATTCGATCTTAACTATTAACAAAAAAAAAAAAAAAAACGCAATAACTTAAAAGAAAAATTAATTTAAATCAAAAATTCTCGCCCATTGTTTCGGATTCTCTGAAAATGGGTTTAGGGAATGATGAATTCTGCTTTCAGGACAAAAAACGAAAGTTAAATTGCAGATGGAATAAATAAAAAACACATGAATTTCATTATTGAATTTTTTGTAATATTTTGAACATTTTTTTGTTCGTTGCACTGATATTCGATCTTTTAGTTCGATTTCAGTAGTTAAATTATTATTCACTCTTATTGCGATAGTCGTTCAACGTCATACCAAAACACGACACAAGAATTTGCCATTGGGTATGGCGTTTATGTTCATGTGGAATGTATTCATTTAGTGACGTTTGTCGTAATTTCGTATTGCGTTAGTCGTTTTTAAAGCAAAAACGCCTTTTAAAACTCCAAAGTTAGTTGTTCACAAAAATGCAAACGACAGAGCCAAAAGTAGTGGCACAATGTATTTTTTTCGTTTGTTTTATTAATTATAGGTAACAAAAAAGTTTCTTAGGGTAAAAATAACATGTTGAGCTCATGGAAACAAATAAAAACTTATACAAACATTTTAGAGGATGTGCCGACAGAAGTCAACACACAAAGTTCGAGTGGGAGTCCTTGCCTAAGGAATTAAATTGTATTGGACCACCAAAACGAAATGAAAAATTCTTTAATTTCTTTTTATTAATATGAGCATAATAATTACTAATCAGTCAAATCCATTAGATTTGTTTTGGATCGAATCCATCGACTCTGCACAACTAAATCTTTTTTCCTTCTTTCTTCCCCGTGCTCATTATTGTCACTGCTGCTTCATGAGAAATAGCTAGCCACACGTACCTACATTTTGTACATTTTATCAAACATTTGTATTGTGGTAAACAAATTTTCACAAAATAGTTAAGAACAAATTTTATGGAACCAAAGCAACAACCGAACCGTGCTTAATTTAATTGCGAATTGATGAAACTTTAAACTTTTAGTTTTATCTGTCCTATATTATCTACATTAATATTTTGAATCAAATCTAAATAAATTTAAAAATATCTTACAACAAACACCGAAAAGCTGTTCCCTGATTTCAACTGCAATTACAATTTATTCCTCAAAATATCAGCTGTTGTAGTGGATCTCACGTGGAATCTAAGAGCGACGAGGAGGCTGACGTTTAAGTTACGCAATACCGATTTAAAAGCGACACGACTACAAAAACGACAATTGTCGATTAAGTGAAACGATTATCGCAATAAGGCTGATTATTATTATTGATGGGATGTATCAGATTAATCAGGATAAAGAAGAATTCAGCTAGTGGTTGTTAATTTCTAGTAACACCTTTGTCCCTAGTAAATTGATTACCAGAACGACAGTTCCACAGTACAGAAATATCAAATTTGTCTGTTGTGTTTACTTGTGAAAGGCTTGTAGCTTTGACAAGTAGTAAGGAGATTCAATTTGTAAGATGGTTTTTTTTTATATGCAAACATATTTGACAATATTTGGCCATTTCACAATCTTATTTTTGATTTACCGACAATTTGGGATTTGTGGTTTACAACCGGAAATCTCTGTTCCACTGTATAAGCTTTAAGATACTAAAAATCACCGTAGGGTAGCAGTTTCAATGCAACTGAAAGACTAAGAATACTAAAGTTTGAACGAACTAACGCTAAAACTAAATTTGAATACAAATTCAATCAAATTTGTTTATATTTTATATTTTTTCTCCGGCCTAATAAATTTTCCTTAGCAACCCTCTCAAAAATTGATTCAAAAAATATTAACAATTATGAAAATCGAATTAAATTAAGAAAGTATGCATTTGTTTATACCAATTATTCTTCAATGTGTTTTTTTACAGAGATAATAGAAAAAACACAATCAAAATATATGGGGCTAATATTTGACTAGGAAGAAATACAATTAAACTCAAAATTTGTAACTGAAATAAAATATTCTAATATTAATTATTAAACAAAATTAATTAATCTATGCAGATTTCAGAGAGACACTGAATAAACCTAAAGCAGGCAAAAAAAAAACAACATTTCTTCCTTATTTTGTTAGACACACAATAGAGAAAAGAAATTAGTAAATTCTGAACTGAATAAAATAAATGCATAAATGGTAACCACACGTCATGCATTATTGTTTTTTTTTTTGTAATTAAAGAGTTAGTTGCAACATGTGTTCATAATTAATGGAAGAGGTAAGGTAGGATACCTAAATCGTATCTCTTCTAGATCGAATGGATATTCAATGATCCCCGTTGTTGGTACTCGAACCCTTAATATATCTTGTTCGGTTGGTAAGTAATTTTTTCCAGCCACTCGATCAATTTCCATCAGATAACTGTTGAGATTGAATTTTGTTATACATATACAATATGTTGAAGGAATTTAACAATCAAAATTAAATAAATTGTCGTCGCTTTGGTTAAAATATTAAAAAAAAAATATTACCTCATCCGTTTCTTATAGAAACAAAAATAAATACTCGTAAATAAGATTAAGATAAAAAATTTACTAACTATTTAGCTGAATCTGTAAGTTGGTATTCTCTTCTTCGATCGTAACACTCTTGGATACCAGCGTCCGCCCAAAGATTTCTAATAGCAGACACATATGGATCCTCGAATGTGGCAACTGTTTCGTAATCTATCCCTGATATCAGCTCAGCGGCTTCCTGCAAAATTTAAATATGTTTTAAATCGATTTTGTTACAGTGTGTAATATAATGTATGGAAAGAAAAAAAAAATATTTAAATACTTACAACGTTGTCTGGCGCTCCATATTGAATTTTTAACATATCCATGGCCTTTATCATGGATTGCATGGCCATGAATATGTTTTGGTAGACTAATTTGATAAAACCCCTTTTATCTTCATCGGAGTAACCACTGCCGTGAATAATACGCATCTGTTTGATGAATGTGGATTTACCAGATTCACCAGTACCTTTATAGAAATTAAAATAATATTTAATAATCAAGTAGTATGTTTTTTTTTATTTTAATGAAGCTCAAGAAATAGTTAATATGTATAATATAAGTTTTATAATCGCAGAAAGGAGTATAATCGAAGGGGTAGATCGATATTTTCAAAAAAAAAAAAATGAATCGAAAATGTAATGTCCTTTCTATAGGGACATAAATTCCATCTTACTCATCACTCAAAAACTAAAAACTACTAAGAACCATGATTAAACCTAAACAAAATAACGGCCACCCAAATATTTTTGATTCTAGTTGCCATTATGTTTTGAAGTATTGAGTTAACCATAAAAGTAAAATATATGGCGGCACATATTTTTTTTTTGGATACATGGGTAAGGACCTCCCAAATCGTGAAAAGCATAATTTTGCTTATTGATTTTGGATTACTTAGAAAAATTTAAATATTTATATTAACAATTTATTTTATTTATTTTTATTTTAATTTTAATTGACTGTCTCATTTTAACCCATGGGCGGCATCCAATTAAAATTGGAGGTATAGAAAAGAATGCACCTAGCGTGGGGATCGAACCCACACGTCTTAGTTAGCAATCAAACAAGTTATCCACTGCGCCATTGCCAGTTACCCTTATAAAATACCTTTCAAGGCAAATATGTCCAAATAAATTTTGAAAATTTCATTGTTTGGGTGTACTACTCAATCACAAACCCGATCCATTCAAACGCAAGCCGGGCCCGTCAAATGACCCACGTGCGATTAATCAACGACTATTTTTATATATGTAATTATAATATATGTATGTATTACCGTTTGGAGCCTTGAAGAAATGTTTCAAAATGGTGTGTTTTTTTCTTTCTTTCATAACCACCTCGTAACAAATAAGAACCAATTGAATTGTTTACAAAATTCTTGTAATCTGTAAAATTAGCTAAAAGAATGCAGCACATGTTACGAGAACTCGAGACTAAAATCACGTAACCCCATATGTATGTACATACGAGTACCTGCGAAACCCTTCAAGTTGATCAAAGCACCCACCATTTATATTCTCTGTTCGAGTAATATTTTATAACTTCTGTTTAATATATTATTATGTTTTTTTTATTTAAATTAAAGGTTCCCATTTTATGTAATAAGGTTAGGTTTTAGTAACTGTCAGCAGAAAAACTATTATGAAATTAGTTTAAAAAACGACATCTCATTCTTCAAAATGTTTAAAGTAATACAAATATCGTTTTCGAATTTCTGATAGGGTAAACTTGACATATTTTAATGTACTTATGTCGTTTTCGATTGGCTGTTCGGGGTTACTCCACTTTCACTCCTTTTATTCTGTGGAAAATTTGCAGTAAAAAGGGTAACTGCGGACAGCCAATCGAAAACGATATTGATTTATTAAAAAATTCAAAACATTTCTTAATAAACTTAAATTCTAACACCCAAATTAATAAATATGGGCTAGGGAAGGTTTAGGACTTATTTCGTGAACTAAGTGCGAAATACTATTTATAAAACACAATTTCTGCTATTTGACGTTTACCAACTTAGTCCTTCGCTAGACGATCGAAAACAGTGGTCTAACGATGGACTAAGAATTGACATTTAAGAACAAAATTTACATGGACCTAGAATAAAAAGAGGTAGGGTTGATACTAATTGTAGTAGATTTTGTTCGATTTTGTATTAATAGGAAATTTTAGTTCATGGTCTAACTCTTATTCCATGGTTTTGTAAGTCCATGGACTAAAGGTAGACTAAGCGTTTTTTATTAGTAGGGCTGTAACAATATACAACCTTGAATCATATCCAATTTTGGAAATGGCTTTAATATCCTATAAATATATCTTATACATTGTTCTGGTAAGATCATACATTTCCGTTTAGTGTAGTCGAAACGGTTTTGCCAATACAAAAATTGAATTTTGATTTTGGTCAAGTGAAGAAAACATGTTCCTGAAAATTATATATTTAAAGTGATGCCAATTAAAAAAACAATTCCCTCTACCGGCCATATTATTGACTTTTTTCATTTTTTTTTCAGAGAAAACTTTTTGAAATTCATATCAAAAGTTTTGTAATTTATTGTAAAATATTTGAAAGCCTTCATACTTGTGATACAAAACTAGTATTGAATTGAAGTTATTTATTGCAAATTATGGAAACACAGCTTATACATATTTCTTAAAAACAATGGCGCAAAATTTTAGTCGATTTAGTAATATGTTAAATCATTTTTAGTATGATACTAGGCTAAAAAGAGGATTGTGCTAATTTTAAACCAGTTTAGTATCGTACCATTTTCTTAACATTTTACTAAAGTTAAAATCACAAAATGGCTACTTTATTTTTTTTTTGTATCGTACTAACTCCATATGTCACTTTGACATTTACAATCGTCAAAAAGTTATGTTCTAGTTAAAAAGTGTTTAAAATTAGGAAAATATTAGTAAAGTGCTTTAGTATTAGCAAACTGTTAACTAGTATCATGCTAAGCCCTTAAAATCAGGCTGTTTAAAATTTTGCGCCAAATGGTATTTTTTTATTTATCAAATGTATTTCGAATCGTCATCCATTGGACATCCAGAAGCATTCCGAAGCGTGTCGGGAAGTTTTCTAAAACCATTCCATTGGCAAGAAATCCTGTTCTAAAGATACTGAGAAGAGAAATTCTCTTCTTGATTTGAAATCAGAATCCACTGAAGAAACACTAATAAACTCAACAAATGTCGAACCTGATTTTCTAGTTGGTTCGTCGCCTCCTCGTCATCAGGTGATGAATTTATAATTGAAAACCACACACACACAAAGACAAAACATCAAAATTGAGTGGAAGCAATTAGCACTGTTGTATTGGATTTCATACCTGAGTGAAATCAATTGAAAACGGCATGATTTAATATTTAATCATTGTGTCCGTGAAAAAAACATTTTTGTTTTCAGGTGGCATAGGCTGGCCAGGCAACTGGCAGGTGAATTTCAAGAAGCTTTAACCGCTGCCGGCCAAAAGACAAATATTGAAGATTTTAATAGCATTAGAAACTGGTCAAATAAAATGCATACCATCATCGTCAAAAAAAATGGAAATAATATTTTCACTTCCTTGCAAATAATCTCGCAAGTGTTATTAACCTTAAACGACTTTTCACAACTTTGTGGGTGAGTTTTGAGTAATTGTGGTTTCGTAACTGATGTAACGTCCCGAACCAGTCTCTTTTTTTCAGGAGAGAAATGAAAATAAATCATAGTTTTTAAGCAATGAGGTAAAAAATCAATGAACAGCCAGCTGTTTCGATTTGCCTTACTTGAATAAAGTACTTATACATACGAGTACATATATACTGAATTCTTTACGTATACTTTACCGCTAATTCGGTAGCTGTCACTTTTGAAGCTGTCATTTTTGGACATTTGACAAGTAGAAACTACGCTATTAATAAAAATGGAACGATACACGCTTCAACAACGCAGTTCTTTTTTTTGAATATCAAAATAACACCTCTTATTGGAAAACCCAAGGGTTTTCCAGGGGTTTTCCAATAAGAGGTGTTATTTTGATATTCAAAAAAAAAGAAATGCGTTGTTGAAGCGTGTATCGTTCCATTTTTATTAATAGCGTAGTTTCTACTTGTCAAATGTCAAAAAATGACAGCTTCAAAAGTGACAGCTACCGAAATAGCGGGCTATTCAAAATAACACCTCTTATTGGAAAACCCCTTACATAAGCACCGCATTAGTAACACGGTGTCTTCACCATGGCATTGGGCATTTCATACCATACTATTTCAATTGCACAAATGGCATCCAAATAGTAAACTATCGATAGAATGCTATGAGCTGTGCAATGTCTAGTATGAACATTTTTTATAGAATGTTATTTGTGGTCTCCATGAGCAATTTTCATAGAATGCGACCTAGCTTACTAGAAAATCTAGATCGTGGATACCCCATGTAAGGTACAAAATTTCTTATGAGGTTTTCCATTGGTAACTTTAGAATTTGATGCGGAATTTGATTTTTTTCGTGGCAAATGGAACGCATTTTGAATAGATTACTTTGTTTTTTGGTGTTGGCGAATATTATAGCGAGTTTCATTCAAGAAAAGATCTGCTCTTTCTGACAAAAGATTTCATCTTTTTGAATTTTTAGAGTTTCATTCCAACAAAAAAAGCAAATCTAGATCAAATCTTAACACGAAAGATTAAATCTTAGATGGGTTTTCAGATGTGATCTGAATGCACACATATAAAAAGTCTTTTCTGCCAAGGGTCAAATGGAAAATATTTTGTAATTAATTTGTTGTGAACTAGTGCCAATCCGTGCTAAAAAAAATAAAGAATTAAATTAAGGATTTATATTTAATAAATTCAGTGGAGTTTTTGATTGCTTTGTCTTCGTCGTCCTCGGCATCTCATGATGAAGATGTGATTTTTTTCTTCAGAAATGTGTATCAGTCATTCACCAATACTATATAATTATATCAGGAAAAAAGTTTCATTGAAAAGATCAAATCTCGATTTTGAGAGGATATCTTTTAAATTTGAATGAAATTCGCTATTATTATCTGCAAATCTGGTAGTTGTCAAACTAAATGCTTCCAATTGTTCTAGCGCCCAGTAGTGTTACTAAAAAAGAGGGTTAGATTCACCGAAAAATATGGATCTTTGGATTTGGTTCAAAATCAAAAAAATAAATACTTTTTTGTTTGCCCAATGGAAGGATTTAACTGTCAAAATCCGTTCTGTGGCACATTTGTTTCAAAAGAATTCTTGTACCAATGGAAAACCACATTAGTTTTGCTGAAAAAAAGTTTTCCGAAATAGCCAAATGTAGATCTAAAAGATTTGGGACTTGACAGATATTAATTTACTTTAACCTGTTTGGAAACCAGAAGAAACATTTGGAAACTAATTTATTTCCAGACAGTAACTATTAAGATACAAGTCAATCTGTATATCCAACAATTGATTGCTTTTCGATGCTATATGTACCTTATAAGTACAAATTCATCTTGTAGTATATGAAAAACCCAAGGTAGTAAAAAGGTTCCAAAGTAAATACATATCTTTTTCTATAATTGATACCCAAGGAATATAATAAGGAATTTTTTTATTGCTAGATCTTCCCGTTATATGCATTTATTTCTTTCAGGTGTTTTAATAAGGCCGTCCTCCTTTTTGCGAATTTAACAAAATCTATTATTAAACAACATAAAAAATCAAACTTACCCAGTAGCAGCAATTTAAGTTCTCGTCGGGCATCTCGTTTGTCGCGACGTAATTGCCTTTCGATTTCTTGATTGATGCGCTTCTGTTCCTTCGCCTCTTCAGATAAACAGCACTCCATGCTAACTGAATATTAATATACCGCTATCCCGTTGTATAAAATCGCCTCGACAATCTGCAGTTCCACTCTAACATGCACTCTGTTTTTTTATCTTTTTCCTGATGTTGTCAGTTACAAATATTTTATAATTATATTGGAATAGTGTGTGTTCGCGATACAAGATTTGAAAAGTTTTATTTTGTTCAACAAAAAAAAAACACTTTCAATTTTTTTTTTTTTCTTCAAATTATGTATTCCTAACATGTATAGATGGGTTGGTTTTTTATCCTTATTCTTAACGCACTAACAACAACAAACACGAAGAAGACACACGCCGTTAAGCATTCCAGAACATCTGCAAATATATTTCAAAAACATAATTTTTATTGCCGGTTTAATTTAAGTATTTTTTTTTTTAATTTTCAATTAAATAGAAAACATTTTTTATTTTTTTTTTTGATTTTTAGATAAATAACAAATATGCAAATGAAACCGAGATGTGTTTACTCGGAGACAGCGCGACACATTATGACAAAGTTGATAGTTGTAAAAACCGTATGCGATACTGTCTTGTGCAGCAAACAAAAGGCTCTAACATAACCGAATTTGCTGCCAGCTTACCACTAGATAGGGCTTCATAGAGTCACGTCACGTTAATATAATCCAATTGTTTCAATAGCAAGGTCGAGACGTAGGAAACGGGTCTAAAAAGACAGAAGGGACACTAAAGCTATGAACCAAAAAAAAAAAAAAACTAATACCTTAAAAACTACCGGTCAGATTTTATAATGGTAAATTGAATATGTACCAGTTTCAAGTTAATATCGGACGGAAATAAGAGTCGAAGCTTAGTATTTTTGCTTTTGTTAATTTGGTTAAATATACTTGATCTAAGTCCAGTGCCAGGATTATGGGAGGTGGTTATAAACAATACACACTGACTGAACTTTGAGGTAATTCAATATTACCACTAGAGGGTTTTTTTTTTTAACCGGTGATTTAGACACAGCAAAGTCTATTTTCTAGCCCCCCATAGCCCTATTGAATCTCAATTCATACATACTTATACAAATATCTGTATAACGTGTATTATTGATTTTTGTTTTCCTAAATCTAATTAATACAATATGAACACACTTAAGCGTTAGCGGTGGTGCAGGGGAATATTTTTTTGTTATAAACAATAATTTTAGCACATTTGAACTATTGGCAAGTATCAACAAACTCGTAAATGATGTATGAGTATAGATGCGAAAAATAACAGAAATATATTTGCGCTGTGATAATAGAGACATTTTTAAAGAGGGACAGTTTAAGTTCGCTGTGCTCACTCAGTCCTCAGTGCTATTATGAGTGATCAATGCAAATCTGATCTGCAGGTGATACAAATTTTTTTGGAAATTCAACCTTCACACATTAAGGCGAATTATGTATTTGCTAGATTTGATTTCTTGCTAAATATAAATATAATATCATTATAACCAAAATAGCTTTTAACGGCCTTTAGTCCACAAAATTTGCGTTTCATCCTGGCAATCTCACTTGGACTCATCAGTTGGTTAGTGAGCGCCTTACCAATACGCAATTTTTGTTAAGTTCAGTTCAACTTACTTTCATTTTTTGACAAAAAAGCAATGTGAACTATATCCAACAAGATTAAAATTTTAATCATTAAAATTGGAAGATTTTGTCCTTGGCCAGACATAGTTAATAAGAAGATGTTTTTTTTTATAATACAGGGTGCACCAGAGAAACTTACTTATTTGAAAGGTCAATAAAAACAAAAGTACTTCAATTATTGTTTTAATTTTTTTTTTATTTGAGAATACAATATACCAATTTTTTTTTCATGCAGTCTTGAAAATGACATCGGATAAATGGCGACCCCCATTGCGCATACTGATGAAGTCGATTTTTGAAATTCGTCTCCACTCTTTGCAGCATATCAATCGGTATGTTGGCAATGGCGTCGCGGGCAACAAAATCGCGTTCAGTTAATTCTTGCACAACAGCCAATTTATAGGGATGAAATTGAAGGTCTTCATGGAGAATTCGTCGAACAGTGGCGTCAGGAATTCCCAAAGCAGCTGCGTGTTTGCGAGCCGAACTCCGGCCGGGGAGAACGCACAACTGACTGCCTCACTCTTTCGATATTTTCCGGAGTTCTGATGGTCCGTTGAAGTCCATTTCTGGGTTTAGCGACACTTCCACACTCCCGAAATTAGTTAACCCACGACAGAATCGAATTACGGCCAGGAACGAGTCTGTGAGGAGGAATTTCCAAGCGAGCGCGGAAGGCACGTTGCTGCTCTCTAGACCAGAGCATGATGGCAACTGACTGGAGGGAGAAACAAACTTGGGAACTTCCCCTCCAGATGCGCCCCTCTCGCCACTCTAACCACCCAAATCACCGCGCGGGAATTTTTTCAAATAAGTAAGTTTCTCTGGCGCACCCTGTACAATTATATATACTACTGAAACACCTTATTAACTATGTCTGGCCAAGGACAAAATCTTCCAATTTTAATGATTAAAATTTTAATCTTGTTGGATATAGTTCACATTGCTTTTTTGTCAAAAAATGAAAGTAAGTTGAACTGAACTTAACAAAAATTGCAAAAATTAGTAAGGCGCTCACTAACCAACTGATGAGTCCAAGTGAGATTGCCGGGATGAAACGCAAATTTTGTGGAATAAAGGCCGTTAAAAGCTATTTTGAATCAATAATTCAACAAGTCCAATTAAATATAATGCTAAGTCTTCTACTTGGCTGAGTAATTTCAGTAGTATATAGAATTCTATTATAAAAAAGCACCTTTTTATCATTATAACCTTCCAAATTGTTTCAATATATTTAGGAGATTCTGAATTGCGAATTTGAATTGAAAATGTGTTTTCACTCTCCAATCTCTTATTCTCCCAAAAAAGAAAGTCTCCAATTCAATTAAGTGTAGTGATCATCGTCCCATAAATATGCGCCCTTTATATGAAAAAGTTGTAGAAAAAATTGTATCGAAGCAACTTCAACATCTCAGCAATAATAACATAATAAGCATACACAAATCTGGCTTTCGCTCGAATCATTCGTGTGAAACTTGTATAAATTTTGTGGTTAGTGACTGGAAAAGTGAAATTGACAGTAAAAATTCGGTTATAGCCGTTTTCTTAGACCTTAAACGAGCCTTTGAAACAGTAAATCATATTATTTTGTTAAATAAACTGGAAAAGTGTGGTGTAAAAAATACAGAACTAAAGTGGTTCAAAACTTTTTTGTACAACAGAACCCAGAAAACATTAGTTAACAACAATGTGTCCAACCCGGCAACAGTGAATGTAAGAGTTCCACAAGGAACGATCCTGGGGGTCCTTCTCTTTATCCTTTATATAAACGATATGGAAAGTATTACAATTCTCTAAGCTTGTGCTATTTGCAGATGATGGTCTACTTTATATATCTGGAAAAGACCTTTACACACTAAAAGACAAAATAAAGGGTCCGCCATCTAACTTTTTTTTTCAACTAGTGCTTATTTCGTGAATGGTAACACTTAGCTCATGTCTGATTTGACAGATAATTAGTTTTATCCTTCCGCTGAACGAATATGGTTGTGTATACGCTTGAACAACGCTCGCTAAGTGGGCCTGCGATCGACTTAGAGAAGATGCCGATTTTGCCAAAAAAATCATCTTTTCAGATTAATCTCATTTTGATCTTGGCCGGTATGTAAACAAGCAAATATGTCGCATTGGGGGCACAGAAAACCCGCACGCATACATTGAAAAGCCGATACACCCAAAACGAGTCACTGTTTGGTGCGGATTTTGGTCCAGAGGCATAATTGGGCCATTTTTCTTCGAAAATGAGCAAGGAGTAGCCGTTACAGTCAATGGCGATCGTTATCGAGCCATGTTGAACGAATTTTTGTTCACAAAAATTGAAGAGGAGGATATTGGCAATATTTGGTTTCAACAGGACGGCGCTACGTGCCACACAGCCGAAGCTACACTCGATGTTTTGCGCCCTGTTTTTGAAGATCGCATTATCAGCCGCAGAGCTGATGTCGTTTGGCCACCTCGGAGCTGCGATTTGACACCGTTGGACTATTATTTGTGGGGTGCCGTAAAAAATAAGTGTTACGCCGACAAGCCAGAGACAATTGACGCTTTCTTTAATTGTCCTTTGACAATAATCGTGAAGCTATTGGTGAAATACAGCTGCACACAATCGATAATGTGCTTAAAAATTGAACCGATCGTGTAGGCTACTGCATGGCCAGCCGAGGCAGCCATTTGAATGAAATTGTTTTCCATTATTAACCGGAAGGATTGTACTTTCAAATAAAGAAAGAAATTTGAGAAAATATTCAGTAGTTTTTTTGTATAGCATTTTCAAAAAAAAAAAAAAAAGTTATTTGGCGAACCATTTACAACAAGATTTAAGTGCAATATATACGTGGGTAAATATAAATAAGCTTGTCCTAAATACTAACAGAACTTAATTTATAATTCTCAATAATCCTTCCCCACAACAACAAGCAAATATATTAATAAATAATAGACAAATAGAACAAATAGAGTCAATTAAATACCTCGGTGTTGTGTTAGATAGCAAACTATCATTTAATGAACATGTAGATCTTATCTTCAAAAAAGCTTCAAAAAAACGCAAAAACATAAAATAGTGTAATAAAAGTGTATAATGTGACTGTAAAACCCCATTTTGAATACTGTGCAAGTCTTCTTTATCTGTTTAACAATACTCAAAAAGCAAGACTTCAAAAACTTCAAAACAAAGCTATGCGTGCAATATTAAAGTGTGATCGATATACCTCAATATCTTCTATGCTTGAATCACTAAATTGGTTGAATATAAATCAAAGACTATATATGATGGCAATGATATTTGTCTTTAAAATTAAACATAATATGTGTCCTGAATACCTTCAATCAAGTATACCTGCAAGAAGAGAAGTTCAATACAACCTGCGAAATGTGGACGAGTTTAACATCATCAGAACCAGAACAACTAGGGCACACGCCAGTATATTATACATGGGACTACAGGCCTACAACAATCTTCCACTAAATATTAGAAACATCAACAACTTAAATCAATTTAAAAATCAAATTTTTGTATATGCAAAATCTTTTATTATTTGAAATTCCAAGAACAGTTTTTGAATGTAATTAAAACATGAAATGTAAAATATTACTAATTTTCAAAGGCCATTGGGCCAAATAAAATTCAAAATTCAAAAAAAAAAAAATGAAAAATTCTCCAGGGAAATATCCCCGAGATAGGTCATTTTAAGCTGTAGATTGTTGCACAGACAGACAGATAGACGTAATTGCGGGACCCTCTTTTTTGGTGTTCTATATCATAGTAAATTCAAGTTTGATTAAAACCTCGAGTTCGATTTTTTTCCGAATGCAATTGTCCTTAGTCTGTCTGTACAACGATCTACATCCTAAGCCCCTAAAGCGATTTCCGTCAAACTTGGGACTTAGCGTTTTAGGTCTACTTGCCATACAAGTTTTTACTTGCGATTATAGGTACTAAAAAAAAAATTCTAACAATCAAACATGACATTACGATAATAGAGAAGCCTAAAAAAGTGATCGGCAAAAAATGTCTGTCTGTCAGTCTGTCCGTCTGTATGTAGGTATAATTAGCTACAGTCTAAACGGCTTAAGCGATTACCTTCAAATTTGGTATTTGTGATTATTTTGGCATTCCTCAGAGGGGAAATTGAAATTTTATTTTTAGGCCTAAAAATAACGGTACCTGCCATATGACCTTGAAGAAAAATCTTATTTTTGCGAAAACGGCTCCAACGATTTTGATAAAAAAATTTGAGAATTTTTTTGTTGGTAATAGCTATCATTTGATATGAATCAAGTTTACGGGAAAAGTCTATTAACGGTACTTTTCATATAACGGTTTTTTAAAATTTTTGGCTTTCTCGGTAACTGTTCATTGGATTTATGTCAAATTTTATATCTGAGAAGATCTAGGTAGCCAACTACTACTTTACACTAAAGTTGTTAGCTACAAGAGCAAGTTCGTACGACCCAGTCGAGCATTTTATTTTACTTAATTGTCTCAAAAACGGCTCAAAAAAATTAATGAAAAAAACAATAGTGTGTGTGCTTATGGTACAAGCGCAGAAGTGCAACTTTCCTAATTTTAAAGAATTTGTTCTTTCGTAATTCTAGGTCAGCTACAACATATATGTATTTCAATTTTATGGAAATCGGTCAAAAAACAACGAAGCTGACATTTTTTGATACCAGCCCCGTACTTGCATAAATAAATCGCCCATAATGACCTTATCTTCCAATTGTACAAGCGTCATTGGAGCGTCGTTCGATTTTTGACTCATGGTTCAGCAATTTTATGTGTGTCAAGTTAGCACTACCACTTCAAAATTAAAAAAAAAACTCTTATTGGATTAATTGTCGTACATTTGTCGTGAAAAAGAAAAGTGTCGTGCTTGTATTTTTAAAAATAACCCCTGGGCCCTTTTTCATAAACATTGACAGGCGCCACAGGTGACAGGTGACAATTTGTAAATGACAACTTGACAATTGTCTAAATTCTGTCCCATAAAAAATTTGAAAATTTTGTAGAACTGTCGGGTAATTTACGACAGTTGTCAAGATTTCGGATCATAAAAAAATCGTCATGACAATGTGAGGGATTTTTTGAAAATTATCACAAATTACCCGACAAATTTGTGGTGACAATTTTTGTATGGAACAGAAAAAAAAATACAAATTACAATTTTGTCAGTATGTAAGTGACAATTGCGACAGGCAATTTAATCTCGGTCGCGAAGTGACAATTTCGGTAAGAAATTTTTTTATATTGATGAAAGTGATGAAAAATTTGATGTGCCATTTTAGCGAAGTAGGCCATCCTCGAATTTTTAAAGAAAGAATTAAAATAATTTTGTTCTATTAAGTGTTTCTCAATTTAATGAACAAATTCGCGTCAGCAAAAGTAGAGCGGAATAAATTTTGTTAAAAATCGGTCGACATGTACATTTTAGATCAATTTAGCCTCTTGAGTATGTACGTTACAAAAAAATTGTCAAAATATAAGAATGACAAAATTGTCACGACAAATTTGTTATAGCCTGACAGTGACAAAATTGTCACAACAAAATTCTCATTATCGTTAACTGATAATTATGTCACCTGTCAATACGATATGAAATGAAAAGTTGTCAGACAAGTGCGACAAATTTGTAGAATTGTCACTTGTCAATGTTTATAAAATAGGCCTCTGGTATTGCAAACTTGACAATCAAGTTAGCATTACCAGGAGTTATTTTTAAAAATAAAAAAGAAAATAGAAAATTTTTTTCTTTCACCACAAATTTACGGCAATTAATCCGATAAGTTTTTTTTTTTTAATTTTGAAGTGGTAGTGCTAACTGGACACACACATAGCAATTTTACATTTAATACATTACACTACTTCGTATATGTATACACATAAATCTACAAAGTAGGTACACTGAAGCACTGGCAATGAGACCATCGACTTAAGCATTACACACATTAATACAACACAATATACACAATGTACTGATGTATTATCATCAACAAAACGAACCAACAAAAAAATTTCTCGTCGAATACACCCAATGGGGCGTATTCATAGTAATTTTTTAAACTGTGTCTAAGGCGCCAGTTATAGCTTTCATTGCAACTCATCATTGAAAACTTTGACTATCAATTCTGAGGCACTTAAACAAATAACACTGAAGTCGTTTTCGTATCATCATGAAGGTATCAAGATATATAATATTTTTTATCAAAAAAATATTTTATTTGCTCTACCACTTTCTTGTAAATTCACTTTTGATTTTCAATGATGGAAAGCGTTTTCAATGATCATTGAAAAATCAAAAGTGAATTCACAAGAAAGTGGTAGAGCAAATAAAATATTTTTTTTGACAACAAATATTATATAGCTTATTACCTTCATTTTGGTACCAAAACGACATCAGTTTTATTTGTTTAAGTGCCTCAGAATTGATAGTCAAAGTTTTCAATGATGAGTTTCAATGAAAGCTATAACTAGCACCTAAGTTAAAGCTAGGTTTAGATGAATTTTCATACGCTGATTCTATTTTTTTAAGTATTCAAAAATATTTAAAGCTATTTGTTTAGTATAATAAGTTAATAATCTTATAAAAATATAAAACCAACAACTTGATATACTTTTTTGATACGAATATCGTAATTGGGGTGAATAGCCGTATTTTGGTGAAAATTATAATCGTCGCAACAAATCAATACTGACAAAAAAAAAAGATTATGTTCTCTTTTATATTCACTAGTAAATAATCAAACCGACTCTGAATTCGAAATGAAGAAGATTCTTGTTTGACACGAATTTTTGTGTCAAGTTATTTATATACGACACCCTTCAATACAATTTGATATTTTCTGACTTTACAAATTTAGCCCAAAAGCTCCAAAATCACCCATTTACGTAGAAGACATTTAATCTGGAAATTTTCAATTTTTGGTCTTAGAATTAAGATTTTTTAGAGTTTCTACTCCATCGAAATATTAACCATCTTTCAATGGAATTCGACAGTTTGTAACTTGCATGAAGATAATACACACTCAAGTGCTGCTCATGAGTGCTTATTTATTAATAAATAATATTCACTTACTTGCTTCTTGGAGTGCGCTTGTTGCTATTCCAATTTCAAACCTTTGGTAAGGGGAGCTACTCAAGTTTCAGTTAGTTCATTTGTTAGGCAATTTGTCAGGAAGATGACACAAAGCCAGTCAACAATCTTTTATTAAAATATCTTTGATCTGGCAGTTTCGCGCGAATTAGCGAACATTTACTTTTACTAAAAGCTGAAAAGCGCCCCCTACTTACACTTCAAGCACCACAATTCAATAAGTATAGAAACAAGCACTACATTTTATAAATAATTAAAGAATTGATCTTATGTTCGTCAAGATTTTGATAAGGTGTGGCACGAAGGCCTAAGTTTAAAATTAAAACAAATTCTGCCTGAAGCCCTTTATATGCCTCTAAAAGCATGTCTAGAAAATAGACTTTTTAGAGTATGACATGGAAACGATTAGTTGGATCTCAAAGAAATAGTGGTTGGGGTACCACAAGGAAGTGTCTTAGGTCCAATATTGTACCTATTATTTACACGTGATAAACCTCAAACAGAAGACACTATCGTAGCCACGTTTTCTGCCGACACTGCAAAACTAGCAGTGGGCCAAACGATAAATGATTCTACGAAAAAATTACAAAAAGCTCTGAATAATGTCAATGATTGGACAAAACATGGCGGATATCGGTCAACGAAGTAAAATCTTAAATATAAAAAAAATTAATAGATTACCGGTTCGGTTCGGTTTGCTAATGAAGCAAAATATCCCGGAATGACTCTAGACGCGAAATTAAAATGGAAAACGCATGTTAAAAAGAAATGGGAAGAGTTAAATAAAAAACTCAGATATATGGACTGGTTGTTCGGGAAACACTCTAAGCTCAGTATCGAAAACAAGCTAATTTTGTACAGGCAGGTGCTAAAGCCTGTCTGGACTTACGGTATACAACTCTGGGGTTGTACGCGAGATTCTAATTTAAATACCTTACAAACATTTGAAAACAAAATGCTAAGATCGTTTGTAAACGCACCTTGGTACATTAGAAACGGTTCGCGTTGAAATAAAAAATTTTGCGCGAAATCATACAAAACGGTTATAACAACACTGTAATAGTATTATAATCGAAATTATCGATGAGACGAATTTAGTGCGCCGCCTGCGAGGGACTAAGCCTTCCGATCTGGTGCACTAAACGAGAACCCGCTTTAAAAGCTGGAACTATCACCGTAAACCTGCAAAACGTTAATTAAGTTCGTTAAAAATAAATTGCTAGATAAGTTTCAACTTAGTTGCAATCGGGATGAGTGAAAATGTTTTACAAGTCACAGCTTATTAAAAACGATCGTGAAAACGAACTTTAATTTAAAGGAACCAAAAAATAAGATTCGCGATCGAATCAAAAATGTTTGCATTTTGCACAAGAGAACGAATAATATTTTATCATTCTCTGAAACGTGCTATGTACAGTTGACACCTCATAATTTTTTAATAGCCGTAATTTAAATAAAATAATTGAGTGCAACAAGGCAGATAATATTGTGAAATAATTAATTTTGCTTTCAACATTTTAATCGTGGTCGGCGTTCAGAATACAACTTTTTTTTTTTGTATAAATCGTAAGTCTATACAAATACTTACTTATTGCCACCACAATCTGTATAATCTTTAAGATAGGTAACGGGTATAAATCGTGCCCCATGATTAAATAATAAGTAATTAAAAAAATCCTAAGCATTTAGTATATTAACAATAATTCCTTTTTAGTAATAATACACAATCTACTTAAAGCTTATTCAAAACAAGCCCAGTAAGCATTTAAAAAAAATCTATAGCTGAACAGAGTCCAATTTATTTGAACAAAAAAAAAATAATAATAACTAATCTAAACGCCTGTCTGTCTGTTATTTAATTTGCATATTTTTTTTTCTAAGCTTGTTCGAAAAAGTGATAAGATTCAATTGGAATTTTAAGCAGTCTAAGATTAAAGGTAGTTGCAATTTGCTTTGTATATTAAGATTTCAAACAATCTCCATGTTTTATCAGCTTATTCAAACAACTGTCATTACTCATTTCACTAATCAAACACAAACTGTGTCGCAGAATAATGCATTTTATATACTCATTATCTCTCCTAAATATTATAATTATAAGTATTCGATAAAATACCTTTCAACTTGCAAAGGCTGGCAAAATTTGTGCATAACGGAACATGCATAAGTTCCAATAATACAGCTTGTCACTTTCTTCATATAAACACTGATAAAGTGCGGGGGGTACATAAACATATGTAATGAACTGAGAACAAAATCTAATCTCTGCATTTGCTTCCGAGGAGGAAACATTTCTGAACTATTGCAGAATTGTTTTCACAAAAAAAAAAATAAAGAACCATGACAAATGTTGAGTAGTGGAAAAAAAAACGTAACACTTAACTATGGTGGTCAAAAGCGAAAGAAGAAGCCTTATTAGTGAAAATCGTTAGCCACGAAGGGAAACACGTGAAAATGTTTTCAAGAACATTGCACTAATGGTCGTGTAGTACTGGCATATTTAGCGTTTTGTTTGCTTTAAGTCTTGAGTTCGCATCGATTGAAATCGAAGCCCATGATCATGATTTTGTCCGCTGTTTATATTTCCTATTGACCTTCACTAAGGATTTTTCTATTTGCTTGATTACATTTAGTAAGATTGTTATGCTTAACACCCTGTAGTTGTAGTTGAACACATTCCTAGGAAAAGTTCATATAGCAGTTAATGCGTGCAGATACACATAAGATTTATGGTACCGTTCTAATTAATAATAATTTTACCTAAATGCTTTGAATATTTACATACACATGTCCACATAAGCGCGTGGTGGGAACAAATTTGCTACCGGGATTTAAAATAAAAAACGCACCCTTCTCCTTTTTTTGAAAAAAAAAATCCATTTTAAAAACAAAAACAATTATTTTTTATTTTTTATTATTTATTTATTTATCTTAATGGGAATGCATATTACGAGTATATTACTGTAAAAGCGTACTGTATTCGAAACTACTTTCACATAGTTTTTCTGCAATAGTACATTTCTTGAAGGATATCATAAAAGAGAAATGTCGTCCGTTAGTGCACGCATAACTCGAGAACGGATGTTTCGATTTTCATGATTTTGGGCTTTATGAATTCATATTGACCCAAGAAAGGACATAGGAAACTGTAGGAAAATCCCGAAAAATTTCCAGAAAAATTGGAAATCAGGGATCATCCTCTTTTTTTTAGAATACTTCGATTACTTCGATTTTCAATATTTAGGGTTTGATAAATTGGTATTGGCTCAAGAAAGGTCAAAGGATAATAGAGGAAAATCTGTTCACGATTTAGGAATTTTGGCCCTAGTAAGGGCATATAGGATACTCTGGATGAAAATTAACGAAAATTTTCAGGAAAATTGGTAACCCTGGAACATCGTTTGATTTTCAAAATTTTTAGATTGATGGATTCGTGTTTAAATTGAATTGTAGGTACTAACTTTTGCGTGCGGTCAAATAAAATTAAAAAAAAATTAAATCAAAAAAATTGAGCATGATTGGCTGAGTTCGCGAGCGATTTTGGCTGCGAAAAATAAGGATGTCGATCATTTGAATTTTGGCATTCAAAATCAAATCGCCGGTGAGTTACATTTATTCAAATCGGTGGACTCCGTGATGGTTCATCCAAGAAGCCACTAAAGATCCCACGGAATTTTTTGGAATTCTTTGGATATTCTGGGCTTTCCGCCACACAATTTAAAGTTGAAAATCGGCTCAGTTATAATTTTGCTGCGCAACCTCAATGCACCAAAACTTTATAACGGAAGGCGTTTGATTGTGAAGAACATCAAATCAAAACTAGTTCAAGCCACGATTTTGCGGGGAAAATTCAAAGGCGAAGATTATCTAATTCCACGGATTCCTCTTATTCCGAACGATTTGCCGTTCGTGTTTAAGTGTCTTCAATTTCCGGTGCGTTTTGCTTTTAGTATGACAATCAAAAAGTCGCAAGGACAATAACTGGATGTTTGTGGTATCAATCTCGAATTCCCATGTTTCTCCCATGGTCAATTATATTTGGCTTGCTCACGTATCGGCAAACCTATGTGTGTCAAGTTAGCATTACCACTTCAAAATTTTTAAGAAATTCTTATTGGATTAATTGTCGTAAATTTGTTGTAAATTTGTCATGAAACAAAAAAATTTGTCGCGCTTGTTTTTTAAAAAATAACCCCTGGTAATGCTAACTTGACAGTCAAGTTAGCATTACCACCCCTCAAAAACGGTGTATATGAAGTAAAAAAATAAAAATGGGTATGCCATTAATTGTCATAAATTTGTCGTAAACCAATGACGAAACAAAAAAATTTGTCGCGTTCGTTTTTTTCTAGCAAAAAACTCCCTTTTAGTATAGCCTATACCATAAAGTAGGAATTTTCACTAAATCTAGCACTACCATACCAAAAGTATTTGTTTAACTACTTTTTTCCAATAAAATTTGTTTAAACAATTGTCGCTCGACGTCCTTGATTAAGTTGTGTAATCAAATAATTTGTCGCGCGCCTTTTTCTAACAAAAAACGCCCTTTTAGTATAGCCATACATTTGAACATTTTTTTTGGAAACAAGTAGTTAAACAAATACTTTTGGTATGGTGCGCTAGATTTGTGGAAAATTCAATTCCTACTTTATGGTATAGGCTATACTAAAAGGGCGTTTTTTGTAAGAAAAAGGCGCGCGACAAATTATTTGATTACACAATTTAATCAAGGACGTCGAGCGACAATTGTTTAAATAAATTTTATATGAAAAAAGTAGTTAAATAAATACTTTTGGTATGGTAGTGCTATATTTGGGGAAAATTCCTACTTTATGGTATAGCCTATACTAAAAGGGCGACAAATTTACAACAAATTTACGACAATTAATCCAATAAGAATTTCTTTAAAATTTTGAAGTGGTAGTGCTATCTTTACACACATCAAAAGTAGTAGCAAGATCAACCCCGCATGGTGGTCTAACGAGCTTGCTATCCTTCGGAGAAATTCAAGGAGGCTTTTCATTAAAACCAAGCACAGTAATGATCCTACTGATTGGGATCATTAAAAGATCAGCAAAAATTAATATAAAAATAGAACTACCTACGCAAAAAGGGCAGCCTGGCGTAAATTTTGTTCAGACATCGAAAGTACAAAAGACGCTGCTAGGCTCAGAAGGCATGTCAAAGGCCTACACTCCTCCGGGCTTCCTAAAAAGACCGGATGAAACCTGGGCAGACGCCTGCTCTGACAATCTTTAATCACTTATGAGCACTCACTTCCCAGGATGTGTCATTGATCTAGCTCCCATGAACACAGGGCCTCAGATAAGTGAATTCTCGAACTTAAGTAACAAAATCATAGACTATAAAAAGGTGGAGTGGGTCATCGACTCCTTCTCAGCATACAAGTCTTCAGGGCCGGATGGTATAATTCCTATTATGCTCCAATGCTATAAAGATGTTATCGTTCCAATCCTAGCAGATACTTTTAGGGGCTGTCTTAACATAACCTACATACCCTCTGGTTGGAGAAAAGTCAATTTTTATTCCAAAAGCTGGAAAGCCCACCCACACTAAACCAAAAGATTTCAGGCCTATAAGCCTATCTTCCTTCCTATTGGAGACCCTAGAAAGACTCATAGATATACATATTCGTCTAAAGCTAAAGGATACTATACTAAGGGCAAATCTGTTGAGACAGCACTTCATGAAGTGGTGGGCACAATTGAAAAATCTATCCAATTTAAAGAGTTTACGCTGGGTGCATTTCTTGGCATAGAAGGGGCCTTTAACAATGTGGAAAGCAAAGCAATTCGACAAGCCCTAGGCTGAAGTGGCATTGACCCGCTACTGTCAAATTGGATATACTCTATGCTTCAATCTAGAATCGTAAATGGAGAACTGGGTAACTGCAAACTCAAGGTTAAGACATGCAGCGGTACTCCACAAGGGGGTGTACTATCCCACCTTCTTTAGCTTCTGGTCCCTAACCAGATCTTAATAAAGCTCCAACTGGGGTCAAAGTCCTCGCATATGCTGATGACATAGTGCTGTTAGTATTGTGAAATTCTTTAGAACGGCAAACTAAGTAATTGGGCCAGTAGTTGTGGACTAAATATAAACCCATCAAAGACCGAGCTAGTTTTGTTTACGAGAAAACGTAACATTCCAAACGTTAGTAAGAGTGCAAGAATTGGAAAATGGGCCAATACGGTCACAGCACTATAACAAGTTTTATAAATACGACAATTCAAACAGACCATATCTCACCGATCATTGATTTTAAGCCCGTCGTACCAATACTGATCCAAACAAGGGGAAGATGGAAGGAAAACCGGGTCATCAACATGATGTTCATGTTTGTTTCGATCTTTACAGAAGGATCTAAGTCAGAAACGGGAGTAGGGTCAGGAATCTGTTCGAAAAATCCTCTCTTAGCGAATTCATATAGACTTCCAGATCATTGCTCAGTATTTCAGGCGGATGTGCTAAACATCTGTCCGCATGTAAAATAGTCAACAGGAATATAGATATTTTCGTAGACAACCAGGCGGCAATCAAAGCCATTTCATCAATAATCACAAAGTAAAAACTAGTGATCCGCTGCCGCAATGAACTAGGATTGCTAAGCGAATCGAACTTAGTCACCCTAATCTGGGTCCCAGGACTTAGTGATATACAAGGAAATGAAATAGCAGCCGAACTGGCCAAATCCGGATCATCACTTGAACCGAGCCAAATCGTTTCCGGGATATTTGTGCCACTGCATCAAGAAAATTTAAGAATTCAACAAACTTTCCTTAAAACTGCAAACGTCAGATAGTCAGGAATTGACAGCTGTCGATTTTCGAGAGATCTTTGGATAGAAATCTCTAAGGAAAAAACAGATTATTTACTAGGGCTTAACAGACCTCAACTGTCCCTCCTAATGGGCATACTAACGGGTCACAAATCAATGGGAACCCACACGACCAGAATGGGCATCAGCACATCTGACTTATGTAGAGGTTGTATGGACAAGAGGCGGAAGAGGGCTCATATCACTTCCTTTGTGAATGCCCCAGCCTAGCCAGAACAAGGTAAGAAGCCCTCGGAGATTATTTCTGCGACGAACTGGGCGATACCTCGAATAAGCCGCTTAAACATATCGTGAAATTTATTCAAAGGTCACGATGGTTTAAGGAGGGCCAACAAACTCAAACATAAATATTCCAATTTACGATCCTCCTTAAATTTTTCCCTTCCTAAAAACAATGGGATGCTGGTAGGCAGTTTGGAATTCGACATATGCAAACGATTTCTACTACAATTACACATGATGGAAAACAAAACGCATGTCACTAGATATAATGGGTTATCCATTTTGCGGTTTCAAAAGTAAACGTAAATAAAAATCATATAAAATATTTGTTTCATGATATTTCTTTTCATTATAAAGTTTGAACGTTGACATTATGTGTGGTCATTTAAATGACCACCACGCGAATTGTTGCAAGCATCGATTCTTTTGAGGTAATTTTCGACCACTTTTTGACACATATTGGGCGGTATCTCAGCCATAACTTGACGAATGTTGGTTTTCAAGTGCTCAAAAGTTAAAGGTTTATCTGCATAAACACAGTCTTTCGCGTAGCCCCACAAAAAAAGTCCAGCGCTGTCAAATCGCATGATATTGGTGGCCAGTTGATACCGCCACGACGAGAAATTACGCCATATTCAATAAAGCCATATTCGCTCGAATTGTGTAGCATGTGGCACCGTCTTGTTGAAATCACATATTCTCCAAATCGTATTCTTCAATAGCACGGAAAAAAAAGTCGGTTTTCATATGACGATAACGTTCCGAATTGACGGTGACAGTCGTTCCATCGTCGTTTTCGAAGAAGTTAGGTCCAATCACACCTCCGGACCAAAGAGCGCCCCAAAAAGTGACTTTTTGTGGATGTCATGGCCTCTCCTCAATTACTTGAGGATTCTCAGAACCCCAAATACGATAATTTTGCTTATTAACATACCCACCGAGTGAGAAATGTGCTTCGCCGCTGAAGAAAATTTTGCTCGAAAAATCACCGTCCACCGCCTGTTGTCAAGCATCCATTCGACGTATCTACGACGGCGACGTTGTGAATGGTCAGCTGGCTTCAGTTGTTGTGTGAGCTGGACTTTATATGGATGTAGGTGTAGATCCAAATTCAAAATACGCCATAATGTGCCTGTCTTACGGCACATTCCTGAGAACGACGAGGAATCGACACATTCGGGTCTTCGGTAACACTTTAATTTACAGCAGCGATATTTTCAGTGGTACGAGCGAAACGATGATGCACAGGCCTTACAATATCTGTAACCATCCAGTCTCTTCAAATTTCTTCACAATTTTGCCAATTGAGGTTGAAGTTGGACGATTATGTAAACCATAATCTCCTCTTAAAGCACGATATTTGGATGTGGCATTTCTAAAGGAAAAAATGGGAAAGCTCCTGGAGAAGATGGTATTCCGTATGAATTTTTCTAAAATGCTACCGAAGCTTTTCATACACAACTTCTGTCGAAGAAGATGTCCCATTATCATTCAAAAGGTCGGTAATCTTTCCCATACACAAAAAAAGTGATTTGAACAACGTGTAAAACTATCGAGGCATCTCCTTCATGAATGTCCGGCAAAATTATTTTGTGGTGTACTTCTAAACAGATTAGAAACATGGGTAGATACTTTCAACATCCTCTCACATTTTCAGGCTGGTTTCAGAAAAGGTTTCTCGACATTTGACAATATTTTCACTCTGAAATCAATTGTAAAAACATACCAATCCAGAAACAAGAAAGTGTTTGCCTTCTTTGTTGACTTTAAAGCTGCATTCGATCTTCTAAACCGCAACGCCCTTTTCTACAAACTTTCGCAAATACGTCTGTCTACTAAATGTATACATGTTATAAAGGAGCTATATTCAGCATCAAAAGCAACCGTCTGGGATGGTTCAACCTACTCTGAATGGTTTGAAACAGACAATGGTGTAAAACAACGTTGCCTTCTGAGTGCTGTTTTGTTTGCACTTTTTATAAACGATTTTGTAACCTACCTACCTGGATGAATCCGAATTTGCAATTTAAACATTAATGTTCTGCTATATGCCGATGATCTGGTGATTCTTTCAGAATCTCCAGAAAACCTCCAACTGATAGGTCCATCAAGTTAGCAGAGCAGGTTGAGCAGAACACATTTTTTGTGATGCCATAACGATGCATTTACTGTGAGAGCTCGTGATTCGGATAGTAGAATTTTATACTCTCAGCTGAACACTAATTTATTGAAAAATAACTACTTTCATGACCTGCTTAGCTAGAATGAAATATCTTTGACTTTTAAAACAAGGTGTGAACTCCTCGGTCTAAACGGAAGCCCTTACAACGGAAGTCTCAACCAGTTCTGCTCCCTGTGCAACTTTAAATCCAAAGAAGACTGCTTTCACTTTTTTAATATATGACCTGTTTTTGCACCTCAGCGTCTTGCCTACTTCGGAAAGAAAACTTGAACAATGCAGGAAACAATAGTAATCTTAAATGAATACAACGGAAAATCCTATTCATATAATTGTAATAACGGGTGATTTTTTTGCTACTTGGTTTTTGACGTTTATATTTTTGACAGATCACACATGACAAATTCCACGAACATTTGACATTTCGATTCAATATTGTTTGCCATTTCATCATGAATAGACTTACGCCTGAACTACGTTGGGAAATTATTGAAATTTATTATCAAAATTCGTGCTCTGTGAAAAATGTGTTTCGCAAGCTACGTCCGTTTTATGGTCGTCATAATCGACCCACCGAGCAGGCTATGCAGCTCATTATGACCAAATTTCGCACCAGTTTCACTTTATTGGACATTAATCCACCAAATCGTATCCGTAGAGTGCGTACCGAAGAGAATATTGCTGCTGCATCCGCCAGTGTTGCTGAAGATCGCGATATGTCCATTCGGCGCCGATCGCAGCAATTGGGTTTGTGTTATTCGACCACCTGGAAGATTTTACGCAAAGATCTTGGTGTAAAGCCATACAAAATACAGCTGGTGCAAGAATTGAAGCCAGGCGACCTACCACAACGTAGAATTTTCGGTGAATGGGCCTTAGAAAAGTTGGATGAGGATCCGTTTTTTTATCGCAAAATTGTCTTCAGCGACTAGGCTCATTTTTGGCTAAATGGATACGTGAATAAGCAGAATTGCCGTATTTGGAGTGAAGAGCAGCCAGAGGCAATTCAGCAGCTACCAATGCATCCCGAAAAATGCACTGTTTGGTGCGGTTTATGGGCAGGCGGCATCATTGGGCCGTACTTCTTCAAGGACGATGAAGGCCGCAGGGTTACGGTCAATGGAGAAAGGTACCGTTCGATGATAACAGATTTTTTTTTGCCGAAAATGCAAGAATTGAACTCGGTCGACATGTGGTTCCAACAGGACGGTGCCACATGCCACACTGCACGCGAAACCATGCATCAATTGAGAGGCGAATTTGGTGAGCAGTTGATCTCACGTTTTGGCGCAGTCAATTGGCCACCAAGATCATGTGATTTGACCCCGTTAGACTATTTTTTGTGGGGCTATGTTAAGTCTATTGTCTATGGGGACAAGCCAAACACGATTGCTGCCTTGGAAGCCAACATTGAACGCGTCATTGGTGAGATTCCGGCCGAAATGTGTGAAAAAGTTTGCCAAAATTGGACTTTCAGAATGGACCACCTGAAGCGTAGCCGCGGGCAACATTTAAGTGAAATTATTTTTAAAAAAGTAAATGGCAGAAATTGATTATCGATCCAAATAAAAATTTCATTCACTTTTTACAAGTTTCTGTGTTTTTTTGAATTTTCAAAAACCAAGCTCTTAAAAAATCACCGTTTACAAAGAATATGCAAAATGAAAATAAAATGAATTACTTACTTACTTACTATAACTTTAGCATGTCCAAAAGTTTTTGATCATTTTTTGGGAACGGGCATTTTTTTCCATTCAAGACTAGAGTCATTCGATACTTTGAGGGACGAAATTAAGTTTTTGACTTTTGTTTCAAACAGTTCTTTTAGATCGCAATATAAAGCAATTCCAAGAGATTGCAGTTTTAGCCTGATCAAAGCGGGACAGTTGCAATTTACGACTTTGATAGCCGCTTGGCTGTCTGTGATCATTGCGAAGTTTAGATTTTGAGTTGGATTTAATTTTGCATGCTTCTATTATTGCAAGTACTTCAGATTGAAAGACGCTAGCAAAGTCGGGAAGTCGGAAAGATCTAGAGACTTTTAGCGACTCTCGAGAAAATTATTCCTGTTCCTACACCATACTCTATTTCAGATCCGTCGGTTTTTTTTACAGTCAACTCACATTAATTTCTCCTACAAAACACTCTATGAATCATTGAAGGTACGAGTACCTATGTTTTTTAGTCTTAAAAGCTAAGGAATAAATTCATAAGAGATCATCTGCATAAGTATGCTCCGCACCTTTTTCGTTACTTGCGTCACCGCAATGAACAAAAAAAAATTATAAAAAGCGGCTTCCAAAAAGATCTTATTTTTATTAAACTTGTCATTCCAACTGAATTTTATAGAGCCATGCGCACCACGTCAAATTTGTTGCATTCATACAATTAAACAATCAATGGAAACTGACTTTTTTGACACCCTGTGTTAAATCGAATTTAAAAATCAGGTGAATGAACTATCGAACCATTTTATAGTAAAATTTTGTCCTAACCACTTATTGGGAGTTTTTTTTTTAAACCAGATGATTCGATTCAAATATAGTGCTCCTATAGAAAAGATATACAAAAGGTATCCTTTTCTCTCTTTTATTGTTGAGCAATAACCGTTCATTTGTAGGAAACTTTTGTATTTCCAATAAATTTCTGTTGATGTAATAAAATTTCAATGAAAACTAACTACAGGTGGTATTAGAACCAGGCTAAGATTTTATGCATTATTATTATTATTTTACAATACAAAATAAACTCTGTGAGAATTTTAATGTCAAAGGTTTGTTCGATGTCAATTCAAGAGAATTCTCTTTGGTGTATAACTGTATATTATATATGTACATGCCAACAGTGTATCCCTTGAGGCGTTTGCCTCTTCATAATGATACCCCATATATGATACATACCATAGTATGAGCATATCTACATGTAACTATTACACCCACAAACTTATGAAAACAGAACATCACTTGAAGCAATTGGGTGGTAGATGGAAGAAGGTATTTAGCCCCGTACTAACAAAAACATCCCTATATCGTTGCAGAAAAAAATATTAAAAAAAAAAAAATAAAGTTAAAACAAGACAAAGAATGTAGGAATGAAGGAAGACAAGGAGTAGATGAGTACATCATTTTCTTTAGTTTCTATAGTTCATGAACTCTTCTCTTATTCATTACGCGTAGGTTTATTGCAAGATTTAATCCAACCACCCTAAACAAATGCTAACATAAAATGCAATTCGAGCTTCTTCTATTCATCAACATGATGAATTAATTTGATATTTAACATAATCGAATGAAAAAAAAATATTGGTAAGCCAAATAAATATTCAGAAATGTATATGTGTAAGACATTTTAACTTGTAGCAGTTAGCAGCTAATCATTTATTATTATAAATTTACTAAATTTCGATTCAAAATAATCAACTCTTAGATATTCAAAATTCACTCCTCTTAAATAAATTAACGTAGTAACTTTTGACAAATCATTTGCTGAGATTTGATATTTTCTTTTTAATTATTCAGTCTGGTATAGATTTTGTTAGAACAAACTTTCTTTAATTAATAAATAATTGGTTATAATTTTTTATATACACTTTTGTGTTTTAATTTTTTATTAAAATATATTGAATGGATATTGGTTAATTCCAAATCTGAATAAACAACCAAAATCCATATTGGTGACCCTTCCGTTGAAAAAAGAACGCATAGCTGTAAGCCTCGACGTTCAAAGAAGAAAATTCAAATTTCTAGATGCCAAATAATAACGATCCACCAGAGAGACACAATGTAAGCGGCGAATTGCATCGTGTTTCAATTAAACCACCACCATTTTTGCAAGAGCAACCAGATTTGTTCTTTATTCAAATGGAGGCGCAGTTCAACATTGCTAATATCAAATGCAACACAACAAAATACCATTATGTCGTCGCTTCATTAGAACTAAATGTTTCTTCGCGTGTCAGTGATTCACTTAGAAACCCACCAGATTCAGATAAATATGAATACCTAAAAAAAGTGATAATTGCAGAATTTACAGATTCGGATCACAAGAAGTTGCGTAAATTAATTAACAGTGTTAAACTTGGTGACTTGGAACCATCTAAACTTCTTAAAAAAATGAAAGAACTTGCAAAAAATCAACTTTCTGATGATGTCCTCAAAGCATTGTGGCTAGAAAGACTTCCTGACAATATTAGACAATATTAGACAATATTAGCTGTTATTTGCATTGGCTCAGACGATTTAACGACGCTTTCAAAGCAAGCTGACACGATGGCTGAAATGCAAAATATCTCACACATATCGTCCGTCGGCAGCCAATCGGAACTTTTATCGAGAATCGATGCTCTTCAAAAACAAGTCGAAGAACTAAGAACATCAAGGCCAAGCGGTATCAGAAAGCATGATTCAAACAAGAGAGATACAACCAAAATCCGAAGTAAGTCCAAACCTCGTCTTCCAATTTGTCGTTATCATTTCAGATTTCGTAAAGATGCCAAAAAATGTGTCGAACCTTGTCAATTCAAGAAATTCGACTTTCCGGAAAACTAAAGGAGGCTCTGTCGACGGAAGCGACAATGCACAGAGCTACCACAAATGAAAGCCGTCGCTTATTCATCCGTGATCGAAAAACAAATCAAGGCTATCTCATAGACACAGGTGCAGATTTTTCGGTTTTACCTCCCTGCAAAAATGACAAACCAGACGACAAATATTCCCTTTACGCTGTCAATGGAACTCCCATCAAAACATATGGTACAAAAATCATTCAGATTGACTTCGCACTCAGAAGGAAAATGGACTGGATGTTTATTGTCGCTGACGTAACAAGACCAATAATCGGAGCGGATTTCATTCACGAATTTGGATTGCTAGTTGATCTTCGAAGAAAAAAACTCATCGACACAACAACAAGAATTGGGGTAAGTGCAATTGAATGTAATGACAAATTCGAAAAAATTTTTAAGTTTGCACAAAATTTACCACAAAACATAAAGTCGTTGTTACAACAATACAAAGAGTTAACACAACCGTTTAAAGCTTCAATTTCTCTGTCGAAAACAACAATTAGACATCACATAGTTACAACAGGTCCACCAATTTTTTCGAAACCACGCCGATTAAATCCTGAAATGTACAACATAGCGAAAGCCGAATTTGATTACATGTTGAAACAATATATCTGTCAACCAAGTAGCAGTCAATGGGCCACGCCACTTCACATGGTTTCCAAAAAAGAAAAAGGGAAATGGCGACCATGTGGCGATTATCGCCGGCTTAACGCAATCACTATACCTGATCGTTATCCCATACCGCATATTCACGATTACACACATAAAATGTGCGGTAAGTCGATATTTTCAGTAATCGATTTGGAACGTGCATATAATCAAATTCCAATAGCCGAAGAAGATCGTGAAAAAACAGAGATTACAACCCCATTTGGTCTCTTCGAATTTAATGTCATGGTTTTTGGATTACGCAATGCTAGTCAGACATTTCAAAGATATATGAACCAAATTTGATTTCGTTATTGTCTATATTGATGATATATGCATTGCTTCATCGACTCCAAAAGATCATTTTGAACATTTCCGTATTGTTCTCCAGCGCTTACGCGAAAACAATCTTAGATTAAACGTTTCAAAATGCAAATTCGCTCAATCTGAAGTAATTTTTTTTTCATAAAGTCTCAAAAGATGGTATTGCCCCTATAAAAGAAAAAGTCGAGGCTATTTCATCGTTCAAAAGCCTACCTTCGCATTTGAACTCAAAAGATTTATTGCAATGTTGAATTTTTACCGTAGATCTCTTCCACATGCAGCTTTTGTACAGGGCAAATTGCAAAAACTCATCAAAGGCAACAAGAAAAATGACAAATCCGTGATTAATTGGAATCAAGAAGCTGACCACGCATTTGAAAAATGCAAGCATGATTTAGCAAACGCAGTTCTCTTAGCACATCCTACTCCAAATGCTAAACTCGTCCTTCATGTAGATGCAAGCAACCATTGTATTGGCGCTGCAATTCACGAATTAGTAAATGGTGAACTTAGACCCCTAGGATTCTATTCGAAGAAAATGACCGAATCCCAAAAAGAAAAGAGCACATACGACAGAGAATTGCTTGCAGCAAATAAGTCAGTCCAATATTTCCATTACCTAATTGAGGGCAGAAGTTGTACGATTCTAACAGATCACAAGCCGTTAACTTTCGCCTTTATCCAAAAACCCGATGTCAAAATACCTCAGCGAATCAATCAGTTGAATTATATCAGCCTTTTCACAACATATATTTGTCATATTAAAGGCAAAGATAATATTGTAGCTGATCTACTATCTCGAGTCGAATCCATCTTCAAAGGCGAACAAATTAATTTTGAAAAATTAGCTGATGATCAAAAAGACGACGAAGAATTAAAACAATTGAAATATGACACATCATTGCAACTGAAACTCATTGCAATTCCTGGAACAACCGTTTCACTATTATGCGATGTTTCTACTTCACGCGTTCGTCCTTACATTACAAAAAGCTATCGCAAACAAGCATTCGATTCAACCCATAACATTGCTCATCCAGGTATAAGATCTTCAATCAAATTAATAACCGATCGATTTGTCTGGCTAAATATGAAAAGCGATATCAAGCAAATGGTTGAAAAATTCGTTAACTGTCAAAAAGCCAAAATAAGTAAACACAATCGAGCAGCGTTAGAACAATTCAAACCGCCAAGTCGCAGATTCAAACACATCAATATCGATATCATTGGACCATTACCATTCTCAGGCGGATACAAATACTGCTTGACATGCATCGACCGCTATACAAGATGGCCAACAGCAATTCCGATACCAGCCATGAACACGAAAGCAAGAGCTTTCGTTCATGGATGGATAGCGTATTTTGGTGTACCACAAGCAATCACAATTATTCAGTCTGGTATAGATTTTGTTAGAACAAACTTTCTTTAATTAATAAATAATTGGTTATAATTTTTTATATACACTTTTGTGTTTTAATTTTTTATTAAAATATATTGAATGGATATTGATTAATTCCAAATCTGAATAAACAACCAAAATCCATAAACTAAATAATTTTAATTCTAACAAATTTTATTACGATTCCAAAATCTATTTGAGATGATCATCTAAAACACTTAGGCCGTTTGCTGATACGAATCATAAATATTTATGCTCGACTTAACACCCTTATGGGCTATTTTTTCCTCTGCCTAAACTGTCACATACACAGCTGGTCAAAAAAATAGGTGTGAGAAAATATTTACTCGTCACTGTTGTTTTGTTGCTCAATAACGATTGTTTTGGCTGTAAGCATTGCAACATTTTTTTTGTTTTATTAGAAAGAACAGTTAATCTCTTCATAATGACGCCGAGCTTATTGCATTTTTTGTACTGTAATGATAAGCGGTTCACATATTTTTGTTACATTAAGATTTTCTGTGTTTTATAAGTTGGTCATAAAAATAGGTGTGTGCCAAACAAAATCGAATCACCATTATCATATTCATTATTAGAAGGTATAAGCATTTGAAAAGGTGTGTTTCTAATAATTTAAAAATGTTCAAACAATGTTTTTATTTATTAGTTTTGCTCCCAAGAAGAAAGAAGAATGGTTTTAAAGCTTAGGAATGAAATTTATAGCAGAGGCCTTAAAATTTCAAATTTTTCAAAATTTTGTCACAAATGCGTTAAAACCTAGATTATTGCGCGAAAATAGAGGACGGCCGAAAAAAACATCAACTACCACTGACCGCCGCATCCTACTTCAGAACTTTAATCTCCCAGGAAGAAAGGCCAGGAAAGTTCCATTGTTGAGGGTTATCAATATAATGTCCCGAAAAGAATTTGCCGTAAGCCATAAACATTGGAGCGGCCCCGAATGGAAATGGCGTAATATTCTGTGGAGCGATGAAACAAAAATAAAATTGGTCTCGGATTTTGGGCAGCCTTGTTATATTCAAATACCATCAAACACAGAGGAGGAAATATTATGGTTTGGGGCTGTTTTTCCTGGTATGGTGTCGGTCCTATATTCCGTGTCAAGAACATCTTGACGAAATACGGGTATAGGTATATTTAATAAGAGATTGCTGAGGAAAATATGACCCTCCGATGGCACTTTCAGGAAGACAACGATCCGAAACATACAGCGGGACTTGTGAAAGATTGGTTTCGAGAGAACCAAATGTCTGTTGTTCAATGGCCAAGTCAATCCCCAGAGCTCAATCCCATTGAGAACTTGTGGAATTAGCTAAAACGAAAATTATCAGGCCAATATTTTACAAATGGTAACCTATTGTGCGAAGCAGTTCAGAGGAAATGGTATTCCATATATCAATAAACTTGTCAAAAATTGGTTGAGTCAATGCCACGCCGAATACAAAAAGTTTTGGATAATAATGGAGGGCACTCAGGTTATTAGAGTAAGTAAGATGAAAATTGAAATAAAACCCAGAAAAAATAAATAAAAACGATAATTATTGGTAATTTAGGAAGGCGCACCTATTATTTTGTCCAAGTAAAAAAGTCTACTTCGACAGTTTTAAATCCTGTTATATATACTAATTTAATTTGAAAACCATCTAATGTTCGTTTTATTATAAAATATTATCAGTTTTATGATTAATCGTTAAAAAAAATATATATATAGGAAACACATTTACAAAATTATTAATAAATACAAAAACTACAAACACAGTGCTTAAGTAGAACTTAAATGCGTAAGTTGTATATCAGCAAACGGGCCTTAAGTACCAATTTTAAAGAAAATGGCGCAAAATTTTAAACTCTAGGCTAAAAAGAGGATTTTGCTAATTTTAAACGAGTTTAGTATCGTACGATCTTCTTAACATTTTACTAAAGTTAAAATCACGAAATGGGTACTTTAATTTTTTAGTATCGTACTAAATCCATAATGTCATCTGATAGTAGGGTAATTGCGGGAGAGATGTCGCGTTCAACCAAACTCATACATCCAGTCATCCGCGCAAAAAATTTTATCTTGCTTTTTCTTCGTTAGGCATTCAATCAAAAACCCAGGACAAAAAAATGGTTGCAGCCAACATGTAACGAGATATTCACTATGGAAATGTTTCAGTTTGTTACAAAAAGTTAATGCGGAAAGAATTTCTCGCGTATTTTTCTAAGGGAAATTATTTTATATCATAAATAAGTATTATAAGAATGCGTGTGTATATTTTTTTTTTTTTGTTTAATTTTTTCTTAAGTTTTGAAGTGTGGTGCGGCATCTCTCCCTCACTTTGGGGAGAGATGACGCAGTTTTTTTTTGAAAAGATGCCGCATGTTAAATTTGCTTACCTTTTTTTTTTAAATCGAATAATAAGACTACAAGTTGTAATTAGACTTAAGAGGTGCTGGAAGAATCCCGAAAAAAAACATTAATAGTGGGATATCTCTCCGAAAGGCAGACAAAACTATTTGGCGTAACAGCTAAAACACGAATCGAAACGATTAAATAATGAAAATTTTTAAAGAAACCTCTTCCTTTTGAAAATAAAGTTTCATGCCATGATGAAACAATCTTGGAACCCGTAATTCCAACCAACAGGAATGTATCGCATGCTTGCAATCATTCCGAAAATGAAACCAAACTTCATCATCTTCGAAAACCCAACGCCAACAAAATTACTGCAAGCAATTTCACCACTACCTAAAACTCCAATGTCGATTTTGTCAAGACGTATGTAGGCAGTTAGTAGAGAGTATAACTTCTCTTAAAAGGAAGGTTGAACCAACTGGAGATCCCAATATTTGTGTTGAATGTTGGGAAAATTATTTTGAAACAAAAAACGAGAACACTGGATGTACAAAATGTCAAAAATGGCTACAAGAAAACTGTCCAACTTACAAAACACTGCAATCTTTCCTATTATTATTTCTCTTCCTTAACTTCACGCCCGCGCTGTGTTGAAACATTTAAAGGGTAGTATAATCCCTTGAGCGCATGTAGATTATAAAAAAAAATCTACGCTTTGCACTGACTGTGGACGTGAGCAAGAACGAAAGAAACATGTTTCACAGTCAAATTAATTCTTTAAGTTCAATGATTTTATCATGCGGCATCTCTCCCACACATGCAGGGAGGGATGGCACACTTAATGTATTTTTCTTTTTTGTTATTTTTTATGAACATTGTTATTTTTTTAATTTTAATTGTTTTTTATGGTAAACATAAATCTATTGTTAAGTTTTTTTGCATAAATAAAGTTCATTTTACTAAAATAAAAAAAATTAATTGATTTTTGAAAAAGCGCGGCATCTCTCCCGCAATTACCCTATCAGCCTTGCACGCGGGGGGGGGGGCAGGTTCGAATTCTGCTGGTGGGGTGATGGCATGTAGTCGGCTACTTCGTTGTAAAGTGCAAGTTAATAGCAAAAGTTTTCGTTTAATCTCCCGGCAAAAAATATTTTTCAAAAGGCTAACAATTTTTCTTCCATGGTGCAAAATTTCATACCATTGTAGCTAGTGGTTTTCTTGTAAAAATATTTGGCTCCAGTTTTCGCTTTCGTTTGAAATGTGCCTTTTCGATAGTAAAAAAAAAGTGGTGATTTTTAAAAAGAGCTAAGATCGCCAAACTATTGAATGTAGATGAATTTTGTGATTGTTTTTTTTTTAATTTATTTATAGCTTATATTTGTTGTTTTTGGCTATAAGACTTAAAAATATTGTTGGTTAATAATGGTTAATAATTCACAAGGGGGTGGCTTTAAGAGGCAATTTTTTTCAATTCCCCCGAGCTCGCCCCCGGCCGACTACTGAGAACTACTTTATTTTTATTTTTTTTTAAACTGAGTATGCAAAGTGAAGAGAAATTTCATTATCAATTTATTTATACCAAAATAATCAAAAAAATATTCCGTCTGTTAACTTTAAGAGATATTGGGTGGCCGACTATAGAAGACAGGTGTTCTTATGTCGGCCTATTGGGTTTAGTATAAAGATAAGTTAAGTCTTTAAGAAATATTACTGTAAATAGTTCTATAAGTGAGTTACAGTAAAATTAACTAATTTCCGGACGTTGTTTTTACTCACGGGGAACTTACAACGTACTCTACTAGCATTGCCAAGTTTTTTGCTTTTCGTAAGAAGAATTCACTCGCCATTATTATACCTAATTGCTCTTGTAAGAAACTTATAAGGGAATTTCGCAATTCATAAATAAAACGGACATGTACAATGTCTAAAGAAATGATCATGGATAGGTTATATACATTTTTTAATAAGAAGTTATAAAAACTTTAAAAATGGAAACAACGAAGAGCAAAAGAATATTTTATAACTACACGAAAGAGGCACTTTATTCAAAATTAGATAGCATTTTAAATTGAAATAGGCAATTCGGGTTAACTAAAAGTAATCTACAAGACCGAAATAATAATAATAAATTATAATAAAAAGGAATACAATTTTTTTTAAGTTGTCCATAGACCCCTGACCTCTAACAAAAATCATAGTTTATTAAAAACGGTCCAAACATTTTAAAAGAGAATTTCAATAACCCATTCTAGGATGGAAGACTTGCTACTATGAGTGACAGTGCAGAAGTAGTTCCTGGAGCTAAAATAGTATTTATTAAAAATAGATGCCTCGAAGACGTTTTGGGAGATGCATCAAGTATTTTGATGTCAACGAAACATCCTTCTGCCTGTTTTCGAAATCATTTTTTGGCTTAGTTCCCAAATGATACAACAAATTAAATTTAAATTTAAAAAAAAAAACTTAGTAGGTTCATATATTCCTATCTTTCTATATCTATTCCTTCTAAGTGCCGTGCAATCCACGTTGCATTTAAAAAGACCTTAGGTCTTAAAGGCATGTAGTTAATAACGGGTGATTTTTTTGCTACTTGGTTTTTGACGTTTATATTTTTGACAGATCACACATGACAAATTCCACGAACATTTGACATTTCGATTCAGTATTTTTTGCCATTTCATCATGAATAGACTTACGCCTGAACAACGTTTGCAAATTATTGAAATTTATTATCAAAATTCGTGCTCTGTGAAAAATGTGTTTCGCAAGCTACGTCCGTTTTATGGTCGTCATAATCGTCTTCAGCGACGAGGCTCATTTTTAGCTAAATGGATACGTGAATAAGCAGAATTGCCGTATTTGGAGTGAAGAGCAGCCAGAGGCAATTCAGCAGCTACCAATGCATCCCGAAAAATGCACTGTTTGGTGCGGTTTATGGGCAGGCGGCATCATTGGGCCGTACTTCTTCAAGGACGATGAAGGCCGCAGGGTTACGGTCAATGGAGAAAGGTACCATTCGATAACAGATTTTTTTTGCGTTAAGTGAAATTATTTTTAAAAAGTAAATGGCAGAAATTGACTTATCGATACAAATAAAAATTTCATTCACTTTTTACAAGTTTCTGTGTTTTTTTGAATTTTCAAAAACCAAGCTCTTAAAAAATCACCGTTTATTATTATTATTATTACTAGTTTTCATTTCAATTTTAAACGATTTAGTAAAACTAGCCGACCCAGCTCTCGAAATTCGAGTGTCAATTTATTTATTTAATTCATTATCATTCATAAAAGGCAGAATTCATGTTTTTTTTTAAATTGTTGGAGTCGAAAAGAAAACAGTTAATGGTACACAAAATTTCAAACCTATACGTATACACATTTTTGACACATTAACAATTTTTGTGCAACAACAAATGTTCCTGGTTCTTACTCTTGCACCTTTCATTATTTACATGCTTAACCAAAATACGTACATACAACAACACTGACGCCTTAAAAAAATTCAAGAAATATAAAAAAAAAACCTAAACAATGGATTTAGAGATGGACTCGCTTCACACACCTCGTATTTTCACCACACTTTACCTATTATGAAATAAATAATGATTGTTTTAATTCAATTAAATTAACTTCGAAAATGAAACTTAATTATTTTCAAAATTTATTGTGACGGTCTTTGTTCAAGTTGTACATAAGTTTTCATTAGAAATTAAATATTTATTTACACTTTTCCACCACTTTACTGTACTCAGCATCCTAGTATTGGCCAGCACTAACACAATTCAATAAATAAGTATGCAAGGAACACTCAAGAGTATGCAATTTCTAATTCCTTTTATTTATTACACTAAATTATCGAATGCACAAACCATTTTTGTTGCAACAGATGTCGCTAGTGTATGTATGTATTTTTTTTGCATTTTTATTTATTGTTTTAAACTATTTCTGTGCAGTTAGTAGTTATATTTAAATAATTATGGCATTCTGCACATCTATTCAAACAATTCTTTCGTTTAATATCTAATTTATGAACATTCGGTTTTTGTGAGCCGCGAAAAGTTTACCACAAAAAACATGTTCGCCGTTTTATTATATGATGTTAAAAGATGATTGAGCTAATTTTAAACGATTTTAACATTTTACTAAAGTTAAAATCATGGAATGGCTACTTTAACTTTTAGCAATTTGCTAAATCCATTATGGAATCTGACAGTATATCAGCCTTGCACGCGGGGTGCCCAGGTTCAAGTCCTGTTGGTGCACATTTTTTTTTGTAAATAATAAAGTTAAAATGATGAAAATAGAAATAACTAATAACTTTTTAGAGCACATGTTGGGTTTTCATCAACATATAATTAATTTACAACGCATAACAACAATAATTGTGTTCATCAAAATTCAAACCCTACAAATGCTCAGCTTTCTGCTTAATTAGCAATTTACTAGTTTAGAAAAGGTTTAAAAATCTTGATATAGTTATTCAATCAATAAGCACTTAGGAAATTGCTAACTAGTAAAATGTTAAGCCCTTAACAATGGGTTGTTTAAAATTTTGCGTCTATGCCTTTGTACCTAATATTAAATGGCGTTCTTAGACCAAATAAAATCTTACAATCACGTTTTTTTATTTAAATGAACTGTTTATATTAAATATTAAATGGATTTCTGGATACCTACATTCTATAAAATTGGAAATAGACACATATTTAGTATGAAAATATAAATTTTTATATTGAGGCCGACTATTGGAAACTCATGTGGCCGACCTCTGGAGTTTAGGGGGCCGACTTCATAAGAATAACACTTTCATTTAATTTTGTTTTGAAATAATTAGTTTTTTATGGCAAATTGACAGAAAAAAGCAAGAATTTCGAAATTTAGACATTCCAAGAAATCAGATAAACTAATTTTACATCAAAAAGTGGAACAACTAAATTTTAAGGGACAGACAAACGTAAAAAAAAATTAGGTGGCCGAACACTGGCTCCATCACCCTATTCATTTTTTTTTGTTTTTTTTAAATAATGAAGTTAAATGATTAAAATATAAACATCGAATACTTATTTAGAGCACACGTTGGGTTTCTATCAACATATAATTAATTTTCAAAGCATAAACACAATAATTGTGTTCATAAAAATTCAAACCCTACAAATGCATAGCAAAGTATTTGTAGGGTTTGCATTTGACTAGTTAACAAAAGGTTTAAAATTTATGAAAAGTTAGTAGACTACTACATATGTATATAGTAAATTTTTAACTATAGTATCGTGTTAAGGCCTTAATAATAGGTTGTTTAAAATTTTGGGCCAATCACTTTAGATGTTTAGGCTGTAGATGTATCTACAGACAGACCGACTAACAGACAAGCGGAATTGCGGGAACCACTTTTTGGCGTTCTCTATCAGCGTAGTGTCAAATGCAGGTTCTGTGATATAAAAGAGCAAACGCCGGACCACATTCTGGGCAATTGTGATGCACTTGTTGATCAAAGGAAAAAACACCTTGGACGATACCAGGTGGAAGATATTGACTCATCTCTAAAAATACTTCAAATAGTCAAATTCATAAGGGAAATTAATTTGGAGGAAGAGCTGTAAGATGAGCTATCCTCACCCATCTCTAGGCGGGGGCACAATAGATCTCAAGATCGCAGTGGAACAACCCCATAGTAATATTCATTCATTTATTCATCATCGTAATGTCAAGCTTGATTAAAATCTCGACTTCAATTTTTTTTTTCCAAAAGCAAAAATTGCCCTAGTATACATTATAAATATAATTTTTGAAAAAAATTTAATTAGCAGTTTTCAAAACATGTTTTTTTTTAATTTTTTTTAAAAATACAAAAACATATTAATTAAAAATATTGGTACGCAGTATAAATTGGGCAACCTAAAGCTATATATGTAGATATGTGTAAATTTCGAAAGAATCGGGTAAGCCGTTTATGAGATAGTCGAAAGCAAAAAATAACGGTCCTCTGGAAAGTACCGTTTTTAGACATTTAAAACAATTTTTTTTTCAACCATATGATCGGTCGTATCTAAAAGCTGCACTGATTTTTTTAAATCAAAATCGTTAGAGCCATTTCCGAGAAAAATAGACTTTAACGTAACGGTTATATGGCAGGTTCCGTTATTTTTTGAGCCAAACAAAAATTCAATTTCCCCTCTGCACCATACCTAAAAAACTCCATAGACCAAGTTTGAAGCAAATCTATCCAACCGTTTAGGCTGTAGACACGAGAACAGACAGACAGACTGACAGACAGGCGAAATTGCGAGACCCACTTTTTTGGTGTTCTTTATGATCGTAATGTCATGTTTTATTGTTAGAATTTTTAATATTTTTTACGAATGCATAACTTGCCTTATAGTAAATACATAGTACCTATAAACGCAAGTAAAAACAACAGATTTGCCACAAGTAACTTTTACGGTTTATTTAATTTAGGATAGGTAGTCTAAATTAAGATTTACTTGGGATTGGGAGTTGCACATGCGAACAAGCCAGGCAAAATCTTTTTGTGTAGCCGCTACGATCAGCTCCGATAACCAGCCTGTTTTCAACAAACAAAGTTTAAATGAATAAAATAGAAAAAAAAATGTTAATCTATAAATTGTGTACCTATGCACTTGCAGACGGGTATTATTCATACAGGGCGGCGCAACGAATCGTGCTACAAAAATAAAACATAATAACTTTTTTTCAGTGTGAGATTTAGATTTATCAAAATGAATGTTTGGGATACTGAAAAAAGGATTTGGATAGTGTAGCGATACCATTCTTTGCAGTCCGTCATTTCCTTCCATAGGGAATTTAGGCTGGAGTTTGGCGGTACTCCCACGAGTAGATGGACCATTATGAGGCTGGTGAACATGTTTGCCGAATCTGGAAGCATCAAACGAAGACCGTATCATCGAGATCCCAATGTTGGGGTTCAGGATACAATCATAACTGTTGCATCGGCAATACAGGCAAATCCAAGTGTTTCGAATCGAAAATTTTCGGCCAAAATTGGAGTTAGCAGACGGTCATTACAACGGATACTTCATGATGACTTAAACTTGTTTCCATACAAAGTCCAAATTACAAGCAAGTTAAACCTTCAGGATTTGCCTGTTCGCCTGGAACTTTGCTGAAAAATGATTGCAATGGCCGAAGAAGACAACCCATTGATAAATTGTTTGTTCATGTCTGATGAGGCCCATTTTGACTTAAACGGCAATATTACCAATATGGAGTGAATCGAATCCAGAAATGCTCCATGAGACGAAACTGCACCCGAAACGAGTCACTGTGTGGTGCGCAGTTTTATCAAGGTGTATTGTCAGGCCATACTTCTTTGAAGAAAACGTTGTAACACAAACTGTCAATGGGGTTATTTAAAGTTTTTGAAGGAGTTTTTTTTTACCCAGAACTTCGCCGAAGACGTATCCCTTTCAGCAGGATTTGGTTTCAACAAGATGGAGCAAGTGCACACGTAGCCACACAAGTTATGGCGGAGCTCCAACGAAAATTCGCAAAGAAATTGATATCCAGAAACTGCACTTTCCGCTTGCCCCCAAGGTCACCTGACCTGACTGCACCACTTTTTTTTATAGGGTTATGTCAAGCAGGAAGTGTACAAAACGAAACCGAGGAATTTAGCTGAATTGAAGCAATCCATTAAGACAATAATTGAGGCGATCCCAATTTTAACCCTTCAGGCCGCAATGAACAATTTTCTGATCAGGTGCCGCATATGCGTGGATGAGCGTGGAAGTCATTTGCGGTCTATCATCTTTAAAAACCATTACTTATTTAAAATAAAATTATTCGATTAAAATAAAAGTTATTTAAATTTCTTATTGTAGCACGATTCGTGCGCCACCCTGTATAAGCATATGTGCATATGTAAAACTAAACCGAAACACATAAATGAAAATATACTTAGTTCAATAAACTATTATAAATAAAAATGTATAGGTAGATGGTGCCTTTATCCATCTACATACAGACCCTAACAACTTATACATACTCGTACCTAGCTGCATTAAAATGCATCTCTACACAACATGGCCAATAAAAATAAAGAAAAATAGAACAAAATTTATAAAATAGGTAACTATATCTCCCCCGCAAACATAAAAGAAGGCGCTACTCCAACACCTTCCTTTCAAACAAATAGGTATTCAATCAAACGCTTCATCAATCTATGAAATATGTATGTATGTATATAAATGAGTACAAAAAAAAGAAAACAAAATTAATATACACCGACAAAACAGTAACATAAAACATAGGTAACAAATTACATACTATTTCAAAAATTAAACAAAAAAAAACAGGAAGACGATTCCATGTCTTCGTCGATGGCCTGCAGTGGGGTTCGGCCGGGTTAGGCTAGGACAGGATGGAACAGAGGCAAGCACCGCACCACATTGTCTCTCTCTTCGTTCCCAATTCTTGGGACGACAATAATATCGGTTTTGTGTATCTACTCCAAAGAGAGAGGTAGTAGGTATTGTATAGACTGCATTTTCAATTTTTGCACAAAATTGCAATGTCCCTTCCCTATATGTGCATTCATATACATAAAAGTATGTATGTATGTTGTAGGTATATGCAAAGGTACATACTACATTCTCCTATTAGATTAATATTTTCTTGATTAAGTAGATAGCTATTTCCTTATTTTCTATCCTCTAGGAGGGTTCAGTATTTAGCATTTTTGAATCAAAAACATTCCCACAGTTTACGACTTTCTTAATATTTAACTTATAGATGTTGAAAAAAAGTATTATACACATAAGCACTTAGTATCAATGGACACCCTATCAAATCCAACTTATACTTTTACCTCCCCGCGTAACTCAGTAAATAAAATTATGTACCTACATAGCTATATCCATATAATAACAACAACAAAAAATGTTATCCGCAAAAAAAAAAATTTTTTTTTCAAAGTATTCTTTTAAATTTATTTGTATTTAATTGTATTTCACTCTGACTCACGTGTTATCTGTCCTTTCTTGAGGTTTTAGAACCAAGTCTGGTTTTTCGACGGCGACGAACGGTTCTTCCTTCTTTCCTAGGATCACCCCACACTTTGCATTCGCATTTGGAGCACCCCACGCACTTGGGTGTCGGGATTCGTCGACGGAACTTATGTAGTTTGTATTATGAAATATGAATTGAATTAAACAAAAATTACCCGTCTTCTTTTATTACAAATAGGGGTGGATTCAAAATTAAAAAAAAAAAACTTTTGCTCCTTATTTACACGTATTATTTGTCATATCGCTTAATTTTTTACTTTATTTTGTTTAATTCAACATACACACATAAACACGGGACACTGTGTGAAGAGAAGAAACGGCCACGAATTCTTTAATTTTTTTTTGTTTATTTCTTTGGATTTTGTCGAAAAAAAAATAGATTTTTCTTTCGTCGAGTACCGACCGACACCAACGACAAGACAACCGGAGAAGGGTGTGAGACGTCGATGGTCGAGAAACAACGAGAGATTTGGGGTTGGGGTGGTTTTGGTTTCTATCTCCTGCTCCCCTTCTCAAGCAATGGTCATGGAAGAAGTGTATATCACCACAAAAACCGTTCGCTGATGAAGTAGTAGTAGGGAATTTTGGATGAGGACAAGGAGTAAAATGTTTTTTTTGTTCAATTTTTCATTTCACACAGCTCGGCGGCGACGGCGGTTATCAATGGATGCGTGACGTATGTGTACAGAAGTGTGCTTTTGCTAAGCTGGTGCTCCTCTTCAGCAGAGATGAACGAAGACGGAGAGGCAGGACGAAAATAGTATCGTGTGTTCCTGGTGCTGGCCTTTGTCTCAGTTGCCGTTGAGGAAGAATGAGAGCGATATACGATATATATGTACGTATTCGTATGTGCGCACGCACACGACACAACCACTACGAACACACTTAAAATGCAAAACGATGTATTTGACGGGCGAGGTCCAATACGAAAAAAAAAAATATTAATGCACTGCCAGACGAGAAAATTTATTTTTTTTTTAGATTTTGGAAAAAATTTTTTTCCAAATCACGCACTGTTTATGTAAAAAAAAATCTACTTATCCCGAGAAACAGAAAATGGAAGGAAAGAATTTTTTTTCAAAGAAACGCGAGTCTCGTGAATTATACCGACGAGAAAGTAGAAAAGTAGGTAAAAACGACGGCGATGATGGAAAAGGGATTTTTTCTTTGGAAAATTTCGATTGAAGGACCGGCACTTGAATTGGGGGCCCCAACAGGCGTTTGGCCAAGTCCTTTATGGATGTCTCTGTTGTGGTGCCCCTTGAATTAAATTATTATTAATTTTAGAAAAAAATTTACACAAAAATTCTACAAAAAACTCTCACACACAAAATGACAACATGAGAAAAGTTCATATAAAAAAGATCTACTGAGAAAAAATGACGAATGCCGCCTTCAATATGGCGGATTTCTCAAATACACTACACCTCGACCAGCTAGTGTGAAGAGAACGAAAGAAGATTCGCAGAAAATCGTTGAGTTTTTTGTTTCACTTTATGTGGCGAATTCGAAGTGTCAACTTGATAAATAAATTAAAATTGTGGCAATGCCTGAATGACGAGGGTACATAGGAATGTCAAAAACGTTTTTATTTTGTTAATAATTTATTGTAATAGAAAACAAACCAATTATTTTATTTGCAGTTTTCTAGGTTTTAGCGTATTAGTCGTAATGATTATATTGATTTTGTCTTTATCTTAAATGTTCTCCATAAAATATATTTTATATCGAGGCCATCTACTAGAATTGAAGAAAACTTCGAAAGTACATTAAGAACAGAAAATTTTCTAGTGCTATGTTAGAATTCTATTATAGCAGATATTTTTTCTGTGCGAAAAGGATATAAAGCTAAAATTGAATCATGTTTAAATTTTAACATAGCAATAAAGTTGTTTTATGTAATACCAGCGTATTTTTTCAATTTAAACTATTATTTTTATAAAAATCACTTTAATCTCTCAAAATGGTGACAATATTTAGCTGAGAATTTTGTATGGGAGATAAAACTAAAAATGATAAAACTAAACTCTTATTCTGCTTTCACACAAGACAACTGAGTTGCCGACAACTGGGAGTTGACGATTTTTGAGATTTGTTTGACGTTTTGCTTTGCATTGCAATTAGCCCAACATAATCTTTCCAGTTTCCTCCTCAGTTTCCTGGTGACGGATTCTTCGTGTGAAAGCTACAAGGCAATTAAAGGAAAACGTCAAAAAAATCTCCAGCAACTTGTTTCCCTGTGTCAAAGTGGACTTACTTGCTTCAATAAGTCCTCTGGAAGTCCACGAGGAAAATTTTAGTTGCTCAAAATTGCTCATTATTCTAATGCCAAATACACAATTAAGTTGTGAGCTGCATCTTATGTTAATTTCGTTTCCATAAGAACATCGATCTGCCTTCGATCGGCCGTCAATTTTTTTCTGAAAATCAGATTCGTTTCAAATTAAAACCAATTTTTTTTCTGGAAAAACAGATCCGTATCCAATAAGAGATTCATTATTGGAGACAATTTCAAAACGGATTTGTACACAGATTCTAACACACACTACAATATTTGTTTTGAAGTTTCTCAATTGTTGTGTTGTGAATTAATTTGTGTTTTGTGGAAGTGTACAGAAAAAGTTAATTAATATTATTAAAAAATAAAAAAAAAAATTGTTAAAAACTTCTTGGAAATAAATTTTAAAAAAGTGCAAGTACGTTTAGGAACTCCCCCACGTCGAAATCGGTAAATAAAAACGAAATAATGATGTATTAACGAATTGAAGATTTGTTTTTTTAGAGCTTCCAAGCAACACACACAAAAACAGATTCGGTCCGTAATCATTCGTTTCAAAGCAAAAAAGTATTGGTTTTAGTAGCGAATCCTATTTATTGAAACGAAATCGACATTCATTTGATTATACATATTATGTAGCAAATTAAATTTGTTAATGTGCGCAATTTTTTTTGTTAAGATTGAAACACGAAAATATCGATTGTCGGTGGCCAATAAACTAGACAAATAAGACGAGGGCTGGTTGTTGTGTCAGATTTATCTCCAGGGATGGCGGCTGAACTAATGCGGAGAAAATTACCGTGTCTTATTTATTTATGCCTCTTATAATCGCATTATTTTATTTATTAAGTTGTAATATTTATGGGTATACTAGTTTACTCAATCACATGTTGTTAGTGTTATGCCCGAACAGCATGTAATGAGTAAACCAGCAACTCATTTTATGACAATTTTTCGAATTGGTTTTTAATAGAATATAAGAAGGCATAGACAACAGATTTGACAGATTTCTATATACTACCCAAATACCCAACTTTAAATCAAAAATTGAAGCTAATAGCCTCTTCACACCAAACTCGTTTACCCTTTTCGATTACCAAAACGAGTAGAGCGCTCACACCCAACATTTACTTGTTTTTGTTTGACATTTCAATTGTTTTTGAAAAAGTTGTCAAAACGTTGATACAACATGAATGCTAAGTAATCAAATCTTATAAATAATGCTGCATAAAAAGGGAGCAGAACTACATATGAGGATTTAACCAATTTTATTTATGAGCCAGAAGTAGATTTAGATTTAGATTAAGATTGATTTTTATTTACATTTCGCAATTTTTTACAAAAATATCATAGGTATAATCAATTAAATGCATGGCTTTGCCGTCTGCCTGATTGACAATGAATTTAAATAATTACTTTATATTTTTAATATTCAATAAGTTACAGTATTCATTTAAAGACATTCATTTATAATTCTGTTTCTATAATTAATTGCCGTTTTACAATATTTGTATAATTTAGATACGTTCATTTCATTAAGAAGACTTAAGGTTTCGTCATCCGTAAAAAAGTCACTACCCAAAAAGTATCTTCTTGTTTCCCTTAATATCGGGCACCTTCCAACAAAATGTAATATATACTCACGCTCCGCCATATTGCACATATTGCAAAGTATTTGTAGTTCTTCGCGATGCGGTATAAAATTCAAATTAAGAAGTTCACCTCTTAGCCGGAACATGCTTGAAATTTGATCGATGAATGTTATAGCTCAATTTACTGTAGATCATTCGGTGTAATGAATTTGATGCCTCTTCCTTGTATCTGTCTCTATAGATTTCATCTAGACGAATAATCATCGTATACAACGTAGGCTTCCAAGACCTCCATTCACTAGAATTTATTTCCAGACCTGCATCTTGTGAAAGTTCAATCCAGTTTTTAAACCATCCTGACTTGGAGTGTATAGCATGAAGAGCCGCTTTTTTTGGAAGCCGATTATTTGGCATCTTAAGAACTTTGTTAATGTAGTCGACTTGTAGTTTTAATGTTTTGATAAATAGTGGAGATAAACCCGTTTCCAGAAAAATCATATAATTCGGAGTGCTAGGTGGCAAACGAAATATTCGTTTTATATAATATCTGAGGAGTTTTTCTACTGGTTCATATTTTTTACCACCCCACACTTGCGCTGCATAGAAAAGAATTGATTGTGAAACTGCTTCGAACACTTTATATTTGTTGCTATGTGCAATAGCCTTGTTATTAAAACACTCCCGCCATGTTACATTAATAGCTGTCTTAGCTTTCGCAAGCTTATCGGTGAGATGCCTTTCCATGTTAAGGTTATTGGTGAAATAGACACCCAAGTATTTGTAATCTTTCACAACTTCAATTTGTTCATCATTCAAACACCAATGTTCGTTAGACCTGGACCTGCCTCCACCTTTTTTAAATATCATAACCTTCGACTTGTTAAGGTTGATCAACAAGCTCCATCGCATACAATATTCGGCCAGTCTATTTATCATTAGCTGGAGGGATTCTGGTGAGCTAGCAAACAGTACAATGTCATCTGCAAAAAGAAGAGCTTTAATGATGACTCCAGTGTACTCCACGCCCCCTGGTAGTGCTTCAGTTAGATCATCGATGAATAGCGCGAACAAACTTGGACTTAGCGCACAACCTTGTCTTACCCCTGACTCCGTCGAGAACCAATCAGATATAGTTTTGACATTCCAAACCGCTACTCTGTTATCCATGTACAAGTTTCGCAGAACTCGGCCAAGCTTAAACGACATTCCTAATCCATATAACTTGTACATCAATGCGTTTCTGTCCACGTTGTCGAAGGCTCCTTTCAAGCCAGAAGTATCTACAAGCAGCAAGAATCGTGTTATTCATTGGAAAATAATAATTGAACTTATAAGGAAAAGAAAAATAATAGTTCAAAATTGTGCAATGCATAGAAGGATGTGGACATAGTTGAACTTTTAAAACGAATATTCAGCCCAAAGTTCGATCACTCCTGCAAATTCGTTAGTTTTTTTCTTTTGCATTTCCTGTAAATAAAAAGAATTCATGCATTAAAAATGTTAAGTATTTGAAAAAATGTCCTAACTGCTGCCATAATTGCTTGAACGATTTGAAATTAATTTTTTTGACAGCAAGCACTCAGCTGTTCTTCTTTTTCTGAGTTCCTATTCACAATCATATCAATTTCCCTTGCCGGAAGATCTGTTTGTTCAATTCATCTTTGAATTGCAACTCGTTTTCAAGTCGTTTTATCCAAAACGAGTCGTTTTGCAAAACAAGTAGTTTATGAAAAATGTATTGGTAAACGATTAGTTTTTAGTATTCGTTTTGAGGAAAACGAGTAAGATCTCGTTTATGGTTTGGTGTGAATAGAGGCTATAAGCCGACGATCTTGTGGAAGGCAAACAAAGGACTTTTTCTCTTCACACTTATTTGTTATTGAAGCATACGCTTCATTTCATATCCTTGCGTGTGCGGGTAATATCCACAGATGAGCCATACGGAGATGGGAAACATTCATTCGATTCTATAAATATTTTTGATAATTATTATAAATGCTAATTTCAAACAAAAAAAAAACGAAATTCGAAGTAAAAGAAAACTGTCAAATTTGAGTCTTGACTCTAAAGTCATGTGTGTAATAGCGCGCGCATCAGCGTACGAAATTTCAAAGAAGAATTCGAAGAAGAGTCGCGACTCATAAGTTGTGGTGTAATCCAGTCTAATCACTTCCTTTAAGGCTTAAGCTAAGTATACACTATTGGAAGATCTGCCAATATTGGTTGAACTGTCAAGTCTTCCAATAGCAGTCAATGAGCTGACAATTGCCAATTTTCTATCAAGTGAAAATTTTCCGTTTACACGGTTGATTGATTTTATCCAATAAATTAGACAATTTATTGGTAGAAAATTGGTTGACAATTGCCAACAATTATTTGTCCTCCAATTAAAAATTATCTGTTACATGGTTGGAAGACTTTAGAAAACAAAAAATAGGTAGACTTATTGGAAGACAATTTTCTTGACAGATGATAAAGAATATGAAACTTTATTTTAGAAGTGAAGTATTCGTGAAAATAACTAGTCGTGAAAAAAAACATTTATAAAATATTATAAAGTATACAAAAAATAAAACAAATATGAAGAGCGCAATAGCGAATATGCAATCATTTTCGACCTCCTTTTTATAAAAATTGACCGACGGTGACTAGCAACTTCTTATTTATTTCCGCATCCATTTTCGTTCTTTTAAAAAACACTTTCAATTGAAAACAAATAAATTAAGTTTGCTGTTTCCTGGCCTAATTTTAAAGAAAATTTATCTGCTAATTAAAAATTGGATGATGTTGTTGCCAAGAGCATCATCCAATTTTTAATTGGCAGATAACTGTCCAATTAATTGAAAATAGTAAAAATTGTGTGTTTACACGGGTTCACACGATTGGAAGAAGTCTGCCAATTCATTGATATAAAATTGGCCGACGATTGGCTGCCAATCTATTGACTGCTACTTTTGACAGATAAAATTGGATGTTTACATGGTTGATAGAAAATTGGTTATTTTTTTCATAAAATCTGCCAATATTGGCAGATCTTTCAATCGTGTATACTTAGCTTAAGGATACAGTCGATTGACCCATTCCAACAGAAAAATAATTTGATGATTTGATGAAGAACATACACATGTTCGAAACACTGTAACAAATAACATCTTTTATTGACCTAAAGCCCTCAAGAAATAGTATTTTTAAGTTAAGGCGCGCACATGCATTTTTTCCGAAACGAAATAGTTTATTCGCTAGTTGAACGATGATAGCACACATAAGCAACTTAAAAATCCATCAACCAGATAAACCAACACACAGACAATATTTTGATTTAATGTGCGCGCAGTTATATATAGTTTGATGTGATACAAACAGAACAACTTATTTGGGGCGATCGTTCGATTTGTGCCAAAACACATATTTTTAAGTTGATCGAATCGAGGACTGAAAAGTTTTTGCATGTGCGCGCACTCTCATATAAGTCCATGGTATTCACTTTAGGAACCAAACTATTGCAAAACTGAAAGTTGCATTTTCGCGCCTAGCCTAACGCGGCGCATAATTTTAGGATGTAGGGAATTGATGACTTATTTCCGCCTTCAGTTTCCCATAGAAAGTAAAGTAAATCCATAAAAGCTGACTTCGTTAAACGAAAATAGTTAACAAAGCTAGGTACGGAAAAAAACAAATAAATAAAAAGAAAAAGGACTACATAATCAAGTAAATCCGTACTCCAAGGAATAAAAAAATGTCAATTCTTGTTTCTTCTTCCTTCCGAATCTGTGTCACTAAACCACGATTCGATTGTACCCATTTTTTTATTTTAATTTATATTTTTATAAAAATAAACAATTTAAAAAAAAAAATCACTAAAAGAAATAAATAAAGAGTCCAGTCAACCCAAAATCAATCTGTCAAGTCAGAAACAATTCGCAATATGTACTTTTTCATTCACAATAACTCATATCCTTGTCGATGAAGTTACGCAATACCGATTGATGCGTAACTTGATCGCTGTCGATGGTTATGATCGTTGAAACAGTTATCGCTGATCATGGCTTTATAACGGTCTCCCTTCCCTGAAAGTAACCCTCTGGTCGGCATCTTATTTAAAGTAAGGATCACCAGCCCATAAAGCACAGAAAACTATCAGTTTTTTCTGTAAAACGGAGACCCAACAATGGCTGGAGTATTGTTTACACTACAAATGCAGCAGTTTTACTTATTGACGTAGCCATTCAACCAAAAATTACTTTCATCCCTGAACAGAATTTTCTTGTGAACATCGGGATCGAGATCAACAGATCAGACGTAAGCCGATTTATGTGATAAACTAAAGATAAATAACATGGCAGATGCCAAAATGGCTGTCAATGAAAAAAGTGCTGCCAACTTTAAGTTTTATACCTCTAAAAAAAACACCTTTTATGTGAAGAGTTCTGAGTTTATTGTGTGCCTAAATTATCAGGCCTATTCTGTTAAAGATTCACGTGAATATTTGTATTCTGCTATCCGAAGGAAAAAACGAATTGTTCCAAAAAGTATATAAATTTCTATCAAAAAATAATTTTTGACAATTAGATTCTCTTAAGAATTAAACAAAAAAAAATTAGTAAATCTTTGGATTCAAAAGATAGAACATAGAAGCCATTTGAAAATAAATAGTGAAAAATTGAGTTAAATATTCACGTGAATCGAAAGATTGGATCGGATCGGATAGCAGAATAGGGCTGTTACCAACTGTTAGGGCTGAATAAAAAAATAATGTAGAAGATACACGATATTCTTACTGAAATGATTGTTTATTTTTACAATTTATCGTGTATTTTTGCTTTAATCTTTGTATTACAACAAAGGTATTCATGAAACTAACTAAATGTTAGTTAGGTAAATTTACGACATCCAATACGAGTTTTCAAAGTAACCGTAAACTTTCCGACACGAATTTGAGCGATACTCTGGGCTGGGGTCAATCTCTCCGAACACATTTTTAAATATTACCCATATTTAGGTATTTTTTACTGTATTTGTTGGCTGTTTTTGTTTTCTTTTTTAATTTAGTCCATTCCATATTCTTAGGCGAACCAGTTGTATTTTTGACTGGAAGTCTGGAAAAAAATAGTTGTGTTTGTGTGCTTGGCCTAGCAGATATTTGTTCCATCAGCACTGATCATAATGCGCTGCAAAATGAAAGTAGCCCACATGCATAGTAAAGCTTCGCTTAATCTCATGACAAATTCACTAATTAAAGCAAAAAATAAAAACTGCTTCAATGTTGTATGTATATATTAATGTTTTATTTTCCAGTTTTTAATTAATAAATTTGTTGTTTAAAATAAAATAAATACATATTTTTTTTTTGTTAAACAAAAAAAAAAGGACCACAAAATATTCTCAAAATGTATGCTTTCATTCTGTTTACTGTATACTGTTTGCTTGTTATTTGTTTTAATTTTTTTTGAATGATGTATGATTTACTATTATACGATATATATTTTTTAAGTATTATTAAAAATTATATAAATGTTTTAAATTAATAATGTTTTTTTTTTGTTATTAATAGTTCCATGTGTGTATGTGGATATCTAGTTGTTGTTGTAGTTATAGCAATAATAAAACAATTAAAAACAATATTTCCTTATGAATTACACAATAAAATGAAACAAACATTAAAAAATACAAATAAAAATTAATTATGTATACGGTTTTGTTCGTTCCTTGCCAGACAAATAATAATAACATATATATTAGTTTTCTACGAAATTAATAGAATATAATAATAGTATAACAATGATAAAATTAGTATTAAGAAAATTGAAATAAAATTGTGGTAAATATTCTTTTACATTTTTTTTTGTAAAAAAAATAATCTTATTTTTTTTTCTCTGTTACCCAATACAATTCTGAATCTTAATATGCATTTGGTGTGTTTATACTTTATACTATGATATGAATGATTCAATGGATTTGCTAAGAATTTTAAACGAAAATTGATTAATACAAAATAGAAAAAACAAAAACAAAAATTCCTATTAGATAATATTTTTTTGTTTAAAATGAGACAGAAAATAAACTACATCGAGTGTGTCCTTTTGTTGGTTATTCTATTAAAGAGAATTATAATTTATTATAAAAACTTGGGATTTATTTTGTGTAAAAAATTATTTTTAACTCTTTTATTTTATATAAATAAATTGTTTTTTTTTTTGTTAATTATATTTTATATATATTTTTTTAAATGAATCCTAAAAAAAGAACTCTAGCTTCCAACTTACATTTAACCTGAAAACAGGAAAAATATTGACTAAAAAATATATTCGCAATAACAAGAGGATTACTTTTGTATTTTTTTTAATTAAAAAATTTTGCTTCCTATCAATTGTTTGTTTTTGTTTTTCTATTTTTTTGTTTGTTTGTTTTAATTCGTTTTCCTTCTACAAAATATAAGCACACACTCGTAAATCTGGCCAACAACGAGAGAATTTTAAAATTAAATTTAACTATTCTCTTTTTTTTGTTATTTTTTGATGATATTGGCTGGTGATCTGCTATATTAAATTGGTCGTGTGAAATTGGCAGGGAAAAGACCTTTTTCTTGTGTGCCTTCTTTTTGCCCCATGAGCCAGCCTTCCTCCTAAAATAAGAAACAATAGTGGACATTTAAAATAAATACATACTAAAGTAATTGTAGTGATTTTAATTAAAATCCTATATAAAAAGATACGGAAATAAATGAACTATAACGCTCTTCCAAAGTAGACAACGTTTTTATTTGGAAGTGATAATTTAAAGTATTTTAATATTATATACAATCGTAGATCGCAACCATGAACCTTATAATAAGGATATTCATGAAACGAGAAAATTTTCCGCTTTGCAGAACCAAATGTTTGCATGATAATTCGAGATAATAATTTAAATGGTAGAAAAAATTGTATGGCAGGTACCGTTAGTTTTGGGGCTAAAAAACGATTTAAAAATGTATTTGCGACGCTTATAAATCAAGTATGAAATCGGTTCAGCCGTTTAGGCTGTAGATCGTTCTACAGGCAGACAGACAGACAGATGGAATTGCGGGACCTACTTTTTTAATTTTCTCTATCATCGTAATGTCAAGTTTGGCGCCAATTATAGCTTTCATTGAAACTCATCATTGAAAACGTTGACTATCAATTCTGAGGCACTTAAATAAAACTGATGTCGCTTTGGTACCAAAATGAAGGTATAATATTTTTTGTCAAAAAATATTTTATTTGCTCTACCACTTTCTTGTAAATTCGCTTTTGATTTTTCAATGATGGAAAGCGTTTTCAATGAACAGCTGACATCATTGAAAAATCAAAAGTGAATATACAAGAAAGTGGTAGAGCAAATAAAATATTTTTTGACACAAAATATTATACCTTCATTTTGGTACCAACGCGACATCAGTTTTATTTGTTTAAGTACCTCAGAATTGATAGACAGATTTTTCAATGATGATTTTCAATGAAACCTATAACTGGCGCCTTTGGTTAAAATCTCGAGTTCGATTTCGTTTAAGGAATAAAAGCCAAGTTAACTATTTCACAATTGGAAACACTTTAATTTGGGTTTTGATTGGTAAAAGAATTATTTTTTTTTGAAACAAATCTGTCAAAACATCCATTCATCCTTCCATATTGCCAAACATTTTTTTTTATTGATTCTGAATCAAATTCGCTGCTCCATATTTTCCGGTGACTATGACGATCTTTTTCTAACATTAGTAGGTACAATTTAATTTGACAATGACCAGTTTCACAGAAACGAATATACCTATGCCAATACCACAACAGAAAAACATCAATTCAAATTGCATTCCATTCGCCACGAAAAAATCAAATTCCGCATCAAACTCTGAATTTACCAATGGAAAAGCACATAACAAAACTTCACAACGAATAATTTTTCGCTGAAGAAAATGAAATTTATAAAATATACACAACAAAATCAACTTTGTTGTTTCTCTTCATTGGACAATTTTCGTAATTTCCAAAGATTTCTTTGTACATCGCGACAATATCGCAACATTCGATGTTGTGAAGATTCTTTATGTTGGCAGCATCGATGTTAAGATTCAAAGCATCGACTTAAAATTAACTGAAATCTTTTGTCAATGACCTCATGGCTACAAAGGTTAGACCGCACTCAGTGGAACTACGATTCACAACAATTTTTCTGAAATTGTATAAAGTTCCATTACCGCTTAGTGTGATATGTATATATGTAGCTCATACACACGAAAAGGGGAAACAAAATTACGATAAAAAACATTACAATTGTCAAAACAATAAAGTTATTTTGAATTTATAATACATACATATATTGAATTTTTAATCGATTTTAGAACGTTCTACTATTTTTCAGAAAATGCATTAAAAAACATCGATGTTAAAAAAAAACAATGATATTTCGATTTTAACATCGATGTCGCTCAACCCTACACGACATTGTTGTTGACATTAAATATTAAATTCGTGTTTGACTTTTAGTGTGTGTGTGTTCTGTGTGATTCTCATTCTGGTTTCTGAATCTGACTACAAATCCAGAAGGAAATTTATCTTCAATCTAGGAGAAAAACTGTTATTTGATACTGATCGAACAGTTTCAGAAGCATTCGGTTCGGAAGAATTCCGGACGACCAATCGAAAAAGCAATTAGTCATTTAAGACTGCAAAAGAGTGCGAATTCCGCTTCAATAAATGTTCGCTTTTGGAATAAATACAAGGTTCAAAATGACGGGATAAAAAAAAACAAACTAGATTCTGATAAGCTCCTAATTTAAATCCTACTTTACATGAAATATATGTATAATATAAGATCAAGAGTGGATATAAATTCGGCCAGCAATCGGAATGAACATATGTATATATACGAGGGTGGTCTGAAAAGTTTCCGACATAAGAAAGATACAAGTCATTTTTTTAGAATTTTTTTTTATTTTTCATCGTAGTCTCCTTGTAACTCTACAGTCTACAGACTTCTCCCAGCGATGCTGCCATCTCTGTAACCCGTCCAAATAGTACTCGGCCTCTGCGTTTTCTCTGCAAAATAATTGTTCACATAGGTGATTGCTTTTTCATTTGACGAAAATCTCTGACCTCCGACCGCAATTTTTAGATTAGGGAACAAAAAGAAGTCACTTGGGGCTAGATCTGGTCAGTAAGGCGAATGGTCAAGCAGTTCAAACCGTAATTCGTGGATTTTTGCCATGGCAACCGCTGAGGTGTGAGACGGTGCGCTGTCTTACTGAAACAGGATTTTCTTTTTCTGCAAATGTGGCCGTTTTCCCGGAAGGTCTGCCTACAGCTTGTCAAGTAATGATGCGTAGTATGCTCCTTTGAAGATAATCGATTAAAATAACTCCAGGACTATACCAAAAAACAGTCGCCATCACTTTCCCAGCCGAAAAAAACTGTTTTTGCTTTTTTTTGAGCCTGTTACCCCTTTGCAGTCCACTGTTTGGACTGTATTTTTGTTTCAGGCGTATAATGGTGTATCCAAGTTTCATCTACAGTAATTAATCGGCGCCAAAACTCGGATTTATTGCGCCTAAACTGCGCCAACAGAGCGTTGGAAATGTTCATTCGAACACGTTTTTGGTCTAACGTGAGCAAACGCGGCACCCAGCGCGCGAACAGCTTCCTCATGCCTAAATGTTCAATTAATATGTAACAAACATGTTCATAATCTCTATCTCTCTCACTTTAATTCGGCGGTCGTCTATCACCATTTGGTGGGTAGTTGAGATTTTGGACGTTCCGAACGTTCATCGTCTCCTAAGCTCTTACAGCCACGTTCAAATTGAGCTGCCCAAAATTTCACTGTGGTAACTGATGGTGCAGAGTCCCCATACACAGAATGCAACTCATCTTTGATTTGCGTAGGCGTATTGCCTTTCAAAAACAAATATTTAATGACAGCTCGATACTCGATTTTGTCCATTTTTATTAAAATACTCACATCAACTAACGCAAACGACTGTTACATAACAATTGCGGGTCCAAAATGGCTGAAACTTTTGTGAGCAACTGTGAACAGATGAACAACGAAATTCACTAGCTTTTATTTAAGAGTATTACCATCTTCATGTTTAGGTCGGAAGCTTTTCAGACCACCCTCGTAAGCGAAATTGTTCAAATTTATGATGTTTCGGAAAGGATGTGTTCTGGAATGCTTTCCAGTTTAAGAAAAGAAATCAGCTGTTTATAATTTTTTTATAGAGTGAATATAAAAACGAAATCGCTTTCTTCAATTTTATAATCTTTTCGAAAACACGGCTAATATTTACCTGATCTTCAGGATCGTCATATTCTATGACACGTATAATATCTCCTATTTCAAAGCTCAATTCGTCGGCGTCTTCTTTGACGTAACCATAAGTAGCCTTCACACGGTACAAAACTCCAGCTGGTAGTTCTGTTGTTGAACCGCCTGCAATTTTGAAATAAAATTATTATAATAATATTTTGGAAAAATTAAAATATATAGCAATATTTTGTATATATGTAGGTACTGTCTTTGAGCAAGCCACAAACAACTTTGTGTATGTTTAGTAGGGTTAAACATCTTTTTCGTTTTTATTTTTTAAATGGAATACAAAATTTCAGAATTTACTATTTCATTTTTTTAATTAAAATTTTGGGAAAACGCGTGCATCTTCTCCGCATATATTGCACAAACATTAAATTTAGTTTATGTAATCTGTGTGGGAAAGTGTTTGGTTTTTTTTCCACAAGATTGTTCAAAACCTACTCACCGCCGCCCAATGGCACATCGTAAAATGGTTCCGTTTTTGGTGTACGAGTATCATTGTCATTACCTCCTAATGCCATCGCATTGTCGTCAGCGTCGTCGCCGTCCTGTTTCGTGATGTTTCCATTTCCATTCACTTGTTTTGTCGTCGTCGTTTTCATTACGTTGTTTGCCTCATCGGTTGTTGTAGTCGTTGTTGTTTTTGTTGTTTTCAAATCACCGTCATTTGTTGTTTCAATTAGTTTCGTCAATTTTTGAATTGTCGTTGTGATCTCATCTGGTGCTGCAAAAGCTTGTTGTGTTGCTGCGGCTGCTGAATTCGCATTCGGACTATTTAGTGTTTCATTGTCAATTTTGTGCTGATTTTCAGCAATGTTGATGGCTCCACTTCTCAATGGCGCTTTCATCGAATTATACTGTTGGACAGAATTGATTGCAGCTGTATTTTGGTAAGATGGTTCATCTTCTTCGGCTGAGCCCGGATTCGCCGCTGCTGATGATAATCGGGGAGCTGCATTTGTGGGCGATGAAGGTGGTGAGCCACTACTCGCCACGCTGATACGTTGATCTGTTGACACTTTCTGGACGATATCTTCACTCTCGATTGGAGTTGTGTCTGGCGTTGGAGAAATTGAATCAAGTCTTGGTGATGATTGTTCGAGTTGTGAGCTGGGACTGGATGATGCTGCTCTCACGTGCAATACAGGAGAGCAAAACGGACAACAACAGCAGCAAACAAACGAAGCGTAGCAAATAAAATTAAATAAAAAAAAAACAAAACAAAACAAACGAAACAAACAAAAAATCAAATACATGCTTAATATTTAGTTTCAAAACATTCAGTAAATAGTTAAGTTTAAATAATAATTATTATTTTTAGTGAATTATTTAAGAAAATATAGAATTTCAATAAAAAGCAAAAATGTAGCATTCCGAAAGAAAATTCATTCGCAAGCATAAGATTTTTAGATTGAATTTTGTTTAGGATTTCATAAGATTAAATGCATAAAATTATATTTAAAAAAAAAAAGAAAGAAGATTAAAGTTGCATTGTGTATGGGTAATGAAATATGATTAAAAAGTTAAAGACATCAATTTCAATCTAAAAACCGATGTTTCCTTTTTTGTTTTTTTTTTGTTGTTGTTGAAAAAAGGCAAATTATAAACAAAAAGAAAATTTAAAGCAAATTAAAACAAAATACAAAAGGAAACCAAAGACGATACGAGTGTTGAATTTATAGTAAAGATTTTAACATCAACTTACGACTGTTGGCATTGCTGGAGCCATTTGTTGTTACTTGATTTTGGTAACTGCTGCTATTGGCGTTTGTGTTGTTTAGTTGTTTAACTGGTGATTGCACTGGGCTAGGTTTAATGGCATTAGCTATAAGGGAATAATAAATGAGAGAGTTAAACGTTGGTTTCGAAGAAACATTTGTTTTACTACTTAAAAAAACTATGACTGATGCAAATGATAACATGAATATTACACTTTTTTCATATCAAATAAATAATAATCATTTTTATTTTAGAAAGTACACAAAAAATTCCCCAAATGAAACTTACATATTTACATATATTCCTGATTGGTAACTTTGGTGTTTTTAGATTCCCTGAGATACATTTCAGTTTCTTTTATTTAGTAATACTTTTTAATATTTTTTTATTTTTAACAAAAAAAAAATAGTCATATTGAAAGAAAAAAACCTATTAGAAATATTTTCTACAATTTGAGCCCTTTGCACAAGAGATAAAACCGTTGCCAAACAGACAAATATTTTACGATTTATGTGAAAGCTTGTTTCTAACACGCCCAATTCAGTTAACTGCTTAAATGTCAAATTAAATGACAAAATATAAAAAGAAGAGAGGGAGTTTTTTTTTATTGTTGAGGGTATATATATAAAAATATAAATTGTTAAAGTTAACTCTAGCGACCCAAGTATGTTCCCAAAAATTAATAAGATTTTTAGAAGAAAAGATCAAAACGATCTTCCGTGTCTTAAGCTCCAGAGGACGACAGAGAACAGAGACGTACTTCTGACAGCAGGCATAGACCCAGAGGATGCCGTATTGGACGATGACCTCTATATAATCGAAGATCCGCAGGAGAGAGTGGAGGCTGTGGGGGCTGCTTTCCAGCAAGTGTACAAGGTGAATGCTAGCATTCGCCCGAATCATGACCTGGAGAACAGAGCTCTGCTTCATCACTTATGGCTCCGGAACGATATAACCGAATGGCGATCTGAGAACCTTGGTTTTACCGGGTTTAATGATGAAGATTTGGCAAACGCCATAATCGCCGACCGAAATGGGCCCAGTCCCCTGTTAATTTCGAAGAATGAGCTCCAGCTCATATTCGATTCATTAAAGAAAAAGAAGTCAGCAGGAGTCGATGGTATATCCAACGTTGTACTACGACATTTGCCTCAAGAAGCAGTTGACATTTATACCACACTGTTTAACAACGCGCTGAATAATGCATATTATCCAGTGCGATGGAAGACAGCTGTGGTGCACCCTCTTCCAAAAAAGGGAAAGGACAACACCAATCCGGCGAATCTCCGGTCGATAAGTCTTCTTCCGAGTATCAGCAAAGTATTTGAAAAGGTAATTAATAGAGCCCTGTTCAAGTGGGCGGAGGACAAAAATATCATCCCGGATAATCAGTTCGGTTTTAAGGCGGGACATGACACAATTCATGCCGCGTCTAAGCTAGTTTCTGATATCCAATGGAACAAAACTAAAAAGCAGTGTACGGGTGCCTGTCTGGTTGATTTGGAGAAGGCCTTCTACACCGTATGGTTAGAAGGCCTCTATCTAAAGCTAACCAGACTAGGTATAAGTAAACCTCTATTGTATATGCTTTATGACATGCTAAATGGTATAAAGTTTGTTGTCAAGAGTGGCAATGTAACTTCTACCGCAATTTTTAATATTAATAATGGTCTTCAGCAGGGAGCGGTTAACTCGCCGATTCTGTTCAGCATTTACACCAGCGATCTTATAGGTAGTCTAACTCATGCAATTGCGTACGCCGACGATCTAATTGCGTACAGAACAGCTCATATAGTTGAGGTCATCAAAAATCTCTTGCAGAGTGACTTCGACAAGATTCAGGGATATTGTGATGGCTGGAAGTTGAAAAACAACTTCCAGAAATCAGAAACTATTTTGTTTAGGACTCCGTTGTCTAGCGCCTCAAGGGATACGAGAAAGAACTGTCGCAAGCTGGTGATCGTAGGGTCATATGGACATCCACTGGCGAATAAAAGTGTAGTAAAGTACCTTGGCATCTGGTTGGATCAGTACCTGTATTTCGACAGACATATTGGTGCTGCCTTGGCCAGGGCTAGGGGAGACTTTGCCTTCACAAAACGACTGTTTTATAGCAGCCGTCTTGACAGCAGGGTGAAGGTGATTTGCTACATGGCCCTCATCAGGCCGATGATTGCCTACGGATGCCCGGTGTGGTTCAACGTTGCCCCATTTCAAATGGAAAGGATTCGGGTGTTTGAGAGGCAATGTCTTAGACGTTGACTTGGATTACACAGAACACCAGAGTCGGAGTACACAAGGTATTATTCCAACCAGGTTCTATACAACGGAGCTTATAAGCCCCAAAAATTAAGTTGTTAGTTGAAAATATATATATGTATGTATATGTATATAAAAAAAATGCTGCTGTGGCTGTTCTAGTTTTTAAGTAGTTTTGGGTATTATTAAGTAGTTTAAGTTATTTTTAGTTAGTATAAGTTAGTTATATCTAGTTTTAATTATTTTTAGTTTATCTTTAGGTAGTTTTTAATTAAAAAAAAATACTGATACTGAGTTTTTATAAAAAAAAGTTTTCTTGGTTAAAAAAAAAAAATAAAATAATTAGATTTAATTAAAATAGTTTTTAGGTCGAAAGACATTAGTTCTAAGAGTTATTGTTTAGTTTAGAGCGCCTGTAAGGGGTCAGTAAATTAGTTGTAAGTTATTGATAATTAGGCTAGTTTTAAACATTTTTGTCTAGCTTTAAGATAGTTATAAGTTAATATTAAATAAAAATGAATATACAAAAAAAAAAAAAAATTGTCAAATAAAGGCTTAAGTTGAATTTAAATATTTATTTTTTTATCGGGAAAAAGGTATGTCCAAGTGAAATTATCTAGTAATATTTTTTTTCATAATACAATTCTATATACTACTTAAATTACTCAGCCAAGTAGAAGACTTAGCATTATATTTAATTGGACTTGTCGAATTATTGATTCAAAATAGCTTTTAACAGTCCAAAAAATTTGCGTTTCGTCCCGGCAATCTCACTTGGACTACTAGCTGTTAGGAAACCATCAATATGAACAGTAAATATGTGAGAAAAAAGATCTGAGTTACAAGATACATTGTAATGCCGTATTTTTTTTTTAAATTTAGTTAACATGGGCAATTGTTTAACGTACTTTGTCGTAAAGGACTTTTCACATGAAAGTGACAAACGAATGAACAAATAAATGTGACCTACAACAAAAAATAAACCTACATTTATCACAAATTCTAAACAAAATGATAGAAATATTCAATTTTTGTATGATTACATACTTGCGTTTTAAGCACTTTTTATATCATTTTAGAAATATACATAAATATAATTTATATTAACATTAAGTTTCAAAAAATATAATGTTAATTGCCAAAATAGGATAAATATGACAAAACAAATCGAATAAAATGTTACGAATTAAATGTTACGAACTATCAAACTATATTCCACACTTCAATGAATTAATTATTCGCGCATGACTAACCTCAAAATTCGCGAGAAATAAACAAATATCAATGTGAACGAAATGTCAAAATTAACGAATATTCGTTAATTCGTTAGTCAGTGTTATGGGAAGAGTATTTAACATACATAACACTAAAGGTCTATGAACACGAGAGCGAGCAACGAATTAACGAATATAATTCATTTTGACATTTTGTTCACATGGCTTATTTTTATTCGTCAATGAGAACGACCAACAAATTAAAGAATATTTTTCCATTTTGACATTTATATGAACATTCACGTGAAATTCGTCACGAATGTAAGTTGTTAAGGACAATTAATACGCGAGTGACCAACGACCGATGAAAATCTAAACAAAATTCTAGAAAAATAACTTATATTAATGTTAAAACACAACAAAATACATTTAGCAACTAAGTTTTTGTACAATCATGATAAATAACGTAATAGATAGATATATACAAATTATTACTTGGAACGCTAAAAGTATTTATAACAAACGTTTAGAATTTATTTATTTCTTAAACAGGCACAAGATTGACGTTGCCTTAGTAACGGAAACTTGGCTTGATAATGATATTCACTTGACTTCACCTAATTATAAGTGCTATCGAGTTGATAGAACTGAAAGACAGGGTGGTGGAGTTGCAATTCTCATCCGAAAATCAATTCGACATTCGCTTTTGCCAGTTATTCAAACTAAACTAATAGAAAATATTGGTATTGAAGTCCAATTAATGAATCGTAGGACAGTTAAAATATATTGCGTGTATTTTCCAGGTGGCTCATCATCGTTGCAAAAAAGATTATGCTTGAATCATGACTTGAGAAAACTTTTCGCTGTAAGTGGAGACTTTCTTATTGGTGGTGATTTCAATAGCAAACACAGAGAATGGGGTTGCATTAGGGCAAACTCCTTTGGAAATGTTTTATATAATCTGTCCAATACCTTACCAATAAATGTGTTGTTTCCTCCTAGTCCTACTTATGTCCCCAATAGTTCTCGTGGAAGTCCCTCTGTTCTCGATATTTTTGTAACAAACGTGTCTAGTCAATTAACCTCACCAATTACTTTAAATGCGCTCAGCTCTGATCATTATCCTGTATTATGTAAACTTCTTTGGTCGGGAATAAAACAAGAACTATATTACCTAGATTTTAAAAATGCAAACTGGACACGTTTTAGGTCAATTTTAAAAAGTAAACTTCGAAATATTCCTACTGGTCTAGAAAGTGTAAGCAGCAATAACGAAGTTGATAATATTGTGCATAACTTTACTCAAGACATCATTGCCTCTGTTAATCGTTCTGTCCCAAAAGTAAATAAAAAACCATTTCAACAAAGTCTTTCGCCGCATATATTGGAACTTATAAAAAATAGAAACATTCAAAGAAGAAACTGGCAAAGATATCGCCAACCTATTTTTCGTGATATCGTTACATATTTAAATCGCCAAATCTCTTATGAATTATTAAACAAAAGAAATCTGGTCTGGAATAATAAACTACGTTCCTTAGAGAAAAATGCGAAACCTTTCTGGAATATTGTAAAAATTGTAAAAAACAAACATCGACAGGTTCCTTTTCTAAAAAACGATTCAAGAATCTATTATACGGATTTGGAAAAAGCAAATGCTCTTGCTCTTAGCTTCTCCCAAAACCACTCTGTAGCACAATACCTAGGCGATGTTTCAACAGATCATCTGGTAGATACAACTGTTCAAAACTTAAACCAGATGATCTTTGACACACCACAAAATATTTTAGCAACTCAAGAAGAAGTAGCTGCAGTTGTTAACACACTTAAATCAAGAAAATCTAGTGGGCTTGATCAAGTTAAAAATCTTTATTTAAAAATGTTGCCTAAAATCGGAATAATCTTCCTTACATTCGTCATAAATGCTTGCTTGAAAATGCAATATTTTCCTACTACTTGGAAACAGGTAAAGTAATACCAATTCTCAAAGCCGGCAAAAACTCTGTTAGGACTGAAAGTTATAGACCAGTCAGTTTACTCAGCAATATCAGCAAAATATACGAGAAAATAATTAAAAACAAAATTGTTAAAATAATAACTTATAACAACTTATATCCAAATGAACAATTTGGTTTCAGAAGATACCACAGTACATCTCATCAAGTGCTTCGTATAAGTAACTTAATTAAAAGCAATCGCTCCCAAGGTATGTCTACTGGAATGATATTGTTAGACATCGAAAAAGCGTTCGATTCAGTTTGGCACAATGGTATTATTTATAAAATGATTTCCCTCAATTTTCCACCTTATCTGTGTAAAATTGTTCAAAGTTTTCTTTCAAGTAGATGTTTTATGGTACATGTAAATAGTAGTGTTTCAGAATTAATACATTTTGATTTTGGTGTCCCTCAAGGATCAGTCCTCGGACCGACCTTGTATAACCTGTATACCTTTGACTTTCCAAAATTACCATCCTGTGAAGCAGCAATTTTTGCTGACGACACTGCAATACTTTCTTCGCATACGTTTGGTCTCAACATTGAGACGAACTTAAATAATGCGATGAGAATATTATACCAATATTACAATCGATGGAAAATCAAACTTAATGCTGACAAGTTACAAGCCATCTTTTTCACGAGAAAAAGAAAAGCTTGTTATCTCCCAAGCAATAATTTGCAAATCTTAGGTAGAGCGGTTTCTTGGGACAGTCAAGTTTAATATCTTGGTATTTTCCTTGATTCTAAATTAACACTCAATCACCATATTTCACAATCACTAAAAAAAGTCAAGATAGCAACCAAACTGCTGTTCCCTTTTATTAATAGGAAGTCTTTACTTTCAGTCGAGAATAAAACGATAATTTGTAAGGTTATATTTCAGGCAATTCTTTTGTACGGTTGTCCAGTATGGAATAACGCAGCTAAAACTCATATAAAAAACTACAAGTTGCTCAAAATAAAGTTTTAAAAATGATGCTCAATCTACCCTGGCATCATTCCGCTTTTGATCTCCACGTAAAGGCGAATGTCGAATTGATCGAAGATAGAATAATTAAACTCACAACAAAATTCTTTGATCGACTTGATCTTGCTGAGAACAACTTGGTTAGTGAACTAAATAATCAAAATTAAAAAATTCTATTTTATTTTTCTTACCTGTGTTATATATGTATTAATGTAAACTTTATTAAGTCATGTATTTATTTATTTAATTATTTATTTATTTATTTTTTGTTTATTTGATTATTTGTTTATTTGTTTATTTATTTATTTATTTATTTATTTGTTTATTTATTTATTTATATATTTACTTGTTTGTTTACTTATTTATTTATTTAGTTACTTACTTATTTATCTATTTATTTATTTACTTGTTATTATTTTTGTTTAAATTATTTATTTATTTATTTTATTTTATTCTATTTATTCAATTATTTACATATTCATGTAATTTATTATATATTTATGCATACTTATTGTTAAAAAATTATCATTTATTCATTTATTGGTTCATCTGTTAACCTGTTACACTTCATACCCTTACTAGTCATTAGCTTAAGATTTTATTATATTCTTACATTAAATGGATGTTTTTATTGTTTTTTCCTCCGGACATAAATTTATAAACCTTATTGATAAATTATAAAACTTATATACATACTATTTTAGTTGAAAGATACATTATATCACATCACTATATTGTAAAATGTGCGGTAACAACCATTGTAAAATTTAAACAAAATCAATAAACTATCTATCTATCTATCTAACAAAATACTTTTTAATTACCAAAATAAGATAAAGTTGAGAAAACAATATGGGTCGTCGCGAATTGCATCTGGTGGTTACGAACAGTCAAACTCTATTAGCGTTCCACGTACTATCCACACTTTAACGAATAATTTGTTCGCGCGCGACTAACTTCAAAATAAGATTATGAACTTACACTCGTGACGAATAAAAAAAGGCATGTGAACGAAATGTCAAAAGGGGCGAACAATCGTTAATTCGTTGGTCGATGGTCGCTCTCATGTGAATAGTACTTTAGTCTGATTTTGAGGCTAGTTGTGCGCGAGCAATATATTTGTTAAAGTGTGGATGATATGAAGAAGAGTGTGCTTCAATCAGGAAAACTAGATAGGAGACTGGTAGAGAGGCTTGCCAAATGCCAAGTTTTCCTGATGGAAACATACACGAAACAATTTTTCGTGCACAATTCTGTCAGTGGCACGAAACAAATTGGAACCCAAATCAATGGAATCAATTGTTGTTCCACTTTGTGTCAAATGGCAACAAGCTGGCACGAAAAATTAATTTTCATCAGGAAAATAAATACATTTTTAACAAAAAAAAATTCTATTGCAAATATTTTTTGCGAAAAAAAAATCTATGAGATATTTTAAGCGATTAATGGAGCATCTGTATTTAACGCCTGAAAACATCATAAATTATCCATCAGAACTTTTTTCCTGTTCTTTTTTGCTTCATTGAAATACATCATTGGAAACTTAGTCCATCAATTCTGAGGCACTTATGGCGATTTCTTTTCAATAAAAATATCGATCTGCCGTCAATTTTCTTCTGAAAATCAGATTCGTTTCAAATTAAAACCAATATTTTTCTGGAAAAACAGATCCGTATGGAATCTATTTTTCGAAAAGGATTCAAAACGGATTTCTACACATACTACAATATTTGTTTTGAAGTTTCTCAATTGTTATTTTGTCAATGAAGTTTTTATTAAATAATTAAAACTTAAAATTAATTATAAATTAATATTATTAAAAAATAAAAATATTGTAAACTTCTTTGAAACAAATATTACAAGAGTATAATTGGATTTACACTTGGAAAAAAAATTGAACTCGAAATTTTAATCAAACTTGACATTACGATAATAGAGCACACCAATAAAGTGGGTCCCGCAAGCCTAAACGGCTGAAGCGCTTTTCTTCAAACTTGTTATTTGAGCGTTTTAGGTTATTGTCTAAATAGATTTCTTAATCGGTTTTTAGGGCCGAAACTAACAGTATAGTCCATACAATTTTTTCTACCAGCTCAATTATCTCGAAAACGGCTTTAACGATTTTGATAAAAAAAAGTGTGCACTATTTTCGGTATACTCTACGTTTCGGTCAAATACTTTTTTTAATATTTTGTTATTAACGGTACCTGCCATAAAACCATTTTTTTGATTTTGAAACGACTCGACGAATTTCGATCAAAATTTTTACATAGGAGGTCCTTCAAATTATAAATAATACCAGATACCAAAATTTTCGAAAAATAGTTTTTGAATTTTTGAAAAAAAAATATTTTTTTTTGAAAATTGAATATTTTGGAAACGGGTGGATGATTTTTTTTGAAATTTTTTAAAGTTTATGGCGCAAAATTTTAATCAACCCATTGTTAAGGGCTTAACATTTTACTAGTTAGCAATTTCCTAAGTGCTTATTGATTGAATAAATATTTCAAGATTTTGAAACCTTTTCTTAACTAGTAAATTGCTAATTAAGCATAAAGCTGAGCATTGGTAGGGTTTGAATTTTGATGAACCCAATTATTGTTGTTATGCGTTGTAAATTAATTATATGTCGCTGAAAACCCAACATGTGCTCTAAAAAGGTATTAGTTATTTCTATTTTTATCATTTTAACTTGATTATTTACAAAAAAAAAAACAAACAAACAATTGTGCACCAGCAGGACTCGAACCTGGGCACCACGCGTGCAAGGCTGATATACTATCAGATTCCATAATGGATTTAGCAAATTGCTAAAAGTTAAAGTAGCCATTCCGTGATTTTAACTTTAGTAAAATGTTAAAATCGTTTAAAATTAGCTCAATCATCTTTTTAGCTTAGTAAATTGCTAAAAGTGGCTTTAACATTTTACTAAATCTTTTAAAATGTTGCGCCTATATTATTAAATATTTAAAATTGTCATACCAAATTTTTCTTAGAAAAAAAATTGAAAAAAAAATTGTAAATAAAAAATTAAGTAAAAAACGACTTTGAAAATATATTTAGATTTTTAATAGAAATATTTTGCATACGATGTGATCGAACATAAGAGCAAGTTCGTGCGATCCATTTTATTTTTTAGAGCTGCCAAGCAACACACATAGTCACAAAAAGAGATTCGATCTGTAATCGTTCGTTTCGAAGCGAAAAAGTATTGGTTTTAGAAGCGAATCCTATTTATTGAAACGAAATCGCCATTAAACAAATGAAACTGATGTCGTTTTGGTACCAAAATGAAGGTAATACGATTGTATAATTTTTATTTTGTCAAAAAATATTTTATTTGCTCTACCACTTTCTTGTAAAATCAATATTGATTTTTCAATGATGGAAAGCGTTTTCAATGAACATCTGACATTTTGTTCCCAAAGTGAAACACAATCGTTCCGATGATTTGTATATACTTTTTTCCTTTTCTCGTCAGTTTTTCTTTGAATGATCAAATCTAACCTCAAAGTTATATTTGGCTATGAGAGATCTTTTCAATCACAACGAAGTTTCAATCATAGCTATAACCGACTTGTCCAAAACAATCGATGGTTTTACTGATTTGTGTTTCAATGATGAATTTCAATGAAATCTATAACTGGTGCTTTAGTTGAATTCTTACTTTAAAAACAAATTTAAGCAAAAAATAAAAATGAAGTAATCAACAAACGTTTTAGAAAACTAACCAGATATCGATTCAAGGACTGTTTCAAGCGTAAGTACTAGTCAGGAAACGTAATACATTTAAAATATTAATCAACTTTTAGAACATAAACTATTTTATTTGTATAAAAATATAAATATTCAAAATACACATAGTTACCTGTTGATTTCTTTAGTGTATTATTTCCTCGTTGTGAATCTGTGGCCAATTTATCAACAATAGTTTCTAACTCTGAAAATATCTGCAAGAAAAAATCAAAAGATTATTATTTAATAATAATAAGCAATATTCCTAATTTCAAAATTAATACAAACCTTCGCCGATTCAGTGTGGAAAACTTGTTCTGATGCAAAAAGTGTTTGCAGATTTGTTACCAAAAATAATATTCTGGAATCATATAGAGCCGGCAGTTCGTCGTGGAGTTCCGTATTGAGAATTTCATAGGTTCGACGAGCCTCCTCTAATTGTTCACGACTTTTTGTCATCTATAAATGTACATACTCGTACATAGTTAATTTATATTTTGGTTATGTATTTAAAAATTTTTGTGACTTACCTTAACATCATCTTTGCGTTTGCTGGCACTAGCTTGTACACTTTGGAACGAATGTCGTTGACCATCATAGTCAATGAGTTTTCTATTCCTCTTTTCCACTTTTTTCTAAAAAAAAAAAAAAAAAATAACATTAAAGAAAGGAAGAAACAGAGAAAATTAAAATCAGTAGGTACTTGATGATATTGTATGGATTTAAAAGGAACTAACCTTCATTTCAGGAAATTGATTCGTGTACGTGCATAGTGGAATCAGAACTTGATCGGTCAATTTATGAGAGAAATCCAACCATAGACTCTCTGTGCTCGATGCTTGTGCAGTCAGGGCATCATAACCATTCCAATGTGGTTCGTATACTTCACATATTGCATCCATTAAGGATTTGGAAGCAGCTTGAATAGCTTGAAATAAAAAAAAAAAAAAAAAAAAAAACAATACAACTCATTTTCTATTTTATCTATGATTAAAGATAAATTGTATGTTTGTTTTTCAAACCTCGAACACATCGTATGTAATTGCCAAATTCCTTTTGCAATTTATTGGCACTGTTTTGTTGACGAGTAAAATTATTCAGATGATCGTCAAAAATTTCATCTGCCGTTCGGTCGACTTTTCCCAAATTGTGTAAAATCTGTAACATAAAACAAGAAAATAACAATAATTAGATTTTATACCGAAAAAATTAAGTTAGTAATGTAATTTTGATTTAAACAATTTAGTGTTTTTTTTTTCAAAATTACTTTATTTAGCCGCGCGACGAATGATTTGCTTTAATTAATAAATTGGACTAATGACACATATTGTTTGTCTCTATTATTGAGGCTGTAAATTAGCAGATGCTTTATTTATAAAATAAAGTATGTACGTTAAATACGACGCACGGGGAAGAAATTACCTTAGCTCGGAACTTATCGGCTGCGAAAAATTTGGGTGTGACAAAAACTAGAGCGTGTAGGTTTGACAACAAAAAAATATAATGCTGGAGAACGTTTTTTTTTTCAATATTTTGAGTATGATACAAAATTAAAAGAAAAAGAAAACAAGCGGGCTATGGCCCTACTGGTTTTGTTTTCAAAATTGAAATAAACAAATAAGCCACTGTCGGGCAAAATTTGCTGACATACACCTCTGCCACTGTCTATACTCTGTCCAAGAAAAATAGGCAGTGTATGCAAGATAGGACGTTTGCCTCTAATTCTGGCTACAGTGGATTGCAAAAATCTGTCGCTCTCACAGGGTTTTCGCAGTGTTTATTTGAAATGAACCCAAATATGAATGAATAAAATGTAGGGTTACTGCCTCTTTTCTTAGATATGATTTTTTTTAAATTTTTTATTTATAAAAATTAAAACACATTTATTTTTTTCCACATCACTATGGGGTAAAATAAATTTCGTGTTTTTGAAGGATATCCCCACCCCAGTAGGCCTTATCCCTTTTAATTAAAAATATAAGCAAAAATAAAAATAAAATATACATTAAAATTAATAATAATACAAATTAAATAAACTTATCTAGGTATAACATGTCGCGTAAAAAATTTCTTTTTTTCCGGAACGTAAATCTTTTGAAATCCTCGAAGTCATTTCGAGCTAATTGCACAAGACTATAAAAAACAACACACTTTCAAAAATACACGAGTTAAAAATACAAATTGAACGAAACTTTAAAAAATATAAAAATCTACGCAAATAATGTTATTCTTCACAGAAAACGGCTTACAATTTTTTTACTGCATTTTAACGTATTTTCCACACATTAAAAAAATGCAAAAAATGAATATACTCCACGATAACACTCAACATTAAAAACTTTTTTTAAAGCTCTCAAATCAAAATATTTAATGGGGGTTGAATAGCAGCAGCAACCATAGGCCACAGCAAAAGCAATTCAGTCCACACTCAGATTTGCGCTTAATAGGACGTTGGGTCTGCGTCAGATGCAATCACGCGGGCAAACATTTTTTATGGAGGAGTTTTTTCAATTTAGTACGGTGCAAAAATATGACACGCTACTGATTTTGTAAAACCTTTTCCATAAGACGTGTACTGCCTATTTTTCTTGGACAGAGTATAGCTGATGGTCCAGATCGTGAAGCTCAAAGGCATTACGGTGAAAGATATCGCAATAAGAGATACCCCACTCACAGTTGTCTTCCAAGTGGCAAAACTTGTGAGCAAAATTGAAAATAAAAAAGGACAAAACCAGTAAAAGTGACCAAAATAAATAAAAACTTTAAACTTCATATTACACAGAAAATTAAAGGTAGACACATTTTTTTCATTTATTACCATAACTAATTAAATAAAGTAAATAAATTTACAAAATTTCTTTAAATTTTAATAGCAATGTGCTGCTTCATATTAAGAAACATATAGAACTAAACATAAATGTTTATTTACTAAATCACATTTTTTCACACCATTTATAAGTTCACAATTTGCCTTATTTCGAAATTTGAACAAATAGCTAATTCGATAGAATATATTTATTTATTCGAATGAAATTTCTATATTTTGTCATTCGAACGAATAACATTCATTTTCAGCACAAAAGCACTTGAATGAATCTTAATTCCAAAGTCAGCTGCTTGAAATTTACTGAATTTACTGTCGTTTATATTTGATTAAGTATGGCAAAAGTGCCTTTTTTTCGTAGATTTTTTACTAAAAAGTTGGTCGGAAAATAAATCCTTATTATTACAGAAATATAACGGAAAGTCATTTTTTATGCTGTTTTATTTTTACTTGCGATTATAGGTACTATAAAGCAAGTTATGTATTCGTAAATTTTTTTTTTCTAACAATCAAACATGACATTGCTATCATAGAGAACACCAAAAAAGTGGGCCCCGCAATTCCGTCTGTTTGTTGAACGATCTACAGCCTTAACGGCTGAACCGATCTGGTTAAAACTTGGTACTTACGCGTTTTAGGTGATTGCCCAAAATAGATTTTTGAATCGTTGTTTTAGGCCCAAAAATAACGGTACTTGCCATACAATTGGTTTACCATCTTAATTATCTTAAGAACGGCTACAACGATTTTGATAAAAATTGGTGTAATTGTTTAAATATTTTTTTATTAACGGTACCTTCCATACAACCATTTTTTTGATTTTAGACTTTCTCATAAACGGTTCAACGGATTTCGATCAAAATTTGTATACAGGAGCTCCAAGTTCTAAATAGTATTGCATTTCAAAATTTTCGAAAAATAGTTTTTTTGGATTTTTGAAAAAAAAAAATTTTTTTTGAAAATTCAATATTTCGAAAACGGGTTGACAATTTTTTGTGAAATTTTGTTTATGAATTTATATTATTCAATATTTTGAATGTTCTTACCATTTTTTTAGAAAAGTTTAAGGATTTTTATATATAAAAAATGAAGTGAAAAACTTTTAAAAAAAATTATAAATAATAAATTAAATGTATTAAGAAACTTTTGCATATAATGTGATCGGACATAGGAGCAAGTACGTGCGACCCAGTCGTGCATTTAATTTTTTGAAGCATTTAGGAAATAATGGCCGGTTTAATGATACGAAAAAGAATTAAAACAAAAAACTTTTGTATAATAAAATACTAGTTTTCTGAATTTTCGTTAAGCTTTAAATGCGTTTAAAAAAATTAACGAGAAAAAAGCAATTTCCGTCTTTATTAACTTTACACACACCTGGTCACACTTATTAATAGTCAAAACTAAAATTAAAGTCGCTTTCCGATACAGTAAGTTTTTAATCATTTGAAAAAATATTCAATAAGTTGAAGAAAAGCCGATTGCAATAAATTGTTTTGTGTATGAAAAATGAAGACAGCGAGGAGCATCTAAATAGGAAACGGGTTATGGAATCCATATTTATTTTTTTTTTTTGAAGTGATAGTTATATCCGTGAAGCTCGAAGCGCTCGGGAAAAAATCTTTGCATTATTTGTAAATTTTTTGTATTTGTTGTAAATAAGCTGTTTAAATTTGTAAAACAATACTCGTTTAACCCATTTTTAAGGTAACTGACTTTCAAAATTCACATATGTCCATTTCATCGTTAAGATTATTATTTGAAAATCTAAGCAATTTCCATTGCGTTAATACATCTCCAGTATCTTGAGAAATTTGTGAGGTTCGATTTTTTAAGAAATTCCTTTGTTCCAATGAAAAATATCTTCAACGGGTAAAAAATTTTCTCTGATCTCTAAGGACGATTGGGGCTCATCTTTTTTGTGTGAAAATTACCGTAATATTTTCGGGGTTGTTAGTCACAATAACAAACCTTTAATGTTATGTTAATTTTACAAAAAAGGTTTATTAATATATCCTATTACTCACCTATCCATTTTTTACGATTTGGTTTCAACAAAAACCAAACAACCAACAAGCGAAATAGACGGAAACGCTTAAAAGTTTAAACACAAAAATATCTTAAGCTTTGCATATGTCAATAAATTGTAAAATGAACAAAATGAATGCATTCAGCCTACGTGTATTCAGTGGTTGTGGATGGGTTATGCAGTGCGTTCAATGTAAACATACGCAGCACTTACATTAGGAGATGAAAAAAAATTGCGCTTGATTTTTGACAACATGAACATTAAGGCCGTGTGTGAATTGCGTTAAAATGTTGGTTAAATTTTGTACCTTGGTTAAAATTTGACACTAGCGTGGTGAATAAAATGGGTTAAAATGTAGGCAGCTGTAGAGCAGGCTAAATTTGCGTTAAAATTTAACGTTTCTCAAGATAGAGTAATTTGAAACTGTAAGCTATAACCGAAAAGAAAGATGAACTCCAAAATTCCAGATCTACTGGGAAACCATATAATAAATTTAAGTTTTAATTTATTCAATTGAAAAATTAAATTACATTATTATTTTTGTTTGTGTAGGGTCTCAAGAGGAAAAAAACAAATATTATAATCCGTTGATATTTTAACAAATATAAAATAATTAATTAAAATACTCATTGTATTTCATTTTGCAAATTGAATACAAATAGATTTATTTGTCAGCTTGTCAAATTCTTGAGCTGTGAAAACTAGTGCTTACATACTAAATCAACAAACTAACCATAATGGGAATTGTTTTGAAAAGATTTGGAATTGTTGTTTTAAAATATTAAATTAACGATGTAAAACCGAAACATAGTAAAACTGAGAATTCGTTACTTTTTTTCGTTCCAAATTATTAACTTTATATCTTCTAAGTCAGATTTTGGGAAAGAAATTAATTAACTTGAACAAAAAAAAAATGTTTTAGGAAAATTTCTTCAATCTTGAAGGAATTTTAGCCAAAATAGTGTTTTAATAAATCCCTTTTAACGCAATTCACACAGCAAAAAGCTAAATTTGATCCCACCACAAACCAAACTTCAAAATTTAACCAAGGTAGAAAATTTAACCAACATTTTAACGCAATTCACACACGGCCTAAAAGTCGAGTTTTTTATTTCTTCGTCAAAAAAAGTGACGAGATGAAAATCAAAATGACCAAGTGAAAATAATTACATAATTATATTGTTCAAGTAACGAATAATGCTATTAAATGTGTCGTTAATTAAAATGTTGATACAAACATTTCTCAGAAATAGGAATGAAGAAAAAACAAATACTAAAAATGCAAGTACAAAACCGAAAAAATCTAGAAGATTTCCCTACTTTAAATTATCTTATTATGAAATGGAGATAGGATGATTTCGATTGTTTTTTTCACAAACAGGATAATTCGAACAGAATTTATTTAGCAACAAATTTCGTAAAAAAAAATATTCTAAAATTAACATAATAAATAGTTGAAAAAACTCAAAACTAAAACAAAATGAATACTGGGCCCATGTTCTGTAACTCAGGCGATAACTTTTTCTCACTTAACGCCTCTGAAAAAATGGGTTTCTGGTTAGTTGTGGCGATATCTAACATTTTAATTTGTTTGACTGGGATTTTCCAATAGAAGTCGATAAATTGAAAAAGTAATTTTGGCATCTTAACAACAAAACAAACATTTTTTTTTGTTTCTCGACTACTTTTTCGATTCGAAAGTTACAGAACATGGGCCCTGGTCTCTAATTTCTTTAGGAGATTTTTTTTTAAACAAAAATATATTCGGGAGCTCATTTTCTCATTTAAGCAATTAATAGCTTTAAAAAAAACACAGACGCAATAATTATTTTTACAAAACACAAAATAACATCTCAATATATTGTCCGCCAAATAGAAAACAATTCATCAGAATACCAAATGCAATTGCCAAAATTTGATCAACTGCAACCATATGTGCAGGTTATTGGCTTTATATATATAGGTATGTATTTATTCCACTATCACATCAAAAACATACATAAATACCAATTTCTAGAAAACAGTATTTGTAGAAAGATTTTTGAACTTCTTTCATGTCCGTTCTACAGAATGTTTCAGACTGTAATCAGTGCCAAAAATGTTTCTTCTTTTTTTGTTGACAATCTTTTTTTTTTTTTAAAGAAAACTTTGGCAATTTTTTCCTCACAACGGTTTTTACAATCATTTTTTTTGTTAAATATTATATTAAGCGATTTCTTGTACATACAAAAAATCTATGCATGTAGATAGGATTTGTGTACTTTAAAAGATTTCCTATGTTTTGATATTTTATTTTCAAACATAAATTTTGTATTCAAAAATGAAAAGGAAACTGAAATTGTTGGCAGGCGTTTTGCCATCATTAAAGCGATGTTTTTTTTTGTCTTTTTTTTTTAGTTCTGGTATATGGGTTAGTTAAATTTAATTTTAATATTTGTGCGTCGAACTATAGGCGCAGTCGCTTACATTACTGGCAGTTGATAGAAGTGGATTTTGGTATTCAGACAGTTGACATAGTTATGGTGGGCGTTAGCGACGCTTTCACTTGCCATGGCCGATGGAGCTATAATCACAAAAACATCATATAAATGTATAATTTATTTTAAAATAAATTAAGGAACTTGCTCATGAGAGCGTCTAAGAAAATACAAACGGCATGTGCGCCAGGAAGAGAAATCGAGAGTAAAATTAGTTTTTTTTTATAACGAATGATGAATTTAAATCAATAAATGGCTTTCAAATAAATAAATAAAACAAAAATTATAGGAAGTTGATAACAGAATAGGGCAGTTCCCCAGAATATGTATTTTCCTGTCAAATATTGACAGATCAGAATTTATGACATCTTTTATTTTTCTAAACTGGCCAACATCTAAATTCTCACTTTCGTCAGCTGTAATCAGCATCAAATTCATTAAATAAATAATTCTAGACAATTTCTGGCTTTAGATCTTTTATGTGAAGATAAGAACTACGCCAAAATAATTCATTGATCGAAAACAAAAATAAATTTAAAAAAAAAACAAATCTCGTGACACGGATGACATAACCACGAAAAAGAGCGAACACACATTTAAAAATTTTAACAGAATCCAATTTTTTTTAGTTTTAAAAATAAGTTGGAAAAAAAGTTGCATATTATTGGATTTTGAATTACAGCGGTTGTTGATGTTGACTTTTGGTGGATGCATTGCTAACTGCTGATCTTTAGATGAGTAGGCGGCGGCTGTCTACATCGACCCGTCCATATTAGAACTTATTTAAATTGAACCTATCTCACATATGTACATACAAATGGTTTTAAATATAAAAACGAAGATTTTATTTGTATAATGTCGGTTTAAAGCTTCTGATTAGTTCATTCAATTTAAACAACACTTCTTAAATCCAACGACATCGATTTGTTGGGTTAATTTTTTAAATGTCAACTTTTTAGTTGCAACTACAGTCAGTGATTTTAAGCTAATATCAAAATTTTACGAAGAGTTACAAGAAACATCCTTTAATGATCCAAATCAACAGATGTGTCAAATTGTTTTCCGTCATGAACCATTTCTGTCGTTCTAGCATAAGTTCGTCAAGATAATCGACACTAAACGAAACTAAGTAAAGCGGCGTGCTAATTGATATATTTTTCTCTTATTGTGAATAATAAACAAATTAAGTATCGATTGTGAATGGATGTTTGACATTTCAGTTATAGAGATTGAATTTTGTTAGTTGTGTGTTTTTCTTTAAATCAAATTGCATGTATTTAAGTATAATATAGAAATAGAATGTATATTAAACAAAGAATTACAAAAAATCAATGTATGTTTATAGCAACCATGTAAGGATTATTCACATAACTAACGATCGACGAATGCATAGATAAATGCGATTTATATATATATAAATTCGTAATACAATGGTAGAAATAATTATATTAATGTTTAAATACTAAAATTTACTTTTTAGAGAAAAAAAAATTGGTAATCGTGAATAGAAATCTGATTGTTACGAACTGTCAAAAACTATGTTCCCGTTTCACATGTCATTGGGAGCGTTTACTCACTTATTAGATATGTTATCTCGGATAGTAAACTATCCGAGTATATTTGTGAACGAATTAATAGGTAAGCTGAAAAACCGGAACAAAACTCATGGTCTTTGAAGACTCTAGCAACTGCACGATTGCGAAAAAAGATTCGTCCCATGAAATCGTTAACGCTCTCAAGTATTGGAAGAGTTATAACACTTTCGGCATCGAAAGAAAATTGGATTGGATAGCTGACAAAAGGGGTGTCATTAAAGACAAGCGTTGGAACCGAAGGCGAACTTGAATTTCGAATATTTTTTACAAATGACCAAATATTTTTACTACCTTTGAGACATTGTATTATTTATTGCCCTAAATATTGTTCATGTAAAAATTTGGTTCTTTGAATAAAACATTTTATAAACCTAATTTCTTCACAAATTTGTAATAATTTGGTAGAAATAATTATATTAATGTTTAGACACTAAAATTTAATTTCTAATCGCCAACAAATATAAATTTGAGAAAACGAAATGGTTGTCGCGAATAACAATGTGATTGTTACGAAAACCTATTCGCATTCCACATACAATCCACGCTCACTTCAACGAAGCGACTAACCTCAAAACCAGGGATTATGAATTACGCAAAAAAAGACATTTGAACAAAATGTCACAATGAACGACTATTTGTTAATTCGTTGGGCGTTATTCGCTTTCATGTGAATATTCTTTTAGAGTTTCTATTAATTTCAAAATCAAACACCAAGAATAACATTATGTTAAAAATATTTATCAACTTTGAATTTCGGAATAAAAATTTGATAAATAACTTTTAACATTTTTTAATCTTTTGACAACGATAATATAATTTTTTTCATAAATATACAGTTTATCAAAAATATTGATGTAATTCAAGCAATTAATTAATTTTTTTTTTGACAAACGTTAAACGACGTATTGCCAACTGACAATCGTAATATGCATCTTTCTTATTGTTAGTTATAATTACTTTTCAAATATTATTTTGTTTTCTGTTTTATAGCGAAAAAATGTCTGTATAAAAACATTGTGTTGAAACATATTCGTCCATCAAAAGTCTTACTTGACTGAGGAGAATTTTCGTCTGGCTGGATTGACGCCAAGATCAAACCGCACCTTATATGTAATTGAAACCCCCGTTATGCTGTCATAACTCTATTCAAAACAAAATTCCACAACCATTGTGAATTACTTATATAATTAAAAGAAAAAAAAGCAGAAGAAAACAACAAAACCTCAACCTCTGCATCCCACCTGTTGCTTGCTGATGGCTTCCTCTTTCTTGAAAACTTTGATTGAAAAAAAAAGAACACAACGAACAAGATTAATGTGGATTCGCTATTTCAAACGTCAACTTATTTGTAATCGGCATTGCTGTCTGGGATATTCACTAGCGCCTACAACAATCTTCTTAAGTACGTAGTTAAGACTTAAGAGTTGCAACCGCTAAACATTGTAACATTATTTGTTAAAATGGATTCACTTAGAGCTTGATCTTCGCAGCTTGTTGCTTTAGATTTGATGTGAATACATCTGACTCTATGTACATATAAATGAAGTCATCTTAAACAATAATGCAAAACAATAACAACAAAATATAAACACAAAATTACAAAAACGACGAACGACCGACACGGACGCGACGACGACGAAGACGAGGTTCCATGTTCAGAAGGTTAAAAATGCCATTTGAAAACCAGAATTTTCCTGTTGAGCGCCCTCTATATGTATTTAGTGATAAATTTCAATATAAATGTATGTATATATGTATATTAATGATATTTAATTTTTTTTTTATTTACAGAATGCAGTTTTATTTGCACATTACTTGCTCGTGAACGTGACATTTTAAACACACCTGAGAACGAGGTACTTAAAAAAACATTTTCCCACATCTCTTGCCCCAACTTCCTCTATTGTACGCGAAATGGAGTCCATTAAAAGTACATATATAAGTACATAATTAGTGTAGGCAGATTTAGGCCGAATGAATATTACTTTCGTTTTCATTAAGCGTCTAGAGAGTAAAGTTTTATTTTTGATTATGGAGATTTTAAAACCGCTTATATCCTAATGATGTAAATAACAATGAAGGTCAAAAAAAGTTGCGTCATTGCTACTGGTATATAATTTACACCACAAATCATTTGATTAAAGCCATTTTTATGGAATATATTTTGTTTTTGGGAAATCGAGTTTGGACAATCGAAATAGACAATCACATAATAATATATTATATTGAGTCGTAGTAGTTCTAATAACTGTTTTGTTTTACTTAAAACAAAAAAAAACACATTTTTTACTATGGAAGTTACCTTCAAATTTGAATCACAATGGTCTAGGGCCATTCTTACCCAAAAGATTTTGTCTTCCATTTATCATTGTACATTGAAATAGTAATAACACATAATTCAAATATCCCAATACATTAAAATTGATTGCCTCCTCAATCAAACGACGTGGACTGTAAACATTAAAAAAATATTCTTGGATGATGCTTTTGTGCAAGCCTGCAAAGGTATAAGCTTACCGGAAGATGATGAATGACAAACCATACTATACCTATCTGGACTTATGAATGGAATATAAAATAGGGTTTCATTGTTGGTTCCAATGAACTTATCGCAAGCCTGCTTTGAGTTTTGATCGTAATTCTTTGTGGGTATGAATGAACTAGGTTGCAAAGCAAAATGAGTCGTTAGTTTGTTGTGTATTTTGTACACATCAGTGAATATACAGACAACTATGATAGAATTTAGCCAAAAGGGAGGAGATATTTCAAAAGAAATAAACCACAAATTGTGGACTTACTTAACAAAAAAAAAAAAAAAAAAATAAGTTCCATTTGCAATTTCTTTAAAACGGTGAAGTCTTGAAACACATAAAAGAGTAATTAAAGAAAAAAGAAATTAAAACAGTGAAGCTATATTTCTGCATTTAAAATTTAGTTCGTTTCAATTTTATGATAGAGAGAGAGAGAAAGGGTATACATTTTAAAAACTAACTGTCTGCCCCTTGCTGTGTATGCATGTATGCTGTGCATTAAAACAACACTGGAACACTGAGCTTTAATGTTGTATCTGATCAAGATGAAATAGCAATTGCCATGACAGTTTGCAATTGACATATCAGTTGACAGATAGTATTTTAATAAATCTATATGATTGAATCGACATACCAAAGTAGTTCGGTTGTGTTCTGGGACAAAAATTAAAAATTAACTGAGTTCTGTAAAATTAAACAATTTAACAGTGTATTACCATTTTCTTAATTTGGAAGACTGTTTAGGTATACTCTGTTCAATTTATATTTTCAGTACAGGCCTTATGGGAGAGCTTTTTCAAACACATTGGTGCCGGCTGGTGTTTGCATGACACACAATTAAGAAATTGCCACTAAAATTTTCCATTAACCCACGTACATTCCACCATGACCTGTCTGCTCCCCGGCTGAGAGGAGACTGATCGCCAATTTGACTCTCGCGTATAGTGTTTATTAAAGAAATAAACACATTAATTAAGAGTTACCATACCATTGGTCCGCTGATGAAAATTCTAATTCTTTGGTTTTCGGTGCTTTCTGATTCGAAGCTTTCTCAGAGCTTTTGTAAGCATATATTTTAAATTTAAGGAAAAATGTGTTTGTAAGCATATATTTTAAATTTAAGGAAAAATGTGTTGTCTTTTTTGCTTACATCTTTTGGTTTTTTTTTTTTGGAAAACGCAGCTATATATTATTTGCTGGGTATTTTTTTAGGGAAAAAATACTATTTGACTCAAGTTTTTGATGTAGTTCGGTTCATTAATTAATTGCAGCATTAAATTACCAAATAATTTTTTTCTTCATGAAAATAAAAATAAAATGAAGATGTTTTCGTGTATAGAAATATAATATTTACAATAGTGCGGTTAGGGTGTCCATCGTACATCTTTAAAAGAGAACGTGTTCTCTTTTTACGTCCCGATCTTTTTTACACTATCTTTTCTTGCAAAGATCTTTTTTGTTCTCTTTTTTGAAAAAAACTCACTTTCTATAATTCTATCACCTAAAATAGTTCACCTCGTTCAACTACAAAAATGCCAAAGGGTCAACTACAAGTGTGTACACTTATTTCGCTGACAAGCAGCTCACGCTGGTTTCCAAATGGGCAAATGTTTACTTTTTTCTCGTTATGAAGAAAAAGTAAACGAATTTAAGAGGGAATGCTTCAAATGCTATCAAAAATCGTTTGGTTACATAGAAAAATGGACTCTTCAACTCGAATATTTTCAATGTTTTTCTTAGATGAAACTGAAAAGCAAAATGGGAAGATGTTGAAAACACTATTATGTATCTTAGCAATAAGAATATTAAAATTAATGATAGTAAGTGTTTCGAAGAATTTTGCGAATTGCAAACTTTTGTTATGATAAATTCAAGGGATGATGATTTCGATAAATCACTTTCAATCCAAAAATGGATAGTTTTTTCGAAATTTGAAGCATCTTGAGCAGTTCTCAGTTTTCGTTTTAGTTTTGCAATTTTTTTTGGTTTGTTAAAGTTCTATTTTTTTGCTAAATAAATTAAAATGTTTATGTTAAATACATTTTTTTTGTTGTATTTATTTTTTGTATGTTCTCTTTTTTGTTCTCTATTTTTTTCTTCTTCTTTTTTAATCGGTTTTTGAGTGACTTGCCCTCTTTTCTGGAAGTACTCGTAGCCAAATGGACACCCTAACTGCGGTGCAATTTGAGGTGATATTATATTTTTGCTGTTTTTATTTACATTTAAAATGGCTTCAAGTTCTTCGAAGGATACAAGTTTCTTATTATACCTTGTTTATACGTTTTTTCTCTGTGGTTTATTTTCACGTTAAAATAGATTAGGCCTTCTGGGGAACTCTTAAAAAAGCCCGCCTATTATCTTACTTCTTGGTGGTGTGGAGAAAGGTAGATTTATTTTTATTTGGATTTAGTTTAATTTTTTCTAGATTTAGTTTACGATGTACATGTTTCTGTTCATGAAATCTAAATTAACAATTGGTAACCCTACCGACATTTGTGAGATAAATATGCCATTTTATAATTCTCACAACGGCAACCATGGAAAATGAAAAAGCTTTATAGAAATAGAGATATCTTATTGAAATCCATAATAGTAAGGGTGAAAGGCAAATATCATATCTTCCCTGTACTTAAAATAAACGGTGATTTTTTAAGAGCTTGGTTTTTGAAAATTCAAAAAAACAGAAACTTGTAAAAAGTGAATGAAATTTTTATTTGAATCGATAGATCAATTTCTGCCATTTACTTTTTAAAAATAATTTCACTTAAATGTTGCCCGCGGCTACGCTTCAGGTGGTCTATTCTGAAGGTCCAATTTTGGCAAACTTTTTCACACATTTCGGCCCAAAATCTCACCAATGACGCGTTCAATGTTGGCTTCCAAGGCAGAAATCGTGTTTGGCTTGTCCCCATAGACAATAGACTTAACATAGCCCCAAAAAAATAGTCTAACGGGGTCATCACATGATCTTGGTGGCCAATTGACTGCGCCAAAACGTGAGATCAACTGCTCACCAAATTCGCCTCTCAATTGATGCATGGTTTCGCGTGCAGTGTGGCATGTGGCACCAAACACATTTTTCACAGAGCACGAATTTTGATAATAAATTTCAACAATTTGCAAACGTTGTTCAGGCGTAAGTCTATTCATGATGAAATGGCAAACAATACTGAATCGAAATGTCAAATGTTCGTGGAATTTGTCATGTTTGATCTGTCAAAAATATAAACGTCAAAAACCAAGTAGCAAAAAAATCACCCGTTATAAATTGAACATAGTATAGTGTTAGTTTTATACAGGGTGTCTCGGACCTGGTTGGAAGCATTTTAGAGTGTTGTTCTTGAATATATTCTTAGACTAAGATCGTTCTGCAGTATCTCCAATTTTTATATCATTTGTCGTGGATTTTGGTGTAGGTACTCTGTTAACAAAAATTGCTCTGCTAATTCTAGTGCTAGAATTCTGCTAATAAATTCGTTATTATCCAAGCCCCGTTTCAGTACAATTCAATTCTCTTTTCGAAATCGTCGGGAAGCAGTTCTTGCCCAGGATTATGGTGATATGGATGGAATCGTATACTATATAGTTGAACATATCCGGTGACACTTTTCGCAAAACACTAAATAAACATACCTTTTAATAAATGTCAAAGTGCAACAAAAAGTTGAACAAAATTGAAGAATTCTTTTGATAATTAAAGAATAGGATGACCAATTGACATTTTGATTACTAAATGAGAAAAAAGTTTGTAAGATAGAAGGCAGGTTTTATGGAATACCTTGGAATTTTTATGAAATATACATCAAAATGATTTCTATCTCCGACTATATTTTTCATATTTATCAATAGGCGTTTTTCTTTTTTCGGTCAGAGCAGAGAACTGAATAGAGTTCGAACACATATATTATGCACGAAACAGAGCAAACTCTGAACACTGACATGTTTTTTAAACACACCTGAACCACACAAATCAGAATACATTTTCATTTTAACCATAAAAGACAATATGTATAAATCAAAATTACCCTTTTAGGGTACTAAGAAACAACTCATCCAGAACAATTTAATGCTATATGCCTGTCTTAAAATCCGTTTGGAAGTTTGGCATCTAACTATGGTGCTGTAAAAAAAATTGCGGAACCTACCCAAGAATTCAAAAACAAAGTTCTTCGTGGAAAATAGTGTATGCGCCCCTTGGTTCATAAGAAATAGCGATTTACATTTTGACCTTCAAATAAATTCAAAGGTGGTTAAAAACAATATAACGGCACCGAAATGGCGACCGACTCCAATGTACGAGACATGTTCGGAGATTACAAAGAACGAGGCTCGATGAGCTGATAGTGCAGAGCTATGGGAAAGTATTAAAAGTTTAAGCCTCCCACAATGTGGGAAAGCGATCTTTTATAGATTGGCCCTGATCTTCCGGTGGTTATGATGCGGTAGGAGTCCCACACTAATTGGTACCGATTACCACCAAGTATCTTTTGAAGGTTTCCAACGGATTAAAAAAAAAAAAATATAAAAAATATTTGACTCATCAAAATCGAAAAATTTCAGTCTCGTCGCAGTCTCGGTCTCGCCAAACTAGGTCTCGTCTCGATTTTGTTCTCGACTTTTTCTCGTGAAAATTTTAATGTGCAGTCTCGTCTTGGTCTCGGTTTTGGTCTCATCCTTAGTTTTGGTTTCTTTCGTGTTTTTGGTAATAAAAAGATGTAAGATAAGACGATTGAAAAGGTAGAGTATCTCAGAAGTTGGTTGGTAATTTCTAATTTTCTGAGGTAAAGTTTGAATTTTGTAGTTTTTTTAATTTATTTAAATCGGATCCATTCCTCAATTGATTGACAGTTCATGGCTTGACAGGTAGGCAACATATATATGACGTTTATATCTTGACGTTTGGATAATATATTTTTTTCAAATGTCACTAAGAGGAGATTTGTCTCGGTCTCTTTACCTATAGTCGTCATTTCATAAACGAAAAATCACTTGACAATATGCAGTTTCACGTTGAAAACGAAATCGTAAATTTGAATCTTTAAGAAAAGTACTTAGGTATGCAAAAGAGGGCAAACCAAATTCAAAAACGCTCAAGTACCAAGTTTGAAGAAAATCGCTTTAGCGGTGAATATGAAGGTGCATGCATGCAGACATTCTGAGTTTATCGATTAATATTTTCCATCAAAATCATTTAAAATAAAAAAAAAAAAAACTCCCAAAATTGAACTAACGACACATCCTTAATTTGAATCAATATCAAAAGCATTTCCTCACCATGAGTTGTAAATTAAGTTTTTTTTATTATTAAGTCTAAATTTCAATCAAGGTATTCGCCTTGAGAGCCCCTTTATGCACGTCTTTTGCATGAGTTTCTACATATTATATGGCTGGCAGTGTTCGCAAAATTCTACAGTATTTTTTTTTGTATTATTTTCGATTGAGGTGTTCTTTGATTTAAGTTAGAATAGAATTCATTCCCTGTTTGGCTGGCTGGTATACATATGTATATCCTCGTCAAACTCGGTTAAGTGCTATAGCGACAAATTGAATCTTGAGTATCAACCATAAAGGACTCTCAAAAGTATAAGTCGTTTCAAGTGGTTCTCCTTGTTGTTCATTTTGCTATAAACCAATGAATAAAGGATTTTTTAAAATAAATTTTAAGGATCTTTTCATTTTCCACTTAAGTTTTAGTTACGGTGAAAAAAAATATATTCACATTTAAGTATTTAATGATGCACTTGTAGGAAATTTTATTAAAAACAAGGAAATGCGGACACAAATGCTTTCGAAAAAAAAAACAAATTCTTACCGCCACTGAGAAATAATGTTGGATCTGTGCCATAATTTGCTCGAAGTGAAATTTTATTTTATTAAAACTAGCAAAGGGATGTATACTTTCACATGTGAATTGTGTTAGGAAATGACAAACAGATAATGACGTCGAAATAGTTTTACCCTCGAAGCCAGGGTCCGAAAATTTATTGTATCACAAGAATATGAATTCTTTTTTTTTTTCTAAGGGAATTTAGGGCACTGATCTGCCCAGTAAATACCCAATTTTTGAAACAAACAAAATGCATATGCAACACTTTTCATTTTATTTTTCAGAAGTGGGATTGCATAGCAATAACATTAGAATTAACTTTGTAGTGCTCTTGTTTGAGAAATATTATTATATATATTAATTTTTTAGTAATGGATATTTTGTGCCTCTTTCCATATATTTATATATCTTAGTTCTGTCAACAGCAATGGTTTTTCAAATACATAAATGCATGTATATTAGGTTAGGTGAAGTAATTAATAGGTAATGATGCGGCAATAATCATAGATGGAGGAATAATTTAACTTACAAATGTCAAAAACCTATTGAAATAGATTCACGGCAATATTGAAATTATATTTCACTATCGAAATGAAGATGGCGACACTATCTAAATGACCATTTTCATAGTTTTCGGAATGTCTATACCCAGTTATTTCAGAGCTAAATATACGAATTTGTTGTGTTGAAAATTAGAGAAAAATAAGATTTTCCTTCAAGGACATATGGCGGCACCGTTATTTTCAGGCCTAAAAATAAAATTTCAATTTCCCCTCTGAGGAATGCCAAAATAATCACACATACCAAATTTGAAGGTAATCGCTTAAGCCGTTTAGGCTGTAGCTCGTTATACATACAGACGTACAGACTGACAGACATGCAGACAGTCATTTTTTGGCGATCACTTTTTATTTGTGCAAAAGAAAATTTAAAAAATATTTTGGTAAAATCCGTCTACCACCACACCATCTTTTATAAATTCTTGGTTCGGATGAAAATTTCAATGTTTGTTTTTATGCGCAAGGAAAAATTCAAAAACTATTTGAAGTCAGATCCGTTAACTACCACGCCCACCGTTCTTATTGCTTAGTTTTTTTCGAAAAGGACTTAAATGATTTTAATGAAATTTTCACAAATCATTTGTATGAACGACAAAAATTAAGAAATTAGGTTTAGTAAGGTCCGCTAGCTGCCACGCCTACTTATTTCATCTTTTTAGTTTCAGATTCACAAACAACTATGTAAAACAATTTTAAAGAATTTTTTCAGAATTTATTTTAATAAACAAAATTAGTAATTTAGTAAAATTCGCACACATACTTACTTGTTTTTTTTTTTTTGGAAACGGCTCTAACGATCTGAATGAGAAACTAGTTTGCCCTTAAGATCGAGAGAAAATTAACAATAAGATAAATTTGTAAAAACCGCTAACACACCTTATTTTATTATTTCTTAGTATCTTTGGAAATGGCACAATGGGAGATGTAAATTTGTATGTATGTATGTATTTATGTACATAGATAATATTGTGACGAACAAATCTACCGCATACTGGAGATCGATGAACACACTCAGCCTACATGACAGCTGAATGGAAAGAGAAGAATTATCCACAGTCAGATATATTGCGGTGGATTGATTGTTATACTTCCACCCGCAGTCTATGTTGTCGGCTTTTGAAGTATAAGGGGACACCTTGGGTGCGATAGTTAAGATACGTTTTGGTAATAGATACATTAAAAAAAAGAAAAGGCAAAATTAGTCCTTCAAACAAAACAAAACCAGATTTGAGTTTTACCCAATAATTACATTCTTTAATTATTTTTTTAACCGAATTCTTCTATCTTATGTATAAAATATATTTTAAACTTAAATTTATAATAAAATAGTATGTAAATACCTACTTCCTACACATCTGTCTATAAGTGGTATACAAACAATAACTTTATCTACGGAAATTACTTAACAACATAACGTTTTCATGTCAATGCTCGGTCTCCCAGGTAATATCTTTATAAACTGGGAGCGTGTCAGTCGGCGGACATTAGCACTAAGGATGACTTAAGGACTGGTTCAGATTTGATTAATCCATGGTCCACATAACTGAAATAACCGTGCAGTGAAACCGAATACGTTTAGCTTTCAACATACACGAATTTTAACAAGCTAAACGGTTGAAGCGATTTCCCTCAAACTGGCTCAATTTTTTTTAAATGTTTTGGTTTTAGCTTCAAAAATAGATGTACCTGCCATACAAATTTTTGGGCAAAAATGAGAAATCTAAATTATCTTGAAAACGGCTATATCAACTTTGATAAAAAAAATCCTATAATGGATTTGATGGATTCTATTATAATTAGGTATAGTCTTCATTTTTGTTCAATCAATTTTTTTAATTGAAATGTTATTAACGATAACTGCCATATTTATATATAAAAACGAGTGCATTTATATGTGTAGTTTGCCCTTGAAACCTCCTAACAATATATAAGTACCATCAGGTATATCCAATTAAAATTCAATTAAGCTATAATGACGATGTGTCATTTTTATTTACCGGCACAACAAATATGAATTGCTTTGCAAAGAATTTTCCAACTTTTCTGAACAGTTTAAATAGACAAAAAAAAACAACACACATCCAGATGTAAATAGGAACAAAAAAAATAAACACAACTATGTATTCTATATTTCGAGTGTTCGAATAACTTTTACAAAAATAATAATCTGATATTAACCCACATACTTATTTTCTACACACACTCCACGCTATTTGATTTTGGTCGCATTTTGTGTATATGGCTTTCCACCAAGGGTCACGTTTTCTAGCTGACAATGTACTATTATTTCCATTATAAACAACAAAGCTGACAACTTTTGTCTTATATTATTAACCTCGGTATGGAAAATTGAGGAAAACGACCAGCAGGTGTCACTGTTTTAGACTTTTATGATATATGAAATATAAATATCAACATCCTGTTTTAATGTACTCAAAAATATTTTTCTAAAAATTTCTGAATACTGAAAGTCAGAACTAAATTACGTGGGATCGTAACATAACCATTATCATCAGAGGGCACGGCAGTGACCAGCCCAGAACTACACCCTTTTTTTACAAGAACAAACTTATGCAATTTTCGACCCAACCCCCTATTTTCAGTACCAATGAAGTCAGAAACCCGAATTATTAATATGTGCTAAGCTAGTCAATCACAGGTGCCTCACTAAATTCAAACATTTTAGCATAAGTGATTCCTGAGATATAAGGCTTCAATAATCACAAAAGCCGTAACTGACTCACAGAAAGATCATCAAAATTATGGAGCATTTTCCGACACCGTAGAATCTTGCAATTTTGCAGAACGGTAGGCGTTGTGTGGAAGCAAATGAAGAAATCGAAAATTTGAGGTTTTTCATTCAAGGGGCGTGGTATCAGCCCACTTCTTTAGAATTGGTGTTAGTTGAATGGAGTACTTCCGATTGCTGCAGAACGATGCAATTTAGTAGAGCGAGCGGTAGGACTTAAATTGCGTACTAAGAAAAAATTGAAAATCAGAGGTTTTACATTCAGGTGTGAGGTATCCGCCCACAAATGTTATTAATAATATAGACCAATTCAAATTGCCGTAGAGTTTTGGAATTTGGTAGAGTGGTAGGCCTGAAAGTACGTAAAAATGAAAAAATATAAAATTTGAGGTTTTTCATTTAGGAGGCGTGGTTTCCAGCCACTTTCTGAAAAAAGGTTTCATTTATATGAAGCACTTTTAGTTTCAGTATCTTTTGAGATTTAAACATGGCAAACTATTAAAATCTATGCAAGAAAACATAAATGTTAGCCAAGTCTTTTATACAAAAACCTCTATCTAAGAAGTCAGCCGTGAAAAGTAGTAAGATCTAAAAGTACGCCAAAATCTTACTTTATAAACTTTTAATACCAAATATTTTAAGTATAGAACAATATTAAAAAACTACAAATTAAGAGATTAGAGCGTATTCCTAGTAATTTTTTAAACTGTGTGTAAGTTAAACCTAGGTTTAGTTGAATTTTCGGATGTTGATTCTATTTTTTTAAGTTTATCATTTCAAAATATTTTAGGCTATTTGCGTAGTAAAACAAGCTGATAATCTTATAAAAATATAAAACCGACAAATTGTAAGTAAAATCGGTCAATGTAAACTACCATTAAACCTATGGGTTTATCAGTGATTATAAATATGCCCCATTAATTTTATTATTTAATGAATCGAAAAATATGGAAATCGGATCGAATGCTTGTAGAGGAAGCAAGATGGTACATCATCGAGGCGCAATTAGTCAGACATGTAGTCTTAAATAATTGAAAGCATAATGAAACTGGAGCAAAATTTTAAATGCGGGATATTTAAAAATAAAATATTTTTAATTTTAATAAATAACTAATGTTGAGATTATGTTTTAACATGTATCTATATATAACTCCTGGTAACAAATTTTCAATTTTATTTATCGTGAGCAAGATTCCATAAGGAAAACAATAAAAATATGGGCACAAAATTTTAAACAGCCTGATGTTAAGGGCTTAGCATGATACTAACAGTTTGCTAATACTAAAGCACTTTACTAATATTTTCCTAATTTTAAACACTTTTTAACTAGCACCATACAAAATCTATTTTCTTAATAAACTACAAATAAACACTCCTAAAATAGTGCAAAAAAGTAAGCGAATATAACTTTTTGACGTTTGTAAATGTCAAAGTGGCATTTGGATTTATATATGGATACGATACTAAAAAAATAATGTAGCCATTTTGTGATTTTACCTTTAGTAAAATGTTAAGAAAATAGTACGATACTAAACTGGTTTAAAATTAGCTAAATTCTCTTTTTAGCCTAGTATCCTACTAAAAATGATTTAACACATTACTAAATTGACTAAAATTTTGCGCCATGGCGTTTATCCAACGATGCGGATTGTACTTGCTTTTTTATTGTAGAATGCTACACCAAACTGAATAAGCTTTTGCAAGCAGAGATAATTTTGTCTTTTGTCTATGGCATCTCATAGTATATAACTCATTTGCGCATGCGAAAATATTATTTAAAATTTCGACTTGATTGTCGAATATCTCTACAAATAGATATTCATTTTTGTTTTAATTTTGTTTTTTAATATAAAGAAAGGATGTAAACTGAGTTGAGTAAAAAACCTGTCGTCGTTGTCATTGTCGTCGTTGTTGCCGCTACGATGCTGGCTGGCAGTTTTGTTTAGTAAATATAATAGATACTGTACATGTACAATAGGGCGAGCGGAAATTGTTATTGAATAGTTTTAAGTAGCCCCACGTGCATGTCGTTGCTTACGATATTCAAGTACTGCAGAGATTTAGAGATTTGATATAATTCTTCGTAACTTGATTTTTGAAGATTAAAGAAAAATCACATTTAAGAAATATTTATGTACGAAAATACTTTATTAGAGATAGAGGTTTTTTTAATTTTAACTTTTTGTAGAAAATTTAAAAAATTTGAAGTAATTTAAAATGTCATAAAAAAAATATTTCAATAATGCTGTTAGTTGTCACACTTTACCTTGAATAAGACAGTATTATTTTCTAAAAGATATTTCTATGAATACAAAATATGTATACCAAGTGTCGATCTTTTAGGCCCGTTTGCTGATACGCATCATAAATATTTATGTTCAACTGCATGTCCAAGATATTGGAAAAAAAGCTAGCTAAACGCTTTCTCTGGTTTGTCGAAACTAAGAAATTGATCTCGCCTAATCAAATTGCTTAAAAAGCGAACAGAGGATGTATCGACGCTCATCTTCATATTGATTACTATATCTCAAAAGCACTATCTGCAAAAAATCACGTCTTAAGTCTTTCCTTAGATTTTGAAAAAGCATTTGATAGAATCGGTATACACATTGTTTAAAAAAACAACTAAAACAATGGGGTTTTGGTAAAAAAATCTATAGTTATGTAAAAGACTTTATAATAGAAAGTTGTATGCAAAAATAAATAACCACTACTCCAATCTACAAGGTGATTCGTATAAGATGCGACAAAAAGCTAGGGCGTGTAGGTTGGACTTAGACAAGAAAAAACACGTATGGGAGGGGGGTCTATTTCCCCCCGTTTAACCGGGAGGGGCAATTTTCTAAAAAATTGACTTAAAACAGAAAACAAATTATTAAAAAACAACATCCCGCAAGGATGGCCTTTGTCGGTAGTCCTTTTTATAAAGCTTTTGCTGATATATCTACAATTTTAATGAGACACAAGTTTTTGGATTTTTGCCTTTATGCAGATGGTATCTACATTCTTTCCAAGATCAATGATTTAAACACATGCAAAAACCTTTTTATTAATGCTTTAAATGATATCTTAGATTGGGCAGTAATCTCAGGCGCAAAATTTTCGATAAATAAATGTAAAACATTTCATGTATGCCGTAAACGTGACTGTCCACAATTAATCTTAAGTATTAATAATATACAAATTCTAATTGTCGATAATTTAAATATACTAGGTATTATTTTTAATAAGAAATATAATTGGAAAGAACATTGTATAAATCTTAAAAAGGCAATAGCTGCAAGAACTAACATTATTAAATATCTAAGTAGTAAAAAAAGTAGTACACATATTAACACCTTATCATCAATCACAAAAATGTTAGTTTTAAGCAAAATAGATCATGGTTTATTTATATATGGTAACTGCCCAGGACTGCCAAACATTGAAGAAAGAAGAGAAACTATTACACTGAAGCTAGCGGCCAAGTTGGCTTTGTTTTAAGACACGGTAATTTATAAGGACATTCTGCAATCTAAATCCCATAAATTAAAAAAACGAATCCCATCCGCAATAAGCAATATCCTCGACAAAGCTACTCAGATGGATGTTCCACCCAATCGACCATACAACGTGTTATCAACCTATCCGCCGTGGTCTATAAAGCCACAATCAACTACAATGACGCTAGCAGATTACAAAAAATCTAGCACCTCCACATACCGTACTCTGTTCACCAGCATTTCATCTGACCTTCGATCTGATGGATGGAGCCTAATATTCACGGATGGCTCAAAAACACCAGAAAATACTACATTCGCCGTCACACACGAAGTTGGGGATATAATTTGCGTTTGTAAGCTTCCTGAATTTGTATCCATCTTTGCAGCCGAAGTATTTGCCATCATACAAGCTGTAAAAGAAGCTATGAACCGTCGTGGAAAACATATAATTTGGTCTGTCATCAAAGCTGTCAATAACCCTAACAACACCTCTCAACTCATAATCGACATTCGAAATAAACTAATCAAATCGCCAAACAAATTGAAATTAATGTGCGTCCCTGGACACTCTTTCATCCAGGGAAATGAATACGCCGACCATGAAGCTAATCTAGCTCAAAATGCGCCACTTCTTCTATTCAACACCTACACCAAATCGGATATAAATAAAATGCACGAATGGATCGCACGAACTTGCTCTTATGTTCGATCACATCGTATGCAAAAGATTTCTATTAAAAATCTAAATATATTTTTAAAGTCATTTTTAACTAAATTTTGTATATGCATATACAAAATTTCATTAATTTTGTTCTAAAATAAATTGGTATGACAATATTAAATATTTAATAATATAAACTTAAAAACAAAAGACTAAATCTGTTTAATTAAAGAAAAAATAATTCAAAATTCTGAAATAAATACTTTAACTAATTTGAGCTCAAAAAAAAGTACGCATTTTATTTCTTGGATAAATTTGAATTTATGAAAAAAAAATTTAAAAATCTGAATCGGTTTTTGAGAAAAAAAGTTTTTTTTTAAAACTTTTTGAAAATATTTTTAAAAAAATTCAAAAACGCCAATTCACAGGTATTCAGAAAATACAAATAAATATAATTTTTGAAAAAAATTTAATAAGCAGTTTTCGAATAATAATTTTTTTTAACTTTTTTTCTTAAAAATGATTTTAAAAATACAAAAAAATATTAATTAAAAATATTGGTACAAGGTATAATTTTGGCAACCTAAACCTATATTTTTGTGAAATTTCGAAAGAATCGGTTAAACCATTTATGAGATAGTCGAAAGCAAAAAAACGGTCCTATGGAAAGTACCGTTTTTAGACATTTTTCAATTTTTGTTTCGACTATATGATCGGTCGTAGCTAAAAACCAACACTAATTTTTTTTTTATAAAAATCGTTAGAGCCGTTTCCGAGAAAAATAGGTTTGAACGTAACGGTTATATGGCAGGTACCGTTATTTTTTGAGCTAAAAAAAATTCAATTTCCCCTCTGTACAATACCTAAAAAACTCTATATACCAAGTTTGAAGCAATTCGGCCCACCCGTTTGGGCTGTAGGTGTCTATACATACATACAGACTGACAGACAGACATACAGACTGACCGACAGACATACAGACTGACAGACAGACATACAGACTGACAGTATTTTTAGACCATCTTTTTTCGTCTTCGCTATCATCGTAGTGTCATGTTTGATTGTTATCTAACAACTTTTTTTTTCGACGAATGCATAACTTGCCTTATAGGTACCTATAATCGCAAGTAAAAATGAGATACAAAAAAAAAATCAAATCTCATCAGCTTCTTGAATGGAACTCTTACCGCCACCATTACAGTAATATTTACTATGATAGATGCCCCCCAAAATATCCCACCAACATTTCAAAAGTTAAGATTTCAAATTTTGTTCGACTTCGACTTGGCCACATCAATGCTACACACCAATATCTCCTTTCAAAAAACGACCCACCGATTTGTCCTACCTGCAACGTAAGATTGGACCTACCACATATCCTCGAAAATTGTGCAGTATCTAAGCCTATAATTCTCAACATATTTAAAAACAAAAATATTTACGATATACTAAAAAATCCAAATTCTATAAATATAGATAAATTAAACCAATTTTTATCAATTACTAACATTAGTAACGGGTCCGCCATCTAAGGTTTTTTTTTTCAACTAGGGCTTATTTCGTGAATGGTAACACTTAGCTCATGTCTGATTGGACAGATAATTAGTTTTATCCTTCCGCTGAACGAATATGGTTGTGTATACGCTTGAACAACGCTGAGAAATATTGCGACATTACTTTGAAAATCATGGTAATGTTGCAGAATGTGTGCGAAAATTGCGTACGGATTTTGGAAGAAGAGAAGCACCGTCAGGTCCGTATGTTCGTTATCTTGTGAAAAAAGTGAAAGAAACTGGCATCCTCATCGATAAACCAAAGCGTGAAAAGCCAAAAACAGTTCGTTCACCCGAGAATATTGCTGCTGTGGCAGAAAGTGTGCGTGAGGCGCCATCAACATCAATTCACCGTCGTTCTCAACAATTGAACATTTCGGAGACATCATTGAGACGAATTTTTCATAAAGACCTTGGTATGACGCCATACAAAGTCCAATTGGTTCAGGAGTTGAAGCCAACTGGCCATCCAATGCGTTTTCGCTTCTCTAAGTGGACCTGCGATCGACTTAGAGAAGATGCCGATTTTGCCAAAAAAATCATCTTTTCAGATGAATCTCATTTTGATCTTGGCGGATATGTAAACAAGCAAAATTGTCGCATTTGGGGCACAGAAAACCCGCACGCATACATTGAAAAGCCAATACACCCAAAACGAGTCACTGTTTGGTGCGGCCGTTACAGTCAATGGCGATCGTTATCGGGCCATGTTGAACAAATTTTTGTTCACAAAAATTGAAGAGGAGGATATTGGCAATATTTGGTTTCAACAGGACGGCGCTACGTGCCACACAGTTGAAGCTACACTCGATGTTTTGCGCCCTGTTTTTGAAGATCGCATTATCAGCCGCAGAGTTGATTTCGTTTGGCCACCTCGGAGTTGCGATTTGATATCGTTGGACTATTATTTGTGGGGTGCCGTAAAAGATAAGTGTTACGCCGATAAGCCAGAGACAATTGACGTTTTAGAGGACAATATTCGTGAAGCCATTGGTGAAATACAGCTGCATACAATCGATAATGTGCTTAGAAATTGGACCGATCGTGTAGGCTACTGCATGGCCAGCCAAGGCAGTCATTTGAATGAAATTATTTTCCATTATTAACCGGAAGGATTGTACTTTCAAATAAAATAAGAAATTTGAGAAAATATTCAGTAGTTTTTTTTATAGCATTTTCAAAAAAAAAAGTTATTTGGCGGACACTATCTTTATATCTTTATTTAAGAGCTAATAGTCCTTGCAGCTAGGCTCGTTAATATTAAATATTAGCATGTAATTCTAATTAGTTGTTAATAAAATATAATAATAATTATGTTCAACTTAAAACGCTTATGGGCTGTGTATGTGTATGAGCAAACGGGCCTTAATCTCCTAATTAATGATGGTTTCAGATTTTTTGTTAAGAAGTTCGCAGTGAGGTACCAGTGTACTATTTGTGCCTGATTATTGTTTTCGATTTTATTATGTTCTAAAATTGTATTTATTCATAAAAAAGATGAACGTGTGTTTGTTTTAACACATACATGTTGTATTTTAATTGATTTTATCTTTTTAGAAAAATCAATAAAATCCAATGCCAGGTCACACATGTTTTTTTTTGTGTTAAGTGTCCCATAAAATAATAACTATGATAGCTATGTTATACTCAGGTGCAATATAAACTGCCTATGTGCCAAAATAGTGATTTTTTTTAAATAATGAAATGTTTGCTTATTCTTTCATTTTGGTAAAATATTTTTATTTCATGTAAAAGCCCTAAGCGCTTACAGTTATATATGTATGTATGTAGGTACACATTATTATTATTATTTATTGCCAAGGTCTAATAAACAAATTTTCAAATGCTTTACATAATTTTTGAAGTTAAATAGGAGTTATTACGTAAACAATAGTGTTAATGTTTGTTTAAATTTGTATAGAAATATTTTGTAGTAGATGTTTGAAGTGAAACTTCATTGGACGCTTTTAAAGTAAAAATTTCATCAAGGTCGAATTTAATGAATCGAAACTATGGTTGACATCATTGTTTAGTTAAATAGGGTCGGTGGTAAAATTTAAAAAAAAATTGTTTTAACAGGTTAATACATTTAACCGTGCAATAAAGTTGTATTGGTTGAACATGGGGAAATGTAGGTATGATGTTATGGTTTTAATTTTTTTTAACTACAATTAGCCAGGCAACGGACATAGTCAACTCACCGAACTTTTGACGTCACAATCTTTCTTAATTATGTCATTTCGTGTGATTATCAACGAAAAATGTTGTTGTTGTTGACCTACTTCGATGAACGTTTAATAAGTATTTCGTTCTCTATAACTTATTCGAGCAGACCTGCGACTTCAGGAAACTCCATCACATACAAAAGAATAACGATGTAAAATCACACAAGGTGGGTAGTTCACGACACACCTGTGTGAGATAACCACGCCCTCAAATCACCTCTGCAGAATGTACATTAGTGGTGTTTTATTGGAAATATATCCATTCTACCTTAAGTAATTCCCAAAAAAACGCATCGACCGTAGACTTTCTTTTAGTTTTGTAAAAATGGTACCGCTGCACAGCTATCACAAGCAATGAAGTTTTGTGCAAAGTATATTAAGAATATATCAAAATTATGACTAATATTTTACTTTTAATTATATAAAATAGAAAGTAAAAAAAAAAACGTACTAATATTAATGAATGTTTGAAAACCATTTGTTGTTTGCTTTTTTTCTCCATTTGCAATTTTAAATTCAAACATGCATTCCTGCATCAATGGAAACGAAATGATAAGTGAATGGGTCTGTTCATAGACTATGGTCAAAGTCCCTTTTTACACAGGGCAATTTTCTTATTGCTTTACAAATCGTCTATGCCTTTCACACGAGGAAACCAAATTGCTGGAGATTTGTTTGTTTCCTTTTAATGTTTCTTGGTTTCAACGCACACTACATGTAAATTGTTGAATCCCCTAACATTTCTCCTTTATATTTCATGCTATTACTTATTTGCTGAGAAGATCGATAGCTAGGTTTATTTTTCAAGTCAATTATTTATTTTCTGAGTATGTTTTGATTTCAATTTAATATTCACACATTGGACTTCACAAAACATAAGCGGAGTAAGGCCCAAATAGTTAACATTTTGCCATTTCTATGCGTATGTCCAGAAAAAATAATGGGATCACAAATATGTACGCCCAGTCAATGTAGTGAAGCGAAGTCCGTCCATGACCATCTTCCACTAAACAGTGACCAAAAAGCACATTTTGTGAAGTTTACTTGGCGCTTAGGCGTTATAGCTCATAGAATTTCATACGAATAAATATTATACAACGCAGTGTCCAGCAGTTCACACAGTGCGGTTCTACCTTTAATCAATATTTCCACCCATCCACAATTGTCAAATTGCTTTTTTGTAGATCTAAATATAAAGATGATTTTCTTTCCACCAAAAACCGTTTATTTATAACTACCAATCAAAAGTGAACACAAAACGATTGATCCCTATTGGTCATTCAATAGAGATTGATTTTTTTTCCAAAATGAAAATCGGACTTTATTAAAATTGATCAATTGACGTTAGGGGTATACAAAATTTCTGATATAAGTGGAATCTTAGACGTGCTCCAGAAAATAATCGAGCAAAGAATGCAAAACACTTTTACTTACACTTTTTTATAGTAAAAGTGAGAAACTTTTCAGAAGAACAGTTTATATATTTATTAAAAAATGGATTTATTTAATATCTTAGAAATATAAACTGGCAAGTATCAAAAAAAAAAGGAATAAAACCATTCAAAAGATCAATTTATCATACGAAGGGAAATTAATAAATACATACAACTATTCCATGAACACATCCATCGATATTCAATCCAATACCAATCGTACTAGCAAAAGTAACAAAATCAAATTCGAGACTCGAATAAACGTCAACCATCCATCCACCCTAGCATTCTACTTTAGCTTTTTATCGAACGTAGCGAATTGTATGTAAAATGCTACGACGGATAAATTTACAATGGATAAATTTCCCAATACAACACGGCTATTAGCGCTTATTGTGTGGAAGGTAAGCCCATCCTGCTGGAACAATGTGTCGTCTACATACGTAGTTATCCTTTAATTCGAGCCAAAAGAAATTGTATTTCATTGATCTGCAGAACTCACCTTAGTCGTTGATGCCTTTGTCGCTTCAATCATTTTCAAAGAATAACGAACAAGCGTCACAATTAAGCACCAGACAATAAGTTGTTTTCGAACTTCATATGGGCTAATGTCTATTTTAATAAAAATATAAATTTTAATTGAAATCGGTTGAGTCGTTAATTAATGAGAGAGTCGAATATAAAAAAAAAATAAAATGCACGACTGGATTGCACGAACTTGCACTTATGTTCGATCACATCGTATGCAAAAGGTTTCTATTGAAAATCTAAATATATTTTCAGTCGTTTTTTACTTAATTTTTTATACACAAAATTTTTGTTGTATTGTTCGAAAATTTTGGTACGTAGTAATGTTTATAATTTGAGGGAAATCCTATATAAAAATTTTGATCGAAATCCGGCGAGGCGTTTACGAGAAAGTACCAAATCAAAAAAATGGTTGTATGGCAGGTACCGTTAATAACAAAATATTTAAAAAATAAAATGCCCGACTGGATCATACGAACTTGCTCTTGTAGCTACCAACAAATGTAGGTAAACATTGACGATGTTTAGTAGGTATGTAGTCTTCTTCTCCTATGCAGGTTTAAAGCTATCAAGGCCATCACTTTAATCGGTTTTTCGATAAAACCAAGAACGCCATTAGATGCCACGGATCAATGAAAATTTTATAAAAAAGTACATATGTACATATCTCGAAAATTGTAGGACTCATTTTGAGGAAATCCTGTTTTTTTATTTTTAGTTTTTTGAAAAACAATTTTGTTTGAAATTCTATTATTGATTTTTGAAAAAAAAAATTATTCATTTTAATTAAAATTATAAAGTTTTTAAAAGTTTTGATAAGCAGAATTAGCTTGGATACTTATATCTTCCCAGATATAAAATTTGATAGAAATCCAATGTACCGTTACCGAGAAAGCCAAAAATGAAAAAAAAAACGTTATATGAACGGCACCGTTAATATACGTTTGGATGAAATGATAGCTAGTACCTACAAACAAATTCTCAAAATTTTTTTTATCAAAATAGTTAGAACCGTTTTGGAGAAAAATAAGATTTTCCGTTATTTTTAGGCCCAAAAATAAAATTTCAATTTACCCTCTCAGTAATGCCAAAAGAACTACACATACCAAATTTGAAGGAAAGCGCTTAAGCCGTTTAGGCTGCTTCTCGTTATACATATAGACAGACATTTTTTGCCGATCACTTATTTAGGCTTATCTATGATCGTACTGTTCGATTGTTAGAACTTTTTTTTTGCGAATGCATAACTTACCTTATTGTACCTACCTATAATCGCAAGTAAAAATAATTTGACCAAAATGTAGAATATACCTAAAATAATGCACACACATTTTTTTGTCAAAATCGTTATAGCCGTTTCTGAGATAATTGAGATGGTAGAAAAAATTGTTAACAGGTACCGTTATTTTTATCCTAAAAAAACCATTGATAAATCTATTTTAGACAATTTTAGATGTCTAAAACGCTTAAATACCTGTAGAGCGTTGTACAGACAGACCGACAATTATAGTTTAGTTTAGGGTGCCCGTAAATGGCCAGTAAATTAGTTGTAAGTTATTGATAATTAGGCTAGTTTTAAACATTTTGTCTAACTTTAAGATAATTATAAGTTAGTATTAAATAAAAATGAATTACAAACAAAAAAATAGACGGAATCGCGGGAGAAACTTTTTTGGTGTTCTCTATCATCGGCAATAACAAGTTTGATTAAAATCTCGGGTTCGATTTTTTTTCAAATGCAAAACTCGCCCGTATAGTACGAGTATATATCGCAAGTAAAAAGCACATTTATAAAAAGTATCTGTATAATTAGGTTCGAGAGTAGCACAATGGAAACGAAGGGCGCAGAGGGAATTTTGTCTAAAAAGAAAGTAGAAAGGGCAGCATAAAAGACCTGAATTTCTTTTCCAGCACGAATTTATGAGATTTTCTTAAAAGGGTCAAAAGTAATGCATTTTCGTAAAGCGATTTCGTCTCTGGACCTTGTATTTATTTCTGAATTAACCATAAACTGTTCATGGTGTTTTTTTTGAATACAAATACAATTTTTTCCTTGAAAGAATTCATCGAATCAGCTATAGGTGCATATAGCTATAGCAGCACCAACCTGTCATGCAGTCCGAGTCCGACTCCGACATGAAACATGGGCGTATTGTGCACTTCTTTCCTGCAGCTTTTTTCTTCCAAGCAGCAGCGATTGCTACTTTTTTGCAACCACGAGCTAAAAAGCAGGAATGTGTTCGGCAACGTGCCCGATGAAATGCAATCAGGATGCATTCTACACTGCACGCGTAGAAATTGCCGATTACTTTTCTCTTTTCCATTCACATTTCACTTTTGCTTGTAAAATTGAATCGAAGGCATATACAATTATGGACAGAAAAAAAACAGACACGGTCATCTAGAAGTAAATGGTGATTATGACGACCGCCCGACCGACCGACGACGACGCCGACGGACGGCGACGACGCGACTATGTACGATAGGTATACCTTAGTTGTGGCAGATTAGTTTTGTTTTCGAGATTTCGCTTCGAACGAAATGAATGAATCCATCGATAGTCGCTGAAAAGACGGACGATGAACGCTCAAAGTAAATGACGATCACGACGCGACGACGATATAGTGGTAGATAGGAAAGTCGAAGACGGAATAAGGCCGGCCTGCGCCTGCCTTGGAACCTGGTGTGGAACACAAGGTTCAATGGTCTTAATTGAAATCTATTTTGAGGCTATCACGAAGTTTTTTTTTGTTGTTTATGATTTGAATGCAAATTGCATTTAAGTGTGTGGGCAGGTGAACCAGTAAACATCGGCATAGACATTTTTTTCAGTTTTTTCTATACCTTACCTATAGGGGCCTTCCTATTTCGATAATTAAGAAGACATAAAACTAATAAATTAAATAGAAAACGGGGAGTTTAAAACGACGAGCATTATAAAAGAAAAAAATATTTTATATATTAAATTTCTAAGTATTTTTCTTGTGAAGTGTTTTGTCTAACTAATTTGACATTTTATCATATTATAATCATTGAGTCATCATACAAAATTATGCTTCGTCAAAAAGTGAGGATGAAAAACAGTTTCTTCCTAAGTGCATATTTCACAGCAAACTTAGAAGTTTTGCTGAGGAAACTATCGCAATTAAAATAAATGCACGACTGAATCGCACGAACTTGTTCATATGTTCGATCACATTGTATGCAAAACATTCGTAATAGAAACTGAAAAATATATTTTTAAAGTAATTTTTTACTTAATTGTATAAAAAATTTCTTAAAATAAAAAAAAAAAATTGGGATGATAATTTTAAATATTTATTAATATAAATTATTATTTAAAATAAATATTAATTATTAATTAAAAATAAAATTTCAGAAAAAATCGTCCACCTGTTTTCGAAATATTGAATTTCCAAAAAAAAAAAAAAAATCAAAATAATTGTTATATGCAAGTACCGTTAATAATAAAATAAATTAAATGCACGATTGGATCGTATGAACTTGCTCTTGTAGCTTACAACTTTAGTTTTGCTAACCACTGACGCTGTTAGTACTATACGTATACTAAGGTCTAGTTATCCTATGCATTTTCAAAGCCGATGTAGGTAAGTTTATCTGATGAAATGTCGAATGCATGATTCAAGGAATGGTTACATAAACAACCGTTTAAGTACGTTTTAGTGGAGCTTGCAAAAGGCGTTTCAAGAAGTTATACTTTCTCAACAATAAACTTGGTTTGTCGGCTGGCTGCTGCGCTGAGATTTTTGCGAGAAGGTAGCAACCAGCTTGGTGCTGAGAAATATTCCGAAGTTGACATGGCGCAGTCTACATTTTCTTTCAGTTTAAAAAAAGTGTTAAATGCACTGGAGAGAAGACTTGAATTTAAATTTTTTAAACATACTTTTTAATCTGACATCCTTATATATTTGCAGCAAGCAAACCGCAACCTGTTCAGCTATTCGCCTGAAGGCGACCTCACAGAGGAAAACAGCAGTTTTGGCCACGCCAACATAATCAACACCTTCAGTATTCCACAAAGCAACATAGACTGCACCATACCCCATCCACTTTTTGATTAAAACTTCCTGGTAAGCATACCCTCCAGATCACAGTGGGAGGAATGTGCTTTCCTGGAAGATGGAAAAATTCATTTTTTCACCGATGGGTCAAAAACAAACGATGGTGTAGGGGGTTGTGTTTACTCTAACAGACTTCCTAACTATTGTAGCGTATTCCAGGCGGAATTAATGGCAATTAAGGAGGTTCTATCCTGGCGTGATATCTGCAAAGGATATTCTCATTTTCTCCTATAGCCAGGCAGCGCTGAAATCTCTGGATTCAATCTCCACTAACTCCAAAATAGCCCTGGATTGTCGATCATCTCTCAAAGAGATGGCGGAACAGTTCCACATTCACCTCTGCTGGGTGCCAGGGCACAGAGATATTCCGGGGAACTGCAGGGCCGACGAACTCGCCAAACAAGGAACAACACTACCCATTTCAACTGACTACAGTAACCTATGTATGCCAATCGCTAAATGTAAATTTATGCCTAGGCTAGATATACTATGGAGAGGTCAAATCTTAGGTGGACTAGTGGTAACACATGTCTAGCAACAAAATAGATTTGGCCAAAGATGGATGACCTCTCTATGCAGACGGCACATTAGCTTCTCTATAGGTGTCATTACAGGACACTGCCTCATAAGTAGACATGCTGCAAGACTCGGCGTGCTCGCAAACGACTTCTGTAGAAGCTGTTTGGATAAAGAGGAGGTAAAAACTATTCTTCATCTTCTCGGTACATGTCCTGCACTGTCTAACAGACGAAGACTTCTTCTGTGGGACTTCTTCTTCAGTGACATTAATGAACTAGCACACTAAGACATCATTAATTCTCTCCTCCGCTTTATATAAAGTTCAAATTAATTTTAAGATCTTTTTGGGGTAAAAAACCCAACTCCTGTTGTATCACAATGGTCCTTTCTTTTTGGACTAAGTGTCTTAGTTATTTTTAACAGCTAACAGCCACTGTAACCTAACCTACCTAACCTAGTTACATTTTTTACTAAAACAACCTTTTTCCAGCTTCCTAGGAGAAAAATAACTTGTCGTAGAAAAAGATAAAATATTTCCGTTTCATTCGGATTTAATGACACGAAATTTTACGAAATTCGAAATTCGTTGCAGATTTTCCACTACGAATAGGTATAAGAATTGATTCTATGGTAGATTTTTCGGGAGTCGTACCAAATCTGGATTACGATGGATTCTGTGATAGGGCGGACTCTCTAATCCCTACAAAAATACAGAGACTGTGAATGTGCCAAAAATGTTGGCAAATGTCGTCAAATGGCATTGTGCTTTGACGTCAACGTAACGTGATGGAGTTCGTGTTGTCCTCGTCGCGTCGACTTGCATGATATGAGCGAACAAATTAATTGTTGAGCTGGGCGTCTTGTGCAAACTGGGGATACTATAGATGTGGCGGAGAATATATAGGTTTAAAAATGTATGCTACCTAGAATGGGACTCGAACCCACACGCCAAAGGTAACAGTCCGCACTGCGACATCACCATACTCAAAATCCTAACAACATGTTCAACTTTTTTTTTGCTGCAAGAACTTAAAACGAGCTCTTCTTCACTTTTGAAGCTTTTACTCTTTCCGACAAAAAAACCGTACCTATTTGATTTTATTTCTCATAAAATGGCAGCCTCAGAAATTACTTTTGGGCTACCCTGTATAAAATTCCTTTAGCATGTGTTTAGATTATTTTCCAACAAATAATTTTGTTGACATATGAATTAACTGAACACATTACTGTATTATGATTCTTGATCATAGGTTAAGAGAAAGCTCACGTGCTGACAATAATTTAACCAATCAATTATATTACCCATGAGCCATGTAATGAGTTAATTCTCAAGGAGTTCTTCTTCTAATAGAAAAATATGTTGCGTGCGATGGTTTTTATTTAAGTGTTATGTTTACTTTGAGTAATTTTTTTTATCTCTTAACAATATTATTGACAATAAAACGACGACGTTTGAAACGACGTATTTTAAGATAATTGTCGTGGATGAAAAGGGATGGATGGGTAATAACTGGATAACACAGGTCAACACAATTTCTAGGTTACAAACGAAGCTATACTTCTCCATGTGATTGACTCCTTAGTAGCCTGAATTCGATTTCAGGTTTTCGTGATATAGTAACATATATTCTAACATAATCTCAAACATAGCGAGCATATATTTTTATACATAAGCTTATCTCGAAAACGTAAACTAATTAAGTAATTCTAAGTTCTATTGCGGAGTTTAAAAAAAATAAGTTAAGTTAACATCTGGATTAGACGTTAGTTTTGTGTCATTAATTCCCATTGTGAAAAATGAAAATGTTTGGAAAGTTTTTCTAACAAAATTACGGAACTTTCTTAAGGGTACCCTTCTATTGCTTATTAAAAGAAAATCGGCAAATTTGGAATTTAAAAAAAAAAACAATTCTCTACACAACAAACAGAATTAAAAGTGAGCTTTGAGTGCACTCTCAAAAGATTGCAATCAATTCATTATTGTGAAAAATCAGTGGGGAGCAAGGATTGCAATTTTTTAAATCTTCAGTTTTAACTCGATGTCTACCGTGGAATGCGAAAGTAAAACATATAATTCTTAATTTTTTTCCCTTTTGTGACCTTTAGTCAAAATTATGCGTTTCGCCCAGGTACTACAGTTGGGCTCATCAGTTAGATGCTGTAAAATTAAAATTAAAAGCAGAGTCCACAAAAACAAGAACAAAAGCAATACCTACGTATGCACATGCGTTTGTATTGTTTTTAAATTATTTCTTAAAAAACCTAATTCTTTATTCATTAGCCGCGTTCTTTTGGCAAAAGCCATCGGCAACAAAGCACAATTTACACATTACAAATGCAAGAACCTGCTTTCGGTAAAAGTAAAAGCAGAAGCCTGCTTTGGATAGATTTGTGACATTTTATTCCAGTATCGAATGATATTATGTTGTTTAGTTGGTAGTTCCGATGACTTTGATGTATCTCAAGGTCCTTGTTCGTAGAGTTCTTGTGTCTGTCAATGGCCACGATCACCCATTTATTAGATAAGTTACGTCCGATACTAAGCTATACGAATATATTTGTGAACGATTCGAATAGGTTAGCTGAAAGCAGTCAAAAATCTGTAATTGTTGGTTAATTATATGTTCTTTTCTTAAAAAATTGTTTCACACCTATTCATGTAGAGTAAATAAAAATTACTAACGCAACAAACTGGGCGAAAAACGTTTTATTTATTTTTGTTGCATCATAAATCATATTAATAAGTAAAGGTAGGGGGCGCTCTTCCACTTTAAGTAAAAGTCAGCTTTTTCGTGCGAAACTGTCAGATCAAAGATACTTAAAAAAAAAGATGTTTGAGTGGCTTTGTGTCAACTGCTGTCAAATTGCCTAAAAAATTAACTAACTAAAACTTAAGCAGCGCCCCCTACCAAAGCTCTAAAATTTTAATAGCAAGTATTTAAGGAGCAAGTCAGTGCATATCTTTTATTTAGTAACAAATAAGCACTCATTAGCAACACGTAGGTGTATGTTATCGATAGAGCACTTATAAAACGTGCAAGATATAAACTGTCGAATTCGATTTTGAAGATTATTAAGATTTCTTCTAATACAGCAATTATTAAGGCCAAAGGCGAAGTAACACCTGTAGGCCAACTATTTTGCGCTTAAAAAAATGTATCAATCGTTATTTTAAATATTTTGTAAGAAATCTATATGTTTATTTAATTGAAGTCGTTTTGTTTTTGTTACTTATTCCTATTCAAAATATTTAGTTTGTCAGCTGTTTTTTTGTTTTTTATCATATGTAGTCCGACTATTTTGCATTTGGGCTCGTATATGTCATTATATTATATCATTTATATTGGCATTGCAATTTAAAGTATTTAACAATATACATAAATTTAAAAATATACTTTAAAAAATAAAACGTCCACCCGCTTGGAAATAAACTTTTTTTCAAAAATCCCAAAAAAAAATTTTTTTTCTAAACTTTTACTATGCAGTGTTATTTAGAATTTAACGGGCTTCGTGTATTCAAATATTGATCGAATCCATTAAAAATAAAAAAAAAAACGTTCTATATCTGCTATCGTTACTTTTGCAGCTTAAATAAAATGCACGACTGGATCGCAAGTACTTGCTCTTATGTTCGATCACATTGTATGTAAAAGATTTCTATTTAAAATCTAAATATATTTTTAAAATCATTTTTTATTTTTTATACACAGTTTCTTTAATTTAAAAAAAAAATTGGTATGACAATCTTAAATATTTAATAACATAAGCTTAAAAACAAAAAAATAAATCGGAATAATCAAAGAAAAAATAATTCAAAATTCTGAAATAAACACTTAAACTAATTTGAGCTCAAAAAAATGTACGCCATTTTATTTCTTGGATAAATTTGAATTTATGAGAAAAAATTTTTTAAAATCTGTGGAGCAGTTTTTGAGACAAAAAGTTTTTTTTTTAAACTTTTTGAAAAAAAATTAAAAAACGCCAATTCATAGGTATTCAGCAAATACATTATAAATATAATTTTTGAAAAAAAATTTAATGAGCAGTTTTCAAAATATAATTTTTTTTAAATTTTTTTAAATTTTTTTTCTTAAAAATGCTTTTAAAAATACAAAAAAAAATTAATTAAAAATATTGGTACGCAGTATAAATTGAGCAACCTAAGGCTATATATGTATGTGTGAATTTTCGAAAGAATCGGGTATGCCGTTTATGAGATAGCCGAAAGCAAAAAAAAACGGTCCTATGGAAAGTACCGTTTTTAGACATTTAAATTTTTTTTTCGACCATATGATCGGTCGTATCTAAAAAGCTGCACTGATTTTTTTTAATCAAAATCGTTAAAGCCGTTTCCGAGAAAATAAGCTTTAACGTAGCGGTTATATGGTAGGTACCGTTATTTTTTGAGCTAAAAAAAAATTCAATTTCCCCTCTGCACAATACCTAAAAAAACTCCATACATCAAGTTTGAAGCAATTCGGCCCACCCGTTTGGGCTGTAGGTTTCTATACATACCTACAGACGACAGACTGACAGACAGACGTACAGACGGACAGAATTTTTAGACCATCTTTTTTCGTCTTCGCTATCATCGCAATGTCATGTTCGATTGTTATCTCAAAACTTTTTTTTTCGACGAATGTATAACTTGCCTTATAGTACCTATTATCGCAAGTAAAACGAATCTAAGCATTGAGATTGCTAAGACGCTTAAGTACCTACAAATTTGAAAAAAAAACTAGTTGAGACAGAAACTTGTCCTGTCTAGCCGCCAGCCATATTCTTCATATTGAAGTTAACCGTAAATAAGATCAAAACAAATAAACTTTACAATGATGTATCCATTGATAAAATAAAAAAGTACAGTAAAACCCGGATAAGTGCCTCACGCAAACTGCCCCACTTTCATATGTACTTATGCGGGTTAGGCAGTTATGAAAACCCCCTTAAGTACACATAGGTACTTATATCTATATTTACATATACAAAAATTAAAACAAACATTTTTGATAAAAAAAAAATTAATATAAAATTCCTTTTAACGGCCTTTAGTCCATAAAATTTGCGTTTCGTTCCTGCGATCTCACTTGGATTCATCAGTTGGTTAGTCATGGTCCTACCAATACGCACTCTTTGTTAAGCTCAGTTCATCTTACATGGATTTTTTGACAAGAACCCAATGTGAGCTATATCCAAGGAGATTAAAATGTTTAACCAATAAAATTGGAAGATTTTATTTGGGGTCAGACATAGTTGTTAATCAGGAAGGTGTTTTGTATTATATTTAATCAGACGTGTTGAATTGTTAGTCGTGTTCTCGTGACTAGCAAGTCGAGCAAAGTAAAACTTTTACAAGAGTTTGAGTTCCGATAATTAGTAAGTCTATTCAATCATAGATGGAATTGAAGCGATTTTTTTTTAGTAATGTATGTTTGTATTTATTTTTCTCCTTGTATTTTGTATGCTTTTCGACAGAAAAACAAACACCGATGTGAAAATCCCTCAATATTAAAGTAAACAAAATCAAGTTGGAGTATGGATCGTTTTCGTGAAAATGTTTTCTTTTTGCTGTACTTGATTGTCACGATAGATTTTAACGGCCTTTGGTCCATGAATCATTATAATAGATTAAGATTATTACTTTTTTATTTATGAATTTTGAAGCATACAACAAAAGGAATCGCTTAAGGAAAACAAACCGTTGTATTTTATCAGCAAGTTTCAAATGTGTACTTAAAAGAATTTTTGTCAGGTAAATTTCAATAAAAGTATATAAAATAAAAGGCAATTAAGCGGGAAAAGTAGTTAAGCGGGAGGTACTTATAAGGTGAGTTTTATATGAAAAAATGCTCAGAATTTTGGTTCAAAAAAAATAAAGGTACTTATGCGGGTTAGGCACTTAAGCGACATGCACTTATCCGGGTATTACTGTATCTCGTTTGTATATTGAACATTTAATCTAATTAAAACAAAAATGTAAAATTAAGATTTCCCTTGGCTGTAGGTTGGAGACATTTTCATCGAGTCTGAAAGATTAATGCATTAATCGAAAATGCTCTTCATTCTGCTTACTTATGTCGCTTTCCATTGGTTACTCATTATCACTCATTTTGTACTTGCAACACTCCAAAAGACTTCCATTGACAATTCGGATGAATTTTGTAAGAGTGTTTTTTTCTTGTCTGTTTCATTTTGGAGTGTACTCTGAAGTCTGAACACATAATATAGTGTTAAATGCTTGAAGAAACGATTTTGTTAAAATGGCGACAATCATATTCCATTTGGAAAGGAATCAAATGTGTCAAAAAAAATTCATTGAAAAATATTATTTGTTTCGTTTTATTTTCTAATTCTCTATTTATTTTTCCAACCGTGTCGCCGTCGTTATGTTAAAACCGAGAGTGATTTATATTTTACGAAAGGAAGTATGTTAAATGCAAATTAATTCAATGTATTGCATTCTATTGATTTCAATCAGAGATTGAATTCATTCAACTTAACCAATAAGTTGAATTATTTAAAGGTTGATTTTTTTTAAAAAATGTATCCCCTCATAAGCTCTTGTCTAACCTTTAAGTTTGTTTTAGAATTTTGTTTATTTAAATTTTTTGATGATACATATTTTCTCTACTAACTCCAATTCTCGATTAAATAAAAGATACGAACATTTATAATTTAACCTTGTCCACTAATGAATGCAAATGGAAGAACATCATGAATTTATTTTATTTTCTTTATTTGTTTGTTATGTTAAAATTTTAATATATACAAAAAAAATTGAATTTCTTAAGATGCACTAGCTATATACTCCCGCTCTTTTGAGATAGTTGATATCTTTCAATTTTCAAAGCACTCTAAACTAACGACTAATAAATTTTCATTTGCAATAAAAACAAAACAAATAAAAGTCAATAAATATGTAAAATCTATTTTGAAACAAAAACTAATATACAATATATTATGTACCTACATATGTACTATCCACTTGAATGAATGCAACAGATGCCTGGAAGATATATAGCAACAATTTTTGCCTTGGTGTATTTCCAGGCATGCATGCCGCTGATCAATTAAATGCACTTTTTGTATCTAAAAGTTTTTTTTTTTTTTAATTTTATTTTCATTAAAAGAGTGTGCTCTATATTTAACTGCAGTCTATGAATGCATTTTTTTCTCTTGGAAATAATATATATTTAATTGTGTGCTGTATTAAAATAGATTTGACGATAACTTTGGACTTCCTATCATGGGTGTTTGTGAAGATTTTTCTATTTAAGGAATAACTAAAAATATAAGGAATGAGAAATAAAAATGAGTCATTATTTCGAAAGGACGTTGATTGGGCCTTGTTTTTTTTGTCCTATTGAGCAGGATTATTGGTAAGAAACAAGACTATCATTTAGTATATATGATGGTATAATTATATTGGCGCAAAATTGTCGATTTAGTAATATATTACATCATTTTTAGTATAATACTAGGCTAAAAAGAGGATTTTGCTAATTTTAAATCAGTTTAGTATCGTACTATTTTCTTAACATTTTACTAAAGTTAAAATCACAAAATGGTTACTTTATTTTTTTTAGTATCGTACTAAATCCATATGCCACTTTGACATTTACAAACGTCAAAAAGTTGTTCGCTTACTTTTTTGCATTATTTTAGGCGTGTTTAGTTGTAGTTTATTAAGAAATTAGATTTATAATAATACCTTTCTAAGAAATGATTTTTCTTCTGTTTTAACGTGGTTTTTCGCTTTTGGTTTTGGAAAGAGTACCAATCATTTTTTTAAATTTTCAAAATCTAACAGATTTTTTTTACTAGATTTTCAATATATGAGCATAGAGCATTTTATATAGGTATTTTTGCACCTACTCAAAATGTTTTTTTTGCGCGCACTAGAGGAATCTTAAAATGAACAAGCACAGTGCAAGCGTTACGAAAGTAGAGAAGGAAGTAAGAGTTTTGAATTTCTGAATATCAAAATGGCAATGGAAAATAGAGCCGGGTAAATCATTCCACATTCACTTTGTACAGCTAAAGATAGAATCTCTGTACTTGAAATTACGTCAGAAGTTGGGATCAAGGTTAAACTGATGATGAGCATTCCTGGAAGTCCGAGTATTATGGTCGAATAGTTTAAGGGGAGGAATGGAACTTGGTATTGTGCTAGAGCATTGGTTATAAAACATATAACATATAACATATAACATTTCGACGATGTTCAAGAATAGTAAATGTTACCACCATAATTCTATCGCCTATCATATTCTTAGAGCTCTATTTTCAATTCTATCTAAAAGATTCAAATGTGAGAGTTATACTCCAGCTCTGGACGAATGAATGTCTTATAGATTACAGCCATATATCACAAAGGAGAAGAATTTCTGGCATCTTTGAAGAAAGCCCAAACACCGAATGAATGAATATTAAAAAGAGTCGGCGACAGAAGGGAGCCCTGAGGCACACCAGCATTTTATTTTATGAACATCAGACTTGAATCTATCCAATGCGACTTTTATTGGACGGCCGAAACCAAACGAAGAAGGGGTTCATCAGTATTAAATGCCCGCATTTTCGAAGGAAGGCCTTGATGCCAAATTCTATCAAATACCTTTGAAACCACAACGACGCGACGTAAAGACTTGTGTCATTATTTGGATTTCGGTATCCGGTGGGATATTCCATCAGATCACCAATATTGCTATGAAACTGCCGGTCATTAAGATGCTTCATTCTACAAGACATTTCTCGAGCTGACAATTTATAAGCAAAGAAAATTTCATCCACTTGGATGAAGTGACCAGAATAGTAAGATAAATGAATTACGGACAGGTTTTGGCAGCGTGGAAGAACACCTCTTCAGAATAATTATTTGTTCCTGGCTGCTGCTTGCGACTGCATGAGTTCGAAGGAAGATTATGTCACAAAGAATTATTTACGTATTATTACGAATCAAGTACGGGAGTGTATGAAAATTTCTGGTAACCTAGAGTTGGGAACCAACCGGCTTACAAACAGGTTAGCTTACCCTTGAGATCTAACAAAAAATTGTGTCATTGATAATGAGAGTTGGAACTTATGACGTAATAGAATAACGTTTTTTTATCATATGAACAAAAATGTGAGATTGTGGTTGTTTTTTTTTAATACAAAAATTCGGTTCGTTGAATATTGGCGTTGCAGGTCTTCCTAGTTTGCTTGAAATTTGAAAGGTTTTGAAATTTTCGAAAACTATTTACTTATACTTAAGACTATGAATTACACGGTCAACGTAATCGGTCATAGCGTTGACTCTGACATCGTCAAAAAAATTATTTTCATTCTGTCACCACTCCGTCAATTCGTTGATCGACAAATTCATATCAACGCAGGTCTTAACAGTCTCGTCAATACATTGACAACATTTTTCGTTGCCAATAACAAGACGTAGCACAATTAGGACAGATTGTGACGTCATTTCGACGTCAGAGAGTCAACGCGTTGACCGAGTAATTCTAGCTTTACAACTTGATTGAAAAAAAATATAAGAATGAAATATTGCCTTTCAAAAAAGTAGAATAAATCATTGAAAATGTTGGTTGGCTTTAAATATATTTTTTTTCCAATTTAAGTCAATTTTTCAGAAATTGCCACCCTCCGCCATAGGAGGTGGAGATAGAATTATCCACCGCATATTTTTTTCTTGGAATGAGCCCAGGAGCCATCTCCCAAATTATCCTGCAAGAATTAGAATACACCCTGTATACATGCATGATTTCATCGATATGTACATGTATATCCATCTATTTAAGTTAATCGGCGGCACTTCAGTCGCTACGCATTTAAATCGTGTTTTTTTCCAATTGCTTTCCTTGCATCTATTTCAAAATTGTACATATAATTCGTTCCAAAGCCGCAATACTGTTGACAGCAAAAATAATCATTTACAAAACAGAAAAAGTTGCGTATACCCTCCCCGTCTCATTGAATGAAAAGAACACAAAAAAAAACTTTTTTACATCGGGAATCCCGTTGATACACCAAATTAAATGCTCGTATTAGCAACTTAAGCTCGATTTTTCAATGTCCCAACATTTCCGTTGACTGCTCGCACTTGTTACGCAAACCAACAATAATACCATGTGGGTGCGCCCACACACATATACTATTGAAGGCAAACTTTTAAACAATCGAAGACTACCCTACGACAGTGTTATTCTCGAAAATCGAAAGTAATTGTTTTTTTTTTTTCTTTTGTTTGAATTTCGATACAAATTGGTTTTGTTCTTAAATCAATTACCCAATGCAAAGCAAAAGTAAAACTAAAAGTTTGACATTTGACAGATTTAATTCTATAAAGTTAAACCAGACAGAGGAAGGTGTTTTCGATAAAGCAGTAGCGCGTTAATTATTTAACAGGCCCCGAAGCTCTTAAAAAGAGTGATTCCCAATGTGTGTGTAATAAGTTAGCGCATTTAATCCAAAACAAAAAATGGAAATGACAAGAGAAATGTCAATTTATGGCAGTTATAACAGTTTATCATCAACTATCATATATTCTTAGCGCTTCGAGCGGTTGGTGCCGATCATAAAAATATAACTAAGTTTCGGAAAACGAATTTGACCCTGCGGGACCCCATAAATAGAACTACCCAGCTTAACTGTTATAAATTGACATGTCTAAAAAATAATATGCCCCGAAAAGAGGTTATTTCGAAAGTGTTTTCGTCTAAAATTTGGTAATCTCGTTTGACATCACATTCATTTTTAAATTTGAATTTGCAGTTGCTTGTTTCTATCTTTTTCTCTTTCTCTGTCTTTTTTTTTAACACATATCTAACATTTTCCACAGATTCTTATATACTACCTATACATACTGAATATTGCATGAAAAAGAGAAGCCCGAACACCATTTTTGAGTGCGGTTTAAACCTTTGCAATTGCAAGTATAGAGGAAATAAAGAGAGAGAGGTATAACTTTGCTAGAACGCTCATGCACTCTCACATATTTCCACTTACTCAAAAATGGCAGCTGACGTTTAAAATGGATTCCAATTGGATTTGTTCGCTAAGTTTTCACGTAATTTTCAAACAGATTGAGCTATGTTCGAGTTAGAAAAAAAGATCAATTCTTTTTGATCTTTAATTTGAAAAGTTCATAAAAAATGGCTTTTATAATGATTTTGCTTTTTTTTTGACAAAGAGATTGGATTTTTTTTGTTACGGTATTTGTCTTATATTCATAGCTGAAACTGGTAGTTGTCAAGTTAAATGCTTCCAATTGTACTAGCGTTCAGTAGTGTTAGTAAAAAGATGCATAGATTCACCAAAAAATATAGATCTGCGAATTTGATTCAGAATCAAAAAAAAAAAATATTTTTGTTGCTCAATGGAATGATTTAATTGTAAAGGGTTTTCCAATAGCGACGGAATGATTTTGACATATCTGGCGGACATATTGTCTCTTTTACTTTCTGTCAAAATATATTTATATAAATTTTAATCAGTCACTAAAGACAAATCATCATGCGGCAAGTTACAGCGTCGAGCAACACGTGCAAATGATGAAACTTTATTATCAAAATGGGTTTTCTCTAGTAGCATCGATGCGCGCGTTGCGCCTCTTTAGCGATGAATCCCATTTTTGGATGAATGGGTACGTGAATAAGCAAAATTGCCAGAATTGGGACGACACCAATCCACGCGAGATTAACTAGGTGCCAATGCATCCAAATGAAGTTATTGTTTGGTTTGGAGTGGAGGCGTCATCGGTTCGTACTTTTTTCCAAAATTGCTGACCAGGCCATCACCGTCAACAGCGATTGCTATAGATCGATGATCACCAACTTCTTGTAGCCTGAATTGGTTGATATGAATACCGAAGACATATGGCTTGAATAGGATGGCGATTTGACATCCGTCAAATTCAACCTGATTTATGCTTCAAAGTCATCGAAAACTGCGACATTTCAAATGCGCGCCACCCAGCGAATCCACGGCGATCAACCCAAGTTTTGGCACATTTGTATCAAAAAAGAATTACATTCTTCTACCAATGGAAAATCACAAAAGTGATTGTTTCTATTTCGTTCTCCTCTCCAAAAATATATACCACATTTTTACTTGCGATATAAGTATTTTTGCATTTGGCAAAAAAATCGAACTCGTGATTTTAATCAAACGACATTACGTTGATAGAGAAAACCAAAAAAGTGTATCCCGCAATTCCGCCTGTCTCTCTGTCTGCAGGTCACTCTACAACCTATACGACTAAAGCGATTTCCTTTAAACTTGGTACTTAAGTGTTTTAGGTACCTGGATCGATTCTTTTTCTTTAAAAAAATTATGCAAAAATAACGGTACATGTCATACCAATTTTTCGGGCAAAAATGGTAAATCTCAATTAACTCAAACACGGCTCTAACGATTTTGATAAAATAAATTCAGTCCACCATTATAGGTATAGTCTACATTTTGGTCAACACAAATTTTGAATTAAACTGTTGTTAACGGTACCTGCCAAATAAACGTTTTTTTTTTTTGATTTTAGACTCATGAACGGCTGAACGGATTTCGATAAAAATTTGTATATAGAATGTCTTTCAAATTCTAAATGATACTGCATTCCAAAATTTTCGAAAAATATTTTATTTAGATGGATATTTTTTTTTATTTATGATTTCTTTTTTAGAAAAAAATTAAAGAAATTTTGTATATATACAAAAATAATTTAAAAAAAAAAAACAATTTTGAAAATATATTTAGCTGTTTCTACTAAGAATCTTGTGATTATGATGTGATCGAATATAAGATCAAGCACGTGCAATCTAGTCATGCATTTTATTTTTATCACAGTGACAAACAATCGCATCTGCGTTCCTGGCAATTACTAAATCCAGCCATGTGCATAAGGAATGTGTCTCAAAATAAAGCGCTGTGCTTCATTCGAATCTCTTTAACCTGTATCTATATATCTATCTATAGGATATTTAAATGTTCATAGAAAATAGATTTCGATCCGAACAAACCTGTCAAACGACGAAATTCAAGTGCTTCTCGTACAATGTAGACGCCGAAATGTGTGTCTTTTTATTTTTAATTTAATTAGAAAAACAGAGATGACATATTAAAAAATGTCAGTGAACTTTCGAATTGTTTTTTTGCAAACAAAAATTTATATATATACTTACTGCTTTCAGAGTAATAACCAAACAAATTACAATGTTGCTTCCCAGATGTTGGGACCAGAACTACTGATTGTTTAATACAAAAACAGCACCACACGGACGACCGACGACGTACTGTAGTAGATATACGAGTTACGGAGTGTGGACACACTTGTATGTTATGTTATTGTTGTTGTGGTTCATTGATTCTATTAATGATTAAGATGGATCTCATGATATCCGGTAGCGGATAAATTAGAAATTAGCATTGAAATTACTTGCCATTTCCCCTCGACACCGACAACGCACGCGGCGACACATATCGGAATCTATTGATTTGTACCTGTTTTCCGCAAACCAGAGATTGTTGTGATAGCTGGTGTTGTTTCTGTTTTTTTTTTTCGTTAAATAGTGGGCATGTTAAATAACCATGTGACCCAGTTTGGTTTATAGAACACTTTTAACCTGTTTTAATTTTTATTTTATTTTATCGAAATAAAATTATCTAATTTTAACGAGTACGTTCATTTGTGCACATTTGTACACCCTTTCGATAATTAAGTTATTTTCTTTGAACGGAGAATAGAATTGTTGAAAGACCTGTTTGGATTTTCATCTTAGCATTCAATGCACTAAGCAAGTTGTTTATGAATTATGCATATCTGTGCATTGACTAGCGTCAAAATACCACAACAGGATATCGAATTAGTTCACACGCTTGAATTGGTTCATTCAAATTGAAACGAGACTAACATTTTTATTTTTGATACGATAAAATGGAGAAAATAAAATATAGAAAAAAGTTTAGTTTTGTCTTATATTTGTGATTGCATCTGCGTAGGTACCTGACAAATGAAAGGAGTTAACTAGAATGACAGCTGTCATAGTTAAAATCGATTTTAGACATTCATGGTTAAATATTTCAAAATACAGTTTATTAATTCTCAAGTTAACTCCTACAATATGTTTTTTGCCGTATTTAAATTCCGAGTTAAATTAACAAAGCTGGACCAACCGAAAATATATTTCTGATAGCTGCGTGTCATTATTCGAAATGCGACATTAGGCGCGTTTTGTTGGGAAATCTATCGGCAGCCCAGCAGGATTTTCCAAAAAAAACCATGCCCAGCAGCCGGCTTTTTAATAGTTTAAGTTACTATTACCGGCCATGTAATTAAATGCTAAAAATCAACAATTGATTTGTTTTTATTCAGATTAAATACATGAAAACTAAAGCTGGAATTAAAAAATCCAAATAAAATGGAATATACATGAAGCAGTAAGAAATAACAAAAAGTTGAATTTTCCACATTTGTGTGGTCCTAAATGTTTTTTTTTTTTTCAATAAATCAGAAGTTGTGCAAATGGAGGGGTATGTTCGCATACTCATAGTGCTTCCTTGTAAAAATGTTAGCATTCATTATTTAACTATATTATGTATTTTATAAACTTCGTTTATATGCGGTTCAAAGATCGAGTTGAAGTAGAGAGGCTAATTAAAAATGAATTATATAAAATATGAGCAGAAAGCCGTTTTTAGCTACTCCTGTTAAAAAAGATTTGTTTAATTTAGATACCACCATAATAATTTCTTGTAGTTTTGGAAAGTTACCACCGAAAAGATCACATTAACCCAAAAGATCAACATATGACATACATTTTTACTTGCGATTATAGGTACTAGTCGTATAAGGAAAGTTATGCATTCGTAAAAAAAAATAAGAAAATTCTAACAATCAAACATGACATTACGATCATAGGGAAGTCAAAAAAAGTGATCGCCAAAAAATGTCTGTCTGTCTGTCTGTATAACGGGCTACAACCTAAACGGCTTAAGCGATTACCTTTAAAAGAGGGGAAATTGAAATTTTATTTTTAGGCCTAAAAATAACGGTACCTGCCATATAACCGTTTAGGAACATTTTATTTTTCTCGAAAACGGCTCCAACGATTTTGATAAAAAATTTTGAGAATTTTTTGGTTGGCAATAGCTATCATTTAATCCAAACCAACTTAACGGGAAAAGTCTATTAACGGTACCTTTCATATAACTTTTTTTTTTTTAATTTTTGGCTTTGTCGGTAACGGTACATTGGATTTCTGTCAAATTTTATACTTGAGAAGATCGAAGTAGCTTAAATAATTTTGCATATCAAAATTTTGAATAACTTTTTTTTAAATTAAAATTAATTATTGAATGTTTTTTTTTTTAAATTCAATATTCTTAAAACTAATCAAAACAAATAATTTTAAATTTTATATTCACATGTCATTAATAATATTTAAAAAATTGCATACCAAAATTTAAAAAAAAATTTGTTAAAAAAAAACAAAAAATTAAAAAAAACACGATTATTTAAAAAAACGCGTCCTACAATTTTCGACATAATTTTTATAAATTTTTTATTTATCCGTGGCATCTAATGGCGTTCTTCGTTTTTTTTTTTTTTCGAAAAACCGATTAAAGTGGTGGTTTTGGCAGTCTAAATAAGTTTAAAAAAAGATGTTTTCCCACCTATACACCATTCACTTTCATTATATACATGTATGTACTTGTACATATTTACATTATTACCCTCCTAATTTACATAACTAAAATCCATTTAAATATACATTTGTAGGTAGGTTCCTTGGATCATGCATTCAACAATTCATTATACTAAGAATCAAGGTAATATTACCTACATCGACTTTAATCTGCATAGGATACTAAGGCTAGCTACCTACCAACAGCGTCACGTAAGTGAGTAACACTAAAATTGTTAGCTACAAGAGCAAGTTTGTACGATCCAGTCGTGCAATTAATTTATATGAATCTCGAAATTGGGATAAGAAGCAGCGTTTTTGTAAAAAAATATTAACGTTGCAACAAATAACCAATATGCTCACTTTTATATTAACTGGTCGGCCAACTCGACTCTGAATTCAAAATGACCTGAAATCGTGAAATTCTGGGTTTGCACAGGACCAAGTTGATTATCTACGACATCCGTCAATAAAATTTGACATTTTCTGACTAATTTCTCCGAAAAGTTCTAAGATATCACCCTTTTCCGCAGATGAAATTAAATCTGAAAATTTCCAATTTTTGGTATAAAAAAATTGAGATTTTTTAGAAGAAATCTTAATAATCTTTCAATGGAATTCGACAGTTTATGTCTTACACGTATTATAAGTGCTCTATCGATAATACACACTCACGTGCTGCTGATGAGTACGTATATACTACTACTGAATAAATACATGTACTTGGCTAATATGAAAGAGAGATTTCCTTAGTTTTGATTTTGATTTTTAGACAGAGTTTTTGGCAACTTTTAGTTATCAATCATTATTTACCAGTCTAGATGTATTTTTTTGTAGTACTCGTACTATGAATTTACATATTCTGGTATTGACTTTCATTGTATTTGCTGTTGTGAATTTAAGGTCGGTTGTACACGCATAAACTGGCATGGTTCAGCAATTTTATTTCACCAATTTGTCGAATTAATTAATGTTCAATGATGGTTCAAGCAAGTATCTGGTTGTTATCACCGTCAACAATTGTTAAACCTCAGTTTCAGTTGATCTTCCGAAAAGGGGAGAATATGATTAAAACAAGGAACAAATATTTGAACCACTTTTGTACAACTAACTCTAACCTATTGTTTCTTATTCTTCTTCGTGCATCCGTTGTGAGCAGAAAATCAAGAAAATGGTTGTATGACAGGTACCGTTAATAACAAAATATTTGAAAGCATTTTTTTACGACAATGTAGGATACACCTAAAGTAGGGCACATAACGTTTTTTTATCAAAATCGTTAGAGCCATTTTCGAAATAATTAAGATAGAAGAAGTAGAAGGTATAAGTACCTGGGCTAAAAAACATATTTTAGACAATCAACTAAAACGCTTAATTACCATAAGTTTGAAGAAAATCGCTTAAGCTGTAGATCGATCTACAGACAGGAAACAGACAGACAGACGGAATTGCGGGATGCACTTATTTTTGGTGTTCTCCATTATCGTAATGTTAAGTTTGATTAAAATCTCGCGGTGAATAATTCACAATTTTAATGGCAAATGTCAAGATCATGATTCGATAATTTGACCAATCGACTTTTCAAAAGTCCTTTTTGAAAATGTTTTTTTTTTTTATTGAAATCAGTTAATCAATTTCAATTCAACTTCATTTCAAACTCTTATTTAATACATTTTTCGCCCTAAATTTCGAAATTTTAATAATGAAAATATTTTCCATTTGCACAATCGATGTTTTGTATGTCGACAAATCGAAAGTTTGGCTCCCAATAATATCGATTTTATAAAAATCAATTGACATACATAATGTCAGAATGAAAACTGTCGATAGGAATTAGATTGTAGTGATCAAAAAGTCAATTACTAATATGTCGATATTATCGAAGTTATCAATAAAACTTCAGTTGACATTTAATCATTTTTGTACGAGCTATTTTTCTTTTATTTTTTTCGACTTAAAAAATCTAACTAACTTAATAAAAAACTAGTTATTAATTTTCTTAATTTCTATCATACATAGCACATTGCATACCCAGTGCAATTATTTTCATTTTAAATTATTGTGGTGTTTGATACATAGATACTTTAAAGCTTAAGCGATGACTTCGTTTATAGGTCGTTCATTCACTTGCACTTGTCAGAGAGCCGATTGTGCCACATAAAAAAGCAAACCCGTTTAACTGCTCCAAAAGAAAATAACAAAAAAAAATTACTCACATGCACAGCGTCTTATAGTATGTATACCTATACCTACCAATATAGTGTATTAGAAAGACCACCAGGCACTAGGTCCAGCAAACACACTATATGCCCACCGATATGATTGCTTAGTCTTGCTTTGTCTTGCAGCAAGTGATATTACATTGAAATTCAATTTGAGAATTTTACACGTGAAAAAAACTGTTGCTAACGATATGTGTGATATGTAAGCTGTAAATATCTATGTAAACTTCAAATGTAAAAGTATAGAGTTTATTTAACCATATGAAGAGTGCAAGTAGGTTAAGTACAAACTCTACAATTTAACGGTATTCAGTTCATTGTACCTAATACATCTGTGTATTTGCTTAAGACTTGCTCATTAGATGGGACAATAATTCTAAAAATATTGTTCTAATTTTACAATTTCTTACAAGGAATTTTTGAATAATTGAAATAATCACCCTTAGTACCAAATTCGTTGTTAAAAAGCTAGAAAAAAAATCGGGCTTTTTTGAAGTGTTTTTTTTTGCAAATAGTTTCACAACATACAAAAAGCTCGGCGCGTAAGTTTGCGTATATGCAAATTTTGTTTGGAACTTTTTAAAAACACACCTTCAAATCCAAAACAAAATATGCATATAATACCCAAACTTGTACCCACCCCAAATCCTATATTGGGTTAATCAGGGGGGTACGCGCCGAGCTTTTTGTACGCCGTGAACCTATAATTGCAAAAAACACTACACACAAGTCTGAATTTTTTTTCTGGTCAGAATTTTGTATGAAGAAGTTTTTGGCGTTTTTTCAACAAAAAAAAATTCTGGCGTAATTTCCGGAAATTGCGACCACGAACAACTAAGATTCACGGCCTAATTTGAAGTGTGACTTTTTGACACAATAACCAGTCAGGGAAGGGTTTTGTTATTTGCTTGCGGATGAGTCAGACATCAGCAATGAGGTTCGCAAGGCACAAAACTCAGAAGCATATACGCTCTGATCCCTTAAAGGGGACTGTTAGGTCTATAGGTCCACGCATAAGACACCACCAGCCCATGGAACCAGATAAAATTCCAATTTTGTTGATTTCAAAAAACATAATTATCGGTTGTTGTAGTAGTTGCGGAATGTATATTTGTTACAATCATTACGGGAGTTCCAGGGCACTCCTTCAACTGGAATACTATCCAGCATCTGCCAGATTCGGTAGCTTGTTGTTTCGTACAATTATGTGTATACCACTGTCCACTGTGCATCCTAAGTCACTCAAAAACCCATAGTCTGCTTCTTCGCGGTCTATTGAGTTGGAGAGAGGATCTTGAGGCAGGAGTAAACGGAGTTCCCCCTAGAACCATTTCGTCGCATTTAGAAAAGAGGTCAGATCTCTGATCTTCAATTTCGAAAGTTCTCCATGGTCGTCGAAAAATGCCTTACCAAATGCTTGTGCTCGAATTATGGCTAGAGCAGGACATGAAGTTTAAGACTGTTTTATTTTTCCAGCTGGTCCCCATACTTTCGCTACAGTGAGAAACGCCCATCTTCGCCGAATGCACTCCTCGCAGTCATTATCCGGTATATATTGATACGACCTAGGCCATATTTTTCTAGATATGCTGGTTAAACTGCTCTAGATAGAATTCCTTAGAAAATATTGCCCTTCATACAAGTCCAACTGAAATATTGACTTTTTCCGCAATAGAGCTGTCAATATATGTATCTGATTCTTGATTGCCGAGCTGGATGAGAGTGACTTTGAGGTCAATATTTAGGCTTAATACTCAAATAAAATTTGTTCATGACGGCCATATTGTTCTATGTTTTCATTGTCTTCCCCATTTTAAAGGCTCCCGGAAATTACGCTATAAGAAATTACGCCAGATTTTTTTTGGAAAAAACGCCAAAAAATTCTTCATACAAAATTCTGGCCTTTTTTCCTAGGAAAAAAAAGCCAAAGTTTTCTGATAATCTTTCCCAAATTTCCTAAAATGGAAAAAAAACGCCAGAAAAAAAAATTGGAAAAAAACAGAAAAAAATTCGGGCTTGTGTGAAGTGTTTTTTGCAATTAGATTCACGGCGCACAAAAAGCTCGGCAGGTAAAGCTGAAAACCCACTGCTTGGCCCAATATAGGATTTAGGCTGGGTACAAGTTTGGGTAGGGCAGGTTTGTATTTGGAAAAAAATCGAACTCGGGATTTTAATCAAAGTTGACATTACGATGATAGAGAACACCATAAAAGTGGGCCCCGCAATTCCGTCTGTCTGTCTGTCTGTACAACTCTCTCCAGCCTAAACGGCTGAAGCGATTTTCTTCAAACTTGGTGTTTAAGCGTTTTAGGTGATTGTCCAAAATATTTTTTTGAATCGTTGTTTTAGCCCTAAAAATAACGGTACTTTCCATACAAATTTGTCTACCATCTTATTAATTATCTCAAAAACGGCTATAAAACTGCCATACAACTATTTCATTGATTTTCGACTTTCTCAGAAACGGCTCAAGTGATTTAGATCAAAATTTTTGTACAGGAGTTCCTTCAAATTCTAAATAATACTGCATTTCAAAATTTTCGAAAAATAGTTCTTTGGAATTTTGAAAATTCAATATTTCGAAAACTGGTCGACGATTTTTTCTGAAATTTTGTTTTTGAATTTATATTATTAAATGTTTAAAAAATTCACACCAATTTTTTTTAGAAAAAATGTAAGAATTTTTATATATAAAAAATTAAGTGAAAAACGACTTTAAAAATACATTTCTATTAAGAATATTTTGATATAATGTAATCGAACATAGGAGCAAGTCCGTGCGATCCAGTCGTGCAATCTATTCATATCGCATCTAACCTGCGGGTTCCCCCCACAATTGACAGGCAAATTTTCTTGGTCTCATTACCATCTCACCATTTTGGTAAAATATGATGAGAATGAAAAGCTAAATGCTTTTTATGGAAAGAGTTTTGGAATTTTATGTATACGTGACTTCCCGGCTTACTTTCAAACAATCTATAGCTTAGGTTTCTTTACCACAACATCACAAAAAAATCATAATAACAAAGTATGTAGGTATTTCCAGTTCTGAACCCTTGTCCATTTCCCCAATCGTTGTTGGTTCATTCAGGTGTAATTTTTATGAATAAATTCACTTTCCTTTCGACTCTCTTAATTTTATCGATTTACCTACCTACATTTATGGAGGAAAAGCATAAGCAATAACAACAAAAAAAAACCTGATTCTCGTAAGTCTTAGGGCCTCAATGACTCTGCCGCTATTATAGAGGTGCAATAAATTCAAACGAACTGATACTCATGACAAATGACGATGGTAGCTCGTGTCACATATCCGCTGCAAGGTGTACACACAATTCACATCCAACATATAGCCCCTGTAGCCAGTGTGCTTCGAAAGACATAAACTTTAATGGCTTACCATCAATCGCGGGCGGCAATGACCTGCTACGACCACTCAAAACCCTCTAACCAGATAAAAGAAAAGAAAAACTACAAAAAAAAAATACTTTCACTCCAGAAATGCCGTCATTCGCGTAGTGGTTGTCTTTGGTATTTTTTACTTTTGTTCTGAATGGCCAGCGAGTAGCACGACAGATAGCAAAGAAATAAAAAACAAAAACTTGGTCATGACCGATTTATGAGTGTATCTGCTTGATTTGATGTGCAAACCCATAAAAGATTCGAATTGCAATTCAAACTGATATATATTTCTTAACATATTCGTTCAAAAAAAAGACAGTAAGTAGGTTTCTTGTGTGAAGAAAAATTATATGTGATGAATTTGCTTGAGGCGGGCGTTTGTTGTGTTGTGAAAGCCCAAACCAAACATACGATTCTTGATTACTGCAGATCATTCCAAATAGCTGCTGCTCATTCACATGTTGATGCTAATGACAAGCGAATTAAAAAAAAATAAGTTCATGTTAAGTATGTTTGATACTACATATTATATTGGTGAATGCCTACTGGCGGGCTTTGAGTTTATTTTCACACTAGTTGGGTCAGAAAGATTAGAACTCAAGGCGTTAATTAGAAACCTTTGGCAGTTTTTTTTTTGTGTTTAAATATTTGAAACTGTTCATACGTTAAATAAATACTAGAAGTTGTTTAGCTTTGTAGGTCAACATAGATTCAATTGTGAATATTGTGTCAAAATCAATTGAAAGAGCAATTTAATGCCCAACCGGTATCCATGAAATCCTAGTAACTGTACACATACGAGGGCTGTTCGATAAGTCAGTGACTTTGAAATGAAAGAATGGTCTTTTTTTTTAAATTCATTTTATTTTTCAACATAGTGTTCTTTAAGAGCTATGCACTTCCTCCAACGAGATTTCCAACCTTTTTAACCCTTCGAAAAAAATAAGTTTTATCAAAGCCTGCCAAATAAGCATTTGTTGCATCAATAACTTCATTATTTGATGAAAATCTTTTTCCACATAGCCATTTCTTCATATTTGGAAATAGGAAAAAAATCATAGGGAGCCAAATCCGGAGAATGGGGTGGATGAGGTAGCAGTTCATAGCTCAATTCAGCTAATATTGCTTTTGCCACTGCGGAAGAATGTGCTATGGAGCATTGTCGTGATGAAACAGAACTTTTTTCTTCTTCATATGAGGCCGCTTTTCTACCAATTCTGTGTTGAATCTATCCAATAAATTGGCGTAGTAGTTCCCGGTAATTGTTTTTCCCTTTTCAAAATAATCAATGAAGATTAAGCCGTGGGAATACCACAAAACCGTTGCCATAACTATTCCCGCGGACGGAACCATTTTTGCCTTTTTGGGCCCACGTTAACCTGAAAAAGCCCACCGTTCCGATTTTTCTTTCAATTCTGGTGTATAGGTAGTGGTGTATCCAAATTTCATCAACAGCTACAAAACGCCGAAAAAAATGCATTTGAATTACGCTCAAAGAGTTGCAAACACTGCTCTGAAGTGTCGAGCCGTTTCCGTTTTTGTTCAATTGTTAGCAAACGCGGCACCTATCTTGGCAAAAAATTTTTCATGCCCAAATGATCATGCAGGATCAAAATAACGCTATCATTTGAAATGGCTACAATATTAGCTATCTCACGAACCTTGATCCGGCGATCGACTAACACAATATCCTTTATTTTGATGACTATTTCTTCCGTAGTGACTTCAGTTGGACGACCTGGATGCTCAGCGCCTTTTGTGTCCATAGGACCACAACGAAATTCTGTGACCATTCCATGCGAAGGAGCAGTCTCCATAGTATTTTTTAAGTTGTTTCTTTAAGGGTTTTACCACGCAAAAAGTATAGTGCTTTATTATTTTTTTCATTTTTTTTATAACACAACTTACAATTACTTTCGAATTTGTAAAACGGTTAATAATTTGCAGATTTATTTGAATTTTTTTGTCTATGTCTAGAAAAAATCAAAGATGGCTGAGAAAAAAATTCAATGCTATATGAGCGATATCTGTCTCTAAAGTCACTGACTTATCGAATAGCCCTCGTATTGACGCATGGAGTCACGGCACCTGGGAAATCATTGGGGGCGTTCGGTAGCGCACAGCTTTCGTGGTATACTTAGGTATCGTAGTGCAAAGCTGACTACGAAATCAGTCACTTTTTAATTGTTGTTTGTGGACTTCAATTACGTACCTAATACATCATCTTCTTCTTCTGAATCGGTTGAATTTGTGGTTCTTACTTCCTGATTCGTATTTAATTTATATTTTAGCCAACAAATGTATGTTTAATTCACTTTGAGCCGAAGCGTAATCATAAGCAAATAGTTTTTTTTTCTGTTTTGACTTTTGACAGAAATGGTTACATATTCGGTTTTATACGTTCACAAACGCACAATATATTTTTTAGCAATGTATCAGAAAGCTGTACGATACCGAACGCCCTCATTGAACGTCAAATCGAAAAAAATCTATCTCCTGGTGGCGTGGAAAGCAACTTACGAGGTGTCAATATTACAATAGTTTACTAAACAATTGTGTATTCGGAAAAAAACAAATAAAAACTGCCACAAGAGATCTATCGAGCTGTTAAAGTTTTCAGCTTTGTTCCACCTGATTTTTGAAATTGATAATTTTACAGCTAATTATTGTGTTAAAAAAGTCATCGGTCCTGCTCTATTTGTATCTTTCTCCTTCACATCAAAATTTCATCCCATTGCACTTACGTATCGAACTTTATTTCGAATGTTAATGACATGGATTTCTTTTATTAGTCTTCAGCTCAAGAAATATCTTGAAGAACGAAAGCTCCTTAATAATTGACAGTAAGATTTTTGATCTTATGGTATACGTGAGGTAGATATACATATACGATCATCAGCAGAACAGGAAGTTAGATTATTGTTTTACTATATTTCGAAAACAATTGCAAGAGTTTGGCATCAAGCTCTTTAAGAAAAACTAAGTGCATTTGATATCGCTTTTTCGCTGTATTATAATTACCTTTCGTAAAAGTTGTATTGGACTGTTTCATAAAATTTTATAAAATCTACAAAATAAATGCTGGCGTGTCCCAGGGCTCCGTTCTGTCTCCGACTCTCTTTCTCGGTACGTGCAACAGCAACCACCTCTTGTGGAATAACCACATATTCGATGCCGCCAAAAACGTTGCAAAGTGTTTGGGATTTTTGAAACGATGCAAGACACATTTCTCCCCTTCTGATCGGACATAATCTATAAAGCCCTCCAAAACCCTTTTTTTTTACATAGTTGTATTTCTAATTTGATTTCTTGTCGATGAATAAATGTAAATTACTATTTTTCATATGTGTTCAAAACTGTATTAAGGGAAGAACGTCCGTTTTTCTTAAGGCGCCAGTTATAGCTTTCATTAAAACTCATCATTGAAAACTTTGACTATCAATTCTGAGGAACTTAAACAAATAAAACTGATGTCGTTTTGGTACCCAAATGAAGGTAATAAGATATATAATAGTTTTTGTCAAAAAAAAATATTTTATTTGCTCTACCACTTTCTTGTAAATTCATTTTTGATTATTCAATGATCATTGAAGGATCATTGAAAACGCTTTCCATCATTGAAAAATCAAAAGTGAATTTACAAGAATTGTTAGATAAACACTGTTTTGCAAAATTTTGCACAAATAGATTGTTGCTAAACATATTTAATATACATATTTAAATGTATCTCTATTATTCTTACGCTCGCAGTGTGGTTAATCATTATGACCAATACCATCCACAAATATTCGCACAACATCCACATTAATATAATCTGAATAAACTAACCAAAAATGATTTATTTTGTTAAAATACTCAACTACAACTACTACGAGGTTCTTACCATTATATGCAAGATTTTTAATTTAAATACTTCCTTTGTTTATTTTAACATGAATAAAATAAAATTAAGTTCATTTTTTTCTTCAAAAACCAGTCTTTAAAATAGTGTGCTAATAATTATTTATTTTATATTTTTGTATGTGTTTGCTTTAGTTTTTTTAACTATTCTAACGACTAACACATGCAGTAATGCTGAGCATTTGATTTGTAGGTTGCAGCTTGCTCTAAAGTCACTTCAAACCAGAACTGAAGTGTAAACAAAAATACGACCAGACAGGTTTTCTTACTTGTTGTTGTTGTTCAACCTGTATCGCTATCAACACTCTCAATATATTCAGTATTGCTTAAATTTGTTTCTCTTTGCATCCTACCGTCCAAGTACGCGCTTTCTTTTGTGCAGATATTATGTTTTAAAAATCAGCTTCTAAGATTAAAACGAGATAAAGTAGTGTTAGAAGGTGTGACGATACAGTAGCACATAAATAATTTCAGTCAGATTTCATTGCGTTCTTCAGTTTACTGAAGTACTGATAAAAAAAAAAAATTGTCGCCGAAGACGATGTTTCAGATATCAACTAATAGAAGATGGTTTTGTATCGTCACGTAATGTTTACATTTAGCTTTAGTCATAATAAACAATATTATTTAATTACAGACGAAAGCGTTGAATTAATTTTTATCTTTGTCAGACATCAGCAGAGATTAGCCAAAATTAGTATTTTTTTTGTAAGGAATATTTTTCGGAGCATCTATAATTGAGGATGTATAGAATAACTGGTGCAAGTAATTTTTGAAATTATTTTGTTAATGTAATTGAGTTAAATAAAATTACCAGCGATATCTATAAGCCCTCAAAAAGGTTTTTTATTTGAAAATAAAGTTTTAGGGCCAATTTCACACTTGATCCCTCAGTGCCAATTGACCCCTTAACTTCACTCAGGGTAAGATTTCAATTTCACACAAGCCAAGTTGAAGTAGGACTTAAGTTGCCATTATTGGGCACTTAAGAGCTACTTAAATATTTGACATTTTTGCTCAAGTGGCTCAAGAATTCACTACCGGTATTGAATTCGGCCTCTATTTCTTTTCATGCCCTCAGTTTTGCATCGTTGGTAATTGCGTTCGTTTTTTGCACTCAATTATATTTTTCTTTTCATTTTTTTTTTCATTTTGAATAAAACTTTAAATAATAATGTAAAAAATACAAGGGTTGCCATCGTTATTCATGCTTTTGAGTGAAGTAATTTTAAGCAACTGTGAAACAGAAAAGTAATCTAATGCCCTAAACAGATGTGCAGCATTTTCACATGCAGCGAGAATAAATTACACAGGTTTTTATGAGGATTGACACATTCCAAAGGCTGCATGCAACCCTCTCTGCACGATGTCTCTATTTCTAAATTGGCTGCTAAGTTTCATTGCAACCACAACAGCAAAGAAAAATATCAGAAATAATTCGCTTTTGGCATAACTCATTGACTTAAAAAAATAATATTTTTTGTTTTATGATTTAAAAAATGGGAGAAAATCTATGAATTGGTTAAGAAAAATGGACTCTTATATGATAAAGTTCGTGTTATAAGAATAGGCATGAGGGACAAAATGAGAACACGAATTTGTTTTCTCTTTTTATTTCATTTAACATCCATTTTCAGTAAATTGTTTTTTTTTTTTTTTTAATTTAACTATATGCCTGTAAGACCTAAGGTCTTTTAAATGCAACCTGAATTGCACGGCACTAGTTTGGCACAGTGGATTTGAGAACCAGTTATTGACTGTCTCATTTTAACCCATGGGCGGCATCCAATTAAAATTGGAGGTATAGAAAAGAATGCGCCTAGCGTGGGGATCGAACCCACACGTCTAAGTTAGCAATTAAGCACTTTATCGACTGCACCATTGCCACCCATTCAAAATTCAAAAACTTTTACCGCATAATGACTGTTTTCACAGGACACGTTCAGATGTTGATACGATAGCCTATCTAAGAAAGTTTACTATTTATCTAAGTTCCTGAACAATAAAAATTTTCGTGCAAATGTTATGACATTTCTCATGGGATACAAGAGTATACCAAAGTTTTTCGAATAGCTGGAGATTTACTTTTTGGTAGCAGCCGTTTTGTCAGCAGCTGTTAAGGCGGGATTACAACAACACCAACCTATCCGGATAGCTATGGTTCGATTTCTGAATGTAGACATAATTTTGGCACAGCTATGCGTCAGAGAGTATGCACATGTGTTTCGGACACAGCGTTGTATGCAGCGATGCATGCAGACATGCTGCACATCTGTTTTAACCATAAGTGACACTTATCGTTCGACATTTGCTCAAGCTCAGGGCGAACTTAAGTGTGTATTCTAAGACTGGGCCTCAAACATTTTTTCAACCTAAGTGGACTAGATGGAATAGATTTTTTAAGACAGCACTAGGTTTTGATAAAATGAAGTTTACGGGTATCAGCAACTTGATGATGAGATGGAATCGATTCAACGAATTTTTTTAATAAGAAGTTTTACGGCGCTACATCCCTTCTAGGGATTAGTTTGTCGTACGATCTTAACATGGATAATACCGAAGAGACTTCCGCATAACAGTTCTTTATGACTGCGTACGAATGTGCAAGATTCTTCAACAAGATCAGTGTATAGGAATTAGATTTAATGTAGGAGAAGTTAATTATTTCAGTGTTTCATTTTCTGCCACGGAATAAGTCTGATTTTCTATAAGCCTATAGATTAGACATTAAATCAATTTGCAGTTTGTGCAACCTGAATAAATCATAAAATATCTTGTATTTCTTGACATAGTGACCTATTTGGCAGGCAAAACTGTATTTCAATCAGAATTTTGAATAGAGATGCTCATTTCGTTTGTTTTTGACTAATTTTATGATTAATAAAATCATTGATTGATTGAAACTAAAAATAATACATTTGTTTTAATTTTTTTTGTTTAATTTTGAGTTAAGGGTGTGGCCACAGGTTCGATCCCAGCCATAGTCTATTTCCTCTTATTTGTGCATTAAAAACCAATTCTAAATGTCATACAATGCGTTGCTGGTTTACTCATTACATGCTGTTTAGGCATAGAACTAACAACATGTGATTGAGGCCCGTTTGCTGATACGAATCATAAATGCTTATGTTCAACTTAAAACGCTTAAGGATTACTTTTTCCTCTGCATAAACTGTCACATAAGTTTTTAAGTAGGACTTAAATGCTTAAGTTGTGTATCATCAAACGGGCCTGAGTAAATCTAGTATACCGATGAATATGGCAACGAATAGAAAAAAAATGCGAATTATAAGGGACATAGATAAATAAGACACAGAAATTTCTCCGCATTAGTTCAGCCGCCATCCCTGGAGATAAAATCTGAGACAACAACCACCTACAGTCTCTACCCTTGCTGCGTTTCTTGATATTGAAGGAGCTTTCAATAATGTGAATAATGAAGCAGTAAGAACAGCTCTTGTAGACAACAAGGCCGACAATTCAATAACAGATTGGGTTATGTGCATATTGAAGAACAGGCAGATTAACTCCGAATTGGCAGAAGTACAGATGAGAGTATCCACAAAAAACGAGATTAAGTAGTGTTACAAGGTGTGATGATACAGTAGCACACAAATAAACTCAGTCAGATTTCATTGCGTTCTTCAGGCTACTGAAGTAGTTACTGTTAGTGTAAAAAAAAATATATTTTGTGGTCAACATTGTTATTTGATTTAAAAAGTATTTTTTTGATGCCGACGTTTCATATAGCAACTAATGGAAGATGGTCTTGTATCGTCACGTAATGTTTACATTTAGATTTAGTCATAAATAAATAATAAACAATTTTATTTAGTTACAGACGAAAGCGTTGAATTAATTTTTATCTTTGTCAGACATCAGCAGAGATTAGCCAAAATTATTTATTTGTGTTGTTTTTTTTTTGTTTAAGAAAAATTTTTCGGAGCATCTATAATTGAGGATGTATAGAATAACTGAAGCAAGTAATTTGTGAAATTATTTTGTTAAAATAATTAAGTTAAATTAAAATTAACAGGGAAGTTCTAACTGGTGATTTTTTTGCTACTTCGTTTTTGACGTTTATATTTTTGACAGATCACACATGACAAATTCCACGAACATTTGACATTTCGATTCAGTATTGTTTGCCATTTCATCATGAATAGACTTACGCCTGAACAACGTTTGCAAATTATTGAAATTTATTATCAAAATTTGTGCTCTGTGAAAAATGTGTTTCGCAAGCTACGTCCGTTTTTTTTCCGCTCATTTTTGGCTAAATGGATACGTGAATAAGCAGAATTGCCGTATTTGGAGTGAAGAGCAGCCAGAGGCAATTCAGCAGCTACCAATGCATCCCGAAAAATGCACTGTTTGGTGCGGTTTATGGGCAGGCGGCATCATTGGGCCGTACTTCTTCAAGGACGATGAAGGCCGCAGGGTTACGGTCAATGGAGAAAGGTACCGTTCGATGATAACAGATTTTTTTTTGCCGAAAATGCAAGAATTGAACTCGGTCGACATGTGGTTCCAACAGGACGGTGCCACATGCCACACTGCACGCGAAACCATGCATCAATTGAGAGGCGAATTTGGTGAGCAGTTGATCTCATGTTTTGGCGCAGTCAATTGGCCACCAAGATCATGTGATTTGACCCCGTTAGACTATTTTTTGTGGGGCTATGTTAAGTCTATTGTCTATGGGGACAAGCCAAACACGATTGCTGCCTTGGAAGCCAACATTGAGCGCGTCATTGGTGAGATTCCGGCCGAAATGTGTGAAAAAGTTTGCAAAAATTGGACCTTCAGAATGGACCACCTGAAGCGTAGCCGCGGGCAACATTTTAGTGAAATTATTTTTAAAAAGTAAATGGCAGAAATCGATTTATCGATCCAAATAAAAATTTCATTCACTTTTTACAAGTTTCTGTGTTTTTTTGAATTTTCAAAAACCAAGCTCTTAAAAAATCACCGTTTATAAGCCCTCACAAAGGTTTTTATTTGAAAGTAAAGTTCTTTTTAACCTTCGACATTTATTCAACCCCAGTTAAAACTAAAAAATAATTAAATGAATGACTGGATCGAATGTACTTGCTCTTATGCTTAATACACCCTCTTTAAAGATTAGCTTTTTTAAGAGGACAAATAACAGTATCGCCCATACATTTTTTTTGGCCAAATACAAAAATCTTATTTTTCTCAAAAAAGTTTTTATAAAAAAAATCAGTTCATAAATGAAGCAAAAGGATTATGGTAATTTTTTTTTGGAAAAAAATTGTAATTTTTGGCAAAGCAATGAAATATTTTCTCTAGATATCCTTCATAATTAAATCAAAACAAAATTACAGTTTTCCATATCACACCCATTATATTACAGGTGTGTAGACCTATTTAGTTGTAAGTTGTAGCGAAGTGTAAAACAATAGCTCCCGATATTAAAACATTTGCATATTAGTTATATTATATTGAATACAGTTGACTCCCGTTAGCGTGAACAACGGATAGTGTGAACGCCGGATAACGTGAACAGATTTTTCTCCGGTTGATATCTCTAAAACCTGAACAAATCATGAACATTCTTAAGCATGAACAACAATTTGTACTTCAGAGTAACAGCAAACTGTTTGAGCAATCTGCATTTTTACCTTGAAATTCCTTATTCTTGGTGCAACGCATTATTTTTAACTTATTAAAAATAATATGTTCTAAAATCTATTGTGGGATTGCCCTATTCTTTTATTAAAATTTGACCTTCGCAAACGTGAACACTTTCGCAAACGTGAACTACCTTGGTTTTAAATTGTTCACGTTATCGAGAGTCTACTGTATATTTACTCCTATTATTTAATTTCCCTTACAGTCATACATTAATTTCTTTGATTAATGTTTAAAATGAATGCTGCGAGACAAATTGTAATCACATATTTATTTTACATTAATGTTATTTATGACCAAATCGTCCAAAATCTGTTTTGATGAATTTAGCAAAAAAAACGCCAATTTTATGTAAATTCTAAATACTCGTATGTTTAAGTTTGAATTTCTACTTCTGCACTTATTTTAGTCCTTTGAGAAAGTTAAACAAAAAAAAAATTGAAGAATTCTTTAGTAAAAAAGTTGTAGCCTTTTGTTTTTTATCCTTGAACTTTATGTCAGTGAAATTTAAAAAAAAATCTACAAAAAAAATTATTGAAAGTAGTCGATAACTAAAAAGAAACTTATGAAATCAAAAAAAAAAAAAAACACTTTCTTTTTCTTTGAGAATGTGATGCCACTAAATCTGTTTTTGTTTTGTTAATAATTATTCAAATACAAAATTCTTGAATATATAATATCGAATACAATAACACCTATTGTGTTTTATACGAATAAAATTGAGAACTACACATAATGTCAGTTAATTATAATTAAATGAATACCAACTAAAACTTGCCGCTCGTTTCTCGTTTATCCAGTGCGCGATTATTTATTACCTGAAAATAAAAACAAAAGTTATTTTAAATACTATTTCATAATAATTGATCTACGAAAAGAATAAAAAGAATGTTATGATATTTGATAAGAGGTCATGTTGGTATTCTTAATAGCAATTTTTTTTTTGCAGAACACAATGTTCAAAAGTAATTTAATTAGAATTCCGTAGCTGCCCTTTGTTTAAAGATAAGATACAATTTAAAATATTTTTTTTTTTTCGAAATATTTAGAAATTCTTATCGATCAATCAGAATTAGTATAGCTTACGAATCAATATCGTTATCGTTGGTATTTCGATATACAATTTATTAATAAAGACCTTTGATACAATAAGGTTTTTGTTTTACTTGCGATATACATATACAGTCATTGGCGACAAAATAAATAGCACAGCCTTGTTAAGAAATTTGAAAAAGCCTTAAATCATAAATTCATTTCCAATGCCAATACTGTAAGAACTTTTTGTTGTGGCTTTTGAGTGTAAAGTAACGAGATATTACTTTTATTGTATTTAGTTAATAAATAAATTTTAATTGAGTTTTTTTTGCGACCTTTAGTCCAAATTAATATGCGTTTTGCCCGGGTATTACATATGGGCTCATCATTTAGATGATGTAGTACCTTTCTAAGACGCAATATATTAGTCGATGGCCACCGATACAAATAAAATTTTCAGCTTTAAGGCACTGTGAATTATATTCTTCTAGGGGAATTCGGTCGAATTCAGACACCTAGAAAATAATACCCATGATCTGGCTTGTTTAAATTTAGGAATAAATGCAAAAACAAAAACAATACAAACGCATTTACATACGTATGTATTGTTTTTGCTCCTTATTTTGTGGACTGTAATTATGATTTTAATTGAGTTTTGTTTTTGCATTTATTCTTAGGGCGTGTGTGAATTGCGTTAAAATGTTGGTTAAATTTTCTACCTTGGTTAAATTTTGAAGTTTGGTTTGTGGTGGGACCAAATTTAGCTTTTAGCTGTTGCGTTGAAGGGATTTATTAAAACACTATTTTGGCTAAAATTCCTTCAAGATTTAAGAAATTTCCCTAAAAACATTTTTTTGTTGTTTAATTTAATTAATTTCTTTCCCAAAATCCGACTTAGAAGATATAAAGTTAATAATTTGGCACGAAAAAAGTAACGAATTCTCAGTTTTACTAATGTGTTTCGGTTTTACATCGTTAATTTAATATTTTAAAACAACAATTCCAAATCTTTTCAAAACAATTCCCATTATGGTTAGTTTGTTGATTTAGTATGTAAACACTAGTTTTCACAGCTGAAGAATTTGACAAGCTGACAAATCAATCTATTTGTATTCAATTTGCAAAATGAAATACAATGAGCATTTTAATTAATCATTTTATATTTATTAAAATATCAAGGGATTATATTATTTGTTTTTTCCTCTTGAGACCCTACACAAACAAAAATATTAATGTAATTTTATTTTTCAATTGAATAAATTAAAACTTACATTTTTTATATGGTTTTCCAGTAGATCTGGACTTTTTGGAATTCATCTTTCTTTTCGGTTATCCTTTACAGTTTCAAATTACTCTATTAAATAATTTAGCCTGCTCCACAGCTGCCTACATTTTAACCCATTTTATTCACCACGCTAGTGTCAAATTTTAACCAAGTTATAAAATTTAACCAACATTCTAACGCAATTCACACACGGCCTTAAATTTAAACAAGCCATACCACGGGTATTATTTTCTAGGTGTCTGAATTCGACCGAATTTCCCTAGAAGAATATAATTCACAGTGCTTTAAAGCTGTAAATTTTATTTGTGTCGGTAGCCATCGACTAATATATTGCGTCTTAGAAAGGTACTACATCATCTAACTGATGAGCCCATCTGTAATACCTGGGCGAAACGCATATTAATTTGGACTAAAGGTCGCAAAAAAACTCAATTAAAATCATAATTACAGTCCACAAAATAAGGAGCAAAAACAATACCTACGTATGTAAATGCGTTTGTATTGTTTTTGTTTTTGCATTTGTTAATAAATAAAGTCAAATGTGAGTCAGAACATAAACAAGGTGCATTGAAGCACATATTAGCCGTGTTTTATTATCGCCAATAAACCATATGGTTCACCCCGTGAAAATAAAACGACCTGGGTTATGTACTTAGATGTACACTCTGTTTGCCGAATTTAATACTAATATTTGCAAACCCAGATAGAAACCCCGATAGAAACCCGGATCTCGTGTTGTTTTTGTAATACGTGTGAAAACATAACCCAGACCCGGACCCATAGATAATAAAACGCATTTATTGTTTTCGTTGTTAGCATAATACATTTTTGGTAAATATTTTCAACATTTTAAAATAAAATGCACGACTGGATCGCAGAAAACTTGCTCTTATGTTCGATCACATCCTATGCAAAATATTTCTATTAAAGCTCTAAATATATTTTTCAAGTCAGTTTTTACTTAATTTTTTATATATACAAAATTTCTTTAATTTTTTTCTAAAAAATATTAGTATAACAATCTTAAATATTTAATAATATAAACTAAAAAACAAAACATTAAATTGGCTTAATCAAAACAAAAAAAAAATAAATCAAAATTCTGAATTAAATACTTAAAGTAATTTGAGCTCAAACAAAAGTACGCCATTTTATTTCTTGGATAAATTTGAATTTATGAGAAAAAAAATTTAAAAATCTGTGGAACGGTTTTTAGAAAAAAAGTTTTTTTAAAAACATTTTTCAAAAAAAATCAAAAACGCCAATTCATAGGTTTTCAGCAAATACATATAACTATAATTTTTGAAAAAAATTGAATGAACAGTTTTCAAAATATAATTTTTTTAATTAAAAAAAAATGCTTTTAAAAATACAAGAAAATATATTGTTGAGCCATTTATGAATGTGATAGTCGAAAGCAAATCAAACGACGGTCCTATGGATAGTACCGTTTTTAGACATTTAAAAAAAATTTCAACCATATGATCGGTCGTACTTTAAAAGCTGCACTGATTTTTTAAAATAAGCTTTAACGTAACGGTTGCATGGCAGGTACCGTCATTTTTGAGCTAAAAAAAAATTCGATTTCAACTATTTACAATACCTAAAAAACTCTGTATACCAAGTTTGACAGACCATCTTTTTTCGTCTTCGCTATCATCGTAATGTCATGTTTGATTGCTATCTCGAAACTTTTTTTTTCAACGAATGCATAACTTGCCTTATAGTATCTATAATAGCAACTAAAAATTAGTTGATTAATGAAGGGAAAAGGTACACTTGGATGATTTTTTTTTGTGGAATAAAATCGTTATTTTTGATACCTCTAGTAGAACCATTTTTTTGGTTTTCGATTTTCTGGAAAACGGTTCATTTGATTTATTTTCAATTTTTGTATGCAGAAACTCTAGAATGCTTAAACACTAATGTAAGCCAAAATTTAAAAAAAATCTTTTTTCGAGAACTAAAAATTTGGAAAACGTTTTTTTTTTTCGAAATTTCTTATTTGGTAGTTTTTTTTAATTATCTTGAATAGTTAAAAAACTTTTTCCTAAAGCAAAAAAAAAATAAAATGCACTACTGGATCGCACGTACTTGCTCCTATGTTCGAACGCATTATATGCAAAAGATTCTTAATGGAAACGGCTAAATGTATTTTTAAAGTCGTTTTTTTTATATATAAAAATTCTTAAATTTTATCTAAAAAAAAATTGGTATGAAAATTTTAAATATTTAATAATATAAATTTGAAAACAAAATTTCAGAAAAAATCGCCCTCCCGTTTTCAAAATATTGAATTTTCAAAAATCGAAAAAAACTATTTTTCGAAAATTTTGAAATGCAGTATTATTTAGAGTTTGAAGGAGATCCTATATACAAATTTTGATCGAAATCCGTGGAGCCGTTTATGAAAAGGCCGAAAATCAATAAGATGCTTGTATGGCAGGTACCGTTATTAACAAAATATTTTAAATTTTTTTCGGTTAAAATATAGACCATACTCAAGGTAGTACTCACACCAAATTTTATCAAAATCCGTTTTAGAGAAAAAAATGTGTATGGCTAGTACCGTTATTTTAGGGACGAAGACAACGATTCAAAAATCTATTTTGGACAATCACCTAAAACGCCTAACCACCAAGTTTGAACAAAATCGGTTCAGCCATTTAGGCTGTAGATCATTCTATAGACTGACAGACAGACAGACAGGCAGACATACAGACAGACAGACAGACAGGCAGACAGAGGGAATTTCCGGACCCACTTTTTTGGTGTTCTCTATCATCGTAATGTCAACTTTGATTAAAAGCTCGAATTCGATTTTTTTTCCAAATGCAAAACTTGCCCTATAGTACCTATATGGGGTACCCCCATACAATTAAAAATAACGTTAAGAAATATATTATTTTCTTTTTATGCAAATGCTCCCTAGAAGTGTTAATAAAACTGCATACTCAAATTTTAAAAAATTAGTTTTTTGATTTTTGAAAAATAAATTTTTTTTTTTTTTTGGAAAACGATTTTTCAAAAAAAACTAAGAGGTACTGATTTTTTTTTAAATTAAAATTTTATATGAATATTAATAATTACTTCAAAATGGCGTTTAAATTTTTTTTCCAAAAATGTTTTTAAAATTTTAAAAATGTTTTTAAATTTTTTTAAAAATAAAAAATATTAAAATAATAGCTCCAACAATTTCTGAATTTTGTTTCATTGTAATTATATTTATCTAACAATTCAAACGACATATTTTGTTCCCTCAAACTTTAACACCTAAGTAATCTAAAAAGATTTTATTATGTGTATCAATATTTGTAGGTAGGTACCTAACTTCAAATGCATGTAACTATTCCTTGAATCATCCATTGGACAATTCATTATACTAAGAATTAAGGTAATCTTCCTACATCGGCTTTAAACCTTCATAGGATAACTAGACTAACCTTACTACTAACATCGTAAATTATTAGCTACATTAAAGTTGTTAGCTACAGGAGCAAGTTCGTACGATCCAGTCGTGCATTTTTTTTTTAATCCCAATGGGTGGACAAATTCCTTTAATTAATAAGCCCAATAACAGCAAGTTTATGGTACCCATAATGTTATAGTATTTACATAAACTTGTACCTATACTTGTTAATTCAAACTACATACTTAGGAAAATTCGTACTTGAATAGAAAGTCTCAAAGGGTTTACGGTGTTACTGGGTTATACTATCCTTCTACACTTCAGAAGTCACGAACAAAATTTTCCTAGAGCCCTTGTCAGTTTTTATGAATCGTCAGTACCAACCAAATCAAGGTCAGTTTCTTGGTTTGTATTTCGTGAGGCATTCCTTGCAGGGTAGCGAGTTTTATTAAGTTTTTTTTTTAATTTTGCATGGGGAAAGAGGGGGTATTTTTTTGTTGCACTTAACTGAAAGTGAACATTTTTTTAATGCGACTTTCAGTGCCCTTGAAAACTGCGAATTTCGAATCCTTTATTCAGTTTCAGAGGATTGCTTTGGTTTAGTTTTTATTATTTAATGTCGGGTTTTGTTTTCAGGTTTGCACAATTTTGCATTAGATTTACTAAAACTATACGATAAATATATTGTGACAGAAAAATTTAAAAAAATCATACAAAATGCAATCTACAAACAGCCATATGTGCTTAATTACCTAGCCATGTCCTGTCTCAGCTTAAAATGTTTAAACAACTACAAATGTACGAGTACAACTGGGTTGAAAACAATATGTGTACATTCAGCAAGAGAACAGTAATTAACTTTATAAATGCAATTAATTATCTAAAAGCCCCCAAACATAAATTGATTGGTCACAACAAAACCTTATTTCCACTGAAAGCAAAGTGACAGGCGCTGGTTTATTAAATGAACACCTTATTGTTGTAGTAACGAGCAATTAGTCGTACTTGTACCCTAATTTTTGCAATCTGGGATGCCAGATAAAAGATTGTCTTTCTCATTTCATTGAATGAAATCTATATGTATAGCAGAGAAAATTATTTATCTAATTTTCTGGAATTCGCTACATAATTATAGATGGTCAACTTGTTAACTTTTTGACGTCCGTCATTCAAAGTATATAGTCAACGTAGATTGGGTCAACGGATGATAATAGTCGGCCAATGTTGACTTGAGGACACTTGGAGTATTGGCGTTGATTAGAGCAAAAATTAAGCATTTTTTTTCATTTGGATGAGCGTCTTTAAAAGTCATCGACATGTCCGAATAAAAATTGGTAAATTAGTTCATTTGGCTAAATCGGAAGAATTGTTTGAATTCATTTGAATGTAAATGTCGCTTCGTTGACTTCTTGACGTCCGTCACAAAAAATATCGTTAATATATTTTGCCAATGTAGATTGAATCAATGTATGAATATACTCGAACAAAATTACAAGACTCAACAACATGTCCGACACGTTAAATGTGTTCGAACATGTTGTTCGATACGATAAACCTGTACTGACTTTGGTACTTGCCGGTAATAATCTGCTATAAATATGATTTACCCAACAAATAGATATAAATATATGTCAAATATATCTTGTTTTTTATATGTCAAGTAACAAAATGTCAAAGAATGGTTAGAATTTAAATGGATTAAAAATCTTGTTGATACTTTATAGCAGGATTCGGAAGACAATTTTAGTGGTTTTGGTGAGATTTAGATCGAAATTTGATATGTACGTCAAAATATAGTTTGCGATGCTTTTTTAGTTTAGAGCTGAGGTAGCGTCAGCGGGTCCAAGGTCTGACCGAATAAAGCAATAACAACTCGGTTAAATGTCAATCTTTGTTAGGTTTTTAAATATTACATTAAATTGATTTCATTGATTGATTTCATATAAATACTTTATAATAGGTTCCCTTAAAAATAAACTAATAATTTAGTATAGGTTGGGATAGAGTCCCCGGCCCCGGCTGAAACCAAAGGCATAAAGTTTAGTGGGATAGAGTCCCCGGCCCTTGTTGAAACCAAAGGCACAAAGTTTAGTGGGATAGAGTCCCCGGCCCTGGTCGAAACCACAGGCACAAAGTTTAGTGAGATAGAGTCCCCTGCCCTGGTCGAAACCAAAGGCACAAAGTTAGGTGGGATAGTGTCCCCGGCCCTGGTCGAAACCAAATGCACAAAGTTTAGTGGGATAGAGTCCCCGGGCCCGGGCCGAAACCTCAGGCACAAAGTTGAGTGGGATAGAGTCCCGGCCCTGGTCGAAACCACATGCACAAAGTTTAGTGAGTCCCCGGCCCTGGTCGAAACCAAAGGCACAAAGTTTAGTGGGATAGAGTCCCCGGCCTGTTCGAAACCACAGGCACAAAGTTCAGTGGGATAGAGTCCCCGACCCTGGTCGAAACCAATGGCGCAAATTTTAGGGGGATAGAGTCCCTGGCCCTTGCCAAACCACAGGCACAAAGTTTTCGGCACAAGGCCAACAAATTACGCAACTCCTAACTAGTGCACCACGCACTTAGTAGTGTGCTGCTAGGTACTCCCCTTATGTACATAGGATTGGTACATACAACACCCAAGGAAGAAGTCCGTCCCTTTCCGTACCAATATTACCTGCTCTTGATACATATTCTGTAATGAGTGAATGTGAATTGTAAGAACAAAAAAACGTATCCCATGTAATTCATATGGCGTTACGCTTAAATGGATGATAATGTTTTGTATTCATTACAAATCGTATGGTCACGTGTCTGCTTGTACATCTGTTATTCACCGGCTTTGGAATTTGAAAATTCAATTGAAACTGAAGTGGCAGTTACCTGTTCGATGAATGCATGCGATGTGTGGGGGATATTTTGGAAAGATGATTGTTGTATTAAATTTGTAACTTCGTTACAGCCTATACACATGTCAAGTTGAAACAATTTCAACAGAACTAACTTACAAATTAAAAAAAAATTAGAAACTTTTTGAAATTGGCATGAACGCCAACGAAACGAATTATCAAAATGACCAATACCAAAAAAAAAAACTAATACAGTTAAATTCGCTTATAGTGACTTCGGTTATAACGACATTTCGGTTATAAAGACGAAACTTAAAGGTAAAGTTTGATTTCGCACTAAATAGTGAATAATATCTTTCGGTTATAACAACTTCGCCTATAATGACCATTTCGGTTGCAACGATTATTATGACGGGCTCTGTTTGTCATGAAATTCGGATATAACGACCGAAAACAAAATTAAAGAGAATTTTCCCATTTTTTTTCCTTTTTCCTGTAGACATAATACATTTTGGTTAATACAAATTTGAGTCAGTGGTATAGGCACTAGTTATTTTTCTTGAAAAGTGTTATTTGTTTATGTTACATACTTCAAAGTTTATGTAAAGTAAGGAAACTATTCATTCTGTCAATTTCGGGAACAAATCAATGTGTTTTATTCTTTCCGATATAGCGACATTCGCTTATAACGACGGAAAATTTGTCTCCCATGAGTGGTCGTTATAACCGAATTCTACTGTTCATAGGTACTATAGGCCAAGTTTTGCATTTGAAAAAAAAAACGGAAATCGAGATTTTAATCAAACTTGACATAACGATGATATAGAACACAACAAAAATTGGGTCGGACAATTCCGTCTGTGTATCTGTATGTAGGTCTAAACGGCCGAAGCGATTTTTTTCAAATTTGGTACTTAGGCGTTTTAGGTGATTGTCTCAAATAGATTTTTGAATCGTTTTTTAGCCTAAAAGTAACGATACCTGCCATACATACGCGCGGAAATGGCGCAATGGATATAAAATAGTGCTTGAGTGCTAACTTAGACGTGTGGGTTCGATCCCCACGCTAGGCAGCATTCTTTTCTATGCCTCCAATTTTATTGGTTGCCGCACGTGGTTTATATTGATATAGTAAATACCTAATTCTGAAATCCACTGTGCCAACAAAAAAATTCTTTCCTATCTTTCTATTCCTTCTAACTAGTGCCGTGCAATTCAGGTTGCATTTAAAAGAGCTTTAGGTCTTACAGGCATATAGTTAAAATTATTATTATTATTATAATTTTGTCTACCATCTTAAGGTTAGACATTCACCATGCGACAAGTCGTACGGAAGGTTCGCAAAAATCTTGGTCGAATTCGAAAACATCAACTGGAAAGTGCATGCTCAGTCAATTAAAGCGTATATGAATCTCATAACGCGTAAGATGTATCTTTTAAGACCATACTGATCAAAAAAAGTTCTAACTATGATTTACTACGGACTTTCCCATTCTAAACTGCAATACGATATAATGAGCTGGGGAGGATCCTATATGAACACTTTTGGATCACTTCTGATTGCCCAAAAGCATGTTATTCGTATAATTTGTGGCAAAAATCAACGCACAGAAAGCTGGCCTCTATTTTTTGAGTTAAAAATACCACCATTGCGCCATCTTTATATTTTTAAAGTTTTAAAAGAGTTCTATAAGCAGCGCGGTAATATTCCAAGCAGAAAAACTTCAATATATAATTTACGGGTTAATAATAGGACACTTGTCAACACTACAATGCCACAAAAAACACATTTTATAAATTTTTATTTAATGACATCGCCAATTGTTTTCAATAATATTCCCATTTCAATTAGAACAACCTGCAACCAACTATCATTCTTTTCTAAAAAAAAATCAGACAGTGGCTCTTCACTTTGAACTGGTTTGATATTGAATTAGTTTATAAAATAAGAACTTATAATCGTTCATTGTACATTTATTTATTGCTGCTTTTAATTTATATGTTTCATTTTAATAACAATATGTTTCTTTTATATAACAATAGATTTTATCTACTCAATATTTAATAATTTAACTTTATTTATAAAAACATTTAAGTAAACTTATGCATAAGAAGAACTGTAAGTACCCCACGTCAGTTATTCTTCTAGCTTAATTTTTTTGGATATTTGTCATTTAACACTAACATTATAGTTACTAAATGGCCAACATTTATTCTCTTATACTTTTATATTTATTTCTTGGATTAATTAATTTCTTACAATTGTAAACAAAAAAAATATATCGTTCTTTGGTAGTTAAAAATAGGACAAACACTTATGAAATGGAAGCAGTCTTCTTTAGCTTGGATATTGCAGAGGGTACAGAATTGATCAGATGTACCGTTGTATGGGCTACCACTTAAAGGAAGGAGTTCGCATCTTGATTTGAATATGAGGGATACTTCTTTATACTCGTAGTTCAATGAGTCTTGAAAGTAGTTGTTATTTAATAAGTTGTAATTAAGCCGAGAGTAAATTATTTTACTAGTTGACTGATGTGCTTCAGTTGTCAATGTTTCCCTCACATAATCTTCGTATTTTTGAATTATCTTGTAGATATTTTCCTTCAGTTAAGCTGGGTTATAATAATTGCACTCAAAAACTTCTCCACACTTATAACTCATAGTCTGCCACTTCATGCACCACCAGTCTTTGTTTCTTAGTTCATACAGAAGAAGGATTACAAGATCGTCTGCATAGAGAAGAACATTGACAATAGTATTGGAGATCCGAATACCACCGGGGAGATACTGTCCTATATCGTTGATAAATAATGCAAACAGTAAAGCACTACGAGGGTACATAGTATTAATAACATTTAGAAATTTCGAAGAGGGTTTCTATTCACAAGATCAAAAGCCGCCTTAAAGTCAACGAAAAACTGGTCCACAGTTGAGTAGTTTTTCCTGAATTCTGCTTGGAATTCAGTTAAAATATTTTTGACATCAACCCATTTTTCTAGTCTATTTACGAGGATACCACAAAATATTTTGGCTATAACGTTCATGAAGGATATTCCACGATAATTTTCAACGTTGTTTGGATCACCTTTCTTATAAATAGGGAAGATTACAGATTTTTTGAACGATGAAGGGATAGTTCCAGATGCAAAAATGACGTTATACAGTTGATTTTTTGAAATACTCATATGGAATACCATCTTCTCCTGGTGCTTTTCCGTTTTTGGCTTTTTCAAGAACGATATTTATTTCGTCAATGGTTATTTCGGGTTCTAAGATTTCATCTGTAACTAGTGGTTCTGCATATGCAAAAGTTATGTTTGAATAGTTGAGTAGCAGTTTTTTGAAGTAGACAGACAGGTCATCTGCTGATACACTTGTGCATATGACAAAACTGCATCCATTTATTTCTTTTGCTATCTTCCAAAAATCATTTGAACTCTTGGCGAAAATAAAGGAATTGGCTTGTGTATTTTCGTATTCAATTTTCTTTGAGCGGAAAATTTGCTTGTATCTTGAGTTTGATTCCGTATACCACCTTCTTAATTCTTCCGTATAGCAGTTACGCAGTGCCTGTATGAGCGCGAACGATTTTTTTCGGGCATTCATGCACTCTTTATCGAACCACTTTTGTTTGAACTTTGTAACATGTTAAATGATGCATTTCTTAACGGACGACAATCATTATCAAACCATTTTTGTTTACGTTTAAAAGAGATTTTTGGAAAATGTGGGGCAGAAGCATAAATTCCTTTCAACAAAATGTCAAGTTTATGAGAAGGATTTAGCTCCTGAACAATATCTAATGAGGATAAATAAGTATCTAATTTATCCTGGTATACTCTCTCAAAACCTTTTCTCCATTTCAATTTAGGAAGCAATTGGAGTCCTCTTGATTCTAATTGAGAAACAAGTAATAAATAAACTACGATTGGCAGGTGGTCAGAGAAGACTTGTGTGCATACCTAAAAGTCTTTAACATATTTAAACCACCGACCGGCTAGATATTGCACATAAGTCTGTGACAGCTCTTCCTTGACCACCTACAAACGTAAATTCTACTTTCATATCTTTTTGCGAACACCCATTGAGAATAAACAAATCAAAACATTGAAAAAGATCGATCAAAAGCCTCCCATTATGATTTTCTGTTTCATCACAATATTCCCTAAGCAAATTGAAATTATCATTTGCGTTTTTGGTGAAATCTGCGACTACCAACGCGACCATTAAAGTCTCCTATCGTAAGTATATTCTCATTGACCAACTCATTCAACACACTACTAAAAACAGAAAAGTGATAATCCCAGTTAGAACAATTAAGATAATCTTTCGTTTAGGTATATTTGGTTCACAGTACACATAATAAAGGTAATATATTCCGGTTTTCATTTTCGTTCAAGTTCGCGCATGTGGCAAAACTCAGAGAAACTTGTGTCACATTTGGCATGCACATAGGCTTAGGCATGGACCAAACTGCTAGTTGCAATATCTGTCACTGGTACTTTTAAATAGCAGTTATAAATTCCTGTTACTGAAATAACAATTATGGAAGAAAAATTGTCAGTGAAACAACACTTTTAATAAACTATTTTCCACTACCATTTTGAAATTAATTATTCATCAATTTTTCATCTATATTTTGCTGTTTGGTTTGATCAAAATACAAATTTAGAAATTCCAAATGTTATTTTAATAACAGTTATTTTTGATCTAATGTTACCTCTCACTGAACACATCTTACTGAAATATTGACCCATCCCTATTTGTATGTGAAAATGTCAAAAATGAGAGTGCATGTGCCAAATCTCAGAGACATTTTGCCAAATATGGCAACCGAATTTTTGAATTATGACAACCGAATTTTGACAACATGCGCAATATATTACCTTATTATGTGTACTGTGTATTTGGCCAACAATTGTTTTTTAATCTTACCGAACCCCCGAGTAAGTCTTGGCGGCCCCAGTGTGTCGCGACCCACACTTTGAAAAACACTGGCTTAACCAATTGGAATTTTGTAATCCTGCAATCTGAAACGACATACAGGGTTATAAAGCCACAATAAATGGGCTGCAATTCCAAAGTATGTATGTTTAAAAGATACCAATTAATTTGTGGACTCAGTTTTCTGTAAATGCTTACAGTTTTCAAGATATTTAACTTAAACCTATTAAACCTAGTTGGGGATCAAAAGAGTCATAAAGAATTATTTTCACGGTTCGACTATCAATGAGAGAGCTTTTAAAGTTTCAACAATACCATGTTAATTAATATTAAATTTTAATCACCTGACATTCTTAAATTTAAAAAAAAAACACTCTATTTGCCTGACTATTTGCATAAATATCAAAACTTCAAGTTTATTTCTTAGTGATCATCTTGTCACTGCTAAAAACGTCACTCATATCTCTGCAGAGATATAATTTAATTACAAATGAGACATACTCATAATCTTAAGTTTTTCTTTCTTTTGATAAATATTCCAGCTGTCACTTTTTTGTCATGACACTTCCTATCCTATAGAGCGCGATACTATTACCTATTGTTGGAAATAAACAAATAAAAAAAAACATTCTCAAGATAAAAACATCTTTTTTTTTAACGTTGAAACTGCGATGTTAATAATAATTGTGGGAGGCGCGTTTTCCATGAAAATGCAGTTTTTATTACCTTGAGAAATTCTCTTCCTGCTTTTCTGTAGGATTTATCTCTGAGAGAAGTTCTGACCCAGTTTACAAAAGTGTTCAGCAAACTGTAACCAAACGAGAACCTATAAATAATCCCGATGGAGTCACAGATACGTCAAGGCCCACTGCACACTACTTACGTAACAACCCCCAGAGATATGCCCCCCATTTGCAAAAATAAAAAAGAAAATATGAATTAAAACGATCAAACGTTTATTAATTCTGGCAGCATTTACATAATCTAAAACGCTAAGCATCTCACTTCTCTCAGAAAAAGAAGGATGAATTAAATGGTTGGGTTTAAATTGATGAGCGGATTTGTTGGTTGGTGTTGATAAAACAAAAAAACAATCACATTACATCGAACCGATGCGATGTTGTGGAATGGTATCTTCGTCGTCGAAGCCCTGGGCAGCTCAACGTGAGAAAAATAAGCCCCCTGCAACGATGTACAATAGTAAGCATCAGCAGTTATGAATTGTGATGGTGCATAATCAGTGCTGGATTAACTTTTAGAGAAATTTTATCACGTGTTAGTGGCACATGTGTTACTTTCAATCAGGGGCCCTATTGTAACCAAACATCTTTATACATAAAGAGCAAAATATATTAAAGTCTTTAACATACTCTTACGTTCAACTGCTTTATTTTTAAATTGTATGTTATTAGGAAGAGAGGGCCCTCTTGACTTCGACATTTTGAAACTTCGCTCCATCACTGTACATTGTGTTTGTTCCCCATTGCATTGCAGACGAACCGCAAAATATGAAGCAATGTTAGCATCAATTAGATACGAATTGCTGGTGAGCTATACAACACTACTGCCAGGCAATGCAAATTGCCTATAGACTCTATTATTAACTAGATCTGCCAGCACAACATTGTGATTCTTCACACAAATTGCATAAGTGTTGTTATGTATTGTACTGTGTTTTTCCTTTTACATTGAAATTGAATATACTCGCGAAGATTATGCTTAACAATATGTTAATCAATTGTAATTTATTTAAATGTCACAGAGAGTTTTTGGGTTCTGTAAAAATTTTTGAGCCGTTCATCTGATCTTTAATTGGGAGGGCTATGTACGATAAGAATTATATACTGAAAGTATGATTTAAAATGCTTGGTTTGTTGATAAGATGCCATAGTTATTAGGGATGTACTTAAGAGGTTAAACAAGATCATTGTCATGACTTTTTGATCTTAAAAAAACTGTTTCTATAGTAAGTTCATAGCGATAAATGTACGTTAAATTAAAAACTAAAATTCATAATATCAAATTAGTAAAGTTGCAGAGATTCACTATTTTCTCGAATAAGCCAACTTCAACCGGGCGCCAGTTAAACTGGTCACAGTGTCTTAGATGTAAAATAACCTTAACGATAAAATAAGAATATGGGAAACTATAAGTCTTATTTTGATTGATGAATTATTAATACATAAGTTACAGTGAAAATCTTATTTCTAATATAAGCCGACTTCACCCGGGCGCCACTTAAGATGATCAGTGTCTGTTAAATATTAAATGGACTTAACGATGCAATAATGATATGGAAAGGGTAAGTAGAAATAGTGGTCTAGAGCAAACTAGCTTATTAGTACAACTATCACTATAGCACGCCGCTTTGGTACCATAACTCGTATAGATCTGTGGATTTAAAATGATTTATTTATATCCGTTAATGAGACTGACATCATCCGCGGATTTATTGCTTGTGGAATTCAACAGGCGGATCTAAGGCACATGGGATACTTACCATCCCGGAAAACATCTACATTGTGCCAACCTAAGCAGCTAGCCGACTGTCACCGATGCGACAACCAATCCATCCAAATGAACTTCTGGAAGCTGTGCACCAAAAACTCTCTCGAAAAACCATTGTCCACTGTTCACGTGCTTAGATATTGAGAAGAGACCAGGGACAAGAAGCTACCGAACTTCGCGTAGATCAATTTTGTTTTTTGTTGAGTTTAAAAAGAAAATCAAATCTTTAATCTTCATTTTGGATAGTTCGGTGTCATTATAGAAGGCTCTTCTAAATTCTTAAGCCTTTAGAAGGCGGCTGATAATATCTCTAATAGTTTCAACTATAAGCCCTTTCATTTATGCAAGGATAAGGGAACTAAAATTTCTATTTTGATTGATGACTACATAACAATGGAATTTTTTCGTGTGTTAGCCAACTTCACCCGGGCGCCATTTAAGATGACGAAAACAAAATTGTTGAGTTTCAGAGTTTCATCGAAATTTAGATTAGTAGTTCTTGAGAGAATATGTTACCAATTAAAACTCTACCTATAACATTGAATGTAATGTGAAATTAGACCACGGGAATTACGAGTTGTAAAGTATACAAACAACAAAATACTTCATACCGTCACTTTTGATTGATGCAAAGATGGCTGATGAATAATTTTTCTCAGAAACAGCGAGAAGTTCCGGAGATATACGTGCAGATCATCATGGATAAGGTGGGGTACGCCCAAATAAAGATAGTATTTCCGGAAGAAGTTGCCGAAAAATTCACTATAAAAATTGGTGTACAAAAGGGGAGTGTATTGAGTCCTTGTCTTTTTATAACGCCCCACGGTTTATTGATGGTTTATTTTTAGAAAGTGAATTAAATGTAATATTTCATTTCAATAAAAGAAAATATCTGCTATTTGACATTTATAAACTTATTCCTTCGCTAAACAATGAAAGAATGTGATTAAGGGAGAGATTATGAGATATGACATTTGACAATAATTTACAGAGCCATAGAACAACAGAATATAGAGGTGATATTTTTGTAGCAGAATTTCTCCATTGATGATTTTCGAACGGTCCCTTTATTTTTCTTAATCAAATATTTTGACTCGCGGATTAATTTTTATTCTATGATTTTGAAACGTTATCAAATATAGAAGTGCAATACAAAATTTTGTATGAATAAGACTTTTAAAGTTTTTCGTCGGATTATTAATTTGTCAACAATAATAATAATTAATTGCAAAAGCCATCTTATAGATGACGATATTTCTATGTCTGAACTGAATACGACATTTTCGTATGAAAAGAAGAACACTCTAAAATCCGAAAACGACATAATAGTTTTATAATTTAATTACATTTTTCTGCTTTTCATTTAAATTCCCTATAGGCTATAATGACAATGAAATATATTTTTTGAGGGAAACACATTTTAGTTTCCACTCAAATGAATTCACGACACATCATTTTTCGAATGTGGGAAACATTTAATTGGAAACTAGATTCCCGATAACCCCAAATAACTTCTTCATATAAAAATCACTTTTCTTTTCCCTTCTTCTTTATCTCCCCAGTGAATAAATTTAACAACCATACATTCTGTAGTGTCAAATTAAATCCCACCCGTTTAGATCCAAAGAAACTAAAATCTCTATTAAAATCAATAAACGATAAGAAAAAAAAAACGAAACTTAAATACGAACATCTCAGTTTCACAGTTTTTGTTTTTTTGAGAGCGAATGAAAATAAAACAAACACTTAGTATCTGCACCCACTCAAGTGTCAGTTTGCTGATAAATAAATAATTCTTTGAAATTTGGCGGGTGGGGGAGAAACACATTTTTGAATATTTAGCTCGTCGAGTTCTCATTTGTAAGTAATTGTTGCCAAATCGGAAATAGGAATACCGGCATCAGGCGGTCACTGTTGATGAAATACAAGGTACTTGGTAGAAACCATATGGTTGACCTTATGAATATAAAATATTACTGAAAAGGTATACCCAAATTTAATACATAAAAAATATTCACTCTGTCAATTTTGAAAACAAAGCGAGTTTCCGAGAGAAGTCAACTAAATAAAAACTGAATAAACAATTTGTTCAATGAAGCGAATATTTTGATTTACTATGTGCAAATATTTTCTTTAAATCGGATTAGCATTTATATAGTTTATGATAACTGTTGATTGCAGAAGGATTTTTTGGTGAAGAGAAAATGAAGATAAATAAAATGGCACAGAATTGGTCAAAAGAAGCCTGTTTCATTGGCAATTAAAAAAAAACTATTGAGTAACCTGGACACAAGGATGCGATGTGTAAACACCATGTTGTTGTATAAAGTATGTTATATAGAAAAATGTATATAAATATTACAAACGTTATGTAAAGGGTTATCCATTTTGCGGTTTCAAATGTAAACGTAAATAAAACACATATAAAATATCTTTTTTCATGATATTTCTTTTTTATTATAGAGTTTGAACGCTGACATTATGTGTGAAACACTACATCATTTAAATGACCACCACGCGAATTGTTGCAAGCATCGATTTTTTTGAGGTAATTTTCGAGCACTTTTTGACACATATTGGGCGGTATCTCAGCCATAACTTGACGATTGTTGCTTTTTAAGTGCTCAAGCGTTTATCTCATAAACACGGGCGTAGCCCCACAAAAAAAGTTCAGCGGTGTCAAATCGCATGATCTTGGTGGCCAGTTGATATCGCCAAGACGAGAAATTACGCGGCCAGGAAATGTTTCTTGCAATAAAGCCATATTCGCTTGAGTTGTGTGGCATGTGGCACCTTCTTGTTGAAACCACATATTCTCCAAGTCATATTCTTCAATAGCAGGCAAAAAAAAGTCGGTTATCATATGACCATAACGCTCCGAATTGACGGTGACAGTCGTTCCATCGTCGTTTTCGAACAAGTAAGGTCCAATCACACCTCCGGACCAAAGACTCTCTTCAATTACTTGAGGATTCGGAGAACCCCAAATACGACAATTTTGTTTATTATCTTTCCCACCGAGTGAGAAATGTACTTCGTCGCTGAAGAAAATTTTGTTCGAAAAATCGCCGACCACCGCATGTTGTTCAAGCACCCATTCGACGTATCTACGAAGTTGTGAATGGTCAGCTGGCTTCAGTTGTTGTGTGAGCTGGACTTTATATGGATGTTGTTATAGATCCAAATGCAAAACACGCAATAATGTGCGGTAAGACAGTCCTAATTCCTGAGGAATCGACACATTCGGGTCTTCGGCAACACTTCCACTTACAGCAGCGATATTTTCAGTGGTACGAGCGAAACGATGATGCACAGGTCTTACAATATCTGTAATCAATCCAGTCTCTTCAAATTTCTCCACAATTTTGCCAATTGGTTGCGTAGTTGGATAATTATGTAAACCATAATATCCTCTTAAAGCGCGATATGTGGCTGTGGCAGAATCACCTTTTTTGTAGTAGGTTTTAACAATTTTTATGCGTTGTGTGATAGTTAGCGATCCATTTTCGTAAATGCCAGACTTTCAGCTAAAAAAAAAATGGTTTAACAACTTAGTTTGACAGATGTCGAATTCCAGCCCTATACTTTTGAAACCGCAAAATGGATAACCCTTTATAACAGAGAACAAAAAAAGCATACGAGCAATTGCAAGAACTATTGATAAAAGCGCTTTCACTATCCAAAAAATTATTTAAAAAAACACCAGCTAACGGGAACAACGAAAAGAAATGCCCGAAGCGGACGCCCACGCATATTCACTGTTCAAGAAAGTCGTCTGATCCTCCCCAAAATCAAACAAAACCCCAAATTGAGTGCCTCAAAAATACAGGAACAAATTGGCAATGAAATTGGTAAAGAGTGTAACCCTCAGAGAATCCGTCGCGTCCTTCAGAGTGATGGTTATAACGGTCGAAATGTGAGAAAAAACCTTTTATAAAAAGATTCAAGTTTTTGCAACACCGTTATATTCTCAGACGAGAGCTAGTTTAAAATTCATGGATCGGATGGGCGGGGCAAGGTTTGGAGGAATGCGAGCAAAGAGCTAGATCCGAAAAACATGGCTGGAACCAGGGTTGTCAGGTTTAAAAAAGCGAAATCGCCAAACTTAAAATAAAAATCGCCAAATTAAAAACTTTTCCACCCTTACTTACATCACCAAACTCAAAAATCGTAAATTAAAATAAATGAAAGCAAACTGCAATTTTGGAGTCAAAAAATGTATTTAAAAAACAAAACACAACAAAAACATATCATACTTATGTACGTACAATCATATGAAAAAGGAACTTGACAGAACAGTCTACATACTGCATTGCACAGATATTTGGTTTGACGTTTGACGTGCATCATTTATTTTAGGGAGGTGAAAGAAATCGATATTTAGTGGCTGCGTTCAGAATTACTATTTCGATGACTTCATTCAGTATGCAGGAATGGAAAAGATATAGGCGAAAATTTTAGTCGATTTAGTAATATGTTAAATCATTTTTAGTATGATACTAGGCTAAAAAGAGGATTTTGCTAATTTTAAACCAGTTAAGTATCGTACTATTTTCTTAACACTTTACTAATGTACTAAATCCATATTCCACTTTGACATTTACAACCTCAAAAAGTTATGTTCGCTTACTTTTTTGCACTATTTTAGGCGTGTTTAGTGTAGTTTATTAAGAAATTAGATTTAGTATGATGCTAGTTAAGAAGTGTTTGAAATTAGAAAAATATTAGTAAAGTGCTTTAGTATTAGCAAACTGTTAAGTAGTATCATGGTAAGCCTTTAACATCAGGATGTTTAAAATTTTGCGCCATAAAGTTTGAGTGCAAATTAGAAAAATAAAAAAGTATTAGGATTTCGACTCAAAAAATTAAAATCGCCAAAAACGGGAAATATCGCTTTTTTAGGGTACATCGCCAAACAAGTTTTTGAGTGGCAAAAATAAATTTCAAATCGCCGGTTTGGCGATAAATCGCCACATCTGACAAGCCTGGCTGGAACCATAAATCACGGTGGTGGGTCAGTAATGGTCTGGGGGTGTATGGCGTCTTCTGGCTTGGGTATTTTAGTCTTCATTGAAGAAACAATGGATCGATATACCTACCTGAATATTTTAAAGAACAACCTACACCAGAGCGTGCAAACATTGGACTTAGAGGGATCGTTCATTTTTCAGCAAGATAACGATCCCAAGCACACTTCATTTGTGGTTAAGGAGTGATTTACAATGTTCGAAAACAACTTAGAACAACCCCCCAGTCACCTGACATGAAGGCAATCGAAAATCTTTGGGAACATCTGGAAAAAAATAAGAAAATATGACATCAAGTCGAAAGATCAACTCAAACGGGTTTTGCAGGAGGAGTGGTCTAAAATCTGTCCAGTTCGTTCGATGCTTTGAAGGATGTCTGCTGTTATTAAAACAAAAGGATACCCTACAAGGAACTAATAACTAGCAAAAGTTTTTAACTTTTCAATTTTTTCATTTGTTTTTTACTTTGTTATATTTTTTTCTTGATAATTTAACATTTGTTGGAATTGTGCTTCAAATTATATTAGTGTTGCTAACTTTTTCTTGGAAACAAGAAGATTATATTTGAGTGAAATAAAATATATTGAATTAGGTCATGGAAAATTGCTTTAAATTATTCTAAAGTTAATTTTTGAAGCGAAGCTTAAACTGTGTACTTACTTTTGGGACTGATAACCGTTCAAAACCAATTTTGTAAGTATACAATTTTGAAAATATTTTTAAAACGATAAATTGGATCGCCAATTTAAAGTATATAATAATTAATATAGATCTAAAAAAAAATCAATCACCAGTTTTTGAAAAATCGAATTTTCATAAAAACTTTTTTTTTTTTTTTTGGAAAATTTGAATATGCAATATTATTTATACTTTTAAGAAGCATCTGTACAAAAAAATAATTTTAATCGGCTCACCCAATAGCTGTAAGGTCGAATATATGAAAAGTGGTTCTATGGTAAGACTGGCATACAAAATAAAATATTTTTTTTTTATTTAAATATTAAAATTTTTTTTGATTCGTTTTTCACCGAAACATTCTTTTTGTATAACAGTTTATTTTAATATTTGTAGAGTAGGTATCGTTTATTCTTGTTTTACACCAACATGATTTTGTTATTTATTATTGAAAATGTCAAAAATGTACTTAATACAATGTTTCAAAGAAATGGACAAGTCCTTTTGGAGATATCTAGTTTTCAAAAAAAAAATATTTCTTTACTTTTAGAAAACATTTTCTTAAAAATTTTGGTTCACAATATTGTTAAAAGTATGTATTAAGAAGCGTTCCCATGCAAAAAATTTAAATAATCAAACAAATTTAGATCAGTCGATAAACCTTACTCTTACACTCATAGTCGAAACAGCAAAATATATTTTTAAAGTCGTTGTTTACGTAATTATTTATGTATTGTTTTTTTTAATGGTGTGGTAATTTTAATTATTTAACAAAATGCACTTTTAAGCATAATTTCAAAAAAAAAAAATTACACCGGTTTTCGAAATACTGAATTTTCAAAAAAAAAATATTTATTTTCAAAAATCCAAAAAACAATTTTGTTTGTTTAAATAATGCGCGCAACCTAAAATGTATAAAAACACAGTGCGAGCGATTAGGAAAATGGGATATTAAATTAAATGTTGTTTGAATATCGCAATGGGGGGAAACCATTTGTGTGTTTAAGCATTGAACATTCGTGTAGTGCGGCTAAAGAACGAATTTCTATACAGAACAACACGGATATAAGAAAGTCTGAAAATCCAAGAAATGTTTTTCTTATATCCGAGTTTTTTTTATATCCAAAAATCTCTTATATAAAAAACACGGATATAAGAAAGAAAATTTCTTTTAAGAAAACTATGGGCAAAGGAAAATATTTTGTACGTGTATCTAAAATATTTCATGAAAACGAACATACAAACTTTTGCAAAATGAGTGTATGTTCATATAAAAACTTCATCTATAATATTTTTTAAGATAAAAAGCTTTAATGTAGCAAAGTAACGAAAATATACTCTTTTCAACAAGTAAAAAAAAAATTAAATAAATAACTTCTCTTCAAATAAATACGATTAAGCAAAAAAAGTCAATCGCAAATGTCAGAATCACATTGGCTTACATTGTTGTATTAGTGAATTCGACTTTCTCTCCATGAATAGATGTTAAATCTAACAATAATATTTGGTGTTGTGAAACTATACACAAATGCAAAAATTTCAGTTTAATCCTGGCAGATGCAAAAATATGAGTTTCATTAAGGTAATAGCGATAGTGGCGCGATAGTTGTGTGCTCGCCTGTCAACCTCGTGGTTGCAGGTTCGATTCCTGCCGTTGTCTATGTCTTCTTATATTCCATTAAAAACCAATTCTCAAAATTGTCATAAAATAAGTTGCTGATTTGCTCATTACATGCTGTTTAGGCATAACACTAACAACATGTGATTGAGTAAACTAGCATATACCCATAAAATATGACAACGAAATAAATAAATTAATGCGAATTACAAGGGAAATAAATAAATAAGACACGGTAATTCTCTCCGCATTAGTTCAGCCGCCATCCCTGGAGATAAATCTGAGACAACAACCAGTTCTAGTCTCAGAACATCGCGCCACACATCTTTCCTATCCTTCTTTCTCTTCTTCCACCGGATGCCGCGCTGTGTTAAGAAAAAACATATAAAGGGTATTCATAATCCCTTGAGCGCGTGCAGTTATAAAAAAAAAAAAAAAAAAAAAAAAAAAATACAAGTTTGTCTGAGACAAAATAAATTTCCTATAGGCGAACTTTTTTGTTCTGAAAATTGATTTTGGTGTGTTAGAAAGGCTTTCTTATAACAGTGTTTTTCTTATGTGCGAGTTACTTATACATGATTAATTTCGAAAGAAAACTAAGGAAAAATGCACAGTGTTTTTCATTGCTTTTCTTATACATACGAGTATGAGTGTTTCTTTTATCCGTATAATACTGTGCTTGACAGCAAGTCCGAAGTTGGGCTCAATGGTAAACTGGCAAGCATTCCCAGAAACGCGGGTAATACGGTTGAATAGTTTTAGGAAATGAATGTTATTTCAATTAAAACATTGAAAGGCATGACAAATTACAACGGTGTTCAAGAGATGCAATTGCTTCCGTTATTGCTATATCACGTATCATTTGTAAAGCTCTTTTTAATTGCGATTATAGGTACTATAAGGCAACATGACATTACGATCATAGAGACCACAAAAAAACTGGATCCCCCAATTCCGTCTGTCTGTCTGTCTGCCTGTCTGTCATTCTGCCAGTCTATCTGTCTGTCCTCGAGTCTACAGATTAAACGGTTTGATAGATTTGCTTCAAACTTGGTACATATAGTTTTTTAATTTATTTTAAGACGACAAATAACAGTAGCTCCCATACATTTTTTTTTGCCAAAAACAAACATCTTATTTTTCTCAAAAACGGCTCCAACGATTTTTATAAAAAAAAAATCAGTGCATTAACGAAGGTAGACGGTACCTTTTGATAATTTTTTTTTGGAAAAAAATTGTTATTTTTGGTACCTCTATAGTAGAACAATTTTTTTGGTTTTCGATTTTCTCGGACAAGGTTAATTTGATTTTTTTTGAATTTTTTTACGCAGAAGCTCCCAGAGAATTTAAACACTATTGTATACTAAAATTTTTTTTGGAAATTAATTTTTTTTTTGAAAACTCAAAATTTCAAAAACGTCTCAATAGATTTTTTCAAAACTTCGTATTTGGTGGTTTTTTGACATTATCTTGAATATTTAAGAAAAAAAACTATTTTTCTAATATAAAAAACAACGGTGCCTCCCATACAAATGTTAAGAAACCGTTAAGAAAAAAAATTATTTCTCGAAAACGGCTCCAAGAATTTTTATAAAAAAAATTGTGTGTTCTTAAATTAGTACAGTTCAGTTTTAACTATAAAAATATTTTTTGTTGCGTACTTATTAACGGTACTTCCATACAACTACTTTTCATATTTTCGACTTTCTCAATATTGGATAAACCGATTAAAATAATTTTTTTTTATGCAAATTCTCCCTAAAATTAATAAAAAGACTGCTTACTCAAAAATTTTCAAAAAAAAGTTTTTCGATTTTTAAAAAATAATTTTTTTTTTAAAAATTAATTTATTAAAAAATCGCTCCAACGATTTCTGAATTTTTTTTTTGATATATGTATTATCATTTATCCATGAATTCAAATGGCATCATTGATTTCCCTCAAACTATAACGACTAAGCAATATAAAAACATTTAAGTATGTGTATTATCCATTTATTTCTACCTTATTATTATTCCCCTTTAACGAAGGCCCTCATACATTTATATATACATATGTGCTTTAAAAATCACATGAATCTTATGCATGCATATTGCACCTAAATTATGAAGTTGTATGTGGGTCCGCCAAATAACTTTTTTTTTGAAAATGGGCGCAAAACATCGAGTGTAGCTTCGACTGTGTGGCACGTAGCGCCGTCCTGTTGAAACCAAATATTGCCAATATCCTCCTCTTCAATTTTTGTGAACAAAAATTCGTTCAACATGGCCCGATAACGATCGCCATTGACTGTAACGGCCACTCCTTGCTCATTTTCGAATTATGCCTCTGGACCAAAATCTGCACCAAACAGTGACTCGTTTTGGGTGTATCGGCTTTTCAATGTATGCATGCGGGTTTTCTGTGCCCCAAATGCGACAATTTTGCTTGTTTACATACCCGCCAAGATCAAAATGTGCTTCATCTGAAAAGATGATTTTTTTTGGCAAAATCGGCATCTTCTCTAAGTCGATCGCAGGCCCACTTAGCGAGCGTTGTTCAAGGGTATACACAACCATATTCGTTCAGCGGAAGGATAAAACTAATAACCTGTCAAAGCAGACATGAGCTAAGTGATACCATCCACGAAATAAGCACTAGTTGAAAAAAAAACGTTAGATGGCGGACCCGTTTAGCTACCTACCCACCTACATCCTTTATTTTCAATATTATATTTACATGTTTACATACTTCATCCACAATTCATTATACTAAGAATCAAGTTAATCTTACCTACATAGGCTAAACCTAACTAACTAAACCTCAATGGTTAGCTACAAGAGCAAGTTCATGCGATCCAGTAGTGCATTTTATTTTGATTCAGTTCAAGAGACTTAAGTGAGTTATGAGAGCACCTGCTCAAATATGGCAGTTGCAATCAAGCTTTGGACTAATCTAGGATTCAATGATTACAGGCAGATCAGAAGGGATAAGTATTTCCTGCATCTTCCTAGAACACCCAAACCCTATGCACGGTAAGTATACAAAGTTTGAAGAAAATCGCGGTTTAGGCTACAGATCGAACTACCAAAGCCAGATAGACGGAATTTCCATATTCACTCATTTCGTGTTCTTTATCACCGTAGATTTTTGTTGCCAAATTCAAAACTTGGCCTAAAGTGGGTCTCTGGTCGAAATGTAAAAATTATTTATCACCCAGGTACAACGATGAGCTCATCCATTACTAAATTACATAACTGTTGCTTAACTTTTTCTGATTGAATTTCATTCAATTACTTCGACACTAAAAGATAAGCCCAACAACAACAAAGAATGTTGCACTTACATTTCTAAATATTCTACTTCACAAGTATACTCCATCATACTTGCAATTTTATTTTCACTCTTGATAAATTGGCAAATGCGGTTTCGAGAAAAATAGAAAATTTAAAACAAAACATGTACCTACCTATAAATTTATCCCCCAGACCTGCTGCTGCTACAATACACCTCCAGATATATGTATAAAAAAAAACTTGTTTCTGACTAATATATGTACATCTACAAACGTATGCATGTACATACATATGTAGGTGGTCTGTCGATTTAGTTATGATCATCATATTATTTTTATTATTTAAAAAAAAAAAAAAAACGAACGGATCTGCGTAGGAAGAAGATTTATATAATTTTTTTTTCTCCATTTCATAGAGTGTTAAGCTGTGGGAAATTAATAATTGTGCATCATATTTTGTGTTTGTATAATTTATGAATAAATTATATTCCCATGTGACACATACACAAACAAACTTTGCGCGAGAGAGAGTTCCAACAACAGAATCTACTTCGTGTCTCTTAAATGAAATGCAAACAATCTCATTGTCATTTGGCTAACAGGTCGTTTCGTTAATGATTTATTAGCAGAAGCTTCTGATAAAATTTACCAAAAGTTAAAAAAAAAAAAAAAATAACGAACGTTTGGAATGTAAACTGAAGTTTCTATTTACTGTGCCATTAAGGCAATGCGTGATTATCTTGCTGCTTAGAGTTCGATGTGCGAACTTATACGTACAATAAGCTTAATATCTATGTGTACATATGTATATTCTATAAGTAGAAAGATAAATATTCAAACTTTTTGTCTCTTGTGCTTGCTTGCTCCAAGCTCCACCTGAATTTAGACACTCTGGGTCTCGTGATTGAGGTCAGGTTAAATACAACATGTTATTTGTTAGTGATAAATTATTTTTTTTTGGGCAAATAATGTTTCGGTAGGAGTACGATAACTCAGGTGAGGGGTTTAATACAAACTTTTGTTTATTATGGGAGAAGGGAGTCTATCTCCACTCGTTTAGGCGAGAGGGTCAATTTTCTAAAAACAAATGAGTTAAAATGAAAAAAAATATTAAAAAACAACGCCAACCCTTACAATCGAAAAATTATAAGTTTTCTGAAAGCGAGAAACTTGTTCTTTTATATTTTATGTCAGTATATAACATGTCCAACAAAAATATAATCAGTAAAGGAATTATGGGCGAGCTTTTTTAAACCAGTGGTGCCTGTGTATACTGTCACCACACTGAATTGAAAAAAACTACTATTGACAAAGATTTTACCCACTGACCAACTTTAAAAAATTGTTGTGGTAATTTACCTCAAAATATCGTACACCCCAAAAAGGCCGTCCACATAGCATGCCCAAAGCATATTGATTATCTACTTGTTCTTACATTCGCTGTATAAGTTGAAAAAAAAATATACGTTCCAACGGAATTACCAATAACCATTGAAAGCAATAGAAAAGAAATTTTTTAATGGTTTTTTACTAAAGAGTTGTCTGCTCTTAAGCTTTTGAGAACATAATTTAGTAAGTTGAGGAGAAGAAGTGTTGTCGCTTTGATTTTCTCCTTTTTATTTGGTTAGATTTCTAAATAGCAGTTAATTTTTTTCGCTTTCGGTGTTTTTGCAGAACAAAGTTATTTGTGTAAAATATCGAAACATTCAAAGCAAATTACGTGAAAATTCTTTGCAAAAGGTTTTATAAGGTTAAATTTTGTTTTATCATTAGTGAATAGGTAATTGATATTGCGTTTGTTAAATAGTAAAGTAAAATTGAGTTAAATAAATAGTAAAGTGATAATATATAACTTTTAAGGTTTTCGCGGATAAAATGCGGCTATTGGCTTACTGCTTGGTAGTGTGGAAAAAGATGCATATTTTTTTTATTTAATTAAAATTTTCATTATTTTAAATAAGCAGATGGTAACTCATACACACATTTCTCTCATATTGGCGGACATTTATAATTATAAGTACGGAAACCCTATGAGAGCTTTAACTTGAGATAGGTTAATGCAAGCCAATGCAACAAGAGTGAGAAGCAAATGACCTATCTTCCCTGCACTAACTATTTTTGTTGGACAGAATATAGTTATTTGTGTTAACAGTTTTTGAAAAATATCCTTTACAATCCAAAATTTATCAAAATTTTTTTTTTTAAATGTTACTATTTTTTTTATTCAAAACTGTGAAACTAAGTACTGAATTGACTTCAATTACTTGATGTTTCTATAAATTCCTAATCGAACACTGAAAACTGGATGGTTTTATGACTAGTTATGTTCTAGCCTATGAGAAAATTTAAAATTACCAAAAATTAATCAATTAAAAAATAATTGTAACTAAATGTTGGACAAAAATCGTTTTTTATTTTTTGGCGCCTGAGTTATTGTACTCTCCCGAATATTTCTTGTAGGTCATTCGGTTAGATACATTAAGAAACAAAATGTTTTCATAATTATTCTTTAATAAATTTTTACTTTCATACAGGGTGGCCCACGAATCGTGTTACAAAAATAAAACGTAATAACTTTTTTTTTTTAGTGTGAGCAATCGGCTTATTATTTTTTTTATTTTATAGGCTACTATTTAGATTTATCAAAATGAATGCTTGGGATACTGAAAAAAGGATTTGGATAGTGCAGCGATACCATTTTTTGCCGTCCGTCTTTTCCGTCCAAAGGGAATTTAGGCTGGAGTTTGGCGGTACTCCCAGGAGTAGATGGAGCATTATGAGACTGGTGAACATGTGTGCCGAATCTGGAAACACCGAACGAAGACCGTATCATCGAGATCCCAATGTTCTTGTTCAGGATATAATCGTGGCTGATGCATCGGCAATACAGGCAAATCCAAGTGATTCGACTCGAATTTTATCGGGCCAAATTGGAGTTAGCAGACGGTCATTACAACGGATACTTCATGATGACTTAAACTTGTTTCCGTAAAAAAGTTCAAATTACAAGCAAGTTAAACCCTCAGGATTTGCCTGCTCGCTTGGAATTTTGCCGAAAAATGATTGCAATGGCCGAAGAAGACAACACATTGATAAATTGTTTGTTCATGTCTGATGAGGCCCATTTTGACTTAAACGGCAATGTTAACAAGCAAAATTGCAGTATATGGAGTGAATCTAATACAGAAATGCTCCATGAGACGGAACTGCACCCAGAACGAGTTACTGTGTGGTGCGCAGTTTCATCAAGGTGTATTGTCGGGCCATACTTCTTTGAAGAAAACGGTGTAACACAAACTGTCAATGGGGACCGTTATTTAAAGATGTTGAAGGAGTTTTTTTTACCCAGAACTTCGCCGAAGATGTATCCCTTTCAGCAGGATTTGGCTTCAAAAAGATGGAGCAAGTGCACACGTAGCCACACAAGTTATGGCGGAGCTCCAACCAAAATTCCCAAACAAATTGATATCTAGAAACTGCACTTTCCGCTAGCCCCCAAGATCACCTGACCAGACTGCACCAGACTTTTTTTATGGGGTTATGTCAGGCAGGAAGTGAACAAAACGACACCCAGGAATTTGAATAAATTGAAGCAGTCCATTAAGACAATAATTGAGGCGATCCCAATTTCAACCATTCAGGCCGCAATGAACAATTTCTGATCAGGTGCCGCATATGCGTGGATGAGCGTGGAGGTCATTTGCGTTCCATCATCTTTAAAAACCATTAGTTATTTAGTTATTATAGTTATAAGTTATTTAAAATAAAATTTAATTTTTAATCCAATAAAAAAAATTAATGAAATACATCGATTAAAATAAAAGTTATTTAAATTTCTTATTGTAGCACGATTCGTGGGCCACCCTGTATTATGTTAAGTAAAATGCGAAAGCTTTTATAAATTCGATTTAATCACAATAATCCCTACAGCGGGAGTTTCACATACCTACATATACTTTTTCATGATAATTTCAGTATTTTATTTCGCAGGAAGTATTTCTTGATGAACGATTTCAAAGCGGCTAAAAAATAAGGCCAAAAAGTGTTTACAAAAAATCGACTTCAATCTAGGAACGCGGAGTGTAAACAGTTAAGCCAACAAAATGTTTATTTAACCATGAAACTATGATAAGCCGGGAGATCAGACATCAAAGAGGCAAGATGATGCATAATAAGAGAAGATAGCTATAAGCAAACACTTTTGAGAGAAGATATAACGTATGGATGTATTAAATTATTAAAAGTGTGTAATTGATTTAATATTTAAATATACGTGATACATCAAATCACAGTCTTCCTGTGTTTTTCAATCGAAATCTTTTTTGTTTTTTAATTTTTAACTACTGGCAAATCATGCTATGACATCAGATATGCTAATTATGGCTCAAACTAACACTTCAATTGCCAAATTAGTAAACATATTATAGCTGGTAAAATCACAGAGTGGCTTATTGAAATTGTGAACGCTGTGTCATGAATGCATAAGGAATTGTGTGATTTGCGACACATGTGCCCCCAGAAAATCAGGAAATCTTCCTACGCCATTTATTGTATTTTCTATATTTAGACTCGACACAGATATTTTTGGGATGTTTTATGACACATTTTTTTTTCTAATGAAGATACCTCTTTTAAAATCTGTGTGTTAACAGATAAAAAAAAACGAACCAAAATTGTCAGATTTGGTTTTATTTCTTTTTTTTTATAAGGTTCCTCTCATCGTCCCACTAGCAAATTATTGTTTAAAATTTAAATTCTTGCAGGTGGGATAGGCTTAATTTATTGAAATTTACACCACTTTTTAATGAAATTAAATAATAAAAAACGTATAGTGAAGGCAGAATTATTTAATTAAATAAATTCAAAATTAGATGAGCATGATGTATGTAGATCTAACAAAAAAAAGACTTAACATAAATACATCAATATGTATGTATTACCTCTTCACAATACGAGGCTAATAGGGGTATTCATGACCTGGGGCCTATTTCATAAAACTATTAGTGTTGTACTTGTAAACTTGTAACTAAACGGTGATTATTTAAGAGCTTGGTTTTTGAAAATTCAAAAAAAACACAGAAACTTGTAAAAAGTGAATGAAATTTTTATTTGGATCGATAAATCAATTTCTGCCATTTACTTTTTAAAAATAATTTCACTTAAATGTTGCCCGCGGCTACGCTTCAGGTGGTCCATTCTGAAGGTCCAATTTTGGCAAACTTTTTCACACATTTCGGCCGGAATCTCACCAATGACGCGTTCAATGTTGGCTTCCAAGGCAGCAATCGTGTTTGGCTTGTCCCCATAGACAATAGACTTAACATAGCCCCACAAAAAATAGTCTAACGGGGTCAAATCACATGATCTTGGTGGCCAATTGACTGCGCCAAAACGTGAGATCAACTGCTCACCAAATTCGCCTCTCAATTGATGCATGGTTTCGCGTGCAGTGTGGCATGTGGCACCGTCCTGTTGGAACCACATGTCGACCGAGTTCAATTCTTGCATTTTCGGCAAAAAAAAATCTGTTATCATCGAACGGTACCTTTCTCCATTGACCGTAACCCTGCGGCCTTCATCGTCCTTGAAGAAGTACGGCCCAATGATGCCGCCTGCCCATAAACCGCACCAAACAGTGCATTTTTCGGGATGCATTGGTAGCTGCTGAATTGCCTCTGGCTGCTCTTTACTCCAAATACGGCAATTCTGATTATTCACGTATCCATTTAGCCAAAAATGAGCCTCGTCTCTGAAGACCATAAAACGGACAGCTTGCGAAACACATTTTTCACAGAGCACGAATTTTGATAATAAATTTCAATAATTTGCAAACGTTGTTCAGGCGTAAGTCTATTCATGATGAAATGGCAAACAATACTGAATCGAAATGTCAAATGTTCGTGGAATTTGTCATGTGTGATCTGTCAAAAATATAAACGTCAAAAACCAAGTAGCAAAAAAATCATACAAGCGCAAATAAAGCATGGAGTTGTAATATTGTGTTCCATAAACATTTTTCAAATTTATTCAAATTATGAGTGTAGCGAAACTGCTACAAGCATATAAATCTGGAAAATCCAAGTTAAATAGAATGCACGACTGGATCGTACGAACTTGCTCTTGTAGCTAACAATATAGTCGATGTAGGTAAAATTACCTTGATTCTTAGTACATTTATAATGAATTACCGAATGGATGATTCAAGGGATATATTAGATATCTACCTACACATATGTACAGTTAAATGGATTTTAGTTATGTAAAAAGGTGATATGTTCCTACATACATATGTAGATGGAACCTAGGTATGTGAAAAAACCAAGAACACCATTAGGTGCGACCGATTAATGAAAATTTTATAAAAAAGTAACTCGAAAATTTTAGGAAGGATTTTGATGAAATCCTGTTTTTTTGAAAATCTTTTTGGAATTCTGGTATGCAGTTTTTTTTAGAGTTTATTAATATATACATTTAATTATAGAATTTAAAATTATATTTTTTTGATTAGTTTTAAAAATATTGACTTTAAAAAATAAAATTAAAAAAATTAATTTTAATTAGAAACAAAGTTATTCAAAATTTTGATATGCAGAATTATAGTGGCTACAGGGATCTTCTCAGATATACAATTTGACAGAAATCCAATGTACCGTTACCGAGAAAGCCAAAAATTAAAAAAAAATGTTATGTGGAAGGTACCGTTAGTAGACTTTTCCCGTTAACGTGGTTCAGATAAAATGATAGCTAGTACCAACGAAAAAAATTCTCAAAATTTTGTATCAAAAGCGTTGCAGCCGTTTTCAAGAAAAATAAGCTTTGCCTTAAAAGTTATATGGCAGGTACCGTTATTTTTAGGATGAAAAATTAAATTTCAATTTCTCCTCCGAGAAATGCCAAAAATCACACGTACCAAATTTGAAGGTTGCAGCTCGTTATACCTACATTTTTGTCGATAATTTTTTTAGGATTCTCTATGAATGCATAACTTGCCTGCGTGGAACTACAAATCGACAGTTATACTTCGCAGTTAAGCGATCTAAGCATTTATCGTTTCTTCCTCTTTTATTTTACTTAAACTGAATGAAAAATAAAATGATCCCGTATCCGATTATCTTCGTTTTCACTATCGTCACTACTTGAGATCATTTTACTTTAACCGTTTTAAGCACAAGTTGTCTAAGTACGAAATTCTAACCGCGAATGAGCCAAATGTTCTCAATACTTAATTTTATTAGTCTCATTAGTCTTGTAATAAATTCACTTGTAGTTACAAGTCAAACATACTTGTAGTTATTAATCAATTGGGTATTCTTTATGAAACGAAAATTTGCACATAATTAGTCTTGTAGTTTTATGAAATAGGCTCCTGATGTAACAAGTCTTGTAAAATTGTAAAATTTAATTTTTTTACAACAGACTGTGAACACACCTTTAATAATCTGTAGCAACACTGAAGCAAATGTCAAAATCTGTTTCACATTTGTTCTGAAATATCTTAGTTTGTGCTAAATAAAATTTACACTATTGTATTTTTCTGTTACAATAGGGTTCGGGTATAGTAAAGGTGTAAAAACGTAAGACTTTGACATTCAGTATATTTTGTTGTTGTAGTGCTAAAAAAATGTTACGATTTAACACTTTTGCAATGATACAAGACCAGTTACATCGGATCGTGAATACCCCTAATGTTTTAAGATATTTTTTTGGTTTAAACAATTTTTATATGACGGATTTTTTCAGAATATCTAGCAAACGTGACTGCAGATATGGTTATCGCATACGTTTTGCAATATTGGCCTTCTATATATTAGTGTACTTGTCCAACAATCAAAATTCAACACGTGTTTAAAATTTGTAAAACCATTGTACAGAATTTATAGCAATTGATTTATTTTGATTTTGATTTTGATTTTTGTTATAATACATATTAACTCAGGTGACACAAAAGTTCATTTGATGTCTTTATTTTTGTACATTAAGTCGATTAAATGATATTGGATAATTGGCATCCGACCGCTAGAATTGATGGCCATTCGGGCCCAATTTATGGCATATTCCATTACTCTTATCAGAACTTCCGTCAATTCGTGATGGTATTCTAGACAGCTGGTATTCTCTTAGAGAGTTCAATAGTCTGAGACTTGTTGACGTAAGTCTCTCACAGATGGAAATAAGCCTTGTCTACGGCCAAATTCCTAAACGCAAAATTTCCAAAGCAAGTTTCATACTAAGCAAATGCACGAACGTAGTTAAAATTGAAAGACAAATGAAGTGCGCACAAATACTTTAAATCTTCCACAAATATACTGGATTTTGGACAAGAGAAAAGAATAAACTGTGTTTTGGGACAGTCAACATTGCATGGATTTTTATGTTTGCGTTTAAGGGCAGTTTGCTTAGCATATTTTGCGCAATATTTGCGATTAGGAATTTGTCGTGCCTCGGTTCGATTCGATATTCGGGGTGCCTTGAGGTGTAAGTTAAAGTTACACGCACTTGGTTGTGAACAATTGTGAAATTCACTGTCTGCACTTTTAATGGAACATCTTCAAGCATTTCACCAAAATTCAGTGTGAACACCTATTTTATTCAAAACATGACAACTTTTGCGTCTCCTACTTAAAAAATATGGCCGTAAGGCATTATGAAAATAAGTTATTTATTGTCTCACTTAATCCTAAAACAAGACAAGAAATATCTCAAAAGCAGTTCGAATGTGTTATGTGTATTAGTAGAGAGAGATAATAAAACGGGAATTTTCCCATTTAATCGTCATTTATTCACTGAGCTTGATTTCGCACTCTTATTTGTAGAGAAAAATTCAATAGGAGGTGAGGTTCCAATGCCTAATATCCTAGCTATTGCTGAAATCTTGCCACAACCACCACCATCAGGGATCCATCAGAGAAAATGAAATGAAATGAAATGAAGAAACCTCTCCAGATAGACGTACCAACATAATAATTGAACAGAAGAGCTCCCCAAGCAAATCAACAAGTGCTCAGGCGATTTTGTCTATTGGTAATAATGCGTTTTGTCCGAAAATAGTACGACTTCTACCAATAGCACTCGCAAGAAAACCTTTACACCCAAATTAATAAGCATGGACTATGGAAGGTTTAGGACTTATTCCGTGGACTTAGTGCCAAATGCTAATAATAAAACAGAATTTCTGCTACTCGACGTTTACCAACTTAGTCCTTCGCTAGACCATCGAAGACGGTGGTCTAGTGGAGCGTTGAGGACTAAGAATTGGCATTTAAAAACAAAATTTACAGGGACATAAAATTAAAAGAGATCGAGTTGATACTTATTGTAGTAGATATTTTCCCGATTTTTTATTAATATGAATTTTAGTTCATGGTCTAACTCTTATTCCATGGTTTTGCAAGTCCATGGATTAAAGGTGGACTAGTGATTTGGCTATTAAAAACTGAAGATCTTTTAATTTATTTTTTACATTATTAATGAAGTAATTTTTTTTAATATTATCTGTTAGGTATTTTGTTATTAAAAAAAACTTTATTTGCAAACGATTAACATTGTTACAATATTTGAAAAAAAAAAAGAAATTAAACATTTAATAAATAAGATGTTGTTTTATTTCCACGTGTTTGAATTGACCCCAATCACTATTTCAACCGCCCGCTCCTGAATTGGGGACCGTTGAAACAAATTGACTTTTTAAAAAGATTGATAAATCTTTTAGGTAACACATGGGGCACTAAAAAAATACTTCCCATTCATAGATATATTAAATCCCGATTTTGCATTTCACATATGTAACTCCTTCGTGGCTTATCTTATAAATGACAATGCTATGGACGATGTAAGAAAAATAAATTCAACCGTAACCAGTCGCCTCTACTATTTTACATAAATAATGTTGTGTAGAGTTGGACGCCATAATGTCGATGGACATAATATTATTGACTAAGTACGATGAAGAACTGACACATTTGGATATTGGATAATCATCAATCAGTGTTGCCAATTTATAATTATTCACTATAAAAAAAACACCCTTTCCAAATCATTTTCTAAATTGGTCCATCAATTAATATTAACTCTCATCTTCTGGTTCGCCACTCGAAAAAGTCTACGTTTCTCACATACTGTCAAGTATAAAGATTCCTTCTTTAGCCGCACAAAACTAATGTGGAATGCATTACCCATCGAATTTTTCCCTCCCGTTGCAATATTCAAACATTTAAAACCAATGTGTATCGGAAGGTATCTACTACTGTCTAATCCTTTCCCATTGACCTAATCGCTCGCACTGTGTATTAACATTTTAAGAGCAGTCATAACAAATTCATGCATTTGAACATTTTTCTTTAGTATAGAATTTTTGTTTTATAACTCTAAAAGCCTTTACAAATGACCGACGAATAAATTCCGTTAAAAAACAATTTACCAACATACATTCTTCACAAATTCTTAATAAAATTGTAGAAATATAATTTATATTAATGTTCAGATACAAACATTAATTTTTAATGGCAAAAACAAGATAAATTTGAGAAAACAGTATTGGTCGTCGCGAATTGGGTCTAATTGTTACGAACTGTCAAACTCTATTCACGTTCCACATACCATCCACACTTAAACGAATAATTTGTTCGCTTGTGTCTAACATCAAAATCAGACTTGCAACTTATATTCGTGAAGAATTAAATTAAAGCCATGTGAACGAAATGTCAAAATCGACGAATATTCGTTAATTCGTTGGTCTCTTTTATGTGCATAAAACTTAAGAGCGTGCGGCCTAGTCATGGATTTTTATTTTACATTCACGCGAACAGCGTTCAAAACTTTAATGGCGAAACACTGCTATAACTTCACATTTCTTTTCCATTATCTATAAGTAAAACTGTTATACCGGAAACAAAAGTGGCGTTTAAAAAGATTCTGTCATAATTTAGTAGACTCCGAAAACTAAAAGTTTATGGAAAATCACTTGTTGTTGATGAGATTTCGGAGTTTTTTGTTCAAAAACTTGATATTTATCCGGTGTTGAAAGCCCCTGTAATTAAAATTTGTCTTTAATGTAAAATTCAAAATTGTATAGTTTTGACAGTTTAAAGTAATTTTCAAATTTAATATCGGATTTTAAAACTACTAGAACTGAAAATCGATTTCAATTTGATTTCGATGGAGATGTATAAGAAAGGTGTAATTTTTGAGTCAAAAGCTCATTAACCTAATGATGAACCTCTCCTACCAACGTTTGTTTAAGACAAGTTTACTATCTATGTACATTGTGTTTATCACAAATAATATTTGAGTTATGAGTCGTTTCATTAACCATTAAGTTATAATGGTTCTCAAACCAGGAAAACCATCACATGATAAGAAATCTTCTGCCCGTAATATCTAAGGTCTTTGAAAGAATATTACATCTGCGCCTGCAGCCAATAATAGAAGAAAAGCGCCAAATACCTGAACCTCAGTTCGGACTTAGAAGCAAGCATTCGACAATTGATCAAGTGCATATGATCACTGAAGTCATTGAGAAAACTCTTGAAGAAAGAAAAATTTATTCGGCGGTCTTCCGAGACGTGTCGCAAGCTTTTGATAAGGTGTGACACGAAGGCCTAAATTTTATATTAAGAAAATTCTGCCTGAAGCACTTTATACGCTTCTAAAAGCATATCTACATATTAGACTAGACGATTACTCGGGTCTCAAAGATATAGTGGCTGGGGTACCACAAGGAAGTGTCTTAGGTACAATATTGTACCAATTATTTACACTGATATAACTCAAACAGAAGACACTATCGTAGCCACGTTTGCTGACGACACTGCAATACTAGCAGTGGGCCAAACGATAAATGATGCTACGACTAAATTATAAAAAGCTCTGAATAATATCAATGATTGAATAAAAATATGGCGGATATCAACGAAGTAAAATCAGTCCATGTAGATTTTACGTATAAAAAAATTAATAGATAACCGGTATTTGTAAATACGGTTCAAGTTCCGTTTGCTTAATGAAGCAAAATATCTCGGAATGACTCTAGACGCGAAATTAAAATGGAAAACGCATGTTAAAAAGAAAAACTCAGAAATATGTACTGGTTGCTCGGGAAACACTCTAAGCTCAGTATCGAAAACAAGCTAATTTTGTACAGGCAGGTACTTACGCCTGCCTGGACTAACTGTACACAATTCTGGGGTTGTACGCGAGATTCTAATTTAAATACCTTACAAACATTTGAAAATAAACTCCTAAGTCGTTTGTAAGCGCACCTTGGTACATTAGAAACAAAGATCTCCACAGAGATCTCGGGATTCCAACGGTGCGCGATGAATTAAAAAATGTTGCACGAAATCATAGAAAACGGCTATTACAACACTGTAATAGTACTATAATCGAAATTATCGATGAGACGAATTTAGTACACCGCCTGCGAAGGACTAAGCCCTCCAATCTGGTGCACTAAACGAGAATCCGCCTTAAAATCGCGGTATAAGCAGGAACTATCACCGGATAGTTACCTGCAACACGTTAATAAAATCCGTTAAAAATAAATTGCTAGATACGTTTCAACTTAGATGCTTAGATCGGGAGGAGGAGGTGTTTTTAGTGCAGTAAGAATCTCAAACTCCTATGAGCACGCGTTTTTGGGTCCTCCTCATAGAGACTTTTGAAGGTTTTACACATACCCGAGGGAAAAAAAAAAGATTCATTAATTCAAAGATTTTAAGCATCCTTGATATACTTTTTGATTAAGTATATAGGGAGACCTATATACGCAACCATCCTGAGAACTGAGATTTCTTGGTTGTGATGATGGAGATAACACCACAAGTTTAAGATATTTTTTTTTATTAAAATGTCTATTTAAATAATAACTAACTTTTAAGCTACTGAACACTTCAGATCACCGTACAGCACCGACAACTCGGCAACGTTCTTGCTTATTATTTCCAGCTGAATTGATAATTACATTTTTAAAGCGGCAATTAATGAGATGCAATTAATTTATCAAAGCTATATATATTATTTTCATTGAACCAGAGCTAGGCGGGAATAATCTGTCTAGAGTTATTAACGTTTACAAAATGAAAACTCTAAATCTCACCCTTGTTGCTTTACTTGCCATCTCGACTTGAAAAGATAATTAAAAAATTACGTCTTGAATAATTTTGTCAAGTTAAAATAAATCGAAATTTCAAACAAACAACCCTTTTGCAAAAGAATGTAGGTATGATATAAAATGGAAAATTTTACACATCTTAATTTCAAAAAGAAATCAAACATCCATAAAATCCTTTTGGAATAAAGAATGTTTGTTTTTTTTTTGTTTGTTTGTAGGAATTTTCCAAGCACTTAATAAAACCAAGAAATGGCGGCACTAAAATCGGCACACAGCCTCAGAGAACACCCCCGTAAGCACTTAACTGTTGAATAACACGCAAGGTCACGTGAGATACTTTCGGAAGGCAAGCACGATTTCCCTAGGAATTAACAACAAGAAAGCAAACAATCGGTTTCGAAAGTTTTACTTGAAGCGATGCCATTTGAAAGAGGAAAGGAAGGAGTATAGGGTCTTGATACTGTTCTGTGTGGTGAAGCACTTTTTTTGTTTTTGTTTTTCCAACATTCCCAGGAAATTCGGAATCACAGCCACTTAGCTGGTTCGTTATTTAACAACGAAACGACTCCCACATGCTTACTGACGTGCCCTTCACAGATTAGATGAAAAGAAATAAATAAAAATGCAGTAATAGGGCGCTTCTCATACATATACATACATACATACATGCCATCAGGAAGTTATATTTTTTGTACTCATGGAAAAACGGAGTGTTAAGGTAATTGCATTTATTACAGTTGAACCGGGTTTGTGCGCCCTTTAAGAGTTATTGCTCAAGCCCAAAGTATAGTACCTCTAGCCTATCTCTACTAATGGTAGAATAATTTTGTAATTTTAACGCGCTTATCTTCTACACGTTGCAAAATTATCAAAAGCTCCATTGAACTTCGAAAATTCCCAGCAGTATTTTCTACACTATATAGGATGTCCCTTAATTCGTCGAGAGTATTTTAGGGGGTGATTCTGGTGGGATATATTCTAAGAAAAAAATTGTTCTACAGTAAGGCCCTATCTCCAATTTTGATATCACTTATCGGAGATTTAAGAAAAGTCTTACTTTGGTATACCCTGACCCATGTTAACGGTAATTGCGCTGTAAGTTCTACGGATAGAAACTTTGTTTAATCCTTTATTTTTAGAAGAAATGCTAGCCTATGTCATTGCGTTTAAATAAATTTGATATCTCATCTCAATCTTAAGATATTCAGTTTTTAGCCTGTTCCATTTTTCCTGCCCGTAGAAATTTGTTGACTTTGGGGTAATTTTTCTCTACACAACGCGTTAGAAACATAACGGTTTACTTTTTTTTTAATGAACGTCAATAATAAAAATAAACTACAAGATTGCAGAAAAACCCTTAGATTTTATGATACTTGGGAAAACCTGGAAAAGGTAAAATTTAAAAATAAAGGGGATTCGCTTTAAGCTTCAAAGATGATGATTAAAAAATTATCTTTTTACTTTTATTTGTGTACTAAAACAGTTATAACAGGTGCGAAAAATGTCCTCCTTGGTTTTGTCACATTTTTGGATTTCACTGCGCATATTTATTGATTTTAACTGCTGTCGCACTTTTGATGATGCTTCGAGGATACGCCCTTCTAATTAGCTTAAACTTGTTATTTCATTTGAAGAAACAAGTTGTTACATTCTTCCAGATACAAAAAAAATCCAAAACTGTAAGATCAGAAGATCTTGATGGCCAGTAAACCGGCCCATTTCTTCCTATCCAAAGATTACCGTACTCTTCATTTAACCAATTCTTAACCTCTCGACCATAGTGGTATGGAGCACCATTCTGTTGGAAATATGATGAAGCTAGTTGAATAAGTGGAATATCCTGCAATAGTTCTGGTAAATCATTGCGCAAAAACTCCAGATGATTTGTAGAATTCAGCCTAGGAGGTAGTTTGAAGGAGCCGATTAATTTGTTTCCAATTACGCCTGTCAACATATTGACGTTGAATCTGTGTTGAAATGATGACTGTCTTTTACTGTGTGGATTGTCCCCCCGCACATGTGTGAAGAATGTGGAAATTTGTAGTCCCGTCTCTTGTAAATTGAGATTCGTCATTCCAAAGAATTCTGCTAATAAACTCGTTGTCATCAAAGCTCCCCTCCAACAACCATTCACAGAACTCAAGTCTCTTTTCCAAATCACTAGGTAGCAGTTCTTGCACAGGAGTGTGGTGATATGGGTACAAATTTTCTCCATGCAGTACATCCGAAATTTTATGTCTGGAAACATTGAACTGCAAGGTTAAGCGTCTGATGCTGATTGATGGATCATGTCTAACAGCTTCCAGTATTCTTTCATCAGTGGAAATTCGTCTTACTTGTGGAGCTCCTTCGATATGTATTTGCAAATGCACCTGCACTACGAAGTCGTAGGTTTGGATAAAGTTTATGGTATCTTTGCCGCGCCATAGTACAATTTGCATTGCACAACCTTTAAACGTAAATAATATCTGCATATTCCTGGTTTGTAAATGTAGACATCAGCGTTTCTAATCAACTGTTGCCTAACCTAACTACAACTGTTGTTAAAAATGCAGGTACAAAATCAGAAAACCCTTTTTACTTGCGATTATAGGTACTATAAGGCAAGTTATGCATTCGTCGAAAAAAAAAAGTTTTGAGATAACAATCAAACATGACATTACGGTGATAGCGAAGACGAAAAAAGATGGACTAAACATTCTGTTCGTATGTATGTTAGTATAGCCACTTACAGTCCAAATGGGTGGGCCGAATGCCTTCAAACTTGGTACAGAGATTTTTTTTTGTGAAACTGCCATTATGTTAAAGGTCATTTTTCTCGAAAATGGTTCTAACGATTTTGATTCAAAAAAATTAGATTACTTTTTCGATATGAATGCTTTCGAATGCTTTCTACTATCTGGAAAACCGCTTAGGTGATTCTTTCGTTCTTTCGAAAGAATTGGGACCCACTAAATTTTGTTTTACTTGCATGAGCTTACACTTGCAAGTCAGGTTTTACGTTCGCAAAAGTAGCCACTGGCGCTGGGGAATCCTGTAAGCTCGGTTAATAGGCTAATTTCAATATACTCAACAATTCATTCATTTCTAACATGGTGCCAAGCACTAGCGACCTTACGCTGAAATGCAAGGAATATTGCATGAATTCAGCGGCGCCTGTCACCGCAAAAATACAAGATTTTCGCGATTGTATGTTTTTACACATGAAAATAAATTTTCCTTGCAAATTTGAAAAAATTGATAGTTCAGTGCGAAACCTTAGCAACCTTTTTGCTTTCATGAAAATAGTCCTGGAGACGGTCAATTCATGTATATGTATAAGCCCCGCATAAATTACAGAAAAGGAACACGTCTAATGTCGAATTTCTTTCATCGAAATCTTCGGAATTATTCATGCTGGGGCCCTGCGTGAAACTCAAAATGTCCAGTATTTAAAGGTTTAAAGTAAGACCGCACTAATGCGACACTTTCCGACACTATGCACTTGAATAGCAGCCTTTCTCGTCTTCGATATCATCATAATGTCATGTTTGCTTATTATCTCAATTTTTTATTTCAAAGAATGCATAACTTGCCTTATATTGTACTAACTATAATCGCATGTAAAAAAACGAAAGCGAAGAGTCTCAAAATGAAGAATAATTCGTTTGTAAACAAAAATACAAATTATAAATTTTCTTTGTTAAATTTAATAAGAAAGCTAATCCTGGTTAAATAAACGACAAAATAAATGAGAAATCCTTTACAATTTTGTTTCTTTATTTTGTATTTGATTTGGAAGATATTGCATTAAAAGACTTTTGCCTCGGGTGCCCGGGCAACGCCGGGGATTTTCTGCTAGTTTGGAAATAAAATTCATAGTTTGGAAATAATATCCATAACATCTGCGAAAGTAAACAAAACAAAAACCAATTTGGATATAAAATCCATGGAAACAGCAAAACGTAAACAAAACGAAATATAAATTTGGAAACTATATTTTAAAATCAGGATAAATTGCAAATATTTGTGTATTAAGCATATAAAATATAACTTATATATTAATATAATTTAAATCCTATAAGCTGGCCAAAGGACAACAGAAGAAGATACAAAACTTGCTCTTATGTTCGATTACATAGAAACGGCTAAATGTATTTTTAAAGTCCTTTTTCACTTAATTTCTTATATGTATATAATAAAGATTCTTAATTTTTTTTCTAAAAAAAATGGTATGAGCATTTTAAATATTTAATAATATAAATTTTTCAAAAATCCAAAAAACTTTTTTTCAAAAATTTTGAAATACAGTATTATTTAGAATTTAAAGGAGCTCCTGTATAAAAATTTTGATCGAAATCCGTCAAGCCGTTTATGATAAAGTCGAAAATCAATAAAATGGTTGAATGCCAGGGACCGTTAATAACAAAATATTTTAAAAAAAGTGTTTGGCAAAAATGTAAGCCATACCTAAAGTAGAACACACACCAATTTTTATCAAAATCGTTAGAGACGTTTTCGAGATAATTAAGATGGTTGAAAAATTTGTATGGCAAGTACCGTTATTTTTGGGGCTAAAACAACGATTCAAAAATCTATTTTGGACAATCACCTAAAGCGCTTAAAAACCAAGTTTGAAGAAAATCGCTTCAGCATTTTAGCCTGTAGAGACTTGTACAGACAGACAGATAGACAGAAGGAATTGAGGGACCCACTTTTTTGGTGTTCTCTATCATCGTAATGTCAACTTTGATTAAAATCTCGAGTTCAATTTTTTTTCCAAATGCCAAACTTGCTCTATAGTACCTAAATATTTCACAAGTAAAAATAGTAGGTAAACCATTATGTTTATTACGCATTTTCTAAAAAAAATTGATCAAAAAATTTCCTAGGGCAGGAAAAATGGAACAGGCTAAAAACTGAATATGTATCCTAAGATTAAGATTTATTTAAATACAATTACAAAGGTTGGTATTTCTTTTAAAAATAAAGGCCTCAATAAAGTTTCTATCATCAGAACTTACAGCGCAATTTAACATAGGTCAGGGTACACCTGATTTTCTTAAATCCCCGATAAGAGATATCAAAATTGGAGATAGGGCTTTACTGTAGAACAATTTCTTTCTTAGAATATATCCCTTAAAATACTCTTGACGAATTAAGGGACAACCTGTATACCAGTTTTTGTATTCCACCAATTAAATGTCCAAAATAGAATTCACAAAGCCTCTATTTGCTTACAAGCATGAACAATGCACATGCATTAAACAGCTTGACATCAGATTTTTTTCAACTGCCCTTACTAAAACTACAAATGTCGCCCTTAGAGCAGGGTAATCTTCTTGTCGTTTTAGTAAAATGCCAACTTTTATAGAGATGATTATACGCTAACTTTGATTACAAATGCGTCGTTCAGAAGATTCAAGACTTCAAATTGTATACAGACAATTTTTACCCAATAGCTTATCACAGTCATGACCATAGAGCCTAGGTGAACTTCATAAAATACGAATCTTATTTCTTTGCACATAAATGGCGTAACTTTATTAATATTGACGTGCACTTGATGCACTTGCACAGCACTCATCCAGTAGCAAAGAGTAATAGTATGAATTATATTTAACAATGACAATGAATCCACCCACAATAAGATTGACAATGGGAATCTTAGAACTACAATGTCCCTTCCTATTATATAAAAGCGTTGCATTTGCAGCGCAACGAACTGTATTCTGTCTGACTGTGTTGTTTCGTTTCGTGATAAAATAATAATTCATCCCACAGCAACTGCATATTTAGAACAAAAACTCTCTAATTTTAGTTGTAAGTAGGGTATTAACTTTTCAAGGCCTCCAGGTATGTACGAACATATGTATGTATGGGGACTATGTAAACACCTATTAAGATAATTTTTTTTATTGGGTCAATACATATTTCTTTTTCTTGCGATTATAGGTACTATAAGGCAAGTTATGGATTCAAAAAAAAAATTCTAACAAGCAAACATGACATTGCGATCATAGAGAACACCAAAAAAGTGAGTCCCCCAATTCCGTCTGTCTGTCTGTCCTCGAGCCTAAACGGTTGGATGGATTTGCTTCAAACTAGGTACATATTGTTATTTCGGTAATATGCACACACGTTTTTTTCATTTTTTTTAAGATGTCAAATAACAGTATAACAGTAGCTCCCATACATTTTTTCCGGCCAAAAACAAAAATCTTATTTTTCTCTAAGACGGCTCTATCGATTTTTATAAAAAAAAAATCAGTTCATTCAAGAAGGGAAAGGTTAACTTTTGAATTTTTTTTTTTTTTGAAGAAAATTGTTATTTTTGATGACTCTATTAGTAGCATTTTTTTCTGGGAAACAGTTAACTAGTTTTTTTTTAATTTTTTGCACAGAAGCCCCTAAAAAATTTAAGTTTTTTTTAAAATCTCAAAATTTCGAAAACGACGGATTTTTTCGTATTTGGAAGATTTTTTGACATTATCTTGAATAGTTAAAAAAAACACTATTTTCCTAAAATAAAAAACAACGGCACCTCCCATACAAATGTTAAAAACCGTTAAGAAAAAAAATTTATTTCTCAAAAACGACTATAAGAATTTTTATTAGAAAATGAGTATGTGTTCTTAAGTTACATAGTACAGTCCACTTTTAAGTTTAAAAATATTTTATTTTGAGTGCCTATTAACGGTACTTTGACTTTCCATAGAACCAGTTTTTATATTTTCGCCTTTCTCACTATTGGATGAACCGATTAAAATTAATTTTGCATGCAAATTATCCCTAAAAGTATTAATAAAACTGCATAATCAAATTTTCAAAAACAAAGTTTTTCGATTTTTAAAAAATAAATAAATTTGTTTTTTTGAAAAATCGATTTTTAAAAGCAGTCGCTCAATTTTTTTTTGAAATCTTAATTTTAGATGTACATACATATATGAATAATATGTTCAAAATAGCGTTTAATTTTTTTTTCTAAAAATGTTTTCAAAATTTTATACATACAAAAGTATTTTAAAAAAAAACCACTCCAACGATTTTTTAATTTTTTTTTGATATATTTTTATTTATCCAGGAATTCAAATTAAATCTTTGTTTTCCCTCAAACTATAACTAATAAGCAATATAAGAACATTTAATCATGTTATCCATTTATTTCTACTTTATTTTAAGTATTTCCTTTTTACGAATTTTTGCGTACGAGACTGAATACTACATGCAATGTAGAACCTCATACATTTCTATAAACACACGTGTCCTTAAAAATCATATTGCATATTGCATATCTACCGACCTACATCCTTCATTTTCATTATCATAAGTACATATTTACATACCAAGTTTCCATCCATGTACGTTGGTACCTACATATTTCTCTGATAACTTACATATTTAAAATCCATAACCTAGACTTAAATATACATTTGTAGGTACATATATGTAACTATTCCGTGAATCATCCATTCGACAATTCATTATACTAAGAATAAAGTTCATCTTAATTATATCGCCTTTAAACTGCATAGAATAACTAGACTACGTACCTGCTAAATAGCGTCAATGTTTAGCTTCATTAAAGTTGTTAGCTACAAGAGCAAGTTCGTACGATCCAGTCGTGCAGTTTATTTTTGTATATTGGGTCAGTACCTACATATTTCTTTTTTTTTTTTGCATTTGTGTGTTCAACAATGTTTAATTCTTCAATCGTAGTAGATTATTTGGAGAAGTCTCCACACTTTTTTAACACACTTAAAATTGGGTGCGGAAAATTGACATTTGGGTTCTGGTTTTTGTTTGTCCCTGTTGTCTCTTTGTTTCGTCACCATAATTTAATTTGGTATATATCTAAATACTTTTCAACAAGGTCCACTTGAAATAAATTTCTTAAATTTTAGCCTTGCTGATAAAAGATAGTGATAACGTTTATCGTTGTAACAACAAGAAACTCTCTAACACTTGTAAGCCATGAATTAATATTATTTGTACACGAAATAGGCTCCTGAAAATGGAAGGCCTATAATAATTATTAATGTTTGCATCTATTATTCAACCTTTGGTTCTTATCATGGGTGGGTAGATTTCCACATTCCCTCCCCTGCGAGATATCAAACTGAACTACAAATTTCAAACGAAAATAACAACAACTCACAAGAAAAAAAAAACAGACAAATAACAACAAAACACATGGAACTTGTTCACCTGTGAATTACCTTTCGTTCGCTTGAATTGCATAAATACTTTTGAACTCGTATCTTAAGCAGCGAGATAGACAGTGCGGGGAGATGTCCGCTGACTAGAAATAGATATGTCACCATTTGCGAACACATTATTTGTTGTCATACTTTTTTTTTTTTATTAACTTGTTTAACTGCAGATTTATTCGTTGTCGCTCTGCTGAAAACTATCTATGATGAAGTAGGATAAGGAAGCCTAATAAGTGCATATAGAGCAGTTTTGTATTTCGTTTTTATTTATTCCATTTTACTGCACTCCTAGAGTGATTTTGTTTATTTTCCTTTTTGTCTTTTTTTTATGCATTTTGTTTTCATTTAGGACAATCACTTGGAACAATGAATCTGCTCAGAGATTAAATGTATCTCAGAAATACATGTAACGTGAGTGAAATATTACAAATTAAAACGTAAAATACAAAAGAGGTGTAATATTTATAGGCTTTAGTAAATATTGGTCGGTTATATATTGAACAAAATTTCCTTCTTTTTCATACTAAATTATTACAATTTTAAAAAATACAAGTCTCGAAAACTACGCACATAAGCCCCTTGAGTGCTTAAAGCAATTTATTTTACAAGTCATAAGGATGGTTTACAGAGCGGTCCGACCCCTGCCGATAGATGGCTCTGGCATTTTATCATCACGTGGAATTTTACGTTCATATAAGAAACAGGAATTTTTTTCAATGTTTGTATAAACATAAGAGGAGTCAGGGCCTGGAATGCCACCACATATACTTTCCTTGAAAGTAGGCTCATTAATCATGCTTCTTAGAAATGTGGATCTACCAAATCTATGCGACGGAAACAGAGTTGGAACGCCGAAAAAATTGTTCATTTTCGAACCAAATGGAATAAAATGCACGACTGGCAAAATATTTCTATTTAAAATCTAAATATATTTTTAGTCATTTTTTACTTTATTTTTTATATACAAAGTTTCTTTAATTTTTTTCTAAAAAAACATTGGTATGACAATCTTAAATATTTAATAATATAAACTTAAAAAAACAAAAAATTAAATATGATTAATCAAAGAAAAAATAATTCAAAATTCTGAAATAAATACTTAAACTAATTTGAGCTTAAAAAAAAGTACGGCATTTTATTTCTTGGATAAAGTTGAAGTTATGAGACAAAATTTTTAAAAATCTGTGATCGGTCGTATCTAAAAAGCTGTACTGATTTTTTTTAATCAAAATCGTTAGAGCCGTTTCCGAGAAAAATAAGCTTTAACGTAACGGTTATATGGCAGGTACCGTTATTTTTTAAGCTAAACCTCTGCACAATACCTAAAAAACACCAAGTTTGAAGCAATTCGGCCCACCCTTTCGGCTGCAGGTTTCTATACATACATACAGACAGACTGACAGACATATATAAAGACGGACAGAATTTTTAGTGCATCTTTTTTCGTCTTCGCTATCATCTTAATGTCATGTTTGATTGTTATCTCAAAACTTTTTTTTTCGCCGAATCCATAACTTGCCTTATAATACCTATAATCGCAAGTAAAAAACAGAATATTGTATATCCACTCGCATTACAGTAATTATTTACAATAAACATTTTCATTGTCATTGATAAAATAAACTCAGTTTTTTTCAATCTCAAAATACTTCATTCAATCTTTCTTGGGCGTAACAACGTACGCCGTGGAAGGCTAGTAACTTATAAAAGTAAAATCAATGACTGTTGTCGTGAGATATTTGACTCTCACTGTTTATTGAACTATTTGTGGTCTCAGTCTATTTAGAATTGTGCCAAACAAAAGCAACTATTTCATATCAACACTTCGTTTTTATTTTTTCCTTGCTTTTGCTTATAGCAGAATAACGAAAAGTTTTTATTTCAAAATTGAGTAATTAAGTAATGAAAGAAAACTTGCCAAGTAAAACAACACAATTTAAGTCAATAATCATTAAATAACAGAATTCTCGGTTCTATCATATTACTCTACTTAAGATATTTTATATTTAACATTAATAAACTTAGAACTTGGCGTACTTTTAGATCTCACTACTTGTTACGCAAAGTTTTTTTGTATATAGAAGAACTTGGCTACTTTTTTAACATTTATGCTTTGGTTATCAGGAAAAGTGGGCGGAATAAACGCCCAATGAGACCCTCATAAGGGAACGTACGCTTTTAATATATGCCTTTTGTATGTAATACAAGTCCTACCCCTCTACCAATTTTCATAACTTAGAGGTGAAATGATAATAATTGATAAGTGGGTGGATAAAACCCCTTGCATGAAAAATTTCATAATTCCAACTTTTTCTTTGAAGGTATACCCTGAAAGCTGACCGCTCTACCAAATTTCATAGTCCTGCACCAATCGGAAGTGCTCTCAATATATTTAATATTAATTATGTGAAAATGGGTGGTTGCCACGTCCACTGAATGTAAAATCTCAAATTTTAAATGTTCCCATTGTTTGCATGTCAAGTCCTATCGCTGTGCCAAATTTCATTATTCTTCGACAAATAGAAGTTCTCTACATAGTTGATATGAATTCTGAGAAAATGGGCGGGTGGCACGCCCCTGAATGAATCATTTAAAATTTTGCAATATCTTCTTTGTATTGACCACATGCGATCTACCAGTCAGTTATCTTATTATTCTGCAACAATCCGAAGTGATCTATATAATTCTGAGAACATGGGCGGATTCCACGCCCCTGAATGTTAAATATCAAATTTAAAATTTAGCCTTTGTATGCAGTTCAAGTCATACCGCTCTACCAAAATTCACCATTCTACGATACATAATTGATATCAGTTTCGCAGAAATGGGCAGATACCACGGCCTCTGAATGTAAAATCTCAAGTTTTAGAATTCTGCATTTGCTTGCAACTCTATCTCTACCGTTCTACCAAATTTCATCATTCTACGGCAATCAGAAGTACTGCTCATAAATTGATATCACTTCTATTCAAATGGGTGGGTAACATGCCCCTGATTGTAAAATCTTAAATTTTTGATTTTTTCCACACCACAAGGCCTACCGTTGTGCAAAATTACAAGATTCTAATTATTATTATCGTTTGGTAACACAAATTTATTTTTTATTTAAATCTCTCAAAAAACTGTTTTTGACAATATTTGCCTTCGATTGGCCAAATAAATTGATCTATTTTTTGATTTTAAATCAATTTTGCAGATCTGGATTTTTCGGCAGATCTACCCCTCTTTTACTAACACTACTATGCATTATAATTGACAGACATCAATTTGACAAGACAGCTGATACCGATAGCTGGTTCACAGACACAAATCTACTACAATACTATAGCAAATAAAAATCAATCTGAAAACGTATTCGAATCATTACGAAGAAAATCAATTTATAGATCAAAATATAAATTTACCAAACGAAAACCTTATAAGATGTGATATAAGAAGTGATGCATGAATTTGATGATCAACTAATAAACAACAACCGTTTATTAGTTGAAACGAAATCGTTAAATCTCAAAATTGATGCCAGCACCGTTCGTAAACGTGCTATTTAAAAATGAACAACGAAGTTAGAGTGCGTGCAAGAAAAGCTGCTTACAAAAAAACATTTAAAAAAAAGATTGTGTTGCATAGTCTTGTAATAATTACTCAATTTGATTAGGATATTTTTATTTCTTTTTAAATTGATGATTAACAAGTTAAGTTTTGCGAAAAACTACCTGCATTGGTCAATTGAAAAATGTGAATCGGTACTATTCAGGGATGAGTCAAGATTTAACATAAATAACTCTGACGGGATATTTACAGTGCGTCGGTGTCGAGGTAAAGGACAACGACTTATAATCCCAAATACTGTAACGCACGGGGGCAGCTGTGTGATGATTTTGAACAGTTTCTTGTATATGGACAAGGTCCTTTCCATGAAATCGAAGGAATAATGGACCGATTTAAATATGAAGATATCCTGGAAATGCAGACGTTGCCCTATGCCGAGTCGGAAATGCCGCTTCAGTGGATAATTTAACATGAAAACGAAACCGAAACACAATTGGTAAAGGAGTGGTTTACAGACAACTTGATTCAAGTTCTTGATTGGCCCGCCAATCACCAGCCTTGAATCCCATTGAGTTTTTTGTTTGTATTCTCAAGAATCTAGTGGCTGTGCCACGCATCCGAAGCATTATAGAACTTACGGGGAAAATAGGAAAACATTTCGTCAAATGTAATCTCAAGTGCAAGGTAAGTGCAATACCAGCGTGCCGGCCGTTGTGCTGAAGTTATTAAAAATAACACTAAATATTGAAAAGTTACTTTGATGAAATCCGGTTTTTCATTTTTAGTTTTTTGGAAACAAACTTTTTTTTTGAAATTTTGAATTGCAGTTTTGTAGAGTTTATTAATATACATATGAATATAAAATTTTAAATTATTTTTTTTTTGATTAGTTTTAAAAATATTGATTTTTCAAAAAAAAAATCAGAAATTAATTTTAATTATATAAAAAATGTTATTTAAAATTTTAATATGCAGAATTAGTTTGGCTACCTAGATCTTCTCAGATATAAAATTTGACAGAAATCCAATGAACAGTTACCGAGAAAGCCAAACATTTAAAAAACCGTTTTTTGAAAAGTACAGTTAATAGACTTTTCCCGTAAACTTGATTCATATCAAATGATAGCTATTACCAACAAAAAAATTCTCAAAAATTTTTATCAAAATCCTTGGAGCCGTTTTCGAGAAAAAAAAGATTTTCCTTCAAGGTCATATGGCAGGTACCGTTATTTTTAGGCCTAAGAATAAAATTTCAATTTCCCCCCTGGAGAATGCCAAAATAATTACAAATACCAAATTTGAAGGTAATCGCTTAAGCCGTTTAGGCTGTAGCTCGTTATACATACAGACGGACAGACTGACAGACAGACATTTTTTGCCTTTTTTAGACTTCTCTATTATCGTAATGTCATGTTCGATTGTTAGAATTTTTTTTTTTTACGAATGCATAACTTACCTTATAACGGGTGATTTTTTTGCTACTTGGTTTTTGACGTTTATATTTTTGACAGATCACACATGACAAATTCCACGAACATTTGACTTTTCGATTCAGTATTGTTTGCCATTTCATCATGAATAGACTAACGCCTGAACAACGTTTGCAAATTATTGAAATTTATAATCAAAATTCGTACTCTGTGAAAAATGTGTTTTGCAAGCTACGTCCGTTTTATGGTCTTCAGCGACGAGGCTCATTTTTGGCTAAATGGATACGTGAATAATCAGAATTGCCGTATTTGGAGTAAAGAGCAGCCAGAGGCAATTCAGCAGCTACCAATGCATCCCGAAAAATGCACTGTTTGGTGCGGTTTATGGACAGGCGGCATCATTGGGCCGTACTTCTTCAAGGACGATGAAGGCCGCAGGGTTACGGTCAATGGAGAAAGGTACCGTTCGATGATAACAGATTTTTTTTTGCCGAAAATGCAAGAATTGAACTCGGTCGACATGTGGTTCCAACAGGACGGTGCCACATGCCACACTGCACGCGAAACCATGCATCAATTGAGAGGCGAATTTGGTGAGCAGTTGATCTCATGTTTTGGCGCAGTCAATTGGCCACCAAGATCATGTGATTTGACCCCGTTAGACTATTTTTTGTGGGGCTATGTTAAGTCTATTGTCTATGGGGACAAGCCAAACACGATTGCTGCCTTGGAAGCCAACATTGAATGCGTCATTGGTGAGATTCCGGCCGAAATGTGTGAAAAAGTTTGCCAAAATTGGACTTTCAGAATGGATCACCTGAAGCGTAGCCGCGGGCAACATTTAAGTGAAATTATTTTTAAAATGTAAATGGCAGAAATTGATTATCGATCCAAATAAAAATTTCATTCACTTTTTACAAGTTTCTGTGTTTTTTTTGAATTTTCAAAAACCAAGCTCTTAAAAAATCACCGTTTAGTACCTATAATCGCAAGTAAAAATATAATAGGGAACCAGGTGAAGAGGAGAGCTTTGACCAATGGACTATATGACGAGAATCACTTCTTGGCACTTCTCCATCATCATGAAGTTCACCTTGATTAAAACCCGGAATTTTGTTCACTCGAAACCAAAGATTGTTAACTTTTCAATTGTATCTATATTTAAGATTTAATCTGTGTAAGTCTTATATTAGTTTACAATTAATTCTAAAACCATGAAATTTATAGTTTATGTTGATTTTATATTTCTGCAAAAAAAAAATTATAATAAAAACAACTGTGCTCTTGTCGCAATTTCCAAAGTTTGTTTTTTCTTCCTCAGTTTTTATTTTATCTTTTTCAGTACGTGTTTGTATATTTTCAGATTTACGAATGCAATAGCTACACTAGATACGTGTAGACTTTATTTTGTTCTAATTTTGGTTTCAGCAATCTGTTGCGATCAAAAACACCGCACATATGTTTGCTCTGCTTTTTTTCGTAAATGGTTGGGGATCCAAAAGCGGCACTATATTGAATTGAATAGGACCATACCATACCATTGTCAACAGAAAGAACTTTCATTAAAACGTGCGTTTCATAAGTTCGTATAATTCTCATGGTTTCACTTTCCTCGACTATGATGACTTTTTAATGTTTTCGCAGTTTCTTTGGAGTTTTTTTTCTATTTATTTTGTACAAGCATTAAAAATAAATTTTTTTAGCACACAGAGAATGGAATGCGAAGGCACAATCGTAAGTAACTAAAATATTCGATAGTTCATCTTAATGGCCGGATGACTGCCCTTCTCTATGCTATTGTCCCCAATTGGAGTTCATTATGCTTGTGTTCGATTGCCAGGGCCGTGGTGTTTAAAGAATGCCTTTATGCCCTACCTCAATTCCAAAATTAGAATGTGAATCTAGTAAGACCTGGGGCGGAAACTATGCGTTTGCATGAATTTTCTCATAACGTTAATAGCCAAAGCCTCCTCGCTCCCTTCTTACTACATCCTTGTTGTTGTGTCTCGCCTCCTTTGCTCCACCAAATATCTCATCAGTGTCGGGTTTATTTACATTTGTCTATTTGTCTGAGTTTCGGGTAATACCATTTAATTGGGCATAGATTTTGAATTATTTTCGAATTGAAGTGTGAAACACAAGAGAGTGAAAAAGACCAGAGAAAAAAAAATCCAAAAAAAAAACACATAAAGAGGTCAATTAGGTGCGGGGAAGGGCGAGCCGAGAGAAATATTTTTTTTTTCAGGAAATTTATTTAAATGAGAATATGAAGCGTGGTGATGAATGGTGATCGAAAGATGTTTCAAAGATTTTACAGATCAATGTTGTCTAATTTGATTAGAGATTTATACAAACGATTTTTTTTTTTAATAAAATAGCTCCCAAAGCCATAATTTTATTACTAAATTAGAATTTTATAGTTTATGAAGTTATAATTTTATTGAAATTTCTTTGAATTTGACATAAATAAGGTGTTCTTAATTTTTTTAAGAGTCATATAAGAATGACCCAAAGGACAAATTTTTGGTTGAACTTCCTTAAAAGAAACACGAATTTTAAAATGCGGATACTTTTATTCCGTAGTTTTATGGTTGAAAGTAATAAATATCGCAATTTTAAAGTGAGGAAACTTTTATTTATATTTTTAATTAATTTTATTTTTTTTTTGTTTTATACAAAATGTATGTAATTTATGCGTTTGTTTGTTTTGACATTTCATTACCAATAATACACGAGTGCATGCTACTTCGGTATGGTTACAGTGAGTTTCATTCAAATTTCAAAGATATTCTCTCAAAATCGAGATTTGATCTTTTTCTTGTTTCCAGATTTAATTGTAGTATTGGTGAATGACTTGATGCACGCATTAAAGGGGTTTTGACTACCCTTAACAAGCACAGTGTGAGCGTTAGGAAAGTAGCGAAGGATGAAAGAGGAGATACCGATGCACATTACATTGGTTTTGAATTCCTGAATATCAAAATGCGAGGGCCGGGTAAAGTATTCCACATTCGCGTTGTACGGCTAAAGAAAGATTCTCTGTACTTAACAGTACGTCCGAAGTTGGGATCAAGGGTAAACTGATGAGCATTCCTAGAAGCGCGAATGTTACGGTTAAAAGCTTCATCTGAAAAGATGATTTTTTTGGCAAAATCGGCATCTTCTCTGAGTCGATCGCAGGCCCACTTAGCGAAGCGAAAACGCATTGGATGGTCAGTTGGCTTCAACTCCTGAACCAATTGGTTTTTGTATGGCGTCATACCAAGGTCTTTATGCAAAATTCGTCTCAATGATATCTCCGAAATGCAATTGTTGAGAACGACGGTGAATTGATGTTGACGGCGCTTCACGCACACTTTCTGCCACGCAGCAATATTCTCGGGGGAACGAACTGTTTTTGGCTTTTCACGCTTTGGTTTATCGATGAGGATGCCAGTTTCTTTCACTTTTTTCACAAGATAACGAACATACGGAGCTGACGGTGCTTCTCTTCTTCCAAAATCCGTACGCAATTTTCGCACACATTCTGCAACATTACCATGATTTTCAAAGTAATGTCGCAATATTTCCCAGCGTTGTTCAAGCGTATACACAACCATATTCGTTCAGCGGAAGGATTAAACTAATTATCTGTCAAATCAGACATGAGCTAAGTGTTACCATTCACGAAATAAGAACTAGTTGAAAAAAAAACGTTAGATGGCGGACCCTTTATATGTGAGGATTTTTAACGTATATCAGTATTCTTAATACGAGATTTAATTGTAAAGACTTAATAGAAATTAACAAGATACATTAACAATATCATCAAAATATAGCAAGTGGTGACTGGTGAAACGTCTTTGCAAGATAAATTAGAAATTTATTTTTGCAAACAAAATTAAATATGATTTTAGGAAGGAAGATTTGAACAATTGAACAATCAACTTGAGACGAAAATTGCTTGAAAAAAATACTAGCTAAGAACTTAGTATGTAAACGAATCTTACAGTGCCGTAAGTGGAAGCTGGAAGGACTCAAATTTTCCAAGCAATTCAAAAACTGACCATTAGATTTAAAATTCATACGTATAATTTCTTTATTCCTCCAGGTGCAATTAGGTTAGTTTATAATTCCAAAATTCATATTTAAATTTATCTGAATTAAATTACATATGTAATTTAATCGCCTAATACCTGAACATCAGTTCGGGTTTAGAAGCAAGCATTCGACAATAGACCAAGTGCATAGGATCACTGAGAAAACTCTTGAAGAAAAGAAATTTTGTTCGGCGGTCTTCCTAGACGTGTTGCAAGCTTTTGATAAAGTGTGACACGAAGGCCTAATTTTTAAATTAAAACAAATTCTGCCTGAAGCACGTTGTACGCTTTTAAAAGCATATCTACATATTAGACTAGACGATTATTTGGGTCTTAAAGAAATAGTGACTGGGGTACCACAAGGAAGTGCTCGACGTCCAATATTGTACCTATTATTTACACGTGATATACCTCAAACAGAAGACACTATCGTAGCCACGTTTTCTAATAACACTGCAATATTAGCAGTGGGTCAAACGATAAATAATTCTATTACAAAAAGCTCTGAATAATGTCAATGATGGCGGATATCGATCAACGAAGTAAAATCACTCCATGTAGATTTTACGTATAAGAAAATTAATAGATTACCGGTATTTGTTAATACGATTTAAATTCCATTTGCTTAATGAAGCAAAATATCTCGGAATGACTCTAGACGCGAAATTAAAATTAAAACGCATGCTAAAAATAAATGGGAAGAGTTAAATAAGAAACTCAGAGATATGAACTGGTTGCTCAGGAAACACTCTAAGCTCAGTATCGAAAACAAGCTAATTTTGTACAGGCTGGTGCTTAAGCCTCTCTGGACTTACGGTATACAACTCTGGGGTTGTATGCGAGATTCTAATTTAAATACCTTACAAACATTTGAAAATAAACTCCTAAGTCGTTTGTAAGCGCACCTTGGTACATTAGAAATGAAGATCTCCACAGAGATCTCGGGATTTCCACGGTTCGCGATGAATGCCTATTACAACTCTGTAATAGTACTATAATCGTAATTATCGATGAGACAAATTTAGTACGCCGCCTGCGAAGGACTAGCCTTTCGATCTGGTGCACTAATCCAACAAGAATTACAGAAACATCACGAACCATGGTTGAATATGTTATTACACCATTAGAAAAATTTGTCTGGGCTGATACTGTTAACGAACTAAAAATAAGTGATCATTAATCTATAGTAGTGAAAATTCCTGTTAATAAAGTGAGTATGCCTAAAATCAGTTCAAGTGTTTAAATACATAAAAAATGTTTTTAGATTAATTTTGCAAAGCCAGATCGAATATTTAGTGAGCTCGAATGATTTATCATCAAATCTAAAGCAATGCTTAGATAACAGTGTTCGGGAAATGACAATTACTAAACGTTTATATCCTCGTGAAAATGAATGGTTTACACGTGAATTAAATAAATTAAAAGGTGATAAAATACGGCGCTATCAAATAGCTTCTATTAGCAATCATCCTGGGGATTGGATTGAATTCTGTAGAATAAGAAATATTTATAAATTACAACTAGCTAAAAGAAATTACACCTGCAATAAAATTGATCACTGTACAAACCAAAAAGATATGTGGAGAGTTATAAGGACATTAGTTTTAAAAGAAGAAAAGGAAGAAATTCGCGAAATACAATTCGAAAATGAAAAAGAAACTGATAACTTCGTAATAGCAAATAAACTGAACTGCTATTTTATAAAAAGTATAAATGAAAGTAGTAACTCTATTTATCCAAGAAATCAAGATTTTAGTCATATATCAGAGCTGTCCACTACATTTTTATTTGCATCTATAAATCTTAATAAACTGAATGAAATATGCCAAAAAATTAATAAAAAAAAAAAAAAACTCATCAAATATAAATATTAAAATAATATTAGATTGCTTTTGATATCATTGGACCTTTAATAGTGGAGATAATTAACGATTCATTCCAACTAGGCGCTTTTCCTTATTATCTTAAAGAATCAATAATACTTCCAATACCTAAAGAACGTAATAATATTAACTGGGATAAATTTATACCAATAAATATGTTACCAATTTTAGAAAAAGTTATAGAAAAAGTGGCCCACGATCAATTATTTAAATATGTAAATAAAAATAACATTATTATACAAAACCAATCGGGATTCCATTCGGCTCACTCTTGTGAAACAGCACTTATCTGGCTGATAATGACTTTAAAAACGCAGCGGCATGAACAAAAATAAAATATTTTCCGTTTTCATAGATTTTCAAAGGGCGTTTGAAACAATTGATAGATCATTACTTTTATTAAAACTAAAAAAAACGGTATTAAAAACAAATAATTGCAGTGGTTCCGAACATACTTGGATGACAGAACCCAAAGAACTAATATTAATCAGTGCTTATCTAATAGTGAAATAACTACATTCGGTGTACCTCAAGGAACAATATTAGGCCCACTACTATTCTTGTTGTATACAAATATAATTAATTAAATTATTAAGTACTGTACAATTTCATTGTTCGCAGACGATACTCTGTTATTCGTTTGTGGCAAAGAAAATCAATTATTATTATATTATTTAAAGTATGGCATAAACAAAATTTGTGAATGGCTGGACATGAATAAGCTTAAAATTAACGTAAATAAAACAAAATGCATGGCTATAAACACCGATTTTCAAATAACCATTCAAACTAACAATACTAACATTGAACAAGTGCAGATTGCACAAAATACCTTGGCGTCGTTTTAGAGAGTGAACTCAACTTTAATAATCACCTTGAGTACATTGTGAAAAAAATATCGAAAAAAGTTGTTTTTTAAAATGCGGAATATCAAGCCGGATTCAGGAGTGGGTATTCGAACATCGATAACGCTTTTGTTTTGCAGACCGTAGCGAGTAACTTCATAGATCAAAATAAGAAGCTTTATATCTTTTTTATCGATTTCAAAGCAGCTTTTGACACAGTGGACCGCAAAGCTTTATTTTATAAACACTACAACCTTGGAATGACAGCAAAGTTCGGGAAAGTGCTGGAAAATATATATGACGGCAACATATCAGCAGTTTGGGACGGTTCCGAGATCTCAGAATGGTTTGAGACAGAAATGGGAGTAAGGCAAGGGCGTAGTCTAATGCCCAGTTTATTTGCCTTATTTTTAAACGATATAATAGAATTTCTGCCGGGTGGAATTGAAATCTCTAGAGTTGTCATCAAAGCCTTATTGTTTGTCGATGATGTAGTCCTTTTTGCCGGTACACCTCAAACCTTGCAACTGATGATAAATCGACTCGGAGACTACTGCCGATTATGGAATTTAAGTGTGAACCTGAGTAAATCAAAGGTAATGATATTCCGAAAAGGGCATGGTCGAACTGCGAGAAGCGAGAAATGCTACATCATCAAGGAACACATCGAAGTTGTTAAATCCTACAAGTACTTAGGAATAACTATTGCTAATAATCTAAGCATGGAAACTCACCTCAAAAACAAGCTTGTTACAGCGAAAAACGCTATTAACGCAACATGGAAGAATTGTTTTTCGAATAAATTAATAGCACACAACGTTAAGTATGAGGTATTTGTTGCAGTAGTCGAGTCAGTAATGCTATATGGAGCGCAGGTTTGGGGATGCGAAAAGTACGAAACAGTAGAAAAACTTCTCAGATTTTTTATTAAAAGATGCTTTGATCACACTTGAGACAGGACTTTCTCCCCTCTTTATTCAAATGGTAAGGTATCACGTCGAGTACATTTCAAAGGTGCTTAACATGCCAGATAACATGCTTCCCAAAATTTTAGCATTGGATGCAATAAGAAAGAAGAATATTTGGTATCAAAAGCTGGAAGAACTTGAGAGTTACTGCGGAATGCACTTCAGTCTGCCAGAAGAAAACATAGTTTGCCATAAAGATATTCTCTTAGACTTTGTTGCGAAGGTAGACGAACAGTACAGAACGGACTGTATGAACGAGGCTTCATCTTCAGTACACAGCCGTCTTAACCATAACTTGTGTGAACGTAACTACTTTCGCACCGAAAACAAACAGGTCTTCATTTTAGCTTTATTCAAAATGAGAGGCGAGCTGATAAATCAGAACTTTATAACAAACCGAAAGGATCTTCCAATTTACTGCAGCCTATGTAATCTTAGAGAGCGTGAAAATATCATACATTTCATTGGAAAATGTCCTGTCTTATGTGAAATAAGGAGACATTTTTTGCACAGCAGCTATAAATCGGAAGAAGAAGTACTGGCCTTACTCAACTGCGAAGCTAATATTAATGAACTTTTCAACTTTTATCAAACCGCGATGGCGTATCGTATTCAAATTATAAATGAAGCCTTTTAAAATTGTTATGTGTATGTAAACAAAATTTGTAAACTTTAAAACCAAATATCTTGTATTTTCTTGCTTTTAAACAAACTATTATTTAAAGATGTTAATACAAAATGATGTCAATCGGGCAGACGGCAAAGCCAAGCTTTAACGATTGTTGTAAAATAATTTTTGAAATTGTATACTTAAATCTAATAATAAATCGAATATAATCTAATCTATTTTTAATACAATAATCAAACCACACTTTGAATTTTGTTCAACAATATTGTATATGGGCAACTCAGCTCAAATAGACAGACTTCAAAAACTTCAAAACAAAGCCATGAGATCAAAAAATATTATGCTCTCTTGCCTGCAATGACTTAACATCAAACAAAGAATTACGTATAACGCAGCAATATTTGTATTTAAGATTAAACATAAAATGGTACCTGATTATCTTTCATTAAACGTAAATTTAAATCATGAAATGCAAATTCATAACCTAATGATTTTAGATTACCATTTTATAGAGATAATAGAACACAAAAACATAACCATGTATAAAGGAGTAAAACTATTTAACGAGTTGCCAAACTTTATAAAAAATGAATCAAACTTTTATAGCTTTAAAAGATTATTAATATCTTAGATTAAAACGAATATATAATATTGTTTTATATGAAAAGAAGTTACTTGGACTGAAATTTTATATAAAAGTAATTATTTATATGATAAGTTATATTAAATTTGTTTTGTAGTAGCAAATAGTAAATTATACTAAATAAATAAATTATAGGTGTTCGAGATTTAAAATATATCTCTTTTGGCTGTTTTGGTCGTAATGTTTTTTTAATGAAACAATTTCATTTCCTTTCCCGACGTTTGGACGGTGGTTGCCGTCTTCTTCAGTGGATCTTTTATTTACAAAAATTAATTGAACATATTATACACATAAGAACATTTAGTGTAAAATTTTGGCAAACTTACATTTAGTAGGTATTACAGATAAACATAAATAATACAATGAAAGACAAATATAAGGCAATGTTTAAAACAAAATTTTTATGATATAAAAAACACTTCGATTGAAGTTTAGTCGACGTTAAATTGTCACGGATCACCAAAGAGCAGTAAACCGATTTAATGTTCCCTTTCCAGTATTTCCACTCTGTCAAAATCTGGTTTGTGTCCACGCTCAATGGAGTGTAAGGCCAATGCTGTCTTCCCAGTGCTTTTTAAATTAATGTCGGATTTGTGGTTGGAAATTCGTTGACGAAGAAGTTGTTTCGTTGTACCGATATAGGAAAAATTTTCTTCCGCATTGCCACGACAGTTAATTTTATAGACTATGTCTGTGCACTTATCCTTTTCCGTTTTTGTTTTCATGTTGGTGAAAAGAGGTGCCAGCGTCCTATTGGATTTATAAGCTAAACTGACGTCATTAGTAGTATTTTTTACCGTCTCTTTAAAGTCTTCTAACAGTTTGGGAACATAAACTATACTCTTATAAATACCTCTCTCTTTTTGCCGATTATCAACAAGAGCTTTATGTTTTGGCGAAGTATCAAGCTCCGTATGATTTCCATTGGATAGCCATTATCTAGGAGAATTTATGTGACTATTTTCTCATTTGCGGCGTGAAATTCCCGGTCACTCAACGCAAAGACTTTTTGAACTAGTTTAGAGGCTGTATTAATAAGAATATGCTTGGCTTGATTGGATCTAATGTTGACAAGTCTTCCAGATGCTGTGTCCTTCTGATAGTAATTGAAAGAGAGTCTATCATTAACGCGATGAATCTGTCTAAGAACGTTGTCCGTCTGTTTTGTTCCCTCTCAACGGTAAATTGTATTTTTTCATGATATGAATTAAGGCATCGTAAAACATTGTCGACCTCCCCCTCATTAACAACTGCAAATATATCATCTACATATTTGGCGATTATCTTTGGTTTGTTACTATCGGCAAATTTATTGCCCAAAAGGTTGTTCAAGACTAAATCGGCAATGGTAGGAGAAAGTGGATTTCCCACTGGCATTCCATGAATTTTTCTGTATAAGTTATCTTTATACTGAAGGTAATTGTTTTCTTTAAGACAAAAATCCACCAACTCTATGAATTTGGTTTGGCTCAACTGTGTATGTTTACTAATTGTCTTCCATTTTTTCCTAATGATGGCTACTGCCAGTTGTACAGGAACATTAGTAAAAATGATACAACATCATAACTTAATTTTTTACTTAACATTAAGTAAATAAACAAATACATACATACATACAAAACAAGAACTGTAAATCGGATACCTGCAACACGTTAATTAAATTCGTTAAAAATAAATTGCTAGATAATTTCCTTTTCGATTGGTAATCCGGAAGAGCTCTCTAGATTCTAGATTCTGAAAATGTATTTGAGTGCATGTGTAAGACGGGAAATGTCAAACGCAAGTTTGTGATTATTTTATTTTGTAATCATGACTGACACAAATGTAGAAGATTTCGAAGTTTTTCCTGATGAAAATGCGAAATTAAAGTTATTAAAGGGAAAATTTGTTCTCGGAACAGATATCCATAATTTTAATTCTCTAAATAGAAGAAATTGAAACTACAAAATTTCAGAAAAACCAAAACAAAACAATGACGTGAATAAATTAATTTGAATTTGAAATTTAGTGGTTGTGAGTGTGTGCGTGCTTCTGGTTTTGATTATGACTTCAAATCCAGAAGGAAATTTCTCTTCTATCCAGGAAAAGAACTGTCATTTGATACCAATCGAACAGTTTCAGAAACATTCGGAAGACTTCGGAAGCCTTCCGGACGACCAATTGAAAAAGCCATACGTTTCAACTAACTTGCAATCGGGAGCAGTTGTTTTTAGTACAGTAAGAATCTCACTCTTATGAGCACGCGTTTTACGGTCCTCATTGAAGGTTTTACACTTACCCACGGAAAAAAAAAATAAAAAAATAACAAAGCTTATTACATCAATCGAATTACGAGCTGAATTGAGGTTTTAACTTGATATACTCATATGACCTCTCAAACTAATCAGTTGAATCAATATAAAGTTATTTTTGGTAAATATGTTTCAAGGCCGTTTTATCGTTATAAAAGGTTGATTCATTCCACGTCAACCACCATATGGTCGTGTTTGGTTTGACACCAACCAACATCGTATATTATTTTCATTTTCATGGCGTTGATCTGTGCACATCAATCACCAAACTCCAACTCCCCTGTCCTCATAATGGTATTTAAAAAAACACCTAGTGCAGTTTCATTCATGCAAATTTGAGAGGTGCAAATCCGCCCAAGAGTTCTACAATGGAATCCCACAGAACGACGCGACGTGAACAACACCCACTTTATGGAGACAAAAAAGAAACTTCCACAACAACGCCCAACACACCGACACAATCGGTCGCATTGACTGCAATTAGACATTTTCAATTTTCTCGAGAAAAATCTTCCCAAAGAAAAATCAAAAGATTAAAATAAAACAATTTCTCATCCAATGGAGCTTTCTCCGTCGACTGGCCACTTCGCTTGCTGTTGCTGGGAAGGGACAACGGACAGGCGACAGGCGACCAGCTACATTATCATCTTCGTATTCGTCTTCGTCAATGTTTTGTGTCCCTGCTGGTTGCTAACTTGTGTCAGCATTGGCGGCATCGTCGACGTCAACGTCGTCGTCATCTTTCTAATAGCAAGGGGCGTCCCAGCACCAGCAGCCGCTATTCTATTTTTGACCGCACACCAATTGGGAATTGGGTGTTCATCCAAATTTTCAAATAAACCAAATACAATAAATAAAAAAAAAATAAACTGGGGAAAATCATGAAGAACGAAATTCTTTCGCGGATCCTGCTTGATCAACTCACAACCACATCGTTATGATTCTATTTTTTGCACTTTATTGGATAATTTGGAATTTTTCGTTTATTTTTTTTTTTCATCACATAATCTTGTATTTGTTTATTTATCTCGCGCAAAGCAACAACACATTACACAGGGGGATTTCACTTCGTATCACTTTGCGCATTTTTATCCACTCGAGGAAATTATTTTTTGTGCAGGAATTTTTGTAGACTATCGGCTTGGAATTTATATTTTCCTTATTGGTGATGTTTTATTTTTTAGGTTTTGTTTATTTTCGAAGGACTTACCTTTTCTTTGGCACGTCCTGCATGTTTCTGAACTGATTTAGCTAACATCACACCTTTACTTTCTGCCATATTATTCACTCACGACACCGATTTCAAACAGACTAACCCTTTTTCCAAAAGGTTCCCTGGCCAACACAAGATTTTCTTCTGGTGAGCATAAAAAAATTGACAAACGGAATGATGGAATGGACTTTGACAGTGAGCGATGTGCGATGCTTATGGATTGATTGCGTTTGGAATTTTGTGGAATTGAAAATTTAGAGCTGTTTGCTTATGCCATCGGTTTGTACTCCCGTACTTATGTAGACGCTATATGTACGGACGACATAATAATAATATGACAGAGCAGAGCAATGAAAAGAGTTCGAACACATATAGCCTATTCACACCAAACTCGTTTACCATTTTCGTTTACCAAAACGAGTAGAGTGTCACACCGAATATTTACTAGTTTTTGTTTGACTTTTCAGTTATTTTGGAAAAGTTGTCAAAACATTAATAGAACATGAATGCTAAGCAATCAAATCTTATAATGCTTCAGAAAAAAGTAGGTATAGTTCAAAATTGTGCAATTCATAGAAGCATGTGGACAGAGGTGAGCTTTTAATATAAGAATTCATTAGATACGTACTAGCACTTTCTGGGAGCAAGAAATATTGGAAAATGATGATGAAAATTTCAAACAACTTTTTCGAATGTATCCAAGCACGTTTGATATTCTGCGCAACCAAATAAGAAATTTGAAAGTTCTATATACTAACTACAGAAAGTGCATTCCATTTAAAAAAAAGGTACCCATATAGCAATTTTTGGGCTGGGATCATTTGCCGAATATATGACAATCTCAGCTCTCTTCGTTGTAGGTGTGTCTACAATATGTGTATTGTCAAAAAATACTGCCAGACAATTTGGCGTATTCTTCAATCACAATATGTAAATAAAAATTAAAAAATAAAAATTTATTACAAATAAATATACATATTTGCAAAAATGTCTTTGTCATAATTGCTTAAAAAAAATTTAAACTAATTTGTTTGACAGCAAGCAACCAGCTGTTTTTTCTTTAAGGGCCTATTCACAATCATATCAATTTTACTTGACGGAAGATCTGTTCACTTAATTCATCCTTGAATTGCTACTCCTTTTCAAGTCGTTTTATCAAAAACCAGTAGTTTTGAAAAACAAATCGTTTATGAATATTTTATTGGTAAACGAGTAGTTTTTAGTAATCCTTTTGAGGAAAACGAGTAAAATGTCGTTTATGGTTCGGTGTGAATTGTCTAATAGACTATGCACTGAACTTGTTCCGAACAGAGCGAGCACTGAACACTGATATGATTCTAAACACGCTTGAACCACACAAATCAGAATAAATTTTCATTTTTAATCATAAAAAGCAATACCTACCCTTTTTTGTACACTGATACACACCAGATACAGAAAATCAACAAGCGAACAACTTCATTCGTCAACTTATTTATCTAATTATTTTTTTCTTCTCATTTTTCTTCTTGCCACATGGCATTTGGTGCGTTCAGCATGCTCTGAGTTAAAAAGAAACACAAACAAATTTTTTGACAACTCAGACTCTGCTCTGAATTAAAAAAGAAAAATGCCTATTCATGCAACGGCGGAAAACCCATATAAACCTCAGAAAAAAACTGAGTTTTAAATTATGTCATCTTGTAAGTTCTTGAAAGCGTTTTCAATTCGAGCAAATATTTCACAAAATTTACGTCTAAAGGAAATTTTGTAATTTTTCATTTTTCAAAAACACGAAAAAACTACTTTTAGAAAATTTTTTTTCGAAATCTTCTCTTGATTTAACGGTTTTCAGAATTTCGAAGCTGAGTAGATAAATTAACACTCAGAACAGTTAAAATAATCGAAATCGAGCAAGTAGTTTGGAAATGAGAGCTTGTGGTTTCAAGATTTTCCTTGAAATAATTAGAAATTTCTTGGAATTGAACTTGGAAAAGCTGTCATTTCCAAAGTAATTGCTTCATTGTAATGATTCAAACGGTTTAAGTTCTCATTTCCATTGTCAAGCATTTTAGCGTAAATTTAAAACAAATTCATATAAAGACATGTTTCATAATTTTTTTAAAAAATTATATCAAATGGTAGATGGAAAACACTGTCATTTCCAAACTACTTGCTTTTTTTTATAATCTACACCCACTCAAGGGATTATACTACCCTTTAAATGTTAAGGAAGTGAGGTTAAGGAAGAGAAAGAAGGATAGGAAAGATGTGTGGCGAGATGTTCTGAGACTGGAGGTGGTTGTTGTGTCAGATTTTATCTCCAGGGATGGCGGCCGAGCTAATGCGGAGAAGTTTCCGTGTCTTATTTATCTATGTCCCTTATAATTCGAATTATTTTTTATTCGTTGTAATATTTCATAGGTATACTAAGTTTTACTCAAGAACATGTTGTTAGGTCTATGCCTAAACAGTATGTAATGAGTAAACCTGTAACTCATTGTATGACATTTTATTTTAGAATTTGTTTTTAATTGAAAAATAATGGGACATAGACTACGGCAGGATCGAACCTGTGAGGTTGACAGGAGAACACTCAACTATCGCGCCACGGCCACCCCCTTCATTTGAATGATTCAAACGGTTTGAATTACTATTGAAATTGTCCTGGATATCCTCTTAACAATTTTCCACTTTTTCATATAGACAAATTTCAATATTTTTTTCAATTGGTACATAGATGTAAAACACTGCCATTTCTAAACCTCTTGCTTCATTTGGATGATTCAAACGGTATTGAATTCTTGTTTCAAATGTCTACTTGCATGTCCTTCAAGCCATTTTTCACGAAATACTCACCTGTGTTTTGGAACCACAGCGCATTTATCACATTAAAAAAAAATACGAGGGTATTCATGCAACGGAGAAAACCCGTATAAGCCTCAGAAACTAGATAATTTATTTGAAATTATGTAGTTTCTGAGGTTTATCCGGGTTTTCCGCCGTTTCATGAATACACTTAAGGGTTTTCATCAACTATTAGCAAATATTTTTTTTATTTTGCCTATTTTTTGAAGGAAATATCGCTAGACTGGCTTGGCACCAAAGCCATATCTCGCTGAGATCTTATAGCCACTTGCTGAATCATGTTATTCGGCAAATCTTGATCGTGATTTAACAAACTATTAGGATACTGACTTAGAAAGCTTTGTATTGGCTCTTTAGGCGATTGATCGCCTGCTGCTATTTTTCGGAATCTTTACCAAACCGACTACATGTGAATAGATGATATCGGCTGTGCCACTAGCCTTTTTTTCAAAAAAACGGAAAACTTCCATTTCCGTTATCAAATCACTGAAAGAAATTGTAGGAATAAGTGACACCATTTGAATTCAATTCGTTAACTTCTTAACTAATAAATATGAGCCTTTCTAATTTTTTCTTATATTAAGCGGGAACAGTACATGTAGGAGAAGGATTTTGTAAAATTTTATGATTATACAAGTTATTTAATTAAATTTGAAATGTCAAATGAAATTCAACCTGTCTGTCAAGCGAAATGAGATAATTTGTAATGAATAATGATCTAATTTGAGCTCTAATGAAAATGGGCTATAAAAATAGTTAAATGAATTAATACAAATATTAATACAGTCATAAAAAAATCTAATAACTTCTCTTAATTTAAAACCACGAATGAGAGTATTAGAATTATAGATTAATTCTTTTTGCACACCGAAACTTAACAAAGGTAATCATTAATGTAGCCATTCACGATGCAACTGTCGTACGGATGGTCGCACAAATCTTCTTATCACGTTGCGACTGAGTGCGCCGGACCCTGCGTTGATGAGTCTACCAAAAATTACCCGTGTGTGTGTGTCGTACGAATTCACATTTTACCCTATAACCGATTGGTCGTGTCGCAAGGTCAGTAGAAAATTTCAACGGACCACGCGACTGTCTATTGTCGCGTAGTCCGATGTACGACCAGCCCATTTACGGTAGAACTTGTCGTATTCGACCAAGATTCTTGCGACCGTCTGTATACGACTGTTGCATCGTGAACGGCTTCCTTTAAATGGACAACAAATCAAAAGCAACGGCTGGATGCACGTAAGATAGCAAAAAGAGGATACAAATTAAAGATGGTTCGACATATTTTATAAGTCATTTTAGTAGCACTTGTTTCACTCTTTCTTCAGAAAATTAAAGCCTCCAAACATTCTTTTTCGCACACATTATTTATTTTGCACACCACTGTTTATCCTAATTATGTGAAAGTTTGGATGGGTGGATGTTTGTTGCAGGGCCCTTATTACGTATTACGAAACGAAAGGCAAAAAAACGATACCAACGATTATGATTTACAATAATAAATATTTGCCAGATAAAATAATAAATATCTATTTTTTAAACGCATCCAACTGCATTCGTTTAATACTACAACTATACATAAAGTAACGTGTCAAAACAATAAAATACGAGAGCCAAAAGCAGTCGTAAGACAAAACGACTAACGAAATCGCAAAATTTTGAACGATAATAGTAATACGTAATAAGGGCTCTGATGGAATTTGACATTGAAATAGATTATGGTCTGGACTAGAACATAGGGGCTACTTTTTATTCCGGTAAAATGTATGGTTCATTTGGGATAAACTCGTTTTAATTGTGCATAGAGCACATGCAACATATCTGGTTATTCTACAAATAGGCAACATAGCTTTTATTCACTGAAGCCAAAAACACACATCACGCGATGATAAAACGCGTGATGTGTGTTTTTTTTGAAATTTTGTAATTTTTCATTTTTCAAAAACACGAAAAAACTACTTTTAGAAAATTTTTTTTCGAAATCTTCTCTTGATTTAACGGTTTTCAGAATTTCGAAGCTGAGTAGATAAATTAACACTCAGAACAGTTAAAATAATCGAAATCGAGCAAGTAGTTTGGAAATGAGAGCTTGTGGTTTCAAGATTTTCCTTGAAATAATTAGAAATTTCTTGGAATTGAACTTGGAAAAGCTGTCATTTCCAAAGTAATTGCTTCATTGTAATGATTCAAACGGTTTAAGTTCTCATTTCCATTGTCAAGCATTTTAGCGTAAATTTAAAACAAATTCATATAAAGACATGTTTCATAATTTTTTTAAAAAATTATATCAAATGGTAGATGGAAAACACTGTCATTTCCAAACTACTTGCTTTTTTTTATAATCTACACCCACTCAAGGGATTATACTACCCTTTAAATGTTAAGGAAGTGAGGTTAAGGAAGAGAAAGAAGGATAGGAAAGATGTGTGGCGAGATGTTCTGAGACTGGAGGTGGTTGTTGTGTCAGATTTTATCTCCAGGGATGGCGGCCGAGCTAATGCGGAGAAGTTTCCGTGTCTTATTTATCTATGTCCCTTATAATTCGAATTATTTTTTATTCGTTGTAATATTTCATAGGTATACTAAGTTTTACTCAAGAACATGTTGTTAGGTCTATGCCTAAACAGTATGTAATGAGTAAACCTGTAACTCATTGTATGACATTTTATTTTAGAATTTGTTTTTAATTGAAAAATAATGGGACATAGACTACGGCAGGATCGAACCTGTGAGGTTGACAGGAGAACACTCAACTATCGCGCCACGGCCACCCCCTTCATTTGAATGATTCAAACGGTTTGAATTACTATTGAAATTGTCCTGGATATCCTCTTAACAATTTTCCACTTTTTCATATAGACAAATTTCAATATTTTTTTCAATTGGTACATAGATGTAAAACACTGCCATTTCTAAACCTCTTGCTTCATTTGGATGATTCAAACGGTATTGAATTCTTGTTTCAAATGTCTACTTGCATGTCCTTCAAGCCATTTTTCACGAAATACTCACCTGTGTTTTGGAACCACAGCGCATTTATCACATTAAAAAAAAATACGAGGGTATTCATGCAACGGAGAAAACCCGTATAAGCCTCAGAAACTAGATAATTTATTTGAAATTATGTAGTTTCTGAGGTTTATCCGGGTTTTCCGCCGTTTCATGAATACACTTAAGGGTTTTCATCAACTATTAGCAAATATTTTTTTTATTTTGCCTATTTTTTGAAGGAAATATCGCTAGACTGGCTTGGCACCAAAGCCATATCTCGCTGAGATCTTATAGCCACTTGCTGAATCATGTTATTCGGCAAATCTTGATCGTGATTTAACAAACTATTAGGATACTGACTTAGAAAGCTTTGTATTGGCTCTTTAGGCGATTGATCGCCTGCTGCTATTTTTCGGAATCTTTACCAAACCGACTACATGTGAATAGATGATATCGGCTGTGCCACTAGCCTTTTTTTCAAAAAAACGGAAAACTTCCATTTCCGTTATCAAATCACTGAAAGAAATTGTAGGAATAAGTGACACCATTTGAATTCAATTCGTTAACTTCTTAACTAATAAATATGAGCCTTTCTAATTTTTTCTTATATTAAGCGGGAACAGTACATGTAGGAGAAGGATTTTGTAAAATTTTATGATTATACAAGTTATTTAATTAAATTTGAAATGTCAAATGAAATTCAACCTGTCTGTCAAGCGAAATGAGATAATTTGTAATGAATAATGATCTAATTTGAGCTCTAATGAAAATGGGCTATAAAAATAGTTAAATGAATTAATACAAATATTAATACAGTCATAAAAAAATCTAATAACTTCTCTTAATTTAAAACCACGAATGAGAGTATTAGAATTATAGATTAATTCTTTTTGCACACCGAAACTTAACAAAGGTAATCATTAATGTAGCCATTCACGATGCAACTGTCGTACGGATGGTCGCACAAATCTTCTTATCACGTTGCGACTGAGTGCGCCGGACCCTGCGTTGATGAGTCTACCAAAAATTACCCGTGTGTGTGTGTCGTACGAATTCACATTTTACCCTATAACCGATTGGTCGTGTCGCAAGGTCCGTAGAAAATTTCAACGGACCACGCGACTGTCTATTGTCGCGTAGTCCGATGTACGACCAGCCCATTTACGGTAGAACTTGTCGTATTCGACCAAGATTCTTGCGACCGTCTGTATACGACGTTGCATCGTGAACGGCTTCCTTTAAATGGACAACAAATCAAAAGCAACGGCTGGATGCACGTAAGATAGCAAAAAGAGGATACAAATTAAAGATGGTTCGACATATTTTATAAGTCATTTTAGTAGCACTTGTTTCACTCTTTCTTCAGAAAATTAAAGCCTCCAAACATTCTTTTTCGCACACATTATTTATTTTGCACACCACTGTTTATCCTAATTATGTGAAAGTTTGGATGGGTGGATGTTTGTTGCAGGGCCCTTATTACGTATTACGAAACGAAAGGCAAAAAAACGATACCAACGATTATGATTTACAATAATAAATATTTGCCAGATAAAATAATAAATATCTATTTTTTAAACGCATCCAACTGCATTCGTTTAATACTACAACTATACATAAAGTAACGTGTCAAAACAATAAAATACGAGAGCCAAAAGCAGTCGTAAGACAAAACGACTAACGAAATCGCAAAATTTTGAACGATAATAGTAATACGTAATAAGGGCTCTGATGGAATTTGACATTGAAATAGATTATGGTCTGGACTAGAACATAGGGGCTACTTTTTATTCCGGTAAAATGTATGGTTCATTTGGGATAAACTCGTTTTAATTGTGCATAGAGCACATGCAACATATCTGGTTATTCTACAAATAGGCAACATAGCTTTTATTCACTGAAGCCAAAAACACACATCACGCGATGATAAAACGCCAGCGCCATCTATCGCCAAGGGATCGGAAAGCTCTATAAATTTCCTTATGAATTGTCCAGAATATATTGCTTTTAGCACTCTAGAGGGTTGTGTGCATAGTTTTCGAGACTATAACGTAAACACACAAATTTTGAATTTTATATACTTATATAAAGATGAATGAATATTTGAATGTTTGATTAGCAATTCTGCATCAATGAATTAACGGATTTGGATTAAATTTGATAGGTAGATAGATGGATGGGGCTGTGGATTATCACATAGGTCATTTTTATCCCCAAAATTTAAAGATTCCTATGGGAGAGGCTTAAATATGTGTATAATTGGTGGTTTGTTCCGCATTCACGCCTCAACCATTGAATGGATTTTCATAAAATTTGATGGATGAGAAACTGGATTATCCTGCAAAAATGATCGATTCAAATGGGAGTGTGTATTTGATCCTCTTTCACGCATCAACGACTGAACGGTTTTTAATGAAAATTGTAGGTTGATAGATGATATCATTAGATTCCCGTGGGATTGAAAGTCTTTAGCATCGCACGGCGATCTACTAGTAATATACATAATTGTTCTGCACGCCTTACCTGTAGCCCAACTATTCGATCTATACGTCTGAAGCCCAACTATGCGATAACTCTTGATTTTGATGTTAATTCAATAATGGCAAACAATAAAACACACTGTATATTTTTTAAAGTTTTTTTTTTTTATTAAAAATGTGTCTTGGTTAATCCAAGGCCTTACTTAAAAATTATTTATAATTTTTTTTTCTTTTCTATTCTTTTTTTTTAAATGCTTAACACTTTACAAAAATAAAACGATAATTTACTTTTATATCAATTTTTTTCCCAGAATTATGTTGTTTCGCTTAAAATTTTGTGGTTGTTGTTGTTTGGTTTTTATTTTAAAGTACTAATGAAAAAAGAATTACAAAATAAACTAAACTAAGGATACAGAAAAAGAAAATACGTTGCTTTCGATATAAACCAAGAGAAAAGAATTTACAATTCTAAAAGTAAATGAACGAAATTTTTTCACGAAATAAAAAAAATAAAAAAGATTTGTTTTGGTATTGTATAAACAAACAGAGGGGTCCTGTTACATAAACATTTGATAACGGGCAATTAAACCTTCCATTAATTATTTTATATCAGTCATAAGAGTTTAAGTGAACAAGAAGTTTAGCCGAAATTCAACTTGTCATTAAATGACGTCCTTATAAGTAGATTCTACTTCTTTCGTCGCCAAAAGAAAAAAAGAAGCAGGAAATGTAAAATGCCCCAGTTAAGAGACAAGTGTTATCTCAGTATTAACGATATATCTTCAACTGTTTTTAAAATCTCTCCATCAGGAAGAAAATCCAAGTCCTACTTTCTCTTTTTAAATTGCCAAACATTTATGAAACAAGACTCGTGTTTTTTCACCGAAATATAAAAAAAACAGTAATTTACAACTTTTTTTTTTGCAAAGAAATGAGAAACAAACTTTTATTAATTCACATGAAGAATCTCATGATGAAGTTGGGGGGGAAAATGGCACCCAACATAATTATCATTACATAAATTTTCAAGAAATATAGAATATAAATATATATATGTATGTACACAAAAAATAAAATAAAATTATACATTATCGGAACTAACATATAAAAATGATAATTTCAATTTTCGTGTTTTAAGTGTTTTTCATTCTCCTATATAGCTTAAATTTTGTGTGTTTTAAGTAATAGATAAATTTTGAGTGCAACTTATTTTCGATCAAGAAAAAATATTGAAAAATTGAAGTCACATGCAAGGAAGTACTTATTCTGAGTTTTTTTTTGTTTGTTTGCTTTAAATTTAGATTTACTTTTTGTTTAAACAATATTTTCAATTTCTTCGTACAATATTTGTTTGTTTTTTAATTGCTCATAAAAATAAACCTCGATTTACTTTGTCGCATTGAATTAAAACAGACAAGCAGGATGAAATGGAAAATAAGTGGTCACGGGCGTCAGAGAAGTTGTTTTTCTTGTAAAATTAAATTGAATATATATTTGTTTGTTGATTCTTCTTGTGAAATCCTTCTTATTATTAGTTTGATTTTTTTTGTATTATATTTTAATTGTTCTTTTTGTAATTAAAATAATAAAACATAATGTAAAACACATTTAGCCATCATGTTTTCTCTTCTTTCCTCGGGACTGTGGTTCTTCTGCAAAGAGAAAACGATTTAATTAAATACAAAAAGAAATATAATTATAAATTTTTGATTGAAATGTTTGCTAAGTGAATAGTGAAGTATGAAATTGGTAACGGATTTTCAACTATAGTATAGACATTTAAAAATGTTGTCGATTTTCTCTTTTGGAACGCGTTCAATATATTTTTTTTTTTGTAGTCCGTTAGTCGTTTCCATAAAAAAAACGTCCGTAAAAACGTCGAAATCTGTCGTTGAGAGATTTGTCGAGTAAAAATGTAAGATTTTCTGAACTTATTTCTATAATTTAAAATTCTTTGTTTAGGGTAAAAATAACGACCCAAATTCGAACGACTGATCGAACTCATGGAGGAGAATGAGTACCTCGCCAAAGCCTTTAAAGGGCTTTTCACATGAGAGCGACCAACGACTGCGAATATACGAATAAATTCCAGTTAAATCAATTTACGAACCTTAATTCTTCACAAATTTTAAGCAAAATTGTAGAAATATAATTTATATTAATGTTTCAAGATACAAAAAATTACTTTGCATGTGATTGTAACGAACAGTCAAACTCTATTCGCGTTCCACATACCATCCACCCTTCAACGAGTAATTTGATCGCTCGCGTCTAACCTCAAAATCAGATTTTCCACTTATATTCGTGACGAATATAATTAAATAATATTTTAGAAGTTTTGACAAAGTTGGTTTTTTATGTGCACTTTGGAGAATTTTTAAAAAATGATTCTCATCGGCTTTATTGGTCGTTATAATGATTAAATGAAAGCAATTTTCAACGTTTCGACGGTGGTTGCCGTCTTCTTCAGGGGTGTCTTTCTTGTACATATTGATACAAGTAAACCAACAAAATATGACTTACATAACGTTAAATTTTAAGATTTTTACTTTTTTTAAATAACTAAACAATAATTTGTTTAAAATATATAAAAAAAAAAAACAGATTAAAAACAGATTTTGAACACTTATCATTTGAAGATTAGTCTACGTTTTATGATATTTACTGTCAGAAACTAAGGAACAGTAAACGGCTGATATATTTTGTGTGTCTTGTTTGCGGTTCATATTATTTTTGTAGGTAATTATATGCAGTGTCTCTAGTGTGTAACGTTTAGATGTATGTTTTTCTGTTGCAAGGATCTCCACTCTCTCGAAGTTTGGTGTATGACCGCTATCAACACTGTGAGAAACCAGTGCCGTCTTCTCAGAACTTTTTATTCGAATATCTGACTTGTGGTTCGCCATTCTTTGCCGTAGGAGTTGTTTGGTGGTGCCAATGGAGCAAAGATTGCAGGATTCATTCGTTTTCCCATTGCAATTTATTTTATAAACTACGACTGAACGGCGATCTTTGTCGGTTTTCGTCTTCAGGTTGGTGCAACAGTCTGGTTCGACCTATATGCCAAGTTTACTCTCGGGTTGTTTTTCGCGACCATTTCTTTGAAATTTTCGGAAAGCTTGGCACATAAACGACACTCTTATAAATACATGTCCTCTCTTCCAACTTATTTTCTGAACGAACTTGGTGTTTTTGACGAAGTATCAAGTTCCTTATAACATCTGCGGGAAAGTTGTTGTCTAAGAGTATTTGCGTAACTTTTTCTTCGTTAGCGGAGTGGAATTTTCGGTCGCTCAACGCAAAGTTCGTACAAATTTGCTTGGCTTGATTACACACTGCGTCGAACTTAATAAACAGTCTTTGCGTTTTTTGAATTTTGAGTTTCATTGCAATAAAAAGATTAAAATCTCAGCACGAAATATTTGATCTGATGGGTTGGCAGATTTAATCTGAATGCACACATACATGTAAAGTCTTTTCTGTCAAACGTCAAATAGAACATATTTTGTTATTAATTTGTTGTGAACTTGTGAGTCTGTACCAAAATATAAAAAGAACTAAATAAATAATGGACAAAGAAGTTAATAATTTAGATTTTTATATATTAGTGGAGTTTTTAATTACTTCGTCTTCCACATCATCTGATAATGACAATATGTTTCAGAAATGTGTGTCAGTCATTCACCAATACTACAATTAAATCTGGAAACAAGTTTCATTGGTTATAATCAAATGTCGGTACGATAGCCTATCTAATGGGGTTGATAAATTTATATTTTTATCTATAAATTGATTTTATTCGTAACGAATCGAATACGTTTTCAGATTGATTTTTATTTACTATAGTATTGGGCATATTTATGTATGTGAATCAGCTAGACGTATCAGCTGCCAAATATTGACTGGAACATTGTTTTTAATTTCAAATTTGTAATTCCGAAAATAAGCTAGACGAATAAATTAATTCACTTAAAACTGCTTCCATTTGAACTCAAAACTATTTTAATTCATTCTTGCAACCGAAACAAATTATTAGCCAACAAGAACTTGTCAAACTGATGGCTGTCAATTATGAAACATAGTGGTGTTAGTAAAAGTGGGTAAAATGAAGATCTGCAAAATTGATTTAAGATCAAAAAAATAAATCAATTTGTTTGGACAATCAAAAGCAAAAATTGTCAAAATCAATTTTTTGTAAGATCGAAATCAAAAATAAATTGATTTTTGTTACCAAAAGAAAACCCCATAAGATAGGTTATTATCCACTTAAGTTCCTGAATAACCAACATCGGACAGGTTAAATTTGTAAGGGTTTGTGTACATGTTTTTGACATTTCTCGTGGGATACAAAAGTATACCAATATCGGATAGCTAGATTTTTAGTAAGATTTTTGAATGTACCCATTTAAAAGATCAAATCTCGATTTTGAGAGATCATTGAAATTTGAACGGAACTCGCTATTAGTTACGTAATACCAGTTAAAAAACGACACAACAAACGACAGTTGGCGTTTTAGAAAGATGCCTATCGGAATAAGGCTGAATATTTTCATGTAAATTTCCATTCCTGTAACAGTAGCAGGATTTGTTTAAATTGACAATTGAATACAAAATAATTACTAACCATTATGATACAAGTAGATACAAATTTTTTTACGTAGAGGGAATTTTTGTTCTAATTTTTTTTTGTAATAAATCGTTTTCCTAAAATGCACCTAAATAAAACTTTTTTTTAACAAGAAATGTTATAAATGTTTGTCAATTTGATCATTAAATAAGATTATTGGGTATATTCACAAACGTAATTTGCGCCAAACGGTCCTAAACGCAAAATTTTGGAATCACTTTGGATTCTATCTGTTCACTACTGAAAAGTCGCATACGCTGATGTGCAAAAAATTAAACTAAAAAAGGAAAAAAGTCGTGCTAGCTCTGGAAATCCAGCAGTTAGAACGAAAAAACGTAACTATATGCCTGAACACGCATAAGGTTATAAGTTGTTTGCCTCTAGTTTGTTGAATCTTAAATAAATATATTTATCAACCCAAACAAACAACAAGTTTGATTAATTTTTAATTATTATTCCTTTCGCTGGCAAATTGTAATTTTTATATTTGTGAAATGCAATTATGATGCAGTGAATTAGTTATCCCTACTCTAAAAAAAATTACAGGCTACCAATTTATCCACAGAAAGTGTTCAAATTTCGAACGAACAAAAATACATTACATTAAATATTATACTACTCCGTAGATAAATCTACGAACTAGAGATACTAGCAACGAGACCACCGGCTTAAACATTACATACATAAATAGTGAGAGAGTGAGAGAGAGTGTGAGAGAGAGAGAGAGAGATAGATAGAGGGTGGCAGAGGGGGCCAGAGAGAGGCAAAGAAAGGAAGAACACACAACACGAAAGAAACACATGTCAACAGCACGTGGTTGGTTTAGGACGGTCGCCCATCGAAGTATTAACCAGGGGCAACGATACTTGATTTTGCTGATCGATGGAAAGCGACGCTTTCATCAGGCCGTTGACCGAACAAAAAATATTTCGGGCGGAACTCACAATAAGGCTGAACATCTCGCATTAAGGTAAGCAAATACTCTAGCATATTTTATATAATTGTAATAGAAAAATATAACCGGTGACAATCTTTGCCTGAAGAAATGAAACACATATTGTGTGTTCATTACACATTACATTGCGGACTTGACGTTTGCAATGCTAAATCAGATTAAACAGATACAAATTAAACCATGAATATAATAGGAAATGCTTATTGTTAAGTTATTGACAAATTGGTTGAATTATTATAGGTGTTCAAGATTTAAAATATATCTCTTCGGCTGTTTTGGCCGTAATGTTTTTTTAATGAAACAATTTCATTTCCTTTCCCGACGTTTCGACGGGGGTTGCCTCTTCTTCAGGGGATCTTTTATTTACAAAAACAAATTGAACATATTATACACATAAGAACATTTAGTGTAAAATTGTGGCAAACTTCATTTAGCAGGTATTACAGATAAACATAAATAATACAATCAAAGACAAATATAAGGCAATGTTTAAAAAAAAATTTATGATATAAAAAACACTTCGATTGAAGTTTAGTCGGCTTTAAATTGTCACGGATTTCCTAGTCACCAAAGAGCAGTAAACGATGAAATGTGCTGGCTCTTGTTTACGATTCATATTGTTTTTGTTGTTAATAATAGGAAGCGTTTCTAGAGTATACCGCTTAGAGACATGGTTCTCCCTTTCCAGTATTTCCACTCTGTCAAAATCTGGTTTGTGTCCACGCTCAATGGAGTGTAAGGCCAATGCTGTCTTCCCAGTGCTTTTTAAATTAATGTCGGATTTGTGGTTGGAAATTCGTTGACGAAGAAGTTGTTTCGTTGTACAGATATAGGAAAAATTTTCTTCCGCATTGCCACGACAGTTAATTTTATAGACTATGTCTGTGCACTTATCCTTTTCCGTTTTTGTTTTCATGTTTGTGAAAAGAGGTGCCAGCGTCCCATTGGATTGGTCAGCTAAGCTGACGTCATTAGTACTATTTTTTACCCTCTTTAAAGTTTTCTGACAGTTTGGGAACATAAGCTATATATCCTCTTATAAATACCTCTCTCTTTTTGCCGATTATCAACAGGAGATTTGTGTTTTTGGCGAAGTATCAAGCTCCGTATGATTTCCATTGGATAGCCATTATCTAGGAGAATTTATGTGACTCTTTTCTCATTTGCAGTTTGAAATTCCCGGTCACTCAACGCAAAGACTTTTTGAACTAGATTAGAGGCTGTATTAATAAGAATATGCTTTGCTTGATTGGATCTAAAGCTGACAAGTCTTCCAGATGCTGTGTCCTTCAGATACCAATTGAAAGAGAGTCTATCTATTGGCGTTTTTCTTTTTCGAGTAAAGAACTCAGCTGTCAAGAAAAGATATGTGTTTCTTTTTTAGCTCAGACACATTTAATCTCTCAACTAGTGTTTCTTTTTTAAATCAGAGCTAAATCGGGGCATAAACCATTAGCTCAGAACAAAATGACCGATCAAACGAAGCAAAGTGCTGGGCGCGGGTAACTTTACTCATAATTTTAACAATAATCACTAAAGTAAAACCAATTTAAAAACAAAAATGAATTCGGAAAACGAAAGCTTTGGATTTGCTGGTAAATAAGTTTTAATAAAAACAATTATAATAATATATGACAGTTCTGCGCTTAAGTTTATTTCAAAATTAAATCGGAGATATCTGACCATGCTCTACTCAGATCTAACTCGGTTTACTCAGGCTCTGCTGAGATAACTGCTCGGAAATAAAAAAGAAAAACGCCAATTATCGCGATGAATCTTGACGTCTAAGAACGTTATCGCTCTGTTTTGTTCCCTCTCAGCGGTAAATTGTATTTTTTCATGATATGAATAAAGGCATCGTAAAACATTGTCGACCTCCCCCTCATTAACAACTGCAAATATATCATCTACATATTTCACGATTATCTTTGGTTTGTTACTATCGGCAAATTTATTGTCCAAAAGGTTGTCCAAAACTAAATCGGCAATGGTAGGAGAAAGTGGATTTCCCATTTGCATTCCATGAATTTGTCTGTATAAGTTATCTTTATACTGAAGGTAATTGTTTTCTTTAAGACAAAAATCCAACAACTCTAAGAATTTTTTTTAAACATTGCCTTATATTTTTCTTTCATTGTATTATTTATGTTTATCTGTAATACCTGCTAAATGTAAGTTTGCCACAATTTTACACTAAATGTTCTTATGTGTATAATATGTTCAATTTATTTTTGTAAATAAAAGATCCCCTGAAGAAGACGGCAACCACCGTCGAAACGTCGGGAAAGGAAATGAAATTGTTTCATTAAAAAAACATTACGACCAAAACAGCCGAAAGAGATATATTTTAAATTTCGAACACCTATTATAATAGGAAATCACTTCGCGATGTTGGCACATAGCAATAGTTAGTATACGAACAGTCACTTGAAAGCAATAACAAAAACATACCCCCTGTTTCCGCTTCCTTTTTTTCTGCAGGTGGATCAGCAGCGGCGGCAGCAGCAGCATCAGCAGCAGGGGCAGCTTCACCATCGGCTTCTTCTTCGTCAGATACATCGTCATCATCGTCATCGGCCCCGTCTTCTTCGTCCCACTCAGAATTATCTTCTTCCAGATCATCATTATAGACCTATGGACACAATAACAAAAAATAACGCTCTTATTAAACCGCACTTTTATTTTACATATTTTGAAAAAAATTATTTCTCTAAGAGTTCAAGATCAACAGCCCACCTCAGCTAATGACACATCACCATTATCTTCGTCATCGCTGTCATCTTCCTCATCTTCTTCCCCATCGTCACCATCATCATCGTAATCGACCATCTCATCAGAACCTGTAAAATAATGAAGAAAAATGAACCGTGATTAGTAATCAAGCGTTAAATATTTAAATGCTTACAATGTGCTGCATTGACAAAATTCAGCAAAGCTAGGAACCAATATAGTAAAAGAGTAAAATTCATTGGAGGTTGTTGAGAGGAGTGAGAGATAGTTGCTACTTTATTTTCACAACTCGTAGCATTTATTGTATCTTTTTCTGATGACTCCTTTAATTTTAATTGTTTTAGATACTCATCCAAGTCATCGGTTTCATTGGACGATGAAGTATGGTGAGTATTTTCATGAAGTGGAATAGTTTGTGAGGACTTCTTAGCTTTTACACGCTTCTCAAATTGTTCTAACTCGTCCAAATCTATTTCTAAACCGTTTATACAAAATGCGTTTTTGCCTGAAAGCCACATAAAGCTTTTATTAAACAAAAAATAATAAATATTCCCTCCACAAATCATGATTTCTATGAATGAAATTATTTTTGTAATCATTTTATGAAATGTAAAAAAAACGATATTTATTATTTATTAGCGTAAGACGGCCGGCGCCCGTTCGAGTTTTAAAGCAGGTATGAAGAAGAACAGTATTCAAATGGCAGGCTATTTGACCAAGTTTAAAATAATAATAAAGAAACCGTAATCTGAGGGTGTTGAAAACAAGCTCTTTATTAATTTTCCAAAAAAAGAAACGAAATTAGTCCGTTTTAAAATACAAATCATTTCGTTTGCTATGTCGTTTCCGATTGTATTTTCGGAGTGTCCTACTTTTTATTTACGGTATACATAAATATATGTACATAGGTAGAACAAATCGAACCTGAGTTTTTTTTCAAACTTGACATTACGATGATAGCGATAGAGATTCACAAAAAGTGGATCGCACAATTATGCCTCTCCGATAACCGGACGCGAAGCAAGTAATCTGGAAGTGAATCCAGTGCGGCGAGTTCCAAATCTGCATCTGCCCATGAGTCTACAACCTAAACTGGTGGATGGATTTTCTTTAAACTTAGTACATATTGTTTTTTGGTAATATGCGCACAGTTTTTTTAAGACCAATAATAACGGCACGTGCCATACATTTTTAGCTTAAGCATAGTACGCTGCTGATGCGAAACGAAAAATCCCATACGAAAATGGCACAACGAAATCATGAACGAAAAATGTCGCTCTAATTTTCGTTTTCCAGTACGCTGCTTAACGACGAAATTTGTAATTTTAGTGGATAGCTGTACTAGATTTCTTAGTACAATTCTCCACTCTTTTCGTTCTCAATTTAGTTGACCTGCACATTAATTGCTTGCGAATTTTTTTTTTATAAAAAAAAAGTCAAACTTGTTTTGTTTATTTGATTTTTCTTTGGCTTTGGGTTTTCTCTAGTGTCTGGTTTTTCTAAGCATTTTCTATATTAAATTATTCAAAATAAATTCAATTCTAATTTTTGTATTAAAGCCAATTTCAAAATCGACTAAACTAAATCTGCAAAATGAAAATGGGAAGTTGGAAGAAGCACACCCTTCACATATATTATCGGCGAACAAGATATAGCGGATCTTTATTTGGAGTGCTTATTATAACCAACTATTTTTCTCATACCTAGTGCAAATGCTTAAATTAAAAATAACCTATTTTCTTTTAAAATTAATTTATTTTAAGTGACTACTAAATAAAAACATTATAAACGAGATTCAGTAGTTTGTTCGGCAATGAACTGTCCATGTCCTGATTTTTAAAATACATTTGTTACTCTGACTTTAAAATTCTATGCTACCTTTGACACCATATAAATATCAAAACACTCACCATTTCTAGCTACATACTTTCAACACATAAATTAACTCTATGGCCAAAAAAAAAAATCAAATCGACCGCCGGTTACTAGCGGACCAGATGTATCCAGGTCAGAAGCCAAAGGTACGCGCCCTACAGCTGCACAAACGGCTCGGGATGGACATTGTTATTTAGTCTACAATTTCTGGTGATGACCTCGATAGTCCTTTGTTGTGGTGATAGAAAGAAGATAGTGACAAATCACTTAACTCGCATTGCCATCACTACCTTCTTTTGGTTTTTCTGGACGAATTTGTTTAATGTAATTGAACAATTGTGTCGTAATGAACTGCTCGTGGATTTGAAAGCAAATCAAGCTGCTTGAATAGTGAAATGCATCACAAAATTAGACTCATAAACAACTCAATTCTCTTCCATGACCAACAAATAAAACAAAATTTCCCACATCACGAATACAAACAATTCACTACAAACCAAAAACAAATTTTTCATGACACATATAACAAAAAACAACAAATAATTGAAGGAAAAATTTAACATCGTCATGCATGAACAATGGTTTGACAACAAAACGAATATAGAATTTCCTCACGAAATTAAATGGCTCCTTTCAATGGGGAAAAAATTCGCACTTCCCATTGATAAATGGGAATTGCCTTGTAGCTTTCACACGAAAAAAAAAAATTCTACACAATTTTGAGTTATAAATTAACCGCAGCTTATTTTTAGAAAAATAAATTCAAAATAAAGAAACCTGATTATATAGGTAAATGTTGTTTTTTTATTGTGGTTGTTAATAATGATTTGCTAAATTAATATATTAAAAGGTCACGGAAAAACATGAACCAGGAGAAAATTGACCTGTGCGCGGATTTGTTGTGCGTTTCTCTTGCCATCCAAATCTTGGACCCAACACATGATAGTGATGATGGGAAGATTATATTGGGCTTATTGGAATGCACCGAAGCTTTATTGGTACAGTTGGACACATAAACCACTGACAGGATGATATGACTGATACCTGTGGTGCTACCTGCTGCTCGCTGATAGCGAGGGAACGTCATTATAAACCAAATGTGATGATGATGCCACAAGCTGAGAGCTTAGTTCCTCCGTATCTGTTGTCGAATTTTTGTTGTCGAATTTCCATGTCTAGACGCATAATTGTATGTATGAAATGTGTACCAACTCGTGATGGATTGATTTAAATACCCTGCCTACAAGAATTAAAACTTGAAATTATCTTTCACAATGAATTTATTTAAGTAGCTCACTTGGTTTGGTTAATGTAATAATATAATTGTAAGAAACAATTTCTCTTTAAAAAAATATGTTTGACATCTATCAGACATAAGTCAAAATGGAAACCTAGGAAAATTTCAAAGCATAACTTCAAAAAAACTCTACAAATCGTTGACCGGGGAGAATTTTTTCATTCCCCTTACTTCTTGCCCTTCTCACCAACAATCTCCCAGTTGCCGGCAACTCAGTTTCCTTGTGTGAAAGGGGTCTATGATACAAGATGAAAGAGACCAAGAATCGATCAGAGCACAATTTAGCAATATGTTGCACTCTTTTCGACGTCATCAACAAAATGATCTATTCGCTAAGTACGTACTTAATGTCAATAAGCAAGCGATATGTTTTCTCAAACAGCACAAGAACATCGTAATTCTATCGGCCGACAAAGGCAATGTTACCGCCGCAATGGAGCGTACTGAATATGAGGAGAAAATGTGTGAACTACCGGAGAATAAGAAATAATCCAACAACAACACTTCAAAGCCGCAACAATGAGTTAGTTAAGTGGCTTAACAACAACAAATACATAGATGATAGAGATAAAATATACCGGACAGCTTCCCTCCATATATGGCTTGTCGAAAACACACAAGCCAAATAAGCCTATGCGTTCCATCATATCATCAATTAAATTGCCCTGCTATGCACTCTCCAAATTTGTTGGTAAAATTTTACAAAATGTAACTAATAACTCATGCTTCACTGTAAAAAATTCTCTGGAATTTGTAGAAAAAGCAAAAAAGTTAAATTATGTGAGAATGATGTTTTAGTTTATTTTGACGTAGTATCGCTTTTTACTAATATCCCAGTACAGTTAGCGATAAACATAGTCAAAAAGAAATGGGAATTCATTAGCCAACACACCAGGATAAACCAGAACAAATTTATCGAGATTCTTGATTTTTGCATAAAAGAAAACAATTTTCTACAATTCAAAGATGACATCTTCAAATAGGTTTTTGAAATGCCGATGGGCAACCCACTTACACCCACAATTGCTGACCTTGTGATGGATTATTTATTAGATGAGTGTCTTGCTTATTTTAAAGATAAACCTACTTTTATCGTTAAGTATGTGGATGATTTATTTGCTGTATTGGATAAAAGTAAAATTGATGATACCTTGCTCATCCTGAACGGATTCAATCAAAAATTACAATTTACTGCTGAAAGAGAAAACAACAACTCGATAGCTTTTCTTGACGTCAAAGTCTACAGAGACCAAAACCATCTTTCGTTTGATTGGTATCAAAAAAATACGGCTTCAGGACGAATTATCAATTTTCGTTCCAACCAGGCCAAACATATTTTAATGAATACGGCTTCCAACCTAATAAACAAAGTTTTTACTTTGAGTGATGAAAAATTTCACTTGGCTATTCAGCAAAAAATCATTAATATCCTTAAAAATAATGGATAGCCGACTGTAGTCATTCGAAACTTGTTGTTAAAATACAACCATCATAAAATCCCCCGTCACCAATGCAACCCTAGCGGCTTTTTCAAAAGTGTAATCTTTGTTCCAAATTTGACGGAGAACTTCAAGGAGATTGGCAACAAAAAAGTTAAAGACGTTCGGTTAGCTTTTAAATCAAATGAAACGCTTGCACACCTTTTCACCAAATTAAAGGTAAAACCTGACAAAGATAAATGCACGGATGTTATATATAAGATCAACTGTAAGGGCAAAATTGATGAATCCTGCAATTTATGTTACATTGGCACGACGAAACAATTTCTACGTCAACGAATATCGAATCACAAATCTGACATCAACACAAAACGGCCAAAACGGCCAAAACGGCACTCGCTAACCATGCTATCGAGTTTGCACATTCTCCAGATTTTGAAAATGTTCAAGTGTTCAAATGTTCAACAACATGAATCGGAGGCAGGACACACAAAGCATATTTGCGGCATATTGCTCTCTCGTCACATAGACCAAATTCTTCCGTTTACTTTTTCAATTTGCGTTCAGTTTTAGACTAAAATTCTTATAACAAGGAGTGTTTTAAGTATTTTTTTATAATAATCATTCATTTTAATTTTACGAACAATGTAAAATTTTATTTTTTACATATAATATTTCAAAATGTGAGTCTTCAATTGTTTTTTCTTTGTTGTATATAAAATTGTTTATTGCTTATTTTCTTTTTTGTATGTAATAAAAAATTCCCCCTGAAGCAGACAGCAATTCCTGTCGAAACGTCGGGAAAAGTTAATATAACTAATTTTGTTTTATTACTAAAATTATTGTGACCAAAATATCCGAAGGAAAAGTTTTCCAAAATAACATAAGTATCAACTAAAATTGGTCAATAATTTAAAAATTCATTTAATTGAGGAAGCAAAACTTATAGTTAAATGGGAATCATCAAAGAGCATTTGCGAAATGAATTGCATAAACGCAGCGTAGCAGAGCGGTCAATACCAATGTTGCACTTAGTTTTCGAATTATAGAGTGGTTTAACTTCCAGATTCATTAATTTTCTTAAAATTGATAGAAATTTCATCAAATCGACAGATAAACCAGCTTATAAATCCAAAAGTAATTGCTTAATTTTGATCATTTAAACAGTTCTGAATTTTATTTTAAATCATCTATGTGTAACCAGAGCCATTTTTTATATCCAAGAATTATTTCATAAGAATTACTTCTAAAAGTAATTTGGTGACAAAAAAATTCCATCTAAAGGTAATTTGTTGTTTTCGTTAGCATTTCGCTCTCCTAGTGGAGATCGTCAAACATTTTCGTTTCGCATCAGTAGCGTACTAGGCTTTAAAAGGTAAATCCCACTTTTGTCAAAAACAGCTCCAACGATTAAAAAAAATCTGTTTAATTAATAAAAGGAACAAGTAATTTTTCGTATTTTTTTTTGTTGAAAAAATTGTTTATTGTTGGTATTTCTTATATATAGTTGAAATAAAACCTTTTCAAAAACTTTTTTTTTTTTTTTGAAAACTCAAAACATATTTCGAAAACGATGAACGAATTTCTTCGAAAATTTGTATTTAGAGTTTTTTTAACATTTCCTTGAGATTTCATTTTCTTAACAAATGTTAAAAAACCGTTACAAAAAATAATCTCTCGTTACGGCGTTAAGAATTTTGATAAAAATATTTTTTTTATTTGGCAATCTTATTAACAGTAAATCTCATAGAACCGCTTTTCATATTTTCGACTTCCTCACTATACAAAGATTCAAATATTTGTTTCCATGCAGGTGGTTTTTAAAAGTATAAATAGTCACGCTTATTACGATAGGCGTTTATCTTGAAGGACAACTATCACTTTTTGTGTCGATTAGACATTTTAGTATCGGTATTACTTAAACGCTACTCGTTGTCGATCAGCATACGTTCCACATAAGTAAGTGCTTTTGAAAATATAATTTTCAATACAGCTGTCATTATTTTTTTAAATTTATATTGCCAATTAATTGCCTTTTCGATTGGTAATCTGGAAGAACTCTCCGATCCAGTATTCCAATTGAACAAATTAACACTCCATTCTGGATTTTGAAATTGAATGCGAGTGTATGTATAAGGTGGGAAAAACCAAAACAATGGCATACAAATGTAGGGACGGGCGATGTTCATTGATGTTGGCAAAACATTAATGCTAGTCGAAAAAAATATCGATGTTACAACATCGATGTTGGAGCATGTGAAACATCGCAGCATCAATGTCAAGATTCAAAAGATCGACTCAAAATAAGCTGAAATCTTTTGTCAATGAATTCATGCTTATAAAGTTTAGACCGCACTCGACGGAACTATTTATCTGAAATTGTATGAAGTTCAATTGGTGCTTAGTGGAATTTAATGTAGCTCATACACACAAAAAGGAAAAGAAAATTGCGATAAAAAACATTGCTACAATTTTCAAAACACTGAAGGTATTTTGAATTTATAATATATTGTATTTTTAATTGATTTTTGAATGTGCTATTATTTTCAAAAAAAAAAAAAAAAAAAAAAACATAACATCCATGTTAAAAAACAACGATATTCTGATATCGATATTGCATTTTCGATGTTAACATCCATGTTTAAAAATATCGCTCATTTCTACACAACATTGTTGTTGACATTGAATTCACGTTTGACATTTAGTATTTGAGTGTGTAGGTGCTTCTGGTTTTGATTCTGACTTCAAATCCAGAAGGAAATTTCTCTTCTTTCCAGGAGAAGAATTGTCATTTCATACCAATAGAACAGTTTCGGAAGACTTTGGAAGCATTCCGGACGACCAATCGAAAAGACCATAAATTAGTTAATAAAAGTCGCAAAAGAAATAGTATCGCTGTATTTATTTTACTACGGAATGCGAACATCGAAAATAACGAACAGGAAAAAAGAAACTAACAAAATTGAAGAAAGAATGATTAATTAGATTCAAATCAAATCCGACAGATTTTCCAGTTAGAATGCACAAATCATATTCGTTAATATTTTCAATTAAGATTATTATGTACTTTTTTTTGGAGTTGTGCACACTTCAGGCTGAATAAAGAAGCCTTCCCTTACTTCAAAGAATAGCAGGACAAATGCCACAAGGAAGAAGAATTGTGTGTCCCAACAATTTTAAAACTTGGTCCTATATTTATGTAGTTCAATGTTGTTGCTATTGATTCCCACTTGGTTTTGTTTTGAGAATTTTGTTATACCTCCTCCTTTCTTAAAATTAGTTTCAAGAAATGGATTTCGTTCCAATGACTCAATGACTTCATTTGTTCAGAATTTGTGATTTTCACCATTTAAAAAATCCAAACTTAATAAAACCCGTTGAAAAAGAATATACAAAACAATAAAACCTAAATTTTTAGACAATTTCACGACGAGTGGCTTAAATATATTTGTCCAACAAAAAGGAGTGATTTGAGTTGTTTGTCGTATAAATAGGGTGTAACACCTGTTGTAATAACGATAAATAACGTTTTATCACCAAAATTTAAGTTACACTCGAATTAAGGCGTTTCGCTCAGCCAATCGTAATACAAATATGTATTTGAAAACAACTTTCGTCATTTAAGCGAAACGATTATTGTAATAATGGTGAAAATTACTTTTTTAAATTTTCTAAAAAACAAACGTTTTTTCGATTTAAAAAAAATTAACTATTTAATTAATTTGTTTCATTATTAATATCAGCTACATCTGTTTAAAAATAAACATATAAGAAATTACAACTTCCCATTCCCCACAACTTGAACTTCAAAGTTCAGTTCAACAATTAATTCGGTTTAAGGTTTCATCTAAGTCTTGAACTGAGTTCATTTTTTTTAAGTTTATTAAGTTAAACGGAAGTACTATCATGGTATATTTGAGTTTATGTTCTTAATTCGAGGGACACTTTTCTATTGCCCTGGGAACATTTTTCCATAAATTCATCGGCTTTCTTAGATGGTTCTTAGCAAAATCCCATTTTGAACTCCAGTTTTTTTTGAGAGTTCAGCAGCAACAAAATAACTTCAGTTGTGCACTGATTAAACTTGCGCAATTAAAAAAATAAATAAAATAAAATCTACTAACCATCTTCAGAGTCGTTTCCATTGACTTCATCATCTTCGTCGACCTCTGAGGGAGCTTCCACATCATTAGCATCGAAACTAAAATATGAAAAACATTTATAAATATTTTAATTTAAAATAATATACACAATTATAATTTTCAACTTACCCATCCAAAAACTCTAGTGATGGTAACATTTCAAAGATCTTTTCGCGGTAATTCTCAATTTGTGTGGCCTCATTATTGAAGAGATCCAAAACCGAAAGTTTTTCAAACGCTTCTAAAGGTTTAAGAGCTTCCAAATCTTTGATTTTATTACCAGAAAGATTCAGATAGACTAGGCTTGGACTTGTTGTAAGATAATTTAGCCCATTCGATATTCTTGAGAATAAATAAATAATAATTAATTTCTAGAAATTGTGTTTGTTTTTTTTTCTGAATTTACCTGTTATCGGAGAGTTCCAATCTCTGTAAATTGGGAAGCTTTGGGAAACCTTTTAATGTGGTAAGACCAACATTGATTAAACTTAAGGACTCCAAGGCGGTATATTCGTCTGTGAGACCAACGATGCTGGTACTTCTGCAGTTGTCTAGATTCAGCTCTGTGATCTGCAATTGGGAGTAAAATTTGTTAATTTTGTTTTGAATCTAACAGTAAAATTTCATCTTTTTTTAAAAGGAATTTTCATATGTTAATGATAACATACACTCAAGTACGTACATATTTATAAAGGGTTATCCATTTTGCGGTTTCAAAAGTATAGGGCTGGAATTCAACATCTGTCAAACTAAGATGTTAAACCATTTTTTTTTTCAGTTGAAAGTCTGATATTTACGAAAATGGATCGCTTAACTATCGCACAAATCATACAAATTGTTAAAACCTACTTTAAGAGGAGATTATGGTTTACATAATCGTCCAACTACGCAAGCAATTGGCAAAATTATTGGTAGTGAAAGTAAGTGAAAGTGTTGTCGAAGACCCGAATGTGTCGATTCCTCGTCGTTCTCACGAATAAGGACTGTCTTACGGCACATTATGGCGTATTTTGCATTTGGATCTACACCTACATCCATATAAAGTCCAGCTCACACAACAACTGAAGCCAGCTGACCATTCACAACGTCGTAGATACGTCGAATGGGTGCTTGAACATCCTCTTTATTAATTTACCCCTCAATCGAGGGGTAAATTAATAAACAAAATTGTCGTATTTGGCGTTCTCCGAATCCTGAAGTAATTAAAGAAAGGCCATTACATCCATAAAAAGTCACAGTTTGGGGCGCTCTATGGTCCGGAGGTGTGATTGGACCTTACTTCTTCGAAAACGATGATGGAACGACTGTCACCGTCAATTCGGAGCATTATGGTCATATGATAACCGACTTTTTTTTGCCTACTATTGAAGAATACGACTTGGAGAATATGTGGTTTCAACAAGACGGTGCCACATGCCACACAACTCGAGCGAATATGGCTTTATTGCAAGGGACATTTCCTGGCCGCGTAATTTCTCGTCGTGGCGATATCAACTGGCCACCAAGATCATGCGAGTTGACACCACTGGACTTTTTGTTGTGGGGCTACGCGAAAGACCGTGTTTATGCAGATAAACCTTTAACTCTTAAGCACTAGAAAACCAACATTCGTCATGTTCTGGCTGAGATACCGCCCAATAAGTGTCAAAAAGTGGTTGAAAATTACCTCAAAAGAATCGATGCTTGCAACAATTCGCGTGGTGGTCATTTAAATGCTGTAGTTTTTCACACATAATGTCAACGTTCAAAAAGAAATATCATGAAAAAAAATATTTTATATGTGCTTTATTTACGTTTACTTTTGAAACCGTAAAATGGATAACCCTTTATGTTCATTCTAATGACTGGCCCAAGTTTTATTGTTTATCGATGTTCTTGAACCGAATTTATTGTCTATATTCGTAGATATAGTGATATTTCGATAAAGAAAGAACATCGTAACATTAATTCATAAGACGAATTATTCGATTGAGTGAAGGTTTTTTATATTATATTTTTTTAATTGAGTTTTTTGCATTTCTTCTTACATAATATTTTTTCATTCAAAATGGCTTTTTACGGCATTTAGTCCAAAACATTTTTTGGTTTCGTCCCGGCGAATTTAACAAAGATTGTGTATTTGCAATGTCCTTCAAGTCAACTAATGAGCCCAAGTGAGATCGACGAAACGCAAAATTTTGTGAATTAAATGCTGTAAAAAGCTTTTTAGAATCAATAATTCAACAAGTCCGCTTAATATAATGCTAAAGGACTGTTCATATGGGAGCGACTAACGACCGAAGAATAAACGAATCTATTCGATTTAAAACAATTTAACATCCTAAATTCTTCACAAATTCAAATTAAACAAAATTGTAGAAATATAATTTATATTAATGTTCAGATACAAAAATTTATTTTTTAATTGCAAAAACAAGCTAAATTTGAGAAAACAATATTGGTCGTCGCGAGTTGCGTCTGATTGTTACGAACAGTCATACTCTATTGGCGTTTCAGACCGTTCTCGGCCGACTAACCTAACATTAGATTATCCACTTACATTCGTGATGAATAAAAAAAAAGTTATGTGAACGAAATATCCAAATGGAAAAATATTCGTTAATTCGTTGGTCGCTCTCATGTGCATAGTACTTAAGTCTTCTACTTAGCTGATTAGTTCAGTAGTATACAGAATTTCTGTTATAATTCCTTAATATTATATTTTTCGTACTAAAATTACCAATAAGCAGCTATTTGAGAAAATTCTTTTTAGTGTCCAGTTAACTAGACTATAATATTGCGATCTGGTGTTTAATTATTTCAGAAGTAATATATATTTATTTATGGGTACAATACCCATAAGCAAATTGTTTACCAGCAAATGATACAAACTAGCGAAATCATGTGAGAACTTTAAAATGGAGATTTCTGCAATTAGTCTTAGAGGTAAATGATATTATTTTTCCTTCACTGATGGATAGAGATTAGGTATCCACATTTTCTGAATCAGGGAGCACGTAAGTTGATTTACAAAAAAATACTACTGGCAAGCTAATAATTGTATTAAAATAAAACAAAATACATATTCAAAACATCGACTTTGGTTTTCATTCTAACTCCAAATCCAGAAGCACATTTCTCTTCTATTCAGGAGATCCAATCGAACAGTTTCAGAAGCGTTTCGAAGCCTTCCTAACGACCATTCGAAAACGACATGAGTGTCGCAATACAGACACCAACCTCTAGTTTAACAGTGGACGATTAAACTTCACTTTTAGTTAAAAAATTCAGTTCAACAATTTATTCAGTTTTACAGTGTCGTTTAAGTTCATTCTGTAGTTTAAATCTTAAACACTTTTGTACAAAACTAAACATTTTTTTGTCTTTTTCCAATAAACTGCTGAATCCTATCCCATATTTCAAATTTTACAAAAGTAAAAGTGTAATACTGTTGTAAAATTTGAAAAAAAGGATTCAGCAGTATTTTTGAAAGACATATTTTTTTTTACTTTTATTCAAAAGTGTGTTGAATGTTGTTAAAGCTTAAAAGTTAAATGAATTTATTATTCTGCCGTTCAAACCTTAGTCCAAAGTTAAAAGACATTCACAGCGAATGTTTGAGGTTAACAGCTGCATTGTGTACATTTAGAGTTCGAACACATAGATTCTGCACTCAACTTGTTCCAAAAAGAGCGAGCTCTGAACACTGATATGTTTTTTAAGCACACTTGAATTACACAAACCAGAACCAGGGCTGCCAGACATCATAATTTATCATGATTTTCATGTTTTTTTTTAATACAAAAATCATGTTTTTGAGTCCAAAATCATGTTTTTTTTGACACAATCTTGTCCCTTTAATCGCAAAACCCAAGCCTACCCTACATAAACACGAAACTAAAAGCAAAGAGCAGACGCAATGATGATGAGTAAAAAATATCAGAGGATGAAACTGTTTCTTTTTCATTTTTCAATTATTTTTCTGATACCATTTTGCTTTGAACATTGAGTTCAGCTTCAGCAACCGCATAAATAAACTGTTAATTTAATATATTTGTTTTACTCATGATATGCTTTCCAAATTGTCTATTTGAATTCTGTCTTTTGTTTTTCATTTAACGCGTATCTAACTACGAGATAGGTCCGTCATGTTTTTTTAGACCAAATCATGTTTTAAAACCATGTTTTTTTTTTAATTCCACTGGCAGCACTGACCAGAACACGTTTTCATTTTAACCATAAAAGCAATATACTTAACACAAAACCTACCCTTTTTTGTACACCCAGATACAAAAAACCAACAAGCGATCAAATTCTTTCGCCAACTCATGTATCTAATAATATTTTTCTTCGCATTTTCCTTCTTAACACACATGGCAATCAATTATGCTCAGTCAATTATGTTTGAGCACGCCGAGTGCGTTCTACACAAGTTCAGAACGAAAAAAGAAACACACTTGGAGCTCTGCATGCTCTGAGTTAAAAAGAAACACAAACAAATTATTTGACAACTGCATTCTGCTCTGAACTAAAAAAAGAAAAACGCCTATAATATTGTTTTCTGTTTCACGTATTTTTTGCTTCAGAGAGAGCGAGAAAGAAAAGACCAAAAATAAAGGTTTTGGGAGTTATTAATGGGGTTTTCTTTTGGTAACAACAATTGATTTTTTCCCCTTCAGATCTGTCAAAACACATATTTTTACAATTAAAGCCTTCCAATGGGCAAACAAATCAATAGGGGTATTTATTTGGTCTCTAGTATCATTGTAAAAATGCAAAAGTGCAAACTTTTTTTTGCACCACAACAACAACTTACACTGACTAAGATTTTACAACACTTTTGCACTTTTGCTATACCCTAACCCTATTGCAACAAAAAAAAATCAATGGTGCAAAATTTGCCTGGTGTCGTTGACAATTTGGCAGCTGTTATTTTTTTTTCTTTCAGAAATATTTGTGGTTAAACAGAAAATAAAATTTCGCAATGTTACACTTTTTTGTTCCATCGAAACTTGAATACCCCTAATGTTTTTTTTTATCGTAAATCATTTTTGCATATCTGGATTTTTCGGCAGACTTACCTCTCTTTTACTAATACCATTACACCACCAAAACAATTGACAGCTGTCATTTTAACAATATTTTGTTTTCAGTAATTATTGGCTTTTTCGATTGGCCCTCCAGAGCTGTTCTGACCCACACAAAATGACAGTTGTTACTCTAAACAGAACAGAAAACGATTCTGGATTTCATTTCAGAATCGAAAACAGAATCACTAATACACTTACACAATTAAAATGTCAAAATAATCGGCTTGATTTGTTGTGTAAATTCGTTGTGTTTATTGAATTTAAACTCATTTTCTGGTAAAATAACATAAAAAGTAGCAAGTAATAATTATTATTGATACAAGAAAATGTGTATCTAAATTGAAATCAAGTGTTTTGGAAATTCTTTTTAGCCGATGTGATTTTCTTTTAATTTAATTTTCACAAATACAGTGATACATATAATTCAGAATAAGTCAAATTGCTTACGGCTGTTTTATTGGGGGAACGTGTTCCGGACGGCCAATCGAAAAGGCCATATGTGAATAGTAAAATAAAGTTGTAGACCAAGATCCCATGGCCGGCAGACATACGTCATTTTATCATAGCTGAATTTTTTTCTGTGAATAGATATCAAAGTAGATAAGAACGAATGTACATTCTGAATTTTCAAAGCTGGGGCTTTTCGTAGTTTTAACAGTGCATACCTACGATAAACAGATAATAAGGTATGCTCATTAGATACACCCATTTCGCCATCTTGATTATGATGTGACTTCATCGTGTTCTGCTAGTTTGACAAGCGAGGTCATTAATTGTAATGTATCAATTGTTTTCTTTTTATTTTATTTGTTTTCGCGTTTAAAAAGTGAATTTTAGAATTTGAAAAAGGTTGTGTGTGCTGTTTCGGGGTGTAATAATTCACCGGACAGAAAAAACAATGAAATAATATTAAAATTTCACTATCTCCCGAAAGACGCTAAAATGTGCAAATTGTGGATTAGTGCTTGTGGTAATAAGAAATATTATTCTTTAAAAAGCAGTCGTGTTTGCTCAGAACGTTTTGTTGAAAGCTACTATGCACTTAAAGATATACTTTTAAATGTTCCTGAAAATAAGAGAGATTTAAGGAAAGAATCAGTACCATCAAAAAATTTGCCAAATGAACCTGAGCAATCTTCGAGACACAAAAGACAAGAAATAAGAGAAAACAAAAAGATCGTTAATGAATGCCTAGCTGCTTTAAAAAAGTAATAATTTGAAATAAACTGTCCTAAATTATATGTTTAACCATGTTTAATACCTATAGTTGTCACAAGCCCTCGACAAGTAACTTTGTCCCCGAAAGTCCACAAGAGGAAGAATTTTGTGGAGATCATGATCAGGAGGATTGTTTGTATTACACAAATGGTAGCACCCAAACAGAGTAAGATATACTTGGAAATCAAGAGTTACCTAAAATAATATTTTATTTTATTCTATTTTCTAAAATAGCTACTGCAGAAAGGAACTAAGAATCATGGAACTGAAAAGGCAAGTCAGCAGATTGAAGAGCAATCTGAAGCGGAAGAATCAGCAGGCACAAAATGATGAGGCTATGATGACGGCTTTGAGGACATCTTTAAGAGGAATATTTACATTTACCCAAGCAGAACAATTGGAGCATTCCAATAAAAAGACACGATGGAAAGCTAAGGATATTTCTTCACCAATGTCCCTATATTCTGCTGGTGCCAGATCCTATAGGCTACTCGTGTGTATGAAAAGTCGGAAGGTGGTCTTAAGAAACCAAGCGATACATTCCTTGAAAATGTTAGACTTTTGGAAAATATTTTTATTAAACACAATAAGGAACATCTATACACAGAAGGCAAGTTCCGGGAAAAACATTAAAAAATGATGAAGCTGTGCTTCTAGATATAAGTGTAAAAAAAACTATTTTTAAGTGCAGACTGTATTTTAGAAAAAATCATTTAAACAAATAATTTTTCAGTGAAATTACCTGTAAGAATAGAAAAATAATAAGAACAAATGGTATTCTTTTCTTTCATCTTATATCCGAACCAGTTGACGATGACGTCACACCAAAGATGTCAAAACACAATGGAGCATACCTTATTATCTGTTTATCGTGGTGCATACCCAACTACGTTATTTTTTGATGTTTAAAGATGTCATCTTTAAGGTGTCTGCCAGACGAAACGCCCCACTGTAGGCGTTTGACAAGTGTCAAACAAAGTTTGAGACACTATCCCCTTAAACATAAAAAAATTAGCTTTGATAAAATAAAGTAGTTGGGTATAAACTGTTAAAACTGCATATCTCCGAAAAGCCCCAGCTTTGAAAATTCGGAATGCCCATTCGTTCTTATCTACTTTGGTATCTATTCACAGAAAAACAATTCAGCTATGATACAATGACGTATGTATGTCTGCCGGCCATGGGATCTTGGTCTATTGTGAAAACATATATACATTTTTAAAAAATAATAGCAATTGTATAATATTGATTTTCATTCATTTTTTTAAACATTGAAATCGTTTCGTGTTACAAAAGCAAAAAAAAAAAAACTTGAATGAAGACAAAATTTCGAGACATCGATACCGTTAATGGTTCCACAGACACGATTATTCACCAATCCCATGATAAAAAAAAATCAATCTGAAATTCGTATACCATTCGCGACGAAAAAAATCAAATTTCCGATCAAAATTTGAACCTATAGTTTTTGAGAAATTTGGAAAAAAACTGATCTAGTTAGATAGTAAAAATGTAGTTGGTAGGTAAACAAATTCAATTAACTTTTAGGGTGCTTTCATAAATTCATGGTTGCGAAGGTCCGACGAATGCATAGCTTTCATAAATGCAAATGACGAATGTCAGAGTTTCATAAATGTAAAACGCAAATATTTCCAGCGCAAATATAAAATTTCAAATCATTCCGACGTTTTTCTTAAAGAAAGAGACAGTATGATGTAAGTGGTGGTAAACCTTCCCTTACTGACCAAATTTCCGCTAGAAAATTCAAAGTTGAACTTAAAATTAAATATACACACCAGAATTGTTTCTGGTCTACAGAAAAATGAAGCAAATCAGAGAAAGTATTCATAAACACATATTAAAATGCATGCACAAGTAGTTTTTCTGACATTTATATGATCGCAACTGATCGCATGTAAACAAAGCAACAATGTATTTATAAAAGCACCCTTATGTGGTTTTCTTTTGGTAACAAAAATTAATCTTTTTCCCCTTCAGATCTGTCAAGACACAGATTTTTACAATTAAAGCCTTCCAATGGGCAAACAAATCGATTTATTTTTTGATCGGAAATCAATTTTGCAGATCTGGATTTTTCGGCAGATTTACCCCTCTTTTACTAATACCATAACACCATCAGACCAATTGACATCCGTCGTTTTGACAAGATTTTGTTTTCAGTAATTATGTGAATTGTGAAATTAGGCTGTGAAAACATACATACATTTTAAAAATATAGGCGCAAAATCTTAAACGATTTAATAATACATATGTTAAATCATTTTTAGTATGATACTAGGCTAAAAAGAGGATTTTGCTAATTTTAAACCAGTTTAGTATCGTACTATTTTCTTAACTTACTAAAGTTAAAATCACAAAATGGCTATTTTATTTTTTAGTATCATATTAATACTACGTTTTCACCTAAAGATAATCCGGTTTAAATTGAGTAGAAGTGTTTTCACCAGAAAAAAAAAGATTAGTTTGACGTTTTCACTCTTAATTTTCATTCAAAAATCAATATATCAAGAGTAAAACAAAATAATATAGAAAGAAGAATAATAATTCCAATGCAGTGAACAAATTTAATTTCAATAAATAAATTCGAAGTCAGTTTTCAGAAGATTAAAAAGAGGATTTATGGTTAATCCACTTAAATCTGGATTAAGTGGTAGGTGAAAACGTAGTATAAATCCATATGCCACTTTGACATTTACAAACGTCAAAAAGTTATGTTCGCTTACTTTTTTGCAATTTAGGCGTGTTGAGTTGTAGTTTATTAAGAAAATAGATTTAGTATGGTGCTAGTATTAGCAAACTGTTATGTAGTATCATGCTAAGCCCTTTACATTGAGATCGTAAAAATGGAATGAAGAAACAATTTTCAAACCAATTGCCATCGCAGATACCTTTTGGTTCCATAGCCACGAATATACACCACTACCGTGATAAAAAAAAATCTGAAATCGTATACCATTCGAGACGAAAAAAAAATAAAACTTCCGATCAAAATCTGAAATTACCAAAAGAAAACCCCATTAATATCCACCTTCCCCTAAATTAAAACTAATGTTTTGTTTTATAGGTAGATAAGTAACTACCTATGTACATACATATATAATAATGGCCTCAATCACAATTCAAAATCAAACTTTTTATTGTGCGAATAAACTTTCTTACTATACCTAACCTACCTAATTTTTGAAGAGAAATTTTGGAGATTTTTTTATTTGGACATGAAACCTTTTCAAACTGGCTAGATAACAGTATCATGTACATTTAAAGGTAGGAGGTACCTGCTAATCAATAAATTTGTTTGTATCCTACTTACACATCTACATAACTATATGTATGTCCATACCTATCTATATGATTGTATTTTTCAATTCTTGAAAACCTGAACCTACATCCTATACATTAAAAAGTTAAGTTGGCAACTAAATCTTCAATTATTGAATCTCAAAACTACATACCAAAATACGTCCCCATTCAAAAAAAAAAACTACAATATTTTACGCAGCAGGTGCATTCCGGTGCATTTTTGTGGCTTGCGCGTCACGCATTTTCTTGTTTTCGATTTGCATACATATGCACCTTACTCTTGCTAACAGTTTTTACTACCATGTACATATATTGTACGCATATTTATCATATACATATAACATATCTCATCTTTTCGCATGTAAAACATAATCACCTCATGTCTCTTGCCGAAAAGATACACAATTTGAAACCTTGAAAGACAAACACCTACTTCGAATTTATGTTTCATTTCTCTTGTCTCTTCTTCACCTACGCAATAATTAAAAATATTGCAATTTTCAGCACCATTCGATTTGACCATGGAATTGAAACTATTCCGTTCCAGCTGAAATAATATTCCGTGTCTGGTTGGTCTTAGGCCACCTTGAAGGTAAAAAGAAGATGAAGCTAGTCGCATTTCAATCTCAGTCTGGCAGGGACAGCGCGCTAGTGCTCGTTTTCGACAGCCATATTGTAAGGAAAATTTAAAGAAAAATAATTTTCATTAAATTTAATAATGCAAATGTTCTAAATATGCGATTGTGCGTGATTTTTTTGGCACAACAATAGTGTACAAGTTCTGCTAGATGCTATTAATTTTCGAAAAATTTGGTTGTGGAGAACTTTTCAGTGCAAAATCTGAACAAAAATTAATTTCACAGATGAAAAAAAAACATGGCGACTTGCTGTTGATTTTCTTTTATTTCATTCCGTAGATTGGATCGGAATAGGGATAATCGGTAGGAAAAGGTATGGTGAATTCGAATGAAAATAGAACGTGTAACAAAAATATACGTAAAATGCTCTGGCATTGGTATGGTATAAAAAAAAAACACAAACTCAACGTCATCTCATATATAAACTCTAACGTCAATTAAAAATGGATGATAATTTTTCGTTTTTGAAAACACGATTACTGTATGTAATTGTTTGAGAATTGAAATGGAATACATTTGATTGAATATTATTTTGAATGAGTCAACATCACTGGATGTAGAGAAATCATTAGGGAAGTGCGTTATTTTAATATGCGCGCTTTTATCATTGTCGAAACTCACCCTTGTAGTTTCTGTCTTTCTGACATTGATTGCATTTTGCATTTTTTATTTGTTTCTTTTATGTACATACCAACATATATATGTAAGATCAACTCTGTAAATGCCTAGATGTACCTACATAGCTTCCCTATCTTCCTATTATGTACATACATACATGTGTAATTAGTATTAAATCAAGTATTAATTAGACAGATTAAGGTAAAATATTTTAATTTCATAAGATGGTCCTTCGCTTAAATGTGGAATTAGGAAAATTTTAATTCACAGAAAAAGAACTCGAATAGATAAGGTTGTAGGCAGTTTAAAAGTATATATATTTGAACAAATGCATCTATCTTAATTCGTTTTTTTTTCGCATCAGATACCTATATAAATTAAAAGTAATTAATAGCGTTCAAATTATGAAGCTAGCAAACAGTGAAATAATCAATCACGAATTTAACTGAGAAATCATGTCAGTTTTTGTACCCATCCCGAGAACAAAATCTGTGATTCCAAAAGCCCAATAATTGGACAAAAAAGTTATGTTTATAAAATTGTATTTGTTCTAATACAAAGAATATGTACAGTGAAACCCGGATAACTAAATGCTCCACTTTAATAGGCACTTATGCGGGTTAGGTAGTTATAAAATATCCGATTAAGTGCACATAGGTCCTTATATCTATATTAACATATACAAAAATTAAAACAAAAAGTTTTTGATAAAAAAACATTTAATTTAAAATAGCCTTTAACGGCTTTTAGTCCATAAAATATGCGTTTCGTTCCAGCGATCTCACTTAGATTCATCAGTTGGCTAGTGAGGGCCCTACCAATGCGCACTTTTTGTTAAGATCAGTTCATGTTACATGCATTTTTTGACAAAAAAACAATGTGAACTATATCCAACAAGATTAAAATTTTTAATCATTAAAATTGGAAGCTGTTGTCCTGGGCGAGACATAATTAATTTGGAAGGTGTATTGTATTATATTTAATCGAAATTGTTGAATTATTTATTCAAAAAAGATTTTACTGGTCCACTGAATTTTGTAGCATAAACCAAAAGGAAGAGCTATAGGAAAACAAACTGTTGTATTTTATTAGCTAATGTCACTTAAAAAGAATTTTTGTCAGGTAAATTTCAATAAAAGTATACAAAAAATAAAAGGCAATTAAGCGGGAAAGGTAGTTAAGCGGAAGGTACTTATAAGATGAGTTTTATATGAAAAAAAACCTCAGAATTTTGGTTCTTCAAGTTAGCAAAAAAGTGTCTTAGGGTAAAAATAACAAATGAAAAACATGTTGAGCTAAATGGAAGCAAATAAAAACCTAGACAAAAATTTTAATGGATGTGTCGACAGAAGTCAACAAAAGTTGGCTAAGGAATTTAATTGCATTCGACCACCAACATGAAATAAAAAAAAAGTAGAAAGTTGGCAATTATTGTTAAACGCTTGAAAAAAAATACTAGAGCTTGTTCTTAAGTTTAGCTTAACGCCAAATTTAAGGTTAAATAGAAGTTGATACTACTACCTCAACATCATTTAAACATTTTTTTTAAAACCTCCTCCACCTGTGGCTTTAATTTCTTTTTATTTTTGTTAAGTAGGTATTCATATTTTGTGAGCATAATAATTACTAATCAGGGAAACACATTAGATTTATTTTGGATCGAATCCAACGCCTCTGCACAACTAAATCTTTGTTCCTTCTTTCTTCCCCGTGCTCATCATTGTCACTGCTGATTCATGAGAAATAGCTAGCCACACGTAATTACCTTTAGTACATTTTTTCAAGCATTTGTATTGTGGTAAAAAAATGTTCACAAAATAGTTAAGAATAAATTTTATGGAACCAAAACAACGACCGAACCGTGCTTAATTTAATTGCGAATTGATGCAATTTCTTACTTAGGAAATAACTTTAAACTTTTAGTTTTATCTGTCTTATATTTACATTAATATTTTGGATCAAATCTAAATAAATTTAAAAACTATGCTTACAAACACCGAACTGCTGTTCACTGTTTTCAATTGCAATTAAAATTTATTTGTCAAAATATCAGCTGTTGTAGTGCATCTCATGTGGAATCCAAGAGGGACGAGGAGGCTGGGGTTTAAGTTACGTAATACCGATTTAAAAGCGACACGACTACAAAAACGACAATTGTCGATGAAGTGAAACGACTATTGCAATAAGGGTGAATGTTTATTGCATTTGAAAAGAAGCTTTTTTACGTTTCAATAAATATCCAACTTTTTCTAAAAAAAAATGTTCAACTCGAATTGTGTTTTACTTTAAATGGATACATCTGTGTATGAATTACTCATGTAACACAATAATGGTTGTTCAAAAACTCACGCATAGACATCAATGCTTGTAAGGAATATATCTAACTAATAAGAATAATAACCGACTAATACGGCAGTAAGTGTAAGTAGGTAATTGTGTAAAATTTCTCATGACAACTTTTTCTACCCGATATAAATGAGTTGACATAACAGGTATTTTAAAACATAATTTTGAAAAAGTAGCTTAAATGTAGGGAGTGGCACTACTACGCCCAGTTTATACACAGAATATAAATACTTTCGGGAGCTTCAAAACTCTATATTTCTTTAGTAACGCTTATGCCGGTCGTCGACTACCTGGGCAACAAGCTTAACCAACTACGTTCAACTTTTCATTGAACTCGAAATTTCTATTAAAAACCAATAGCTGCTTGACTGAGCAAATGTAGTACATGCACAAAAAAAAAATTGAAATCACTCATGCCGCATGCCCAACCACACACCATAAAGATTATCAAGTTGATAAATTGCGTTTTGATATGGTTTCTCATCAAATTGTTGGGCGAGTTGATATCTTCTTGCCAAGACGCACTCGTTGAGGAACGCGTTCAACGCACGCACTATAAATTACATACTACTCAGATATTCGGAACAAATTTTTAATAGCAGTGTCACACACATCTTTGTTGAAAAATATTGATATTAAACTTTGTCTAGATTAAAGCATTATTTTCTCTCAAAGACAAAAGTGGCTGTCAAATTAATATTTTTGGAAAATGACCTACAAATAAAAACATATAAGACGGAAAACAAAAAGAGAATGATAACAGGACCAATTCGCAAGTTGTCAATACAATACTTCAACCCATCCAACGACACACACAACAAATATAGTTAAGTCAACGGCAACCTACACCAGACAAAATTTAAAAAAATTATCAACGAGTTAAAAAAATAATGTGCAACTCATTATCTTAAAAATGTTGCTAATTCATTGAACCACTATTTTCAACGAGCAACAAGAGCTAGTACACCAGCCGTACACTTGTTGAACAATTCGTTGAGCAAAGATCTCCAACCGGATCAAACTCGTTACTTGAATAGAATTGAGGACATCGTACAATAGTTGTCGCCTAATGGACAACCGGCATTACAACATGAATTTGTCGAATATATTAAATATCTCACGAGTGATTTCAGACAAAGATTTAACAAAGATAACACATTCGGACTACACATGAAAAAAAATCTCAAACTGAATTGGTGTTTTTAGAAAAAATCGACAAAATTTATCGATAAGTTGTGCAGTAAGAGTAGGCAGGTAAAAACATGGAATATGTCCAACCTATCTCAGAGAAAAAGCTTTCAATAATTAATTATCGCAACACAACTTAAGAAAGATTCATGATCTAAGAAAACAGTGAGTAAATACAATGAGAGGTCGGGGCACAATATAGTACACATATGGGTTTTCAAACATTCAACAGCCTTCCTAAGGCCGTGTGTGAATTGCGTTAAAATGTTGATTAAATTTTCTACCTTGGTTAAATTTTGAAGTTTGGTTTGTGGTGGGATCAAATTCAGCTTTTTGCTGTGTGAATTGCGTTAAAAGGGGTCTGATCTGGCTGTAATCTATAAGGCCTTCATTCGTCCAAAGCTGTAGTATAACTCGCACATTTGGGCAGGAACTCCTAAAACATTTGATTCTTTTAGATAGAATTCAGAATAGAGCTCTAAGAATGATAGGCGATAGAAATATAGTAGAGACATTTACATCTCTAGAACACCGTCGAAATGTTGCATGTCTTTCATTCTTTTATCGCTATTTTTATAAACACTGTTCCAGCGAAATAGCGCCAGTTGTATTCCTCCCCTTAAATTTTTCAACCGTAATACTCGCGCTTCTAGGAATGCTCATCAGTTTACCCTTGAGCCCAACTTCGGACGTACTGTCAAGTAAAGAGATTCTTTCTTTAGCCGTACAACGCGAATGTGGAATACTTTACCCGGCTCCATTTTCCCCTCCCATTTTGATATTCAGAAAATCAAAACCAATGTGCATCAGTATATCCTCCTGCATCTTTCCCTAATCTCCTAACGCTAGCACTGTGATTGTTCATATTAAGGGTAGTGAAAACCCCTTTAGTGCGCGCAAACGTTTAAAAAAAAATTGAAACACCTAAAATTCCTTCAAGATTTAAGAAATTTCCCTAAAAATATTTTTTGTTGTTGTTCAAGTTAATTAATTTCTTTCCCAAAATCTGACTCAGAAGATATAAAGTTAATAATTTGGCACGAAAAAAGTAACGAGTTTTACTAATATGTTTCGGTTTTAAATCGTTAATTTAATATTTTAAAACAACAATTCCAAATCTTTTCAAAACAATTCCCATTATGGTTAGTTTGTTGACTAAGTATGTAAACACCAGTTTTCACAGCTAAAGAATTTGACAAGCTGACAAATCAATCTATTTGTATTCAATTTGCCAAATGAAATACAATGAGTATTTCAATTAATTATTTTATATTTGTTAAAATATCAACGGATTATATTATTTGTTTTTTCCTCTTGAGACCCTACACAAACAAAAATATTAATGTAATTTTATTTTTCAATTGAATAAATTAAAACCTACATTTATTATATGGTTTCCCAGTAGATCTGGACTTTTTGGAATTCATCTTTCTTTTCGGTTATCGTTTACAGTTTCAAATTACTCTATCTTGAGAAACGTTAAATTTTAACGCAAATTTAGCCTGTTCCACTGCTGCCTACCCATTTTATTCACCACGCTAGTATCAAATTTTAACCAAGTTACAAAATTTAACCAACATTTTAACGCAATTCACACACGGCCTAAAGTAATAAAAAACTGTGAAACTGTTGTTGAATTAAAAAAAAAAACATATTAGTATGCATAAGAAATAATATTTATTTATACCTATTAGAACTGTAAATATATGAAAAAAGCAAACATTTAAAATTTATTTAATATTGTGGAAGTTTTTTCTTAATGGCTAAATAAAATTAAACCAACAAACGCCATTGGAACTCATATAACTCCTTGATAAAAAGTTTAAGTAACCACAAAGTAATTGATAAACATCATGCCAATAAAAACCCAACTATCGAAAATTGTAACGTAAGTTAATTTGATACGGTATTTTTGTATTAAGAAGAAAATAAATGTACCGCGCAATCAAAACAAAATATGTAATATTGTTCATGAAAGCTCTTATGGTAGTAATAGTTCTTTTTCGACATTTGTTCCTAAAGTTAAGTTTTACATTCTGTGAAATCTACCATCTGACTAAATAAGAGATTTTGTAAATTATAGAAAATAACACAAGTTTGTAGGTACCTGCTGCCTTTGAGAAAGAGCATGATGGATATCAGTCTTGTGCCGATTAAGACAGACAAAAATGTTATGATCTCTGGAATTTAAAAAAATAACTGATCGGTTTTTTGGAATTATACATGTGTTAAAAAACCTAAAAGCTAACAATGGGTTTAGTGTTATTAGTAAAAATGGTACATATTTGTGATTATGCTTGCAAATTTTAGCTTATACATATTCATATATGTATATATATGTATGTATATATAAAAGTTTATATTTATTATGAACTAAATGTGCCTGCGAGCGTTGCTACGCCACTTACTAAAATAAATTTGAAGGGAAGACAATACACAAATATTCAATTTATTTTGCGTCATTTTATTGATTTTGTTCATTTCGAAAAAAATCTGACATTGCAGCGTTTCGTTTCAATTCGATATTTATTGAAGTGCTGTGGGATACACAATATTTCTCGTAATAGAATAATTTTATAGCAACGAACTTTTGCTCGTAGCAACTACAGTAAATTCAAGGCAACAATCTTTCGCTCGTGGCAATCAGAACAATTTAATTTGTTTTACAATATGTATTTTTTCGATTGAGGCAGCTGATATTCTTTTAGACTCAATTTACACTCGATGTGCACAGGATGCAGAAAAAACACAGGCATTTTCTGTTCAATGTGAGTCGGACATGATATTACAATTTTCATTGGAATGACAGTGGCGCCATCTATCGAAAATTCGTCGTACCAACTCAGAAATGTTCTTTGACTCATGCACAACAACTTTGCTAAGACCATCACATGATCAAATGCACAGTTTACGATTCTATAAAGTACATACAGACAAACATTCATTATATAGACTATCTATTCTCGATAACTGGGTAAAAATCTCTCTTTCTAAATGTTATTATTTTTTCGTCTTTCTCTAGCAAGGAGATTATGTAGGTAAGTCTTTTAGGTATCACTTCAAATCATAGATCAAAATAAGCTTTTGATAATTAGACATCAGGGTTGACGTTATTTTTTACTGATTTCGGAAAGGCCCTCGACAGCGTACATTTTTTTTTACAATGGAATTGGAAAATATTAGTTAAATATAATAAAGACTCAATGAAGGAGTACGTTATCTACAATTAAAAAAGTATGTAATTTCTTCCCAAGGTAGCCATTTGGTGGAATACTTAGGGTGGACAACAGATTTTTTTCGTGTTTTAGAAAAGGCGAAACGTCTAAAAAGCTATGCTAATAAGAGTTTTAACGATCCCATATAACTGGTCTGGTATCATTGCAAAAGTGTAGCATTTTTTTATCCACTGCAACAACAAAATATACCGAATGTCAGTCTTACGCTTTTACACTTTTACTATACCCGAACCCTATTGTAACAGAAAAATACAATAGTGTAAAATTTATTTAACAAAAACTAAGATATTTCAGAACAAATGTGAAACAGATTTTTTTGACATTTGCTTCAGTTTTGCTACAGATTAGAAAATGTGTGTTCACAGTCTGTTGTAAAAAAAATAAAATTTTACAAGACTTGTTACACCAGATCGCGAATACCCCTAATGTATTTATGAACAGAATAAACTACTCCAAGTAGGCGAAAGTATTGCATTGTAAAAGTGTTCATACATCAAAATATTTAAGTAGACATTTATCAAATACAAAATACTGAAAATAAAATTATTTTTTTCAGTAACGCGGTTTGGTATTTTTCAGCAAAACATTTCTGCAAATGGTCTAATAAAAAATCTAATAACCTGAAATTGATTTTTAATCTCTCAATGGGAACAAATTTTTAAAGGTGTTTCAGGTAAAATTGTAAAAAGCAGCAAAAATCAACAGAAAAAGGATGATTCTTTGACTAAAGTTTCACAAATGAATATTTTGACAAAATATATAAAATAGGTAGATATTGATATAATATTTTCTATAACTGTTTTCCTGCACCACTGCATATATGATGTTAGCAATTTGATTGCCATTTTGAATTTATGAACACAATTGTTAATTGCGATTGAATCTCGAAGATAATGCAGTTTATTTATTATTTGAATGCAAACCCAAAAGGATTTGTATTTTTACAATTATGAACTTTACATACATACATTGGGGGTGTCAACCTCGTGGTCGCAGGACCATGTCATAAAATGTGTTGCTTATTTACTCATTACATGCTGTTCAGGAATAACACTAACAACATGTGATTAAGTAAACTAGTATACCCATAAAATATGAGAAATAAATAAATAAAATAATGCGAATTATAAGAGACAAATAAATAAGACACGGTAATTTTCTCCGCATTAGTTCAGGCGCCACCCCTGGATATAAATCTGAGACAACAACCAGCTCTAGTCTCAGAACATCGCGCCACACATCTTTCCTATACTTCTTTCTCTTGTTTCACCGGATGCCAGCGCTGTCTTAAAAACATAAAAAAAGTATTCATAATCCTTTGAGCGTATAAAAAAAAAATACATAATGTATGTACAGTATATTATGTAGGCTTGAGTTGGCAGTAGCCGCCCACATAGAAAATAGTGCATAAAAGCTGCAAAAATCAAACTTTTCGATTCATTCTTAAAGCAAATTTCTCTACATTTATCGACCTATCGATAAAAATAAACAAATATATTAATAAACAATTATGTATTAAGGTTTTATTAAAAAGTCATATTCCCCTTGCCCACATCGATTAAGACAAGAACCATTTTTGTCTTTATATTGAGCGCCGATTTTAGGAACCTTAAATTTATACACCCAAATTATTAAACATGGACTAGCGAAGGTTTAGGACTTATTCCGTGGACTAAGTGCGAAATGCTATTAATAAAACAGAATTCCTGCAATTTGACGTTTACCAACTTAGTCCTTCGCTAAACCATCTAAGACGGTGGTCTAGTGAAAGACTAAGAATTGACATTTAAGAACAAAATGTACAGGCACATATAATAAAAAGAGATAGAGCTGTAACTTATTGTAGTAGATTTTGTTCGATTTTTTTTAATAGAAATTATTAGTCCATGGTCTTACTCTTATTCCGCGGTTTTGTAAGTCCATGGACTAAGCGTTTTTTTTTTATTAATAGGGCCGGTAGTGTCTTTCAATGTCCGATTTTAATTAAATACGCAACAAATTTCTATAAAAATCAGTAAATCGAACAATCTGTGTAAATAATTGTTCCCGACAGGGCGCGCATTTAATTTACACACAACTCTGAAAGCACTATACATTTCAAGTGAAACTTTTGACACATTATAAGGAAGAGATGTCAAATCGTCATAAGGCTGTAAGACCTAGAAGTAGGTCTATAGATTTCTTATTTACATCGAATTTTTTGCAGACAACTGAAGAGGCCCGGCAAAAGGCAAATCTACCCTAAGTACCTACATATATATCTCATTGATATGCGTACAATTTGAATATTTAAACAAATAACTTTTAAATTCTTATCAGTAATAAATACATATATTGTATGTAGATACCTACTTTTATGGACACAACTTTGCCACTTCCATGTAATCAGGACAATTTTATTTCAGATAATGGTGTTTTTGTTTTGTAAATTTATATTTTGATCTATAAATTGATTTTTTTCCTAACGAATCGAATACGTTTACAGATTGATTTGTATTTCCTATAGGATTAGTGCATATTTGTGTCTGTGAACATGTAACAGTTTACGCAAAGAAAAAAGTAGCCCATAAGCGTTTTAAGTTGGACATAAATATTTAAGATTCGTATCCTCAAACGATCACAATGGATCTATCTGATCTAAGTGTCAGTTGTTTTCCTGGCAGCCACTTCAACCTTCCCTCTAAACGGGCATAAGAGTATTTTTTTTTCATTGCATTTTGCGATGTTTAGAAAACCCAAATCTAAAAAAAAATAACAAATACCTACATATTAGGTAGATACCCGTTATTTTAGAAAAAAAATTCTGGAAATATACATAATTAGAAACGAATAAATTAAGTCTTTATTTGCTTCATTTTATAGAAATCAATGTTTTAATTGATACCAAGTCTTAATAGTTCTTTGGATAGCCTTATTATTTTTTAGTACATAGCGCAGCGCCTCAGTGGCCACCTAGTCCTGGCAGGTTTTCAGTGGAATAAGTTTCCATGCCTCTTCGATATTTTCAAGCAAATATATTCAAAACAAATAGGCTTCATTCGTAGCCCCGAACTTGAAAATTTTCCTCCTCAAACCAACACTTCAAAAGACGTCAAGTGTGTTTAGGATCATTATCCTGCTGGAAAATATAAGAAACCGGTAAATGCTGAAATGCAGAGGTCTGCATTACGTTTTCTAGTATATTCTTGTAATGGAACTGATCCATTCGTCCTTAGGACCAACACAACGCCCCCAAACAATGACATTACCACAACCGTTCTTTTATGATCTTGATAGTGTTCTTCACATCAAGTTCCTTATTTATTGAACAAAAGCAATTTTTTGTCATCGTTTCTAATTAGTTTCCCACCACTGCATGTTTTGTCTGGTTGTGCCAGTATATTCAGTTAGCTTTGTTATTGAATTAATTTCAATGATTTTAAATTTGAAAACAAGAGAGGGTGGTATTCCTAAACGGAATAGGTAGGTATACATAAATTTTATGTTCAGTGAATTCCCATTTCCGTAAAAAGTTTTTACAAGTTTAACTTTTTATTTAAATAAATGAATGCAGAATTATGAATGCATACAAATTATGTATCACCTAAAAAATATAAAAAAAAAACATCCCAAAAATATTGATACAGCAATGACTGTACAAAAGTGTACATAAATACCTTACAACAAACCAATAATCGACACGCCACAATAGCAACCCAATATTGACCTGACATATATCTGCATTAACTACAAACCTACAATTTAAAACGCAGCTACTTTGAGATAAGATAACACGTTGTAGGGAGCGGAGCCATGTTTCATCGATTTGTTTTAAAGACTTTTATTATATGCGGGCTCTTTTTCCTCCCCAAAAATAAAATCTCAATTTAGTCTAAAAATTAGACTAACGTAGGTAGATACCTAAACTAAATGCGATACAATAAAAAAAAAGAAACCTGGTAACACCATTTTATAGAGTAGAAATGTATTTCTTCAAATTAAAATCACACAAATATCAAAATCTTTACATTTTTTAGAAACTCATTTATGTATCATTAAAAACAACAATTAAAATGGCGCGTTGTCATACAAAATCATTTGGAAAAAAAATGTATGGAGAAAATCGCACAATTAAAATGAAATCGATTTTATCGGCCACATCACTTTTGTTTTCAGCAATTTTGTTTAAGCCGCGTGGTAGGTAGATATAGGTACCTACTCCTAAATGATGATGATAACTACTTTCAACTTTAGAAAAAAAAAAAACGACTTTTTCTCTTCAATTTATTGTGCGAAACTCGGTTGTTGTTCTTGTCTTGTTAGTATTCGTTGTTTTGTTTCAAAGGAAATTTTTGTACATGTTTTCTGTTCTGTCTAATCGCAAGCTTTAGCCGATTCGAATCGAATCGAAGGACAAGACAAGAACACCACATCACATTATCACACGTGAAATAAAGAAATTTGAAATGTTTTTCTGGTCAACCAAAATCAAAACTTATTTTCTTCCACTTTTCAATTTGATTACCCATTTTATCGCGCTAATTATTGCTTAGTCCGTTATCGGACTTGAATTTCTATGTAATTTTTCACCCTTTCGGTTGGTTGAAGTAGGCGGAAGGTAAAGATCTACATACGTCATGGCCCCAAACTAAGCTATTTTTTTATTTCTTGGAGCCATGTACGTTAAAATACGAAATATTTAAATAAAAGAAAATTCTACTCACTTGGTTGGCACGACGTGCTCTCCGTTCGAGTTCTATCCTCTTTTCCATTATTTGTTATAAATTTACTGACTTCTTGCTGGTCGACAAAGCTGATAATGTAAAAACGCTTCTCTAGTGTTGCCCGAGGAAAATTAAATTCCCGGCCGCCGCAGTTAGCGTAGACACGAAATTAAAAAAAAATAAAAAGAAGAAAAACAAATTAGAAAAAATATTTCCACTTAATCGGGAAATCGTCGATGAAGTATTTTTTTTTTTTAATTAATTTTCCTCGCTTGTCGGTTTTTTGCTTTCTGCGGAGGAGCAATTATGAAAGCCGCGAATTTTTTCTTTGATTCTTCTCGTTCTCACAATTGAATATGAATTTTTATTAATGGTATGTGGAACGGGCTGGCAAGCAGCAGTAGCATAGCAGCAATATCAAATAAGCAATCAGCACAGCACTGCACTGAACATGAACACAGCAACTTACCTGCTTCCACCGTGTGTGTGGTAAAATATTGTTTCGGTATTTTTAATTATTTGTCCAAATTAATGATGTTTGGCAAAACGAAATTTTGTCAATTTTATAATGGAGATTACATTTAAGTTCATCCAATTACTTAATTTTATTAACAAAATACTTTACAGAAGAGGCGCAACAAAAACAGTCAAAAAGTAGTCAAACTCCTATCACGGGCACGCACGAAAGAAATTATTGTTTTAATTCAAGTTGTTTCTTTGGAGTGAATTGGTGTTTCGACTTTCGTTCGTTCAGCGATGGTGACGGTAGAGCAGAAAGGGTGGCTTATCTAGTTGTCCTATTTGCTCTGGTAATGGGGAATTTAATGTTGGATTTTGATGAATTGAAACAAGGAAATATATTTTGATAGGACCTGCTTATGTTTTTTTTTAAATAAACCTGCAAAATATTAAAAGAGAAATGCTATTAAAAAAAGACCACTTGTAACGATTGTTCAAGAATTGCGTAAGCGAAAATAGCCAATTAATTGCTTGAAACATCGCTCAACATCTGTTAAATTGCCGAACTCGGTGAGTTAAAATTGCTGAAAATTGGTGGTTCACCAATTTTTACTCACTACTTTTGGCGGATTAACTGAAGTTCAATGATAGGATAAGCAAATATTAGGCTTTTAATACAAATTTGAACCATCGTTGAATTTCATCTGAGTCAGATTTTTTCAGCAATCTGTGTCTTATCAAAGTATAATTTTGAATGGTAGTGTAGTCACTAACATTTAATTAAATAAATTGTTTTAGGAAGAGAAATCTATTTAACACATACAAATCAGATTTGTTATTTAAAATCAATTTAGCAGATTCAAATATTTCGGCAGATTAATATCCTTCAACAGACACGGTCTCCAGCTGGTAGATATCCTACATCACAACCATAATAATCCAAGCATAAGCAACCATCCCTTGAAAATTATTCATTATGTATATGAACGGGGGTTATGAATGTCTAGTTAGGAAATGTGTTCAAATGTTAATATTGTATAATGGTTATTTTTAATTTATAATTTATTAATTAAAAGATTGAAATCTGAGTTTACGAAACGGAAATGTCTATTTATTACTAAATGCCAAAAATAGTTTTTAAGAAAATGGCATTTTCAGACCTAAATTTGATTTTGTTACTTTATTTATATTTAGAAACACCAGGATTATGACGGATTAATTGAGGTTAAACGATAGTTCAAGTTACAGATAAGTGAAAATAGCTAATTAAATACTTGCACCTCGTTAAATTGCCGGAATCGATGAGTCAACCACGGATCCATATTTGAACCACGTTTATACAGCTGGCTCTCAGGGCCACATATTTGATCAGTGGTTCACCAATTTTAACTCACTTATTTCTGGAGAATAACTGAAGTTCCACGATGGGATAAGAGTTCAAACCTTGAACCGTCGTTGAATTTCGTCAGAGGCGGAGTTCTATATATGTTCATCTTCAACAAGGAACGTCGCCATATTTGGGACTATGCCAATTAAATCGATGTTCACCGATGTATTCGAACAAAACAAGTGTTTGGTTAGGCTTGGATCAGCGAGAATTTCCTTTATGTCGGTATTCAAAAAGTCGGTGGTATATCTCAAACATACATTTTTATTTAATTTTAACATTTCCCTGTATCCATTAAAAAACATATTATAGTGCTTAATTGATTAAAATTCTTAGGTGGAAAAGTAACTTTTCAATTTTCTTAAGAGAAAAATTCTTCAATCTTCAACTTTTGTTTTTGTATCTATTTTACCAATTGTTTGGGTGAATTCAGCAATAAAAAACATAACTATATTTTCAAAATAATTAAAAAAGTTCTCGGGTCATTTTTTACCACAGTGACCGGATAGTTCTTAGCACGTAATGTCTATTTACCTGAACATATCTAAAAAAATTTAACTTCTGTTCGTTATTAGTGCCATCTAGTGGCAGATTCCATGCCAACCTAGTTTCGATGCCATTATTTCAAAAATGGTTGCCAGAACGAGGTGAGTATTCAACACGGAAATATATATAAATATAAAGGCAACAACTGCTACCACACATGTAAAAATTAAAACAAGATTACGACACTTCATTCTTTTTCAAAAAAAAAAATAAAAATCTACAAATTGTTGTTCTTTGTTTTTTGTGGATTAATGGATTTCGATCTCTGGTGACTACAATAAAATAATACAAAAAAAGAAGTGTCGTATTCTAGTTCTAAAAATTCATCCTACCACAAAGTGAACATTTACCATGGCCGCATTACCAGTACACTCCCTCCACACAGTGGGGCAGTAAATTTAAATGAACGCTAATATTTCATGATTGCTCAGAAAAAAATGTTCTTTGTAATTTTAATCATAGGAGCAGGAAAATTCTTTTAGTTTGTCTTTTAGAAAAATTGATGGAAGGTAAAGCTTTCATACAAAACGACAATTGAAAATTTTACCTCTCGATTTTGAAATAGTTAAAAAAAGAAAATTGATGACAATTGATATTATCTTTACTATTCTATAAAGAAACAATTATTAACAGAAATTATTCAACCGATTTAATTAAAACCAATTTCATAATTTTTCTTGTTGTTTTAAGAATGTTTTAGGATTTTTTTGATATTTGTTTAATATGTTTGTTGAATTATTAATTAATATTAAGTTTATTCATGAAACTGCCGAAAACCCGTAAAAACCACAGAAACCAGATAATTTCAAATAAATTATGTATCTGGTTTCTGAGGTTTATATACGAGTTTTCCGCTGTTGCATGAATAAACTTAATATTAGCTCTTCTTCATCAGTCTCATAAATGCATTGACATACTAGATATGGACGGCTAAAAGCCGATTTCGTGTTGGATCTCTCCTCGCCTAGGACCACACGCGCGCCACAATAGATGGCCCTAGTTTCTTTGTCTGTTGACTAAATATGGTGCGCATTGCAAGAGAGGCAATAGATGGATTTTAGAAGTAATATTTTTGTTTGCTACTATGCTCCGAGGGGCGTAAAGATCGTTCTTCCCATTTTCAATAGAGCTTTTGTATGGAACTGACAATTGACTAGCAGTCCATGTATAGTATGTCAATGCATAAATGACATTTTTCGATTGTGATGAACGAGCATTCGAGTCATTGTGGTGTTTATTCTTAAGCACCTCATTTTCCCTTATAAAGCTTAAGCTCATTGATTAATATAAAAAATCGTAACTTATTTGTCGAAGTTGACCAACATATTCAATTATGCTTCTAAACCTGCTTAATATTTTACAAAAATGATATTTTTGGATAAAGTTCCATTTCATTATCGTTCCGAGTGTGTGTGCTCTTTTGTTTATTTGCTTCTGAATTTATATCCACTCAATTGTTCGCTCTTCGATTAATTATGGAATAGCAAGTAATTATCAATATTTTAACTTTTAAGGCCGTGTGTGAATTGCGTTAAAATGTTGTTTAATTTTTCTAACTGGGTTAAATTTTGACACTAGCGTGGTGAATAAAATGTGTTAAAATTTATGCAGCTGTAGAGCAGGTTAAATTGTGTTAGAATTTGACGTTCCTCAAGATATATTCATTTGAAAATATAACCGACAGAAAGGTGAACTCCAAAAAGTCCAGATCTACTGGGAAACCATATAATAAATGTAAGTTTTAATTTATTCAATTGAAAATAAAATTACATTAATATTTTTGTTTGTGTGGATCCCAAGAAGAAAAAACAAATAATATAATCTGCTGCTATTTTAACACATATAAAATAATTAATATAAATACTTATTTCATTTTGCAAATTGAATACAAATAGATTGATTTGTCAGCTTGTCAAATTCCTGTCAGCTCTGAAAACTAGTGTTAATATACTGAATCAACAAACTAACCATAATGGGAATTGTTTTGAAAAGATTTGGAATTGTTGATTCAAAATATTAAATTAACGATGTAAAACAGAAACATATTTGGAAAACTGAGATTTCGTTACATTTTTTCGTGCCAAATTAATTACTTTGTATCTTCTAAGTCGGATTTTACGAAAGAAATTAATGAACTTCAACAACAACAACAAAATGTTCAAGGAATTTTTGCCCAAATACTGTTTTAATAAATCCCTTTTAACGCAATTCACACAGCATAAAGCTAAATTTGATAACACCACAAACTAAACCTCAAAATTTAACCAAGGTAGAAAATTTAACCAACATTTTACGCAATTCATACACGGTCTTAAGTATAAATCAGTCTTTGGGGAGTAGCTGGGCTTTTAAATATGTTCCACAGTTTCCGTATTCGAACAATAAAATAACAGAAACCTATAGAAAAACGGATAAAATTTGCAATTCTTGCAAAGCCAAGAAAAGAGCTGTGGAATTTAGTAGCATTTGTTGTGCTCATGCGTGCGTTCACTCACTTATTAGATATGTTATCTCGGATACCAAGCTATCGGAGTATTATGTGGACGAATCAGATATGTTAGCTGAAAGCTGTCAACAAATCAGAACAAAACGCATGCCAAATGAATTTTGCAGTCAGCTGTGATATACATTTGTTCTCGCATAGCTAGTTATTCCAATTTTTTTGGGATAACTCAAGATAGCTTTCACGAGAATAGTTGTTCTTTCATCAGATGTGTTCTTGCACGCATTACAACAACAGAAATTTATTCTAGATTGCTGAGAATAACTGAGTGAACGCCCCCAATGATAAAGTAAGCATTCCTTCTATTGCTGAGCCACCTGAACGTTTAAAGAGCATGCTCAATTGAGATCATCCACAATCTTTGCTGCAAAATTTGAGATCATATAATACACTTTTTAAATGACATCTTTCGGTGGAAAACGATCTTAGGAATTTTTTTTTTCTCATGGTTAACTTTATGTCACAATTTCAAGAGTCGGATCAAAAAATAATTGGTACTTACTTCTAACTGAAAATAATAAAACTAATAATTTTGTATATCCAGAAAAAATACAGGTAGGAAGGCAAGGCCTTGCTCTAACACCTTTCAATTTTTGCGAACAATTTTCGTTTCACACGCTTAGAAACCTCGTTCTAAAGCGGTATAGGAAACAAAACATTTTTGTTATCCTTTGTTACATAATGTAATGTAATTAGTAATAACAAATCGGATTTTTAAGCAAAAAAAAAAAAAACAACATTGATGCATTGCCAAAACGCCCTCGTAGGGATTATTTAAGCAGTGATCAAGAATGATTTGCGATATTTCATTGTTCTTTTGTTAAGTTTAAAAGTCATTTTTTTCTTTATTTTTTTTAACGTTTTATTAGATTTATATATGGCTTATATTTTGTGTTTTTGTTTGTTCATTTTATGTATGATTCCAATTTCGAAAAATAAAATTCTAAAAAAAATATTTTTTGGGTTTTTTGAAATCATGGAACGTAGTCCCCCTTTTTGCACTGGTTTCTTGTAGAGCATTATATGATTTCGGTTAACACGACATTTTTCCGGAACTTAAAGTGAAGCCTACCTGTAATTGAAATTAACAAATACCTACTATGCATATGTCCGATTGTCCGACCGAAAGTCAATTTTTTTGAAAACTGTTTCAGTGAGAGAACATAAAATTCTTTATATGGTCTTTATATGTTAAAATTCTTATCTGTTTCGCGAGCTAGCTCTCCTTCCAGTCTCATAAATGACATTTTTCGCTTGTGATGAACCAGCCTTCGAGTCATTGTGGTGTTTGTTCCTGAGCAACTCATTTTCCTTAGGAAGAAGATCAACTTCTTTCTTTAACTCCTGATACAATTTTACTACTTCATCAAGTTTTTGACAAGTTCATTATTATCTTTCTCAAGAATTTCTCTTTTCATTGAGTGCTTTTTTACTCGCGCATCTGGTGTTACCGGCGAACTATTCTTGATTCATGAGTGTCCTGATCTTGCTCTGTTTGTAACAAACTTAGAGCATAATCTTTGTGTTCGAACTCTGTTTAGTGCTCTACCCTGAACGAAAAAAGAAAAAACGCCTAATATAGTAGAAATTGCGGTCAGTCTTATTAAGCATTTGATATGTTTTTACTCATAAATATTAAAAATTATATTAAATGCTTGCGAAACAACGCTAGCACTGGTCGGCTAGTTACTTATATAATTTGTTTTGTGGGCAAAGCCATTAGTTGAAAAAAAAAACTTAAAACGGTTTTTTGTCCACTGTTTTTGTTTTTTTCAATTATGGGTTTTGATGATATCTATGTACCTAATTAAATATCTGGCGCCATTTCAAACAAAATGCGACAAATCATTACAATGAGTTCCCATTTCTCTTGTTCCACTGAACCTAATGTGGAGGAGGAATTTTTTCGTGTACATATTATTTAAATCAGGAAAATTTTAAATTCATTGGAATTAGGCATAGAAAAAATCATTGAAAAGGTCGAATTTTTGTTGGCAAGTCGGTTATAGCTTTTATTGAAATTTGGTCGTCATTGAATTGGAAAGGTCTTTCATTCTTAATAATGTGACTTTGAGGTTAGATTTCATAATTGAAAGCAAAACTGACATATAAAAGCCATACACATGATCAGTTTTTATTGGCAATTTTCATTGAATATTGATCGTTTGTATGCTCTTCAATGTCATTGTCAATGAACATTGAAAACATTGAAGGCAATCAAAATCGATTTGGTTTTCTTCAATGTCGTCAATGTTTATTAACAATTTTTTTGATCGTGTGGTGGTACTTTCAATTTTTATGTCAACGTTGAAGTGTATTTTGTATACATATATATATAGTTAAAAACTCACTGACTTGTTTATAAAAACTTATAAAAACAAATGGCAGCTTCAAATAATAGTTGTTTGAAGTGTGATGGCGATTTTTCTTCAATGTTTTTTGACAGAAAATTCTTTCAATGAAAATTGAAAATTAACATTCATCGTGTGTTTAATTAAAAAACACTTTTTATCATTGAAAAATCTGAAGTTAAAAAAAAGTTACGAGAATGTTGTACATCAAATAAAATATTTTTTTGCGAAAACAAATTATACATCTTATCAGCTTCAAACTTTATTTGTTTAAGTGCCTCAGAATTGATAGACAAAGTTTTCAATGATTGTATTAGTTTCAAAGGCGTTCACTCACTTATTAGATAAGTTATTTCGGATACCAACCTATCCGTGTATATTTGGGAACAAATTAGATAGGTTAGCTGAAAACTGATAAAAAACTAGAACGAAACCTTTACCAAATGAAGCTTGCATTCAGCTGTTGTATACCTTTTGTTCTCGCTTAGCTATAGTTATTCCACATTTTGAGGATAACTCAAGATAGCTTTCATGAGAACAGCTGTTTTCTAATTACATGCTCTTTTGCACGTCTTACAACAACAGAAAGTTATTCCAGATTACTTCAAATAAATGAGTGAACGCCTGCAATGAAAGCTATAACTGGCGCCGTAGTTGCAGGCATGTTATAATAAGCGCTAGTCATAGCTTTCAAGTATGAACCTTGTGCCAATTAAATTTTTCATGTCAATTGTTGGTGATGACAATAAGGGTTCATGCAACGGCGGAAAACACGGATAAATATCAGAAACCATATAATTTTATCTCCACATAAATAATTTGGCAAAGTTTGTATGACAAAAAAACGAACATCAGGAAAAAGTATTCACTTTTATACTGGTTCAACTTTTCATGATCGCTATAGTAATTGACTGTTCTGAGTTACTTTATTTTCACTACAGGGTGGCCCACGAATCGTGCTACAAAAATAAAACATAATAACTTTTTTTCAGTGTGAGATTTAGATTTATCCCAATGAATGCTTGGGATACTGAAAAAAGGATTTGGATAGTGCAGCGATACCATTCTTTGCAGTCCTTCATTTCTGCCCAATGGGAATTTAGGCTGGAGTTTGGCGGTACTCCCCCGAGTAGATGGAACATTATGAGGCTGGTGAACATGTTTGCCGAATATGGAAGCATCGAACGAAGACCGTATCATCGAGATCCCAATGTTCGGGTTCAGGATACAATCTTGGCTATTGCATCGGCAATACAGGCAAATCCTAGTGTTTCGACTCGAAACTTATCGGGCCAAATTGGAGTTATCAGACAGTCATTACAGTGGATACTTCATGATGACTTAAGCTTGTTTCCGTACAAAGTACAAATTACAAGCAAGTTAAACCTTTAGGATTTGCCTGTTCGCCTGTAATTTTACCGAAAAATGATTGCAATGGCCAATGAAGACAACACATTGATAAATTGTTTGTTCATGTCTGATGGGGCCCATTTTGACTTAAGCGGCAATGTTAACAAGCAAAATTGCCATATATGGAGTGAATCTAATCCAGAAATGCTCCAGAGACGGAACTGCAAACAGAACGAGTCACTGTGTGGTGCGCAGTTTTATCAAGGTGTATTGTCGGGCCATACTTCTTTGGAGAAAACGGTGTTACATAAACTGTTGAAGGAGTTTTTACCCAGAACTTCGCCGAAGACGTATCCCATTCAGCAGGATTTGGTTTCAACAAGATGGAGCAAGTGCACACGTAGCCACACAAGTTATGGCGGAGCTCCAACGAAAATTCCCAAACAAATTGATATCCAGAAACTGCACTCACCTGACCTGACTGCACTTGACTTTTTTTTATGGGGTTATGTCAAGCATGAAGTGTACAAAACGAAACCCAGGAATTTGACTCAATTGAAGCAGTCCATTAAGACAATAATTGAGGCGATCCCAATTTCAACCCTTCAGTCCGCAATATGCGTGGAACAATTTTCTGATCAGGTGCCGCATATGCGTGGATGAGCACCTCCCTCACCTCAATCAAAATAAGTGTTGATATTGTGGCCAAAAACATAAGTTTCCTGAAAGACGATATCTCACCTGGCCCCGATGGTTTGCCTGCTATTTTGCTAAAAAAATGTGCTAACTCTTTGTGTGAGCCACTTTCAACTCTATTTCGCCTTTCACTCTCTCAGGCCATTTTTCCAAAATTATGGAAGAACTCCTTTATTTTTCTATTCACAAAAAAAGGATTAAAATCGATGTTACTAACTACCGGCCTACAGCCAAACTTTCTTCAATTCCAAAACTCTTTGAAAGCATTGTCTATGACTCTCTATTTTCACTGTAAACCCATCTTTTGCTCACAACAGCACGGCTTCTTAAAAGGCAGATCCACAACAACTATCCTTCGGAATTCGTTTCTAGAACTCTTAATGAATCAGAGAAAGGAAATGAAATAGGTGTTATCACCACAGATTTTAGTAAGGCTTTCGATAAAATCAATCACCAAATTATTTATCTTAAACTTAAAGCCCTCGGTTTTCATCCTTTTTTAATTTCTTGGCTCAGGTCATACTTAGAGAACCGCCAATATAGAGTTATCTTTAGGTTCTCAATCTCTAATCCCATCCATGCAAAATCGGGCGTTCCTTAAGGGAGCCACCTTGGTCCTTTGATTTTTGTTTTAACAATAAATGATGTTATTATTATTATGTCATTAATGATTCGACTGTCTCTATTTACGCTGATGATATGAAAATAATTAAAGTCATTTCTACCCCGTCTGATTCTTCCTTACTTCAAAACGACCTTAATGCATTCCAAACTTGGTGCGAAAATTTTTTTTAAGAACTCAACGTAACTAAATGTCAATGCATTACTTTCTCACGAAAACGATTACAGTCTCCTTCTCGAACATATTGTTTTCACGAACTGGCTATTCAAATTGTCTTCTCTATTCGTGACCTTGGAGTTATTTGCGACAGCTAGTTAAATTTTCGAGCCCATTTTAATCATATTATAAACAAAGCCAACTCTTCTCTAGGTTTCATCAAACGTTGGTCTAAGGAATCCTCGAAGCTGTACAACGTAGATTTCTTCGATTTGTATTCCGTGGTCTTCCTTGGTCAGATAATCTCTTCTTACCCCTTTGTAAAGATCGTTTAAAATTAATCAACTTGCAAACCCTACATAAACGCCGTGAAGTCGTTGGTATCTTCTTTCTGCACCAGCTTTTAGCAGGGACCATAGATTCATCTTTTCTCTTTGAACCTATTTCAAGAATGCTCCGCTTAGCTAATAACGCACAAGATGCCTTTGACTTCCATATTAGTACTTCCTCACTTCAAAGCTCTCTCTATAACTCATCCTAGACCTCTTTCTTCTTCCTCACTTTTTAGTTTAAGATTTAATTTTAAGTTTTCTCTTCAAAAACAGAGTGTGGGCCTTTGGGCTCAAACGTTTATAAAAAATAAATTAAAAAAAAATAAAAATTAATAAAAAAAAATAAAAAAAAACAATAAAAAAAAAACAAATAAAAAAAACAATAGATTTACATAAGTTAACTTTAGTTTTAAGTTTATATTTAAGCTATGTTCGTGTTGCTTGTATTAAGCTAAATAAATAAAAAAATAAATAAAGGTCATTTGCGGTCTATTATCTTTAAAAACCATTAGTTATTTAAAATAAGATTTAATTTTTAATCCAATAAAAAAAATTAATGAAATACATCGATTAAAATAAAAGTTATTTAAATTTCGTATTATAGCATGATTCGTGCGCCACCCTGTGCTTATGTTCTGTTCCTATAGATATAGAATATGAAACGTTCGGAGTAAAATAAGTAACGCCAAGCAGTCGATTGAAAACCACAGGAGGTTCAAAAGTCGATACCAAACTCGATTTAGCAAAAAAAAACGGAAACAGAAAAGAAAATGAAAAATTATGGAACCAAATTGTTAAATTTTAGATGAAAACATTTTTTTGTATAATTTTCCAATTTGCTTTATCTTTGGCTTTAATTAAACGAAGTATAGGTATATTTTATTCTTTACTGTCATTTCATTTAAAGTCGCTTTCTTTTTTTAAAAATTTGGATTTAAATCTTTCATAATTTTTTTTAATGAAAACTTAATATTCGAGTTTTGGTAATATATATTTTACGAAAACTTCTGTCGTTTTCGATTGTTTATTCAGAGTTCCGTTTTAACTGATACTTTTTTTATAGGAATAGAACATAATGCACAGAAAAAGAGACATTTCGAACAGCCAATAGAACGACATAAGTAATACCTACATGAAACTTGCCCCTTAAAAATATAGTTAATGCTCACCGCCATCAGTAAATTCCGATGTCATGAAGAACAGTTTAGCTCAGTCGTAGTCGAAGTGGAGTAAGTTATTTAAAAATAAAAAAGAACTTTGGTTTTTATTTATAAATATTTGTTTATTTAGTGTTATTTACTTATATTAATATTTAATATTAATTTGTCATGTATTACCAACAATTATTATAACATTTAGAATAGATTTTTATGTTTAATTTGTTTTATTTTGTATCCATTTTCTTTCACTTTGTAAATGTTACAAATTTCGTAAATTTTTTAAAATTTTGTTTCTTCATTTATTTTATTGTATCTATTAAAATGTTAAACCTATAAATTTATATCTAATTGTAAGTTAAATTGAATTTTATTTTTGAGCTATGTATTTTAATTTTATTAATTATTCTTTTTTTGTTTTGTTGTAAATCGATTTGTGTTGTTTCTCTTTATTTATAACGCAATATTATTTTATGTAAACAACAATTATATACAAACATTTCGAGATTGTTGATTTAAATCTTAACGAAAATTAAAATTTAATAAAAATGACTTATAAACAATAATATGTACAAATGTTTTCTTTATAACTATTTAACAAAGATGTACACATTGTTTCAGTACATAAAATTTGATTTTTTTTAATTAAAGAAAAATAAAGAATAAATATTGAATTATATGATTCATGTGGATACATGCATTTAATTCTTGAAAAGTTATTTTTGCAGTTTTTAACATCTTAATAAATAATGTGATTATTTTTGTATTTTTCTTGTTCTTTAAAAATTTACTGGTCACTTATTTATCATATGGTGATCTACGAGTTTTTCTCTTCTTAATTGAAAACAATTATTCATAATTTGTTGATCATTTGAAGAGAGTGATGCATTTCAAATGTTTGGTTTTTTTTATTTTAATATCTGTATTTAACTATTTAATTCTCAGAATGATTTATTGTTGTCAGTTTTAAGTACTTTATAAAGATATTTTACAAAAATATAAACATATTTTCCTTTCACTTAAGTTTTTTTTTCTAAATTTTTCTTTATAGTGAATAACTAATTTTATGAAGTGATTTATATTATATTTGTATTGGTTTTATTATCTATTGTAGTAATTACTAAAATTAATTTTAATTTTAATTCTTAAATTGCACTTAAAGCTCTCATTGTTATTATGTTAAGCAAAGGTTTTGCGTTTATTTTTTTTAAATTTTACTTGATAATCAAATCAATGAACTTAAGGATATTTAAAATTCTAGACCAGATATATAATACTCAATAATGTGAAACCGACTAATACAACAATTTTTTCCACATTTCTTCAGGCAAGATTATATTGAACAATTAATATAATAATTAAAATATAAAAAAAAAATGTCAATGCTAAAGTTTTGTTTTTCAAATTGAGCGTAGAAAACTGAAAAAAATAATGAGGTAGAAATTAAAATATGTGATTTGATTCTTGATTTTCGATCGGACTGCTATAGTCATTCAACATTCTAAAATGAAAACATTGTATTCACAAGTTTTCAGATACAATATAAATTTGAACGCCACCGGCCGGTTTAATTGAACATTATACTACGTTTTCACCTACCACTTAATCCAGATTTAAGTGGATTAACTATAAATCCTCTTTGTAATCTTCTAAATCTTGAAGATTTCCCATACAAATTTTAATCTCCTTAAATGAAGATTCGAAATAAATCTCATTGAAATCTTCTTCGAAGTAGAAGATTCTCAAAAGAAACAAACCTTATTTCATAGAACGCCCCTATTCTAATGTCATATTTTCTCCATTGACATTCCACAAAAAGAAAAAACAAAACTGTCCAACATTATTTAATTTGTTTTTGTCTGTTATAATTTGTCGTTGCCTTCAAATTCTGTTTTTGTTTATAAATAAGTATAAAAATAAAAAACGCAATACAACCAAAGCGGTCGGTGCCTCGAATTTGTAATGGAAAATGTTTTAGCTATCCTACAGTAATACTTTGAAGTTGTTCTTTCCCAAATATATAAAAACGAAAACCATGCAAAGGCGATTACAGTATTTATGTAAATATATCTACATGCTGCAAAATGTTGGGATAACAATATTTTAAGGTTATTAATCATTTTTATTTATTGAAATTAAATTTGTTCACTGCACCGAAATTATTATTCTTCTTCCCAATTATTTTGTTTTTGTCTTGTTCTATTGACCTTTGAATGACAATTCATAGTGAAAACGTCAAACTAATCTTTTTTTCACTGGTGAAAACACTTGAAGATTAATTTTTAATCTTCTCAATTTCAATCGGATTATCTTTAGGTGAAAACGTAGCATATTGTCGATTTCGATTGGCTGCTTGGAGTTACGTTTTTTCCTGCGTATGTCCTATTCCTATAGAGTAGCCATGGCCAAATTGTGGCTCGCGAGCGGGGCGTGCGGCTCTTTGAATGAATGAATCACAAATAAGGCATACCTAGATCGGAAAGCTTCGTTCGTTTTACCCCCCCAAAACCCATTGGTTTCCAATGTTGTATTTGTACATTTAGCACCCTGTCTATGAATAGATATGAAAGCGAAAAACAAAACAAAAACAAATTACTAGGGCTGTGTTATCTATGTGTCTATAGGAAGAGGTACAGAAAAGAGTCTTATGTGGGTTTTTATCAATGGGACTATTGGAAGAGAAACAGAAAAGTTACATGTGTGCGTGTTTCAGCTTGTAGGCAAATGTCAAATTAAAGCAGAGGTTTCGCGTCCTTATGTTATTAGTTTATGGAATGAATAGTTTAAATAACATTCAAAATTCGGAGTAAAAGAGTAAATCAAACAGACAATAAAAAACGACTTCCCTTTTTTTATTTGTCATTTTTACAAGTAGGTACATAATCCGATACAAAATTGAAAACTGAATACTCTGAAAACAAAATACTCTGGAACAACCAATATACGGTTTTCGGAGTATAAAAGGAATGAAAAATAAGTAAGTGAAGAAACCAAGCGAACACTTTCGTTTTGATTGACTCTGTTCAGAGTTAATCTTTTTAAAAACCGAAGTTTTCATATTCTATAGGAACATAACAGAATGAGTGAACAGAGTAACTCCGAACATATATTTATATTCGTGAGTAATAGATTTTAAGATCATATAATTTTCCAATAAATTAAAGAACTAAAATGAATAAATTTAATTTTGACGATTATAATAGGGGTATTCACGATCCGGTGCAACTGATTTAGTATCATTGTAAAAATGCAAAAGTGCAATTTTTTCTTGCACCACAACAACAACTTACACTGACTAAGATCTTACAACACTTTTGCACTTTTGCTATACCCTAACCCTATTGCAACAGAAAAATACAATGGTGCAACATTTGCCTGGTGTTGTTGACAATTTGGCAGCTGTTATTTTCTGTCAAAAATGTTTGTGTTCAAACTGATTTTGCATTGGCCTCCTCATTCAATAACAGAACTATTAGCTATCCGGATAGGTTGGAGTTGTTGTATTCCCATGTACATTTTTTTTGGCAGCAGTTGTTTTGTCATCAGCTGTGTTCTTACATGGGAATACAACAACACCAACGTATCCGGATTGCTATAGTACGGTTATTGAATGGGGCCATATTTTTACCCCAGAGTTGCAATATAATAGAAAAGGTGCGTTCACGATTTACAGGAAAAAATAAAATTTCGCAATTTTACACCTTTTTGTTGCATCGGATCGTGAATACTCCTAAAGTAACACCTAACACACACATTTTCCAGTCGAACATCTAAAAATTGTGTTGTTATAAGAACAGACCTAGACTCAAAAATAAAACTATCAGTAATTAGCGAAACCACCATAGAAAAATATTGATTTATTCATACAATCTATCGATAAAAAAAATGAAATTCCCGGTTTTTGGAATTTTTCTCTGGTATAAGGGTCTATTTGTTCATTTTCACATTTTTTTTATTCGCCACGAATGACGTTTTCTAATTGCAAAAATCTCTGGTTTTGATTTAAGTCCCCTTTCACACAAGGAAACTGAGTAGCCGGCAACTAGGAGTTTGACGGCGAGAAGGCCAAGAAGTAAGGGGAATGAAAAAAATCTCCCCGGTCAACGATTTGAAGAGATTTTTTTTACGTTTCGCTTTGTATTCCAATTAACCCAACAAAATCTTCCCAGTTTCCTCCTCAGTTTCTTGGTGCCAGCTTCTTCGTGTGAAAGCTACAAGGCAATTAAAGAAAAACGCCAAAAAAATCTCCATCAACTGGTTTCCCTGTGTGAAAGGGGACTAATAGCGCACGAAAAATTCAGTAAGCATCAAGAGTGAGTAAATTTGCGAATGTGCGAACTTAAAAAACTGAGTTCAATAAACATTTTTTCAACTTGTGTCTAAATGTTGTTGATTTCTGTTGTGTTTTCATATACTTATCCTAATGAATTACTAAGGTTTAAACCAAAAATTGTTTATCCCTAATAAAATACTGTCAGTTTTAAATTAACACACAACCATAAAAATGCGATGGTGCTAACTCACTTTTGACACTCAATAGACGTTTTTCCTTTTTAGTTCAAATGTGTGTTTCTTTTTTCGTTCTGAAAATGTCTAGATCGCACTCGACGTGCTCGAACATAATTGACTGAGCATGTGAGTAAATTGCTAAACGCACCAAATGCCATTTGTGCCATGAAGGAAAATGTGAAGAAAAAAATAATAAGATACATAAGTTGGCGAAAGAAGCAATCGCTTGTTGATTTTCTGTATCTGGTGTGTATCAATGTAAAAAAGGGTAGGTTAAAAATGAAAATGAATCCTGATTTGTGTGGTTCAAGTTTGTTTAAAAAACATATCAGTGTTCAGAGCTCACTCTGTTTGGAACAAGTTCAGTGCATAATCTATGTGTTCAAACTCTGTTTAGTGCTCTGCTCTGAACGAAAAAAGAAAAATGCCTAATGTATATTTGTTGAAGTGTGGATGGTATGTGTAAAGCGAATAAAGTTCGTAACAATTCGCGTCAAGCCATTTGTTTTGTCAAATTTATATTATTTGTATTAATATAAATTATTTTTCTGCCTATTCTTTTTGTTTAGAATTTATAAATAGCTACCAAACTATTGATAACAAGAAAATAATCCACGAGCGTTCGCTGAAATAAGTAACCTCCAAAATTATTTGTGTTTAGCTGAGTCCGCAATGGATTTTGTGTTGGTGTTAACATAAAAATTGCTTATCCCAGCATAGGTATGTTTGTTTTATTTAATTCCCCACCGAATTATAATTCATAAATAATAAAATATAAAAATTATTAAAGCTGTTTCATTAACGAAAATGCCCCTTGCCTGTTTATATGTGGTTGGAAAAATTAAATTGATTTTCTTTCTTAAACTCATTTTGAAAAGCATGCGTGTCACAGTTTTTTTTTAAATATACTCGTACAATGGTTAAGCCTAATCTCATTTAAAATGTTGCATGCTTATAATAAAAATTTTATAGCGTTCCAAAAATGAATAAATTTCCATTAACAATTTTAATACATTTCTATTACATTATAAAAATTCGTTATTCAAAATATTATGTTTATTTTTAACATTTATATTTGAACCATATTATTGATTTATTTTATTTTAATAATTGTGGCTTAATAAAAAAATAAAAGTTTTTTGTTTGTTGTTTTATAAATTGCAAATAACAAATACAAGATTTATATATTTTTTTGATTGCATGGTACAAAGGTAGAAAGTAGTTTCCCGAATATTATATCTATATTTTCTTATTATTTCTAGTGGGTTATTTTGTTTGTATTGTATTTTTAATTTTTCTTTAGTATATTTTTTTAATTGCATTAATGATATTTTCTTTAATTGAAACTTATTTTAAAAAGCAGTTTTTTTTTAAATTTTCTTTCGTTTTATTCAACAGAAAGCTATTTATTCTTATAGAAATAATAAATTAAGAAATAAATAATGTAAATTAAATTGCGAAAAAGAGGCATGTTTTCTTGAACAGTGTATATAGGCAGCTTAGCAATTTTGTTTACATTAAATAACATTGTAACTTTGCAAATAATAAACAAAAAATCATGTAGGTATGCTCAAGTTTCGAATTGTTATTTTTTCTATCCAAACATTATCTGAGCTGGTTATACACTTTGAAACAAAATACGCCTACTAATAAAAAAATATATAATTTTCTTGACAGCAGAAAAAAATGAGTCGAATTCACGATTGAAAACTTTTGTTTTCCATTACTTCAAGTAAAAATTAGTTTCTTTTGGGCTCAATATTCCATTAGTTCGGAATTGGTGACAATTTCTGTTTTATTTAAGCAGTTCCTGGTTTTACAAATCATTTATTATTTAAAACGGATGTTCGCATGTTATCCAATTTGCTATTTCGTTGCAATTTTTAAAACAAGCCTATGATTCAAATGTTTTCGTTTGTGTGTGGAATAATTGTGGAATTCAGTTGAGAATCAACAAAAGACTTTAGTTATGATTGTTGTTACGAGTATAATGAGACAAAAGTAAAAGTACTCGTAGTATTTCTGTTGTAAACAGTTGAGTTGTTTTCAGTAATAAAACAAAACAAAAATATTAACAAGATAAAGAGGTTTGCTCTATGCCGAATTTACACGACTGTCAAAATACCAAATTTCGGCCATTTTATACTAATTGTTTGTCATAAAATTAAATTATGTCAATTTATGGCTTAAATTTGGCAGACAATAATATGCCGTAAGAATATAGTGAATATAGTAGTAAGAATATAGTGAAGAGGAAACAAAATATTATTGTGTAATTGCTTTGAAGATTGATGAAACTTGAGAAATGCCAAGTTATAACAGTCTTATAATATGAAAAATATAATAGTATCTATCGTTTCACTCCACATCTCCGGCTTCGTTGCTAGTTACAACTTATCAATTTGACGGCTAAATAGACCATATTTTGACAGTTAAGGTTACGTCTACTTCAATTAACTACGTTGATTACATTTAACTACATTGACGCAAGTACACTCGCCACTTGCGTATACATATAAAAGATAGAGAATAATATGTTTGATAAAAGGGCAAGAGATACACTGAACAACTAAAAATCTGCACGAACCTCATAATTTATTTCAGACCGATCCCACTGGAAATAAATTCTCTTGAAATAAATACATTTCCTGACATGAAATGTCTAATGGAGTCGTAAGTTGTTGTTTCATGTCGCGTGCGTAACCTTACGATATCTCTTTTGTTATGACATCGATGTCCAACATCAAATTTAACGTGTGTTTTTGTTTTTCTTTTAAGTATGCAGATGAGATATTCTCAGAATTTTTTGACTCTCAAGCCGGTAATAATGTTTTTGGTGTAGTTAAAAAATTGTTTGTAGGTACAAGTCTTTAAATAAGGCCCTTTTTAATTAGTTATGTGGTTAAACAAGAGTAAACTAGGAAATAAAACCTTTTGTACCTACATGTCAACCTCTTGAAAATTAAAGGTAAGCCCTAAGGTCTTTTAAATGCAACCAGAATTACACGGCACTTGTTAGAAGAAATAGAAATATTGGATAGAATTGAAATGTAAGGCTGAAAACATTTTGCTTAGCTACAATTGATTCGGTACTTGTTTTAAACAAAATACTCCCTTAAGAAATACAATATATGTATAAAATGTTTGTTGAAAGAAATTTTCAACTAAAATATATTAATTATAAGAAGGATACAATTTGAGACGTTGGTGCTGACGCAACTTCATTTAAAGCAAGATACTGTTACCGTTTTCGACTGACTGTTCGGAGTTACTTCTCTTTCACACCGGCTGCTCCAACAACGTTCGGTTGCCTGTTCCGAGTAATGTTTTCGGAGTATTTTTTTTGTTCTCGATTTCATAAGGGAGTAAGAAAAGAGCACACATAAGCTATACATACATACAAGATTTTCGTAGGATTTCTTGTCCAAACTATTAATTACTTGAAGAATCACTTTTTTAGGAGCCAGTTACAGCGATCAGAAAAACGAATCAGGAAAAATTTATAATGGAAAATGTATGATGTTTTTAAGCGTTTTAAAATACAAATGCTACACTAATCGATGACGAATACGGATTTTTTTTTTTGCATAAAATATTTGCAATAGAATTATTATTTTTTGTTAAAAATGTATTTATTTTCCTGATGAAAATTCATTGTCGTACCAGCTGATTTCCATTTTATACAGAACATTCCAATAATTTGGGTTCCAATTTCTCTCGTTCCACTGACAGTTTTGTATACGAAAAACTGTTTCGTTTCAATCAAGAAAACTTGATAGCGAACTGGTAGTGAGTGAAGCTTGCCAAATGACTTAATTTTCCTGTTTGTTATAAACGACCATTTGGAAAAAATATTCATTTTTATATTGTTTCAACTTTTCCTGATGCATTTTAATGATCGCTATTACTCTCCCTTAGATGGCGACGACACTATATTCGCGTAGAAGAGTAGAACACTGCCAAAATTCAATAGAAAACGAATATAACTTATAATCCTATAGAATACGGAGTAAAAATAGCAACTCGGAACAGCGAATCGAAAACGACATTTGTTTTACTTTCCAGTCGTTTCACTGCTGTCAATTTGCTTGCACACCGGTCTTTCGTAACGATTCAATGTGGAAACGCTCATTAACTACCCCAATAAGGTACCGAGCGTAAGAAATGCACTAATGTTGTTTTCGATTGGCTGCTCGGACTTACAGGAATTACTCCTAATTTTCCAAATTCTATATGAATGAAATATAAGAAATGAAAAAATAGTTACTGCGAACAGCCAATCGAAAACGACAGATATTAAAAAAGTGAAGTGCAATAAACCCTTTTATCTTAACTTATCTTTTCATAAAAAGGAAATATAATACTGCGAATTGGAGTTACATATTTCTTATTATTCCGATATTTGCTATAGTATGAAAAATTGCAGTCATTATTTAATTTAAAATTAAGAAAAAAAAAAAACGTTTGCTTGTTATATGCTTAGGTAGTAAAAAAATAATAATATAATATATATTGAAATAGATATGTTTTAACATAAATGTATTTTCCTATTATCTAATATTAATTTCAGTATTAACAAAATCAGACATTTGCATTTTTAATCCTAAACAAGTTTTCCTTTATCAACAATTTTTGTTATTTTTTTTTAAATTGACTTTCTTATTAACAACTTTCTTAAAAAACACCATTACAATAATTTTAATTTTTGTATTTAAAATTTTTAAGTTCTTTCATTTTTTAATACTTAAAGGCATTTATTGCATTCTTAAAACAAATCTAACGACATTTTACTCTGTAGTTTACACACAAACTCATTAATATAGTTTTTTTGTTTTTAATTTAATTTCATGTAAAATACCTGTAATACACATGACTAAAGCATTTTATTTATTTTTATTTTCTTATATTTCTGTAAAACATTTATTTTTGTATTTTAATGTTTTTAACAATTTTTTTTAATTATTGTTTTTTTTTTTTTAAATTATGATGAATCACATATTTTAAAGTTTGAATGGATTTAAACGGAACATTTACCATTTTGTTTTAAAAGATTTGCTCTTGTTTTGTTCTGTTAATCTCTTTGCAGGCAAACATCTTTTTTAAAATACAAATAGTCATAGAAACTACCACACATACATTTATTATGGCACATATACCAATTAATGTTTTTCAAAATTCACTTTACTATATATGCGCGCCGATGTCGCATCACGCCACTCACGACGAGGACCATGACGACGTCGGCGTCGCCGCAACTAATTTACTGAATGTCAACTGCAATTACGGTAATTCGATAAACAAATACATCCTAGCTGTTGGAACAGGAATAAATCACCCTTATTGAGTATATATCGGTGTAAGAGCATAGGTGAAGTGTGCAGGCTCTCCCAAAGGATACTTTAAGGACATGTTGTTGGGTGCACGAGTTTGTGCATTTTTAACATTCCTGTCACGTGATACGGGGATGATGTTGAAATTTAAAAAAGAATGACAACTGACACTGACATCGGATGTCCTCCGTTGCGGTAGGATGCAGTTTTATTTATATACCATCTATCCATGGCCTACCATACATCGCCATGGCGGTCGCAGCTATAGTACATTCATTCAGAACACATCATGAATAAGGACACACATCATTTCATAAAAATTGTCAGAAGAAGATACCTTCAATAGGTTGGGTAGATAGATATATGTAACTATGAGCAAAGTTCATTCGCATAGAAACATGTGTCATGTCGTGAGTGAATAGGTGCATATATGGGCGCCGACGATGACACAACACGGTTATGCCGGGTATTATTTCATTAGCATGCCAATGAAGTTCAGTCACAATAATCCGTGGATCATCGGATCCTTGTGTAGATACTGTATCATCGGTGTGTACTGTTGAATAATATTTCAAGTTGCAGCGATGACACGGATTATAGGGAGCAAACTATCATAATAATTGTATTCATGGTTGATGAAGCTATTCTTCGAATTTTCTAGCGGTGTGATGCGGAGCGGCGCGGCGCTCTGCTGCTTCGTGAAACCGGAAGGACATGGGCATTGACATCTCTGCATCTTTCTGGTTGGTAGTGGTGATATACAATGTGGAATTTGCTATATTTGTTGGTCGACATTCTTTAGGCTTCTAGGTTATTATACGTATATATAATTGTGTGTAAGCATATAGACTACTTTACTGGCATTGATGCTGCAGAATAATTTCAAACGAAATGAAATAAATTTGCGTGCAAAAAAATGCATGAATCTACGTACATTTGATCCTGTGTCTATGTATGTAGCTACAAATGCTAATGTTTCACTAATCACGTTGGTAAAGATCCTTTGAAAACTTTGTTATGGAATTTGTTCGGCCGTAGCACTGAGGGATGCAGCGTCGGTGAAGTTTTTCGCCAATCTAGCACGATTTATGGATTCTTGCATAAGCCTCTCATTTTCCTGGCGAACTGTAAAATAGGAAAAAAAAAGAAAAAAAATATATTTAAAATTTTTCATTTTCATATTGCATTTGTGTAGGTATGTATTCTTTACGTATAGTACACATGCACACACATAGGCATGTGTGTGTTTACGTTTTTCCCGTAGATATATTATGCATAAGGATAATATATTTAAAGGCGTTAAATGTAATTCAAGTAGGTAGGTATGTTGCCATTGCCAGTTAGTTTGCTTGCTGACACCACAAAGGATATGTGAAATCGAGCAAGGATACAAAATACAGAAAAAGAGAATAAATTTAGTGTAAGTATGTAAATAGGTATTTTAAAGTAACCTCATTTTTCCGCAATAAAATATTCAACACCCACATCTCTTATGGATTTTTTCAAGGTCACAACAACGACACGCGACGTGCGATTTTCTAATCTAATCGAGTTAGTCTCTTAGGTGTTCTTGTAATATAGTCTGTAGCGAGAGTAGATAAGTACTCAGTATTTTGATTTGCTTTATGTAATTAAAACCTACGCGAGTATTCTTTAAAATGAAAAAAATATACAGTTGTGTGCAGAATAATAGATGCGAAAAAGAATGTTTGAAAGCTTTAATTTTCTTAAGAAAGAGTGAAACAAGTGCTACTAAATTGACTTATAAAATATGTCGCACCACTCTTGTACAGCGTTGCCGGGAAGAAAATTTTGTAAGTGCCAATGCTGACAACAGAAAAAATAACTTAATTAAACGAAACATACTCTCTTTCCAACTCTATAACGAATATCTGGAAACCATGGGGCGTTCTTTGAAGTTAGACCCGAAAAACTTCTGGAAATTCATAAATTCTAAAAAGAAATGTGACGGGTATCCAGTAAGCCTCATTTATAATGACGTAATCTTGAATACAACTTCTGAAATCTGTGAGGGATTTGCAAGTAATTTTAGCCAATCCTTCATTGATTCTCCTGTAGTTATTGACGAAAACTATTTTCATTTTTTACGAAATTGTCCTCAAGTATCATTTAAAAATATTACAATAGAGCGTGAAAAAATGTTGAGCTTTTTGTCACATTTAAAAGAGGACTACTCTGTTGGACCTGATGGAATACCACCTGTTGTATTAAAAAAATGTAGGTCCATTTTAGCTCTTCCTTTGAGTAATATTTTCGAATTACCTTTGAAATTAGGTAATTTTCCTTCAGTTTGGAAGAATGCATTTATAACCCCAGTATATAAAAAGGGAGATAAAACTAATATTATCAACTATAGACCAATTTCTAAACTTTCTTCCATTCCCAAGTTGTTCGAACAAGTTGTATGTGATAGTTTGACATTTATATGTAAAAATATTATTTGCAACCAACAACATGGTTTTATGCAGAAACGGTCTAATGTTACTAATCTAGTTTTCTTTTTGAATAAATGTTTAAGCTCCCTAGAAAGTGGTCAAGAAGTTGATTGTGTATACACAGACTTCTCGAAAGCTTTTGATCAATTGTCTCATGAGATTATCAAGTTTAAACTTAATTCATACGGGTTTCCTCCATCTTTCATCAAGTGGATATCATCGTATCTTGAAGATAGGTCATATCAAGTCAAATTCAGAAATTCTTACTCAAGATCCTTTATTGCCAAATCAGGTGTTCCGCAGGGAAACCATTTTGGACCATTACTCTTTACATTGACCATTAATGATGCTCCTCTTTGTGTACGCAATAGCGAAATTCTGATCTTTGCAGACGATATGAAGATTTATAAAAATATGTCATCCTCTAAGAATCGAACTCTATTGCAAGAGGATATTAACCACTTTGCCTTGTGGTGTAAAAAGAACAGTTTGAATCTTAACCCGACAAAATGTCAAACAATGACATTTTCAAAAAAACGTTCTCCTTCTTCTCATGACTATATTATTTCACGGCACATTTTAACTCGTGTTATAACTGTACGGGACCTTGGAGTTCTTTTCACGCAAAACTTAGACTTTTCTGTCCATATTAATATCATAGTTAACTAAGCCAATTCAATGTTAGGATTTATTAAACGGCGGTCCAAAGAATTTGTTGATCCTATTGTTACCCGTGCTTTATACAACTACTTGGTTCGTACCCATCTTGAGTATGCATCGCAGGTTTGGACTCCTCTTTACGATGTTCATATTGAGAGATTACGAGTAGAATCTGTTCAAAGAAACTTTACTCGTTTCGCATTGAACGGGCTTCAGTGGAGTGATCCTTCTAATGCCCTCCCTTATGACCAACGTTTATCTATTCTTCAAATGCAAACACTGGCACAGAAAAGAACAAACAATGATTTGGTATTCTCCCAACAAATAATAACAGGTGTCACAAATGCACCAGACCTACTATGTTCAGTTTTTTTTTAATTATCGGGGTGGAGGTTATAATCTTCGTGGACTCGACTTGATTAAAGCCCCAACACATAGGACCAACTATGGGATGCATGAGCCATTGACACGTATGGGTAGACTTTTAAATTGGAATTCAAACGTTTTTGATTTCAATATCAGTAAAATTAAATTAAAAAATCTACTCAAAACCAGTGTTCCACGCTCCTAAATGTTTTTTTGTTTATTGTTATGTTCTTGTTTTGTATGGACGTAATATTATATGTTATATTTTCATGTTGTACTTGTGTTAGTGTTATTTGTAATTGAGTTTGCCGACTAACAACTAACACTGCAATAAATGATGAGCCGGTGGTATAACACAGTTTTCTGTGTTGGCAAACCATTGGTCGCAAGACGGAGCTTGCTATAAGCTCTCTTCGACCAATTCTGATAGTGTGTTAAAAAAAACATAACAAAAAAAATGTCGACGTATTTTTATCTTTCAGCTCGATTTGCGGTTAAACTAAGCGCCGGTGAGGCATTAAACTTGGCACCTGTTTTTCTATTTAAATTCTTGAGGAGAGCAGGGCTAAAAGTAACACTTTGCTAAAGTTAATACCTTAGATTTTGGAAATGAGTTAGCCAAACTTTTTTCTGTTTAAAGAGCAATATTTCAGCTATGAAATCCAAAAAAAAAGACAAAAAAATACTGATCAGAGTTTGTAAAAATATAGCCTTTAGACAAAAAAACATGTTGTTACGACTTAATCCATATGCGGGGAAAGTTGTAACATAGACCAAGGTAAATTGAAACAAAAACTGTAATCTTCTTTTAAAGAAGCTATCAATTTATAAGCAAAATTAACAACAACAAAAATTGCACACACAGCACCAAAACTTATGCAATTTAGTATCGTACATGTTCTCAACATTTTACTAAAATTAAAATCACCAAATGGGTACTTTATCTTCTTAGTATCGTACTAAATTTATATGGCATCTGATAGTATATCACTGATGGGCCCGAGGGGCCCAGGTTCGAGTCCTGCTTTTGCACAACTTTTTTTCTTTTTTTTTTGTAAATAATTAAGTTAAAATAATGAAAATATAAATATAGTATACTAATTTAGAGCACATTTTGGGTTTCCATCAACATATAATTAATTTACAATGCATAAAAACAATAATTGTGTTCATCAAAATTTAAACCCTACAAATGTTCTGCTATCTGCTTAATAAGCAATTTATTAGTTAACAAAAGGTTTAAAATTTGTGAAAAGTTAGTAAACTACTAGAAATATATAGCAAATTGTTAACTAGTATCGTGTTAAGGCCTTAATAATTGGTTGTTTAAGATTTTGCGCCATTGTTTATATCTCTCAAAAAGATTCATTGTTGAATTGAATGTTAGTGATCTACATATGATATGATAACCAAAATTCACTAACTTGTTCTGAACTTATGGCACATTGGCGTGTGATGTTGAAGAAGATAATGTATAATTTAATGTTATGACCCAGAATTTAGCTTTATTATAAAGATAAGGGCTTGTCATTAAGTTTTAAAAATGAAAGGCCCAATTTTCGACCACTTTTTGCAGTAATTGGTGCCGTATGTCAGCAACAACGAGCAGCTTATTCTCTTTCAAGGCGTCAAACACGTAACTGGCTTATCTGCGTAGACAAGCGACTTCACATAACCCCACAAAAAATAGTGCAGCGGTGTTAAGTTGCACGATCTTGGAGGCCACGTCACAGGCACATGACGTGAGATAATGCGCTCACCAAAAGTTTCCTTCAATAAAGTGATTGTTTTGTTCCCTGTATTGCATGTAGCTCCGGCTATCTTGTTGGAACCAAAGGTCGTCCACATCAACATCCTCCAATTCAGACAATAAAAAGTCATTAATCATGGCTCTATAGCGTTCCCCATTAACGATTCAAAATAGCTTTCAACCCCATTAACTGTAACATTATGGTCGGCTTCATTTTTGAAGAAATATGGACCAATGATTCCCTCTGCTCATAGAGCACACCAAACAGTGACTTTTTGAGGATGTAACGGCGCGTCTCAAACCAAACTAAGCATAATTCAAGTGACATCTGTCAAAAAGACCATCTGCGAAAAAAGTATTGCCAGATTGAAACCCACACGTTAAAAAAACACCCATTGGTGGTGCGAAAATAGGAAACCTTAAAACTACTGTTTCGCATTTTCGAACACTATAAAATATAAACACAATTTCTTTTTAAAGTTTTGGGTACCTACACAAAATTGATGACATTTTCCCTCAAATAACTATATAAAACTTAAAAAAAAATGGAGCAGTTGCTTACTTTAGAACAAATGTGTGGAATAAGTAAACTCGACAAAAATTGATTTCCTATTCTCAAACCGTTATCTAACGATGCCGCAACTTTTGTGAAGGGAACATTTTTTTTAACTCGTAGGTAATTGAACCGAATAAATCCTTGAGGACGACTTTGTGAAATTGGAGAGGGAGTGTGCCAATAATTTTTTTTCGTTCGTTCTTGAACTAATTAGAGGTTTTGAGACCTAATATCAATTTCGTCACACATAAAGATCTTGGGCAATTAAACCAGGCCTAAGGCATTGATGTTGCCTCAATTTCAACTAGTAGATCGCTGCCGCAACGACAAATTAAAATTGCTGGGGAATCGTACTTAGTCTGGGTCCCAGGACATAGTGACATACAAGGGAATGAAATCGCAGAAAAACTGGCCAAAACCGGATTATCACTTGAACCGAGACAAATCGTTTAAGGGATATTATTTGTGCCACTGGACTAAAAAAAATGTTAGAATCCAAAGAATTTTCCTCAAAACCGCAAACGACAGATGGTCAAGTATCCACAGTTTTCGGGCTTCGAGAAATCTTTGGACAGATATCTTTAAGAAAAAAAAACTGAATATTTAAGGGCTTTTCACATGAGAGCGACCAACGACCGATTATTAAACGAACAAATGCCATTTAAATCAATTTACGAACCTCTATACTTCACAAATTCTAAGCAAAATTGTAGAAATATAATTTATATTAATGTTTAGACACAAAAAATTACTTCTTAAACAGTTTTGGTAGTCGCGAATTGCACCTGAGCCAAACTCTATTCGCGTTCCACATACCATCCACCCTTCAACGAGTTATTTGTTCGCTCGCGTCTAACCTCAAAATCAGACTTTCAACTTATATTCGTGATGAATAGAATTAAAGCCATGTGTATGAAATGTCAAAATGGATGTCGTTTCGTCAATTCGTTGGTCGCTCTCATGTGTATAGTACTTTACTAGGGCTTAACTGTCCCTCATGCTGGGCATTCTCACAGGTCACAAAGCAATGGGAATCTACATGACCAGAATGAGCATCAGCACATATGACTTACATAATGTAGATGTTGTATGGACGAATAAGCGGAAGTGGACTCATATCACTTCTATTGTTAATGCTCCAGCCTAGTCCGAACCAGTAAAGAAGTCCTCGGGGATTACTTCTTCGACGAACTGGGCGATGTCTCTGATATAAGCCACCTAAACATATCCGGAAATTTATTCAAAGGTCAGGATGGTTTAAAAAAATAAATCATGTAATTTTACTATCATAAAGCGAGGAAACTTGTTGCCTACCATATATTGCAGTATTTTTACGCACGTAATCATTCTAAATATTAAATGTGTAAATTTTAAATATTTTTTGTGTAATTTCAAATAAGGATTTAAAGTAAAAATGTGTATTTCTATACCTAAGATGTTTAAACTTTATGTATGTATATATAATTTATGTTTAAAATTCAACAGAATTTAAGCAAATTTTTTTTATATATAAGCGCAGGATGTGTAAATTTAAACTTTTTATGTTCAAATTTATAGCGAAATTCAACAAGATATTTGTAAACTTCCATCAAAATTATGTATGAAAACGGTTAAAATTAGACCTTATTTATGTGATTTCGATTGTAAGATCTTTATTTTGTTGCAGAGATATAGTACTTAATATGTAAGATTAAACAAATTACACTAAAAATTACATACAATTTCATGCTAAATTTGAACGCAGTTTTGAGAGTGTAACCTGGACTCCATGTCACCATCACACAAAATTGATAAGAATCTCACAAGATTTTTTTTTAATTGCTGACCTATGATCTTTTTTTGCCCAAAATTTGTTTATAGTAAGATTAAACTAGTCTTTCGCAAATGATGAAACACCTGTCCAACAGTGTTTTTGTTTTTTTATTGGCCAACCCTTACCAGTTGTGAAAGTCAAGATTCTAGATTAGGTAATCAAAAACTCCATGTCCATCCTCAACAATATCTCAAAAAATCATGTCCGAATTTAAAATTTGATATCAGAGGACTCGTAAGTGGTTCTTCTTCTAAACTTTCTCAAAAAAAAAAATCTGTCGGCTCTCAAGTTTTCTGAGCCTAATTTAGCCTCAAGTTTTTAAAGTAATAGAAAAATAAATAAATTTATTTTTAATGTTAAAGATGAGTAAAAATTAGGTATATTAGTCCAGTTTAAACTTTTTGCAATGCTTATCATCCCGGGGGATACTTTTTTTCAATCAACCATCCTTTTTATAAATCTAGGATATACTCAGGCTACGTAATGTTCTATAATATAATTTTGGAAGGAGGAAATAAATGAGGTGTTTGTGATGCCCTTGTTTAGCTATATTTATATATATTATATACTTGTGGATTTTGTGGTGAATTCATGTAGGTATAGGTGTAGACACTTCGACTGTGTGGACTTTTTATGTGGAGCGTTTTTGGTGCTGGAAATATCGGTGAGAAAGTATTTGGCGACATAAAGGGAACAAAGCTCTATATCCTTCCTTTTTTTTCTTGTTAAGAATAAAAATGTGAATAGAAGGGTTTTTTAAGGACTAACAATAAGATTGTTAGATGGAGTTTGAGGATTTAACAATGGTCCCTAATCATAGTATGGAAAGACATATTTTTTGATCTCTGAAAAGTGTTTGTTTGAGAATGGCAGGTTTAACGCCTAAAGGGTTGAATCTGTTTCCTCTTGAATCAAAGGGTGTATTTTTTTTGTTTGAGAAATTTTGATTTCGGAGATTATATTTACATTATTGTAAAAAATGGTTTCAATTTGAATGATTCTTAAAGAAAAAAAGGAGGGATGCGTGCCGGGGGTTACATTTTTTAGTTTAAGTTTAAATAAATCAAATTTAGCAGAAAATGAAAAAGTTTGTTGGGAAATTTTGATCTAGGATACAGAAATGCAAATGGTGTTATTTTGATTTATGGGAAAACATTTAAGTTTAATGTTTTTTTTGGATTGTATTATATCTATCATGTTCACAACTTAAACCTTAACGTTTATAAGTGAAATATGGTTTTTAGATATGTACTGTTAAAGGGTCATTAGGTATGCCTACAAAACTTGGCAACAATGATTTGGGTATATTTAATAGTCAATAAATTTAACACTTTGAAAGTCAAAAATATTAGAAAAGTTGTTTTTTTTTTTTTTTGTAAACGGAACTGTCGCTTTTTTAAATTTGTTCAACAAATGGATAAGCACAATAGAAACAGAACACCAGGAACCATACAACAAATATACTTATTTACTAAAGCTCCATTAGCGATGAATCCAGAAAAAGCTTTAAAGCATGCTTCCGTTATCGCAAATGAAGATCGAAATCACAGCTATATTTTCATATCATGGGATAGATAGTATGCTTTCATCGCATACTATTCATGGCTTGCTTTATCGCAAGGAGAACTGTCATTTTGCTTTGGCGTTTTTAAATATCATTTGTTGTTGTTGTATCTATCATTATCAGTTGCCATCGACATTCTCCACTAAACTAAAACAAAGTATGCTATGAAATGTCCACCCAAGAAAATTTGGCAATTGTTTTGCTTTCTACTATTTCTATCGCGATTGCCATAAACCTATAGCTAATGGAGATCGCATGTTAAGATCAAGTGCGGGATAATTAGGACTATTCACGATCCGATGTATCTGGTCTTGTATCATTGTAAAAGTGTAAAAGTGTAGCATATTTGTGCACTAAAACAACAAAATATACTGAATGTCAAAGTCTTACACTTTTACAATTTTACAATACCCGAACCCTATTGTAACAGAAAAATACAAGGGTGTAAGATTTTTTTAAACACAAACTAAGCCTTCTTCAGAACAAATGTGAATCAGTTTTTGACATTTGCTTCAGTCTTTCTAAAGATTAGTGAAGGTGTGTTCACAGTCTGTTGTAAAAAAATAAAATTTTACAATTTTACAAGTTTGGTGTACCAACCAAATCGTGAATACCCCTATTGTGTCTTAATTCGAGAAAACACACCTACAATTTAAATATGGATTAACTAAAGTGTTAATGTATTTCTGACAGACGATAAGCTTTTTCTAGCGTAAAAATGTCAAAATAAATGTGTGACACTACAATAAAGTTGATTGTTTACGTTAAGAGCATACATATTGAATTTTAAAAGACCATAAAATCCAGGGTTTGATAGAGCCAAGCATTTGCTGACGTGGCATACTGCATAACTATGCACGCGTTTAGTTTTAAGACTGCTTGTTTTTAATTTTGTTTTTTTTTTTATTTTTCTCTCCCCCCTATTTTAGACAACTCTAACATTTATGTTTGGAATTTTATTAATTTTGCATACAAAACAATTACCTGGCACCTGCTTTTAGTTTTAGATTTAAGTAGATTTAGCTAAATCTCCTACAAACCTTGATGATTTACCATATAAATTTTAATCTCCTCAAATGAAGATTTAAAATAAGTCCCATTTAAATCTTCAATCGAACTACCCTATTTCCATATTGAAATGAACTCATTCATCCGGAAAATAAATTTTTTTCTTCGGTTAACGCAGATGAAGCTGCCTGTCTCACTTCTACATCATAAGAGAAAATGAAACGATATATGTATTTTAAATAGTGCTGTCAAAATTAATCTACTTTTGGAGCGGTGGAAACACTTTTTGAGATTGGTAAATCTACAAGAAATTAAAATTCGGTGGAAACGTAGTATAACCCACTGAAAATTATTTATTTCTATTCTCCTATTTAAAATCTTCAACTGAACATTGTCCAGAAATTAAAACCTAAGTTGCTTCTGGTCAAAACTTGATCTGAAACGCTCCAAGTGTTTGATAAACGTAAGCAGATTGTACATCAGCTGCTTAATGGGTGTCATAACCGGACACTACCACATAGGAAGCACGCAACTTGGCTTGGCGTTTATTCAAACGATTTTTGCAGAAGCTGCATGGTCGAAGAAGAGGTGGAATCTATTCCTCATCTTCTGTGTACATGTCCAGAGACGTAAGCTCCAGCTTCATCTCGATCGCTCTTCGATGATCTCGGCGATTAGGCACCTACAGTCTTTTACTCTTCATTAGTAGCCCCAGATAGTTAAGCGAATAAGGAGATTATCTGATCTATGGATTCATGTAGTATCACAAGGAACCAACTCTGGTCTAAATGTGTCATATAGATTTCGTATGTTGGCGAATTTTAATTTTTTTCTCGAAGGAGACACTTTTGCAACAAATTTTATAAAAAAGGATTGTTGCATCGGTTGTGAAAGTGTGCGTGTTCTCCGAAACATATTTTTTTCAGATTTACATTTACAGATGTCATCGCTTTCGGCATTGTTTCTGAAATACCTACATGCTATAAATCTCAAATTAATCGCTTGATAAAGTAAATCCAAACGAACTTTTATATTAGAAAACATACAACCATTAGCATAAAATCATCGCCATGAAAGTAAATCCAGAATAGAATAGAAAAAAATGTCAAACAAAACTCAAAACATAGCTAGTCCACAAAGTCCACATGAAGTGAGCCTTTCAAGTTACTCACACAGAAAAAATTGAACACTAAAACTGAAAAATATTACGGTTTGGGAGAGTGTATTTGTGAATGCACAAGTAAACAAAAATAACCGCTGTCATATGCTTATGGAACACAACTAAGCTACGTGTGCTTGGTAACGTAAAAATTCCAACGAATTTCTACAAATTCTCATAGGAAAAAAACCCCTAGTTTGGAAAACTTGGTGAAAATTTCAAGTTACCAAACAGGTATACTAACTCCAGTAAAATGGAATACTGGATTATGGACAAAAGCTGTCGTGAAAGTTGTTCACAGAAACTGATTAAATTAAAAATTTAAGGGCACGTTTGAGTTTTTAATTCAGGATTTTTTTTTTTTCGAAAATATGCACTAATTTGCATTTATTCTTAAAAATGTGCAAATTAAAATAAAATATGCATTTATAATAAAATATGCAAAAATATGCACTCACGATTAAATGCCATTTTAAAGCAAATTGATTGATTCGTGTTTGTATTTAATTCCTGTGTTTCTAAAGTTGCTGAAAAAAAATATGCATTTGCATGGAAATCTTAGCCCAACTAATCACATTCATCATTATTACATTTATAAAAACATTATTTCAAAAATAACGTCTCTGAATTCTCTGCCATACATCAATTACATTTGTATCTCTGCCTTCACCACTCCCTATCTGCATATATGTATGTAAATTTCACTTTAATTAAAAAACTTTTTTCTGAACTCATTAATAAAAGTTTTTTTTTAAAGGGAAAATGCATAATAAAAAATGAAAACAAAAAGGGAACCAGAGGATACAAGAAATTTCACAACAAAACAAGATTTTAACTTTGAAACAATAACTTTACTGAACAAAAATTAATCGCACCAACTGTCTGAGAAAACTATTTACTTTGCATTCTTGTAGGTACAAGTTTTTATCCTTTCAAGTGTTTATTTAAAAACAAATTAAAAAAGTATCAAAATTGCAATAAGAAGAATATCACAGCCATTGTGGTCTGGAAGTGTTTTCATCTTCCGTAATCTGCACACCTGCATCTTCTGTAACTATAAATTACAATGTTCAGAGGATAACCATCGTTATGGACTTTATCCACTGCTAAGGGTTCTCATACCACAACTTCCCATTTCGGTTAATAGAGCGTAAATTTATTGGTATTGTTTACCACTATACTCGTATGTTGATGTAACTATACTATACCTACTGCCTTATCAATTATTATATACTAGAACTAGACCAAAAAGGACCCGGATTTAAAATGAGAAGAAAAAAAAAGTTATGTAGTCTTATTTAGCTTCTTCTGGCTTTGGGTGGCTGTTGTAAATTATTGATTTTATAGGCACATACATAGGTACATGTTCCTTCTCCCATTGTATATGTGGTTAAAGATTCGAATGAAAAAAAAAAATTGGATGTTAACTCCGGTATTATTCTCCTGCTTTCGTATTATGAATTGAAGGAGAAACAACGGCCCCAAACGAGCATGGAGTGAAAAAATCTGAATCACTGCTTGCATTGTTAAGCATACTTGTACAGTACGACAAAAAATGCAATAGCCTGCATGGATAGAGTTACCTAAGGTGTTGTTTTAATTTCATAATTTGAAATTAATTTTAAAGATTAAAAATGTGGACTAATAGTTAATATGTAATGAAATTTGATCCCAAAATACCAATAGTTTGGGGCCATATTTTTTTGCTGTCTAATTTTATTTTCTATAAATCATACAATTAAATTTATTTTAATCAAATTATCTGCTTGTTTTGAATGTCCTTTATTTTCTTCCCCAGTGGGAAATATCAAAAAATTCACACATGAATCACCGACTTTTTCCTCAAGGATTGGAAGCTCCACCCAAGGAATTCGAGGTGAATACACCTATGAAATTAACATGGGCTTGGCATAAGCGTTCACCAAGTGACTTTCTTGGTGACTATTCAGTAGTGAAATCACAAAGTCGGTGTATGTGGGGTGTTCCAAAATGAAATGAAATTTGGAAGAAAAACTGCGTGAATACGCACCAGTGATATCACTAGGTAAGAGGAGATGCTTAAATACTAGGCCATAACTCATAGGTGACAAATGTGATGAATATACACCAAGGAAATCACTGCAAATGTGAATCGTGTATAATCAGAAATGATAATTGATGGAAACAAAACATGAACAAATACCAGTGATTTCACAAGCTAAATTTATTTATTTATCAAACCGTAATGATTTCACTTTGATATTGTATCTAATGTATTCATAAGCGAATAATATTTGATACACAATAATAAATATTGCTATTTTATATTTTTTTTTTCGGATAAAAATAATTAAAAAATCAGTTATGTATATTTTTATAAGATACTAGCGGTCCCAGCGAACTTCGTCTCGCCCCAATTTAACGCCTTCATATAAATCCCAAAGCTATTCAAATTGCAATATGTGATTTATTTGAATGGAATCAAATTCAGTAGAGAGTGATATGATAATTAATTTTTTTCAAAAACGAAGACGGTTTGCCAATACGCGAATAGGTAACGTACAGCGAAAAAGAGCGGAATTCGAAATTTACTCCACAGACTTACAACGATTTGCCTTGTGATTTATTGATTTTCATCGCAAAAGCCAATCGAACGTGGAACTGAACCCACTTGAATTGGAATTTAAGGCCAGTTGAAATAATCGGAATTCGTGGCGTTGATCGCAGAACAGTATCATCTATTATATATCTCGTAAACTTCTCCACCCAAAACGTTCTCTATCACAATGAATTCCATAATTAACCGAAATTTTCCAAGCTTCAAAACAAATTTTTCAGCTTCAAATCGTCCAAAAAATCCATGGAACGTTCTAGACAGTTCGAGAAACGTCAGGAAAAATCAGAGGAAATCCATATCATATTCCAGAAAGTTCGACAAGAACTGTGTATACAAAACACATTATTTATACTAATAAATCAATAACAAACATGTGAGTGACATTTTTGGTCATAACATTGCTTTTAGCTATCGCACAGCAAACAGATTTCTTATATGCACTCTCTAAACATATCCTAAGATCTTCTGAAAATTTCATTCAAATCGATCCAGCCGAAAAAATTAGGTCGCTCACAAACATAATTTGGATTGTTCTTTATATTATAAGAAGAGATTCTTATCTCTTCTTAGATATACTAAAATAAAATTAATGAAGTGTGAGCCGTGATTGTCTCACAACAACTTCTAAAAAATTTGTGTGGGAATTTTAAATATTTAATAATATAAACTTAAAACTAAATTTCAAAAAAAAAAAATCATTAGGTAACACGTTTAAAAATATTATTTTTTTTTTCAAAAATTCAAAAATAATATTTTTCGACAATTTTGCTATGCAATATTATTTATAATTCGAAGGGCCTCCTATATAAAAAATTTAATCTAAATCCATGCAGCCGTTTATGATAAAGTCGAAAATAAAAAAAAATTATGGGAGGTATCGTTAATAACGTACAAAAAATGTTTGACCAAAATGTAGACTATATCTAAAATAGTGCACACACTTTGTTTTATCAAAATCGTTAGAGCCGTTTTCGACATAATTAAGATGGTAAAAAAACTTGTATGGCAAGTACCGTTATTTTTAAGTACTAAGTATTACAAACTATCCTATCTTAGGAACGCCAGTAAAATAAGCATATCAAATAAACACAACATGAAAATCGGTTAGATAGTTTAATAGATTATTTTTTATTAAAAAAATATTTTTAATAAAAAAATATAATAAGTAAAGGAAGCAAAGCAAAAATATAGGGGCATATTCATAGTAAGTTACTTTAATAACTAGATAGGATAAACTCAAGTTTTTCATTTTTTCATTTCATAATAGTTTAGACAGAGATTATGAATATGCCCCATTTTTCTTTTATAATAATAGCGGGTTTTCCAATAAGAGGTGTTATTTTGAATAGCCCGCTATTTCGGTAGCTGTCACTTTTGAAGCTGTCATTTTTTGACATTTGACAAGTAGAAACTACGCTATTAATAAAAATGGAACGATACACGCTTCAACAACGCATTGAAATTATTAAAATTCACTATAAAAATGGTGAAAATTTGGCAGAGACGGTTCGTATAACTAAAACATTTTTGGGTCGTCGTGAAGCACCTTGTCGGACCGCAATACAGAAATTGGTGGACAAATTCGAGCTGTTGGGACAAGTTAGTGATGTGAAGAATAAAACCCGTGCACGTCGCTCAAGAACAACTGAGAATATTGCTGTTGTAGCCCAAAGTGTTGAAGAAAACCCAGGTTTGTCCATTCCTCGTCGTTCTTTGGAATTAGGCATTCCACAAACGTCATTACACCGTATTTTGCATAAAGACTTGGGTCTTAAGGCTTATAAAGTTCAGTTAACACAAGAACTCAAGCCGCCTGATCATCAACAACGTCGTGTCTTTGCTGATTGGGTCCTTGAAATGCATGAAAATGAACCGGAATTTCATCGAAAAATCATCTTGACTGATGAGGCCCATTTCCACCTGGGAGGCTACGTCAACAAGCAAAACTGTCGCATCTGGGGCTCGGAAAACCCAAGAGTTATTGTTGAAAAGCCTCTCCATCCTCAACGCGTGACTGTTTGGTGCGGTTTATGGTCCCGCGGGGTCATTGGACCTTACTTTTTCGAAAATGAGGCAGGAGCAACAGTTACGGTCAATGGATTGCGCTATCGAGAGATGATTAATGATTTTTTATGGCCTGAATTGGATTTGGATGGTATTGATCTGGACAACGTTTACTTTCAACAAGACGGCGCTACGTGCCACACAAGCAATGAAACCATCGATCTTTTACGGGAAAAGTTTCCGGACCGTGTTATCTCTCGAAGAGGTGATCACAATTGGCCACCGAGCTCTTGTGATTTAACACCTTGCGACTTCTTCCTTTGGGGCCACGTGAAAGATAAGGTCTACGCCAACAGCCCAGCGTCGATTCAAGACCTCAAAGATGAAATTCGTGAGGCTATCGAGGACATAGGGCAGCCACTTTGCGATTTGGTTATGGAAAATTTCATGAAAAGGATATGGTCCTGTAAGCGTGGTCTTGGCGGCCATTTGGCTGATGTTGTGTTCCATTATTAACGGCATACCTTCCTCTTTATAATGAAATAAACATCCGATCATTTATCTCCAAAAATGCCATTTTTCTTTGAATATCAAAATAACACCTCTTATTGGAAAATCCTTTATAATAATAATGAGCGGATCATTTTGATCGAAACTGCTATTTTCAGTCTGCACATTAATTTCTAACTTTTTGAAAATTATAAATTACTTCAACGCACTTGACCCCACAAACTTGCTACTTCTTTTAACAAAGAACTTGAACTGAAAATATTCTAGAACAAAAGGAATGGAGTATGTGTAATTAAATCAAGAAAACTATAATTTCATTGAAATGCTCGCATTAGCGGGACAGGTATAGAGAAAGGCATGTATTGAACAACACCAAACCTAACTCGATTGACGAACTCATGAACCTATGCATTACTCATCAACAGTGTAATTAGCGTTGAATCTTCCGCAATGACTGGAGTTCATGAATTCATTGGTGTTTTCACCTTAATTTTTCATAGGTGAGCAAATTTCCTACTGGGTCAGTTCATAATTTGTAGATATTTGTCTTCCACTATATTATTACACATTAAGTGAAAAGGGGTTGACTACCCTTAAAATGATCACGCACATGCTAACGTTAGGAAAGTAAAGGAGAATTTGAGAGTAGATTGGGTTTGAATTTCCGAATATCAAAATGGGAGGGGAAAATTGAGCCGGGTAAATGAGGCTTTAAGGAGGCTTTACATGCATCTTCATCTTCATCTCCATTGACATCTGCAAAAAAAGAGGAAACAAAATAAAAAATTCATACTTGTGCGATAGAGAGCGAAAACCAAAATGGAGATCATCTTCATGTATGACGATTATAGGAATTACGAACCTGAAGATTGCAGATTATAGTGAAGATGAACATGTTCATCTTCATTATAGCATTTTCATCTGCACCATAATTTGTTCCGTTCAGATAACGAATTTTCAAGTTTTTTTTTACCATTTCACCTCAGTTTGCTTAAAAACAACGAAAATAGCGAAAATTTTCTTCTCAAAACTACATACCTGAACGCTAAGAACATGTGATTGTGAAATGTGTCAAGAAAGTTATAGCAGAGTTCGAGTAAGTTATTAGTGTGTACCCTGTCTTACTTTTATGTTAGTTTTATATTATTGGCCCGCTCTACTTTTCTTCAAGTCTGCAGATGCAGATCCATGTAAAGCCGCCTTTATATGCAGCTTCATCTTTCATCTGCATCGACATCTGCAAAAAAAGAGGACAAAAAAATAGAAAAATCATATTTGTGCGATAGAGAGCGGAGACCAAATTGCAGATCATCTTCATTTATGAAGATTATAGGAAGAATGAATCTGAAGATTGCAGATAATAGTAAAGATGAACATGTTCACCGTTGTTCCGTTCAGGTAAGGAATTTTCAAGTTTTTGTTACTATTTCATCTCAGTTTGTTTAAAAACAACGAAAATAGCGAACATTTTCTTCACAAATCTACATACCCGAACGCTAAGAACATGTGATTGCGAGATGTGCCAAGAAAGCTATAGCAGAGTTACAATAAGTTATTAGTGTGTACCCTGTATTACTTTTATGTTTGTGGTCCCGCTCTACTATTCTTCAATTCTGCAGATGTATATAGATCCATTTAAAGCCTCCTTAAATCAGTCCACATTCGCGTTGTACGGCTAAAAAAAGAAGCTCCAGGGTAAGCTGATGAGCATTAGTTGGAGCAAGACTATTATGAATTCTATTTTGAATTCTATCTAATTGTTGCATCTTGCCCAAACTTTGCAGCGTTTTTAGCGACATCGAAAAAGCGGTCATTCGAGAAGAGGTGGTTTGTGATCCACATACCAAGGACTTAAAGCTTGATTTCTTCAATGCAAGTGCCGCTCATGAATAGCGGCATGCGGTGTGAATTCTGCCTTAATGACTGCTAGAGCACTTGGTTTATGAAACATTAAATTCTACGCAATTTTTTTTTCCACATTGGACTAACTGTGTTGTCGAGATCAGAATTAAATGAGCTTTCATATACTGCTATCGCAGTTCCACACCCAAAGTTAAAAGAGTTGAATCTAAAAACGAATATGAAAGACTGACAGTGCTGACGTTAGCAAAACAATCGATTGCACAAGAAGTTCCAGATAAGAGAATATTATTTAAAATGAGAAAGATAAGCGTAGAGAGAATGGAGCCTTGGGGCGCACCAGTATTTATTGTATGAATCCTTAAACCATCTAATAAGACTTATGTATTTGTCCGAAATGTAATTTCTAATCCAACGAAGAAGAGATTCATCGATACTTTCTCCAAAATATTTATATTGGAAAGAAGAGACGAAAGTGCAATTGGACGTTAGTGAAGAAGATTCGCCTTATTTAGAAACAGGCTGGAATCTCGGAAAGAGACCAGCGGAGTAGAGTAGATGGAAAAGCTTACGCAGTAGTCTTATTACATCTTTAGAACTATGGGAGGAATATCCGGTCAGAATATTTGTGTGTATCAAAGTTTTTAAGGACTCTATCAACTGTAAGGCCCGTTTGCTGATACGAAACATAAATATTTATGTTCAACTTAAAACGCATATGGGCTACTTTTTCCTCTGCGTAAACTGTCACATACGTGCTTAAGTAGAAGTTAAAAGCTTAAGTTGTGTATCGTGTATCAGCAAACGGTCGTTAGAGTTCGAAAGAAGATTTGTCTCATTAAATCATTTAGGCTTTCAAGTACACTTACTGGCAGCGTCAAATTAACAGCAATCTGTGCTGTAAGCAAATTGGCTGTTTCACGAGAACTGACAAAAGGGCTGTCATTAAAGACGAGCGTTGGAACCGAAGACGAAGTTTTATTTCGAATTGTTTTTACAAATTACCATAAATGCTTACTACCTTTGGGACATTGTAATATTTTTTGCCTTAATTTTTGGTCATGCAAATTCTTCTAACCTAACTAAGTTGAAACATTGATAAAGAACTTCTCCGTTTGATAAATTTTCGTATTTATGAATATATTTTTGATTTAATATATCTTGTTTGTTTTTGTTACTTTAGCGATCGTAAGTGGTACAACTTAGCGAACTTACATTTTTGCTGTTTGTAAATGTAAGTGTCATATGAATTTTGTTTGAAACTAAAAAGATAAGTTTGTCTTTTAATTAGCTTAAGTTTAAAAAACTAAAATAAGCAAAATGCCTTAACATCTTACAAAATCTTTTAAAACTATGCCTCATTGATTTTTATTATTTGTAGGTGGATGAGATTACCCTCGTCCTTCGGCTTTTTTGGTCACTGGAATTGGCAATGAAACAAAGTTACATTGATTTGTTCCCATCGATTCGACAGGAATTGCTGTCATCTTCAGGGCATCTTTATCCAAAACAATATTTATTAATAATTAAAGATAATATGTATGCAGAGAAAATATACAGCAGCAATATTTGTAGTAAGGTAAATAACTTACGTTAAAATGTACATTTTTATATTGTAAAAATCATGAAAAACTTATTGGCGCAAAATTTTAAACAACCCATTGTTAAGGGCTTAACATTTAACTACTTAGCAATTTTCTAAGTGCTTAGCGATTGAATAACTATTTCAAAATGTTTAAACCTTTTCTAAACTTGTAAATTGCTAACTAAGCTTCTAGCAGAGCATTTGTAGGGTTTGAAGTTTGGTGAACACAATTATTGTTGTTATGCGTTGTAAATTAATTATATGTTGATGAAAACCCAACATGTGCTCTAAAAAGATATAAGTTATTTCTATTTTCATCATTTTAACTTCATTATTTACACAAAAAAAACAAAAAAAAAAAATTGTGCACCAGCAGGACTCGAACCTGGGCACACCGCGTGCAAGGCTGATATACTATCAGATTCCATAATGGATTTAGCAAATTGCTAAAAGTTAAAGTAGCCATTCCGTGATTTTAACTTTAGTGAAATGTTAAAATCGTTTAAAATAAGCTCAATCATCTTTTAAGCTTAGTAAATTGCTAAAAGTGGCTTTAACATTTTACTAAATCGTTTAAAATTTTGCGCCATTGAATTTTGCTATCACATTTTTTGCTATTTTATATTTTTATTAATGAGAACTACAACTTTACCAATGTACTGGCTATTGTTTGTTCGTCGTATGTATGTAGTTAAGATGAATTCTGATTGGAATGCAAAACTGTTTTTTGCGGCATGATATTTTTTCGCCCTTAAAAGTGTTAAAGGATCAGAAGGAATTTAATTGTTTTTTTTTATTAACCCTTCCATCCTTAACCAGGGCATTTCTGTCATTTTTTGAAATGCTTGTATGGATCTTAAGCTTAAGCTTTTGGCTACCCTGCATGTCAGTAACACTGCATCTACACATGTACATATTCATCTGCAGTTGATTGGATGCATACCTACTTTTTTATGATGTTTATTCTGAGCATATTATGTATATGTCATGTGCATTTTTCAAGGCTTCACCCAGCAGAAAATTTCCTGCCAAAACCATTTGAAAAATACAAGAACACAAAACTTTGTACATCGAAAGCATTCTTTTTCTATACTTAAGCCCCCGACCAACAATACCAGCTATGTCGGTATCTTACAATCCTATGCAATGATGACGACTGATGAAAATGAATTGTGAAATTTTTGATTCCAATACAGAAAGGGAATATAGCAGAACAGGAAAAAAGATTGGTAAGCTTGTACCAACCACAATAAGAAAAAAGAAATGAACGGGAGAACGGGCAGAGTGGGACAGTTTCATGGGTCTTTCTGTTTCGGAAGTCGCTAAGTCTGGTATGTATTATAGAAGAGTTGGCAAACTCTTCTGGGAATAAAACAGTAGTACTTTGTCAAATGTTGCCTTGGTAACAAAACTTAGGTAGAAGGAACTTCTTTGTGTGTAGGTATGGATCGCTGGAGGAGCGAATTGTTTTTAAGGAACCCTAGGTAAATACAAATATAAATCGGTTCAAAAGAACGTACATTATGTACTTAGCTGTGTTTTTACTTCGCATTAATGGGAACTTGTAATTACCAATTAAGTTTTCTAAAAAAAAAAAACAAAAAAAATATAACGAAGCCGATTAAATGGTTGAGTGTATTTTTCTTAAATTTACCACCTTCATACAGGTTTTTGGATGTGTAAAGTTTTTCTTTATGTACCCGAAGTAAATACACTTACTTTTGTGAAAAAAAACGGCTCTAAAGATTTTAATAAGAAAAATCATGGTCCAAATAAAATAAATCTAAAATGATCGGTTTTTTAACGATTATCGTTTTGACTAAGACCGTATCTTTTTTTTTTATAATCTACACGCGTTTAAGGGATGTTTCAATACCGCTCGGTGGTGAGGTTAGGGAAGAGAAAGAATGATAGGAAAGATGTGTGGCGCGATGTTCCGAGACTGTAGGTGGTTGTTGTCTCAGATCGTATCTCCAGAGATTACGGCTGAACTAATCGGGGGAAATTTCCGTGTCTTAATTATCTATGTCCCTTATAATTCGCATTATTTGTTTAGTCCTTTTTAAATTTTTCTCAATCACATGTTGTTAGTGCTATGCCTGAGCAGCATGTAATGAGTAAACCAGCAACTCATTGTGACATTTATTTTAGGATTGGTTTTTAATGGAAAAAAAAGAGGACATAGACCACGGCAGGGATCGAACCTGTGACCATGAGGTTGACATGTGTACACATAACTATCGCGCCACGGCCACCCCCGGGAAAGGGAGAGAGAGAGAGAGATACTGAAAAGTCATGAAACGGTGTTTTATTACAAGCGTTATCCACAGATGAGTAATACAAATATTGGAAACTTTCGTACGTTTCACACTCCAAAACCCATTTGTTTACATTGTTGTGTTTGTAATTTGATTCGTGTTGATTAATCAATGTAAATTACAAACACAATCTATGCCTTGATTCAATGCACACATTTACAGCTAAAGTCAATTTGTACGAACTCATTTGCAGCTAAAGTATATTTTTTAGCTTGCAGGCAAGCCCGTTTGACAGCCGACGATTCGTATCTTGGTATCATTTTTCTATGACGTGTATCTACTATTTCCAACAAAATGGAACAAATCGTTCCAATAATTTGTGTTCCGAATTCTCTCTTTCCACTGTTGGTGTGCATATACATTTCAAACACAGAAACAGTCTGCATTCTAATTTTAGAACTTTTTTCTTTATTTGTTTTCTTGATTGATATAACTGTCCCCTTAAGCGGTGCGCCATTTTGTATACCCATGAAACAAGAAAACAAGATTACGACACTTCTTTTTTGTTTTATTTTTCCGACACCATCTGTGAAAAAAAAAATCTGAGCAAAAGAAATTGTTTTGCTTATCCGATGTGGATAAATGTATTTTTGTGCGCGAATAATATAAACGTACAATTTGTTTAAATAATTGAATATTGTTGAATTAGGTTTACTTTAGTTGCATTTAAATTAATTGTGAAAAAATAAAGAATCGAGAAAATCGGAGTGATAAATGGTTATCGAAGATTTAACTTAAATTAAGCAAAACAATAATTTGTGAAGATTATTGTGCATTAAATAAATAGAAAATGTTTTAATTATGTTTTAGTTTTGTTGCATTTTTGTTTTTTGCATTTTTTTGCATTTGGATAAGTCTACCAATTTTTTTTTGTTTTCACATCGCAGTCAATGCCTTTGGCCAATTCAAGCAGATTTGTTTGGTAGCCTGGACAAATTACTAAGTCTTATCCGTTGAATGAAGGATTTGAAGATGTTGTCCATGTTCGTCAAGTCATTCAACATCCTTGGTGATGGCTTTGACAAGCCGCCTTTACTTAGGTTGTCCACCCATGAATACGACGCGACATTTTCCTAGGCTGGAATTTTGTTTCTTAGTTTATGGCATATGTATCCGGCCACACTTTCTAAGCGATCGCTTTCTAAAGTGGGCAAATCTTGATTATCTTTTTTGCCATCAGTATTATCCTCTTCTGGTTCCCAAGCAATGCCTTGAAATATAGTACCTAAAAAGACATTTCAGATTATTTGTTTGTATAAGCAAACAAAAATAACTGGATTAATTGGAGATTATGTGGCGAAGAGTCAAATACGCGGACAGTGGTTTTTACAGATGACGTCACATGAGTTTTTAAAAATTACAACAACAAAGCGATTAAATAGAAGTGTCGTAATCTTGTATTCTATCATCCATGTGGTATACCTATATAGCTAATTAGTCGAGGATACATTTTTGACATTTATGAGTGAATTGAAATTTTCTTTAGTTTTTATTGAAATTTAGCTGTGTGAATTGGGATCACTGATCATGTATATATTACTTTTGTCGTCAAACTCCTTTTATCTCATTTATATAATAGTCAAATCACCTAAATTATATATCACTAGATACAAATTTAAACATAGCGTCATTGCACAAAATCTTTATGGCTTACCATCTCATTTTCTATAAATTTCGACAATTTCAAATAATTCAATAAATGAATAATTTGATATAAAGAATGGCCTCATTCAGAACTATAGCTATCCGGATAGGTTAGGGTTTGTTGTATTCCCATGTAAGGATACAGCTGATGACGAACCAGCTGCTGCTGCAAAAAAAAAATCCCACGCTATCCGGAAAACTTTGGTATACTTTTGTATTCCATGAGAAATGTCAAAACCATATGCACAAGCCATTCAAATTTAACCTATCCGATGTTGGATGTTAAGGAACTTTAGTGGATACTAACCTATCTGGATGCGGTCATTACCTCACTTTTGACTCATTGTGTTCAAAATTAACAAATTCCACCATATGCAATAGCTGGAATGTGGCAAATTTCGGTATGGTTCGGATAAGGAATGATAGACGTCAAAAAGTGAGGATTCTTCACAACTGTCATCTCTAATTTGCGTCACTATAACTTTGTAGTTAATCCACAGTGACTCACAGCTCATTTAGTACAGTGTTTATTTACATAATAAAAAAAAGTTGGGTTCTGCCAGAACAGTAGGACAGACCCTGCTCATTTGGAATTGCACTCATTTGGTGACAACTCAGGCGCAGTAACCGGAAAATAAGTGAACTTTATTTAGCAACAATATTTGAAAACCCAAAATCTCCAACAAAAATTGCTCAAAGAACTCACTTCTTGAAGCATTAGGAGAAAATTATCTCAGAAGTCACAAATAAGCTTGTTGATTCTATGGCAAAAAGATAAAATGCTCTTGAAAACCCAATACCATATAAAATATTAAAATTGCCACGAAAATTTAAACCGTATGCTATTTCTAAGACTGATAATTGAATGAAATAAGCTGTGACTTGAAATGAAAAATGCTTTAAGTTTTCAAATATTAAGCTTTTAAGTAGCTATATTATGATATAAGTTATTATTCTTTGTTTGAGCGCATTTATTTTTGTTCTCAATAAAATTGAAATTTTGTCAATATTTCTATGTAGCTTACACAGACATTAGTAGTTTCAGGTGATTTAGATTCTTTTTTTTTTTATTAAAAAACACTTTTTTAAAAAATGGTAAAAAACCAAATAACTTCATTATTTGATAGCAAATACTTCTTCGATCCTGGAGAAGAACTATCATTTTTTACCAAATGAACACTCTCTGAAGCATTCGGTAGTTTTCGGAAGTCTTCCGGACGACCAATCGAAAACGACATTAGATTTTTGACACTTATGAAGTTTTACATTGGACATTGAGAAGCATTTCAAAGCATCTGGAAGTCTTATAAAACCATTCCATTTGTAAAACAATCTTCTCTTGACGATTCTGAGAAGAAAAAGTGTTTTCTTGATTTGAATTAATAATCCATTCAAGAAGCACTATAAAACATTCATACTCAAATGTCATACCTCTGCTTTTCTATTTGATTCTTTGTCGTCATCAGATGTTAAATTTATAATTAAAAACCACACACACACAAATACAAAACATCAGAATTGAGTAGAATCAATTAGCACTGTTCCATTGGATTTCCGAATGAGTGAATAACCGAGTGAATTCAATGGAAAACGGCATTAATGTTGATTCATTTGAATATTATTTAATTTGCAGGATGCACAATTTGTTTTTTTTTTTGTTATTTTAGGCCAAGGACTTAATATGATTGAATCATATTGTTGTATTGCATAAAATTGGAATTCTATTGCATCTATTAATTCTATTGCTCATGAAATTGGTTTGGCTACGCTCAACTTTCTGCTCCGATTGCTCAGGTATTTTATTCTGAGATTAAAGAGTGCGCTGTTGTGGCAACTTCACATTAGCAACCGTACATGTATATGCTGAAATACTAAAACACACAATGTATTTAGTCTTTATCTTTTAATTATTTATTCACTATTTGTATCTTTTCGGCTTTATATATTTTTGAAAATTCACTGCTTTATTCCGTTAATTTTGAGTTTTACTACTGCTGTCGCTAGTTTATATATAAAATATAATAAAAAAGTTTTCTGGAATAAAAGTTTGTTTAAACACAAGCTGATCGCTCAGAGGTATCAAGTTGCTCTTTAACAGTTCAGCGTCTTGATTTGAGCTAAAATTCGCTGCGTTAGTGATGGGTCGAGCAAGCAACTTATCGGGTTGTGAGCTTAGGAGATTATACGTGAATGGACAAAGATAAATGCCAGAACAAGTTGCTTAAATTTGAGAAAAAATTACTTAATCGATTGCGATGTATTGGAATAAGAAAATCAACAGTGTAAACTATTTTGAATAAAATAACTATAATGCTTTATCAATATAAAAAAGTTATATGACGGGAATAATCCATCGGTCTTGTGTCTAGTTTGATTGTTTTTGCATTGAAGTTTTTCGATAATGGCCACTCCATTAATTTAAATTCAAATCAGCAAAATGAACGGATTCCAATAGACAAATAAAAACAGTAATTTACTATATAAATAAAATGCAAGCATTAAAGTTTAACTGTTAAGTTCTAAAACATTAAATTAATAATTCAGAAAATACACAAACATTCTCACAATGCCTACCCGTGTAGTGAACCGGTGTCTCCCTCGAAAACGTGTAAACCTTCTTCGACGTGTTTTGAACTTGCGTCGTACTCGAGTGTGTCAGCGTGACAATGACCACAAAAACGCTGGCACATACAAGGCACAGAAATACAGTCATGATGATGCAAACGATTCGTTTTCGTTTCCTATCGGAATCTTCGTCTTCGTCGGTCTCATCGCTGAGTGACTTCTTTTTCAGTTTCTTAGCCGATCCGGTGATTGAGGATCGACGAACTGGATATCTAAATGGTCGCAAGACCTGATCGAAGGCAGCAGCTTCTCCCATCTCGTACGACAACGAAGTCTTCCTCTCGAAGGATGGATGTTTGTCGTCAGCCAAACGACCCGATGTAGATGCAACTAGAGGCCTGGGACTACGTTTGATGTCATCGAGCACGGTGACACCACCGGGACCGACCTCTCCAGATACCGTGGCTAGTGGTCGGCTGTTGCGTCGGTGGGGTGATAGATCAAAGTCTGGATATGCATCACTTATAAAGCTTTTAGATTTTTTCGACGTACTTAACGCCTCCCTGTATGTACGCACTCGCACGCTGGCACTGTGCGATTTCTTGGTAGCACCCTGAGCTATCGTGGCTGGACGATGGATTTGCAGCTCGTCTAGGTTGTTTGGCGATAAGTAAAGACTATGCGTGTGCTTGCCGCCTCGTTTGAAGTGATGCGTGTGCGGTCCCGGCTGCTGGGTGGGTGATACTGAGGACGTTGACGACAGCAGGTGGTGATTGTGAAGTTGTGCTTCGTGTTGTTTTTCCAGCTCTAGGCTTTGCGAGCTGTGTTGGCGGGCATGTTGTTTGCGACTGCTGATGCTGGTGCTGCTCCCTGATATAGCAGCTTCTTCCAGAGAGAGTCTTTGTTCTTCGATCTTGGTATGACTATTACTGCGCGATCGGTTGCTCAAACTAGTAAAAAGCTCATTCTCCAAGGATAGATTAGTTGTGCTGAACAGCGGGGGCGGTCGCGAGCTCTCAAGCATGTCATCATTCAGCGATGGATGTCGAATAGCATCTGCGTCTGTTTTCACGCTGGGCCTTCGTGATGGTTCGTTAAAAGAGCGATGGGTTCGACAGCCGCGACGACTTGGCGACGGCGATCGACTCATCTCCTTGCCAGATGGTTGCGGAAAAAGGTAATTCCCCCGTACGCTGCTGGTGCGACGCGACGAAGATGTCGATCCGGCGGCAGTTGTCATCATAATTTGCTCCATTGGTGGCTCATTAGCGTGGAATGAGTGCGTTTTCTTCATCTGCAATAAGGGACTCGGATGTATGTCTATCGTATCTGAACGACGGAACAATGGCTTCTTCATTGGATGCCAGTCGTCGTATTTAATGGGGCTCGTACTGCCAGCGCCACTAACTAAATAAATATCAGGCTGTGGAAATTTAGCAAGGGGCATAGGGAGTAGGGGTGCTGGTGGCAGGGAAGCAAGTGCTGGCGGTGGTGGTAGCGGTGGTTCTTCAAGGATCAGCGAACGATCAATGATCATTTGCGGTGCCGGTGTATAATTATCAATGGCCATTGAAATCGACCGATTGATCGACTTCAGTTTTGGTGGCTTTTTTTTCGTAGCCGGATTGTCTAAGGATGATTTGGTTTCTCTATCCATTCTGTAGCTGTGCGGTATTCTATATTGTGCAATGATTGTGCTTTGTGGTGGGCTTCTTTTGTTATTATTATTATTTAATAGAAATGAAAAACTAGTCTTGGAGGTGCTATGTACTGTGTATGTTTTGTTAAAGACTCATTTCTTTTAGTAGGTGCTGGTGTTGAGAAGGGATGGTAAAAGTGTATAAAGGGGGATAGTTGTTTTAAGATGCTGAAGCAAAAGGAAGACTTTTTTTTGTTGATTTTTGTTTTTTTTTTATTATATTCTTTCGCTTGAATTAATTTATGTATGTATTGAAAAATAATTATCGTTCCCCTTGTGCGTATTTGTTGCTTGTTTCAATGTTTTTTTAATCTTCTTCAATTAATTAGTTGTGTTTTCATTTTTTTTAGTGTTTTATTATCATATTTTCTTTTTATACTAAATAGTTTTTTTTTTTGAAACATTCATTATCTCATCACGATGCACATCACAGTTAAAAAATCTATAAAATAAAAATTGTTTAGAAGTGAGAATGAAATTGAATAAAGTGTGCAAAATGGTGACTTGGTGCAAAAAAAGAACAAAGAGTGATATTTTCCGTAGCTGCAAGTTAAACCATAATTAATAATTATTTAAAAGTATCAAATTTTTTTCCAAACAATGTTATTTACAAATAGTGTTATTTACTTCGATTATACATAGTAGATACAATCAAAAATTCCAGCGTAGTCAGAAACAAACTTTTTAGGAATGCTGGGAAAATCTGTCACAGAATCTATCGTTCTGAATAATCTCATACATTTACTTTAGTTTTATGTGTTTATTTCTGATTTATTTATATCTGATGTCTTGTATTTTAATAGAGAAACATTCCTGCCTAAGTGACGTCTTATATTTAAAAATAAAATATTGTTGAATTCACATTACAAGTAATTAAAACATAAAGTTTGGGTGACCCTTCCAAATACATACATTTTAAATTATATATGTAAATGAATTTAAAGCAAACAAATATTTTTAATAATATGTATTTACCAAGTAAAAAACAAATCATAAGCTAAACTAAAATTTAAAAAAAATATTGAAATTTGAGAGTGCTTAAAATTATTAAAATGCACGACTGGATCGCAGGTAGTTGCTCTTATGTTCGATCAGACAGTAAGAAAAAGATTCTTAGTACAAACAGATTCATTTTTACTTGCGATTATAGGTACTATAAGGCAAGTTATGTATTCGGTAAAAATTTTTTTTTCTAACTATCAAACATGACATAACGATCATATAGAACACCAAAAAAGTGGATTCCCCAATTCCGTCTGTCTGTCTGCCCTTCTGTCATTCTTTCAGTCTTTCTGTCTGTCCTCGAGTCTACAGCCTAAACGTTTGGCGTCAAACTTGGTACATATTGTTTTTTCGGTAATATGCCCACACTTTTCTTTTTTTTTTAAGACGACAAATAACGGTAGCTCCCATACATTTTTTTGGCCAAAAACAAAAATCTTATTTTTCTCAAAAACGGCTCCAACGATTTTTATAAAAAAAAATCAGTTCATTAATGAAGGGAAATTAATTGATAATTTTTTTTTTTGGAAAAAAATTGTTATTTTTGGTACCTCTAGTTGAATCATTTTTTTGGTTTTCGATTTTCTCGGAAACGACTCCATAGATTTTTTCGAAACTTAGTTTTTAGTGGTTTTTTGACATTACCTTGAATAGCTAAAATAACTATTTTTCTAAAATAAAAAACAACGGTACCTCCCATACAAAATTTTAAAAACCGTTAAGCTCTTATGTTCGATCACATCGGATGCAAAAGATTTCTGTTAAAAATCTAAATATATATTTAAAGCAGTTTTTTACTTCATTTTTTATATATACAAAATGTCCTTAGTTTTTTTCTTAAAACAAATATTTAAATCGGCGTAATCAAGGAAAAAATAATTCTAAATTCTAAATTTTAAAAATCTGTGGAGCGGTTTTTGAGAAAAATAGTTTTTTTTTAAACTTTTTGAAAACATTTTTCAAAAAAAAATTCAAAAACTCCAATTCATAGGTATTCAATAAATACATATAAATATAATTTTTGAAAAAAAAAATTTTTAAATGATTTTAAAAATACAAAAAAATACTAATTTAAGATATTGGTACGCGGTATAACTTGGGCAACCTAAACATATATAAGTGTGAAATTTCGAAAGGTCTTATAGAAAGTACCGTTTTTAGACATTTTTCTATTTTTTTTTCAACCATATGATCGGTCGTAGCTAAAACGCTGCACAGATTTTTTTTTAATCAAAATGGTTAGAGCCGTTTCCGAGAAAAATAGGTTTGAACGTAACGGTTATATGGCAGGTACCGTTATTTTTGAGCTAAAAAAAACAATTTCAATTTGACCTCTGTACAATACCTAAAAACTCTATATACCAAGTTTGAAGGAATTCGGCCCACCCGGCTGTAGGTGTCTACACATACATACATACAGACTGACAGACTGACAGACTGACAGACTGACAGACTGACAGACTGACAGACTGACAGACTGACAGACTGACAGACTGACAGACTGACAGACTGACAGACTGACAGACTGACAGACTGACAGACTGACAGACTGACAGACTGACAGACTGACAGACTGACAGACTGACAGACTGACAGACTGACAGACTGACAGACTGACAGACTGACAGACTGACAGACTGACAGACTGACAGACTGACAGACTGACAGACTGACAGACTGACAGACTGACAGACTGACAGACTGACAGACGGGCAGAATTTTTAGACCATCTTTTTTCATCTTCGCTATCTTAATGTCATGTTTGATTGTTGTCTCCAAACGAATGCATAAATTGCCTTATAGTACTTATAATCGCAAGTAAAAAAGATACAACTGTACAAGACACCCTGTATATTTTCTAATTTACAACCTTTGAACACTTTCAATTAAGAAGGCATATCTGCATATTAATTAAATATTCTACACTCAAGAAAAACAATATCCTTGAACCGAAACTAAACACTTGTAAGCATACTCGTAATGTAACTTACGAGTAACAATAAAAAAAATAATATAAGAAACGCGCTTAACAGAAATCATATAACTACCTACATAGTACAATTTTTTAAAGTATTCTCAGTTCTCTTTTTCAGACATACATACATACACAAAATCCTTAAAATCTTCTTGGATTTTCTGTAATGGATTTTTTTCATTTAACTCAAGAAACGTTTAGGTTAAATTAATTTAAAGAAAAGAGAAAAAGAAAAAAAAAAACAGAAAACAACACTCGAGCCTTGACATCTTATTTCCATGTGTCATCTTAAGTTATGAACAATGCTCAATGACAAAAAAATGTTTTAAAACGAATAAGGACACAACCAAGTGAAAGCACAGAAAAACCTTCACGCCATCACTAGTGCATAAGATATATACCTATATAAGTGCATACATAAATTTAAGTTGTTAAAAGTTGATTGTGATTTTTTCCCTCAAAAGAATCTATGGCACATTATATATGTATGTATGTATAGGTATCCCTTAAATTTAAACAGGAGATGGAAAGAAACTTAACACCACTTCGTCGAAACCTTCACATATTCAATATAAGCTATAGAACAGTTTAACTTAAACAAATTCTTCATTAAGAAACATTTTGTGGAAAATGCTTTTCTTGCCGTGTCGTACGCCAAGCGTCGCCTTTATTGCTCAGTGTTAAACAACACATAATCACTTTAGATAATTATGTGAATATGAATAATTATCCTGCATTCATAAAATCCTCATCCTTGTTATCCTTGTCGTCCTCGTCGATGTCGATATGACTAAAGCAAGAAGTGTCTGCAAATGAGGAACTTTTTCTTTGGCACACCACACCGTCAACTCGATTAACACTTTTCCGAGATAATGAAAATTAATTTACCTTCAACAATAAAACTATGATCTATGTATAAGTATATACGTGTGTATTTTCATCCTTGCACTTGCATATCTACTATAAAAAATATACGAGCATGTTTACCTACTCTTTTGGGATGTATGATAATAATTTGTTTTTTTTTTCAGTTCGCTAAAGTTATATGGAAACATCAACTAAATCAATTTTAGAAAAAAACTTTGTCCTTGTCAGGTTGGAGGTAAAGGAAATCTAGAACTCTCATACAAATATATAAATTTATTCACAAACACACATCATCGTAAAATGTCATTGGGAATGGGTAAGAATTTATTTACATGGCAAATTCGCACATTCATTTTTAAATAGCATAATTAGGTCTTTCATGAGCTCACTGTTTTCACTCATCATATCCTTGAAAATCCAAAAAAAAAAAAAAAACAAAGAACGTAACGAAAGTGATACCCTAGAATTTCAGTCTATTATGGCAGGAGCTCGTTTCAATATGATAATTTACGAACGTGTGTGATATGTGGGCTTATCATTGGATTAGAAGAGTGCTCCATTAACGATGGATTAAATAAATCTCGTCAAATTACTTTATTTCCTGTACATTATCTACTAAAATTGTTGATGCAAAATGGAAAATTGAAAAGGATCTTTAAAAAAAACAAAAATGCAAATTTAACATCAGCGCCGGATTTAACTTTTTTTGGACCCTAGGCCGTTCGAGTCAATGCTACAAGAACTAATTCTTTTACTCTATTCTATGAAATCAAACAAGGTCTGACACTACACCCTTTTTAGAGGATCAAACTTAGGCAATGTTGACTATAAATTCGCAGTATCTGCTCATCAGGCACGGATGCCTCACCAAATATCAAAAAAATTAGCATTTGTAGTTCCTGAGGTATAAGGCTTCAGAAATTGCAAAAAACTGTAAGTCACTCACTGCTCAGTGCTCACTCATAGTCACTGATATATCATACAACGGTAGGTCTGTGGTGCATACTAAGAAATATTTGATTATTTTTATTCAGGGGAAATGGGGTCCACCGACATATTTCAAAGAATGACTACCTTAGTGTCTTTCCAGATCTTCAGCAGAAGAGGACATTTGAAAATAGTAGTAAGACAACACCAGAAACATAAATGTTAGAAACAGAATCAAATCCTTCTATATACGACAAACCTATATGCACGGTGTCCAAGTTGGCCATTTGTGACAAATTTTGGTCATTTTGTTTTCACTTGGTCATTTTGTTTCCCATCTGGTCACTTTTTGAAGAAGAAATTAAAAAATCGACTTTTAATTTTCATGTTCTCAAAAATCAAGCGCAACTTTTTTTCATCTCCTATTGTAAGTAATGCAAGTGCTAAATTGAACGCACTTCATTATCCATTAACAGCCAATGAATAAACGGAGGCTGAATGCATTCATTTTCTTCATTTCAAAATTATTGACAGTTAAGAAGTTCTAAATATTTTTGTGTTTAAGCGTTTAAGTGTCTCCGTCTATTTCACTTTTTGGTTCTTCTTATAAATAAATCATACAAAATGGATAGGTAAGTAATAAGATATATTATTAAATCCTTGTGAATATTGTGACCTAAAAACCTCGAAAAGACCACAAAAATCCTCACAGAAGAAGATGAGCCCCAATCTTCCTTAGAGAGCAAAGAAAATTATTTATTCATTTATTTAGATGTTTTCATTAGAAACAAAGCTGAGGAAAAGAAATTGCTTAGATTTTCGAATAATAATCTTAACGATAAATTGTGTACCCATATGTGAATTTCGAACAAAAAGGTCAATTATCTTAAAAATATGTATTGCTTTACAAATTTAATCAGCTTTATTTACAACAAATACAAAAAAATTACAAATAATGCAGAGATTTTGTCCCGAGCGCTTCGAGCTTCAAGGATATAGTTAACTATCACTTTAAAAAAATCAATCTCGAATGGATTTGTTGCATCCATTATACTTTTCCTATTTAGATGCTCCTCGCTGTTTTCACTTTACTTTTCACACACAAAGCAATTGCAATGGGGTTAACTTTTTGTTCAGACAATTAACAAGTGAGACCAGGTTTGTGTAAAGTTAATAAAGACTAAAGTTGTTTGTAAAACAACGGTTTTTTTTAATTTTTTAAACACAATTAAATACAAACACAAATATTATACAAAAATTATATTTTTTTTTCGTATCAATAAACTGGCCATTATTTCCTAAATAATTCAAAATAAGAAATGAACTTTTTATTGATTTGTTTTTCAAATAATTAGATTTACCAAGCAACTTTACTTTACTTTATGTTTCTGTAATAATAAGGATTTGTTTGCCGATCAACTTTTTCGTAAAAAAAAATTCTACGAATAAAAGTCACTTTTGTCATACTAAATCCAATAAATCAGCACATTTCAAAACTTTGAAAATAAGATTCATTCAAGTTAAATTTGTGCAATTTACTGAAAATTAATATTATTCGTTTGGATGTCAAAATATATAAATTTTATTCGAATTAATAGATGTATTCTATCGAATTAGCTATATGTTCGAATATCGAAATTATTATGAAGAAGGGGCGATCACACTGCCCTTAAAGTTTAGAGTTATTTAGTGAATTATTTGGTACCATTTTATTTATTTATTATTTATTTATGATAACAAATGAAAAAATATGCCTAACCTTAATTTTCTGTGTACTATGAAGTTTAAAGATTTTAATTATTTGTTGGTCCTTTTTATTTTCAATTTTGGTCAGAAGTTTTATTTCCAGGTGGCAGCCGTGTTTATATGTGTAAAAAGACAGCCGAGAAAAGTAGTTGCCATTTAGATATTTCATTAGATTACAATGGACGAATTTGACATTTTCGGGCCTTATTGATTTTTCTTTTGTAGGTCCGTCCGATTGACCTATCCAGACAATGATGTAAACTTAGTAAATTTCGTAGAAATCAGAGCAAATATTAATCCGATATGATAAGATGATAAGGTTGAATATGCATAATTGCTTATGTGAAAAAAGAATTGAAAGTCTACAATTAAATTAAATTTTTTTCTTTTCATCAATTAGATGAATAAACCAATTAATGCTAAGGAATTTACAAGATAAATGCAGCAGACATATAATTCCCTTCAGAACTTATGTCTCCTATTAGGGAGAAAATTTTGTTATCGGTGCGAATTCCATCTTTGTTATCGATAGTTTGTATGAATATGTCAGTTAATTTCTGTACCTATAAGTTATCGCATCGCCAATATTACCGATATCTTTTTTTACGCTTTTTGTTCGTCTAATGTCGTTTTCCATTTGCTGTTCAGAGTTACCCGATTTATTCTAAATTTTCCAATCAAAAACGACATAATAAATTACAAAAAGTATTTTCTTATAATGATGTGCACACAAAGGAGCTTAGATTACCCTTAAAATGATCAAGTTTAGAGCGAGCGTTAGGAAAATAGGGATGGATTTAAAAGGAGATACGTGGGGGATACGTGAGAGGAGTGGGGGTTCAAGATAAGAGATATTAAAAATGAGAAAAAGCCCTGTGTTGGGACTTCGCAGAAGCCAAAGTGTCCAAAGAGAACGGTTATAAAAAGGTGGTAGACATTAAAAGCATTATGTAACAAATCGTATATTCAATTACTTTATTGCAAATAAATCAAATAAAAAAAATATAATAAATAAGGTTTGAGTTCTTTATGTTTAAAAAATCACATTATATCTGGAAAAAAGTCATGTGCATATATTTAGCAATTTCATGTTAGACTCGTTCCAAACGAAAAACTTAAATATAAAACAGCCGTTTGAATTAAAATAAAATTATTTAAGATTCCAAAACAATTTCAAATATTTTTTTGTATATAAACCGTCAGAAAATCTAAATCTTGAAGCATATTTTACCAATGCTTCTGGAGGGTAAACATTTTGATCATTGAATAAAATTTCCCTTGCAGCTAAAATGTTGTGAACAGTTGGTCTTTCCAATTTATTTCTTTTTCATTTTTTATATTGTTCAAATCGGAAAATGTAAGTTGCGCTCAGCACTGCTATCCTCTTATTATATCTGTGCTAGATTTGATAATGATGAGGAAGATGTTGATGGTGTCGATGGTGATGATGATGTTGTTATTCTAATATAGGATGTGGTTGAGGCGGATTTCTAATAATTTCACTATAATATACAAGATTCAAAATAGCTTTTAACGGCCTTTAGTCCAACAAAAATTGGCGTTTCGTCCCGGTGATCTCACATGGACTCATCAGTTGACTAGTGAGGACCTTTGTCAATACGCAATTTTTGCCAAGTTCAGTTCACCTAACATAGATTTCGTGAAGAACATCTAGTGTGAACTATATCCAACAAGACTAGAATTCCTAATCATTAAATTGGACACGCCAATTTTTGTTGGACTAAAGGCCGTTAAAAGCTATTTTGAATCAATAATTCAACAAGTCCAAATATTATAGTGCTAAGTCTTCTACTTGGCTGATGTATTTCAGTAGTATATAGAATTTGTATTATAAAAAAAAAAAACTTCTTATATAATATACAAGGACATAGAAAACAAAACAATAAGCATGCATTACAGATTAAACAATTGGCGTTATCTTTTGGGTTTTGAATAAAATATTTACGCATGTTTATACAATTTTTGTTATAGCCTAGCCAAAAGCCAACTAGAAAATCAAAAACATTCAAACTCCAATGATAATAAATTAATGGATTAAATACATGAACTTTTAAATGAAACTTCTTCGCTATTACTACTCAATGGCAAAAGTACACAATCTATTTTTATTGTTCAAAGATATCAAATAACTAAGCTAATGCTACTTTGTACAGATCACAGAACACCAACACAGAAACAAAGAAAGAGAACTGAGGTAAAAAAGTACTTGAGTGAAATCATACCGAGTTAGTTAAAAATTTTAGGTGAGGTTGGTGTATGGTAAAGTAAAAAGATAGATGCAAATTGAGTTGGAGGAAGTCGTAGACTAAGAGTTTTATTTGGTAGGTTTTCATGAACAGTAAAAAATTGTAGAAATACCACTTAAGTGGTAGAAGTCCCAACAGAGGGGTACGCTAGAACTTATACCAATACAATTTGTATTGAGCGGACTGAAAGGTAATTTCTAATCCAACGATGAAGAGATTTATTAGCGCTGCCATAACCTTGAAAGGAAGGGTCGTAAGCGGAATTAGACGGTACTTATAGGGAGAAGTCTACAATTAAGTCTTTCGTTCCGTCTTCCTAATAATTATGAATTAGAGAAATCCTTTTCTGACTCAAAGAAAACGTGATATCTACAACTACTGATATTCGTATTTTCTCAGATAGTCATGCGGATATTATATCTCTGGAATCGTGCTCTACAAACCCCATAATTGCTCCCAACTGCCGTTCATTTCTTATTGAGATGTCGCAGCAGTTCAATATTCACATATGTTGGATGCCAGGGCACAAGGATATTTCTGTAAATTGTAAGGCTCACGAACTTGCCAAAAATGGAACGACACTACCTTTATTAACTGAAAAGTTAAATATAGGTATTGCTATCGCTTCTGTAAGTTAATGCTGAAACAAGATGCTATAGAAACAACAAACCGAAGATAGAAAAATACAACAACCTGGCTGATGACAAAGCAGTTCTGGCTCTGGGCAAAACTTGATGTGAAACGCTCAAAAATGTTTGATATCCTTATAAGCAGATTGTACATTAGCTGCGTAATTGGTGTCATAACTGGACATTGCCTCATAGGAAAGCACGCAACCAGGCTTGGAATTTATTCAAACGGTTCTTGTAGAAGCTCAAGGACGAAGGAGAGGTGGAATCTATTCCTAATCTTTTGTGTGCATGTCCTGCTCTATCTCAGAGACATAGGCTATATCTTGGAGACTTCTTCTTCGATGATCTGAGCGATATAAACCAAATAGACATCTACAGTCTATTACGCTTCAGTAGGGGCTCCAAATAGTTCAATAAATAGGGAGATTATTTCAAGATGCATGTGGTATCACAAGGGACCAACTCGGGTCTAAGTGTGTCAGCAGCTAAGCTGACAGCCACTTCAACTTAACCCAACCTAGGGGAAGAAGAAGATTCGCCTTGTTTAGGGTCAGACTTTCCATCCAGTCAGAAAGAAACCATTAGAGTGGGGCAGATGGGAAAGCTTACGCTGTGGACTTGCCAGTATTGGGAAAAACCTCTTTAGAACGATGAAAATGATAACTATCTGCGCCAGCGGATTTGTGCATATCACAGTTGAATGATTTGAGTACTAAAATCTCTGAGGGATTCATTTTTGAATTTTTGCTTTAAAATTATCATAAAAAAATTATAGATATTTAAAAATTGACTATGTACAGCTAAACTTAAAATAAAATGACATTGTCAAAAATGCGATAAATTCTCTGGAACTGGTACTTTAGAAAACATATTAAGTTATGCGAATGTGAAAAACATAAGCTTTTAATGCATTCTTATAAGCCCGAAGGGAATTGGAGGAAAAAACGACATAGGGAATTATCGACCCTATAACAGAAAATAATTCTCAATTCCATTCAAACTATCTTTATAGAACATAGGTACTTTCCACCATTAACACAGATTTTGTGGGAAAACTGTGTCCACTTAATCAGCTACGGTTGCATTGTTCACATTTCAGTTTATTAAAAATTCCACTCCTCGTTTGAGATTACAAAAAGCTGGTACTTCAAAACACTATAGAATGCAAATAACTGTTGTTAGGTGGCGTTAATGCACAAAGTGAGATTTAAAACCTGCATATGATAAATTTAGTTACCATCAGTGCCATCAAATAAAATGTTCAGTATATTATATCCTTTGATAAAATTTCCATATTCATAAGATATATAGGTATAATGTTTAAATAATCTACATGCTTACAATTTTTAAATTCAATCCAACAATTTTCAGTTATACAGAACGTTTTGTGTGTAAATATAATTCGTATTTAAACCTTATTTTTAGAAATTAATTTTATTCATACAATTTATTCCTTTGGAAAAGGATTTTTTGTGTGCAATAATATGCGTTAATGAACAGAGCTATCCATTGGGCAGGACAAAAGTATTCCAACAGACTGGGTAAATTATAAATTAAAAATAAATATTTATGCTTCTGTATATATAGTATACATATACATATTTAGGCTGTATAATAATAATTGTGGGGGTTAAGTGCTTTGATGTTTTAAATTGAAGTTTTCTCTCGTTGATTTCCTACTTTCTATTTTCAGCAGTTTATATTTTTGTGTATAAATAAATAATAATCTAAGTACCAAACATTAAAAGTTTAGTTTTTTTTTCATTCAGCTTAAAGCTTTAAAAAATATATTTGTATATAAAAAAAAAATAGTGTGTGTGCTTATGTATGTACACGCGCCAGAATTTAAACTTCCCTAATTTGAATCAATTTCTTCTTTCGTAATTCTAAGTCAGCTACAACATATATGTATTTCAATTTTAGGGAAACCGGTCATGTATACCGATGCATAAATACATCGCTCATAACGACCCCATCTTCCAATTGTACAACCGTCGTGTGGTTCGTACTTTGATTCATGGTTCAGCAATTTTTTGTTTTCACACTATCAGAATTGGCCGAAGAGAGTTTATAGCAAGCTCCGTCTTCCGACCAATGGTTTGCCAAACACAAAACTTTGTTATACCACAGGCTCATCATTTAGTGCAGTGTTAGTTATTAGTAGGCAATCTCTACATTACATTTCATTATACTACTCCGTATAAATAAATCTAGAAATTATATACACTGAAGCACTGGCAACGAGACCATCCACTTAGACATTACACACCTTAATACAACACAATATATGTACTAATGTATGAGCATCAACAAAACAAACAAAAATATCGCCGTGAAATACACACAATACGCACTAAACTAAGTCCCCTTTCACACAAAGAAACTGAGTTCCCGGCAACTGGGAGTTTGAGGGCGAGGGTGGTGCAGGTTCGATTCCTGCCGTTGTCTATGTCTTCTTATATTCCATTAAAAACCAATTCTAAAAATTGTCATAAAATAAGTTGCTGCTTTGCTCATTATATGCTGCTCAGGCATAACACTAACAACATGTGATTGAGTAAACTAGCATAATCATAAAATATGACAACGAAATCAATAAAATAATGCGAATTATAAGGGACATAAATAAATAAGACACGGTAATTCTCTCCGCATAAGTTCAGCCGCCATCCCTGGAGATAAATCTGAGACGATAACCAGCTATAGTCTCAGAACATCGCGCCACACATCTTTCCTATCCTTCTTTCTCCTCTTCCACCGGATACCCGCGCTGTGTTAAGAAAAACATATAAAGGGTATTCATAATCCCTTGAGCGTTGTTATAAAAAAAAAAAAAAAAAAAGAAGGCAAGAAATAAGGGAAATGAAAAAAATCTCCCCGGTCAACGATTTAAAGAGATTTTTTTTTGACGTTTTGCTTTGCATTCCATCTAGCCCAACAAAATCTTCCCAGTTTGCTCCTCAATTTGCTGCCAATTTCTTCGTGTGAAAGCTACAAGGCAATTAAAGGAAAACTTCAAAAAAATCTCTAGCAACTGGTTTCCCTATGTGAAAGGGGACTAACATTATCAACAAAACGAACCAACAAAAAAATTCCTCGTCGAATACACACAATGCGTTTACCTACATACTACATTAATCTATGGGAATCCACAACGAACCTACAAAAAAATTGGAAAAAGAATTTCTCGTTGAATAGACACAATTCATGTAGGTGCCTACATAATGAGAATCCACAACACGTACCAACAAATAAAATATTCAGCGAATACACACAATGCAGATATGTACATACATATCTACAATCATTTATGAAATCCACAAAACGGGTCACGTCAGATATCGGGTCACGTCAGATATTGGTCGGCTTGACAGCTCGATAGAAATTTGTTTACCCCAATGCCGTAAAAAAAGTTTAACATGAAAAATTAAGTAAAAACACGACTTGTGCTTACGATATGATCAAACATAAGTCCTCAAATTTTAGTCTTATTATTTCGATTTAACTTACATTCTTCATGCAAAATACCCTTTATTTATTATGAATTCTTAGCTGTTGGGAAATATTATTATGAAAAGTATCTATGAGATATTATCTTGAAATTATTATGGAAATTAATCATTTTCTTTCACGGGTAAACGTGAATTTTCCTATAAATTAATTTGAACATGTAGACAAGAGGAAATGGGTGTCATTAGTGCTTTAGATATTATAGGATGTGAGAGTTATTTTCATTGAAAACCAACCTAAATAATTAATTTCCTGCAAGCTGTATTTGTATATATGTATATAATAACACAACAACAACTCTTCAAGCCCGTAGACAGTATTTGTTTTGGGTGAACCCAATGAGAACATCCTTATTTTAACTTATACGATGGTTGTTCGATAAGCCAGTGACTTTGAAATGAAAGAATGGTCTTCTTTTTTAAATTCATTTTATTTTTCCACATAGTCTTCTTATACATCTATGCACTTCCTCCAACGATATTCCAACCTTTGTAACCCGTCCAAAAAATAAGTTTTATCTAACTCTTCAAAATATACATTTGTTGGATCAATAACTTCATTATTTGATGAAAATATTTTTCTATCGATCCATTTCTTCTTATTTGGAAATAGGAAAAAATTGGAGCCAAGCTCGGAGAATAGGGTGGATAAGGTAGTAGTTCATAGCGTAATTATGCTCATTTGGCTTTTGCTACTTTGGACGAATATGCTGGAGCATTGTCGTGATGAAACAGAACATTTTTTTTCTTCATATGAGGCCGCTTTTCCACCAATTCTGTGTTGAATCTATACAATAAATTGGCATAGTAGTTCCCAGTAATTGCTTTTCCCTTTTCCAAGTAATTAGTGAAGATTACGCCGTGGAAATTCCAGAAAACCGTTGCCATAACTTTTCCCGCCGACAACGGAACCATTTTTGTCTGTTAAGGGCCACGTTCACCTGAAAAGTCCACTGTTTCGATTGTTCTTTCAATTATGGTGTGTAGTGGCGTATCCAAGTTTCATCAACAGTTACAAAATGCCGAAAAAATGCACTTGAATTGCGCTCAAAGTGTTCCACTGCTCTGAAGTGTCGGCCAGATTCCGTTTTTGTTCACTTGTTAGCAAACGCGGCACCCATCTTGCCGATCATTTTTTCATGTCCAAATGGTCATGCAGGATCATCAATAACGCTATCATTTCAAATGGCTACAATGTAAGCTATTTTATTTTGGTGGCCATTTCTTCAGTTGTGACTTCAGTTGGACGACCTGGACGCTCAGCGGCTTTTGTGCCCTTAGGACCACAACGAAATTCTGTGAACCTTTTTTATACCATTCCATGCGATTGACCAGAGTCTCCGCAGTATTTTTTAAGTTTTTCGTCAGTTTCCATAATTTTGTTACCACGCAAAACGTAGCACTTTATAAACTCGCAAAATTATTTTTTTCCATTTTTTTTAACTTAAAATACTTTCGAATTTTTAAAACGTTTAATAATTGACAGAAAAAATCAAAGATGGCTGAGAAATAAATTCAATGCTATCTGAGCGACATCTATATCTATAATTTGATTTAACAGAAACCGCTTCAGAAAAACTAAAATTACTAATTTTAAAGGCTTAAGAGTCTTGTTGGAAATAATATGCATGTATGCATTATAATTTTATAACGTTTGTTGGCCTTTTTGATAAGCTTGATTCAAAATTTTCTCATATCATCTTTAGTTTCTGAACGATATTTTTTATGAATTTTTATTTTCGACTAACACTAAACTCGAAATTACAAAAAATAAATTTAGTAGGTAAATCTTGATTAACTGAAGAAATATTTTTAAATTATATTTTAATAGGATTAAGTGAATGTATTGATATATACACGGACATGTATTGGAAATTTTGGCAGGTGTACAACTTTAAGAACTTGTTAGTAAATAGTTTTTGTTGTTATTGAAGTAGTTTTTAGAATAGTTATGATGAATAATGAATTATCTAGACCTTTCGTAAATTTTCAGTTTAGTAAATTTTTAAATATCTACCCACAATTAATTGGACACTGTGTACATGAGTTGATATAAATCAAATGTATTCAACTGTGTTTTATTGGCTTGTGGAGTTATTAAACTACCAGTACTTTAATTAGACGTGGTGAAACAATAGAACAAGTGCAAAAAATACATAATATCCGGGGCTTTCGCCGCCACGAGCCTCCTTTTTTAATCTACGTCCATGCACTTTGGTAGTAAACACAGACACAAAAAAACTTTTTCACAAGAATTTGGTTCAATCTCAAAGATTTTGTAATAAATCATTTGGGGTAAATCATTTCCAGATGCTGCTTCTAATAGCTTATCTAGGGTCTTTTAGTATAAATCATCAAGTTTGAAACCGCATGTCTTTCGACGTGAACATAATGTTGGATTTTTATTTACGAGAAGTTGTGGGTTTTTCGTAAATAGTTATGCAGCGTTAATTATAAATAGTTGAAATAGTTGTGAAAATAATATGAAGTTAATTGACTTGACAGATGACAACAAGTTTTGTGAGCAGGTGTCAACGGTGAGTAGATCAAGAGGATTGTTTTTTTTTTATTATCATGTAGTGGTATAGACATTTTCTACTTTGACAACTCGATAGAGAAACAGAAATTGAGAATAGATTTTTAATTAAGAAGGCGTTAAACTTAGTTATTAAGACGAACTAATTTATGGTTCATTTTTCTTCTTGAAGTAAAATTAAAAAATAATTAAAAGGCTCTTTGGCCTTTAGTCCTGGATTATATATTACCCAAAAAGGAAATCGAAGTTGCGTTAATATATTGTTGTTATAAACTTTTTAATTTGAATTTCGTCACTCAATAAGTTTGTTTAATGCATACTCGTATTTAACTAAACCCATTTGTAGACATTCTATGGACTTACCTAAGTTTAAGCATCTCAGAGAAGAGATGACTACATTTTAAAGTTTTTGACATCTTGTAGGGAAAGAGTTTTTTAATAATCTCTTATATAATTATATCGTGAGTTTCAAAAAGGGTTCAGACTAGGTAATTCGAAGATTGGATAGATGTCATAAATTCATAATGTCTCCCTATTTTTTAAGTTTGAAAGTATTTAAAGGTATTTAGTTTTGAAAGTATACTTTGAATGGCTAAAAGGCCTCAGTCGTAAGTAACATGATTCTTACATTAAATGTCGTCAAGAAATGCTGTATAATGGACATTGCTTAGGTAAAGAAAAAAAAAATATTGTTTGTCTTAACTACTGACTACTCTCAGAATTCTTTGCTTTAAGACTTTATATTTTTTTTCTATTTAAATGTAGAAATTTGTTTAATATTCAAAGTGAGAGTTGAAATATTGGGCGTGTATAAGTTAAACTTAGGTTTAGTTGAATTTTCGCACGTTGATTCCATTTTTCTTTTAAGTTTATCATTCCAAAATATTTGAAGCTATTTGTGTAGAAAAACAAGTTAATAATCTTATAAAAATATAAAACCAACAATTTTTAAGTAGGACCGGTCTGTATTCATTTAGCCAAAATTGTCTTAAACTGTAGTTTAGTAAAACCTGACTTTATCAACGAGTATGAATATGCCCCATTATATCTAAATTATATGCCAAATAGTGCCTGGACATTTTGGAGAAAGATTGCATTGCACTTAAGTGACATCCGCCACGGCCAATTTTCTTATTTTTTAATTTTTGGCAAACGACAAAATCGATTTAAATTTTTATTAGCGATATATATAAGATATCATAGGTGACCATCAGTCCCGTATTTCCCGGGACAGTCCCATATTACGCTCGACTGTACCGGCTAAATTTTAAGAAAACCCGGGACGTACAACTATTACGTATTTTTTTTTTGTCCTGGGTTTATCCCGGGATTGTCTCATATTACCATATATGTATATAATTTGAATAACGTTAAAAAAATTTAACAATTTTATTAACAATAATTTAAATATGTGTTTAATATTTTTATGTCAAAGTGCGAATCCGCCTAAACAAATGGTTCAGAGGGATTTATTATAAAAGCATGTTCAGTGAACGCATTAATTTGTCACCTTTCTTTGTCAGCTGTCAGATTTCTTTTCAAACTGTATCTTCATAAACTTCAAACTATATCTTCACAAAAAAAACACAATACATGATTATTTACTTGCACAAACAAATGGAATTTATTTCTTTTAATTATTTACAATAAATTTTGAAATTTTTGAAATTCCTTCAAATAGAAAATGCGAATTCAATGATGATCTTCAGAGGGAATTTTTCTTCATAAACAACAATGGAAAAGCTAATTCCGTAACCTGTTTAAAATACGTTTCTATGTTTTCTATAAGCAGCGAAGATATGATACTGAACAGCACTTAAAAAAAACAAAGAATCTGACTTCGATACCACTTCAAGCAAAATGTATGATGCTTTTTTAATTCGACAAATTTTCAAGGGCCTGCAAGGAAGAATGCAATTAATGAAGGCACCTGTACTCATTCAGGTCTAATGGTGGCACAATGCACATCGAATCTTTTTAAAAGCTGTTTTGATCAAATATATTCATGTGCACCCATAAAATGTGAAGCTATTGTGTTCAATGTTCTTGAACCAAATTATATCGAATGAATTAAAACTTCTCTGCGCAGAGTAAGTTTTGTGACAGTTTTTCCTGATTGTTCTAATCATGGCTGTACAAAACTGTCCGCTCTTATTTCGTTATTTTTCACCCCAACTAGGTATCGTTGTCAAGACTTTGGAGGTTGAAAATCTTCCAAGGGAAACATTGGACATAACTTAAAAATACTTGGATAAAACTTTTGTAAAATTTTGGCAATTTATGCTTACAACATAAACTGTAATTTTGGCGGGTCAGCAAGGAAAGGCAAGAACAACACTTTTTGATAAACTTCAAGCCATTACCGGTAATGATCTCTTTGGGCCATCGCACACGAGATTAACTATTCTGGTTGAAAAAAATGTGTACATGTACCAAATTCTTTCATGTTAGTTAGATGATGCACACATTTTGTCCCTCAAAGGGAGAAAGTTGTGTGTGTATTAGTGTTCTACCTAGTTCTTCCACTCAAAAATTGGCGGAACTTTCATTCCGTTTCGTTCCCCACACTTCGCTTCCCTCTCCAACAATTTCAATACTCCGGCGGAAGAATTCATCTCGTGTGCGCTGGCCCATTAGGGTTAATTGTGCTGCTCACTATTTAAATAACTATTCGTTTTCCTATCTCTACACTGTTCATGTTGCAAAATTTATGGAAATTTTCGAAAAGTCTCAGACTAAATACTTTAAAATAGTTCCTTACAGAAAAACTAGTTGCCTATTTCCAAAACCAGCTATTGAGAGAATAATACAACTTTATAATCATTTAATAGAATTTTTCTTATTTTAAAGAATTTGTTTAATAAGTTTTCATCTCAGGTCCTTCTTTACTCATTTTCTTTTTTCTTTTTTTTTCTTTTGTGGCCTTTAGTCCAAATTATGCGTTTCGCGCAACGCATAATTTGGACTAAAGGTCACAAAAGAAAAAAAAATTAAAATTAAAAGCAGAGTCCACAAAAAAAGAACAAAAGCCATACCTACGTATACACATGTGTTTGTATTGTTTTAACATTTCTTCTTAAAATTTATTCATTTTATTCAATCCGAGGCCTCAATTTTACATGTGAGCATAGTATTAGCAGAGTCTCAAAAAAATTGCATTTCTAAAGTTGCGCTGCCTAAAATTAAAATCTAGATTAGGAGAACAATTGATAATTTTGTTTGTAAGCAAATTGATCAATGAATAATTCAAAAAATTAATTGACCAAAAGTAATATAAAGCAAAAATTCACCAATTTTACATAACGTATTACGAATACTTAAATAATTGGGATGTATCTTTTAAAGAATATGAAGTATTTAGCTGGGTAATTCTTCGAAACATTCGTATTTCCTACCAGGCCAGAAATAGAATCTTCGTTTTCTTTTGTCAACCAAAAGTATGATTCCAACTTGTTTGACGAATTTGTGTGTCACAAAATTATAACAAAATGTTACTTATTGTCGAGGTAGACTTCTGTCTGCCAGGTTCAAATGCTCCAACCGAAAGAGTTTTTTCCATAATGAATAATATTTCAACAAATGAAAACACACAACTGAATGTTGAAACTCTCAGAGCCATGTTAATGGTAAAATTAAACTATAATTTTAGCTGTCAGAAAATTATAAAATATTTAATATGAAACGATAATAATCATCAAAGAAGTTTGTTAGGCAACAAATTACCAAGTAATTAAATTTTTATTGGTAATGTGTTATTAATGTTTATTTTTCGAAGACTTGGTAAAAAAAAGTTGAATATTGAAAAAAATGTAAAGTTTAAATTTATGCCCTGGATTTTGATCAGAGATATATGGTCACCGTAACTATAGGGCAAGTTTTGTATTTAGAAACAAAATCGAACTCCAGATTTTGATGAAATTCGACATTTCGATGATAAAGAAGAGGACAAAATTTGGTCCAAGAATTCCGTTTGTCCATCTGTAGATCGATCTACAAAAATAAAATGTTCGTATATTGATTTTATGAGAAAGAAAAACAACTGGTTTTAGTAAAATACTACCCCTAGCCACATGCACTTAATTTTTTATTTTGGCTTTTGTTAAACGGCTTTAAAGATTTGGATGGAATTTTCACAGTTTGTTCGCATGAGCGAGAAAAGTAAATATTGTCATATTGCATTTTAATAATAATTTTCATTAAAAATGAACTAAGTATCCAAAGAATTTTATGAAAAAAACCACAAAGCCAACTGGTATTGATATTCGGTTTTGATTAGATGTTCCTGATCTTCAAGGTTGTCTTTGAATATAGAAATCAAAAATGCAGTTGAAATGTGTTTACTTGTTTCATAATATAGCCCACCAAACATGTTTAGAGAGAAAATCTATTTGAACTAAAAGAAACATTTTTAAGACTGATTCCTAAGTACAGTGGCATTTTGATTGGAGTTGATTTTAATGTAAATATTTTACTTAACAACAATATAACAATATTTTTATGATGTTATGGGACTTTCAGTTATAAATTCCCTTTGGCCAACTGGTGTTAAGTCAGATTCAAATCCTTCCTTACTGGAAATGTTTTTGACAAGTTCTAAGAGGAGGATTTTAGGAAATGATCAAGTAAGGCCTCCATCTAATTTCATTTATGATTTTTTTTGCTCCTATCAGTTTGCCGTGAACAGAACAAATTAGTTACAGGTCGTATAGTGGCAATGACCATGAAATCATACAAGCGAGTTTTCTGAGTTCAGAATTGAATGGGATTTATTTTTCATCAGATGTTAATTTTAAAGTTTCTATTTTCAATAATGTTGTTACCAAGCTGTATGATAAATATGTCCCAATTGTTACTAAAAAATTTAAAATTAAAAAATGTCCTTGGATTAATGATAATATAAAAGCTATGATTCGGGAAAGGGAACGTTTCTTCCGGAGGTTTAAGGCTAACAGAACAGAATATAATAGAAGGTAATATACATTAGCTGGTAATAAAGTTATTTCACTCACTCGTAACTCCAAGCGTGAATTTATATCAGCGAAGCTTGATCCGTCTCTCGGTTCAAAAGAAATATGGAATAATTAAAAAAAAAAACTTCGTGTTAAAGAAGACAAAACTGAAAATAAATGCCCTTTTAGTGTTCAATCCATGTCTAATGTCTTGATCCCACACTCTTTGGGTTCATGTATCCCTCATGATTTGTTTAATGTTTCTGATGATGGTAATACCCTCTCATTTGTCTGCATTAGTCTTTTCGAGTAACCTTGCTCTATTCAGTCTGTTAAATCAAATTCTTCTTGTCCTAACGATATTTCACCAAAGTTCTTAAGGCGTATACTCCCTATCATAATCAAAAATCTTCTTCATGTAATTAATTTCTGAATTTATAGTGCTCAGTTTCCTGATGCATGCAAAAATGCTAGTATAATACCAATTCCTAAGAAAGCTAATCCTTCTAATCCTTCTTATTTCAGGCCTATCGGTATTTTATGTTTTTTGTGTAAAGTCTTTGAAAAAAATTATTGTCTCAATGGTAATCTGGATTTCGCAGCAAACATAGCTGTTAGTCTGCGGTAGTTAAGGTTACCTCGGATTTTAGATTTGCAATCAATTCTGGTAAATTCGGTGTCATGGTGTTACTAGATATTTCCATTCGACTGTATTGACCATTCCACCTTACTATCTAAACTTAAGGTGAAATTTATTTTCCTAGCACTTCGCTTCGGCTTCTACACAACTATTTACTTAATCGAACTCAACGCGTAAAAACGGATGTGGGTACATGTAATCCTACTATAATCAACACGGGTATACCGCAGGGTTCAGTCTTTGGTACGCTTTTATTTTCTTTATTTATCAATGACCTTCCCAACGTAATTAAAAACAGCCAAATTCATCTGTATGCTGATGATGTTGTACAATACATCTTTCGTTCAGTTGGCCTGATGTAGGATTGTATAGTATAGTAAGGTTAAATGACGATCTAAGTTGTGTTCTCATTTGGTCGAACAACAATACAACGAAACTAAACCCTGCTAAATCTGTCTCCATACTATGTTCTAGGGATCAATTAAGTCTTGAAGAATTTCCCCCGGTAATTCTTGACAGTGAAAGAATTGTGTATGTGAAATATCTAGGATATAAAATAAACAGCAATTTAAGTTGTTGTGGAGCAATCTCAAATACAATTAGAAAATTTTATTTTGGTCTCCGATTTTTGAGATCTTCCTCTGAGTTATTGTCTTCTGATATGAAATCATACCTTATAAAATTGTTGATTTTGCCATATACTTTATTTTTAATTGTTCGGTCTATCCCATTCATGATTGTCTATAATGTAGGCCTAAACTCTATGTTGCTTTTAATGACTGCATTCGTTTTATATATGGTATTCAGAGACATACCAGTGTCTCACAGTTACAACATTTACTGGTTGGAATGAGTCTTGAGAATTATTTGAGATACATACTTATTTTAATGTTCCATAGTCATCCACAATAGATGTCGGCTGCTTATTTAACTGGATCGCTTCAGTTTACCAATTCTTACCAGGATTGAATCTAATTGTACCGCCCATCATAGCAGAACGCTATCCTTCTATGTATCTGCAGTTCGTTTGTGGAATTCACTTCCAAACGAACTGCAGAGTATAACCTCACCTATCACTTTTAAGAGGAAACTATATTTGCACTTTTCTGATCTTTAAGTACTATTGTTTTTGTTTTTGATTTTCATTTTTGAATACTATTTATCTACTTTTTAAAGTCAATGGCGCAAAATTTTAAACAACCTATTATTAAGGCCTTAACACGATACTAGTTAGCAATTTACTGTATGCATAGTAGTCTACTAACTTTTCATAAATTGTAAACCTTTTGTTAACTAGTAAAATGCTAATTAAGCAGATAGCAAAGCATTTGTAGGGTTTGAATTTTGATGAACACAATTATGCGTTGTAAATTGAATATATGTTGATAGAAACCCAACATGTGCTCTAAATAAGCATTTGATGTTTATATTTTCATCATTTTAACTTCATTATTTACAAAAAATAAAAAAAAAACGGCACCGGCAGGACTCGAACCTATGCCTCCCGCGTGCAAAGCCGATATAAAGGGTTATCTATTTTGCGGTTTCAAAAGTAAACGTAAATAAAACACATATAAAATAGTTCATACTATATGTTCTTCACGAAATCTATGTAAGATGAACTGAAAAAATTGCGTATTGACAAAGATCCTCACTAGTCAACTGAAGAGTCCGTGTGAGATGGCCGGGACGAAACGCCAATTTTTGTTGGACTAAAGGCCGTTAAAAGCTATTTTGAATCAATAATTCAACAAGTCCAAATATTATAGTGCTAAGTCTTCTACTTGGCTGATGTATTTCAGTAGTATATAGAATTTGTATTATTAAAAAAAAACTTCTTACATATAAAATATTTTTTTTGTGACATTTCTTTTTTATTATAAAGTTTGAACGTTGACATTATGTGTGAAACACTACATCATTTAAATGACCACCACGCGAATTGTTGCAAGCATCGATTCTTTTGAGGTAATTTTCGACCACTTTTTGACACATATTGGGCGGTATCTCAGCCATAACTTGACGAATGTTGGTTTTCAAGTGCTCAAGAGTTAAGAGTTTATCTACATAAACACGGTCTTTCGCGTAGCCCCACAAAAAAAATCTAGCGGTGTCAAATCGCATGACCTTGGTGGCCAGTTGATATCGCCATGACGAGAAATTACGCGGACAGGAAATGTCTCTTGCAATAAAGCCATATTCGCTCGAGTTGTGTGGCATGTGCACCGTCTTGTTGAAACCACATATTTTCCAAGTCGTATACTTCAATAGCGGTCAAGAAAAAGTCGGTTATCATATGACCATAACGCTCCGAATTGACGGTGGGTGTGGCCGTGGCGCGATAGTTGTGTGCTCGCCTGTCAACCTCGTGGTTGTAGGTTCGATTCCTGCCGTTGTCTATGACTTCTTATATTGCATTAAAAACCAATTCTCAAAATTGTCATAAAATAAGTTGCTGCTTTGCTCATTACATGCTGTTTAGGCATAACACTAACAACATGTGATTGAGTAAACTAGCATACCCATAAAATATGACAACCAAATAAATAAAATAATGCGAATTATAAGGGACATAAATAAATAAGACACGGTAATTCTCTCCGCATTAGTTCAGCCGCCATCCCTGGAGATAAATCTGAGACAACAACCAGCTCTAGTCTCAGAACATCGCGCCACACATCTTTCCTATCCTTCTTTCTCTTCTTCCACCGGATGCCCGCGCTGTGTTATGAAAAACATATAAAGGGTATTCATAATCCCTTGAGCGCGTGCAGTTATAAAAAAAAAAAAATTGACGGTGACAGTCGTTCCATCGTCGTTTTCGAAGAAGTAAGGTCCAATCACACCTCCGGACCAAAGAGCGCCCCAAACAGTGACTTTTTGTGGATTAAATGGCCTCTTTTCAATTACTTGAGGATTCTCAGAACCTCAAATACGACAATTTTGTTTATTAACATACTCACCGAGTGAGAAATGTGCTTCGTCGCTGAAGAAAATGTTGTTCGAAAAATCGCCGTCCACCGCCTGTTGTTCGAGCACCCATTCGACGTATTTACGACGTTGTGAATGGTCAGGTGGCTTCAGTTGTTGTGTGAGCTGGACTTTATATGGATGTAGGTGTAGATCCAAATGCAAAATACGCCATAATGTACCGTAAGACAGTCCTAATTCCTGAGAACGACGAGTAATCGACACATTCGGGTCTTCGGCAATACTTTCACTTACAGCAGCGATATTTTCAGTGGTACGAGCGAAACGATGATGCACAGGCCTCACAATATTTGTAACTGTTGTGTCTACGAGATGGAGCTGTCAAGGAAGTATTCAACACCCAGATGTCGTTCCGATATTATATCCATCGTGATCCACCATATTGATACTTGACATTTGACGTGCTTTTCCGCCAACGAAGAATCGGACTTACTAATCGGCTATCCTCGTGCACACTAATCATCATCGTTTTACACCGCCATCACATCTACATATAAGTTATTGTAAGTTTACATGGATTATGATTAAATATATAAGTGAATTACAACCCACGAGCGTATTAATAACCAATCCAGTCTCTTCAAATTTCTTCACAATCTTGCCAATTGCTGCGTAGATCGACGATTATGTGAACCATAATCTCCTCTTGAAGCACGATATGTGGCTGTGGCAGAATCACCATTTTTGTAGTAGGTTTTAACAATTTTTATGCGTTGTGCGGTAGTTATGCGATCCATTTTCGTAAATGTCAGACTTTCAACTGAAAACAAATTCGTTTAACAACTTAGTTTGACAGATGTCGAATTCCAGCCCTATACTATTGAATCCGCAAAATGGATAACCCTTTACTATCAGAATGACATGTGGATTTATAGTACGATACTAAAAATTTAAAGTAGCCTTTCGATGATTTGAACTTTAGTTAAATGTTAATAAGATTAAAATTAGGAAAATCCTCTGTTAACCTAGTATCATACTAAAAATCATTTAACATGTTACTAAATCGTTTAAAAGTTTTCGCCAATTTCTTTAATTTTTGATTCATTTTTATATTGCGAAATAATAAATTATTAATAAATTATATTTACTTCCCTTGAAAACATATTATATTACATTTTACTCTTATATTTGCACATGATGTGTATAATTAAATCTTAATTAAATTGAATTTATTATTGAAATTTTATTCTAGATACTCTACAAGATTCATATCTTAATGTGTCATTGTTAACTTTATATTTTATTGAAATAAATTGAAATTGAATTGAAATTGAATGAATTGCAGTTAGATATAAATATCTATCATTAAGGATTGGCCATCAAATTTAAATTTCGAAATATCCAGATCGAAGCTCAGTCTACCTTCCAGGTACCTACTTATTCTTGAAACTGCAAAGGAATATGAGCACGGATCTGCTAGATAGTTATGAAATAAGATATAAAATAAAACCGCTCACACGTTTTATTTTATTTCTAATGAGTTATATACACTGCCCGACAACCCATTAGCGTCCCTTCTAATCTTTATGTTAAAATGCATATAACTCGGAACCCTGAATATGTATTGTGTTCAGTCTTTTTATTTGTCATGCTCCTTTATTTGGCCTCGCTCTAAAAAATAACTTGAGTTCTGGAACATAAACTAATAATGTAAAGACCGGAAACTCCTGCTTTCATTTGACATTTGCCTACAAGCTGAAACACGCACACAAGTAACTTTTCTGTTCCTCTTCCAATAGACGCATTGATAGAAACGCACACAAGAATCTTTTCTGTTCCTCTTCCTATAGACACATAGACAACACAGCCCTAGTAATTTGTTTTTGTTTTGCTTTTCGATTTCTTATCTATTCATGGATAGAGTTTCAAAGCTACAAATACAACAATGTAAACAAATGGGTTTTGGGGGGTGAAACGTACGAAGGTTTCCAATCTTTATTATGGCTTATTTGTGTTCTGGAAATTAACCGTTGATTTGTTTTGCTTTGTTCTGTCAAATAAGACACAAATTAATGTAATTTTTTTTGCGACAGCCGATTAGCGCCTCTACGCTTAGCTATTAATTTTGGCGTGTAAGTTGTGGTATTTTTCTTGTTTAATTTAACAGTGGCTTATTTTATTAATTTTCAATTAAATTTAGTAAATATGGGAAAAGCAAAAGCATTAAATAAAGGCTTATAGTGAGTGTGGCCAATCAATCCATCAAATTTCAACAAAAATTAACCGCAGCCGTAAAGTTATTTCCTCATTCTTACACAATGAGCATAACTATGGAAAGAACATGAAAGGTCGGCCATCTTCTGTGATTTCAGCAGCTGACAAGCGCATTATTTTGAGGCAAGCGTCCAATTCGCACGACTCTGCAGCCAAAATTAAAGAAAAGACCGGTGTAAAAGCATGCGTGCGGACTGTGCAACGAATTATTTCTAATGCTGAACATTTAAGACGTCTTAAAAAAAAAAAAAAAAACAGCCTCTTAACCAACTTCGAAAGACTCAACGCCTCGATTTCTGCAGGGCTCATATGACCTGGGCGAAGGAGTGGAGACTTGTAGTCTTTTCAGACGAAAAAAAAATTTTATTTAGAGGGTCCAGATGGCTATGCTTTCTACTTTCATGACCTTCGAAAGGAAGAGCATACCTTAGATCGACTGCATAGCCGTGCTGGTGGTGTCATGGTATGGGGAGCCATTACTTACTATGGCACAATTGAATTGCAATTTCTCACTCCTCGTATGAATGCCACAGCATATAATGGTGTGTTTGTGTTTAAAAAAGCTTTCCCTGCAATCAAGGATATTTTCGGACCCTTGGAATGGAAGTTCCAGAGGGATAACGCCCCTATCCACACCTCCAAGCTCGTAAAGTCTTGGATTGAGCTTCAAAAAGTGCCCTTGCTAACCTGGGCCCCATATTCGCCCGACCTTAACATTATAGAAAATGTTTGGGGATGGTTAGCACGCAAAGTATACGAGTCTGGACGGCAATATCCAAGCGAATCGGAACTCATCGAAGGAATAAAAAGTGCATGGGAGACTATTTCACTGGATTATATAAAGAAATTATATGACTCCTTACCCAACAGGATGTACGAGGTCATAGTCAACCGTGGTGGCACAACTCATTATTAATTCTTTTACAAATAAGTTGTATATTTATCAAATTAAAATAAAAAAAATATTTGTGGATAGTTTCTGCCCATTTTCTTATGTTATTCGGCATTTTCAAGTGGGGGTTCTAATCAAATGTCAAAAAAAAAAATTGGATTTTTCATATTATATTCTTTAAAATTCTGTTAAAAGGTTATTAATTCAGTTACCACCTTAACTTTAATTTCTTTTCGACTATAATGTTATAAGCTTTCATTGGTAAAAAATTAATTTCAAACGTTTTGTTTTATTGGCTGATATTAAGCTCCAAAGACAAAAAGCATAGGGGGCGCTAATCGGTTGTCGGGCAGTGTATATTCACAGAGATCGACCAGTTATATATGTACAGTATGTCTCTTAAATTTTGTTCGTCTCTTACACAGAGGCCTACCCATGTTTAATCTAGTTAAAACCCTATGCTCTAATTAAAACATTTGACATAAAAAAGAAGCTAAAAATAGTTAAAGTTAGAAATGTTTGTTTTTACTGATACCTAACGAAAAAAAGACAAATAAGAAGAAAGATACTACTGAGAGAACAAGCACAAGCAAAACTATATTTTTTCAAAATCTAAACACAATGTACAATTAACTTAAAGATATTTTAAACCGACAAAAATATTTAGGTTCGAAACACTCCCTTAACCTGTTTTATGTATTTATTTAAAGTTAAATACTGTTGAGTTCAAATAAATGAAATTTCAGTGTCTTGATCTTATAATGCAATGCAATCGATCTTCAAAAAAAAATATCACAAAGAATTGAAATCATATTTACAAAAAAAATAAAATAAAAAAAATATCTTCATTCATTATTCCATTGTATGAAATTATTTGCTGTCGTACTCTCATAACAGATAACACTCCAATTTATTTCCGAAACATTTTTCATTGTCATTTTCTAAACTATAGTTCTTTACCTACCTTCCTAAAGAGCACAAGCTATTTGCATTTGTTACGGAAATAAAAGAATGCAGAAGAGGGAAGCCGTAACTTAAAAGATAGGTACTGCAACTAGGAACTCCTTTAGCTACTTTGGTTGTGAGTTTCAGATTTTTTTTTGTGAATTTCCAGTTCATGCATACCATAGTTTGTTTTTGCATCAGAATTTCAGAGATACTGATATTAAATTCCTTGTATTTGGTCCTTCTGTATGAAATAAGAAATAATATGCAATAACTTAAGCGTCTTGCTGTCAGCGATGCAATAAATTATATATATTTTTTTATATTTGCCTTCGTAAAGAGTGCAGTATATCACTTGCAGAGATTTGCATGGAAAGGAATTAGGTGTTTTTAGTTGCATACTCGTATATCAACTTTCCATGGTGACCATTATGAAAGCTAAACACACTTTAAACGAAGCTATGCTTAAAGGATTTTCAAACCAATTTTAATTGCATAAAGTTTAAATTCCCCTTTAATTCCTCTTCCTCTAATTCGGAACCGTTTGGACTTTAAGTGTATCCGCTCGCTTATCCACAACACTGATATTCACAAGTTCTTCGGAAGACCAAACTGATTGGTCTCTTCTTATGCTCTCTGATCTTTTATCATTTTTAGGAACTTTCTAGATTGATAGAATATGAAAAAAATGAAAATGTTCCAAAATGGCGCAGTTGTAGCTAATTTTTTGTAAAACTCATTTCAAATAAATGCAGGCTCCTAAAACAGTGACAGTTAATATGTAAAGAAAAACTAATGCCGGATTTACACGACTGACAATTTCGCAATATTTTTCTCATTTCACTGCCAAAATACTGCTGTCATTAAATGAATTAATGAAATGCGTTTACACGAATCTAAAATAATGCCAGTAATAATACTGCCAACTGGCAGTAAAGAATGAGCAAGTTCATTCTTTATCACAAATTGTCATTATTAGAAAATTGTTGTCAGCACTGAACTTATGCCGGATTTACACGAGTGACAAATTGACATTAATTCGTGCCATTAAACTGGCAAAATAATGGTAAAATCAAATCAATAATGATAAGCGTGACTATTCGATTAATAATGGCAATCAGCCATTAAACAATGATCAAATTCATTCTTCCTTGCGGTATGCCATAATTTTCAAAATGGAATCATTGTGCATTTACAGGACGCCATTATAATGGCAATATTTAATGCCAGTCTTCCCTGCCATTTTTTAATGACGAAAATAATTAAATTTTTAAACCATTTACACGATGTTGTCAGTAATGTCAATAAAATATAAGAAATATAAGCAATTTGTCACTCGTGTACATCCGGCACTACACGATGTCAGTATAATGCCAAAATTTAATAACAATTCTAGCTGGCAGTTTTTTCTTGATCACAAATATACTGCACATTTTCGACCATTTACACGACAAAAAAAATCATGCCAAGATTTTGACAGTAATACTTCCACTTTGGCAGTCGTGTAAGTCCGGCATAAGCAAATACACTATTTTGACATTTATAACAGAATGAAAGAGATGGTAATCTTGCAATTTTAAAAGTGCTTTTCCCTATCATGTTTACCTTATAGTTGAGTAGACAACTCTTAAGATTCATTTGTATATAGGGATGTTCAGATTTGGATAGTTCATGGTGGCCATTTTGTTTTATATGCTGTTAGTTTTTTTTTTATTTTTGTAATAAAAATGTAAGAAAGTAATAATCTTATCAGTCTTGGGGACATTTTCCATTTGCATTTTATGAAAATTTGTACAAATCTAAATATACAATATATCTTTGTTTTTGAATTGTTTATTTATTTCACTTAAGGTCTAACAAATGTTTGTCTTAGTTTAGTAAACTTAAAAACTATTGAAATTATTTTTTTTATTGTTTTAGTACGTGCCATAAGGTTCCCAGTACCTAAATAAGCATTTTCTCGTATGCATATTAATTAATGTTTTATTAAGTATAAGGAATTATTATGTATTTTAAGTACTTGGTAACAATGGCGCAAAATTTTAAACGATTTTGTACAATGTTAAAGCCACTTTTGGCAATTGACTAAGCTAAAAAGATGATTGATCTAATTTTAAACGATTTTAACATTTTACTAAAGTTAAAATCACGGAATGGATACTTTAACTTTAAGCAATTTGCTAAATCCATTATGGAATCTGATAGTATATCAGCCTTGCACGCGGGTTGCCCAGGTTCGAGTCCTGCTGATTTTTTTTTTTTGTAAATAATGTGGTTAAAATGATGAAAATAGAAATAACTAATACCTTTTTAGAGCACATGTTGGGTTTTCATCCACATATAATTAATTTACAACGCATAACAACAATAATTGTGTTCATCAAAATTCAAACCCTACAAATGCTCAGCTTTCAGCTTAATTAGCAATTTACTAGTTTAGAAAAGGTTTAAAAATCTTGAAATAGTTATTCAATCAATAAGCACTTAGGAAATTGCTAACTAGTAAAATGTTAAGCCATTAACAATGGGTTGTTTAAAATTTTGCGCCATTTTGTTTATTATTAATTTTTTTTCATCTTAAGGAAAATATGATAGAAAAAACGTTGTGAAATTTGTATTTTTGATTTTTTTCTTAAATACAAAAAGTTAAAAATACTTAAAAAAAACTAACTTAACCTAAAATAACCTAGAGGGTGATCTGGTGTATGATCTCTAATCATTCGGAACTTAGCAGGATTAATAACTGCTTCCAATCATCTAACCTGCCCTCTCGACTAATCAGAAACCATAAATCAGGACAAAGTTATACTAAAAAAACTAAGTGCTCGCGACAATCCAGTCAAGCCACCAATATCTTTCTCGATTATAACGATCGAAATTTTGTTCATCCTTTTGAGGTATACTTACGCAGTATCTTAGGTTCATATTTTCATTTACTAGTTCGGAAGGTTCAAAGAGTATTCTTTTATCTGTAGCTCTTCTTGCCAGATGGTATAGTATAGGTACGTTCATTGAGTCGGATAAATAGCCCTGTGCATCCAGAAACAAGAATGCCTCAGGAGGTACAAATCCACTAGTAAGTGTTTTTCTGAAGTTTCAGGGTTAGGATAGAATAACCCAGAGACAAGATCGTTTTCGGTAACGTTTGGTGACCTCTGAAATTTATTGCTCACAAGATCTAGAATAACATTGTCGATTCCGGATACACCGGATGCATCCAATAGTTTCTTGTTTGAAACGTAATGCTGAGAGTCAGAATGTGGGCATTTGCATGCAAGCTTTAAGGCATTTTCTCTCGAGCATTCGAAGTTTATACGACCATATACGACGGATTAATATTCCACCATACTGGACTCGCATAAGTCAGAATTGGACGGATAAATGCTTGATAGCAAATAATCTTCACATCGGATCTTATATAGCTGGAGAAGAAAACACGTTTAAGCGACATAAATGCAGCCCTTACCTTTTGCAACTGAGTATTTACGTGATCGTTATAATACAAAAATTTGTCCAAATGGATACCCAGATACTTTACAACAGTCTTTGTTTCGATGGGGAGACCCTCACCAATTTCGTCTCAAATCCGAATTTCCGCGTCTTATTGGGCTGCGGAACAGTATGGCTTCACATTTAATGTAGTTTATTTTAAGCTTCCACTCCAATTTCCTATGCTGTTCTGTTTGAATATCAATTCTGGATCCACTTGCATACAAAGTGGTATCGTCAGCAAACGCTATCGAGTCATCGATTTCCCTCAATATGTCAGAAATATATATATATATGTACTAGGCAAGTGGGGCGCCGAAACAGTGCCATGTGGAAAACCATTAGTGATATTAAAAACGTTAGTCGTAGTGTATTGTTTTTCGGTGACAACAAATTTCTTATGTTTCACCATAGATGAAATCACCCTAATAAGGTGGGGTGGAAATACATACCGTATAAGTTTAAATAAAAGCCCATTGATCCATACAGTGTCGAAGGCTTTTTCGATATCCACTAAGCAGGCAGCTGTACATCTCTTTGCGTTCAGATTCCAGTTTACGTCGGAAATGAGTTTTGTAACAGCGTGCACTGCTGAGTGTTTTCTCTTGAACCCAAATTGGTTCCACGGCATTACCTCCTTTTCTTCGCATACGAACTGTATGGACTTACATATACGTATTTCAAAAATCTTCCGATGTTAGGCAGCAGACTTATTGGCCTATAACTAGAAGGATCAGAAAGATCAGAAGGATCCTTTTTCTTTTTTATTATTGAAAGTACCTTCGAAGTTTTCCAACAACTCGGGAAGTAGCAGTTATTTTGAAGGTTATTAAATAAAACGCAATATTGACTTATAATTTCAAAAGAAATGTGTTTTAAGACAATGTTAGGGATGTTATCTAAACCGCTCGATTTTTTATTGTTTAGCTTACGAAATATTTCTATCAGTTCGTCTCGTGTTGTGAAATAGTTCATGGTCTGTTCGACTGTAGATCTCTGACAGCTCATTTCACACAATTGAACAGAACAGTGGTTTTGTTTAACGTGTACACCGGTCAGTTAAGGCATAATTGCTGGGTGGGCCTACCCACCTACTGACTCAACGCGAAGGCATGAGTGTTCCTTGCAACAAACTTCTATCTATGAGCGATCACTCATAGTATACGCGAATTGTATAGCAACCACAGCCACTGCGAGCTCTGCGAAGAGGCCATCTCAAAACTTGTATTTTCGAGCATTAGCGGGAAAGTAGTAGGATACAAGTCCCCGCAGTACCCAATTACGGTATTACTGGAGTCTTTTCATCCACCTTAGTGAAGAATGCACTACCAGGTTTTCTTTGCCGAATGGCTACCCAGGAACGACAATCCTGCCCTTTTTTATGTTTTGCTGCTCAACTTAGGGACAAAGGAACCCTATGTAGAAATTATTCCTCACCATCGGGATAAATGGATCATCCTATTTCTACTAATAACAAGACCATATAGACCTTGCCACATGGCTAGTATCCCACTACTAGCCATATTAAACCTTCGTTCTATGAAAAAAAGCAGAAATGCCTCCCCAAGCAAGCGTAGTTCGCACCTGCACAACTAAAACAACCATCCATCAGGATAAATCCCGAAAGATGGCAAACTAGATCAATAAGCCGAAGCTTACTCAAAAATTGCATGTATTATAGAGGAATAATATATACCCTTGCTTGCGCAAGGAGATGATGGCACAAGTGCCATATATCTATCAATCTTCTAGACCTGTTTTCCTGAATATGTAGTTTTAGCTACACACTTACATCTGTGATTACTGATCCACGTACAAAACTTCCGCGGCAGCTGCCATAAATCGCTACTATGTAACTCTGGAACTTACGATTTACTAGGATTCACTATGCTGACCGAAATCAGCAGGCTTCACCTAGCAAATACTCTGTGACTGCGTCCTTCCTTCCTGAGATTGCTTACCCGGGCAGACTCCTTACCCTCCATATACCTGATCGTCTACCCAGGCAGACGATCTCTTACCTATGTCGGCCTGATGCTCCTGGCTTACTGTCTAGCAGTGTCACCATTTGCACCTACCTAGTCCCTGATCAGCCCACACCCCCTTCCGAGTATTTTACCCCACTCTTCAAGTTCGTGGACTGACCAACCGTCCTCATCTTGGTAAGTAGGGCTTCGTTTCCAGTTCCGTAGAACTAGTGGCGACGCGTGAATAAAAATGTCGTTCAAGTTTACACATTACATTTATTTTGGTTTTAATCGTTGAAAAAGATCTTTCAACGTATGAAGTTGTTAGGGGATAAGTAATTACCAGTTCACATGGTTTATATATTTGTGGGAAAACTGTGACTTTTGAATGCCATTTTTTATCTTAAATTTCAACTCCAAGCTACAAATTATAAAATTATTACTTGAAAAAACGAAACGCACTTCTAAAATTTTATTTACAGTTTACAGGAGAATCCTTTTGTTACGTCCACTCAAAAAAGAACTCAATTCATAGCAAGAAAATTTTAACGAAATTCCCATTTTGTTCATAACCTTCCAGCACGAATAGAACAGAGCCGAGCCAACGAATAAAAACTATCCCATAAGCAAATGTATAGGCACATGATTATTATCACTGTGTGTCTACACATACACATGGATATGTGTAAGAATTTTGAGCAACTTGAATTCGTTCACCGCTAATTTGAACGACTTGGTTCCCAATATTCGGCTATACTTTACTTGTTTGTGTGAATGCTTTCAGTGGATACTTTTCGTAGCGGACATACGAGAGTTCCACGAGTTGAAAACTGGGAAAGATTGTGCGAAATTAACTCAAATTAGGGGACAAGTCAAACAGTAATGCGGGTGGTTAGGCTGACGAAAGAATGTGTAGAATATGGCCAAAAGTTAGGCGTTCATGAACGAAATGAACATAATGACGCCTCGCCACTGCGTAGAACCTTCCGCTTACCGCTACCCCCTCAGAGCCCGCCTTAACCAGATAGATTAGCTGCCAAGTGCAGAATAGCCTCATTAAAGAGAGCTAAACATTCCTGAACGTTGCCCGTCTTTCACCACGAGGAGTAACTATCTTGGCTCATCTCGACGGACCAGGAAGAATGGCTCCATTGCAAAGCAACTTTCCGTATAATTCCTTGAGGCCCGCCGATCAGATTTCCCGAAAGACACACAATTGAACAATTATTGGATCATTATTTTGTATGCCATTAATATTTTGGCAATTGATTTATTACCAATTTTATTTCATTTAATTGTTTGAGGCACGCCATATATTTCATCATGAAGGAATCATGTACAAAAATATATGAACTTTTGAACTTCTTATATTCTATTCCAATAGAAAATGAAAAATTCGGAGCAAAAAAAGTAACTCCGAACACCACATAATTTAAATTTATTTTCCTGATACTATTAGTCAGCTTATATAGGTATTGAATGTCAGAATGTAATAAGTGGGAGGAAAAATGCAAATAGGAACAACATTCTTTATTCTTATAGTACGCCGGAAACATTGTATTTGCTCAAAGATTAATATTAATGATTTCCAGATTAACTGCTGAAGCAAAGAAATGGTGCTGTGCCTTAGGTGCTGAAATAAAATGAACAGTGAATCATCATTCAAAAATATGTCAGGTTTAAAAGTGAGAGTATGATAACGGAGACAGGACATGATTTTCCTCGGAATATTTCTGCTATATATTTGTTCATGTCAGTAACTACTTTGGTAGTCAGTATTGTTGTGAAAAAAAAAACAAAAAAATATAAGTGGAGCTGGAACAGATGAAATAAAGACATATCACCCCACAGCATACTGGCTTAATAAAACGAAATTTATCGATCAATTTATTAAACTGAGGAAAGCAGAAAAAATATCCTCTCAAAAATTGTATGTAAGTATTCCTTACAATTTATCAAATTCTGTTGCGGACTCAGACTCACCCTTATAGCATTTTTACGATTCCGGAATCTGGTATTCGACGGACCATCTACATTATACTGCATACGAATATTATTTTTCCTTCATATATTCTCACCAAGTATTCTGAATCGAAAATACCTACCAAAATATGTAGTAGTATCTGTGTCTTAAAACCATTTAGAAGTTCCTGACTCCTCGGAAGTAAAATGTTGCAGATTCCATTAATCGGCATGCCAATTATTTTATGCAAAAACCACAAGTTTTTTCCTTATAATGAAAATTTCTTTCACATAAACTTTCATTAAAGAAGAACAAAATGGACCTATGTGCGAGGAACTTTTTATAACACCCATACCTAAGAAAAGGATAACCAGCACGCAGCGGCAAGGAGACGCACGACAGTATTTTAATTCGCGGTCGGCAGAAGAGGAGGAGCTTTTAAGGTTAATTGCTGCTTATGCAAGACACGAATATGTTAACATAAGCTTCAGACTAAGCGTTCTTAAAATTTCATCGGCAAGATAAAATGACTTGAATAAGGTTTCAAATTTGTCTGAGGTTCTAATCAGATCCCATAAAATTACCATCAGGAAAAAGAATACTGCTTCTTGCAAGAAAGTGACAAGTCCTTCAAGAGTATTTCTTATCTTTAAGTGTTAACCATCCAAGCCATTGAAATTTGCTAAAAAATATATGTTCCCTACATTGATGGCAAATATAACCACACTCACCCATACTTATTGAGACTTGTAAGTCAGAAGTAAGTTTACACTTTAAATTATAATAACTTAAAAAAGAGCTTATACTAAATATTTTCCAGATTCAATTATAATTATTAATTATTCTGTGTAAGCAGTTTCCTATAAGAACTATTCTACTTTCTAACAGAATTAAGTAATACACAAAGCTTCTACGAATCTAATATAGTTATTATACATTACACAATAATGATGAAACTTATTGATTAATCTGAAATCTTTTGGTTAACATTTGAAAATTACCTTTGATTATTTGCCACAAAGTTGAGATGGCTGTGTAGTTAAACTTAAACACTTACAGTAAGAATAACTTAATGCAAACACACACAACAAAGAAGAAGAGAAGAAGACGAATTATAATTTATAAGCAAATGATACTTACAGTTACACATGACCAAAAAGACAATTCTCCCAAAATTAAGACAGAGAACAATAACCGAACACGATGCAAAAGACATAGAAAGTTTAGTTTTGAATGCGACATCAATCGAATCAGACCTCAGATGCGGAAAGATTTCCCCTATTAACGATTACTATTGAAGTTTTATTTTAAAAATTAAATACAGGTAGGCCTCACTTAACGCGGCAGTTACGTTCCGGAATAATGCTGTGTTAAACGAAATCGTGTTCATCGATACAAGAAACCAGTGCAAAAAGGGGGATTACGTTCCATGATTTCAAACAACACATAAAAACATTGTTTTTTAGAATTTTATTTATCTAAATTGAAACCATACGTAAAATGAACAAACAATAACACAAAATAAAAACCATTTTTGCTTTTTCCTGCAATATAAATTTCATAAAACGTTAAAAAAACGAAAGAAAAAAATACTTTTAAGCTGAACAGAAGAACATCGCAGATCATTTTTCATCACTGCTTAAATAATCCATACGTGGCCGTTTTGGCAACGCATCAAATTCAACGTTGTTTTTTTTTTTACTAAAAAATCCATAATTCCGCGTTATTACATACAGTTATGGGGTTTTGTTTGGTAACAAAAATCAATTTATTTTGGATTTAGATCTGTCAAAAAACTGATTTTGACATTTATTGCCTTCGACTGGTCAAACAAAATTGATTTATTTTTGAATTTAAATTAACTTTGCAGATCTGGATTTTTCAAATCTGCACCTCTTTTACTTACACCAATATGCATCATAATTGGCAGACATCATTTTGACAAGGTCTTGTTTGATAAAAATTTGTTTCGGTTGCAAGAAAGAATTAAAATAGTTTTAGTTCAAATAGAAGCAGTTTTCAGTGAATTAATTTATTCTTCCAGCTCATTTGCGAACTTACAAACTTGAAATTAAAAACAACGTTGGGGTCAATATTTGGGAGCTGATATCACTTGCTGGTTCACAGACACAAATATGCACCAAGTGAGCAAATAAAAATCAATCTGAAAATGTTTTCGATTCCTTACGGTAAAAATCAATTTATAGATCAAAATATAAATTTACCAAACGAAAGCCCCCTTAATAATGGTGAAGTCCCTATTTCAGTTCATTCATATTGAAAAAAAACAGTAAGCATGAAAATGAAATGAATAACTTGCATGAATTTGAAAACAAATACATATGCAATATCTCTACAAAACAAAATATAACATGGTATGTAACATAAGGAGAACTAATTTTTTTGTTTCCGATACCGCTTTAGAATGAGGATTTTAAACGTGTTAAGCGAAAATTGTTCGCAAAAATTGAAACGTGTTAAAGCGAGGCCATGTTAAAAGATGTACGTGTTAAATGAGGTCTACCTGTACTGTTAAATTTCAAATTTGTTTTATTATTTCCTTCAATAAAAGAAAATTTAACTGAGTAGTGGCGTTTTTGATGTACAGTAAAGAAAAAGGAAAAAAAATATTTTATGAAGCACAAGCTCCATATGACGTTATATTTGACCCGAATTACATATCGGAACAATATTAGATTTACGGGTATTGGGTCCACCGCAACGAAAATTCTAAAATCTGATGATGCAGAAGTTATATCGTTGCTAATTGAGCGGTGAAAGCTTGTCCGAATTATACGGATCCTGAGCCCATGTTCTGTAACTCAGGCGATAACTTTTTCTCACTTAACGCCTCTGAAGAAATGGGTTTCTGTAAGTTGAGGCGATACCTTAATTTGTTTGACTGGGAATTTCCAATGGAAGGCGATAAATTGAAAAAGTCATTTTGGCATCTTAACAACATAACAAAAATTTTTTTTTTGTTTCTCGCTTTTATCGATTCGAAAGTTACAGAACATGGGCCTTACTTAGGGCCACTATCTAACAGTCAGTTAAGCAGGCAAATAGGAAAAATTGGGTTCCGAAAAATGAGATCACACATATCTCTGGCACTTTCTTTTAAACAAGCAGGATTTTTCAGCTAAGAATATCATCTATTGGTTTCAACTCCGCAATTTTTGAGAGAAAGAAATTTATGAATTTTTAAATTCTCAGCAAACTGAAATAACTTTCTATTGTTTTAACCCGTAAACAATAGATCCCAGATAACTTGTATAATAACTGAGCGAAAGTTGCTATTTTTTTGAATATTTTACGTGCACTAAAGTGGTTTTGCCCAAATGTACAATAACAGTGGGAGCGTTAATGAAATAAGGAAGGATATAAAATGAGAGTTCATTGGTTTTGAGAATTTCTATACTTAAGTGTTCGTCCGAAGTTGGGCTCAAGGGTAAACTTGTGAACGTGGAGGGTGCTTCTTTTACGACAGTAGACAGCACTGAGTTCTTGGAGAATTAGATTTTATGTGTTTTATTGGGTTGAGTTCAGGAATTAATGAGCTTATCAAATGCTGCCGTTGAAGTTCCACATTCGAAAGACATGGGTGTGAATCTAAAAACGAATATGGAAAGCTGTAATTTATGATTCAACGATGAAGATATTAATCGAATTTTCGATAAGTGAACATGATGCTAAACTCTATCAAATGCTTTTAAAATATCAAGCGCAATAATCTTACTTTCTCGAAAACGATGTAAAGATTGGTGCTACTGTTTAGTGAGATATACTATCAGATCACCAGTGGATGTACTGCTTCGAAAGCCATGTTGCCGGTCATTAAGGATATTCCGTTCTTCAAGATATTACTTAAGCTGATAATTAATCAGTATTTCCATGTTCTTGGAAAGAAGACTCGCAAGTGTAGTAAGACGGTAGTAAGATGGCGAAGAAGATGCGCTTTTTAAGGGGACATATGCTGTTTACTCCGAAAGAGAGTAGGACAGATGGATAAGCTTACGCAGTGGTTCTTCCAGAGTTGAAAAACACCTCTTCAGAACGGTGGGAGTGATACTATCGGATTTGTGTATATCAAAGAGGTAATTTGTTCCATTTTGTTTGAAATGAAAACCAGCTGGTACGCCAAATTAATAAGTCATCAGAAATATTTCTAATTCACAATTCTCTCAAATTAGAACACTTCTCTTGATACGATTTTCTGATCGCAATAACGGTGGCTAAAACTAATAGATTCTCAGATGACTTCAATAAATCTTCCGAAAATCTACTTAGTGGCGCCCAAGCTTAAGGAGTTCTTACCAAAAGAAGACAAAATGGTCAAACTAATATGTATGTACAGACTAAAATGCACCAGCCCAATTATCTAAGAGAGCAATCCTTCTAAACAAACGACCACAATATTTTTTGTTAAAACAAAAACAAAATGAGAGAGCATAAAAACTCTTAGTGAGTGAGTGGCCAAATTCAAAAAAATACAATGAGATGGATATTATTCAGTTCAAATGACAGAATACGGATGATCCTTAAAAAAAAATAAAACAAATAAAATGACAAACTGTTGTAAGATCTAAGGATACTCCTAGAAGAAATCAATGCGACCTCCGCTTGTATAATGCGAATCTGATTACAACTCCATTTGTTTGTTCATTTTTTTCCTCGCTCGTGACCTCCTCCTTCCAACATCCTAACTACCGTTTCCTATTATTTATATTAAAATGATGTTCCTAACTTTGTTCATCTGTTATACACTACTACAATGACACTCCTATCTATATGTCTATGTCAATTTAACTAACGACAACGAAGGCTATTTTATTTTCAATCCAAATATTGAAAAATGCGGGTAGATAAACATCCTTTTTGACAACTTGTCAAACAGAGAGAGAATGAGGCAAAAAAACACGCCGAATAAAATTAGCTCTAAGGGAAGATGGGTAAAGTGTACTAAATTGAAATTGCTTCTCCTTTGCAAAAAAGGAAGAGACCATATTCTCAGAAAAGTCATGCCATGAAAATGATGATTATTATTATCATACGAGAATACACCCAGGCACATAAATAATATTATTTGTCTGGACTTGTGTGTTATACCATTGCCATTTAACCCAGCTTGAGAAATAGTCATAAGAGGACTATGCTAAGAACAAGAAAATGAAATACCCACAATAAAGGAAAGACAAACAAAAAAAATAATACACGGTCCCAGGAGGTAGATAGAGGGATATTCATAGGAGGATACAACCCAAACAAAAACCAAAAAAAAAAAAAAAAAAAAACACCATTCAATATGAATCAAGGACAATTTGGGTGCTGCAGGAGTTCATTCAAATCTACATAAATAAACAAAACTTCACTCCATGGGATTATTAGGTAATAATTTGAGGGTTAGAAAATAAGAAAAAAAAAAAACAACAAGGAGACAAATTTGGCGAATTGAAGTGGGACACCATTTCAAGAATATTGGATTACTTTTTGTGTGAGGTGTAAATTCATGAAATATTTTCATTCTTTATTGGATATTTGAGGATTAAATTGGGACGTCATGCAGGACAATAAGTGGGTCATCGAAAGTCGTTGAGATTTTTTTTTATCACACACACATACTCGTAAAATGAAATAGCACCAAGGTATGTAGAAGAGATATTGGTTTTCAAAGGGCGATTTTAATGAGTATCAGGATATGCATATAAAAATATGGCACGATTTCGTTATGTTATGTGTTTCACATTCATAAAATACAACAGCGTAATAAGTAGATTGTGTTGATTGAGTGGAAAATTTATTAAATTAATTCAAGTGAAATTGCAGTATTAAAAATTGTTATTCTGTTTTTTTTTTTTAATGAATTCAACAACAACCATTCTGCACTTATATTTTTCAATTTGAAATCTCGTAGAGGTACTTTGCCTTTGAGCTTTTTTTTTGAACTTATTGATTTTATATCTGAGTTGAGGAAATGAATTTGTTTAGCTATGACCATTGTGGTGAGATGAATATGTTTGAACAAGTTAGCTTTACGGGCTCACGACTTTTTTATATATTTTGTTAGGCGAGGCGACAAAAAAGTGAAGTAGACTTTAGGACTGCCGATAGAAGTGAAAACATTAAATTATGAAATAACAGCAATTTTTCATATTAAAATTACTTGTAATATCATAAATTTAAATGTACTTCATCTCTATATCTCTTACACCTAATCTGATTATGTATTTTTTTTCAAGTTCTCTCATTGATTCTTGTGTTTGTTATTTCTAATTTTCGGATGGAAATATTAACACAATTATTAGAGATATTTTAAAAAAAACATGCTTTTCTTATTTTTTTTTTAAATATGACCAAATTATCACATTTAATACTTAATTTTAACTTTTATACTGCAGAGTAATTCTTGAATCGAGAATTTAAAATAATTTAATCAAAATACAAGCAATGCACAAACGTACACCTACACATATTTAACAACGGAATCGGAGAATTCAAATTTATAATTGGTTATCCATTTTGCGGTTTCAAAAGTAAACGTAAATAAAACACATATAAAATATTTTTTTTTCATGATATTTCTTTTTAATTATAAAGTTTGAACATTGACATAATGTGTACATCATTTAAATGACCACCACACGAATTGTTGCAAGCATCGATTCTTTTGAGGTAGTTTTCGACCACTTTTTGACACATATTGGGCGGTATCTCAGCCATAACTTGACGAATGTTGGTTTTCAAGTGCTTAAGAGTTAAAGGTTTATCTGCATAAACACGGTCTTTCGCGTAGCCCCACAACAAAAAGTCCAGCGGTGTCAAATCGCATGATCTTGGTGGCCAATTGATATCGCCACCACGAGAAATTAAGCGGCCAGGAAAAGTCTCTTGCAATAAAGCCATATTCGCTCGAGTTGTGTGGCATGTGGCACCGTATTGTCGAAACCACATTTTTTCCAAGTCGTATTCTTTAATGCAGGTAAAATAAGTTGGTTATCATATGACCATAACGCTCCGAATTGACGGTGACAGTCGATCCATCATCGTTTTCGAAGAAGTAAGGTCCAATCACACCTCCGGACCAAAGAGCGCCCCAAACAGTGACTTTTTTCGGATGTAATGGCCTATCTTCAATTACTTGAGGATTCTTAGAACCCCAAATACGAAAATTTTGTTTATTAACATACCAACCGAGTGAGAAATGTGCTTCGTCGCTGAAGAAAATTTTGGTCGAAAAATCGACGTCCGCCACCTGTTGTTCAAGCACCCATTCGACGTATCTACGACGTTGTGAATGGTCAGCGTTCGATGCTTCCAGATTCGGCAAACATGTACACCAGCCTCATAATGGTCCATCTACTCGGGAGAGTACTGCCAAACTCCAGCCTAAATTCCCTTTGGACGGAAATGACGGACTGCACAGAATGGTATCGCTGCACTATCCAAATCCTTTTTTCAGTATCCCAAGCATTCATTTTGATAAATCTAAATAGTAGCCTATAAAATAAAAAAAAATAAGCCGATTACTCACTCTGAAAAAAAGTTATCACGCTTTATTTTTGTAGCACGATTCGTGGGCCACCCTGTATAACACGTGAGTGAAACAAAGCTAAACAGTGCCAAATTGTCTGCTTTTAACGTTTTGTTAAAACATATGTAGAGAAATGTTACCAAACAGGCATAATGCGACATTGTGTGTGCCTTACATTGTGAAAGCGTTACTCTACCTATCGTGTTACACTATCACACTGTCTTGACTATTAAACTGTCATATCTCTTTTTTATGTGTAAATTCTTGTTTTGGCGATCGTTTTACCTTCACAGTTTCCTGATATGGCAGAAAAACTGCTTAGTGTAGCATGATGTGCTGCCACCTACGGTTTTTTGAGTACATACATCTATAAGAAAAGATGTCTTTGTTCTTGATTCTTTGTTTATAAAACATCACATTCATACTTCTGCAACTGCAGAAGTCGACAATATCATTATCCTTATATTAATTTATACTCTTGAAGAGGTTCTTAGTGTTGGTGATTTATTTCCATAAATCAGTATGTTGTGTGGTAGATGTTTTCTATACAGTTATGTAAAAGTAATAGACAAATAATTTATTATAGCTTAAAGAATTTTTAATTCATAAAATTTTTGTATATGGTAGATATTATTTTGAATGATAGTTTTCAACAGATTACTAATTTTATAATTTAAAGCTAAAATTGAAATATTTTCACAAAAGTCAATCTTATATAAAGGAAAGAGCAATCCTTCATGGATTTTTGATTCACAATTTCAGACAAAATCCACGGTTTGACAATGGACGATCGGCGAGTGAAATTGTGCGAGTTTGAAGCGGCCACAGGCTTTTCACATGAATCTGTGATTTCGATTTTATATAAATATTTGGAAATGAAAAATCTTTCCAAAAGATGGGTGGTGCGATTTGCTCACAATTGACTATAATCTGTCAGAGATAAATAGACAGTACACGTTTTATAGGAAAGCTTTTTTCAAAATCAGTAGCGTGTCATATTTTTGTACCATATTAAATTAAAAGAACTCCTCCATAAAAAGTGTTTGTGCGCCCGTTAATTTGATTGCATCTGACACAGACCCAACGTCCTATTTAGCGAACATCTGAGTTCTAGCGGAATTGCTTTTGCTATTCAAAACCCCCATTAAAGATTGATGTGAGTGCAGTGTTACCCGTGGCTATGTGGTTAGCCCGTTCAGTTTTTTCCTTGGGTTTCTGTTGAAATGCTTTTGATTTAAGAGCTTTCAAAAAAAGTTTTAAATGATAAGTTTTAAGTTTTTATTTTTGCATTTCTTTTAATGTGTGGAAAATACTTTAAAATGCAGTCAAAATTGTAAGCTGCTTTCTTGAAGAAGAACACTATTTGCATAAGTTTTCGTAGCGCGCTGTCAATGTGAAGTAAAGTACGAGTATTTATATGTAAATGTATTTTTAAGCTTTAAAACTCTGTGCAGTTTTTATTTTTAACTCGTGTATTTTTGTTGAGGTGTGTTTTGGAGTAGAGTCTTCAAAAAATTCAAAAGATTTAAGTTCCGCAAAAAAAAGAAATAGTTGTAGCGACAAATAAAATCACAATAAATTCAAAAACGCGGCTTTTATCGTACCCCATGGTGGTGTAGACAAAGATAAAAGTGTTTTAATTTTAACAAATCAATCAAACAATAAAATAAAAGTTCCTATCTAAAAAAAGGGAGGTAACCCTAAATACTATTCTTTCATATTTGGGTTCATTTAAAATAAACACTACGAAAACCCTGTGAGAACTTTCTTGAATGACAGATGTATGCAATCCACTGTAGCCCTAACTGAGAGCGAAATGGACAGAGCATAATTCGTTTGACAACTTCAAATATTTATTTGGCGATGTTCCAGAGAAAAAAATGACTGAATAACAGTGGATAAGACCTAGGTGCACCACAATACATGAGACACAAAGGAACAATCAAAAGACTGAACTTCTTCAAACGAATCGAAGGCGAAGAAGTCCAAGATTGGGTTTTTCCGTAAGCAAGGTAATAGCGACGGTTTTTTGGATGCGCGTATTACAATTTAAATTGATTACCCTGAAATGGGTAAAACAATCACCATCGCATACGTCCGCAGTTGTAATAGCAAAATTGCATGCGTAAGGCTATAAACTACGCCATCATCCAGCATATTCCCCAGATGTAGCCCCTATGACTGTTTCTTGTTTCCAAACATGAAGACATACATAGCCCAAATGTAATAGATTATGGTAAAACGAAGATGTCGTCGCAAAAACACGTTTTTGTGAGGGTTTCGAAATTTGAGAAATCGTATTATTTGGACGGCATCAAGAAATTGGACAAGCGATGGATAAAGTTTATCGAGTTAAAAAGAGACTATGTTGAACATAAAATGTTCTTATCCCTAAAAGACTGTTAACAATTTTAATTGAAGGGACTTATTGGTACACAACCAATAAGAAGCTCAAATTAAAAAAACAGAATTATTTGTTCTGCTGAAACATAAATCGAAAGCATTATTTATTGCCGCTTTTTTGATTTTGCACAAAATTTCCCATCATTTAATTTTTTAGCTATAAGAATTAAATTTGCAATACAAACAAAAAAATCTTTAAAATTATTTCCTTGTATCGGCAAATGCTCTGACATATGAGAGGAATGATCAACATTTTTCTTTGAATTTAAAATGTAAGAAAAACAAAAAAAAAAATATAAACTTCCATCAATATCTCACTTGAGTTCACAAGGAACACATTAAATGTCACATTTCATTTTTGAAATCGAACCTTTGCACATCATCACTAAACGCAAACAAAAATTGAAAAAAAATTCAATGATTTGGAAAATAATTTCAAAATATTAGAAATTCAGACTATTTTTCTGTCCAATTATTCTATACATATAAATGCCTATATTATATATACATATATAGATTCTGAATGTATTTAAAATTGAAATCAAATTGACTAAAAATTTAAAATTGAGCCTTTTTAAATGACTGCGTACTCGTCTAGAGTAAATTTGTATAAATATTTAAGGATTTTCAGACGCCTTTATTCGCGTTCAATTTAGCACGACGTGACTTTCTGGCGACAACAATGCTGAATACTTCATTAGAATCCAGAATATTGACTGTTGAATTAATGATATATGCTTCGAGCAAGTTTTGCATATAATCAACTTTGGGCATCGCACACTTGTGCCATTTTATTCTAAAATACTGTTTTAATTTTTGAATTGCAGTAAACTGGAAATTTGCGTAAAAAAATTATCTTACGTGTATCGTTAAAGCCCATAAAAGTATTTAATATCAAGTTAAAAACAACTGCGGTATTTTTTGTTCACCACGGCGTATACTTACCTTTTTTTCGTGTGTAGGCATTCGTAATAATTTAATTTCTGCTGCGCAGTCCTTGCTCTCGACAATAAACAATTCGGACAAAAATAATTGAATTAAAATGTCAATAACTTAATTGAGTTATACACATACCTACGTATGTACATGACACATTCAATGACATTTAATCTTTTATTCGCTACCCGCAGCTAAAAGTAATTTTTTGATATCTAATCTATTTTGGGAGTCGTTATACTATAAGGCCTATAAGATATGTGCTCTTCATCAAATATTATATACGTGCGATAGCTTATAGTCAATATGTATCCAAGGTGAAGCCTTAAACACATATGTGTGTACATATGTACATATTTGGGGCAGTTGTAAACGTCTATATTGAATGTCTACTTTTGTTAAAGTTATTATGCATGTCGCAGGTGCGGTCGTGTGGCACAAAAGAAAAGTAATTTATCTTTTACGTCATTATTCATATCTATTGATGAAATTTTGACACAGGGTCTGTAAAGGTAACATGTTTGAAATGTACCCTAAATTTAGATATTTACGACTTGATTTAGATTTCTCTTTCTGATTTATGTTTAGGTAAATTACATAGAAAATTGACTTAGATGTGCGAAACGCAAAAAATAGCAATAGTTTATTTGACAATCTTAAGTTTTAAGTCATGACACAGAGGAATACATCGCTACATGTAATTTAAATCTGAAACAAGATGGCTTAGAAAGTACAAATTTAAGACGCAAAAATATAACCACCTGTCTGATGACAAAATATTCTTGGTCAAACTTGATCTGAAATGCTCCAAGTGTTTGATATCAATAGGCAGATTGCACATCAGCTCTGTAAGTGGTGTCATAATCGGACATAGGAAAGCACGCAATGATGCTTGGCGTTTATTCAAACGAGGTGTATCTATATTTCTCATCTTCTGTGTACATGCCCAGCCCTATTTCAGAGATGTAAGCTCCATCTTGGAGACTTTTCCTTCAATGATCTTAGTGATCTAAGCAAAATTGGCATCTAAAGTCTCTTACTCTTTATAAGGAGCTCCAAATGGTTAAGCCAATTGCGAGATTGTCTCTGAATAAGGGACCAACGTTGGTCTAAGTGTTTTAGCTGCAAAACTGATAACCACTCCAACCTAACCTAGACATTTCCAAAACTCTTTATGATCACCATGCTTTTTCAAATGCTTCAATAGAATTTTCTATCCTCTTCGACCGTCTCTACAAAGATTACCTAATTCGTATGCAATCCTTGATCAAATTGAATCCAATACGTTTCTTTGAATTTTTTAATATTAAAATTAATTGCCATGGTTACCCATCCGCCCTAACATATAATGGGAATTCTGTTTCTGATCCCACCGAACTAAAATGTCTTTGCTAAGTTTTTCAAACAATCATTTACTGATTATGACATAGAACCTGATGCCCAATATTTCCAATACTTAAAGAAGTACGTGCTGCATTCACAACTCCGAACATTATACCAGCTATGGTAAAAGAAAAATTGAAAAACTTAAGGATGAGTATGACTTCTCCAGAGGACCAGATGTTGTACAGGCAATGATCCTGAAAAAAATGCACAAATGCCTTTATTCAGAGGTTTACTCACCTTTTTAAACTATCTATATTGCAAGGCACCTTTCCTCAACCATGAAAAATTTCTTACATAGCTTCTGTCCACAAAATGGGTCCAAAAACTAATGTGCCGAATTATCGCCGTATAGCCAAACTTATCATGTATTCCTAAAATGTTCGAAAGAATTATATACGAACCCCTTTCTTTCCAGCAAATCAAATACCCAATGGTCGATGGAGATAAAGTCGATATGATTGCTACTGACTTTAGTAAAGGCTTCGACAAAATTTCACATAATATAATCATCCTTAAATTTAATTCCATGGGTTTCCCTCCACTCTTTATGTTGTGGTTTAATTCATATTTGACCGATAGAAAATATATTGTCCGTATTAGATCATCTCTTTAAGTCCCTTTTAAGGAGTACCAAAGGGATGCCATGTTGGACCAATTCAATTCATCTTAGCAATCAACGATATTGATCAAGTTCTTGACAGTGGCTTATCAATTTATGCGGATGATTTGAAAATCCTTAAGCCGATTTCAACTGCTGCTGATATTTGTTCCTTACACCAGAATGTTGACAAATTTTTCCTATGGTGCCAAAAAAAAAAACTAGAGCTTAGCAAATGCAACTGCTTGATTTTTTCACGTAAAAGGTTCCCTTCACCTCCAACAAACTAGCATATGGTAATCTTGTACCCTTAGTCCATTCCTGTTCTGATTTAGGAGTAATTTATGATAAAGAGCTTAACTTTCGATGCCCCATTGACAATATTAAAATAAAGCTAATTAGACATTTGGCTTTATCAAACGATGGTCAAAAGAATTCTCTGACCCGTACATTACCAAATCTCTTTTCATTTTATTTGTCCGACCTATTCTAGAATATGCGTCTCAGGTTTGGTCTCCATATCAAATTACTCAAATAAAAAGGATCGAAGCTGTCCAACTTTGGTTCATTCGATTAACTACTTAACTTGAGTTACTATAATCCAATATCTCATATATGCTGCCAAATTCCAAAAACTCCTCAAATATTTTTGATTTTAATATAATTCTAAATCAGTCCTCCGGAATTCTCTCCTCTCCAACTCATCCCAATAACCTTCTACCCTCCTCCCCTTCTATTATATACTAGTATTATTGTAATTACGTGATTATAATGTATTATTATATTTTTAATATTTTTTTTATAATTGAATAAAAAAAACCTAAGAAAATCATTTGGTAACATGGCAAAGTCAATGGAGTTGGCCACAACGATTTCTTCAATTCTTCTTTTTCTTCGACAATAAAGAACTTTTTTTTTATATTCTACACGCCCTCAAGGGATTAAACTATCCTTTAAATGTTTCAACACAACGCGGTCGTGAGGGTGATGTTAAGGAAGAAAAAGAATGATAGGAAGAATGTGTGGCGCGATATTCTGAGACTGTAGGTGGTTGTTGTCTCAGATCTTATCTACAGGGATGGCGGCTGAACTAATGCGGAGAAATTTCCGTGTCTTATTTATCTATGTCCCTTATAATTCGCATTACTTTTTTTTCATGTTGTGAGTTCTATGCCTAAACAGCATGTTATAAGTAAACCAGCAACTCATTGTATGACATTTATTTTTAGAATTGGTTTTGAATGGAAAATAAGAGGACATAGACTACGGCAGGGATCGAACCTGTGACCATGAGGTTGACAGCCGAACACACAACTATCGCACCACGGCCACCCCCAATGATATGAATACAACACTTACTATTAAAAAAAAATACGAACATAGTACTTCATCAGCTCGCATCGAAATTTACCTGGAGTGTAGTTTGTTGTTAATTCATTACTTTCAGAAAGTGGCTTGACCTATTTATGTTTGGAACATAAGAGGAAGTGATTTACTGGGAGTTCTGAAAAATCTTAATATACACAAATCTGCTGGCTCTACCATCTATGCTATTTGTTGAAAGTTATTCTTCAATGCTGGCTGAAATCACTGCATAATCTCATTTCTCTTCTTCCGAGTGGATCGAAAATAGTATTTATTCAGCTCAAGACGCATATTCTTTCCTGACCAACTTTCTTTATAATTACTCTTACTTACCTTCTTGTCAAGATCATAAAAACGTATCATTTCTTCAATGTAATTACCAATGAACATTGAAGGGAATCAACATCCATTTGGGTTTCTTCAATGTCTTCAATGTTTATTGACAATTTTTTGATCTTGTCAACGTTCGGTTGAATAAAAAAAAATAAAACAAAACAATTAAAAATTACTGACTTGCTTATAAAAACAAATGACATTTTCAAATCATAGCTGCTTGCGGATAATTCAATTAATAAATGTTCTTTCATATTTTGGAAATATGTAATATCAAAGTGGAGATTTTTCTTCAATGTTTATTGACAAAAAAATTCTTTTAACGAAAATCGTCAATAAACATTGATCGTGTGTAGAGCACATAAGGCATATTTACATTTTGGTATTGATGAATCTATCTTCTTCGCTGAATTAGAAATCACCCTTCGAATCGTTAAATACAAGTTTGAAATTCACAAAAAATAAAATGCACGACTGGATCGCACGAACTTGCTCTTATGTTCGATCACATCGTATGCAAAAGATTTCTAATTTTTTAAATATATTTTTAACTCAATTTTGTATATGCATATACAAAAATTCATTAATTTTGTTTGACAATATTAAATATTTAATGATATAAACTTAAAAACAAAAGATTAAATCTGTTAAATAAAAAATAATTCAAAATTCTGAAATAAATACTTAAACTAATTTGAGCTAAAAAAAGTACGCCATTTTATTTCTTGGATAAATTTGAATCTATGAAAAAAAAATTTAAAAATCTGTGGAGCGGTTTTTGATACATTTTTTTAAAACTTTTTGAAAATATTAAAAAAAAAAATTCAAAAACGCCAATTCATAGGTATTCAGAAAATACAAATAAATATAATTTTTGAAAAAAAAATTAATGAGCAGTTTTCGATATACAAAAAAATATTAATTAAAAATATTGGTACGCGGTTTAATTTGGGTAACCTAAACCTATATTTTTGTGAAATTTCGAAAGAATCGGTTAAGCCATTTATGAGATAGTCGAAAGCAAAAAAAAGGGTCCTATGGGAAGTACCGTTTTTAGACATTTTTCTATTTTTTTTTCAACTTATGATCAGTCGTAGCTAAAAACCCACACTGATTTTTTATTATCAAAATCGTTAGAGCCGTTTCTGAGAAAAATGGGTTTGAAAGTAACGGTTATATGGCAGGTACCGTTATTTTTTGACACAAAAAAAATTTCAATTTACCCTCTGTACAATACCTAAAAAACTCTATATACCAAGTTTGAAGCAATTCGGCCCACCGGTTTGGGCTGTAGGTGTCTATACATACACACATACAGACATACAGACGGACAGAATTTTGGACCATCTTTTTTCGTGTTCGCTGTCATCGAAATGTCATGTTTGATTGTTATCTCACAACTTTTTTTTCGACGAATGCATAACTTGCTTTATAGTACCTATAATGGCAAGTAAAAAAGTGTGGTGTGCCACAGGGCTCCGTATTGTCTCCAGCTCTCTTTCTTCTCTTCCTTATATTTCTAAATGATATTTACAGTGATTCGAACTATCATGTATAGATGAATTCTCTTATACATCAGGTATGGTAGTCTAAGAACCGTATTATAAGTCGATTAGACTTCAAAAACTTACTGCTGTTAAATGGTTAAATTATTGCTAAATATTCTTTTAAACAAATTTTCTGGAAAAACGTATTATTTTAAAAAATATTTCAAGTATTATTGAAGCAAACGAAATCAATAATTAAATATTATTTTTGTTTTCGGATGTGTGGCTTAAAGCCAAATGGTAGATTTGTGTGACCTGTAGTTCAATATTTCAAGTATTAACTTCACGAATAACAACGACAATTGTAGTTATTTTTATCAATACGGAACAATTCTGCAACAGATGGGAAGCTAACACATACATACATATATAATTATTATATTATTAATTCAATTTATTTTTCAAGCTAACTGAGTTTAAATGGGTCTTAAAGACCGCACTAGTAACATACCATTGAAGAAAATGAGATATTTTACTCATAAAATCGATATTGTTTCTTTTTAAACTGTGTGTGTTCCTATTTGTCAGAGAGGAATGGAAAAGATTTACAATTTTTGGCCGAATCTAAATGGGTAAGATGAAATGTAGGTACTTTATCATGAAAATAAAAATATATCCTCTTTGAGGATTTGTCACTTTCCGCAAGAAGCAAAACAAAAAAAAAAACAACAACATTTAAGCTGGAATCGACTGGTATTTTCGGATATGGATTCATTGCCAAGCCTATAGCTTATGTTATATACTAATACTATAGAATCTTCAAGGATAAGGTGTTGAAATATTATCAAAGTGGACTATCTAACTGTCTAAGTGTGTCGGTTTATCTTGCTGACAGGCACATTAACGTAAGGTGTTGAAATTGATGAAAAATAAAAGACTACATTTTGATCCAGGAACAAATTATTGGGGGTATCAAACAATTTGTATACTTTTCGCTTGTTCGAATACATAATCAATTTAAGGTGATTAGATATATATGTATGTATAAGTCAAAGTTAATGTGCTTTTACTAGGTATAGAATTTTATAGAGATAATCAATTTGTATAGACTGTGCGCAAAGTTAAATTTCAAGACTGTGGGAGATAATTCTTGCGAATGAATGGCCAACACAAACCAATCGTTCTACACTAAGATTCTGAGGGCAGTTATTCTACATTCGAAAATTCTGTCTGCAAATTGTTAATTTTGTATTTTCGATTTTTTGAAAGACTATATTGCAATTGAAATATATACCAAATTGCAATGCACTCAAACTGCAGATATGCGTTTAAGATTCTCGGAATTCGAGAGCAGATTGTTGTTAAGTAATTACAGCCGAAGGAGCAAACAGAGAGAACTGTCATATTAGAATCTAATTTCGGGTTCCAACCCAAGGGGATGGCTGTGGCGCGATAGTTGTGTGTTCGCCTGTCAACTACATGGTCACAGGTTCGATCCCTGCCGTAGTCTATGTCCTCTTATTTTTCCATTAAAAACCAATTCTAAAATAAATGTCATACGAGTTCCTGCTTACTCATTACATGTTGTTTAGGTATAGAACTAACAACATGTGATTGAGTAAAACTAGTATACCGATAAATATGGCAATGAATGAAAAAAATAACGCGAATTATAAGGGACATAAATAAAAAAGATACGGAAATTTCTCCGCATTAGTTTAGCCGCCATCCCTGAAGATAAAATCTGAGACAACAACCACCTCCGGTCTCAGAACATCGCGCCACACATATTTCCTATCCTTCTTTCTCTTCCTAACCTAACGCCCTCGCTGTGTTGAAACATTTAGAGGGTAGTATAATCCCTTGAGCGCGTTATAAAAAAAGGGTATATCAAAAGTAAGGCTTGCAACGAGACGAGACTATTTTAAAAAGCACCCTAGAATAAACCATATTTTTGATACTGAGATTCGCTGAGAGTCACGCTGGTTTTGCTTTCGGTTTTCGCTAGAAGAAATATTTTTTAATTTAATTATTTTTTTATTATTTTAAAAATCCGAAAAACTATTTTTCTAAATTTTGGTTTGCAGTATTATTTAGAATTCAAAGGACCTCCTTCATAAAAATGGTTGGTCGAAATTCTTTGAGCCGCTTATGAGAAAGTCCAAAATAAAAAAAATTGTTATATGGCAGTGGCAGGTACCGTTAATAACAAAATATTTAAACTTTTTTTTTAACCAAATTGTAGACTATATCTATACTAGTGCACATATGTATTTTTACTTGCGATTATAGTACTAAGAGGCAAATTAGTCATTCGTAAAAAAAATTCTAACAATTAAACATGACATTATGATAATAGGGAAGCCTAAAAAAGTGATCGACAAAAAATGTCTGTCTAAAGTCTTTCTGTCAGTCTCTCAGTCTGTCAGTCTATCAGTCTTGCAGTCTGCATGTATAATGAGTTGCAGCCTCATAAACGGATTACGCGATTCCCTTCATATTTGGTATGTGTGATTCTTTTGGCATTCCTCAGAGGGGAAATTGAAATTTTATTTTTAGGCCTAAAAATAACGGTATCTACCATATATTTTTTTTTTTAAACGGATGCGCGCACTAAAGGGGTTTTGACTTCCCTTAATATGAAAAAAAAAACACAGTGCGCATTAGGAAAATATTGAAGGAGGTAAGAGGAGATACCGATGCACATTTGTTTTGAATTTCTGAATATTAAAATGGGGGGGAATAGAGCCGGATACGGTATTCCACATTCGCATTGTACGACTAAAGAAAGATTCTCTGTACTTGACAGTGCGTGCGAAGGTGGGCGCAAGGGTAAACTGATGAGCATTCCTGCAAGCGCGAGTATTACGGTTGAATAGTGTAAGGGGAGCAATAGAATTGTCTATTTCGCTAAAACAGTTCAGAAGAATAGCTATAAAATAGTGAAAGACATGAAATATTTTGACATTGATCAAGAGTTGTAAATGTTACTATTATAGTTCTATCGCCAATCATTCTTAGAGCTCTATTCTGAATTCTATCAAAAAGATTCAAATGAGTTTTTGGAGCTCCTGCCCAAATGTGAGAGTTATACTCCAGCGTTGGACGAATGAAGGCCTTATAGATTACAGCCAGATCAGGAGGGGAAAAGAATTTCTTGCATCTTCGAAGAAAGCCCAAACACATTTTTGGCGACATCAAATATGTGTTCATTCCACAAGAAGTGATCTGTGATGCACACACCAAGTCCCGAAAGCTGATCGGTTTCTTCAATGCAAGTACCGCTCATTGATAGCGGCATCGGCATGTACGGTGGCTTCTGCTTTAACGATAGAAGACATCACTGAGTTTTTGAAGCATTAAATTTTACGCGGTTTTTTTTTATTCCCCATTGGACAATGCTGTCGACATCAGAATTTAATGAGCTTATCATACGCTGCCGTTGCAGTTCCAGATCCGCAGAACAAGGAAGTGAATCTGAAAACTAATATGCGAAGCTGAGAGTACTATCGTCAGCAAAACAATTTAGTGGATTAGAAGTTCTAGATAAGAGATCATTAATAAAAATGAGAAAAAGGGTCGGAGACAATACGGAGCACTGGGGCACACCACCATTTTTTTGCGAATATCAGACTTGAAACCGTCCAATACAACTTGTATCGAACGATACGAAAGGTAATTTCTAATCCAACGAAGAAGAGATTCATTGATACCAAATGCACGCATTTTCGATAACAGTGTTTGATGCCAAAAACTTTGGAAACATCAAGTGCAATAATCTTACTTTCTCCAAAACGATGTAAAGATTTGTGCCACTGTTCGGTGAGATATTCCATCAGATCACCAGTGGACCTATTGCTACGAATGCCATAAGTAAGTGCAATTGGAGGTAACTAGAGGGTGAGGATGGTTCGCTTTTTTAGGGACAGGCTGGACAAATGCTGTTTTCCATCCACTCGGAAAGAGACCTGTAGAATAGGACAGATGGAAAGCTTACGCAGTGGTTTTGCCAGCGTTGAAGAACACCTCTTCAGAACGATGGGAGGCATACTATCTGGGCCAGCGGGTTTGTGTATATCAAGGTCCTTGATGACTCTCGCAACTGCACGAGTGCGAAAGAAGATTCATCCCAAGAAATCGTTTACGATCTCAAGTACTGGAGGAGTCATAACACTTTCTGGCAGCGTCGAATTAACAGCGAACTGCGCTGCAAGCAAATTGGTTTTTCACGAGAACTGACAAAAGAGGTGTCATTAAAGACGAACATTGGAACCGAAGATGAAGTTGAATTTCGAATATTTTTTACAAATCACCAAAAATTCTAATTACCTTTGGGACATTTTAGAATTGTTTGCCTTAATTTTTGGACATGGAAAAATTTGGTTCTACGAATGTGAACGTTGCTAGTCTTTCTAGCTTGTTGAATCTTTTTCCGGTTATCCTCAGTGGGGTTGGCTTTATAATTCCAGAAACTTACTTCTCTAACCATAATAACCTCTTTACAGCTCGAATCAAACCATGCATTTTGTTTCGGTTTGATAGATTTGACCCTATTCGGGATAAAATTTCTCGAGAAGAATTAAATGTGTTATCATATCTACGCTAGAGTCTACGTCGCTACCGAGGAAGTATAGAGACCAGTTAAAGTTGCTGAAAAAATTATTGACACCGTCCCAGTTGGCTTTCCCATATTGCCAAACGGTTCTCACAGGTGGTTTTTCTTTAACTGATTGTTGTTGGCATGAGAAATTTGCAGATATGACACAATAGTCTGATGTGCCTAGAGGCGATAATACACTTACAATGTATTTATTAGGTTCAGGAGTAAGAAACAAGTCTAGAGTGTTGGCGGTTTGACATGCAACGTCAGGGATTCGCGTCGGCACGTCAACGAGCTGAGTCATATACCATATAACCGTTGAGGAAAATCTAATTTTTCTCGAAAACGGCCACAACTACTTTATTGAAAATTTTTGAGAATTTTTGTTGGTACTAGCTATCAATTAATCCGAACCAAGTTTACGTGAAAAGTCTATTAACGGTACCTTTCATATAACGTTTTTTTTTGGCTTTTTCGGTAACGTAGTAGGTAGTAGGTAGGCAAACTAATTCTGCTAATCAAAATGTTGAATAAACTTTTTTTTTCTAAATAAAATTAATTTGTTTTCCTTAAATAAATTTTTCTAAAACTGATCAAAAAAATCTAATTTAAAATTTTATAATCTCATGTATATTAATAAGCTCTAAAAAAAACTGCATAGATACAAAAATTCCAAAAAAAAATTGTTTTCATAAAACTAAAAACATAAAACACAGAATTTCATCAAATACAATTTTCGAGATACTTTTTTATAAAATTCTCATTGACCAGTGGCGTCTAATCGTGTTCTCGTTTTTTTTCGAAAAACCGATTCAAGTGATGGTTTTGGTAGGTTTTATAACTTAAAAAAAGATTTTTACGTACATATACACCATTCACTTTCATTACATACATACGTTCATATTTACATACCTAGGTTTCATCTATATAGGTAGGGACATTACCAAGTTTAAAGAAAATAGCTTCAGCCGTTTAGGCTGTAGAGCGTTGTATAGACAGACAAACAGATAGACAGACAGACAAATAGACAGACAGACAGACGGAATTTCGGGACCTACTTTTTTGGTGTTCTCTATCATCGTAAGTAATGTCAAATTTGATTAAATTCTCGAATCCACGAACTAAGTGGGAATTTTATTCGTCAGCAATTTAAAATATACATAGATCAAGAATCACAATCAATCTAAAAGTTTCGTCCCTCATCGCAATTTCTTATGCGCCCTCTTGTAATGTCTTGCCAGTCAACACACTGCGAACTGTAATTATTGTAAATATAAATCCCATACATTGTTTTGTGTTCTGACGTTGATGATGATTATCATTCCTATAAGGGTTGCTCTGACTATTTTTGTTGGACAGAGCCATAGCCTGACTTAACCTGGGGAGTTCATTCCAAATGTTGGATCGTTTGGCCTCCTATTCCGATCTGATCACCTTGTTTTTGATCACATTTTATCCTATTCCTCAATAGGGCTCTGGTCCCATTAAGTGTGACGTTGCTCCTATTTTTACTAGAGAGTCTGCTTCGTCATTGCCCTGGATTCCTATATGCACAGGTAAACAGTATACAAGAAAGCTTATAACTCATAACCGTGAGTACCTTACTCCTTCTTTTCCTATGAAATATCTCATAAGAAAAACTTCAATTAAAAAGAACACCCATTCGCTTTCTGACTTCATCACACCCACAGAAGGGAGATTCATACTATTTGCATTACGCGGGAAATAGGGTAGTAAAGAGTTATTCATTTTGCGGTTTCAAAAGTATAGGGCTGGAATTCGACACCTGTCAAACTAAGCCAATTTTGTTTCAGTTGAAAGTCATAAATTTACGAAAATGGATCGCTTACTATCGCACAACGCATAAAAATTGCTAAAACCTACTACAAAAATGGTGATTCTGCCACAGCCACATATCGTGCTTTAAGAGGAGATTATGGCTTACATAATCGTCCAACTACCCAAGCAACACATAAACTCTAGCAGAGCTCTGCAATCAAATCTATCTACTCTTAGTAAGGTTTTAATTATATCTTCTTAATACTATTGCACTTTTTGACCTCTTAATTCAGTCTTCAAAAGTGTTGTTTATTTGAACTCTACCAAAGTCATTTTTAAAACATCTTTAATACGTTATGTTTATTGCTTTCCTATGCGAGTCCTCTTTAAAACCTCTTTCAAATCAAAGCGCTTTAAGAGTATTTCTTTTAACTCTCAAAGAATTTTTTTAGACGTTTTATTACAACCTCTTAATGAATACTTACTATTCTATATTAAAGAAGTCTTTATGATAGCTTTGGGTTGGCAAAATATGTACTGTCACGTTGACGTTTCTCTTTTTCATCTTGCACATTTCTTTTATCAAAATGAAGAAAAATTGTTTGGAAACGTGGAAATTAAAAAAAAAATCGGGCAATTATAAAAGGCAAAAGGCAAGACAAATTGCTGACCAGTTTGCCCAGAGTGTAGGTATTTTGTCGAATGCAGCGCAATATTCATCACCTCAACAAGATGTAGTTCCTATAACAAATGACGAGGAAATGTTGCATAAAGAAAGCAGTCATTCGGAAAATGATTACCATCTCACAAATTATGGTAAATGGGATATGTTTAGTAATGCTCACGGGGAAATGAAAAGCGAAGATGGAGGTGGCATCAATAATCCTTTTGAAATAGATAATCTTCAAAACAAAATGTCATGCTGGGCAATCGAAACAAACGTGAATCATACACAATTAAAAGGCCTATTAGAAATTTGGAACAACCATGTGCCCTTGCCAAATCTGCCGAAAGACCCACGTACGCTCTTACGAACACCAAGAGCATTAAATATAGTAAGTAATGGCAAGCAACAATATTGGCACTATGGTCTACAAAAATCTCTTCTCAACGTGTTGAGTTTATCTCCTGATGTTCCAGAAATCATATCACTTATTTTCAATGTTGATGGGTTGCCTATTTCTGGTAGCTCAAAACAACAATTTTGGCCTATTCTGTACAGAATCTATGAAATGAAGGATTTGCCCCCCATGACAATTGGAATATATTATGGTTATGGTAACCTACATAAAAGTTGTTCTGCATAAGGTGTGATATAAAGCTAGAGTGTGTAAAATGCGTGAGAACTCTAGTTTTTTTCTACATCGTATACATTACTAGCTTTTAAATATCTTCAATAATAACTAAAATGGCCGGTTAAAGTTATATTTTTATTAAACTCTTTATGGACACTTTGTAGACTCTTGGCAAGTGGTGCCAACGCAGAGGTTTGTAAAACTTCTTAATATGTGCTTTAAAACGTTTAGTAAAAATATGAACATTTTTGTAAAGGGTGTCGTGTTTTTAATTTTTATTTCGATAAAATTTTATCAATTCGACTTCCTGTTTATTTTATTATTTTATTTGAATCAGATTATGATTCAATTATCAATTAATTTTAGCACTAATAGAAGTAGGCAATAATATTAAATTTTGTAATTATTTTCAGAATATTCAGCACTAAATATTTCGATTATTTTTTTAAAATGAAAAAAAAAAAGAATACAGAATTATTATTGATAATTATTGTAAAAATTTAGGGCTTTGTTAAGAATCGGTGGACAAACACATGCATGAATTCAGACAACATTAGTGACTTTCAGAACCAATATAAATCAATAACATATAAGATAGAAAGAGTACACACTAAAAGCTTCCCATACATTTACTATAACTTTTTGCCTTATTCATGGATAATTCGATTGTCCCAATTACCTACCGAAATACATTCAATGTAGACAGAAACCAAAAAATACCAATTACAGCAAAATACCAAATAACTAAATAAGGGAAACCTATATTCTGTGCCTTTCCTCGAAAATGAAGATACACACGAATCCACATAATAAATTTGCGCTTTCTTTTTCGCGGAAATAATTATATGTATACTCAAAAAGATACATGTGACACCGCACACATACAACTAACTTACTTTGCCATATTCTTAGCACGCTATACTATTCTGACAAATTAGTATGCAGGAAATTTGTTTAATGTGCAAAATAATTAAAAAATAATTTGATATATGTACATTTTAAACAAAAAAATATTTACAATGCACGAATCACAATACAAACTTAATAAACGAAAATGATAATTTGTGAATGAGCCCATTTACAAAAACGATCCTAAAGATACAAAATGTGAACGCGGCCAGTGTTTTTATTATTAACTCTATGGATAAAAAGGAATAATGAAAGAGAGCTGTCAAAAAAGACGAGCGATGCAAAAATTAGAAATACTAAATGTAATAACGCACGATGGACGTGGCGTGTGTGTGTGACAAAGACCGAAATACGCGGACTAAAGAACGTCGAAGTGTAATACCGCACTTTTTGGCGCGCATGCGCGAAAATATTGTGGGCCATTTGCTAAAAAAAAATAAAACACATTCTCATAAAAGAAAATTGCGCTGTGTACAACCTTTACGGCAGTTTTACATGAAGCTACAAGTCCACATCTTCAAAAAAAAGACGATGTTAACTATATACAACCCCTCATGTTGGTTAGAGTGAAAGTCCAAAATGCAGACATTTTCATGGTTGCAGACTATATGGGAAATATAACATTCTACTCAATTAATACAAAATTGCACATTTTCACATCCGCTTAATTAGCTTACATTGTGTTTCGTAAATAGGATCATATTTTTGAATGCGTTTCGAAATATGGTTTTGCGCAGTTTGCACTTTCAATTACATATAGCTGCGTGCTGTGTGTGTTCGTTGACAATCTATGATTACGGGATTATGGCACACATCGATATTTTTTTTTATCAGAATGCAGATTGTATATTAAAAGACTGATAGTTTTCAATTTTGTTTCAATTGTTTAATGAAAAATGATTTTCGGATATACCTATTTAATCGCAATTCCCAAATCGCAAATATGCGTATGCCAATTCTTATAAAAACTAGCTAGTGTTTTCTTAATTTCTTGGATTTGTTCTTATTTTGTATTCTAAGATTTTAAGTAGTAGGTATTTACATATCTAAAAATAAATAAAAATAAAAAAACATTTGCCACATTATTTAGAAGTGAGGCACCCTGTGGGAATATTCGTGATGTCGCCATATCGCTTGCAATTAATTTCGGTACAAATTATTATTTATGCGATTTAAACTATGATAAATTAATAGTAATAACCAAACTTATTTACTACAGAATGCTTTCCTTTTAAATGTAAAAATACTAGACTATATTTTATATAGCTTTTGTATACTCCGTGGGTTATTTTTTAAATTTTGTATTAAAAATTATTCCCATATGTTATTATGTTTGTGTCCCATTTATTTAAACGAAGTAGAATGTGGGATTACAAAATAAATCTTTTGTGGCACATCAAAACACAGATATAGAGCACTAGAAAAATGTATTTATTTTCTCTTATAAATCGTATAACCTATAGATCTTGCAATTAATGGGAAGTAAAAAATCGTCTTGTTTTGACATTTTATTTAAGTTCATTCTATTTCGTTTCAATAATATTAAATTTGCTTTTGTGTAAAAGAGATAGAGATTTATCTTTATTATTTCTTTTTCTTTCTTCTACAAACTATTCACTAAAACCAAAAACATCTTCAAAACATCTTTAAAAGATCTACAAAGATCAATCAAAAATAATCCTCTTTATGAGCTCTTACTAACACTATAATAAGAACTCTTCGTTTTATGCAGTTGGCTCCGCCCCTTTGGTCCCTTTTGGGTCTTAATGACCTCTTCAAGATAATTTAAAGAGTTGAAAGCTCTTCTGGAAGTAGATTTCAAGATGTTTAAAAGAGTCGATTGTGTTGCTTGGGTACGCAAGCAATTGGCAAAATTGTGAAGAAATTTGAAGAGACTGGATTGGTTATAGATATTGCAAGGCCTGTCCATCATCGTTTCGCTCGTACCACTGAAAATATCGCTGCTGTAAGTGAAAGTGTTGCCGAAGACCCTAATGTGAGGATTCCTTGTCGTCCTCAGGAATTAGGACTGTCTTGCGGCACATTATGGCGTATTTTGCATTTGGATATACACCTACATCTATATAAAGCCCAACACACACAACAACTGAAGCCAGGTGACCATTGACAACGTCGTAGATACGTCGAATGGGTGCTTGAAGAACAGGCGGTGGACGGCGATTTTTCGAAAAAAATGTTCTTCAGTGATGAAGCACATTTCTCACTCGGTGAGTATGTTAATAAACAAAGTTGTCGTATTTGGGGTTCTGAGAATCATCAAGTAATTGAAGAGAATCCATTACGTCCAGAAAATTAAATGCTTGAGCGCTCTTTGGTCCGGAGGAGGTGTGATTGGATCTTACTTCTTCGAAAACGACGATAGAACGACTGTCGCCGTCAATTTGGAGCGTTATGGTCATATGATAACCGACTTTTTTTTGCCTGCTATTGAAGAATACGACTTGGAGAATATGTGGTTTCAACAAGACGGTGCCACATTCCACACAACTCGAGCGAATATGGCTTTGTTGCAAGAGACATTTCTTGGCCGCGTAATTTCTCGGGCTACGCGAAAGACCGTGTTTATGAAGATAAACCTTTAACTCTTGAACACTTGAAAACCAACATTCGTCAAGTTATGGCTGAGATACCGCCCAATATGTGTCAAAAAATGGTCGAAAATTACCTCAAAAGAATCGATGCTTGCAACAATTCGCGTGGTGGTAATTTAAATGATGTGGTGTTTCACACATAATGTCAACGTTCAAGCTTTATAATAAAAAAGAAATATCATGAAACAAATATTTTATATGTGTTTTATTTACATTTACTTTCGGAACCGCAAAATGGATAACCCTTTACATATCACCACCACTAATCCTCGTAAGGATTTCCACATTATTTTTCCACACTGCAAGAAAACAGAAAACCCCTGAGGGGTATTGCGTATTTCGCCTAGATACCATTCCCATCTAGATAAAACATATTCTGCTAACGTCAAATTTCTTTCATGGACATTCCGTCATACGCCTCATGCTTTCACACACTTCCCTTATCAGGCAGATACAGATCAAGATTTCTCTTTAACTTGTACGCAACAGTTTTCTGCACATTCATCGTACAAATTGGCAACATATCAAGGAGGAACATTCTTCCTAGCATTCATCCTATCGGATATTTATTGGGATTTTTTTTGTACATATTTTGGAACATCATTTTGCTAGAGTTAATTTCTAAGCTTTGAAAATGTGTAGGTATTGTAAAATAATAGAAAAAGTAAATTCGGTTTCATTGATTTATCAGGAAACTAATCAATCAACAAACCAATTTTTTTCCTTTTTGAATAAAGAAAAAAACAAACAATTTCAATTTCAATTTCAAGGACGATATAATTTTTCACCATATCATGACTGAGTTGAGTTGATTGATTAACACAAGCTACTTGTACTAATACGAGTAGTTGTTTCTCAAATACAAACAAGTATAAATTATTCAGTATTTTCGAATACTGTATCATCAATATCATATGCCATAACGGTTCAATCAAAGGTAAATACTCACATTTTGTGATTCCTGAAATACATTTCCATTTATCAAACAAAATAAATCGACGAATGTATTCAAATTTTTTTTAGATTTTATTTTCAATTTTATTACTTATTGAAATAAATATAAAATTCCAATTACTGCTACAAAATCAATATTAACAAAAATATCAGAAGTTCAATAAATGAATTAAATAAATATCAGGTACTTCTTAAATCCCTTATAAGAAATATTTATCCTTATTGTACATACACATCTACAACATTTGCTCGATTTTCAATATTTTGCATGACAACATACATACCTGCAAGTACATAGCACTGAACTCTGAATGAACAAATACTTTTATTGATCGAAAAATCCATGAGAGAAAAATCATTAATAATAATTGTGCTGATTCCAGAAATATGAAACAAAGAATTGTTCATGTTGTATAAAAAAAAATTGTATAAATCCCCAAAAGAACCTTGAAGCCAAGTTTAATGAATTTGCAAGAAAATAAAACCCTCACAGCCCAAAAGCTTACATTTGCTTTCGAACAATCTCAAATACATACAAAAACTTGTACAATAATTTCATTCAACTTTCAAATTAAATTCCCTATTCGTTCTACGAGTAACTAATAATGACAACAATCTCTCGTATTAATGACAAAGAAAAATTACCAAAATTCTACATGGAACAGCTTTTAAATACACATAATAATTTTCCTAGAAAATGTGTTTTGAATTTTGTTCCGGTTTTCTAATATTACACTGCAGACAAATAAGCAATTGTCGGGTCGGGCTGGAAGGTTGAGTGGGCACTTAGAGAGTTGGGTGTGTGAAATTCTTTTACCTTACCCTACTCCCTTTTTACTTATAATTAAGGTAAATTATACGTTTACAAAAAAAAAATCGTCCGGATTTTGATTAAAAAAATTCTATTATTAAAATAATGGATAGAAACGAAAATTTTATTTTGCTCAACAAATCACAATTAATTGTTTCAAATTGTTATTTTAATTTATCAACAAAAACTTTTAATTTTGATAACAATATTAACTAGCAAATACAAAAAACAATTATGTGCAATTTGAAAATAAATAACTATACAAGAATATAATAAATTAATATACTCTTGTGGAAGGGAAAAATAGTTTTTTTTTGAGTCCACCCCCCGCCACGCCTATTTTTATCATTTCTTGGTTTCGTGAAAAACGGTCCTACTTCTTGGAAACGAAATGATTTGAATAATATTTTTGAAGATTGCTTTTAGGAGAATGAAAACATTTGGATTTAGTAAAATGGTGGCCATATCAACGCCAATTTTCTGGCAAGTTTTGCATTTAGAAAAAAAAATCGAACTCGAGATCTTAATCAGACTTGACATTACAATGATGGAGAACGCCAGAAAAGTGGGTCCCGTAATTCCATCTGCCTGTCTGTTTGTCTGTCTGTACATCGATCTATAGTGTAAACGCCTGAAGCGTTTTTCTTCAAACTTCAGAATTAACTAAGCGTTTTAAGTGATTGTATCAAATAGATTTAGAATTTTTGTTAGGCCCAGACCGGTACCTGCATACAATTTTTTTACCATCTTAATTATCTCGAAAACGGCTCTAAAGATTTTGATAAAAATTGGTGTGTAAAAATATTAAATATTTTCTTATTAACGGTACCTGCCATACAACCAGTTTATTGATTTTCGACTTTCTCATAAAAGGATTTCGATAAAAAATTTTAAACAGGAACTCCTTTGAATTATAAATAATACTGCATTTCAAAATTTTCGAAAAATAATTTTTTGGATTTTTGGAAAAAAAATATATTTTTTTTTGAAAATTCAATATTTCGAAAACGGTTAAATAATTTTTTCTTGAATTTTGGTTTTAAGTTTTTTGTTATTAAATATTGAAAATTGCAATAACAATTATTTTTTTTTAGAAAAAAATTAAAGAAATGTTGCTTATAAAAAATTAATTAAGAAACGGCTTTAAGAATATTTTATTTATTTATTTATTGTACACTTATTACAAGTAAGCAAAACTTAATACTAATACATCATATTTAAAATAAATAAAATTTAGTAAAAATACATGAGTTTAAGAAAAAACTAAATTATATAAAAAAAAAACTTATCCAAATTATAATAATACATTTTAATTATAATAGTACAACTAACAATAAAAAATTTGGGTGGGTGAGAAAGTTATTGGGGTGGGTTGGAGAGGAGAGAATTTCGGAGGACTGATTTAGATATATTAAAATCAAAAATATTTGAGGAGTTGTTGGAATTACGCAGCATACGAGACATAGGATTATAGTAGCTATAATTAGTACGGTGGAAAGGAATGCGGAATAGGGGTACTGACCTAACATTTCGTCGGTTGGTATTAATGGGAATCAGACTTATTAGACCCGAGCAGTCTATATTACCAGTTAGTATGTCGTATATAAAAACCACATCTGCGGCTTCACGTCGTTTTTCAAGCAACTGAAGGTCAATTAGCAGTAAGCGATTCGAATATGGAGGAAGTCGATAATTATCATCCCACGGAAGATTGCGCAGGGCAAAACGAACAAACCTACGCTGGACGGCTTCGATCCTTTTAATTTGGGTTATTTGATATGGTGACCAAACCTGAGACGCATATTCTAGGATGGGACGGACAAATGAAATGAAAAGAGATTTGGAAATGTACGGGTCAGAGAACTCTTTTGACCAGCGTTTTATAAAACCAAGCGTCGAATTAGCTTTAGTAATAATGTTGTCAATGTGGCATCGAAAGTTAAGCTCTTTATCACAGATTACTCCTAAGTCACGACAGGAAGTAACTACGGGTACAAGTTCACCATTTATATGATATTTTCTGGGATGAGAAGGGAGCCGTTTACGTGAAAACGTCAAGCTGTGGCATTTGCTGACATTGAGGTCAAGGAGGTTTTTATGACACCGTAGGGAAAATTTGTCAAGATTTTGTTGTAAGGAACAAATATCAGCGGCAGTAGAAATGCGTTTAAATATTTTCATGTCATCGGCATATATTGATAAATCACAATCGAGAACTTGAGCAATATCGTTAATAGCTAAGATGAATAGCAGTGGGCCAAGATGGCTGCCTTGTGGTACTCCTGAAGGTGCATTAAAAGGAATGGAAAGAGATGATCTAAAACGGACAACATAATTTCTATCAGTCAAATATGAATTCAACCACAAGATAAAAAGTGTAGGAAAGCCCATGGAATTTAATTTTAACATGATGATATTATGTGATATTTTGTCGAAGGCTTTGCTAAAGTCAGTAGCAATCACATCGACTTCATCCCTATCGACCATTGTGCATAGAGCATTGGAAACAAATTCTACTAGGTTCGTCGTTGTTGATCTACCCGATATAAAACCATGTTGTACTGGGGAAAGAATTGATTTGCAGTGGAAAGAGAGAGTTTCGTATATAATACTTTCAAATATTTTTGGAATGCATGATAGTTTAGCTATAGGGCGATAGTTCGACACATTCATTTTTGGTCCCTTTTTGTGGACAGGAACTATGTAAGAAACTTTCCATGATTGAGGAAAGGGGCTCTGCAGAATGGATAGTGTAAATAGGTCAGTCAATGGCTGAATAAAGGCATTAATGCATTTTTTTAGGATGATTGCCGGTACACCATCTGGTCCTGTGGAGAAGTCATCTTTAAGCTTCTCAATTTTATCTCTTACCATAGTTGGAAGAATATTCGGTGCTGTAAATGTGGTTTGAGAAGAATACTTTAAGTAGCGGAAATATTGGGTATCTGGTTCAATGTCGCAATCAGTAAAGGATTGTTTAAAAAAGTTTGCAAGGAAATTGGTTATCTCTGTTGGATCAGATGAAGATTTCCCATTCTAAATAATACCTACTGAATATCAATATTTTTGAAAAATAGTTCTTTTTGAACCTTTGTACTTTTAGTTTTTAGTATCGTTTGAAATGAAATTTTGTGCCTAGATAGTAGATAGCTAGTATTTTACATTTCACGTTTATTTAGGTAGGTGCTCTTTAGGACCATATTCAACAGTTGACAAGATATCATGAAATTTTGTATTTTTATAGTAATTTTCTTTAAATATTTTTGAGAAACCTTATAAATTAACTGGTATTAAAGTTCGGTTCTGATTAGCCGCTTTTGATCTTTAATGTTTTCTTTTAAATATACAAGATATTTCGGCTGCAGATTAAATTATTGAGGATGGGCAGAATCCAAGACCTGTTATACATAAGCTGAGGGTAAACGTGTTACCAATTTGATTATATTTTGCAGAGTGTGATACAATTTTTCAGAATTTTCAACAGTACAATAATCGTCTGTTACTGCAATAGCAAAATGAAGTAAAAATATTTTCATGTAAATTCCCAAATTTGAAAGATGGCGAGCGAAGGCTCCGGGTACTATTCTATTAAAATTTCATATTTAAATCTTAAATACATTATTTGTGAATTGTTAAAAGAAAGCGCTCTACCAACGATAGCGACAGACATTAATATTTAATGTAGAAGTATAATAGCAATGTTCGCTTTTGAGTTTTATTGTTTACAAATTTGGGATTATGCTTATATTTTCTTAGATATGTTTCTCTTAGTCTACCTTAAAGTACCTATCAGGATCGTCCCTACTAACCTCCGTAACAGATAATCGATAGTTAGGACAGTTTCGGAGTGAGTTTGTCTTGGCTTAAAGAAAATGTGATATATATCTGATATCTGCATCCTCTAGATTGACCTCGTTCAAAAATCAAACCATAGCTATCCGGATAGATTGGAGTTGTTGTAAGGTTGTTGCTGGTGTCAAAAAAAAGATCTCAAGATATCCGAAAAAAACTTGTGTATCCCATGAGAAATATCAAAAACATATCCACAAACGCATACAAATTTAACCTATGTTGGTTGTTCAGGAACTTAAGGGGTAACTAGTCTATCTTAGATATGCAATCGTACCAACATTTGAATGTAGCCAATCTCACGCTGCTGTTAAATTCCTGTTTTCTGGTTCCAAAACATCCCTAAGCTTTGGGTCATCTCTAATATAGGTGGCGCAGCAGTTCAACATTTAACTTTGTCGCAGGGCAGGCCAGAGCGAAATTTAAGAAAATGGTAAAGCATACCAATTTGCTTGAATATATAATATATGGAGTAGAAATCTCAAGTTGAGCAACACCCCCAAGGAAACAAAACAAATCTGGCTAATGCTGGATCTAAACCAGTGTTATATTTTTTAACAGACTAAAAGTTACCTCCTTTATAGGTGTGTTTAACTCCAGAAGAAGAATACTCACGATAATAATAACTCCAATGGCCAGCCAATACAAAATAAATCACATCTGAGAAATCTTGTACGAATATGAATGTATGAACTTCGCTGATTCAAGACTCGACACAAAGCCTAATATTTTACTCAAATCAACATGTCCAATTGAAATGATTTTGAAAAACATCTCTAAAGCAATTATTGCTTCCGCATCCGCATAAAACTAAAAATTATTGTTAATTCAAAATAGCTTTTAACGGCCTTTAGTCCAACAAAAATTGGCGTTTCGTCCCGGCGATCTCACATGGACTCATCAGTTGACTAGTGAGGACCTTTGTCTAGATGTTCTTCACGAAATCTATGTCAGATGAACTGAACTTGGCAAAAATTGCGTATTGACAAAGGTCCTCACTAGTCAACTGATGAGTCCATGTGAGATCGCCGGGACGAAACGCCAATTTTTGTTGGACTAAAGGCCGTTAAAAGCTATTTTGAATCAATAATTCAACAAGTCCAAATATTATAGTGCTAAGTCTTCTACTTGGCTGATGTATTTCAGTAGTATATAGAATTTATATTATTAAAAAAAAAACTTCTTATAAAATTATTGTTCTTTCAGGCCCAAATGCAAATGGGATTAGAAAACTCCACAAGATCTCTTTTATTTATTTAGCACTTTTTAGATCGACAAAGTATATCCTTAGAAACATTAACAAGCATTTTAAGCAACTCTTCTCATTCAAGAAAACTACTTACCTAAAAAACCCTGCAAGTACAAATTATGAAAAATTCTAAGGGGTTGGAGAATGGCGTCAAGGTATTAAGATTTCTCTCGAGCCTCAGACTCTAGCATCACATTTTAAAACTCTTTGTCCGATGAGGAGAATCTTTAAGATACGATTTTTTTTAAACTGAGTGCATCAATATCTTTGGATGGATTGAAATTTTCTATTATAAAAATAAAAAAAAATTGTAATAAACAACTCAAAATGTACATTTTGAATTTTTTCAACTCCATTTTTAAAAAAATGCCTGTGTGTCATCCAATTTCCACAAATCCCTTACTTTTACGATAGTATTCGAAAAAGGTATTCACACCAAATCGGAGAACAATAGGGGAATTTATTTCTTTCAATTCTCTAAGTTAAATATTTGCTGGGATACTCTATGGAAGACTTTCTAACTGGATTGAAATTACTCCTCAATATTATCAAGCTGGGTTTTGATCTGGTTGTGTTCTTATGGTTGATCACATGTTCCATTGATTGCTATTGCTAGAACTCGAATGAAAAAAGGTACTAAAAGTAACTTGTAATGATTTTATAAAGCTGCCTTTTTGTCACAGTGAACAGACAAGCTCTGATGTAGAAATTTCAATTACTTGGAGCTTCTTATAAGTTTTTGAAGAAATCAGGAACATCAGTATGGTATAGTTTTAAGTTGTCAGAGTTGTTTGCAATATCTGCAGGTATAAACTAATAACATAAAGACCCGAAACCTCTGCTTTCATTTGACATTTGCCTACAAGGTGAAACACGCACACAAGAATCTTTTCTGTTCATCTTCCAATAGACACATACTCGTAGACAAGACAGCCCGAGTAATTTATTTTTGTTTTGTTTTCGATTTCCCATTCTGTTCATGGATAGCAAATGTACAAATACAACAATGCAAAACAAATGGGTATTGGGGGTGAAACGTACGAAGGTTTCCGATCTTAGTGTGGCTTATTTGTGTCTGCAGGTAACCCACAGGAATGAATTCTGAGCCATTTATTATTTGCGTTGTTTATATTGATTAAATTTCTGGTATTTTCCTTGTTGGCATTATTTTTGCAGGTACTCTCATTAGAGTGATTCTTTGCTCAGATTACCTGATTTTGTTATCAGATAATTGTTTTTCTATATAAGAATTAACAAAGCTTACTTGACAAGACAGCTGAAGAGAAGTGACACCAGTTTTCCCAAATTGGTCATGATAATATTCCCATAATGGAGGAATGGCGCAATCCGATGGCCTTATCGCATGAAAGAAATAATTATTAACAAGTGAAATATAATTTTCAATAGATGATAAGATATTTGAACAGCAGCAGATTTTATACAGCAAGACTTACTATGTAATTATTAGGGAAGAAAGCTAATTCAATGCTAAATACTCACCACATTCTAAACATAAATTTTATTCTTCATACACCATAAATCTTGAACAAATTTATATATGGCACTCCTAATAGCTTCTGACATTCTATCATCAGTTATTGCTTTCAGGGTTCTTTTTTTATATTTACTTTTGGAAACTGGCTGTACAAAAGTTCAGAAACACTAAATAAAAAAAAAAGAATGTGTGTACTTATGTACACGCGCTAGAAGTACAACTTCCCTAATTTGAAACCATTTTTTCTTTCATAATTCTATACCAGCTAAAACATATTTCAATTTCATGGAAACCAGCCAAAAAATAATGAATTTGACATTTTTTGATACCAGCCCGAACTTGCATTAATACATCGCCCATAACGACACTATCTTACAATACAAACGCCATCGACGCGTCGCGTCGTTCGAACTTAAATTCATGGTTCAGTAATTTTAGATTAGGTACATACATTATACTATTCCGTATACCTATATAAATCTACGAAATCGAAATACCTACTGAAGCTTTGGCAACGAGACCATCAACTTAAACATTACACACATTAATACGTCACAATAAACTCTATTGTTGAATGTATATAAACAAAACTACCAACATAAAATCGCAATCACACCTACAAAAAAAATAAGGGATATTCACGATCCGATGTATCTGGTCTTGTATCATTGTAAAAGTGTAAAAGTGTAGCATTTTTTTGCACTAAAACAACAAAATATACTAGGGGTATTCACGATCCGATGTAACAAGTCTTGTAAAATTGTAAAATTTTATTTTTTTACAACAGACTGTGAACACACCTTTACTAATCTGTAGCAACACTGAAGTAAATGTTCAAATCTGTTTCACATTTGTTCTGAAGAAGGTTTAGTTTGTGTTAAAAAAAAACTAACGCCCTTGTATTTTTTGTTACAATAGGGTTCGTGTATTGTAAAAGTGTAAAATTGTAAGACTTTGACATTCAGTATATTTTGTTGTCGTAGTGCAAAAAAATGCTACACTTTTACACTTTGACAATGATACAAGACCAGATACATCGGATCCCGAATACCCCTACTGAATATCAAAGTCTTACATTTTTGCACTTTTACAATCCCCGAACCCTATTGTAACAGAAAAATACAAGGGTGCTAGTTTTTTTTAACACAAACTAAGCATTCTTCAGAACAAATGTGAAACAGATTTGAACAATTGCTTCGGTGTTGCTACAGATTAGTAAATATGTGTTCACAGTCTGTTGTAAAAAAATAAAATTTTACAAGACTTGTTACATCGTGAATACCCCTATAGAATCAAAAACAAACAAAGCAACAAAAAAAAAAGAATTTCTCACTGAATACATACACACAATTCATTTAGCTATACCTACAGAATGAGAATCCACAAAAAATGCAGTTGCATACATATCATGAATCAAAGTAACCAAGATTACGATACTTCTTTTCTTGTGTTATTTTATTGACGTCACCAGAGATCAAAATCCATTAATCCACATTAATCCATTAATCCACAATTTTCAGATTTTTGATCTCTGGTGACGTCAAGAAGACCAAAGAAGACCAAAAAAAAAGAAGTGTCGTAATCTTATGTCAAATGGCGGTCCATAGAAAATGTTTTACCCGCAACGTACGAAGTAAACTTTCAAGATTTCAAATTGGTGTTCACACCAACAAATCCACGTTTTCGTCTTTCAAAAGTACAAGGAACCATTTTTGCTTATTTAATCCATCAACCCAGGCCACGTTGTCAAATAAAAATTCATACTCTCTCTTTTTATCTCTTTATCGTTAGAGTGAAAGATCGTAATGGAGATTTCGCATCGGTTGGCTGCGTTTACATCATACAATTTCAGTTTGCGATTTTTAACTCGTATGCGACAATGTGTCTATTGGAAGATGAATGGAAACGTTACTTGTGTAGGCAAATGCGAATGACAGCAGGGTTCTTAGGTCTATTTATTTATTTATTTATCAAACTGTCAAACATCACTTTTAATGGTTCAGCAATTTGGATCAAATATTTGAACTACGTTTGTAAGTTGGCCTGCCACAAGAATTTAGTAGTTATATATTTGTTACACAAGTGTCAATGGACCGAAAATTTAATCGGAGATTTCGGAAAAGAAATGATTCACAATGCTCAAGAAAATAAGAAAAGATTCACTGTAACTATTTTACAATTCAATGGGATGTAAGTATCTTTTTACGACGAGATTTAAGAAAATAATATTGATGCTTACTGATTTTCAATTATTTTAATTATTTATTAAACATAACGTGGCGACATGAATTGTGTATCCTCCTCATAGTTTGACACTATTTTAAATAAGAACTCCTTAACCCACATATCGTTTTCGTATCACATCCATTGTGTTTAAAGAGTGAGCAATTCTTACAAATGCATGGTTTCAGATTTGACAGCGGACTTAGGATTCTTTGTATTACTGCTCTACGGTTATCAACATGACAGTTTAATTTATTTGTTTTTTTTTTTGGTTGTATTTTTGGTAGATTTAATTTGTTTTTTTAATTTAATAATAGTTAATAATGAAAAAGTTTAATTTTAAAAGGTCCAAGTGATATTTGGAATAGTGTTTGTTGTTTTATTCAAAAAAAATTATAAAGAAGTAGATTGTTTGTGTGTTTTAAAATATAATGACGTTTGCCGTTGCGCCGTTACCGTTGCATGGCAAATTTTTAACCCCGGTAAAGAAGTTTCACTTCAAAAGTTCGATTTTCTCTTTTCTACAATAGAATTTGTAAAAAAAAATCGATCAAATGATTTAATGGAAGTTTCATGAGAACTTTGGATTTTTTTTTACACGAAACCAATACTTGCCCTGTGGAGCAGGTATAACAATACACCTCATATTTCCCTTGCTTAAGAAGTGAGTATTTTCGGCACAAAGTAAAAATAAAATATATATAAAAATGGCATGAGAGTGACATTAGGTATTTCCTAAGCAGGAACTGAAAGTGATTTGAAAATTCCTCACATATTAGGGTTTCCTCCGAAAGTAACTTCACATTAAAATAGGTGGACTTCCAAGAATTTTCACATTTCTCTTTCAGACGAATACTTAACAAAAAAAAAACAACACAAATTTCCCTTGCAAGGACTATAACCCATTAGCAGACAAAAACCTTGGTTAGGTGGGTATATTCTGGAGCCAACATACTACCAAGATTCATTGGTGCAAACGAAAATTAATTTATCAAAAAAGTTCATTTGCAAGAAAATCACTCATGCAAACATTATGAGAGACGACAGCAGAAACACAAAACCTTAGAAGGATATTACTTTGCATGATGGTTATATAGTTCGAGTATATTTAATGTGATGAAAATCAAAAAGAACACACCGACATTTTGATGTTGGAAAAATCACTCAGGGAAAAAGGATTATTTCAAAGTATGGAATTAAAATAAAAGTTTTTTTCCGCTCGTGCAGTAAATGCTATACGAGTAGTTGGGAGAGGAATCAAGTGCTGGGTAGAGTAACACTTTTTGGAAGATTCAGTGGAGATGACTAAGTTTTGGAAAAGCCATAGGAATGTTTGTTTTCAAACCTTTTTGATATTTTTTGCCTGGGTGAGAAGTGGGTAGTCAGTTGAATGTGTTCATTGAGTTAGCAAAAGGTGCGAGGGTGTAAGGCAAAGTTAAAACAGAAAAACTCAATGAGCCTAAAAAATAAGCAGCTCTGTGCATATTTAAAGTGAGAAGATTGAATTTTATGTTGCGAATACTAAATTTGATTGTATGCAGAAATTAAATGTTGGTTAAGAACTTGGATATAAAGGCATCTTAATGAGGGTAATAATGGTTCCTTTTATTATTTGAGTTATGTTTTGTAAACTCACTAAAACTTTAAAGTATATTGATTAGATTCCAAATTGGAGGTTTTCGCAATTTTTTGATGTTCTTGTGTCGGAAACCTAGGAGATTCATCTTCTTATATATAAAGAACAATCCAAACGCGAACTCGTTTTTTTGGGCTCAATCGATTTGAATGAAATTTTCAGGAGATCTTAGGACATGTTTGGAGAGTGTATATAAGAAATCTGTTTGCTATGCGCTGTCTAGAACCGGAGGTATGACCAAAAATGCCCCCAACATGGACATTAATGCTTTAGTGGTATAAATATTGGCGCAAAATTTGAGTCGATTTAGTTATATGTTAAATCAATTTGAGTATGATAAAGGGTTATCCATTTTGCGATTTCAAAAGTATAGAGCTGGAATTCGACATGTGTCAAACTAAGTTGTTAAACCAATTTTTTTATCAGTTGAAAGTCCGACATTTATGAAAATGGATCGCTTAACTATCGCACAACGCATAAAAATTGTTAAAACCTACTACAAAAATGGTGATTCTGCCACAGCCACATATCGTGCTTTAAGAGGAGATTATGGTTTACATCATCATACACCTGCATCTATATAAAGTCCAGCTCACACAACAACTGAATCCAGCTGACCATTCACAATGTCGTAGATAGGTTGAATGGGTGCTTGAACAACAGGCGGTGGGCGGCGATTTTTCGAACAAAATTTTCTTCAGCGACGAAGCACATTTTTCACTCGGTGGGTATGTTAATAAACAAAATTGTCCTTTATGGAGTTCTGAGCATCCTCAAGTAATTGAAGAGAGGCCATTACATCTACAAAAGGTCACTGTTTGGGGCGCCCTTTTGTCCGGAGGTGTGATTGGACCTTACTTCGTCTAAAACGACGATGGAACGACTGTCACCGTCAATTCGGAGCGTTATGGTCATATGATAACTGACTTTTTTTTGCCTGCTATTGAAGAACTTGGAGAATATGTAGTTTCAACAAGACGGTGCCACATGCCACACAAGTCGAGCGAATATGGCTTTATTGCAAGAGACATATCCTGGCCGCGTAATTTGTCGTCGTGGGGATATCAACTGGCCACCAAGATCATACGATTTGACACCGCTTGACTTTTTTTTGTGGGGCTACGTGAAATACCGTGTTTATGCAGATAAACCTTTAACTCGTGAGCACTTAAGAACCAACATTCGTCAAGTTATGGCTGAGCTACCGCCCAATATATGTCAAAAAGTGGTCGAAAATTACCTCAAAAGAATCGATGCTTGCAACAATTCGGTTTACTTTTGAAATCGCAAAATGAATAACCCGTTACTAGGCTAAAAAGAGGACTTAGCTAATTTTAAACCAGTTTAGTATCGTACTATATTCTTAACATTTTACTAAAGTTAAAATCACAAAATGGCTACTTTATTTTATAGTATCGTACTAAATCCATATGCCACTTTGACATTTACAAACGTCAACAAGTTATGTTCGCTTACTTTTTTGCACTATTTTAGGTGTGTTTAGTTGTAGTTTATTAAGAAAATAGATTTAGTATGGCATTAGTTAAAAAGTGTTTAAAATTAGGAAAATATTAGTAAAGTGTTTTAGTATTAGCAAACTGTTAAGTAGTATCATGCTAAGCCTTTAACATCAGGCTGTTTAAAATTTACACCAATGTATTTTGTATACACATACACTTCATTTTGATTTCTCTTTGTGCCCCGTGTATGCATGTACACAATTAATAGCATTTGATTCCCATTTAGATATTTTATTTTGTCGAATTTTCTGGAATTTTTTATTGATTTTCTCTGATTTTTCCGGACGTTCCTCGAACTGCCTAAAATGTTCCATGGATGTTTTAAATAATTTAAAGGTGGAAAATTCGTTGTGAGGTTTGGAAAAATGCGGATAATTGTGAAATTCATTGTGATAAAAGAGGTTTCGCGTGCATTTTGGGTGGAGAAGTTAAATAATTAAGGATTTGAAGGTGTCCTTTCCACATTGTCATTTTTTATTTTGCAAACATGCTATTCTTATTGCTGCAATTGATTCTAGTCTTACGTATTATTACACTGATTCTGGATAATCGTTTATAGCGCATCACATCCGTAAACGGTTCAATACCATATTTATCAACACGATCATTTTTCTTCAAAGAATATGGTCATCCAATAAGGTTGTGGGCATTCATTGTGAAACATTCATTCATTCATTTCTTTTGAATATGATTAGTCAAAAACGACTTCATAGTTTCTCTGGGAGACTAATGCCTTCTAATAGACGACCAAACTTTGGAAGATGTACGTACACGTCTTGCAATAATTAGTCAGAATGTCCTTGATAATCAAACGCAAGAGGCTCGTGCAGAAGAAATGAATGGAGACGTGCGCACAGATTTGCCACCTTAAATTCGACAAAAAGTTATTAGAAGAAGACCAGCAAAGATGTTCAAATTCATGTAAAAACTATTTTTTACTTTTTCTACGTAAAAAAGCGTAATTTTTTGTTTGTTTTTATAATCTACTCGCGCTCAAGGGATTATGAATACCCTTTAAATGTTTTAACACAGCGCGGGCGTGAGGGTGAGGTTAAGGAAGAGAAAGAATGATAGAAATAAATTAGTGTAACAAACGTAAAAATCCCGTGAAAAAACGTAAACAACTCGTTAAAAAGGTAATAAAGTCATTATGTGTCAAAATCTAAACAAACTAATTTTTTTGCTGTAATTCGTTCAAGTGCCGTCGCCTTGTGTTGACTTGAGTTAAAGTGATTAGAGATGTATAATATTATTAATTAAATTGTATAATGAAAAGCTTTGATGGAAATAGAACAAATCGGGCTCTTCAATAAAAGGCGTTATATACTTCTATACCTTTTTTTCGTTTTGTACATAAGCACAGTAAGAAATACAGCATGTAAAAAAACGAATGTTAAAACATAAACAACTTGGTAAAAACGTAAAATAAAAAAGTCGAGAAACACCTAAGGCCCAGTCGTAAACTTGAATCGCTCTGTCAAGACATTCGCAATTTATTTTATTCAATTCGGTCAAGATCTCAAATTTCGTTGGCTGTTCATGGCATCTATAGCATTGCGGCCACACTTTTTGAAGGCGATCGAGTCGAACTGCTCGTTCAGCTTTGTAGCTGGCGATGAATCTTCTAACGGTTGACAAGTCAATAATGTGTGTAATGACAAAGAATTCGGTGACAGCAAAATTGATGCGAGAATGCAGAATCATTATTTGGGATGAATGCACTATGACACACAAGCGAGCTTTTTAAGGCAGTTGACCTTACAATGGAGGATTTACAAGGTTTTTCGAGATGATTGGGTATGGGGATATGATATTGCTCACCGGAGATTTTCGTCCAACGCTTCCCGTCATCTCGAAATCAACTGCTCCCGATGAACTTAAAGCAGGACTAAAATCGTTGTCTTTGTGGTGGCATATTTCAAGAAGTTGATTACGAATATGAGAGTCGCATTGCAGAACGACCCATCCACTGCTGAATTCTCAAAACTACTGCTGGCGCTATGCAATGTCAAATTCCTTTTGAACGACTGAATTGATAAAATTACCGGCAAATTTTTGCGAGTTAACAACGAAGGAGAAACTCATCACCAAAGTAAAGTGTTTCCCGGCATTGCAAAAAATTATAAAAATATCGATTGGATTTGTTGACGGATAATACAAGCAGTGAAGAATAACTGGTTGACCAGAATGGACGCGCGCTCGTTCGAGCATATCAGCGGCTGTAGCGAGAAGCAACGCCTCCAAAAAAATTGAATACATTGGTATGCGAGTTCATATTGAAACAGCGCTTGGAAATTGTTGTTTTTAATTTATTTTGTAGTTATTTCTCCAAACTTTAATTTTGCAAATGTATGCATTTTAAAAATAAAAATATCTTCGGCTCCACCAAGGAGGATGCCGACGAAGATCAAAAATTGTGTGGATGCAACAACCAATAACCAATAGGTTATTGAATTTAAAGTTAGGGAATGATCTTCCATTTGTTTTAAATTTTAATCTTTCACAACATACTTATATATTTTTTATTATTATGGAAGCACTATACAAGAGTTTTAACTACCCTTAAAGTGGCGAAGCACAGTGCGAACGTAAAGAAAGTAAGAAAAGAGTGAAAATTGTTTGAATAAATGTAACTCTGACATCTGAAAGATCAATATTTTGAAAATGACAATTCAAAATTGGGGTTGAATCATTAGAACAAAAAAGTATTGGGAGCATACTAGTAACTATTTCCACCTATAAAAAATATATTTTTTTGTCTCAAAAAATTGTTTATTCGCTAAAAAGATACTGCACACTTTTTTGTAAAAAAAAATTACGCATAAAAAATCGAACCTCGAATCGACTCCCTTAAACAAATCGACATTGTTTGCTATTCAAAAGGACTAAACATTGCAAAGTACATGGAATTACCATATCCCGGCCTCTAAATTATAAAACGAGAACAAGTTTTCACAGAATGGATAAGCAATTTAATTTCAAATGAAGCCTTACTTCCATTAAATTGATTATAAAGTTTCGACTTTCTCTATTTCGGGAAATCCGAAACATATTATTCATTCTTGCTTCGAAGTAGGGCTGGCAACGAGACGAGACCAGGCGAGACTTTGGTTAATCTCGTCTCGGTCTCGTCAAAATCGAAAAATTCCAGTCTCGTCTCGGTTTCGGTTCAAGTCTCGCCTAACCAAGTCTCGTCTCGGCCTTGGTCTCGCCTTTTTTTCGAGAAAATTTTAATGTGCGGTGTCGTCTCGGTCTCGGTCTCGGTCTTGGTACCATCCTTAGTCTTGGTTTCTTTCGTGTTCTTTTGGTAGTAAAAAGATGTAAAAGATGATAAAGATAAGACGCATTGTTCGGATTGCAAATATAGAGTATGGTTGTGGTATCTCAGCAGTTCGTCGGTAAGAAAAATGCGGGAAAATGTATAAAACAAACTCGTGAGTCTGTTTTGTCTTTTGAGTTAAGTGGAAATAACATTTTGGAAGAATTGTGTAAGTTAATATATTTCATAGCAAAAACAAATAAAATATTAAAAAAAGGAGTACCTACATACAACGCTCGATTTTTTTAAAAATAAATTAACCAGTTTTGTCAAGCCACGACCTGTCAAAAACCATTTAAGGATGTTTCCGATTTAAATGAATTAAAAAAAACCTCTACAAAACTCAAATTGTACCTCAAAAAAATGATTTTAGACCTTTTAGATGAAATTGCGAAAAGAAAATATTGCTCAAATGTCAAGATATATTAAGCTGCCTACCTTTCAAGTCATGAACTGTCAAAATCCATTGACGCATCGCTCCGATTTAGATGGATTACAAATTCTCTACAAAATTCAAATTTAACCTCGAAATTTTTTCCTCCGGCAAAAGTTGATTTTAAGCCTCTTGTATGACATTTTGAAAAAAATATTATCAAAACGTCAAAATATAGTTCGGTGCCTACCTGTCGAGCCATGAGCTTCCAAAATCCATTGAAGGACTGCTCCGACTTTAGTGTTTGGTAACGTGAAAAATCGTACGAATTGGTACAAATTTTCACATTTAGCTGTCAAAACCCCTAGAAAAAAAACCCAAGTTTGGAAAACTTGGTGAAAATAAACGTACAATATGGATCTCAAGAAATCGGTCAAACTTGGCATCTACACGTCTTTTCCAACTTTATTGTGCTTGTCAATTATGAATGAATCAAATAATGATATATCCTTGTTCGATGCTTATGCTACACAAATCATAAACTAGAAATTTCGTTCTGCAGTACGTAAGTCCATGAAGCTAAGGCCATAGACTTCACTTGAAACGAGTAAGTTTTACTTGTGTAGATCGAAAACTATGATTTTAAGTTGAATTTTATTAGTTGCGTATGAAAGCGTTCCGAATGGCTTACATTTTGTGCGAATTTAGTTTTCAAAGGTGTGTGATAACGTAAAAAATAGGCTGTGAAGTAACGTTATCAGACACCTTTGAAGAGCCGTATTTCCAAGATAAAATTTGAGTTTTCTACAGTTTTCGTAATCCATTTTAATCGGAGCAATCCTTCAATGGATTTTGACAGTTCATGACTTGACAGGTACGCAACGAACTATAATTTGACGTTTTCATAATAGTTTTCTTCCAAATGCCATACAAGAGGCTTAAAATCAACTTCTTCCGGAGCAAAAATTTTGTTGAGGCAAAATTTGAATTTTATAGAGGGTGAGGTTCTTTTAATACGCTTAAATCGGAGAGATCGTTCGATGGATTTTAACAGTTCAAGACTTGACAGATATGTAACTTACTATACCCTGACATTTGGATACTATTTTTTTTCCTAAAATCAACTTTTTCTGGAGCAATAAATTAAATCGAAAAATTTCTAATTTTCTGAGGTAAAATTTGACTTTTGTAGAGGTTTTTTGATCCATTTAAATCGGAGCCATCCTTTATTGGATTTTGACAGGTCATGGCTTGACAGTTTGGCAACAAACTATATTTTGTCGTTTTAACAATATTTTTTACTAAATGTCACCCAAAAGGAAGCAACGCCATGGATACATAAATCGTACGTATTCTTCTCTGGATTTTCGCAATGCGCCTATCTCTGTATAACTATGTACATACATATATGGTTTGATATGTTAACGCGCATATAATATTTCGCAAAAAAAAACTTGTGAATATTATAAAAATTGAACATGATTAGATACTAAAAAATAATGAAAGAAAAACAAAATTTTCTTTTAGCGAAAACCGAAACCAAACCACCGAGACCGCCGAGACCAGCGAGACTCTCGTCGAATTTGGGTACCAAAAATACGGTCTCGTTTCGCTCTCGTCTCGGTCTCGTCTTCGGTACTTTTAAAGGAGTCTCGTCTCGTTGACGAGACCGAGACCGAGAAGAGACCGAGACTAGTCTCGGTCTCGTTGCCAGCCCTACTTCGAAGTGCAAGTGAGTTGATTTTTTTCTTGTGCAAACTTTATTAGTTGTGTTTTTTTTTGCGTGAGGTTTGATACCAATCACACTTTTTCATCAATCAACTGTCAAATTTCTCTGGTGTATACTGCATTCTATTTGAGACTGTCATCTCATAAATTCCTTTCAACATCTCAATGTGACAGCAGCTGAAAACCTGTGTTCTTCGATAAGGAAAATATTCGTTTAACTTGGTAAAGTTGATCTGCCAGGCAGAGTGTATATAGGTAGATTTACATGAATTCAAATAATGCACAACTAAGTAGTTCGTAAGAATATTTTTGAAAAAAAAAACTAAAACAATACCAAGTTTTATTAAAATTTTAAAAGTTGTTTTCGAGAAAATTAAAAAAAATACGATTATAGTCTTACCCGTTCTAGAAATGCAAAAATAAAAATATCAAATTGATCCAGCTGGTGTACACATATAAGTATAACTTGTGGAAACACTTTTTAACCGTAATTAAAATGTCAACACTTCGTTTCACATGAAACCAATGCATGCACAATGAACATGCAGAAAAAAAACTCTTCATTTCATAAATTGGAATTCTCTTGTGTTTCTTATTATTGTAATCGTCATTGTTACTTTACAGAATATAAAATATTTACAATTAAGCGAATATGAAAACTTAATGTTGCCGCACCACGCCCTCAACACAGTGGGCTGGTTGACTACAAAACAAGGTTTTAAATTAAAAAAAAAAAAAAAAAACGTCTAGCTGAAAAGGAATTAGAAAATTGTCTTTAAAAACGCTAGCAGATTAATGCCGTTGTCAAAAACTTTTATATTTCTATGTGCGAAACTCTGACCGCTCCAAAGTGGCATACCATGAACATCGCGAAAATCGTCCTGTCGCACATTGTTTGCAATACATAAATTTTACATAACCTTCGTATATATATTTTTGACAACAATGAACTACGGGGTGACTTATAGTAGATAAACTTTTACACCCAAATTAATAAACTTGGACTAGGGAAGGCTTAGGACTTATTCCGTGGTCTAAGTGAGAAATACTATTAATAAAACACAATTTCTGCTATTTGACGTATACGAACTTAGTCCTTCACTAGACCATCGAAGACGGTGGTCTTAGTGATGGACTAAGAATTTACATTTAAGAACAAAATGTAACGGGACATAGATTTTTTATTAAGAGGAAATTATAGTCCATGGTCTAACTCTTATTCCATGGTTTCGTAAGCCCATGTACAAAAGGTGGACTAGGCGTTGTTTATTAATAGGACTGTAGAGGTTTAGGTTCGCGGTTGTTAGACATTTAATGTTAATTTCGGATTAGGCGGTAATAAAATTTGCCCAAAAAAATGCTTTCTGTTAAGAATATCGTGTACTTTGGAAATTTCTTTCCTTGTTATTTTGCACGACAGTGTGTACATATTCGTTTTTATTCACACCGAGAAACATTTTCTCTAACAAAATAAAATTGATAATCACTTAGAAAATTGTTCAAAAGAATTAAAAACAATACTAGATACTATCACAGAGTTTTTTATATACTTTTCTGGAAAGAATACACTTTTAAAACTCCTATAAAAAAATTACTTAGAAAACTTGAAAGTAGTTAAATTATTTTGTAATGTTTGAAAAAATATTTTTTGAAAGCTATAGATTTCTTGCATTTTAAGAGTTTTGGGATTTTATAGTTGAGCTCTTTTGAGATTTGTAAATTTCACTTGCATATATGGGTAGTATCGTTGTGGCAAGTCTTGTATTCGTAAGAAAAATCGAAATCACGATTGCGACCAAACTTGACATTTCCATTCTAGCGAAGATGAAAAAAGTGTGTCTCCCAATTCTGTCTGTCAGTCTGTCTGTCTCCTAGTCTATAGCCTAAACGGTTGGATTGATGGCTTCAAGCTTAATACATAATCCTTTACATCAATATGCCCACACTTTGTTTGTTTTTTTCTTAAGACCAATAATAACGGTACCTGTTATAATTTCTTTTCATCCAAAAAGATCAATCTTATTTTTCTCAAAAACGGCTCCAACATTTTTATAAAAATAAAATGCACGACTGGATCGCGTGTATTTGCTCCTATGTTCGATTACATTATGTGCTGCAAAATATTTTTAATAGAAACGGCTAAATGTATTTTTAAAGTCGTTTTTCAGTCAAATTTGTATACATAAAAATTCTTTAATTTGTTCTGAATAAAAAAATAGTATGAACATTTTAAATATTTAATAATATAAATTGAAAAACAAAATTTCAGAAAAAATCATCCACCCGTTTTCAATATATTTAATTTTCAAAAATTTTTTTTTTCAAAAATCCAAAAAAAAAATATTTCTTCGAAAATCTTGAAGTGCTCCTGTGTAAAAATTTTGATCGAAATCCGTTGCGCCGTTTATGTGAAAGTCAAAAATTAAAAAAAATGGTTTTATGGCAGGTACCGTTAATAACAAAATATTAAAAAAAAACTGTGGCCAAAATGTAGACCATACCCAAAGAAGAACACACACCAATTTTTAACAAAATCGTTATAGCCGTTATCGAGATAATGGTAGAAAAATTTGTATGGCAAGTACCGTTATTCTTGGGGCTAAAACAACGATATAAAAACCTATTTTAGAAAATCACCGGAAACGCTTAAATACCAAGTTTGAAGAAAATCGCTTCAGCCGCATAGGCTGCAGAGAGTTGTACAGACAGACAGACAGACGGAAATGCGGGACCCACTTTTTTGGTGTTCTCTATCATCGTAATGTCAACTTTGATTAAAATTTCGAATTCGATTTTTTTCCAAATGCAAAACTTGCCTATATTACCTAGTATATCGCAAGTAAGAATCAGTTCACTGATGAAGGGGAAAATGTACTGTTTGGTATTTTTTTTTTGAAAAATGTTTATTTTTTATTTTATTTAGTAAAATAATTTTCTCGGTGTTCGATTTTCTGGAAAACGGATCATTTGATTTTCTTAAATTTTTTTTTATGGAGAAGATCCTAAAAAGATTAAAAAGCATCGTACATTTTTTTTTTTTGAAAAAGTAATGTTTGGAAAATTATTCAATGAATTTCGTCGAAACTTTGTATTTAGTAGGTTTTTGACATTATTTTGAATAATTGAAAAAAACCTATTTTCCTAAAACAAAACATAACGGTACATCCCATACAAATCTTAAGCAACCGTTAGGAAATAAAATTCTCAAAAGAATCGCATTGAAAGATTAGCGCATTCCGCTTTTAAGTAAAAAAATATATATTTTGCCTTCCTTTTAATGGTACTTCCCATAGAACCACTTTTCATATTATCGTGTCTTTCTTGCTATGTGATAAGCCGATTTTTTTTTTCGAAAATCAAATCGATTTTTCAAAAACGAGTCATTGATTTTTTTTTAAATTAAAACTTAATACGTTTCAAATTTTTCCCTAAAAATGTTTTTAAAATTTTATTAATACAAAATAATTTTTTGTAAAGAAACTGCTTCAACAATTTTTGTATTTTATTTTAAAAGTCGGCCATATTTTTCTAATGCTTGAAAATCTTTACTTACTCAACCTCACTAAAAAGTTGAAAGACGTCCACCAACTACCACACCCATTTTTTTCATGATCTTTTTTCTTAAAACGCGGTAAGCTTTCAAGTTTGATAAGTTTTCAATAGGTGGCGCTGCAAAGCGTGAGAGGGCTCATCATTGTTTTTATTGTCATTTATATATTGACGTTTTCGATTAGACGTTGAGAGTATTTTCCTCTTTTTCTACTCGAATCGAATAGGAAAAAAATTAGTATTGAAAAATTAACGCAGACTCGCTTAAAGGTCGCCATAGAATAAAAGGCTTTTTAAATTACATATTTATTACTTATTAGACATATAATCCGACGAAAAACTTTAAATGTATATGTGTGTACTATGATTACTCGCTCATGAGATGGAGAACAGAAAAATACTCCAACACACATTACTCGGAACAACCAATCGAACGGAGTAGGCGGAGTGGAAAAAGAGTAACTCCAAGCAACCAAACGAAAACGACATACATATGTGACAAATATTTAATTTTTGTAAACAAAATAATATTCACAATTTGTTAGTAGAATATTGGCTAGTTAAGTTAAACAAAATGCATACAAAGTTCATAATGGTGCATGTAAACCAAAAATTTATAGTAAAACTTATTTTTTTTTGTAAATAAATAATAAACTTAAATGCTCTTATTAATATAATTTCGACTTTCGGTTTAGTTAGTTGTTTTTCCAGCAAAAGCATTTTAGTTCTCTGATTTATATTTAAGTATTCCACTGTAGATTGTTCCGTCATTAAGCACTACGCTTACGCGATACGTAAAGAATCCTTATTTTTCATGAGACTTGCCACCTGTGATCCATTGTGCAGTACTGCATAACAATATGCATTTTTTTCATCGATTATTATTTACTCTCTCCAGCCACTAACAAAAACGTTTTATAAAAAAAAGAACCCATGTAGATATAATGAATGCAACGAAAAATTAATAATAAAAAAAATTGAACAGAACGAAGGAAATAAAAAGTTTTCGCAAGAGTTGAGAGCTATTAGCGTTTGTGCGATAAAAAACACGCTATTCAAGCTACACACAGTTGCTATTTTCATTTTGTTCCAAAAGTTTTCCATTCAATGCCAACAGTAGGGATAAAAGGACTCTGGTCGAATATAAAGTATCGACTTCGACTGTCCTCACTGTGAAGCATCAGGGTTGATTGTGTTGCATGGAAGTGAGGGAGAAGCTCTTGAGTACTTTAATTCAACTCAAAAATAAAAATAAAAAAAAAATCCTTGAATTTTTTTCTGCTTAACACAATGGCGCAGTATCGCTTGGATTTGCATGTTGTATGTCTCGTTTTGTGATGTATGGGTGAAATGAGAAAAACAAAACTTTTATTTTTTTTTAACTGATAGGTATTATCGATTTGCTAGTGGAAAAAAGACGTCTGTGTGAATCGAAGGCTCCACTTACAAAAGAGCCATTTCAGTAATCGTATATGGTGGCTTATGCATGCAGTTGTAAAAAAATGCATGAGCATGTAAAAGAAACCCATTTATCATAACAATGGAATGGATTGCGCAATTTCGAACACTGGCAGACTTTTGTTTTAACTTCAGTAACATCATAAAGATTTTAAACAAAATAGAAGTGCGAAAAATTATTTATTATTAAAGGATATAATACGTATAACTTTTACTTGAATTATCTTCTGCAGGACTTTTTACTCTACGAACTCTATCGTTCGAATTCTTGACATTTTTCAAAACAAGTTCTGTAACTTAATAATTGCAGTTCCTGCAAAAACGTACGATGTATCCACCAGAAGATTTCTAGTAGAAAACTAAAATACATAATGTATATATTTATAGTTATTTTTTCAATTGATTTTTTATATACAAAAATTCTTTTGTTTAATTATTTAACAATATAAATTTAAAAATATAATTACAAAAACAAAAATCGTCCATTCATTTTTGAATTATTGATTTTAGAATTTTTCGAAACTGATTCGTGTAACAAATTTTGATCGAAATCTGTTGGGACAAAAGACGATCATTAAAAAAACGATTCTATGGCAGTTACCGTTAATAACATTTCATGTAAAATTTTACTTGGAAAGATAAATGTTGATTATCTTGAAAATGCGTCTTACTTTTATCAAAAAAAAAAACTCTATGCAGTATTGCAGTTAAAGTTTAAATTTTGGTCTAAAAGAATTTACATTTTCATTAAAATTCCACTTTTCTAAAATAATGTTTTTAAATTTATTTTATTAAATAAATTATAATTAAAACAAAGATTTTATTATTTTATTTAAAAACTGAATTAAAGACATTTTGAAATAAAATAAAATGCGTCTTAGTATGCGGTTAAAAGTTAAATATATTTTTATATCGTTTCTTACTTAATTTGTTATATAACAAATTTCTTTAATTTTTTTATAAGTAAATTGGTATGACAATTTTATGTTATTAATTATATTAACTTGCAAAGTTAATTAAAAAAAATCGTCAATCCGTTTTCGAAATAATGAATTTTCAGAAAATCTAAAAATCTAAAATTTTGGTACACATTTTCGTACCGCAGCTTATGAAAAAGTCGAAATTAAGAAAATTGTTTTATAACAAGTGCCATTAATAACAAAATATGTAAAGACAAATGTTTAAACCAAAATATAGAATATAGCTACCTATAATAGTAAACATATTTTTTTTATCAAAATCGTTAGAGCCGTTTTCGAGATAATTAAGATGGTCAAATAAAATTTAATGGCAGGTACCGTTAGTTTTTGAGTTAAAAAAATTATTCAAAAATCTATTTAAGATAATCAGCTAAGACGCTTTATTCAGTTAGAAAAAAAATCATTTCAGTCGTTTAGGCTGTAGGTCGACCTACAGACCGACAGAAAAGCATTAAATTCAACGCTGCATTCTATTTCCCATTGTAAAGGGTTATCCATTTTGCGGTTTCAAAAGTATAGGGCTGGAATTCGACATCTGTCAAACTAAGTTGTTAAAATAATTTTTTTTTCCAGTTAGAAGTCTGACATTTACGAAAATGGATCGCTTAACTATCGCACAACGTATAAAAATTGTTAAGACCTACTACAAAAATGGTTATTCTGCCACCATATAAAGACCAGCTCAAACAACAACTGAAGCCAGCTGACCATTCACAACGTCGTAGATACGTCGAATGGGTGCTGGAACAACAGGCGGCGGTGGACGGCCGAACAAAATTTTCTTCAGCGACGAAGCACATTTCTCACTCGGTGGGTATGTTAATAAACAAAAATTTCGTATTTGCGGTTCTGAGAATCCTCAAGTAATTGAAGAGAGGCCATTAAATCCACAAAAGTCACTGTTTGGGGCGCTCTTTGGTCCGGAGGTGCGAGTGGACCTTACTTCTTAGAAAACGGCGATGGAACGACTGCCACCTTCAATTCGGAGCGTTATAGTCATTTGATAACCGATTTGTTTGCCTGCTATTGAAGAATACGAAAGAGAAAATGTGGTTTCAACAAGACGGTGCCACATGCCACACAACTCGAGCGAATATGGCTTTATTGCAACAGACATTTGCTGGCGGCGTAATTTCTCGTCGTGGCGATATCAACTGGCCACCAAGATCATGCGATTTGACACCGACTTTTTTTGTGGGGCTACGCGAAATACTCTGTTTATGCAGATAAACCTTTAACTCTTGAGCACTTGAAAACTAACATTCGTCAAGTTATGGCTGAGATACCGCCCAATATGTGACAAAAAGTGGTCGAAAATTATCTCAAAAGATGCTTGCAACAATTCGCGTGGTGGTCATTTAAATGATGTAGTGTTTCACACATAATGTCAACGTTCAAACTTTATAATAAAAAAGAAATATCATGAAGAAAAATATTTTATAGTGTTTTATTTACGTTAGTTTTGAAACCGCAAAATAGATAGCCCATTACAATGCTCTCAGAATCTTATGAGCTTTTCATACGCTCCTTTTCTAGTTTTTATAATCTACACCCGCTCAAGGGATTATACTACGCTTTAAATGTTTCAACACAGCGTGGGCGTAAGGTTAAGGAAGAGAAAGAAGGATAGGAAAGATGTGTGGCGCGATGTTCTGAAACTGAAGGTGGTTGCTGTCTCAGATTTTATATCCAGGGTTGGTGGCTGAACTAATGCGGAGAATATTCCGTGTCTTATTTATCTATGTCCCTTATAGTTCGCATTATTTTTTATTCGTTGTTATATTTTATCGTTATAATAGTTTTTTTGAATCACATGCTGTTAGTGCTATGCCTAAACAGCATGTAATGAGTAAACCAGCAACTCATTGTATGACATTTAGAATTGGTTTTTAATGGAAAAATAAGAGGACATAGACTACGGCAGGTTTCGAAACTTTGACAATGAGATTGATAGGCGAACACACAACTATCGCGCCACGGCCACCCCATGTAATTTTGTATTTCCAATGTCATCCAAGGTAAATTATTTTCGATAATAGTTTCAAACACTCCTACGATGTAGATTCCAAAAACGAAACAAGTATTATTAAATAGTACGGAATAAGTGCAACAAATTTTGTATATTATTTGGCCTGTTCAGAAGACTGAGATCCCACAAATTTCGATCCAACAAAAATTGAGGAGGCGAATATAACATTTTTGTGCTCAGATAAATCCAGTTCATATTAAAGAGATTGTTGAATTTTGATTTTTCTATATTATTTATTTACTTGAATAAAAGTGACAAGATTTGTCAGTCATTTCCAACATTAAAGTGAAATTGGATATATTCGACTATCTCATAAGCAATATAATTGCAAAATCACTCTCATCCAATTAAGTCTACCAATGCCATTAATCAAATAAAAAAACCTTATTCATAGTAAAACATATCGTTATAATTTCCAAAGTTAATTACCTACGCATGGTAGTTATGTAGGTATAAGTGGAAATATTCCCCAAAGCAATCAAAAACCCAACTCGAACAATATTTATGCTTTATATTTCTTTTACCATTAACAAACATATTAAAATAACACAAAAATTCACTCATTTTGTTCAACATCACTGAATTCTGTAATAAAACATTTCTAACAGATGTACCACTATGTATATGGTCAACTCGAAATTATTAAAAATATTCCATTTATTGCTTCAATAGGCCTAACCGCACAGTTATGGAAATTATAAATTATATTGTGTTGCTTACAAAATAAATGTTGAATAACAATTTTCAAATAAATTGATAAATTTGTTGGAGGACAGTGGCTTCGAAAGACAACAAGAATAACAGCAATAAAATTTCGACGAAATATGTGTTCAAAAACCACCGTGATGTACCTATTCGTATTTATACATACGAGTACATATATATATTATGTTCTATGAATACAAAGTTTTCTATATTTAAGTTGGAAACTTTTCTGTGTTCAGTTATAAAATACATTTTTGGGGTGCAAATTCTTGTGAACCAAATTTATAATTAACATATGGAAACATGATAGGGGTTTTTAATTATAATCAATAAAATAAACTTTTAGAAATTAAAAGAAATAATGAACTGGAATTTTGTGGGGTATACGGAGAAGCATTCAAATTTTTATTAAATTAAATATGAGCAGCTAAACTATCTTTTAAACTTTGATAAGAAATTACTTAAAGCTTTAGAGTACTGTATTAAAAATTAGATCAAAATCGTTTAAGTCGTTAATGAAAAATTTAGAAAATGAAATAAAATTATTTTGAACGATTTTTTCATATATAAGATTGCAAAACATAATACACACAAATTTGTTCCTCAAAATCCTTTGGAGCCTAAGATTTAAAGGCTTTAAAAAGTTTTAAGGTAGAAAAGTTGCTCAACAACCAATACATACTCAATTAATCGTCAACCTCGTTTTTCAAAAGCAAGATTCGAAATCAAATGAAATAGAAGTGTGATTTGTTAGTTCATTTTCGAAAATGACAATACTACCTATTTACGCATGGAGTCATGACACCTAACAGTCACCTCGTGAACTTTCAATTGAAGATAGACTTTTTCTTTTTTTTTCTTGGATGATTAATATTGCTTTTTGATTATTTTTGTATGAACAGGTATAAATATTTGGACAGTAATAGACTAATAAACTATCAAAGATTCTAAATCAAGGGTAAAACAAATCGAAATTGATAACTTTAATGCTTTACTTTTGAAATGGAAAATGTTAAAAAACACCCCTTCAACATGAAACAATAACAACATCGGTTACGAAAAAACAAGATAGCCAGGATTATTAAAATTAGGATTTTTTTGCGGTAAAGAATGTATGTTTGTATGTTTGTTTTTAAAATGAATCTTTTTGAATAGTTCAACGGTTGTTTAGGGAATAAATACTCTTTTCATACAGATTATAAAAAAAAATCAAAGGATTCTCGAGTACATAAAATTTTGTTTAGTTTTCAGTGCCGGATTTACCAGAAGGCTGAGAATGCTGAAGCCTATGGCGGCATATTTTCGGGGGCGGCAAATTTGGCCTAAGAGTTTTACTTGCGATTACAGGTATACTACGTATATAAGGCAAGTTATGCATTCGTCGAAAAAAAAACTTTTGAGATAACAATCAAACGTGACATTACGATGAAAGCGAAGACGAAAAAAGATGGTCTACAAATTTTGAGCGTCTGCATGCCTGTATGTACAGGGTTATCGACTTTGCGGTTTCAAAAGTATAGGGCTGGAATTCGACATTTGTCAAACTTAGTTGTTATACCAATTTTTTTGTTCAGTTGAAAGTCTGACATTTACGAAAATGGATCGCTTAACTATCGCACAATGCACAAAAAATTTTTAAAACCGAATGTGTCGATTACTCGTCGTTCTCAGGAATTAGAACTGTCAAACGGCACATTATGGCGTATTTTGAATTTGGATCTACACCTACATCCATATAAAGTCCAGCTCACACAACAACTGAAGCCAGCTGACCATTCAGAATGTCGTAGATACGTCGAATGGGTGCATGAACAACAGGCGGCGGTGGACGGCCGAACAAAATTTTCTTCAGCGACGAAGCACATTTCTCACTCGGTGGATATATTAATAAACAAAATTTTCGTATTTGGGGTTCTGAAAATCCTCAAGTAATTGAAGAGGGGCCATTACATCCACAAAATGACATTGTGTGGGGCGCTCTTTGGTCCGTAGGTGCGATTGGACCTTACTTCTTAGAAAACGGATGGAATGACTGTCACCTTCAATTCGGAGCGTTATGGTCATAATGATAACCGACTTTTCTTGCCTGCTATTGAAGATTGGTTTCAACAAGACGGTGCCACATGCCACACAACTCGAGTGAATATGGCTTTATTGCAAGAGACATTTCCTGGCTGTGTAATTTCTCTTCGTGGCAATATCAACCGGCCACCAAAATCATGCGATTTGATACCGCTGTACTTTTTTTGTGGGGACCGTGTTTATGCAGATAAATCTTTAACTCCTGAGCACTTAAAAACCAACATTCGTCAAGTTATGTCTGAGATACGAATAAATATATGAATTGGCGTTTTTGAATTTTATTTCAAAAATGTTTTCAAAAAGTTAAAAAAAAAACTTTTTTTCTCAAAAACCGCTCAACAAATTTTTAAATTTAAATTTTAAAATTTTTCTCATAAATCAAATTTATTCAAGAAATAAAGTGGCGTACTTTTTTTTAACTCAAATTAGTGTAAATATTTATTTCAGAATTTTGAATTATTTTTTCTTTGATTAAGCCTATTTAATCTTTTGTTTTTAAGTTTACATTATTAAATATTTAAGAATGTAATACCAATTTTATTAAGAAAAAAATTAATGAAATTTTGTCTATATAAAAAATTAAGTAAAAAACGACTTGAAAAATGTATTTAGATTTTTAATAAAATCTTTTGCATACGACGTGGTCGAACAAGTTGATCCCCTAGTTTATAATCATTCTATATAGTGAGAGGAAAAACTGATGTAAAGAAGGCGATATAGCAAAAATCATAAAGTTACATTAAATTGAGTAAATCTAAAGATAAAATTTTAAGATAAAGTATAAGATTTCTGGTGAATAAAAGCTGCAAAAATTGAATAGCCTACGGCGGCAAATTTGTAAGTCCGCCACTGTTAGTTTTTAAACAAAGAAAATAATAATTTAATAAAAGTCTAAAGTTTTTTGATACTCAGAGACATTTTATTTTTTATAAATATATTATCTTAGTACGTACTTGAAAACTCCATTTCAAACTTTAGCAACAAAATTTTTATTGAACCCACGTAAGTAGAGGTTATTATATTATTTATATCTTTATATCAATTTTTTATATTATTTATTCAATAGGATGTGTTTTTGTTTCTTAAAAAAAAGGATTATATTAATTTATTTCACGAACACGAATAATTTTATCAATTTTCTGCTAATAAACAAAAATTAAGAAATACCTATAAGTCTTAAATTAACGCAAATACCTACATCTATACTATAAAGATATTTGCAAAAGCTCATCTTCCTTAATTTTGTATATTATATATGTATATTATAAAATATGGGAACATACAAATTCATTAAAATCCCTAGGATACTTTAGTATCTTAAACCATCTTCCCATACTACGCAATTGATATATCATTTTGACTAACGACATGAGCTTATTTTAAGAAACAACAACAACAACGCGGGTTTGTTTGTATTGTTTATATTCAAAATAGAGCAAATTTAAATTAAGTTTTGATACACATTCTTCTTGATTTACAAGCTCACCTGTATTCGTATTATATTGCATTCATAATATGGGTACCCGTTGATATAAAATTTATTTGTAAAATTAATGTTTAGCGGAATCTTTTTTCGTTTTCTCTTATGGGAAATACATTAAATGCCAAATCGAAAAAAAATCTATCTCCAATTGAAAGTTCACGCGCTGACTACCAGGTGGCGTGGAAAGCAACTTACTAGTTGCCAATACACGTATACCACAGAGAAAAAGTGAAACAATGCTTAGGTTCAAGTTCTCACAAATTTCTTAGTTTTCCAATATTTACATCGAAACAAGAAAATTGCAGAGCGGGAATTAGATGCGGTGATAGAATCACTAGAACAAGAAGTGAGCTTATTGTAAATTTGGAGGGAGCTTTGTCAGAGGCATCTACACTACAAAATAGTGACAGTGTGTTGTTCAACACCAAGAATGGGTGCCCTTTACGCGTTTGAAGAAAATTGTATGTTACCTGAATATGATTAAGAATTTTTCCTTGTCCGAATAGGAACAAATGGAGATTAAGGATGTTTGGTTTTAGCAGGAAGTCAACACAGCCGGCGATTCGTCTCTCTGAGAGGCTATTAAATGTGATCAGCTCGCTCTCCTGATTTGGCACCCTGGAATTCTTACTTGCGATATATTTACTATAGGGCAAATTTTACACTTGGAGAAAAAAGGAACTTGAGATTTTAATCAAGCTTGAAATTACGATCATATAGAACACGAAAAAAGTGGATCCCGCAACTTCGCCTATCTGTAGCCTAAGCCGCGGTAGCGATATTCTTCAAATCGATTCTTTATTCTTTTTCCTATTTTTTTTTTCTAGCCCTATACATTTTTTTTTAAATTATGTGCTTAAGTTTATATTATTAAATACTTGAGATTGCCAGACCTATTTTGCTTAGACAAAAATTTAAGAAATTTTGTATATAAACAAATTAAGTAAAAAACGACTTTAAAAATATATTTAGCAGTTTCTACTAAGAATCTTGTGCATACGAGGTGATCGAACATAAGAGCAAGTACGTTTGATCCAGTTGTGCATTTTATTTTCTGTTGGGATACCTACGATCATTTAAGCCCGCATCCTGCAAATTCCAGTAGGAATGCTTAAAATGCAATGTTTGGAGGTGACGGCCGCCATATTTGGCCGATACATTATTCAAGACGGCTGAAATGTATATAAGTATATAATACTATACCAAAGCTTTAAAATAAAAGTTTTACTTGCGATATATGTAGGGACTATAGGGCAAGTTTTGCATTTGGAAAAAAAATCGATGTCGAGATTTTAATCAAAGTTAACATTACAATGATAGGGAACACCAAAAAATGGGTTGAGCAATTCCGCCTGTTTGTCTGTCTGTAGAACGATCTACAGCCTAAACGACTGAACCGATTGTGTTCAAACTTGGTGCTTAGGCGTTTTAGGTGATGGTCCAAAATATATTTTGGAATCGTTGTGTTAGCCCCAAAAATAACAGTACTTGCCATACAAATTTTTCTACCATCATCTCGAAAACGGCTCTAACGATTTCGATAAAAATTGGTGTGTGTATTATTTTTAGTATGGTCTACATTTTGGCTAAAACATTTTTTAAAAATATTTTGTTATGAACGGTACCTGCCATACAACCATTTAATTAATTTTCAACTTTATCATAAACGGCTTAACGGCTCTCGGTCAAAATTTTTATACAGGAGCTCCTGCGAGTTCTAAATAACACTCCATTTCAAAATTTTCAAAAATTGTTTTTTTTTTTGATTTTTGAAAAAAAATATATATTTTTTGAAAATTCAATTTTTCGAAAACGGATGGGCGATTTTTTCTGAAATTTAGTTTTTAAATTTATTTTTTTAAGTATTTCAAATGTTCATACAAATTAAAAAAAAAATTAAGAATTTTTATATATAAGAAATTATGTGAAAAACCACTTTAAAAATGTATTTAGCCTTTTCTATTAAGAATCTTGTGCATATAATGTGATCGAACATAAGCGCATGTACGTGCTATCCAGTCATGCAATTTATTTCTAATGAATTTGTCATACCCAGCAGAGGGCAGAATCGCCATGTCAGTATATCTGTAATGAGTATTTTGTAAAACATTTATGTGTGAAATAAAGATGATTTGTCTATCTATCTATCCATATTAGAAAAAACATAAATAGCTTGAGTTTTATTGTTTAAATCCATTCCTCTGCCATGCGCCATTGTCTTTATTTAAAAAACAAAATTACATAATAACTTTAAAGGTGTTTGTTGCTTCTATTTCAAAATCAATAATTTTAAAACTAATCAAAAAAAATAATTTTAAATTTTATATTCACATGAACATTAATAGTCTCTAAAAAATTGCATACCAAAACTTCAAAAGAATTTTGTTTTCAAAAAACGAAAAATAAAAATCAGGATTTCATCAAAACCCTGCCTACAATTTTCGAGATACTTTTTTATAAAATTTTCATTGATCCGTGGCATCTAATAGAGTTTTTTTTTCTCGAAATTATCAGTTTTCAACAAAAAAAAAATTAATTTCCAAAAAAAATTTTTTTTTCAAAAATTTTGGTTTACAATAGTGTTTAAACTTTCTAGGAGCGTAAAAAATTTCAAAAAAAATCAAACAAACCGTTTCCCAGAAAATCGAGAACCAAAAAAATGGTTGTACTAGAGGTACCAAAACTAACATTTTAAAAATATCAAAAGATACCCTTTCCCTTCATTAATGAACAGATTTTTTTTTTTATAAAAATCGTAGGAGCCGTTTTTAAGATAAATAAGATTTTTCTTTTAGGCCAAAAAAAATGTATGGGAGCTACTGTTATTTGTCGTCTTAAAAAAAATGAAAAAACGTGTGGGCCAATATGTACCAAGTTTGAAGCAAATCCATCCAACCGTTTAGGCTGGAGACTCGAGGACAGACAAACAGACAGAGAGACAGATGGAATTTGGGGAACCACTTCTTTGGTGTTCTCTATGATCGTAATGTCATGTTTTATTGTTAGACAATTTTTTTTTTACGAATACATAACTTGCCTTATAGTACCTATAATCGCAAGTAAAAAACTTAAATTATGTTCTCAGAAACGACGCTCCCTTTTTGTGTTCCTGTTTGCTCATTACAGTCTAAACAAAATATCTGAACGACTTCAGCAATTATGATGAAATTTTCAGGTATATGTTAGAATGAATGATAATAAACAATTTTCGTCAAATTTTTGGACAAGGTCTAAAATATTCATTAAACCAAAAGTTTGTTTAAGCCTGGAGGAAAATTAAATTCATATAAGCAACATTCTCATGTATGTAGTTCTTACACAAACAAAGCTTCAATATAAGTAATTAAATATTTTATTATGAATGATGATGAAAATAGATTTTTATTAACGTTACACAAATATGCGGTATAGCTTGCACATACCAACATTTGCCACTATATCACTATCATTTGGTTTTTGGCAAGGATAAAATTATGTATGTACATTGTGTATATTCATCGAATATCCCTTTTCGGAATATTTTAATCAAAAATGTAAAGCCCTTAACGCTCGAAACTCAAAAGAGCCAAGAGGAATGTCACAGCTCATGGATCCATCTGATACCCGCATAAACTAGTCATCTATCTTCCACCACAATATCCTTGCAAAACCGCATGAGTTTGCAATTTTCAAGCACATCATCTCTTCCCTCTGGATGGACCGATACGATAACATTCTTTCGCGACCTACTATTAGATTTGCGAAAATATTTTAAAACTTTCAGTTTGCGCCCGGGTTTCATTTGAAATAATTTTACGAGCAAAGAGATGATGCTGCTGTTTTTTTTTGTTTATGCAACAAAATATATATATATGTGTATCGTGTATGTGAATAAAATACATATGTATATTACGTGGTGTGCAGACTGTGTGTCGTATCTGTGGATAAAGTTACTACACTATTGCTATTGTTGGTAGTGCACTTTGCTGTTGACTTGACAGTGACAGGTTGGTGTTGCCAACAAAGCATTTTTCTAACTTACAAGTTTGGTAATGTTTGATTTTGACCATTTTCTTCAAAACAAAACACGGTCCAATTATGCCTATTCTGGAGAATGCACACCAAACGGCCGCACGGTATGTATGGAAGGGTTGTTCGTGAAATGTGTCCACCCATAAAAGAATCGAATAACGACCAGGAACACGACCTGCGGATGTGATGTTACAGCCCTATTCTGCCGTTGTGATGCTCACAGGTCACAATTTTTTTTTGAGGTTGTTTTTGTGAGGTTTCTTATGAGGCAGTCACAATTTCGTATTCTGTTGAGACTCTCATAAGAAACCTGACAAGAAAACTCACCACCGGAAGGTGAATTTTATTAGTGATGGCGGCTAGCTGATTTTTCAAAACAAACATAATAGCAAAATAATCTGCAAACAACAAAAGTGATGAATTACCTAAAATTTGTTTAAAAACACTGCAATAATAATTTATTTGATAAGGGAGGGTGGCAATGGCGCAGTGGATAAAGTGCTTGATTGCTAACTTAGACGTGTGGGTTCGATCCCCCCGTTACGTGCATTCTTTTCTATACCTCCAATTTTAATTCGATGCTGCTCATGGGTTAAAATGATACAGTCAATACCTTGTTCTCAAATCCACTATGCCAAACTAGTGCCGTGCAATTCAGGTTGCATTTAAAAGACCTTATAGACCTTTAAAAAAAAAGAATATAATATAGCTTGTAGATGAACTGAGCTGATGACCGGGATTCTCAAGAAGAACTTTCGGGGTCAAAGCCAATTTTTTTCGAAATTTTGGTATGCAGTTTCTTAGAGTTTATTAATATACATGTTATTATAAAATTAAAAAAAAAATAAAATTCGACTATAAAAAACACAAATTAATCAAATTTGGTTGCGTTTTCCTCGAATTTCTTGAAATTCCTTGGGATGTTTTATCTTCCGATTGTGATGCAGATATTACATATTGTACCTTCCGATTTATGCACTCGGGCATTGGCGTCGATCTATTGCCATGTTGCGGAGAAAACTCTCATTCAATTTTAGACAATTCTGTGTACATTGAAATCATGAGATTTTAATTTCAGTTCATTTGGAAAGTTGAAATAATTAAACATTTATAGAGATTTCTAATCGTGGTTACCTTTTTGCACGTTTCATTTAAATCATGAATTTTTTTTTTTTCATGATTGCCTCGTACACTACAAGATATAAATTTTCTCGAACAATGTTTGTACGTGAAGAAATAACTCCTTTTCCTCCTTTACGTGACAAGTTGTCTGGTGGAAATTGAAACGAATCTTCACTAAACGTCGGTAAATATAGGCCGATAGATAAAAGTTGTATCTTGAATGACAAACGGATCATTCATATCCCTTAACTATCTTAGAATTCTGCTGCGCTACAACCAAAGAATGATGGTTTATTAAAAAAATCAATTAATATAATTTTATTAATTCTACTTCTTACATTTGTAGATGAAACTTCTTCCAAAAGATGTATCAAAATCAAATTCAATTCCATTTTTGTTCTTTTTTCATTTTATATAGTTCTGATTCACAGATATGTCAAGTAGATGAGTTGTGATGTGCCAAGAAGCAGATCATTATTTTCAAGTTTTTATGATGCTCACAAGTTGTGAGTTTTTTACCAGAATACCAAAAAAGTCACAAAAATGAGTTCACCTCAAGTTATGAGGTTATTATGACTTGTGAGGGTTTAGTGAGGTTGCCAGAATAAGGATATTAATGTGACTTTCGAATGTACGTTGCGTGGCGATGACTGAACGGACCGTCGCCGCTTAAAAAGTACGATTCCACGGCGAACGCGCGCTCCTCCCTCGTCCACGACTAGGTAGATCTATGTCGAATAAGCGCCCCACCCCCAGGTAAAAAGTCGATAGATGGCACGCGTTTCAAATAAGGAAGTTCCCCTGCCGCACCCTGTATACATATATGTTGATATGTATGTATCTAGTTTGTTTGGCTCGCAAAAATCGCAATGAAAATCTTTATCTCCAAATTAAAATTTCAAAACAAAAAATTCAAGTAAAAAATATAGATACCTAAAACCAAAATCCCCAATTCTAACCTCTAACCACAAAAACTCCATATTTTGAATGTCTAATGTCTACAGTATTTTGGACAACAGTTCTCTGGCACTTTAAGTTTGAGTATACATAATGGAAATACCCACACTGTTGACATCAGTTAATTTAGAATTACACGGTCAACGCGATGACACTTTGACCTAAAAATGAAGTCAAAATCTATCCTAATTGTGCAACTTTTATGATTATCGAGGAAAAATATTGTCATCAATGTATTGACGATGTGGTGAAATGTGAGTGGTGACAGACTTAAAATAAATTTTGTAATGACGTCCTAGAGCCAACGCTACGACCGATTACGTCTACCGTACAATTCTAGCTTAGCTTTGGGAATGACAACGAAGGGTTTTTTTTAATTTTATTTTTACGGATTTGGATTTTTGAAGATTTTTAGAGATTTTAAATTTAAAGATTTCATAGATTACATGCAGATTTTGGGAGAATGTCTGAAAAAAAGCGGAGTAGTGGCCTTTTTAGAGCACATGTTGGGTTTTCATCAACATATAATTAATTTACAACGCATAACAACAAAAATTGTGTTCATCAAAATTCAAAACCTACAAATACTCAGCTTTCTGTTTAATTAGCAATTTACTAGTTTAGGAAAAGTTTAAAAATTTTGAAATAGATATCCAATCAATAAGAACTCAGAAAATTGCTAACTAGTAAAATGTTAAGCCCTTAACAATGGGTTGTTTAAAATTTTGCGCCAATGTAATTAAGATTTAAGGCGAAAAATCGAAGAATAACGCTTAGTTAAGGATTTACCTGACCATTTTTCGCTGTATTTTTTGAAATTAGCATTTTTACATTGAAAAGTAATCAAGCAACTGTTTTTTGTTACACAAAAAACAAGAAAGGAAGATTGTCAAAAATGAGTCGATGCGTTGGCCCAAAACCAACTAAGAGTGCAGTTAGTTTACCGTCTCATCGATTTTCCCTTTCACCCTCATTATTGATGATTACTTTTTCAGAGTTAGCTCCTCAAACCGCTCTCCAAATAAACTCAGACTAAAAGGACTGAACAATTGTAGAAAAAAGATTAGTGCAGTCAATTATGTTCCATTTTTCGTGAGAACGTTCAGTGCTCAATTGTATTTTATAAATAAATCTTAAATTTCGGATCATAATCTGCTCAGTGCTTATTCTTTGCAATATTTTATATTTTCTTCTGTTTCGAATATATTTTTCTAAATTCTGGGGGAAACAGAAAACACTCATTCAATTCCGAAAACAGACATGGCTCCAGAGCAGCATTGCCAGATGTATTACGTAAAAGTACGTTTTTTTACTTATTGTTTGTTTATTTAAAAAAAAAAAAATTTTTATAAGTTTGCACACGGTCAAGGGATTATGAATAACCTTTATATGTTTTTCTTAACATAGCGCGGGCATCCGGTGGAAGAAGAGAAAGAAGGATAGGAAAGATGTGTGGCGCGATGTTCTGAGACTAGAGCTGATTGTTGTCTCAGATCTATCTCCAGGGATGGCGCCTGAACTAATACGGAGAGAATTACCGTGCCTTATTTATTTATGTCCCTTATAAGTCGGATTATTTTATTTATTTCGTTGTCATATTTTATGGGTATGCTAGTTTACTCAATCACATGTTGTTAGTGGTATGCCTAAACAGCATGTAATGAGCAAAGCAGCAACTTATCTTATGACAATTTTTAGAATTAGTTTTTAATGGAATAGAAGAAGACATAGACAACGGCAGGAATCGAACCCGCAATCAGGAGGTTGACAGACGAGCACACAACTATCGCGCCACCCCGATATACATATGTTTTTCGATATACATTCACTCATGAAGGAATATTTTGATATTGAATTAATTTTTTTATGAACTTGTGTTTTTACTTGCGATTATATAGGCACTATAAGGCAAGTAATGCATTCGATGATAGCGAAGACGAAAAAAGATGGTCTAAAAATTCTGTCCGTCTGTATGTCATTCTGTCTGTATGTATGTATAGACACCTACAGCCCAAACGAGTGGGCCGAATTGCTTCAAACTTGGTACATGGAGTTTTTTTTAGGTATTGTACAGAGCGGAAATAGAAATTTTTTTTTAGCTAAAAAAATAACGGTACCTGCCATATAACCGTTACCTTAAAGCTTATTTTTCTTCGAAACGGCTCTAACGATTTTGATTAAAAAAATCAGTGTAGCTATTTTGGGTACGACCGATCATATGGTTGAAAAAAAATTTTTTTTTAAATGTCTCAAAACGGTACTTTCCATAGGACCGTTTTTATTTGCTTTCGACTATCTTGTGAATGCCTTAACTGATTCTTTCGAAATTTCACACATATATAGGTTTAGGTTGCCCAATTTATACTGCGTACCAATATCTTAAATTAATATGTTTCTGTATTTTTAAAAGAAAGAAACAAATTTTTAAATTTATATTATGAAAACTGCTCAATACATTTTTTTTCAGATATTATAGTTATATGTATTTGCTATGAATTTGCGTTTTTGAATTTCTTTTGAAAAAAAATACTTTTCTTCTCAAAAACCGCTCCACAGATTCTTAATTTTTTTTCCCGAAAATTCAAATTTATCCAAGAAATAAAATGGCGTACTTTTTTTTTAAACTAAAATTAGTGTAAGTATTTATTTCAGAATTTTGATATTTTTTCTTAGATTAAGCCGATTTAATCTTTTGTTTTTAAGTTTATATTATTAAATATTTAAGATTCTCATACCAATTTTGTATATATAAAAAATTAAATGAAAAACGACTTTAAAAATATATATAGATTCTTAATAGAAATCTTTTGTATACGATGTGATCGAACTTAAGAGCAAGTTCGTGCCATACAGTCGTGTATTTTATTTGATATGGCACGGAAATGACACAATTATTACTTGCGATATATGTAGGTACTATAGGGCAAGTTTTGCTCTCGAACTCGAGATTTTAATCAAACTTGACATTACGATGATAGATAATACAAAAAAGTGGGTCCCGCAATTCCGTCTGTCTTTATGTCTGTCTGTACAACGCTCTTACAGCCTAAATGCCTGAAGCGATTTTCTTCAAACTTGGCACTTAAGCGTTTTAGGTAATTGTCTATAATAGATTTTTGAATCGTTTTTTTTTAGATCCAAATTAACCGTACCTGCCATACAATTTTTTCTACCATCTCAATTATCTCGAAAACGACTGCAACGATTTTGATAAAAAAAAATGTGTGCGCACTATTTTAGGTATGCTCTAAATTTTGGGCAAATTTGTTTTACAAATATTTTGTTATTAACGGTACCTGCCATACAACCATTTTCTTGATATTGAACTTTCGCATAAACAGCTTAACGGATCTCGATCAAAATTTTCATATAAGAGGCGCTTCAAGTATAAATAATACTGCATACGAAAATTTTCGTAAAAATATTTTTTTTTGGATTTTTACATAAAAAAAAATATTTTTTTTTTGAAAATTCAATATTTCGAAAATGAAATTTTAATAAAATTTTGGATTGAAGCTTATATTATTAAATATTTTAAATTTCAAGCAAGTTTGTGCGATCCAGTCATGCATTTTATTCAAATTTGCGCTCACTTAAGTGGTTTTGATAATTTTTTTCCTTTGATGCAAGGCTGCTCCTCAGTCTCAATGTAAAAGCTGACGAAGTCAACCCTAGTTGGTAACAGTGGCCCATAACCAAACTCTACAGATCGTTAAATCCTTCATGTGTAGTTTTGTAGTCAATATTTTACTATACGGTTCGTTGGATGAAAAGAACAACATTATCCCTGGACTTTGCGAGCCTTTGCAATTTTTCGCTTTTGCATTTTTTCTTTTTCTTTTTTTTTATTCTGTAACTATGAGTCCGTGTCCGTGTTGGCGTCCCTTAGGAATAAAATGAATCAAATGGAATGGGACTTGGGAAGTGTCTAAATGTAAATGTTGGTTAAAGCGGAGGTTATGGTATCCCTCGTGTCAACGAATGCCATGGGATCCGAAAGCGCATTATACCTACGTATGCATACTCAAATACATTAAAGCCAGTTCGGGTTGGATATGTATGTGTATTGAATCAACGACAGTAACCTTTTATGAAATGGGGACAGCAGGAAGTACAACAACTTTTATTATCTATATAACAGTGGGTAGTGTATGTTAATGACATAAAAGGCGATGATACTTCCTGTTGTGTATAATGGTAAATAATGAGAGTATAAAATGCAACAGGCCAAACTAGACATCATCGGATCTGCAACAGAAAAGGATATATATACAAAACAGGAGAGCAGCAAGCAGAAACTTTGTAATTGTTACAGGGAGGGAAAATGTATATTTATATTGGTTTCGAGATCTTCCGTTTTGCAAAGTAGTATAATGACAGGAGCATACAGAACAGGGAAGTGGTTTACTTTACGTTGTTGACGTTTTGCTTTTTTTCCTTTCACTAAAGTAATTTTAGTGACAGTAGGTCGGTATTTGTTTTATTCCATTTCCAATTATGATGTTATCAAGGTTATGGAAGAGTGAAGTGAGTAGGTATGTATTTTTTTTAACATGAAAATGAGGTCATTTGAGAAGATACCTACCTAGCCAGATCCAGTTAATTAAGCCTTAATTGAATGTTTTTTGAGTGTTGCATTACAAATGGCCCGGATGTGTCGAAAGCGTTTACCTATTTATTATAATTTATTAACATACTTTCAGCACTCGCACTTCTATTAATAGTGAAATAAAATTGGAGTGATTGGAATTTAAATAAAAATTCCACGTAGCACCAAAAAAAATCGACAGATTACTGACAAGTTGAGAATAGGTTCTATTTTTATTATAAATGACACAGTAATCCCAGTCGTTTGATAGCTTTGATTAACATATAAAAAATGATAGCAAACAAAAAATGACAGATGATAAAAACAATGTATATTTTTTACTTTCATTATCAAGTTAGCTTACACAATGGGTATAAGGTCAATGAATATAAAGGAAAAATATACAAAAAGTTCAAGCCAAAGTACCTATTAGTTTTGAAAAACTAACACATTCAACTAACTGCTTCTGTTTGGTAGAAGTTGGGTGAGGAAAAGCAAGTTTTCACTTTACTAACTTTAATTCCTTTTTCCAACTTGGAACTTGGACTTCCAAAAAGTGATTTGCACAAATTTCCCAAGATAAAAACAAACAAAAAAAAACTCTAAGTTCTTTTGAACTTTCATTGATTTTTCTGAATATTTTTTGTAGGTAAGTTGGTTTTCGTTGAAGCTTAAAAAATGAAAATTTTTAAAAGGTACAATTTTAAAATGATGTTTGTTTATCTTTCTTTATTTATTCTCTTTTATTTAAGTTTATTACTTTAATTGAGCTAAGTTTGTATACAAACACATATTATTTTATAATGTAGATATTTGGTTTCTTTGAAACGACACTAACGATTTGGATGATAGGATTTTAAAAGTTTTCTCTATGAGGAGAAAAAGAATAAAAATATAGACGCAAAATTTTAAACAACCTATTATTACGGCCTTAACACGATACTATACTATGTCCCAGAAAAATAGGCAGTACAGGCGAGATAGGACGTTTGCCTCTCATTCTCGCTACAGTGAATTGAATCCAAGAAAGCTCTCACAGGGTTTTCGTAGTGCGTATTTTAAATGGGTTACCGCCGTTTTTTTAGATAGGAATTTTTATTTAATCGTATTGCTTATAAAAATGTTAACTTTTTCCACACTACCATAAGGTAAGATAAAAGGTGCCAGTAGGCCAAATCCCTTTTAAATAAAAAGCAAGTAACAATAAAACATTTATTCATTAGGATTAATTATAAATTAAATAACAAAACTAAATATAAATTCATCTTTTAAATAATTATATTTAAAAAAAATTTTATTCAGAAAAGGAGTTGGTGCTGATGCTGCTGCTATCTTCACCTAGGTTTATAACAAGATTTTCTACAAAGCGTTCCGAAAAATACGTCCATTTCCCACATTTTTGGCTCAACCAGCTGCTCGACGTGTCGGACATTTTTACTTCACTTCTCATTAATTAACCACGCGCTTCGAAAATTTACACAAATAATGTTCTTCTTCAGAACAGCTTTAAATTTTGTAATTGCATTTGAACGTATTTTCTACACATTGAAAGTAGTGCAAGAAATGAAAATACTCCACAATAACACTCATCATTCAAAACTTTTTTTAAAGCTCTCAAATCAGAAGCACATCAACAGCAGACTAAGGAAAAAAACCGAACGAGTTAACAAATAGATACGGGTAACTCTGAAAGCACATCAATATTTAATGCGCTGAGTAGGACGTTGGGTCTGCGTCAGATGCAATGCATTTTTTTTTATTATTTTTATGGAGAAGTTTTTCCAATTTAGTATGGTGCAAAAATATGACACCCTAATGATTTTGAAAAAGCTGTCCCATAAGATGCGTACTGCCTATTTTTCTGGGACAGAGTATAGTGAACAATTTACTATATACATAGTAGTCTACTAACTTGTCATAAATTTTAAGCCTTTTGTTAACTAGTAAAATGTTAATTAACCAGATAGCAAAGCTTTTGTAGAGTTTGAATTTTGATGAACACGGTTATTGTGTTAATGCTTTGTAAATTAATTATATGTTGATGGACACCCAACATGTGCTCTAAATAAGTATTCGATGTTTATATTTTAATCATTTAACTTCATTATTTACAAAAAATTACACCAATAGGATTCGAGCCTGAGAGCCCCGCGTGCAAGGCTGATATACTATCAACTGACATTATGGATTTAGTACGATACTAAAAAATTAAAGTAGCCATTGGCTGATTTTAGTAAAATGTTAAGAAGATAATACGATACTAAACTCGTTTAAAATTAACAAAATTCCCTTTTTAACCTAATATCATATACTTAAAATGATTAAATATATTACTAAATCATTTAAAATTTTGCGCCATTAGTATTAAGAAATATAGTTAAGCTTAGAGTGCCCGTAAGTGGCCAGTAGGTTAGTTATAATTTATTCATAAGTAGGCTAGTTTTATGAATTTTTGTCTAAATTTAAGTTAGTTATAAGTTAATGGTATATAAAAATGAATTAAAAAAAGTCTAAATTTTGGTCAACAAAAAATTGTAATTGAAATGTTCTTAACGTTAGCTAGCATATCATTTTTTTTATTTTCGACTATCTCATGAACGGATCAACAGATTTCAATCAACATTTTTATACAGAATGTCCCTCAAATTCTTAATTCTCTGCATACCAACCTTTTCAAAAATGTCGTTTTTGGATTAACAAAATACAGCATTTTATTTTTAAATTCCATATTTCGAAAACTGGTTTAAAATTCTATTTGAAATTATATGTTATAAGCTTATAGTATTAAATACTTAAAATTAGCACACCGAATTTTTCTTAGAAAAATATTTAAAGACATCTTGTAGGTATATAGAATACATATATATATTAATGTTCTTATGGTCTGCACCTTTATATCACATACGCGCAAGAATAAAATTAAAATTGTTAAAAACAAAACAACAAATTCTTTTTAGAACTTTTTTATATTTTGTTTTTGATTTTTTTATATGTCGTACAATTGGCAATTGTTTCGGCTCCGTCGCGGTGTCGTCATCAGCGAATTTAAGACTAATGTAAACATAAAAAGAGATAATGATAATGCAATTTTATAAACAGCTTAGAAAAATGAAGAAGTGAACAATAAGAAAACTATAGATTGGCACAGTTAAATATTTAATTGACAATTAATTCTTGGTATGTTTACCTTTGTAAGAAAGTCAGTTAAAAAAGAGAATGAAATTTAAGTTAAAATGCTTATAAGGTGAATTTTAAAGTATTTGAAAAAGAGGTGAAAAAGCTGGACCTGCATCTCTGTTGACGTTATTTTTATTTTTGGTGAATGTGAATTGATTCTAGTACATTTAGACGGCGTCTATTTGATTTCGATTCAATTAATTTAAAATTTGAAGAATCAATCGTGTTCACTTCTTCTTGTTCTTAGGCTGCGAACAGTTTGACCTACATATATTTTATCACAACCATCTGCGCCGCACTTTGCTATATATATACCACTTTTTTCGTCATCTGTTATCGAATTCTTTGTTGAACGAAGCATATGCTTGAGTTTTGTTGAACTCCTTGTGATTAAATCAATATTAAATGCCTTGTAAATCTAGTTTAGTTTTCCAAAAATATTTGGATGAAATTCAATAGCTAAACATTGATTATTCGATGTCAAAGGTGATATTGATGTTGCCTTAGATTTTTCTTTGGCTTTTTGGTGTTTGTTTATAATTTTTAAAATGTCATTTTCCTTATAGCCGTTGACATCTGCGATGTGCAAGATGCGACGAAGTTCCAAGTCAAATTCAGGGGACTTCAGTGGAACATTATATAATCTGTATGCCATAAAGTTGAATGCGGCGCGTTTGTGTGAATTGTTATGGTTTGAGTCACAAATTATGTAGCGATCGGTGCTTGTAGGCTTTCTGTCAATTTCGAATTCAAAGCTTTTATTAATTTTCTTTATACTTACTTACTTACTTACTTAAGGTGGCGCTACAGTCCGGGGTGGACCAGGGCCTCAACCAACAAGCTTCTTCCAGTCGGCTCGGTTTCCAGCTATCTGTCTCCAGTTTCGCACTCCAAGTTGGTTGAGATCCTCTTCCACTTGCGTGCGCCACCTTTTACGCTGTCCACCTCTACTGCGCTGTCCCACGGGGCAGGATTCGAAGACTTTCCGGGCCGGAGATTTGGTGTCCATTCGCTCTAGGTGACCCAGCCATCTCAGTCGTTGGCTTTTCAATTTTGTGACTAGGTCGTTATCGCTGTACAGCCCGTATAGTTCGTTGTTGTATCGTCTTCTCCATTCCCCATCTATGCAGACGGGACCAAAAATCACCCGGAGAATTTTCCTCTCAAAACAACCTAACGCGTTCTGATCCACCGTTAACATTGTCCATGTCTCTGCACCATACATCAGGCATACATTTTCTTTATAACTAAGTCTAAAAACGGCAACTTATTTTCAATTTCGACTTCAGAAGTGAATTGAATTTTTTGACAGACACCATTTATCGCATCAATGGTTTATTTCAATTTCGTTCGTTTTAACGATTGCTAAAACATCGTCTATGTATCTATACCATACTCTCGGTAGTTTATTTGCCTGGAGCAGTTGCTCTTCCAGGCAGTTCACATACAAGTTATAAATGAACCCGGATAGGGAATTTCCCATGGCCATACCTTCATAGTCATTCGCCATTAAAATAAGTTTTTTAAAATAGAATATACATATATATATACACAAATATAGTAATAAACGAAATTAAAAATATATTTAAACGTTTCTACGAAGTGGTTTAAAAAAAAAATATTTTTTATATATAAAATTTTAAAAACCTTTTTAAAAAATAATTTGAAACGCCATTTTGAAAATATTATTAATATAAATATAAAATTGAAATTTCAAAAAAATTCACTAACTGCTTCTTGAAAAATCGATTTAAAAAAAAAAATTGTATGCACTTTTATTATAATTTTTAGGAACCATTTGCATAAAAAAATAATTTTATTCGGTCCATCCAATAGTGAAAAATTCGAAAATATGAAAATATGTTCTAGCCGTCAGCCGTTTTTGAGAAATACATTTTTTTCTTAACGGTTTTTTAACATTTGTATGAGAGGTGCCGTTGTTTTTTTTTTTTAGGAAAATAGTTTTTTTAACTTTTCAATATACATAATGTCAAAAAACTACCAAATACAAAGGCTCGAAAAAATCTATTAAGTCGTTTTCGAAATTTTGAATTTTCAAAAAAAAAAACTGAAAAAAACAATGTTTTCAAAAATTTTGGTTAGCAATAGTGTTTAAACTTTGTAGGAGAACCGTTTTCCAGAAAATCGAAAACCAACGAAATGGTTCTACTAGAGGTACACAAAATAACCATTTTTTCCAACAAAAAAAAATCACCAAAATGTACATTTTCCATTCATTAATGAATTGATTTTTTTTTATAGAAATCGTTCGAGCTGTATTTGAGAAAAATAAGATTTTTGTTTTTGGCAAAAAAAAAGAAAATGTGTGGGAGCTACTGTCAATTGTCCACTTTTTTGATCTTCTCTATGATCGTAATGTCATGTTTGGTTGTTAAAGAAAAATTTTGTTTTTTCTGAACGCATAACTTGCCTTATAGTACCTATAATCGGTTATTGGTCTTAGAAAAATGAAAAAAAAACTTGTTGTAAAGATTGATGATCTATGTAGGACAGACAGACAGATTTGTGAGAACCAATTTTTCATCTACGCTACCATCAATGTCAAGTTTGATCAAAACCTCGACCTCGAGTTAATTTTTTTTACGAATCCAAAAGTTGCGTATATATCGCAAGTTAAAATCTAAAAAAAATATATTTATATAAGAAGTTTTTTTTAATAATACAAATTCTATATACTACTGAAATACATCAGCCAGTCCATGGGCAAAAACAAAAATTTCCAATTTAATGATTAGGAATTCTAGTCTTGTTGGATATAGTTCACACTAGATGTTCTTCACGAAATCTATGTAAGATGAACTGAACTTGGCAAAAATTGCGTATTGACAAAGGTCCTCACTAGTCAACTGATGAGTCCATGTGAGATCGCCGGGACGAAACGCCAATTTTTGTTGGACTAAAGGCCGTTAAAAGCTATTTTGAATCAAAAATATATTTAGTTCGATCAACCTATTGCCACGACTGCTTTTGTATATCCTTTTTTCAGAAATGATTATATTTCTTGGAGACCAGAGTTGGGAAAAAATGATGTAAGAAAATTTCAATTACAATTACTTGTAATTGAAACTTCCAAACATTTTTTCAATTACTTTTAAATGTAATTGAAAAATTTCAATTTACTAATTACATGTAATTGAAAATCGTAAATTACAAGTAATTCAATTACATTAATGTAATTGAAAACACAAGTAATCATAAAAAAAAGAAGTAATTGTTCATTTTACAGTAATCATTACACAAAAATGTAATTGAAGTATTTTTTTGTCAATTACATTTTACGCAATATTATACAAATATTTGTTTTCAATTAATAATTAATAGACATATATTTTATTCGTTTTTATCAAGCTTTTAAATTTACATTTCGTTTGAAAACAATAATATTAATACTACAAAAAATGAGAAAACTTACTCTTACTCTTAGTATCTCGCTAAATACCAAGTCTGACCTGGTTGTGCAGAGTAAAGAGCATTAAAATTGCTTGACAAAACACACCAGGGGTGGAATCGCATAAGGTGATAGTTGATTATCAATTTGTTGATTGTCGTTTCTACAATCGCTCTCTCTATATGTATTTCTTTTTTGATATGATAGAGACAGCTGTAGTCAAAACGACAATCAACGAATTGATAATAAACTATCACCTTACGCGATTCCACCCCAGACTTTCTTAATATATCTGCGGACGTAAGTATTTATCATATGTGCACATGCAAAATAAAATTTGGCGCGTGGAAATTTCCGCGGGTTCCCAGGGAGGCAGGGAATCACCACGCTGTTCAATTGATAAACAAGTAATATGTATAATCCGATTATAACAGTTCTTAAGATTGTGCATGAATTCTATTTTGTTTTTGTAACTACTCAAAACATAACCACCTGCCAGCTGCGACTGAAAGAGGAACCTGTGACTAGTGTAAGGTTGTTGGTCTTTAATTCTTTATAGTAAATATTTTGTGTAGTTAAGATGAGTGGTACAGAAAGTGAAGCAAAGTCTAACAAAAGAAAATCGAATGAAGATTCTTCTCCAGAATTACCCCCAAAGATGAGGAAATATGCTGAAGAAGTTCTTTTTAATGAATATTTTGAAAGACACGTAAGTAACATATGTATGTGATAGTGGATATGCATAATTTACATTTAAATCTTTCTAATATTTAAATTTTTTTTGAGAACGTTGTTTTATTTTGTGATAATGACCATTGCAATGAAACAACCATGGGGACAGTTTTAATTTTAAGTTGCTTGATTCCAGCCGGTTGTCAACAAAGAGCCGAGTTAGTAGTATATAATTACACTTAAATAGTTAAAAGAATGACATTATATAAAATGTAGATTGTAGGGCTGTTTTTTGTAAAATAAATAAATATTAACGAGATATTGAAGACATTTTTTAAGAAATGTTCACTATGGCGTATGAGCATTTTTTAATATTATCAATATTATGTATTATTATATTTGTCTTGATTAGAATCAAATCGGTATTGAACTTAATTTATTGAAAATATATTGTCTGGTATACAAAGGTCAATCATTTACTATGTTTTTTGCATATCACCGCAACCAACAAATAAACAGTAATATTTGTGCTTAGCATGTTTAATAGTACTAAATATAATAAACGATAAATTAACAGAAAAATAAAATTACAAAATTCTGTTTAGAACGGAAGTGATGGAACATCAACATCTTCTGATCCATGTGCTTATGGTAAATGCCGAATTTGCAAAGAGAAAACAGTTGTTATTAAGTTTCATCCAGGAGTAACTTCCAACTTGATAACCCATTTAAAAAGAAAGCATCACAATGAGTATGAAACATATTTGAAAACAAAAAAAGAGGAACTTGAAAGTCGAAAAAACGTAACAAAACAGGAACATTTTAATAATGACATAGTGGATTTCATTGTTCAAACGGCATCTCCAATTACTATTGTAGAAAATCAATTTTTCAAAAAGTTGTTCCACAAAAGAATTAATTTAAAAGTACCAAATAGAAAAATAACAATACAAAAATTAAAAAATAGGTATGGGTTTATTAAGGAAATGATCAAAAAAGAAATGAGAGACACTAAATATTTTTGTACTGCTGCTGATATTTGGTCAAATAAGCATAAAAGTTTTTTTGGCTATACTTGCCACTGGTTGGATACAAATAACAATTACCAACGCAGATCAGCTGCTTTAGCCTGTAAACGTTTCACGGGTTCACATACATATGATCGTATTGCAGAAATGATAACATCTATAAACAGAGAATTTGATTTGAATCCTTCTAATAATATCTTAACCATCACCGACAATGGATCTAACTTCGTCAAAGCATTTCGAGAATATGGTGTAGACACTGAAACATTAAGAGATATTTCAAATAACATCGAAATATGTAATCCAGGCCATGAAACGGACACAAGTTCAGACAATGAGGACCTTCCTGATAATGTTGCAGAAAATTATAACGAAAATATAGATTTTGTTGATATTAATGGAATCGCAAATAACCTCATTTTGTCAAAACATTTCCGTTGTGCAAGTCACACGTTAAATTTAATAACAACAAATGATTTCATCTCAGCTTTGAAAACAAAATTAGAAATTTTTAACATTCATTTACAGGTAAATTAAATATTTTTTTTATGTTCATCCAACTTAATTTATGTTTATGAAGGCGATTTCTAAGTGCAACCAGTTATGGAAGAAAACCAACCGACCAAAGTCGTCTGAAATAATAAAAAATCTTTTAAAAATGTCACTCAAAAGTCCAGTGGTTACCCGCTGGAATTCTTTGTATGACTCAATAGCCCAAATCTTGGAAGTGGAAGATCAACTAAATGAGCTTTGCATAGAGCTGAATTGCGAATTGTTTTCAGTTTCTGACAAAGCATATTTAAAAGAATATTGCAAGATCATGAAACCATTTGCTCATATTTTGGATTTTTTGCAAGGCCAAAAAGGAATTTACTTTGGTATGCTAATTCCATCTTTAGCAACTCTAAAAGTCAAAACTGACAGAATCATCAACGCCAACGACTTGCTATTTTTAAACGATATTTTAATAAAAATGCAACAGAGCCTTTTCGACCGCTTCAAACCCTTTTTTGAACTATCTGAAAAGGCACACGAGGCTGTTATTGCTGCCGTTTCCCACCCTACAGTCAAACTAAATTGGCTTAAGGTTTTGTCTCCAATGTCTGGTAAAACAAGAGCAGATATTTTGCAAATAATTGAAATGTACTGTCAGAAACACAAAACAACGTTGGATTTAAAAAAATTGGAAAAACCACCAGTAACAATTTCAACCATAAATATTTTTGATTATGGCGACGAGTCAATAGGTATATATTGTAAAATAATTGTTGTCAGGAAAAATCATAAACTGCCTTAACCATTTCAGACTCTTCTGACATCATTAGTAAACCTGTTAGTGCATCAGATTTAGAGTTTGAGAACTATTTTACAGATGGAGACACATCTCTCAACAACTTGAGAAAATACCCACTGGTGTCAAAAGTGTTTGAAAGGTCAAATACTCCGTTGACATCTTCGGCACCCGTTGAGAGGCTTTTTTCCTTTGCAGGAATTGTTGCTACTCCTCGACGACAAAACCTCAACGACGCTAACTTTGAAATGTTAGTAATGTTGAAGGCTAACCAACTCTTTTGCCAATAGTTTAGTTTCCATTTTTATAAAGAAGTTGAAAATGAATACAGTTTTTTATGTAGGTTTTTTTTAACAAAAATTCTATATATACCACAGAAATAAAACAGCCAAGAAGAAGACTTCGCGCTTTTCAATTGGGGACCACCAGGATAAAACGCCAAATTTTTGTGGATAAAAGGCCGTTAAAATCAACTCTGAATCGAATATTAGTTTAGTTTTTTACTTAAAATACCTTTTATTTACTTTCAGTATACCTATTAATCAATAAAAACTTGTAATGAATTACATTCAATGAAATTAATTACCTTAAATGTAATTAACACAGTGTTATCCTTCAAGAACTTGCAAAAACCCATTACTATTTTCAATTACATGTAACTTGTAATTGAATTTTTTCAATTACAATTACAAGTAATGGAAGTATATGTTTTTTTTCAATTACAATTAAGTGTAATTGTAATGGAAAACTTTCTAAAACTAATTACTTTTAATTGAAATGAAAGTTGAAATAAATTACAAAAAGTAATCATTATTTCCCAACTCTGTTGGAGACGAATAAATAGATTTGAGTACAATTTTCACAGTAAAATTCGAGTGTTGAAACCCCTACCTTGTTTTAGATTTTGGCTTTTCGGAAACGGTTCTAACGATTTTTATGAAATTTTAATAATTCGCTAGTATGCTCGAGAGCAAAATTGGATTAAGAAATGTTTCACATTTCAAGTTTACTCAGGGCCATAGCAAGGAATTGCCAATAAATATTGATTTTCATAATAATCTCGTCGAATTTAGTTTGAAGTTTTGTATTTTGATAATAATTTTCTAAAAAAAATTATTGAACTTTGGTTCTTTTTAGGAGCTTCTTATCTTCAATGTGAAAAAATTGAGCAGTCAATTAAACAAATTATCTCCATTAAATTAATTTAAACCCTCATAATTAACATTTTTAGTGGAGATTTTTTTTGTATAATCTACACGCGCTCAAGGGACTATACGACCCTTTAAATGTTACAACACAGCGCGGGCTTGAAGTTAAGGAAGAGAAAGAAGGATAGGAAAGATGTGTGGAGGGTAAGTAAATTAGGTATTCAACATTGTTTTTAATTTTATTTAATATTAAAACATTTACAAATAGAAGACAAACAGAATTTAAAAAGATACCAGACATGTGCTTAACAATATTATAAGGACAAAAAGTGGGCCAAGGTAGCTTCTTAGAATACACCTGGGTTATCATAATAAATATTTCTATTAAGGAATTCAAGCAATCGATACCAAAACGTCTAGTGTAGAGTATTCTTCGGCGGCGGCGGCGGTTGAAAGTTTTAATAAAGCAGAAAGGGTTTTCAAGAAAATAATAAAATAGGCACCAGGTGTACATTGTTTCAAGTGTTTTATTTTATTTTGTGTATATGTTTCTCAATTTTGTGACCAACCAAATGCTTTTCTATAGGGATAGTTTTGTTGTTGTTCAGTTGAATTAAACATTTTTCAATAAATTATGTGCTAAAGACATTATATCTACATAGATGATGCTGTCAGTTCCTTGGGATTTGAAAATGTGTATATACCCAAAATCAAGATAACAAGCTTACTCATCTTTAATATCCTTTTTGAAAAACCTAATCCTCTTACAAGTTAATTTTTGCGTACCAAAAATAATAATTTTCTCAAAGGGCAACGTCTACTTAAAAACCGCTGAAATACTTCTATAATATAGATTGCATAATTCGTTGTAAATTTATAAAATATCGGTAAGCTTATGCTTAGCCCTTTTTGTGGTCTGCTAATATATTTAAAAGGAGAGTGGCCCTATAAAGAACTCTAATGTCACTCACACAAAAAAAAGACATTAACGTATGCAAAGAGCATCCCTTTTCCATTGAATAGGAAAATAAAAATATGTGTGCGTTTTGAAAGTATGTATTTTTAAACGACCTTGGAAATGTGAAGAACTCTTCAATTCCCCCATCCTTTTACCATAAAGAGGGTAAACAAAAAAAAAATATAAAAAACGTAAATCTGATTGATTTGGTGATATGTTGACAGATATCTTGAAAATAACAACTGCTTGCAAGTTGACATCCCCGACTTTAGAGATTAACGATGTATGACTCGATAAAGTGGATTTCATGCTTTGTATCTAGTTATACAGGATTGCATGATTGACGTGTGACGTTTGTGTTTCACATTCTGGATATTCTGGATATAAGGGATTTCTTAAGATATTTATTGTGTACTCATAATTTCGTGGAAAAGGATTTAAGAAATATAAGTTTTTCATAAATTTAATTTTAAATGTTATTTTGTTATTATGTAAGATTAATGGTTTAACATAAAGACCAAATTTTTGTGCATCATGTGAAATTCACTAAAAGTTAAAGCACTGTTCAACGTGTCTTTATTTCAATTGAGTTTTTTTTTATTCTTAGCGGTTTAAGCCTAAAATAAAATAAAATGCACCACTGTATGTACAAGACTCTTAGTACCAACAGCTAAATATATTTTTAATGTCGTTTCTTATGTACAAACATTTCTTAAATTTTCTTCTTAGAAAAATTTGGAAACTCATTTTTGAGTATTTAATAATACAGTAGAATCTCAGAAAGATAAACACATATAAAATAGGCCCCGTTCAACTTTTCAGATTGTTCATCTTTCTAAGCATATAAATTTAGTTAGGGAAGAACATATAGCCAAACTTAAAAAAAGTTAAAACACTACCACGCACGATTAACAAAGAAAATAGGCACCGCAATTTAAATAAAACACTACGAACTGAAGGCAACGAAATATAAAATAAAATAAAATTGGAAATAAAGCGTTCATCTTTTCGGGTCCACAAACTTTAATCTGTTCATCTTTGGTAGAAAAAAAGTTCCTCTTTCCAAACTGTTCATCTTAAAGAACCGTTCATGTTTTCGAGATTCTACTTAAATATTTTATATAATATAATTTATACAATAAAATTTATTTTTGTTATTTAATTTCATTTTATATTAAAAAGGAATTAATATTTTATTTTATTTTGTTTTATTTTATTTTATTTTGTTTTATTTTATTTTATTTTGTTTCATTTTATTTTATTTTATTTTGTTTTATTTTATTTTATTTTGTTTTATTTTATTTTATTTTATTTTATTTTATTTTATTTTATTTTATTTTATTTTATTTTATTTTATTTTATTTTATTTTAATATTTGAATATAATTTCGAAAAAAATCGGCATCCGTTTTCGAAATATTGAATTTTCCACAAAAAAAATGTTTTCAAAAATCCAAAAAAAACATTTTGGTATTCCGTATTATTTAGAATTTAAAGCACCTCCTGTATAAATATTTTGATCGAAATCCGTGCAGCCCCCCTTTATGAGAATGTCGAAAATCAAGAAAATGGTTGTATGGCAGGCATGTCGGTGTTAATAATAAAATATGTACAAAAACGTTTGTCTATTTTTTCTTAAGCGCATTTAAGAGGTTATGACTATCTTTAAGAACAGTGCGAACATCTAGGCAAATGGGATAGGGTTAGATACGAGGTACTGATGAGTACATTAGTTTTAAATATTTACATATCGCAATGGGATGGAAACATTCCGTCGGGTAAATAAATCCACATTCGCCTGGTGCGGCTAAAAGAATGTGACTTGCAACATATAACTAATAGAAAATAGTACATACTTTATGGGAACTGTCTTACATTTTTATATCCCTTACTCTTACTATCAATCAAGCTCAGAAGAAATAGCGAGTTACTTTACTCCTTATAAGCTATTGATCAGGAATACTAGTCTAGCTTTAAAAGCTCAACTCATCATTTTACTCTTGATCCTAAATTCGGACGTAGTATATTCAAAGTCTCAAATCTTTCTTTAGCCGCATAACTCGAATGTGGAACGCTTTATCTTAATCGATTTTTACGTACCTCTCATACATACATATGAACATACTCGTATAAAAACAAGGCTAATCGACTGCTCTTATTAAACCCTTTCTAATTTTCGTAAATGCTCGGACTTTTGTATGAATTTTGCTTATATTATTTTGTAACTAATACACATCTCTTTTTTTTTTTTTTTTTTTTTATAATCTACGCGCGCTCAAGGGAGTATGAATACCCTTTAAGTGTTTCAACACAGCGCGGGCGTGGGGGTGAGGTTAAGGAAGAGAAAGAATGATAGGAAAGATGTGTGGCGCGATATTCGGAGACTGTAGGTGGTTGTTATCTCAGATTTTATCTCCAGGGATGGCGGCTGAACTAATGCGGAGAAATTTCCGTGTCTTATTTATAGATGTCCCTTATAATTCGCATTAATTTTTTAATTCTTTTTGTCCTATTTTATCGGTATACTAGTTTTACTCAATCACATGTTGTTAGTTCTATGCCTAAACAGCATGTAATGAGTAAACCAGCAACTCATTGTATGACATTTATTTTTTTTAGAATTGGTTTTTAATGGAAAAATAAGAAGACATAGACTACGGCAGGAATCGAACCTGTGACCATGAGGTTGACAGGCGAACACACAACTATCGCGCCACGGCCACCCAATCCTTATTACCTTATCTGTTTCATTGTCCCTTTAATAAATAGAGTTGAATAGATAATAAAGTTAATAATCAAATCTGTTCAGAATCACGGACACACAGAGATTAAAATTTGTGTGGTAAATATTTAAGATTTTTTGAGGTCTAGCTAAATCTATATAAATCTCGGTTTAGTGGTTTGTAACAACTCAGTATATTCGCAAAATTATTTTTTGCTACGGTTCACACAGGCGAAGATGGCTGCCTCACTTCTACATCTATGTACAATTATACATAGACGAAAATGAAACACTATTTGCATTGGAATGGTGGTATCAAAATGAATGTACACTTTGAAGTGTTGAAAACGATAATAGTGTCTTTCTGGAAAAGCCCAATTATTTATTCAATACATTGAAGAGGAAGGGCAACATAAGAAAAAAAAGGCTGTCAATAAGTATGTCTTAGGGAATTATTCATTCCTTATATGAATAATTTGTCGAGTGAAGTTATCCGCTTGTTTTCTCCTGCCTCAAATCAGAATTTGGCGTAATTACGTGCCATTTTTTTTTTTGGAATCTAATGTTTAGTCCTCTCATCAATTCTTAGTCAAATACTGTAAACCTGATGTACCCATAAATCTCTCTTAGTGTTTGAGCACAAAAACATCATGTACGAAGTAGGAGACACCCTGTATATTATAACACATTTCTTTAATAAGCTTTACCTAAATTTTCTTAACACGTCTTGAGAAAATTTACAGAAATTTTAAAAGTGATTGTTACCAAGTTCCCTATAACAACTTATTACAACTTTTACAAAATTATAGTTCCTTTACATTGTCTAATTATATTAACCGAAGTTTAGCAAAAAAACAAACTACTTTTACTCGGCTAAGCTTTTGTTTTGAACATTTTTTCCTAAATGCAAAAAATAAGCTATCGTTTGAAAACTGATATTCATAAAATAAATTCAGATGTGACCCAGGGCTCCAACTCTCTTTGTGATATTAATATATTTCCCATGAAATGTCTTATCTAGTTAACTGTTTCGCAGAAGCAATTTCACTCAAGTTTTAATAGTAAGTTCTGAATGCTTACCTTTTGTTTTCGGAGAATGATTTCTAGATACCTAGAGCTGGATGTTCGAAACAGCGACGGCAACCTGGTCACCGAAGCACAGCGAATAGTAGATGAATTTATGCAGCATTTCTAGAATCTACATAATAATCATCTAGAATTCTAGAGCGAGTAATAGGGCAATCGGAAAATCCACTTCCACTAGTTCACCACCGAGCATAGAAGATGTAGGTCTAACTATTAAAAAAGTTCTAGCATCTTATAGCTTGCAAATATCGCGGCAAAGTCTTGATAGGGTGCATGCAGCAAATCATTAACCAGGTATAGGTGGACGGAATGATTTGCAATGACTAGACTATCAGTTCCATATGTCCCATCTACAAGAAAGGCGATCCTATGTCCTGTAAGAACTACATACGGAAATCCCTGTACTGTACGTCATAGGACATTTTGCAGCATTTTAATCGGTAAATACCAGTGTGCCTCCGGAGCGGCAGATCGACCATAGACCAAATCTTCACACTGCTCCAAATCCCGGTAAGACCAACAAATTTCAAGTCGAAACTCATCATCTCTTCATATACTTCAAAGCAGCCTGTGATGGCGTTAATCGTCAGATGCTCCCAGGATCCCGGGAAAACTGATCCAACTGTGTTCCAAAATCACGCGGTGTAATATACAATTCGGGAATAGCTCTTGCGAACTATTCCAAACATGTACAGGATTTCGGCAGGAAGATGCAATATCATGTGATTTCTTTCATATTGTTTTGGAACATATTGATCAATGCAGATACATTGTGTTACCCGGGAGTGTAGTCAATCTTTTGCGATAAAAATCTATGTGTTCCTTAATCAGTCAGGAACTATTGACGAAGTTAAATGGTGGAGTACACGAAACAGAAGACAGAACTATACTCTGTCCCAGAAAAAAGGCAGTGTAGGCAAGATAGGACATTTGCCTCTCATTCTCGCTTCAGTGGATTGCATAAATCCACTACAGATTTTTTGTAGTGTGTAGTTTAAATTGACCCAAATAAGAAAGAATAGTATGTAGGGTTACCGCCCTTGTTTTGGATAGGAATTTGTATTTAATCGTTTTGCTTATAAAAATTGAAACATATTTATATTTTAAACAACACCATGAGGTAATTTAGAAGGTGCGATTTTGGAGGGTATCCCCAGTAGGCTTAATCCCTTTTAAATAAAAAACAATTAAAAATAAAAAAGTTATTCATTATCAGATTTGTTTTTCTTTGTTGGCGAGTTTTGGCCTTTGGAACTTTCGTTAATAAGTCTGTAAAGTGTTCCTTCACCTACAGCAAAAATATCAGCTACTTGCTGCGTGTTATTTCTTCTTACGATTTTTTTTGTAACGTAAACATCTTGTTTTTTTTTTGGAACTTGAAATCCTCGAAGCTTTTTCGAAATAATTGTACAAAACTCTAAAAAAAACACACCTTTTTAAAAAAAAACACGGTCTTAAAATACAAATGGCAAAAAAATAAATACACCCTTTACAAATACACTTTACACAAAAATACTTTACTTTACATTAATTAACCGCGCGCTACGCAATAATGTTCTTCTTCAAAGAAAACAACTTAAAATTTTTTACCTGCATTTTAACGTATTTTCCACACATTAAGAGAAGTGCAAAAAATGAAAACACTCCAACACTCATCATTTAAAACTTTTTTTAAAAGCTCTCAAATCAAAAGCACCTCAACAGGAACCCAAGGCAAAAAACCGAACGAGTTAAGAAATGGACACGGGTTGAAAGCAGCAGCAGCCACAGCGAAAGCAATTCAGTTCACACACAGATCTCAGACGTGCGCTGAGTAGGACGTTGGGCTTGCGTCAGATGCAATGCAATTTTTTTTTATTTTATATATTTACGGGCGGGCAAACACTTATTTTGGAAAAGTACTTTCAATTTACTCGTAGTATGGTTCAAAAATATGACACGCTACTGATTTTGAAAAAGCTTTATCATAAGCAGTGTACTTTCCTTTTTTTTTCTGGGACAGAGTATAGTTGGTCTTGAACTGAATGAGGACAAAACCAAGTATATGCTATCAACAAAAAAACAACCATCTGCCGAACGACTAGGACAAAACGTCACTACTGACAGCAACAATTTCGAGGTAGTCAAGGACTTCAACTACCTTGGAGCATTAGCATTAAGCTTTAGTACTACGAATTACACCTTAGTGGAAATCCGATGAAGAATTACCTTAGCAAGCGTTGCTATTTCGGTTTGGCCAAATAATAATAAATTGGTTCGAAACTCATTACCCGGAAGACAAAATGAAAGGAGTAGTTAATACTGGGTTCTTTCGAAAGAAAAATACTTCGACGGATATTCGTTCCGGCATGCGTAGAGCGTTAATGGAGGAGAAGACAAAACTGTGACCCAAAGAGCTGTAAAAATATGTGAATGTAGTTCGAAAAGCTAGAACAAGTCGACTGCATTGGCTTGGCCACATCAAGCGAATGGACAACAATGCTCCAGACAATAGAATCTTCGAATCCCACCCCAGGTTCGAAATGACAAGGAAGACCGAACCAAAACATCGACGAGGCCAGAGCATGGATAACTGGGATCGGCGGGCTGATTATGGAACGCTGTCTTATCTCAGGCAGAGATCCCTCAGGGATCTGAATCAGACAGGATTATATAAGGATAAGGACAGGATTCTACAATTTCTTTAAATATTGAAGAAATTCGTCTTGCCTTTTGGTATGGATATAATCTATTAGGCTTAAGTATAACTCATACATCTGTGTTAAGACTCATCTTAAGCTTTAAAGGAAAATTTGTTTTTAATGTTCAAACTTATTTTGGTTAAATTTATCTAAAATTTCATACTAAAATTTTACATATTTTTAAATTTGACCAAAGTTTTAAACACTCTTTTTTTGGAATGGTTTTTTTTTTTTTACAATTCCAACAAACAAATTAATGATTTCATGAACCAAAACTCAGTAAGTTGCACTGTAGTTGATATGGTAAATACAATTTTCCAAGAACCCTAATTCAATTTAAACTTTTCTGCTTGCAGCTTACCCCAAAAGTTCCCCACAATTAGAAATACCTGGATAATTATTTGCCGACAACACTTTATGATTGCTGGTCCTGTTTATCCTTGTGTCTGCTTTGCTAGAAAGTTTCTCACTAGATAATAATAAATATATGTATGTCTATTGCTGGTAGGTAACACACAAGTTAACAATATGCAGTGAAAGCATCAGTGAAATGAACCCTGAGGAATTTAATTGAAACTAGCGGCTTTTACTTTTTTGTCTTCAATTGCCCTATTCCTAGACTTGCAACAGGATAGAGGATTATTGAAATTGAGTTGTTTTCGGTGGTATAAATTGGGTTCCCAGGGCTTTAATTCAGCCGAAACGGATACTTGATCAAACAACAAAACAACAAGTCGAAAACAATGTGCATTTGATAGATACTCTAAAAACACACCAACATTTTGTAGCAGCAAAGGACCATGAGTCATGTGTATGCATATGTGTGTCCCTGAACGAACCTTGCATGCAAGTCGAAATGAAACTCAATCGAAAAAAAACTACAGAGAATCAAGTTTTTTGTTCGCCTGTAGTTTGTAATTTTGTTCCCCAGCAAAATAGAAAATCCTTTTTTTTTTTGTTTGGTTGTGCAACTTACAATCATTGCGCTGCCTCATCGTATAGAATACAAAACCGTTGGGATAGGAAGAAAAAGAAAAAAATGTGCAAATCCCAGGGTTGTTGAGATTGCTGAACATACAACTTGCATGCCTAAAAGTAGATATGAGATTTTTTCGTATGTAAAAATGAATATGCACTCGATGCCTATATGGGTGTTTTTCACACCGTATTGTTCGATGCGTATGGATGAGTTTAATCATTCCTCCCATCATAATGGTTTTGTTTAAATTTTCTTTTCATAGACACATAAACATAAAATGTTCGTTCTTGAAATTATTTTAATAAACACTTCTTTTTAATATGAATTTACAAAAATAATATTTTGTACCTTGTAGATAGTCATTTGGGTATTTCAGACTTGTTTTGCTTTCAACTAAATATTCACTCATCAGACTTCACTTAAAATAAGCGGAGTAAGGAACAAATAGTTGATATTTTCCCATTTCTATGTCTGAAAAACAAAAAAAAAAAAAACAATGGGATCTCAAAAATGTACGCTCAGTCCATGTAGTGAGGCGAAATCCGTCCATGGATAACGTCTCTTAAACAGTGAACAAAAAGCACATTTTGCGAAGTTCAGTTGCCGCTTAGCGCGTTATAGCTCATAAACTTTTATACGAATAAATATTTTTCCTCTGAAGTGCAGTTCCACCCAGTGTGGTTCTACCTTACATCAATATTTCCAACATTAAAACTTGTCAAATTGTTTTTTTGTAGATTAAAATAAAAAGATAATTTTTTTTCACCAAACTCCGTTTATTTATAACTACCAATACAAATTGAACAGAAAACGTACATTGGTCTTAGTTAGTAAAAAATAAAACTAAAAAGGAATTCATTCAATATCGATTGATTATTTTTTTTTTTTAAATTGAAATCGAAATTTGTTAAAATTGATCTATTTACGTTAGGGTATACAAAATTGCAGATAAAGGAGGAATTTTCGACGAGCTCCAGAACAGAATTGAGCAAAGAGTTCAAAAAACTTTTACTTACATTTTTTAATAGTTAAAGTGAGAAACTTTTCAGAAGAACAGCTTATATATTTATTAAAAAAAGGAGTTATCTAAGATTTTAGAAATATAAACTGGCCAACTACAAGAGAAAAAAAAAAGAATCAAAAAGATCGATTTGTCTTACGAATGGAAATTAATAACTATCACTACTTCATGAACACATTCATCGATATTCAATTCAACTATCAATCGTACCAATAAAACTAACTAAATCAAATCGAGTCTCGAATAAATGCCAACCATCTATTCACCGTAGCATTCTACTTTAGCTTTTTATCGACCGTAGCGAATTGAATGTAAAATGCTACGACGGATAACTTTTCGATTGATAAATTTCCCCATAAAACACGGCTATTTTGTCAAATTCAAATGTCATTATTATATGTATATCTGCACGCTATCTATTAGTGGCATGGTTTTTATACTTCGTTTCCACCGAACTTTAATATAGATTAATATTTACTAATCTCCAATAGTGTTTTCACCGCTCCAAAAACAGATTAATTTTCGAACTTTTAAAAATGCAAATATTGTTTCATTTTCTCTTATGATGCAGAAGTGCGACAGGCAGCTTCATATGTATCAACCGAAGCCAAAAAATCATTTTCCCGATGAATGTGTTCCTTTCGATATGGGAATAGGTAACCCTTAACAATTTGCACATCTATTGGCCCTATGAAGATTAAAATGAGATTTATTTTACATCCTCACCTGAGAAGATTAAAATTGTATGGTTAATCTTCAAGATTTATAGGGGATTTAGTCTACTTAAATCTTGGTTTAGTGGTCGTCGGAAACGTAGTAATATGCTGATCGTCCAAGCTCGTTATTGATTTACACTGTTACAGTCTTTTGTATGGGAGTTTTTCGTATCGAATTACCCAGAAACAGAGATAATTTGAATGCATATGGGTACAGTGACACCCGCTTAAGTGAAAAACCCGCTTACCTGAAAAAATTCACAAATCCCCTTATAAACGGTGATTTTTTAAGAGCTTGGTTTTTGAAAATTCAAAAAAACATAGAAACTTGTAAAAAGTGAATGAAATTTTTATTTGGATCGATAAATCAATTTCTGCCATTTACTTTTTAAAAATAATTTCACTTAAATGTTGCCCGCGGCTACGCTTCAGGTGGTCCATTCTGAAGGTCCAATTTTGGCAAACTTTTTCACACATTTCGACCGGAATCTCACCAATGACGCGTTCAATGTTGGCTTCCAAGGCAGCAATCGTGTTTGGCTTGTCCCCATAGACAATAGACTTAACATAACCCCACAAAAAATAGTCTAACGGGGTCAAATCACATGATCTTGGTGGCCAATTGACTGCGCCAAAACGTGAGATCAACTGCTCACCAAATTCGCCTCTCATTTGATGCATGGTTTCGCGTGCAGTGTGGCATGTGGCGATCTTCAGCAACACTGGCGGATGCAGCAGCAATATTCTCTTCGGTACGCACTCTACGGATACGATTTGGTGGATTAATGTCCAATAAAGTGAAACTGGTGCGAAATTTGGTCACAATGAGCTGAATAGCCTGCTCGGTGGGTCGATTATGACGACCATAAAACGGACGTAGCTTGCGAAACACATTTTTCACAGAGCACGAATTTTGATAGTAAATTTCAATAATTTGCAAACTTTGTTCAGGCGTAAGTCTATTCATGATGAAATGGCAAACAATACTGAATCGAAATGTCAAACGTTCGTGGAATTTGTCATTTGTGATCTGTCAAAAATATAAACGTCAAAAACCAAGTAGCAAAAAAATCACCCGTTATATTTACTTACAAGCTACCTCGCTTAACTGAAAACTCGCTTTAGTGAAAAACCCTCACAACTGAAAAAAAACTCCTTCAAGTTTTCTATTTTTCTATAGAAAACAACTCGGTAAAGTGAAAAACTAAAAATCGAACAAAATCGGGTGCTGAAATCCACCACCACTTCCGCATTCATGACACATGTAAATGCTAAGTTTTAAATAAAAGGGAAAACCCCACAATTTCCATTTACATACATATATTGTTGTTTTTGTAACACGAAATTTATCTGTGAGTAAAAGAAACAGCTCAAAGCAGCATTGGTTGGGTACAAATTCGTTTGTTAATAAATAGGTCCTGTTTTTTTATTTAGACAAACCAAATTTATTTATAAAAGCAATTGGTAAATATTTAATACAGGTTCTTTTTCAGCTGTTAAAGTTCAATATACTGTGAACACCAAAAGAAATTGTATATACAATGCGGCTTATTATGCTTTCCTTGAAATTACACCTTTTTGCAATTCTGCAAATTATAATAATTATTAGTTAACTTGACGCCGCCGGGGTTAGTTTAAATTGGAAGTTTTGTGTCTAGGGTTGCTTAGAAAGAAAAAAAGGAAGGGAGAAGAAAAAGAAGATTTAAGAAATGGGTAAACAAACCTCCATGGATATTTGTGAACTCGTGTTAAAATTGAACAAAGAAGGAAAACCACCGAAACCGCGAAATAGGTTAAATAATTGAAAGAAGCCACAATACTGTAAAGTACATTATTGATAAACATATAAAATTTTCAAATTTACAAAATCGGCTTAAGTCTGGAAGACCAAAAGAACTAAATGCCAGTCAAATACGATCCATTGTTCGAAAAGTGAAAAAAAATCCAATTGAAAGTGCTATTAAAATATCTGAAAATATTTCAGAATGTTCAGGTATCAAATGTTAGCGCCAGCACAATACGTAGAGCACTACACGCGAATGGACTATATGGACGAGGTGCAAGAAGAAAACCAATTATATCGAAAGTAAATTAACAGCGACGTCGGGATTTTGCTACAAAGTATCTAAATGAACCCAAATCTTTCTGGAATAATGTGCTCTTAGCGATGAGAGCAAATTTGAAATGTTTGGTAAGAAAAAAACCTACAAAAATTTGGAGATGCAAAAATTCAGAATTTGCCCAGCAAAATGTAATATCTAAGGTAAAGCACGGTGGTGGTTCGGTCATGGTATGGGGGTGTATGGCAGCCAGTGGTGTAGGTAACTTGATTTTCATAGAGAGTACTATGAATAAAACAGATTACTTCACTATTTTAAAAGATTATTTGGCACCCAGTGTAGACAAATTTGGCTTGGATCAATCTTGGGTATTTCAGCAAGATAATGATCCCAAGCACACGTCAAAAATTGTAAGGGAATGGCTACTTTACGGTACTCATAAACAGCTGGACCATCCCCTCAATTTCCTGGTCTCTACCCCATTAAGCATTTGTGGAAACATCTGGACCGGAAAATTAGAAAAGAACAATTACCAGCAAGGACTCCCTTAAATCAGTGATAATGAAGGAATGGCAAAAAATCCCTGCAGGAATAAATCGAAACTTGGTGGAATCGATGACCAGAAGATTGTAAGCTGTAATAAAATCAAATGGAATGCAAGCAAAGTACTGAATACTTTTAGATACTTTTTTTTATTTGTACTGTACAATTTCTTTTTACGCTGTAAATATGAAGTATTTTTTGTTTTTGTTATTGTAAGAGTTTTGTTATTATTTGTCTATAAAATGCGAAAAGAGGAAATATATTTTTCAAAAAACTAAAAAAGTTGAACTAAATTTTTAATAAAATTAATGAAATAAAGTTGAAAACAAACAAATCTTACGTGTAAAGTTTCTTTTGACTATGTAGTAAAAATTGTAACGTGTTCCGTGACACGAAGTCTGTCTTACTGAAATATTTTTTCAGTTAGGTATCCGAAACCCGTTTAAGTAAAATATATTTTTCACTTATCCGAGATCCGCTTCACTGAATTTTTTTTTTGTTATCCGAGGTCCCCTTAAGTGAAATACCCGCTTAACTGAAAAAAAAATCCTGATTTTTCGTCGTTTCGATTAAGCGGGTTTCACTGTATACCTATACTCACGACTTTAAATTATGGTTCATAGAACAGAACCCTTAACTAGACCTGAAGTCGGTCTCCAAATAAGTATACACCTTAACCCGTACATTCAACTGCAAAAAAACAACACTTCATTAGTGTATCTATTCATAAAATTTCACATTAATATCTGCCCGTAAGCTTGTCAAAGCTTTCAGTTCTTCCAAAAACTTAATAGGTATTATCTGGCTTCCACTTCCATTGCTAATGAATATTCAGCTATTTTATTATATTTTGTAAATATAGTGCCATTTCTAGGTATCTACTATGCTGATGACATAAAACTATCGTTGGTCTACCAACAACGAAATCATTAATTTCAAAGGCAAACGCACAGGATGCCCCAGGTTACAAAAGTTAATTTCATAATAAATCAGATTCTTTTGTAGCTGAGAATTCTCGTGATGAGATTTGTGGAAAGTTATGCGGTTGCTCTATTCAGCAATGTTTTCATTGACATTTTTTCTTGTAAAATAGTAAAAAAAAAAAAGAAAACAACAACCATACAGACTTCATAAGACATTTCATCCTTAAGATACTATAGCCCCCAGTATTTCTGATGCACTTTATAATGTAGGTAGGTACGAGTACTAAAAGTATCCCCCATAAACCATAAACAAAAGGAGCGCAAGGATAAAATATTAATCATGTTTGTCTGCAAGAAATGGACAGTAGTGGTTGGCCGGCCCTTCCTGTCATCTTCATTCAGCACCACCATCCACTACCACCACCACTTCAAGTGGTGTGGTGTCCTTTTTATGTTTGATATTGTTTGTCAACTTTAAAGCACATTGAAAAATGCGCGTGTCATGAATTTTAATTTTTTTTCCTCATCCTATGTCTTCTTCCCTGCTCCGCCATGCATCATCTTTTGGTATTTTCTTTTCCAATCTGTGTTTGCTCACGTTCTTCTGTTTAATTTTTTTTTTGCATTTGTGCTTTGTTTAATGTGTTTTTTTTTTCTTTCATTTTTATTGTTTGTAAGTTGGCTCTTGTCTTTTTTCGCTGCTAGTATTCCTTATACATACATATATATATATATTAAGGCGAAAACGAAATAAAAAACTAACTACAAAAATGCTCTTCATTTGTGTGTGGTGTGCACTGTCTTCATTTGAGCGTCAGCAGTTTTCTTTTTCAGTTTTACATTTATTTTTTATTTTTTATGCTGTCCATTATAGTGGATATCTACTTGGACATCCTTTTTCAATTTTTGTTTTCTACTTCAATGATAAGGAAGAAGAGATACCAGTCCAGTCCAGCTACCAGCTCCAGCTCCAGCTCCAGAATGGTATGTAATAGCAGTAGCAGCTTAATGGTTTTTGGCGCCTTGAATCAAGTCTGTGGAATAAATAATTTTATGAAATAGGAAGCAGACAGAACTTCGATTAAAGATGTATCGGACAAAAGTTTATAGTGGAAAGCTTTAATTTTGAGGAAGTAAGACTTCGCTATTTTACAAAAATTCCAACGCTCAGGACGAAAATATAGACATGTAGGTATAAATGTTATATGTAACAAATATTGTTTGTTCTAGGTAAGTCTCTCGGCCTTCTGAGGACACTGTCCCACGGGAAGATTTTTGAAATACTTATATGTAAGCCATACAGTTCGTATGCGAAGAAAAGGAGGTAATACCGTGGAACCAATTTGGGTTCAAGAGAAATCACTCAGCAGTGCACGCTGTTACAAAACTCATTTCCGACGTAAACTGGAATCTGAACGCAAGGAGATATACAGCTGCTTGCTTAGTAGATATCGAATAAGCCTTCGACACGGTATGGATCAATGGGCTTTTATTTAAACTTATATGGTATGAATTTCCACCCCACCTTATTAGGGTGATTTCATCTATGGTAAGACATAAGAAATTTATTGTCACCGATAGACAATAATCTACGACTAACGTTCAGCACCCCACTTGTTTAGTATATATATTTCTGACATATTGAGGGAAATCGATGACTCGATAGCGTTTGCTGACGATACCACTTTGTATGCAAGTGGATCCAGAATTGCGGATATTCAAATAGAGCTGCAAGGGAAATTTAATAAGCTGCAAGCTTTCTGCTTGGAGTGGAAGCTTAAAATAAACTACACTAAATGTGAAACCATACTGTTCCGCAGCCCAATAAGACGTGGAAATTCGGATTTGAGACGAAATTGGAAAAACTTAAAAATAATAAGCACAGAGGGTTTCCCCATCGAATCAAAGACTGTTGTAAAGTGTCTGGGTATCCATTTGGACAATTTTTTGTATTATAACGATCACGTAAATACTCAGTTACAAAAGGCTAGGGCAGCATTTATATGGCTTAAATGTATTTTCTTCTCCAGATATATAGGATCCGATGTAAAGATTATTTGCTATCAATCATTTATCTGTCCAATTCTGACTTATGCGAGTCCAGTATGGTGGAATATTAATCCGTCGTATATGGAAAATCTTCGAATGTTCGAGAGAAAATGCCTTAGAGCTTGCATGCAAATGTACAGAAGCCCACATTCTGACTTTCGGCATTACGTTTTAAACAAGAAACTATTAGATGCTTCGGGTATATCCAGAATCGACAACGTTATTCTCGATCTTGTGAGGAATCATTTTGAGAGGTCAACGTTATCGAAAACGATCTTGTCTCTGGGTTATTCTATGCTAACCCTGGATGCTTCAGAAATACACTTACTAGTGAATTTGTACCTCCTGATTCTTGTTTCTGGATGCACAGGGCTATTTATCCGGCTCAATGAACGTACCTATACTATACCATCTGGCAAGAAGAGCTACAGATAAAATAATACTCTATGAACCTTCCGAGCTAGCAAATGGAAATATGGACCTAAGATACTGCGTAAGCATTCCTCAAAGGGATGAACAAAATTTCGATCGTTATAATCGAGAAAGATATTGGTGGCTTGACTGGGTTGTCGCGAGCACTTAGTTTTTTTTTTTTTTTTTTTAGTACAACTGTCCTGATTTATGGTTTCTGATTATTCGAGACGGCGGGTTAGATGATTGGAAGTAATTATTGATCCTGCTAAGTTCCGAATGATTAAAGATCATACACCAGATCACCCTCTAGGTTATTTTAGGTTAGGTTAGTTTTTTTTTAAGTATTTTTAACTTTTAGTTTTTTAAGAAAAAAATGAAAAAAAAAGATTTCAAAAGGTTTTTTCTATCACATTTTCCTTAAAATGAAAAAAACACAATGTTACCAAGCACTCATAATAAATAATGATTTATTATACTAAATTAAACATTAATTAGTATGCCTACAAGAAAATGCTAATTTAAGTACTGAGAACCTTATGTCACGTACTAAAACAATACAAAAAATAATTTCAATAGTTTTTAAGTTTATTAAACTAAGATAAAAATTTGTTAGACTTTAAGTGAAATAAATAAACAATTAAAAAAAAAGACGACACTGTCCCACTTCCCACAGAAACATATGGAACTGATACTATTAGGAATGTAAAGAGCCACTCCCGGGAAAACATGGCTCTTACTAATAGGTCGATTCTTGATCTAAAGTCGTCAAAATTTAATTATTACATTGCGACCATTAAAAAAATACTCTATAACACAAAAATGGAGGTTCGAATTCCTTCGCAAGATATTTTGTGTGAAATTTGAATGGCGTGGGGGGGGGGGGGGGGCGAAAGACCAGCAATATTAAAGCTTAAGATAAAAGGAGAATGCATCAACAAAAGCACCAAATCGTAATAGTTAATGGAAAGCTGTTGTAAGAGAACCACACAGCTTATTCGAACACCAGTGTGCTAAATGAGTTTGTTGAAAAAAACCCTTATAGATATTAAAATAATTACCAAAATTTATTTTACGATTGTGTGTAATAACATTTTAGTAATAAAATTATGTGCTTTAATAATTGTATGTTCAGAGAAAATTACAGAGGTTGCCGATAAGGGCCCTTAATGTTTTTTTCCCTTAAATTTTTCCCCAATGATGATTTTTTTATTGTTTAGGCATCTATGTACAATAATAATGACAGTGAAATGGTATAGAAAGGTAAAAAGCAGTCTTGGGGCTGATGGATGACATTTTTAACAATATACCAAATATATACATAAATGGCACTCTAACTGTCAAGTCATTAAGTGTTAAATTCCATAACGAAGGACGGCTACGATGTCAATAGAGTAGAACACTTTTAATGAACCACAAGCAATGCCCCTAACACAGAATTTCAAATAAAATATTTGCAATATTCTTTAAATCCAAATTTCAGTTTTACAAAACACATAGACCGAACATAGCTAACGAAATATAGAGAAGAATATTAACGAGCGAAAATAATAATATATGTTATTTTTGCAAGATTAAAATAAAAAAAATATGGATCTAATTAAATCCGCCCATTATACTGCCAAACGGTTATTTTCTCGAAAATAAATCAAAATATTTCAATGAAAGTTTCATAGATTGCTTTTATGAGAACAAAAACGGGTTTTAGTATAATCCTCCTTCTGACCACGCCCACATTATTATTTCTAATGTTTTTTTGTTTTAGAAATGACTAGCGATTTGGATGAAATTTGCACAGTTTGTTTTCATGAGCGAGAAAAATTGTGGAAATTAGATTTAGTAACATACGCCCCCGGGCACACCCACTTATATCAATTCTTAGGTTTTCAGAAACAGTTCTAACGATTTATATGAAATATTGACGGTTTGTTATCTTCGAGAAAAAAAATTAAAAATTTGATTCAAAATCTATTTCATTGCAAACTAGTCAAGGTACACATTTTTCAGGGCCTCACCTCTTCAAATTTAAAAAACGCAAAACTCAGATGGTTTAGAACTCAACTAATCAGACGCTTCTGATCTTGAAGATATTTTTTTTAAATATTGGCCAAATGTTGGCTATATATACAATTTATCGAGGAAGGTCATATCTTTTCAGCTGAGGGTAGATTTGATAAAAAAAATCAGAATATCGAAAAATAACATAAGTGGGGTATTGTTGGAATACAATTAAGTTTTCCTAACACGGTGACTTCATGTTTTTTATATTATACTATACTATCTGTCATTTTGATAGATATAAAGAAAAATAGAATGCTGGGAAATTTTGCATTGTACATTTCATTGCATACTATTTCAATTGCGCAAATGTCGCACAGGAAGCCGTATCGATGTGTCTTTGCTCTAGTAGCATTACAAGAATAAAAAAAATTTACCAAAAAAAAAAAAAAAACAAGGAAATATAACAATAACATACACCACAAGCTTTTACCAGCAACAAACGCAAAACGTCAAAGTGAAAATGGCAGGCAAATAGTAGACTATCGATAGCTATGAGCTAAGCAATTTCTAGTATGAAATTTTTATAGTATGACATTTGTGGTCTCCACGAACAATTTTCATAGAATGCTTTCTAGCTGACTAGAAAATCTTTCTCGTGGAGATTTCATGTAAGGCTGCACCAACATTTGAGGTATAATATTTCGGTCAGTATTACTGAAATGGGCTCCCATTAGGCCAGATTTTTTTTTTGGAAAAAACGCCAAAACATTCTTCATACAAGATTCTGGCCTTTTTTCCTAGAAAAAAAGCCAAAGTTTTCTGATAATCTTTCCCAAATTTTAGACCTTTCTTCCAAAAACAATTCTGGCGTTTTTTTTTATTTTCTAAAATGAAAAAAACGCAAGGAAAAAAAATGGAAAAATAGCCAGAAAAAAATTCGGGCTTGTGAGTTATCTTAACTCACCCCTGCTTAAGACTTACATAGGTGATTTTTATGTCGATTTCAGGGCGAGCATTGTGTGACTCCAGGGCTCAACGAATACACCTACATACATATGTAATATGAATAATGAATGTGATATAATATTTTTAATGGAGTCAAATATCATTGTGATTTGACAGATATAATCCTAGTGTTTTAATTGGTCGTCCAGAACTGTTAACCCAGCTTTAATTTCTCGTCTCGTTTTTCGACATTGACTACCTTCAAACTGATTAAACACAGTGCTAGCTTTAGACAAATAGTTAAGGGTTTACAAGGAGGTGTATACATGTACATTGATTTTGAAATCCTGAATTTAAAAACGGAAGAGGAAAATAAATCTCTTGAATGGTTCACCCACTTGATTCATACTTTGCATTATAAAATTTGCAAAACAATTTCTTTTGAGTATAAATTAAAAGATCAAAGAAGAAGCAAGAACCTTCATAAAATCCATTCCTTAAGTTATAGCAAGTTGTTGGAAGAGTAATTTGCAGTGCGTATCCAACTCCAAACGGTCGGCACTGGGATTATCTCAGTATTGCTGAAGACAACATAAGTGCTTTTTAATGAAAGTTGGAATCAAAAAAAAATACAGAGGATAGATTTCTCGGTGCTGAGCTTTTCAGTCACTGCGACTGCACTGCTGGCTGCCATAATGCGGGCTTGGTCTTGATCAGGGATAAAATAATGCTACTCATATACACTCATAGTTTGCAACCACTCGAAGGAACTTTAATCTTTTATCCCTAGGGCTATTCCACTTCAGAAAAAAAAAACAAATTGAAGAGAACCTTAGAATGCAAGTAGGTATTCTCTAGCAAGTAGTACCTATCAACATACATATATAAATTATATGAAAAGGTTATAAGTTACAAGAGAAATCAATTTCTAAGATGAATTTGATTTTTTATATTCAATAAAATTTCTGAGTGATTTGACAAACAATAGAGGAACAAAAATTTCAACTAGTAGGTAGAGGCAACCGACTATAAAAAAGGACACGTTGTGAATTTCAAATTGAGTGTCAAAAAATGTGTCATACTTTGCACCCAAATCCCAAAGAAATCTGCTCTCTCATTTGTTTTGCTTGAGTCCATATGTGTGTCTTTAAAAAATTCCGAAAAGTGTTTGGAAAGTGAAAATATTTCATAATAAAAAATCTCATGGTTGGAATGAAAGTAAAAGAGTTTTCTAGAATTTAAGGGTTCATAAGTATAAATCTTCTAGAAAATAATAGTTGTTTTTGCTTGTAACAATTTTTCCTACGTAAAAAATTGAATGTTTCTTTAATACTTATATATTTTTATCAAAACAATTAGACAGTTCTTTAAGAAATAAAATGCACGACTGGATCGTATGAACTTGCTCTTGTAGTTAACAACTTTAGTGTAGCTAACCACTGACGCTGTTAGAAGGTATAGGTAGTCTAGCTTAGTAGGTAAGGTAAGATTAAGTTGATTCCTAGTATAATGAATTGTCGAATGCATGATTCAAGTAATGGTATGTTACTCGTACATAGGTACCATTAAACAAATGTATAGTTAAATGGATCTTAATTATGTAAATTAGGAGAGAAATGTGTACCTACTTATATAGATGGCGCCTATGTATGTATGTACATATGTGCATATGTATATAATGAAAGTGAATGTTGTATAGGTGCGGGTAAACATTTTTAATTTCTTGAAAACAATTTTTTTTTTTTGGAAATTTTGGTATGCAGTTCTTTAGAGTTTATTAATATACATGCCATTATAAAATTTAAAATAATTTGTTTAGATTAATTTTAAAAATATTGATTTTTCAAAAAATAATTTTAAGTACAGAAAAAAAAATCAAAATTTTGATATGCAGAATTAGTTTGGTTACCTAGATCTTCTCAGATATAAAATTTAAAAGAAATCTAATGACGGTTACCGAAAAAGCCAAAAATTAAGAAAACTGTTATATGAAAGGTACCGTTATCTTTAGGCCTAAAAATAAAATTTCAATTTCACCTCTGAGGAATGCCAAAAGAACCACACATACCAAATTTGAAGGTCATCGCTTAAGCCGCTTAGGCTGCAGTTCGTTATACATAAAGACAGGCAGACTGACAGACAGACAGACATTTTTCGTCGATAACTTTTTTAGTCTTCTCTATGATCGTAATGTCATGTTTGATTGTTAGAATTTTTACTTGCGATTATTATAGGTAGGTACTATAAGGCAAGTTATGTATTCGTAAAAAAAATTGTTTTTCTAACAATCAAACATGACATTGCGATCATAGAGAACACCAAAAAAGTGGGTCCCGTAATTCCGTCTGTCTATCTCTCTGCCTGTAGAACGATCTACAGCCTACGGCTGAACCGATTTGGTTCAAACTTGGTGCTTAGTCGTTTTAGGTGATTGTCCAAAATAGATTTGTAAATCGTTGTTTTAGTCCCAAAAATAATGGTACTTGCCATACAAATTTTTCTACCATCTTAATTATCTCAAAATCGGCTCCAACGATTTGATAAAAATGGGTGTGTGTACTACTTTGGGTATGGTCAACATTTCGGCCAAAAAAGTTTTAAAAATGTTTTAAAACATACAATAGGTTTATTTATTTTCGTCTCTCTCAAAAACGACTCAACGGATTCCGACAAAAAAAATTTAAACAGGAGCTCCTTCAAATTCTAAATAGTACAGCATTTCAAAATTTTCGAAAAATATTTTTTTGGATTTTTGAAAATTCCATATTTCGAAAACGGGTGGAAAATTTTTTCTGAAATTTTGTTTTTGAATTTATATTAATAAACATTTAAAACGTTCATACCATTTTTTTTTAGAAAAAATTTAAGTATTTTTATATATAAAAATTAAATGAAAAACGAATTTAAAAATACATTTAGCCGTTTCTATTAAGAATCTTTTGCATATAATGTGATCGAACATAGGAGCAAGTACGTGCGACCCAGTCATGCATTTTATTTTTTTATCGCAACGACTGAGATTGGCATGCACGTGTAATTGTTTCCATCTTCTATTTTAATGTCAATTTTGATTAAATTTCTGCTGTATAATTTCTTACCAATTTTAGACTTGACCTTTTAAACATCTGAAAAGTATATACAAAAAACCATCCAAGTAAAAAAAAAATCAATTAAAATGTTAAACGGATCTTAAAATACACATTTAGGGATCCTACACAAAACACCAATCTCCATAATATTAACAAAATAAAATTATGAATTCACAATTCCGATGTGTTGGTGAAATAAATTTCTTTTTTGATTAAAGAATATAAACAACACCTATTTCACCCACAATCGCTGACAGAAAGACTAAACAAATCAAGAAACTCTCTCGTTTTCCATTAACTATGGAATATTCTGCTCTTATAGATTTTGACTCAAGATATTTTCGCGTTCCAGATTGAGGTTATATTTTTTTTTGTTGTTGTCTATTAATGAAAGAAGAATTAGGTATAGATTTAAAATTATAAATTCGATTTTATATTTGAATAATCTTAATGGAAACGTTCATAATTTGTTATTATTTATGACCTAAGGGCAATTTATCAAATAATTTTTAGGCGGATTACAATCATCAGGGTATAAGGCCCATAAATGAATTAATCTAAAAAAGGATTAATTGAATACTTTTGAAGGGTTTAATTATTTTGAAAGGTTTTTTTTTGTTCGAAAAAGGGTGATTTTTTTAAAAAATATTTTAAGACCATTTTCGAATTATCTTCTTCACAAAAATAACAAAACAAAAAAAAAACACTAAATTGCTTTTAGCTGTAAAAGAGATTGCCAAGTTTTTACGAGAACATAAAACGTTTTGAAGGATGTTTATAAGGGTTTTTGAGCTGCGTGGATTTTCATAATTGGTCTAAACATTATACGGACATTTAACCAGTCACTTCTTGTATCGCTTGAAGTTTTAATACGTATTCAAGTTGCAGAAATGAAGGCGAATTTATTAAGGATCCGCGATAGTCCCTTGGCGACGTGTGAAAATATATATACATATTTTTTATTACAATGTATGTATGTATATAATTATACATATACAATATAGGGGAAGTTTTGTCTTTAAAAAAAAAATCCATCTATTTCGAGATTTTAATCAAACTTAACATAACGATGATAGAGGGGACGAATAAAGTGGATCCCACTATTCCGTCTGTTTGTCTGTCTGCAGGTCAATCTATAGCATTTAAAAATTGGTACTTCAGCATCTTATGTGATTTACTGGATTCTGTTTTTAAATCGGTTTTTTAGCCCCAAAATTAACGGTACCAGATATAGAGGGTTTTTTATTAAAATAAAATGCACGACTGGATCGAACGAACTTGCTCTTCTAGCTAACAACTTTAATGAAGCTAAACATTGACGCTGCTTAGTAGGTAGGTAGTCTAGTTATCCTATGCAGGTTTAAAGCAAATGTAATTAAGATAACCTTAATTATTTGTATAATGAATTGTCGAATGAATGATTCAAGGAATAGTTATATTACAATTATATATTTAAATCTAGGTTATAGATTTTAAACATGGATGTAACATAGGTATGTAAATATGTACTTATGATAACGAAAATGAAGAATTTAGGTTGGTAGATATGCAACATGCATACATAAGATTCATGTGATTCTTAAGGACACATATGTATATTTAAATTTATTTATTTTTTAAAAATCGAAAAACTTTGTTTTTGAAAATTTGAGTATAGAGTTTTATTAACACTTTTAGGGAGCATTTGCATACAAAAATAATTTAATCGGTCCATCCAATAGTGAGAAAGTCGAAAATATGTAAAGTTGTTCTATGGGAAGTCCCGTTAAAGTAAGCAAAATAAAATATATTTATACTTGAAAGTGGACAGTACTAATTTAATAACACACATTTTTTCATAAAAAATTCTTGGAACCGTTTTTTGAGAAATACATAATTTTCTTAACGGCTTTTTAACATTTCTATGCGAGGTACCGTTTTTTTTTAATTTTAGGAAAATATTTTTTTCTTAATGTCAAAAAACTACCAAATACGAAGTTTTGAAAAAATCAATTGAGCCGTTTTCGAAAGTTTGAGTTTTAAAAAGTAACATTTTTTTTTTAATTTCCAAAAAAAAATTTTTTCAAAAATTTTGTATTTCAATAGTGTTTCTTTCTATTAGCTCCTGCGTAAAAAATTCAAAAAAAGATCAAATTAACAGGTTCATTTCGCATTTTTCCCAAGAAAACAATTACCAAAATGTTCCTTTCATTAATGAACTGATTTTTTTTTATAAAAATCGTTGGAGCCGTTTTTTAAAAAAAATAAGATTTTTGGTTTTGGACAAAAAAATAAAATAAAATGCACGACGGGATCGCACGTACTTGCTCTTATGTTCGATCAGATTATATGAAAAATATTCTTAATGAAAAAGTCGTTTTTCACTTAATGTTTTATATATAAAAATTCTTAAATTATTAATTTTTTATGAACATTTCAAATATTTAATAATATAAATTAGAAACAAAATTTTAGAAAAAATCGTCCACCCGTTTTCGAAATATTGAATTTAAAAAAAAATATTTTTTTTTTTCAAAAATACAATAAAAACTATTTTTTGAAAATTTTTAAATGCAGGATCATTTAGAATTCAAAATAGATCGTAATGTTATGTTTGATTGTTCGATTTTTTTTTTTACGAATGCATAACTTTCCTTAGGCGCCATTTATAGATTTCATTGAAACGCAAAATTGAAAACCTTGACTATCAATTCTGAACACTTATACAAATAGTGCTGATGTCGTTTTGGTACCAAACTGAAGGTAATAAGATATATAATATTTTTTGTTAAATAAATATTTAATTTGCTCTACCACTTTCTGGTCATTGAAAACGCTTTCCATCATTGAAAAGTCAAAAGTGAATTTACTTTTTTTATTAGAAATAGTAGACTGACTGAGGCTCAATCTTCTGGTTCCTTCATCATCCGCTGTTTTGTCAAGAACATGTATAGAGGGGACTTGGATTTTTCAGGATAACACTTGGTCTACGTCATTATCTGCTTCAGATCGATATTGATAAAAAGATTTATTTTATCCGGAACCCTGGGAAAGTTGAAAATATTTAAGAAAAGCATTTATCTCTTGTAATTTTGTACTGCGTATTTTAAAATTACACGCGACTCCACCATCAGTCCTTTTCACAATAAATTCTTCAAATCTTCTGATTTGAATTTAAGTAAACAGGTTTGGTCTATAGACGCTCTTGCGGACTGGAAACCACGTTCGTTTATTTAGCAAGGATATACCCCTCGTAAGTTCTTGATGAATATAGGACATAGAACAACCTTTCTTTATATGGGACATACCAAGTTTATGGTTAAGTTTGTGCCAACGAGGAACTAGGTTGTTGTATTATAATACCACAATTTTAAGATTTGAATAGACAAAATTCCTTCGTCCTGCAGAGAAGAAGCCTAAGCTTGAAAAATGCATGGGATATAAAAGCAATAGTACAAATATTCACAATTTATTATTCTAATCATTCCTGAGAGCCTTTTTGACATAAAAGTTCTATAAGAATAAGGGTAGGTATCTGCTAAATGCAAATTCGTCAAAATACAAAAGCTTGAAAAATCAACCGCAACGTTTGTGTGAGCCTTTAATAACGCCTTTATTTATCGCAATAAATGAAAGCTTGATAATTGTCTTCACACTACGAACAAGTTGGTATAATAAAATATTTATTAGTATAAATATGAAAAAGGTTGAAAAATGTTAAGTCAATAAATTAAACTCACCCTACATTTCCCACTGCACTACCCGACATCATTTACAGTTCAAGCAAATAGGTCACCTCAACGCTAATTGTAATCAACTGCTCTACCACCATTTCTTCCATCTTCTTCTTTCACCTTATAATTTTTTCAAGCGTTTTACCATCCCCTTTTACTCAAAGCAAAAAATCAGATCCCATTGAACTTTTAGGGGTATTAAGTTTCAATTCATCATTTTTTCGATATTTTCTCAGAAAAAAAATCATCATTAATTAATTTAAGGAAATATAAGCTGTTTAACAAAGTTCCTTCATCAATACACTGCTTTTTTAAATTCCGACATCAGAAAAATATAAATAAGTATATGAACTTACTTAGGTACATATATATATTAAAATTTAATGCAAAAAGAGGGATACTTTGGATCAATGGGCCGTGGCATGAAGTCGTTTCTCACGACCGTAACTTGTTAACTTGTAATTGCAATTCAATTAAGAAGTATTTTTAGAAGACTGAACTTATTTTGTAGTATGCAAGTGAGAAGGACTCAACTTTATGCTTTGAAAGTAAAATTGAAAAAAAAATTAAAACTTTCTCAAGTGAAGTGGGTTTTGAGGATTTTTCATGTGAAAAGTTGAAAAAATTTTGTAAATAAAATGAAAAATGCTACTTGTGATATAGCGTCACGTCATGGAGTAGTAACGATGAGGTGCTTCCTCGAGCGTCAAAAAGTATTGTTAATATAACAGTACATATTTATAAGTACGCAAGCAATAAATAAGCCATTTTGTTTTGTCGTGTGTATGTAATCTCATTATTTTAAACAGAATTTTAAAGTACCTAATAAACGAGTACAGAGCTGATTCTCAAAAATGTTAAAATAAGTTTTTTATTTCTGCTAAAAATAAAACATTAGCACATTTATTGAAAAATATGGCTGAGGTACCATCAGGACCAGGAGAAAAGTCGTCTTTCAGTAAGTTGTTCTTCTCGGAGACCGAACTAAGATTTATATTGACAGAAACAGGCGACGTGTGAGAATTGTTCGATAGGAGCCGGAAATATTCAAGGTCAGTATCATTTATCCTGTCACTGTAAGATAGACTGGCAAAGAGCTTAGCTATAACTTGGGGATCATCTGAAAATGATGAGTTAAGAAAATTTAAAGTAGAAGGTAAACCATCAGATTTTCTCTTTACATTTTTGAATTGGTAGAACCTCTTCGGTTCAGAAATAATGCTACTCTGCATTTTGACAAGATAATTATGGAAGAGTGATTTACAGAGGGAAGACAAATTATGGGAAGCTTTTTGGTAGATTGAAAAATCTTAGGGAATCCGAGATTTTAAGTAAGTATTCCTGATTCCTAAGGTTACTGAGAGCTCGCAACCCTTTTGTGTACCAGGGGGGAGATGATAAGCAATTTTTTTGAGGTAAGTAAGGGACACATTTTATAACCTCCAGTTTCACAGTGGGAGTTTAAACTTTAAGATCAACTGAACCTTAAACTGAGCTTAAATTTTTGGTTTAATTCGTCCGGTTTCACAGTGAAATCTGATCTTCACATCTGTTGAACTTCCTTTAACTATATTTTATGAAAAATAGTTGGCAGCATTTGTCTTGCCTCGTCCTCCCTTTACACTTCGACTTCTCAGCTTAAAAAGTAAAAATACTTAAGAAAGCGAAAGAATCATGTATGGAGTGAGGAGTACAAACTACTTTGGAAATGAAAGACAGCAATAGAGTTTCTTTTTTTGTTGTCGAATCGTGGGATAGATGGCGTTGGTAAAAATATATGCTTCATCAACAGAATACAGCCACAGTCGTGTTAAAAAGTAAAGTAAGGCAAATAAAACTACACTGAACGAAAAAACGCACATATCTGTTGTTCTGGTTTGAATACAACTTTTTAATTATATAATAAGCCATTCCATTTTTTCCAGACAGAACACCATCTATATATGGGGAGATGTGTGCTAGTATATTTAATTTTTTTGAAAATTAATTTTCTTAACAATTTTCTGAGCGACTGTTGATTTTATTTTGCATCGCAAATGATTCTTGGTGAAAATAAAATATTAACAGTTTATGTAGGTATATTGTAAATTATAAAGAAAAAATATTTAAAAAAGTGGAATACCGTGTATTTATCTCTTTGTTTATTTTTTTAAATTTTGTTTTTGTAAGCTTGTAACAAGTGTTTTAAGATTAAAGTACAATCTCTTGTCGTAAAGTTATGCCCATAACACTATATTACTCATAAGTCAGCCAACGTCATTAAACCAGCAAACCGCAATATTTGCAGAAAACACAATCGCTGTCTACGACAACATGAACTCGGCAGTCTGCAGACATCAACTTATAAGAGTTTGGGACTCTTCAATGACAAGATTGAATTAGCGAAGTGTCTATTTTTGGTTGACCAACAAGACGAAAAATTGACTAGGTCGTTCGCCAAGTGAGAATACATCCAGAAATAGTGAATATTTCCTGTGAATTGTGGCGTGGCATAGTAACACCGATCTGTACTTCTTCGAAAATGACAATGGAAATCACAATGGGGTCAATATTGATGAGCCCTCAAACATGATTATTTCAAAATTGAAATTATTTTTTTATTTATTTATTCAGAGATCAACTTAACACTCTAAGATACAATATCTTATAAAAATAGTGAAAGCTTTCATTAGAAAATAACAAATATTTTAATATGGCTAGTCTTTTAGAAAATTCAGAAAAGATATAATATAGAGAAAACTTATTACATTTTAGATTGAAAAAATTATAATAGATTTACAATTTTAATAATTGTATAACAAATAAAATAAAATTAATAACAAATTAAACCTTATTTAATCAATTTAATTAAAAGATGATTGAATAAAGAGAGTGAGCTTAAATGAATTCGCATAAGTTCCTTTTTAAAATTACCAACTAACGGATGCACAATTATTATATGTTTCACAGCCATATGTCAAAATAGGCACAACTAGTGTTTTAGCCACAATTTTTCGAGTATTTAAAGGAGTAAAATGATGAGATGTCCATAACATTCTGAGGACACCATAAACTTTCACAATAACAGAGTTTATATGAGAATTCTAAGTCAAGGTTGTATTGAAAATAACACCAAGGTTCTTAGCATTCTAAACACAATCTATATTGGTATTGTTGAGTTTTAAAGAAGGGAAGTGACTCATGTAGAGAGGACATTTGTGGAAATAACGATACACTAAGATTTTGATGGATTGATACACAGTTCGTTATTTTTGCATCACAGCCAAAGATGCTGGAGGTTTATGCTTAACAAATAAACACAATTTTCTATGAGTCCAAGGGCACAACTTTTAAGTAATTGCAGATCATCAGGTGCCACACTGCCGTCATAAAGAAAAAGGGCGTAAAAGCCAAAAATCAAAAATTGATTTTATGGCATATTTTTTAAAAAATATAATAATACTAAATAATAATAATACATAATTTTTCATTAATTTTTAACAAATTTTTAAGTTTGGAAAAGCATTAAATTTTAAAGTGCGAAATCCAAAAATAATAAATCGCATTTATCTGAAAACTCAAAAAGTGGAGATACGCCCTTTTGCTTTAAGACGGCAGCACAGGTGTTTACAGCAATGATCCAATGAATGCGCAATGTCATTAATATATAGGATAAGCAGCAGTCTACCAAGGATGGATCCTTGCGGAACTCATCGCGTAAGCGAGACAAATTAAGAATATTTGTTTTTAAGAAAAACTGTTTGTTTCCTGTCATTTAAGTAAGAAAAAAGTAATGAAATAGCAGAGGAAGAGAATTTATAAAGTCTATACAGCTTGTTTGAAAGAATTGTATGTCTGTAGTTGTATAGTGTCAACTGCCACCTTTCTGAACGGGAATCAGCTTAGCCAGCTTCAACAACTTAGGGGAACTTCCGTTGTTAAAATGGAATTGAATAAGTGTGTGATAAATGGAAAAATTAAAGTAAAATGAGCATTATAACCCTTGGGTGGATGTCATCGAGACCGACTGCTTTTGATTTTAAGGACAAGAGCATTCAACCACATCTGTACTTTCAACGTTAGAAAATTCAAAAGTGTTTTCATCGGAAGAACATTTATTTGGAAGTAGAACTTCGGCTTGCGCTAATTCAGCAGTTACATTCATAGGTAATTCACAAAACTTTTGTTTATTTCATTAGGAAAGTTCAAGAATATTATTCCAAAGTTTTTCACCACCAATAGAAGGATCAAGTCGATGACTGAGAAGCTTATACTTGTTTGAGTGTATTGGCGAACATTGCGAAGGACTCGGAAGCAACTACAATGCTCAACAAGTTTAAAACGTTTCCATCTAGAGTATGCTTGATTCCTTTGATTTATTAAAAAATGAATCTCAGGCATAAACTAAGGCCGAGAGCTATTGGTGATAATTTAAGACTTTAAAGGAACATATCTATTGAAAAGAAACTCAAGGTTTGAGTTTAAAAATACAATTTCATCATTAGGAGAGTTCATACCATATACTTGCTTCCACTGAATTGTTCTTATGCCTTACCCAAGATCAGTTTTGTTAATGTCTTAAAGTCCCTAAATTGAATTGTCGACGAGAAAATAGGGGCATTGAAGTTAAACGTAAGATAAATTAAATCGTGTTTGGAGAATGCTGGCGCAGAAAGTTGGTCATAGAATAGGAATTTATCAATATCACTCACAAGATAAACCTCAAGGAGTGTCCCAGAAACATGACTAAAATGAGTTGGTTCCGACTGATTGACGGGTAGGAGATTAAATGTACTCATATTACTTACGAGAGAATTTTTAGCCAACAAATTGCAATTAATGTCTCCGCAAATAACTAAGTTTGTGGACATAATAGCTATTTCTTCCATCAATGAGTAAAATTGATTTAAACTAAAATTACTACTAGGCCTATATACGGTCCCCAAGTGTAATTTTGTATCTCCGCTTACAAATTCCACACATAAATTACGATGATAAAGGCCAATATCACCAAAATAAAGAAAGTCCTGCAATTCGGTGTGTCTGCAGGTAGGTCTACAGCCTAAGCGACTGAAGCGAGTTTCTTTGAACTTGGTAGATGATTGCCTCAATTCTTTTTTACATTTGTTAAGCCCTAAAAATAACCTACCTTTTACTGTTCTTATTACCTAATTATGTTTGGTTTTCTCATTAACGGCTCAAAAGATTTCGATCAAAATTTGTATGCAGGAGGTCGATAGCATTCTAAATATGTAATACCGACATTTTCCGAAAATATTTTTTGGATTTTTGAATTTTGCTATACCAAATTTTTTGTTTAGATAACAAATTAACATTTTCTATAAAAAAATAAAATTCACGCCCAGATCGCACGTACCTGCTCTTATGTTCTTTCACATCGCTGGCACAAGATTTTAGTAAAAACGCCTAAATATTTTTTTAAATTCGTTTCTTAATTTATTTTTTCATACAAAAGTTATTATTTTTTTAAATTTTTTTATGGCAATTTAAAGTACTTAATAATATAAATAAAAAAATAATAAACACAAAAGATCAAATAAAAAAAAATCATCCAACCGATTTCGAAATATGGAATTACATATCAAAATAAAAGATTCTTTTTTTAAATTTTGGTTTAGAATTTGAAGGGCCTCCTGAATAAAAATTTTGATCGAAATACGGTGAGCCATTAATGAGACAGTCGAAAATTGAAAAAAAAAACGTTATATACACATGTCAAAAGCGTTGGAGCCGTTTTCGAGAAAATAAATATTTACTATTTTTGCTCCATAAAATTATATAATAAAAAAGACCATCAAGAAGAGCTAATCACTTAAGAGGCCTTAGTACCAAGTTTGACAAAAATCGCTCCAGCCGTTTAGGTTGTAGCTCGTTGCACAGGTAGACAGACAGGCGGAATTGAGGGACTCACTTTTTTAGTTTGATTAAAATCTCTAGGTAATTTTTTTTCCAAGCATATTACTCGTAGGTAAAAAAGGACTTAAAAATTATATTTACCTGGTTCTACTAACAATTAATTATGATCGAACATAAGAACAAGTTCGTGCGATACAGTCATATATTATTATGATTATGTTTTATCAAAATAATTAGATCCGTTTTCGAGATAAGTACGTTTGTTTAAATTGTTGCTTGGGAGGCACCTACCAGGTACGTTTCACTGCCTAATGCTGTAGATCGACCATTATTCCACAGAATCAGAATTGCGGGGCTCTATTTTTCATATTCTCTATCATTGTATAGTTTTAAGTTTGATAAAAATCTAGTTTGATTTTTTTTTTCAAAGACCTATGTAGGGGAGACCGGGGCTAAGTAACAGCTAAAAATGAAAAGGTTCCCCCGAAAATTAATTAATTAGTTCAAAGCTAACGTTACGTATATTTTAGCTGTGAAGAAAAGGTATAAGGGTAGGGCCCAAAATTGGTACGTTTGTAACATAATTTTTTCTAGTATTTTGTGTATTCCTCTTCACTCGGGAGAGATATAATTCTAGTTGTTTTTAAAAATATTTATTAATGTTTTGGGTAAATTTATATAAGTAGCGCAGCAACGAATGGTTTTCGTTTTTTTTCATTTCATTGAGTGATTTGTGTTAAATTTTATGGTGGGACTAGTTGTAACGTTTTTGTGGGGTAAGTTGTAACAAATAAAAACAGACTCGTTCATACTTTCAAACACATTTTTGGGAACCAAGACCATGGGAAAATGGTGTTCTTTCTTAGATTTCATTTTGTTTAATTTTTTTTTCTTTATTTTTTATAAAAAGAAAAAGTCCATTTGACTTATATAGTTGTCAACAAAAGGCTGAAGAAAAAAGAGCTTGCTAATTTGTTAAATTCGTATGTATATCTAATACTAGTTTTGGAATATTTATTTACATTACTAATTTTTATATGACTAACTTAATTTATTTTTTCAAAAAATTAATATTGATATTGTGTTTTCTAGGAACATTAAAAATTTATTAATTAATTAAATTTGTGAATTCAAATTTTAATATTTTAATTTCATAAGTTTTGCAGGTGTATGTGCTATATTTTTCGTTGTTAATCTTGTTTTTAAATTAATAGTTTTTTTAAAAGAAGAATACATGTTTTGTTACAATTTCCTTTGTCTGTTACAACTTTCCCCGCATATTGGGTAAGTCGTAACAACAGGTTTTTTTTTTTTTTAAGTTATATTTTTACAAATTCTGATCAATATTTTTTTGGCGTTTTTATTGGATTTCGTAGCTGAAATATTGCTCTTTTAACAGAAAAAGGTTTGGCTAACTTATTTTCAAAACCTTAGGAACAGCATCAATTTTAGTAAAAAGTGATAATTTTAGCCCAGGTCTCCCCTACATAAGAAGGCTTTTAAATTTATGAGATTTTTGTTTCTTTTTATTTCTAAATAATGTAATCCAATAAGGTTTCATGGCGAGTATAACATTCCAATCCGCAAACAATTTTCTAAAAATTGTGTCACAAATATTCTCCGCCGATTATGACAATTTTTCAATAATTGTTCGTCTCCATCATAAAAATTTGAGTCTTAAAATTTCCCACAAAAATAAAAATAACCTACGATCTTTGAAAGAAAAACCTTGAAAACGGTCTACATTTTTTTTTTGTAAATCACAAGAGAAACGTTTGTAGGCACACCACACACCCTCTGCGCTTCTAATGCAAATAGGTATAAAGTATGTATGTCCCGAAGACCATAATCCATTTTTTTTTTGTGAATTAATATCCAATCCTTTGCCACCAGTTTACCTAAATATATTTGTATGCACTATTTTCTAACCATGGCAATTTTGAACATGAACACTTTTCGTAACTGCTTCAAAATTATTCACATTTTCAAGCTTATACATATACATATATACTTTAATATATATTAACTCGAAAATATTAATGCTTTTGCAAACTTAGCTATTTTTTGCGTCCTTAAATCTTATAACAAGCCGAACGTAACAATTTCCCTACAGCGAACATCGTTCATAGAATATTTAATGGCAACATTCCTTTTCCAACGTGCGGCTAAGGATTTAGTGTTCTCTATCAGGTCTGTTTTTGCGTGTATGTGAGCTTCACATGCCATTATATGTATATTATACATTGGTATGTTTATGGGTATATGATGGGATATATCGTGTAAGAAGAAAGGCTACAAGCATGGTATTATGTTGGTTGGTAGCCACTTGTATGTTCATAGATGCCTTACATTTTCCGCTCAACTTAATGATCCCCCCGTCCCTTGCCAACGCAGCACAGTCATAGTCGCTTTAGCCAATGCCACCAATTCTGCTTTGAACGTCATATGCGGAGGTAATGGGCGTATAAAGCTTATATTTACTTGCATCCTTGTTAAGGTATTCAAATTTTGTCCTTAGAAGGACCTGCATTAATGGGAATTTTGCTCCCAATCCACTCTTCCCTTCTGCTATTCCACTTCTCAAGCAGCGCCAGCGTTGACTCGCAGTAATCATCACATAAATTTGAGAGAAGATTACAATTTTGCTGTGGCTTAGAAAATCTGGCAAGTGTAAACGGCGGGCGGTCGTTGCGGCCGAACAAAACGAGCATTCGTGTGTAGCGTATGTCACATATATATATGTACATTTGGCAACAATAAAATAAACAAACATTAGTTGCTGGAAGAGAATGCAAACACTAATGGCACTTTTATCTACCTTAAAGCAAGGAGAAGGACCGTATAGCAAATAAGGGTTTTAGTTGGCAAAATCCAAGTGGAATGGCGTTATGTTCCATTTGCAGAGAGGGATTAGTACGCCTGCTAAGTACAGTTAAGAAGTTCTTTCCTAACTCAGAAATACATTGGCACGGAACGTGGATACATCTATATAAATTGAGGATGACACATACATTCTCTGTTTAGCCAGCCATTTAGATGAATTTCGTTAAAATGATGTGACAGACGTTATGGCATGAGATCGGCAGATTTGTCGCAGCGTCAGGATGTTTAAGAAAAAGTTTATCCTTTTTTTTGCAAAGGATTTGCGAGTTCCAAAAATTGTTGTATATTGAAGCAAATAATAGGATAAAAGTATAACTCATAAGGAGGAAAATCCTTAAAATGTGTCTTTTAAGTACAAGATCTAGATCGTAGAGGAGAGTCTAAAACCTATTTACCAATAAATATTATTTATTGAAAAATATTGAAAGATACAATAAATTTTTATTTAAGGTATACATATGTATGTAAGTTACGCATTTGGAAAAAAATATGGCGCTTGAGATTTTATCAAACTTGACATTAGAGACATTGACATGATAGAGAACACCACAATAGTCGGTTTGCCGGTAAGTCTACAGAATAAGCCGCCGAATCGATTTTCTTCAAACTTGGTACTTAAGCGTTTTAGGTGATTGCCTTAATCCCTTTTTAAACATTCTTCAAAAATAACGGTACCTGCCATCAAAATATTTGGGGTAGAAATGTTAAATTCTAATTATATATCTCGAAATCGGCTCTATCGATTTGGTAAAAAAAATACATTGCACCATTATAGGTATACCCTATATTTAGGTATACATATGTAGGTAAGTTATGCATTTGGAAAAAAATATGGCGCTTGAGATTCTTATCAAACTTGATATTAGAGACATTGACTTGATAGAGAACACCACAATAGTCGGTCTGCCGGTAAGTCTACAGAATAAGCCGCCGAATCGATTTTCTTCAAACTTGGTACTTAAGCGTTTTAGGTGATTGCCTTAATCCCTTTTTAAACATTCTTCAAAAATAACGGTACCTGCCATCAAAATATTTGGGGTAGAAATGTTAAATTCTAATTATATATCTCGAAATCGGCTCTATCGATTTGGTAAAAAAAATACATTGCACCATTATAGGTATACCCTATATTTTGGTTAATAATTTTTTTTTTTTTAATTTAAATGTTATTAAGGGTACCTACTATATAACGTTTTTTTTTGATTTTCGATTATCTCATGAACTGCTCAACGGATTTCGATCAAAATTTTTTAACAGGAGGCGCTTTAAATTCTAAATGATATTTTCGAAAAAATCTTTTTTTTTTTGGATTTATTAAATTCAATTTATTTATTTATATATTTATTTATTTATATATTCGTAAACATTTTTTTTTTTCTAACAATCAAACATGACATTACGATCATAGAGAAAACCAATAAAGTGGGTCCCCAATTCCGTCTGTCTGCCTGTCTGTCCTCGAGTGTGCAGCCTAAACGGTTCGGTGGATTTGATTCACACTTGGTACATATTTTTTCGGTAATATGTCCAGACGTTTTTTTCATTTTTTTCTTAAGACGACAAATAACAGTAGTTCCATACATTTTGTTTGGCCAAAAACAAAAATCTTATTTTTCTCAAAAACGGCTCCAATGATTTTCATAAAAAAAATCAGTTCATTATCGAAAGGAAAGGGTACCTTTTGATAATTTTTTTTGTGAAAAAAATGTTATTTTTGGTACCTCTAGTAGAGCCATTTTTTTGGTCTTCGATTTTCTCGGCAACGGTTAATTTGATTTCTTTTAAATTTCTTACGCAGAAGCTCCTAGATAACTTAAACACTACTGTGTGCCAAAACTTTTCAAAACATTTTTTTTTGGAAATTCATTTTTTTTAAAACTCAAAATTGCGAAAACGAATTAATAGATTTTTTAAAAACTTCGTATTTGGTGATTTTTTGACATTATCTTGAATAGTTAAAAAAAAACTATTTTTCTAAAATAAAAACAAGGGTACCTCACATACAAATGTTAAAAAACCGCTAAGAAAAAAAATTATTTATCGAAAACGGCTCCAAGAATTTTTGTAAAAAAAATTGTGTGTTCTCAGATTAGTACAGCTCACTTCAAATATAAAATATTTTTTTTGTGTACTTATTAACGGTACTTCCCATAGAACCACTGTTTATATTTTCGACTTTCTCAATATTGGATAAGTCGATTAAAATAATTTTTTTTTATACAAATGCTGCCTAAAATTGTTAATAAGACTGCATACTCATATTTTCAAAAAAAAAGTTTTTCGATTTTTAAAAAATAAATAATTTTTTTTTTCATGTTTACATACTTAGGTTCCATCAATATATATACATATGTAGATACATTTAACCTAACTTACATAATTAAAATCCATAACTTAGATTTAAATATACATTTGAAGGCAGGTACCTATTTATTTATTCCTTGAATCATCTATTCCACAATTCATTATACGAGTACTAAGAATCAAGTTAATCTTGCCTACATAGGCTTTAAAACTGCATAGGATAACTACACCTAACTAACTAAACCTCAATGGTTAGCTATATTAAAGTTGTTAGCTACAAGAGCAAGTTCGTGCGATCCAGTCATGCATTTTATTTTTTTATAATTTTATCCGCTTGCAAGGGATTATGAATAACCTTTATAAGTTTTTAACACAGCGCAATCATACGGTGAAATAAGAGAAGGAAGGATATGAAGATGTGTGGGGCGATGTTCTGAGACTAGAGCTGGTTGTTTTCTCAGATTTATTGCCAGTGATGGCGGCTGAACTAATGCGGAGAAAATTACCGTGTCTTATTTATTTATGTCCCTTATAATTCGCAGTATTTTATTTATTTCGTTGTCATATATGTGGGTATACTAGTTTACTAAATCACATGCTGTTAGTGTTATGCCTGAACAACATATAATAAGTAAACCAGCAACTCATTTTATGAGAATTCTTAGAATTGGATTTTAATGGAATATAATAAGACTTAGACAACGGCAGGAATCGAATCTGCGACCACGAGGTTGACAGGCAAGCATACAAGTATCGTGCCACAGACAGGTTTTTTTTTTAATTATAGTATTAAGTTAATATTATTAAATAGCTAAAAATGCGATAATATATTAAATAATCATTGGCGCAAAATTTTAGACAACCTATTATTAAGGCCTTAACATGATACTAGTTAGCAATTTACTATATTCATAGTAGTCTACTAACTTTTCATAAATTTTAGACCTTTTGTTAACTAGTAAAATGTAAATTAACCGGATTGCAAAGCATTTGTAGGGTTAGAATTTTGATGAAGACAATTATTGTGTTTATGCTTTGTAAATTAATTTAAGTTGATGGAAACCCAACATGTGATCTAAATAAGTATTCGATGTTTATATTTTAATCATTTAACTTCATTACATTTACAAAAAAAAAAAAAAAAAAAAACAGTTTACACCAGCATGATTCGAACAAGGCTGATATACTATCTGATGACATCACGGATTTTTTAGTATCGAAGCCATTTGGTGATTTTAACTTTAGGAAAATGTTAAGAAGATAATACGATACTAAATCGTTTAAAATGTTGCGCTATTGTTATTATAATAAATTAATTAAGAAACGAATTAAAAAATATATTTAGTCGTTCCTACTAAGATCTGATCGAACATAAGAGCAAGTACGTATGTTTTTCCTTTTTTCATCGTTTTAATTAAAAAATCATGATAATCCTGTTATATAGTAATATTATGTGCTAAAAATAAAATCAATAAAATATTAAAACGATTACGCTTAGGTAATCCTAGGTAATGGAGAGGGCAATATTATAAAAAGGGACATAACTTTAAATATCTTAATTTTCCATTTAACATGTTTGACAATGATGTGATATGGGTTAGACGAATTCTGAAAGTTGAGATAGGAAAAGTTCTGTAGGTGAGTTTTATTTATTATTATACCTATTTAACCGTCAATGTCCTGCCATTGATGACATCAAATCAGGGAAAAACAATTTCGTAAAAATTCCAACATAGGAAAAACTAATTGACACAAGGAAGGCATGCAACAATGTAATTGTATCTATGAAATACCTGTCAATTCGACAAAATTCAAATTCTCTTTACAAAAATGAATAATATAAATCAAATAGGTATATCCTTGAATAAGTTGTGGATAGCGACGAAACGGTGGGAAAGATAAAATAAACCAAATCAATCAAGCAAGTAGTTTTAATATGACAGCGTTTTGGTTATAACACTTACAAGAATTCGTAAGATTTTCTTTTGAAATGTTCATAACTTTTATGAATAAGACGCTGATGTTTTCAAACTACATACATAAATTTAATTTATTTTGTTGATTGAAGCGCTTGTAAGTTTTAAATTAATTATTCTAACGGTTATTTTTTTGAGAAAGTTCTAAAATCAATTTAAAAACTTGATCTAGTAACTCTAGGTTTATCTTTAGAACTTAATTTTAGAAATATTTAGAACACGGGTATTTTTTCACTTCAAATAATTTTCTTAGAGCTCGAACTAAAATTATTTTCGAGTTTTAAGAGCTTTAGTTATCAGTTTTTAAAATGAACTTCTAAGGAATATTTGCAACTCTTTAAATACCCGATGATTTTTTTTGGCGAAAAAATTCTAAAATTTGCTTCAATTTTGTGGAAAAAAATGTAAAATTTAGCACGATCTTAGGTTTGTATAAAAAAATGTTTGAAGAACATTTTTCTTATTACAGGATTGGCAAAATATCTTCCGAGCTATTCTACAATAAATTATGTACGTATACGTTGTTCATGGTATGATGTAATTAGATTTCTTGTAATATCCATTTTCTGGCAGATACTGTCTCAATCCCAAGGCGAATGCTCATCATCATCAGAATCAAATTTTTGCATGACCAAACATTAAGGCAAGAAATACTACATTATTCCAAAAGGTAGTAAAAATGTTGCTCGTTAGTAAAAACTTTTTGAAGTTTGGGTTTAAATAATGTTTATAGAGCTGACATGAGCATACACGACAAGCTTAATACTCACAATATTTAACCGGCACAACACACATTTTTATTAAAACAACACATGCGAAAATAGACTACCACACAAACCACTTCTTTTTTGGTATAATTAACTTATATGCTTAACAATAAATTATGATAAATATTTGCAATATTTATCCTCTTTGTAGATTTAATTACAACGAAATGTCAATGTCAATAAGTGAAAGGAAAATGTGAAAGGCGTGAGCATTGCAGAAAACGGAGCCGCTGTACAATTTTCAAGTTGGGATCCACACGGTACGTTATCCAATTATGTGGAAGCCGACTGCCGGGCGAGCATAAAATAATAAAGTAATTTAAAATCAATTAGCTTCAATAATATTTTCCTAAATCTCGTCGTGAAAAGTTTCATCCCATTGCACTGAATTGGGAAATGGTTGGGTGATTTTTTTGCTACTTGGATTTTGACGTTTATATTTTTGACAGATCACACATGACAAATTCCACGAACATTTGACATTTCGATTCAGTAATGTTTGCCATTTCATCATGAATAGACTTACGCCTGAACAACGTTTGCAAATTATTGAAATTTATTATCAAAATTCGTGCTCTGTGAAAAATGTGTTTCGCAAGCTTCGTCCGTTTTTTTTCCGCTCATTTTTGGCTAAATGGATACGTGAATAAGCAGAATTGCCGTATTTGGAGTGAAGAGCAGCCAGAGGCAATTCAGCAGCTACCAATGCATCCCGAAAAATTCACTGGTTGGTGCGGTTTATGGTTTATGATAAAGGCCGCAGGGTTACGGTCAATGGAGAAAGGTACCGTTCGATGATAACAGATTTTTTTTTGCCGAAAATGCAAGAATTGAACTCGGTCGACATGTTCCAACAGGTCGGTGCCACATGCCACACTGCACGTGAAACCATGCATCAATTGAGAGGCGAATTTGGTGTGCAGTTGATCTCACGTTTTGGCGCAGTCAATTGGCCACCAAGATCATGTGATTTGACCCCGTTAGACTATTTTTTGTGGGGCTATGTTAAGTCTATTGTCTATGGGGACAAGCCAAACACGATTGCTGCCTTGGAAGCCAACATTGAACGCGTCATTGGTGAGATTCCGGCCGAAATTTGTGAAAAAGTTTGCCAAAATTGGACCTTCAGAATGGACCACCTGAAGCGTAGCCGCGGGCAACATTTAAGTGAAATTATTTTTAAAAAGTAAATGGCAGAAATTGATTTATCGATCCAAATAAAAATTTCATTCACTTTTTACAAGTTTCTGTGTTTTTTTGAATTTTCAAAAACCAAGCTCTTAAAAAATCACCGTATAATTACAAAATACTTACAGTGAATTTTGTCATGCTCTTCGGCTCATGTATTATTTTCTGGGCGTTGTGAATCATTTTCTTTTGGAAAATTTCTCCGTTAAAATTTTCGTTCCATTGTGTAACATTTATATATAACTACTAAATTGTTGTAGCAGGGCCAGGTATAAACGTGGTTTAAATATTTGAAATTTAACTGCCGATTCCGGTAGATTAACTGAGGTTCAACGATGGGTTAAGTGTGTGTGCAAATACAAAAGGAAAACGAAAAACAATGTTCCTATGTATATATGAGTTGCAGCGACCAACAGCGACCGATGACACATTATTCGCTTCCGCATCAGAATTATGTGTCTTCGTTCATTCCATACATTTTATTGAATTAATGGGTGCACCTACGTCGTCAGCAATATGCGACGACGATAGTGTTAATATTAAGTAACAATAAGTAGGTTAAGAAATGTTGATTAATAAAATAATAATAACTAGGTGAATAAGTAGTTGATTAAGCAATAAGAATTCGATGTAAAGTTAGGGTATACACAGAATAGTAAAATATAAATGAAGTGTCTTTTTCCATTAACAACCAACGACATTGGCCTTAGAACCGGGTATCTTGACCAAAATTATCCCAAAGATTGTTCTGCTATAAACAACTAATTCAGATAACTATCTTACGGATTGTTATCAACTAAAACATTGGTCCTTTGAGCCGGATATCTATTCCAAGCAAAAAGTCGCAAAAGAACAAGTCGTAGTCGCTTCAACGCCAGCATCTACTCCAAGAAAAATTCGTAGCCGCCACTTCTGTTATATACTTGTAACTTGAATTATCGTTGAACTCCACTTAATCCCCGAAATAGTGAATTGCAGAATCACGGTTCAAATATTTAATCCATGTTCGTACAACTGGTTTATTGAGTAAACTCATAGATTAGATGTGGAATTAGAATTTTTAAAGTAAAACATCTTTTGCAGCGTTGCTGGTAAAAACAATTCTATGGAGCTGTCAAACCGACCAACGATATGAATGATATACGATATGAATGATATACGATATGAATGATATACGATATGACCATACGATATGACATTCGATTTGACCCCATACGATGTTATTGTTAGAAGCATTATTTTCAAATATTTGGAATTTTTTTTGTTCGTTTTGTGGATATTCATAGATGAGTTGAAATACAACTTCGTCTTCGGTTCCAAAAAGTGTTATGACTCCTCCTGTACTTGATAGCGTAAGTATTTCATGCGACGAATCTTCTTTCTCACTCATACAAAAGTTCTCCGGGCCGATATTATCTTTCCCGTCATTTGGAAGAGGTGTTCTTTAACGCTGGCCAAACCTCTGCGTAAGCTTTTCCATTTGTCCTATTCTACAGTTCTCTTTCCGAGTCCCTAGAAAAGGCGCATTTTTTTCACCCCTAATTACCTTCCAATTGCTTACGTCTTTTCTTTCCAAAGTCATGAAAACGCAAATTAATTATCACCTTAGGAAGCATCTTGTAGAACGAAAGCTCCTTAATGACCGGGAGTATGGCTATCGAAGCACTAGGTCCACTGGTGATCTGATGGTATATCTCATCGAACAGTGGCACACATTTTTAAATCGTTTTTGCGCTTGATACTTCAAAAGCATTTGATCGAGCTTGACATCAAGCTCTATTATCGAAAATACGCGCATTTGGTATCAATGAATCTCTTCTTCGTTGGATTAGAAATTACCTTTCGGATCATTCGATACAAGTTGTATTGGACGGTTTCAAATCTGATATTCACAAAAGAAATGCTGGTGTGCCCCAGGGCTCCGTTTTGTCTCCCAGTATTTTTCTCATTTTCATTAGTGATCTCTTATCTGGAACTTTTAATCTTCTAAATTATTTTGCTGGCGATAGAACTCTCAGGTTTTCATATTCATTTTCAAATTGAACTAATTGTTCTTCGGATGTGGAACTGCAAAGATAGGTTATGAAAAGCTCATTAAATTCTGATCTTGACAGAAATTTTAAATGGGCAATGAAAAAACCCCGGTTTCGATGCTTCAAGAACCCAGCGCTGTATTCTTGCGTTAAAGCAGAAACCTCTGAAAAACCTTAAAGAAACCGATCAGCTTTCAGTTCTTGGTATGTGTATCACTGACGACCTCTTGTGGAATGACCATGTATGTATTCTATGTCGCCAAAAATGCTGCAAAACGATTGGGCTTTCTTCCAGGATCCAAGAAATTCTTCTTTCCTTATGATCTGGCTGAAATCCATAAGGCCTTCATTCGTCTTTCTCAGGAGTTCCTAAGACTCATTTAAATCTTTTAGACCGAATTCAAAATAGAGCTGTAAGAATGATAGGCGATATAACTCACTTTCTACCATTTTAAGGGTGGTCAAAATCCCTTAATTAAATAAAATGTACCAATTAAAAATTTCACAGCCCAAAACTATGCGTATGGCCATACCGACTAATGGTTAACTCGCGAATATAAGAACTTGAGACCGAAAAGTTCTCGACATACGAAATAAACACTGGAAATGATCATACAGATTTTGGTCATACCAAAAGGTATGATCTAACATTTAAGGGACGGGCGGGGTTGTGTGATTGATCGGAAACAGCAACTCCCTCTTTTACTGTTGGCAACTTCATAATTATTATTAATATTTTGACATTTCATTTATATTATTTTGCGTTCTCTTTTAGTTCCTTTTTCTTTTCTTTTTTTTTTGGTTGTTAAAACCAGAATCTTGTACCAACTAGACACTTAAATAAAACACGTGAAATACATATATTGTATTTATATAATTATTGTATCTCTTTAAATGGAATTTTGATGTGATCACAAGAGATCACAACAATGACTAAAAATAGAAATAAGATAAACTATCATTTATTGCTAATACAAAGAAAAGATAAAATTAATTTGCCAATTAGTATGCATTTTTACTTTTCCCTTACCACACAATGGTATGTCAGTCCTTTATTTTGATTTGAAATTTTCTTTGTCGGGCCTTAAAATTTTACTCGAAAACAGGCCCCAAAAATGTTACCCTTCAAAAAGCCTCATATTATATTCATACCTACCTGCTTCAACTTGACAAGGATCTGACAGAATTAATTATGCATTCACATGCGCTCCGCAAAGGGCTATAAAAAGTCATTTGAATCCGGACTCATGATGTAAATCTCCTCTTAACATCCTAGATTCCTGGTAAATCTTCTATTAAAAGGACCATAGGGGCTTATGAATCTAAATCCACTAGATATATGTGCATGTCCATTATTTCAAATCCTAACTACCCTTTGTTTGATGAATTCGGCTTTTGAACTTCTAAATTCTAAACGTCAACAAGCCAAGGCAAGGCATAACAAAACAAAAAAAAAAAAAAATACTACGATGATTGACATTGAATGAATGTCTTGAGACTATTGTGGTCTTTGTGCAACTGAAACTTGAATGGATATGGATTTTTCATTTAATTTTCTGAGTCTGAAATTCAACAAGGACACCATTTCTTCATTAGATGATAGTCAATTTGCACAATATCTGCAACGAGCATTTTAATTATAATGAGCATGAGCTTAGAAATCACAACATACATATGTACATAGGTAATCCAGGTAACTTATACTTGTTTTAATTTAATGACAAAAATACATATGTACATAGTTACCCAAAAGTGTTTATACAAGTTTCGTTTTCAGCTCCCCTGATTGAAATGAGAACTGTATCAACATTTTCAGACGATAGCGATTTATCGGCTAAAAGAAAAACAGAAGCGGAAATTTAATTTTAAAGGTATACATACGTTTCATGGGTAAGATTTCTTTTCTGGGGAAAATAATATTTTACCATGTCATCGAATACTATTATGATTCCCATAAACAAAAAGTATTTCCGTGAGCAAATTGTGTTTCCAAAAAGGAAACCTCTTTAGAAGCATGAACACATCATCGAATTACTCCAAAAATGATGGTCGTTATTTGTTACTTTACTGAATCCAATACTTACATGTGTATGTGTGTTTTTTTTCTAGTATTTGTGAAAGAAATATCGAGATAGAGTCGGAATCAATAAACTTGATTCCTTTACTGACATTGAATGAATGTCCTGGCCAATAATGAAACTACTCTAAGTAAATTTCAATCATACATGTCGGTCTCCTTTCAGTCTTTTCTCAGTTAAGTTTTGGAGCTCTGATTAATATAGTCTCGTATTTCGTAACAATGATGTGGAAGCCCGAAATTAAATCAACAACTAATAATGCAATAAAGTGGAAAGACATCATTTTTCCCTGACTGAATTGAAAACGTGTATGGAAAACAAGTAACTAACATGACGCCAATTAAATGAGATAGATACAAAATATTATGCAGCTGTTAAATGCTGACAAAAAGGAGGAAACAATTACAAGTTTAGTTAAATTCTGGCTTAGAAAACAATCAAATCTGAGGGTTATTGTTTCAGTACAACAATGTTTGGGCAAGTTTTGCATTTGAAAAAAAAAATCAAACTAGAGATCTTGATCAAACTTGACATTACAATAATAAAGAACACAACAGATGTGGTGGGACTAGGTTCTTAGGTGATTGGCTCGATTCTTTTTTCTAGCTCCAAAACTAACAATAAATGGTTAATGTTAATTAAATCAGTGCACTATTGTGGGCATATACTAAATTTTTTTTAGTAAGAAATTAATGAATTTTTGTGTATACAAAATTAAGTAAAACACGAGCTTAAAAATTTATTTAGCTGTTACTACTAAGAACTTTGTGCAACGATTTGATCAAACAGAAGAGCAAGTACGTGCGATCCATTTGTGCATTTTATTATACCTGCGATAGGGCAAGTTTTGCATTAAAAAGAATGTAGGTAATAAATTAAATAATTAAATAATTTAAATAACCTATTACTATCAAAATAAAATGCATGACTATGTATGTGAAATTTTGAAAGAATCGGCTAAGCCGCTTATGAGATAGTCGAAAGCAAAAAAAGGTCCTATGGAAAGTACCGTTGTTAGACATTTTTGTAATTTTTTTTTAATCGTATGATTGGTCGTACTGAAAAAGCTGCAGGGATTTTGTTTTATCTAAATCGGTAGAACACATTTCCGAGAAAAATAGGTTTGAACGTAATGGTTATATGGCAAGTACCGTTATTTTTTGAGCCAAACAAAAAATAAATTTCCCCTCTGTACATAACTTAAAAAATTCTATATACCAAGTTTCAAGCAATTCGGCCCAACCGTTTGGGCTGTAGGTGTCTATACATACATACATACATACATACAGACAGACTGACAGACTGACAGACTGACAGACTGACAGACTGACAGACAGACTGACAGACTGACAGACTGACAGACTGTCAGACTGACAGACTGACAGACTGACAGACTGACAGACTGACAGACTGACAGACTGACAGACTGACAGACTGACAGACTGACAGACTGACAGACTGACAGACTGACAGACTGACAGACTGACTGACAGACTGACAGACTGACTGACTGACAGACTGACAGACTGACAGACTGACAGACTGACAGACTGTCAGACTGACAGACTGACAGACTGACAGACTGTCAGACTGACAGACTGACAGACTGGCAGACTGGCAGACTGACAGACTGACAGACTGACAGACTGACAGACTGACAGACTGACAGACTGACAGACTGACAGACTGACAGACTGACAGACTGACAGACTGACAGACTGACAGACTGACAGACTGACAGACTGACAGACTGACAGACTGACAGACTGACAGACTGACAGACTGACAGACTGACAGACTGACAGACTGACAGACTGACAGACTGACAGACTGACAGACTGACAGACTGACAGACTGACAGACTGACAGACTGACAGACTGACAGACTGACAGACTGACAGACTGACAGACTGACAGACTGACATACTGACAGACTGACAGACTGACAGACTGACAGACTGACAGACTGACAGACTGACAGACTGACAGACTGACAGACTGACAGACTGACAGACTGACAGACTGACAGACAGACTGGCAGACTGACAGACTGACAGACTGACAGACTGACAGACTGACAGACTGACAGACTGACAGACTGACAGACTGACAGACTGACAGACTGACAGACTGACAGACTGACAGACTGACAGACTGACAGACTGACAGACTGACAGACTGACAGACTGACAGACTGACAGACTGACAGACTGACAGACTGACAGACTGACAGACTGACAGACATACAGACGGACAGAATTTTTAGACCATCTTTTTTTTGTCTTCGGTGTCATCGTAATGCCATGTTTTATTGTTCTCTAACAACTTTTTTTTCGACGAATGCATAACTTGCGTTATAGTAATCGCATGTAAAAAATAAATTGTGGATTTTCGAAAATAAAACGAGTTGGAGCCGAAATTCTGGTTCCCAAAGTTCGGATGCGTTCTTGGTAGAAGCACCTAAATATTCCTGAAATAGCCCTCTCTTTTTACCTTGTCCACTTACATACAATGTATCCATTCAATAAAAAAATATATTTTTGGTTTTGTTGTTTTTTTTACTTCAGGGGAGTTCGCTCATGAAACGAAATAACATTTGGTTCGTTCGTTAGGTTTAAAGTTAGAGTGGACCAGGGTTGCAGGCAATTTGGAGGAATTCGCCCTATCTTCAATCGAAATTGAAATTTTATTATTTCTGTTTCTATGTATTAAATTAATTATATTCGAGTATTACGCGAAGAGCTTTTGCCCACCGTGAACCTAATTGCAAAAAACACTTCATACAAGCCCGAAATTTTTCTGTTTTTTTTCCTTTTTTTTTCTTATACCTACAATGAAAAAAAAAACAGATTTTCAAGAAATTTGGCTTTTTTTCCTAGGAAAAAAGGCCAGAATGTTATGAAGTATTTTTTGGGTTTTTTTTTCCAAAAATTCGAGCCCAATTTGAAGTGTTTAATAATATAAACTTAAAAACATAATTTCAAAAAAAATCTTCCATCCATTTTCGAAATATTGAATTTTCAAAAAATAAAATTGATTTTTTTTTCGATAATGTTGGTTTCCAGTATTATTTAGAATTTGAGGGACCTTTTCTATAAAAACTGTGATCGAAATCCGTTAACCGTTCATAAGCTCGAAAAAATTGGTTATATTTTATATAAACATTTCAATGAAAAAAAATTACTGACTAAAATGTAAAATATACCTACATAATTATAATAGTGCACTTTTTTTTTTTTTTTTTAATCAAAATAGAGCCGTTATCGAGATAATTGAGATTAACCATTATTGCTTCAAAAAACTGGGTCATCTTTAACTTTGGATCTAAAAAATTATTATAAAAAAAGATCCAAGCCAATAATAGTGCAGGAAAATTAGTCATTCACTTCGAAAAAATTCCGACAAAGCTGAATTTTGGTGGAGAGCTTCATTTTAATATCCTAAGCATTTCGTAAAAAGTGACCTAAATTTGGTGCAGAGCAAAAATTTATATGAGGGGGGAAGGTGGAAAATTCAGTTTTTGCCAAATTACTCCAAAAACTATAGGTTGTTTCGAAAAAAATTGTTGGTAAGCATTTTACCTAATGTTATTCTACACAAAAAAGATTCAGATACTTTTTATCGTACAATTGATAGATTTGGAGAAAAATGTTCGAAAGCATTGGGGTGTAGTATATTAATTCAAAAAAAATGTAATAAATTTCTGTTTTGGAGTGGGGATTTTTTTTCTTTTTATTTATGTTTGAATAACATTAGCTACAATGAGTACCTACAACTTATTTCAAAAGAAACTATAGTTTTCGAGTAATTTGGTAAAAACTGAATCCCCCCCCCCTCCCTCATACAAATTTTTGCTCGACACCAAATTTAGGGTACTTTTTAGGAAATGCTTAAGACATTAAAATGAAGCTCTCCACCAAAATTCAGCTTTGTCGGAATTTTTTCGAAGTTTCATCATTTTTTTGTCTAATTTTCCTTGACTATAACCTAAGTATTATATTCAGTTTTTATATAATTACATACTTGCTTTTTAAAGCCATTTTTCGTATCATTTGATGACTTTGAATGCCAAACAAAACTTGGTGGTAGCACACTCAAGTTGTTGATATTTCAGCTAACTTTAAAAATATTATGATTTGAATAAGACTGGTTGTAAGAACATGAACAAAAATGTATTATAAAAAAATATATACTAAAATTGTAAAATATTATTAAAATATTATAAATTGCCTCAAATATCATATGGTTTTATGTTTCAATGGTAAATCTTGGAATCGATGATATTCAACTCAAAAATGTCTACAAAATAGTTCGGTCACAACATAATTCCCCTAATCATAAACACAACATATAATACTTTCGTAACTTTTTACTTTTTTGTTTGGAACTTCAGCTTACAAGAGTAATAAGATGCGGTAAAGGCAATTTTTTACATTCTGCTGATTCTTTTATCATTCTGACAAGAAATAATGGAAATTGAATTGAAAAGAGACTGTCTTGAATTAACGAAAGAAGTGTTTTCACAGTAAAATTCAAGCCTTCCTATTGTTTCAATTTTGTACAAATTCTTATGAAACGGTTATATACTCTGACAACATATTTTCAGATCAATTAATTAAAATTAAATTAAACAATATTTTTCCTTATTCACAATTTTGTTTCCAAGACTTGAAGGAGTTACCGAGCAATTACCATAATTACTGAGAAAAATAATTAGTTCAAACGTGAGCACGCAGATGAACACAAACAACCCTTGCTACTTACAACACAATTAAATCTTAATCCATTATGTAATGTTAATTTTACAAAGTTTCCAACCCCATAATATTTAAATGAAGCAAAATCCTTGCTGAAAACAAAACACCTTTTCAGCAAATGATACAACATCCTTCAGATAACAAAGATTTAAGTAATTTTATACTGAAACTACCTACTACAATATTAGTTTAATTTATTGTTCATCTAGATAGATGATTTTCGTAAAAATAACAAACCGAATCGACACCTTATATTGAAGATAAAATATCAATCTGAAATTTGAGCTCCATTATAAATTCTAGGAATATTATCATAACTGTTAACAGACTGTTCACGAAAATTTTGAAGGAGGAGGATGTTAGCACTAAAATTAACTTAGGAATCGAATTCATTTGCACAGTGAAAGCCAGTGTCAATTTCAACTCCTTTCATCATCTAATTCAATTAACAATCAACCGGGAAGCAGTTAGTTTCTATAGGACGCGATACGGCGTACACCACGGTGAAAGTGACGAAGTCTCGCTCTTTCCCCAAGTCTTCCTATTTCAATTCATTCTGGATATTGTAAAGTCTCCAATTCACATTTGATTCATTCTGCTATGGGTGTGTTCCCTTTCAATGTGAACAAATTCTACATCTGCGATTCTTGGATGGTGTCTTACATACATATATTGAATGTTTGTTCAAGGAAATGAAAATTAAATAAGAAAACTTTATCTGTCTGCTAACGGAGCCGAGCAGGCAAGCATCCAATATTTATAGACCTGCCCGCGCTCCTAGTAACTTTCTTAAGGGCTTTGTTTTGGTGGAATAGTCTTAAAATTTGCATACCCCACTGGAAAATTACCGTTTAACGCTATTTATCCAAATAATGGTACATTACGCTTCACGCCCCGAAAACAGAAATGTCGAAAGGATGAGGTAAAGACCAGAAGGAACCCACCAGAATTTGTGTCTGTCTCTTTTTCTACTACTGGATTACTATCGTCCTTTTACTGACTCATTTATACCAATTGCCAACCAGATAAGTAGAGCAAAGTGTTAAATGTCCTTCCTATGTAGGACATCCTGCTGAAGAACGAGGGTACCATGTTTTCTGCACATTATACAATTAATCTTTTGTGTAAAGTGCTTTGAGTTAAGTTCGACTTCGAATAATTGCTTTGACTGTTTTCGTATTGTTTTTTGTACATCGTCCTTTTGTTTTGCTTTGCGAAAATATTTTTAATTTATTTACTATGAGGAGTCGATGGAAAGACTCTTTACTCTTTTGTTTTAGACTCTTGTTTTATCGTGCTGTTTGGTTCAGCATCGAGTCCCTTCCCTGCCCACTCTTGATGATTCAAAAGGACTTGCTGGTAGTGGAAATAATAAACAATTTTTTTTGTGAGTCGGAATGATGCTTCTGCGAAATGAGAAAATCTGCAATAGAACTATAGATCAAAGCTGTTTGTATAAGTATGTATGTATTCTAAGTGCTGCAAAGTTCCGACAGTTTTTTAAAGAAAATAACTCACAATATTGTGAAAAAGCATAAGACAGGAGCGTATCAGTATCGCGCTATTAAAATAGCGTTTTTTGTTACAAAAATTAAAATACATTTTCAACTTTCAAATAAGTATAGTAGGTACTTTACTCTAATGCGGAACGAAATCCGACACAAGAAAATTATAAATGAAAAATTAAAGAATATTCATTTGGAAAAGTTTCCAATCGTTTTTTCCATACCATGTCAAATGGAATGGAAAAATTACATTCGAGAGTTTTATGTTGATCCGGTGGATGGTGGGTGGTATACTCTGTTCCAGAAAAATATGCACTACACGTCTTATGGGAAAGCTTTTTCAAAATCAGTAGCTTTCCATATTTTAAAAACATATTAAATTGAAAGAACTTCTCCAAAGTAAAACAAATTCATTGCATCTGACGCAGCCCCAACGTCCTACTCAGCGCACATCTGAGTGTGGACTGAATTGCTTTTGTGTGGTTTATGGCTGCTGCTGCCAATTTTGACAACAGAAAATGACATTTTAGGCCACTGGATGCCACCAACAAAAAAGTAACAAAATTCCGAAGATTTCATGTGTAATTTTTAATTTTATTTATTGTACCTCAAAACTTTAGTAATAATAAGAATAAATAAACACCAAATTTATAAATAATAAATAAATAGATAAAATAAAAAAAAATTATTAAACAAAACATAACAAAAAATAAATAAAAGCATCAATTAACAATATAAGTCTTTAAGTGCCATACACACGATCAATGTCAAATGGTCAATAAACATTGAAGAAAAATCGCCACTACACGTCATCAATGAATATTGACATTTTTTTGACATTTCGCAAGCCCCAACATTGATAGTTACATTCTTCCAAAATATGGAAGAACTTTTATTAAATAAGTTAGCTGCAAACAACTATGATTTAAGTTATGAAGTTTTTATAAGCAAATCAATCATTCATAATTATTCTGTTTTATTTTTTATATACAAACGACACTTCAACGTTGACATAAAAATGGAAGCTACCACCACACTATCAAAAAATTGTCAATAAACATTTACGAAATTGAAGAAAACGAAATCGTTTTTAATTCCTTTCAATGTCTTCAATGTTTATTGACAATGACATTGAAGAGCATAAAAACGATCAATATTCATTGAACAATGACTTGTTCAATGAAAATTGACAATAAAAATTGATCATGTGTAGGGCTCTTTAGGTGGCATGAAGTGCTTTAAGTTTCAGTCTTTTTATTTCATTAAACGACAAAAGTGATTGTATTACTTTATAAGAAAGTTGATTTTTATTATGGGTCTTAATAGTATTTAAGCGTGAAACAACTTTTCAGCTGAGGTACTACCTGATCTGCTCATGAACATTTGTTCGATTCCTAGAGTCCCATTTGAAGCGTTTGAGTACCACAGTGCCATTTAAATTAAAAGTGCCAAAAGTGCACGATCTTGCCACCTCGACAACGTTGCTGCTATTCAACCCCCATTAAATATTGATGTTCTGTCAGAGTTACCCGTGTCCATTTCTTAACTCGTTCGGTTTTTATTCCTTGGTTTTCTGTTGAGATGATTTTGATTTGAGAGCTTTAAAATATGTTTTGAATGATGAGTTTCGTGGAGTGTTTCCATTTTTTGCACTTCTTTTAATGAATTGGAGTGTAAAGGTTAATTAAAAATGAGCTATATAAAATATGGACAGAAATCCCCTTTTAAAATCTCAAATTTGAGGTAAATGGTCGTGTTTTGTTAAAAATTATTAACTTCGCAACAACACTGAAAAAATAAGATTATGTTCACTGGTTGGTCAACGGTGAACTCGACTCTGAATTCAAAATGACATAAGATCGTGAAAATCTGATTTGAAACGAATTTTAGGGTGAAGTTGATTGTCTACAACATCCATCAATAAAATTTGACATTTTCTGACTAGGCAAAACAATATGTTTTGAAATACTTAGAGTGTATTTCTGGCCAAATTTCGCCGAAGAGTTGTAAAATATTCTGAAATGTCGAAAAAAGTGAAGTCAAGAATATTCCAACAAGTTGTCCACCAATGGAAAGGTCTGTGAAATCCATTTCGAGCATCTGCAGCCGCAGATTTTTGCGGGTTTTGGTTGCGGAGATATCACCATCCAAAGCAAGTCAAATGCAGCTGGGTGGAAAATCATGCGAATAACTTCGAATTGAAATATCTCAAGACCGAGATGCCGCAAATATTTTTTGTCTTCAGCTGTGGAAAGGTATTGAACAGACGTTTATTTTTATGGGTTTGAAGCACATTGTTGAAAATGTAATTTTTGATATTTCGAATTGAAATATCCCATGAACCAGATGCCGCAGGTACTTTTTGTGCTCAGCTGTGAATAGGTATTGAACAGACCTTTATTTTTATGGGTTTGAAGCACATTGTTGAAAATGTAATTTTTGAGGAAATCATGCGAATAACTTCGAATTGAAATATATCAAGAACCAGATGCCGCAGATACTTTTTGTGCTCTGCTGTGAATATGTATTGAACATACCTTTATTTTCATGTATATATCAATAGGTTTGAGGAACATTGTTGAAAATGTATTTTTTTTTTTGCAATGGGTTAGCCTTGATTTTTTTCTGAAATGTCGAAAAAATCGAAGTCAAGAATATTCCAACAAGTTGTACACCAATGGAATGGTCTGTGAAATCCCTTTCGAGGATTTTAAGCCGCAGGTTTTTGCGGGGTTTGGTTGCGGAGATATCACCATCCAAAGCAAGTCAAATGCAGTTGGGTGGAAATTCACGCTTATAACTTCAAATTGAAATATCTCAAGGACCAGACACCGCAGATACTTTTGGTGCTCATCTGTGCATAGGTATTGAACATACCTTTAATTTGATGTATATATCAATAGGTTTTGAGGAACATTGTTGAAAATGTGATTTTTTTCTGAAATGTCGAAAAAATCGGAGTCAAGAATATTCCAACACGTTGTACACCAATGGAAAGTTCTGTGAAATCCCTTTCGAGCATTGGCAGTCGCAGGTTTTTGCGGGATTTAGTTGCGAAGATATCACCATCCAAAGCAAGTCAAATGTAGTTGGGTAGAAAATCATGCGAATAACTTCGAATTGAAATATCTCAAGAACCAGATATTTTTTGTCCTCAGATGTGGATAGGTATTGAACATACCTTTAATTTGATGTATATATCAATGGGTTTTGAGGAACATTGTTGAAAATGTAATTTTTTTTTGCAAGGCGTTAGCCTTGATTTTTTCTGAAATGTCGCAAAAAGTGAAGTCAAGAATTGAACAACAAGTTGTACACCAATAGAAAGGTCTGTGAAATCCCTTTCGGGTATTGGCAGCCGTAGGTTTTTGTGGGGTTTAGTTTAGGAGATATCACCATCCAAAGCAAGTCAAATGTAGATGGGTGGAAAATTATGCGAATAACTTCTAATTGAAATATCTCAAGAACGAGATGCCGCAGATACTTTTTGTCCTCAGATGTGGATAGGTATTGAACATACCTTTAATTTGATGTATGTATCAATGGGCTTGAGGAACATTGTTGAAAATGTAATTTTTTTTTGCAAGGGGTTAGCCTTGATTATTTCTGAATTGTCGAAAAAAGTGAAGTCAAGAATTGAACAACAAGTTGTACACCAATGGAATGGTCTGTGAAATCCCTTTCGAGGATTTTAAGCCGCATGTTTTTGCGGGGTTTGGTTGCGGAGATATCACTATAAATTCGAATTGAAATATCTCAAGAACCAGATGTCGCAAAAACTTTTTGCTGCTGCCATCAGTGTAGCCATACTCACGACCCCTAAAGGGTACTAGGTAATAAGATCCACTCCTAAATACACCCCTTATACTTTTATGATATAGTACTAAAAGTATTGCTATCGCTCCGCAAGTCTTTCCAACATATAGATGCCAATGGGTTTTAACCATTTCTTAGGCAGGCAGCTCATCCCGCGTTCCAATGATTCTAACTCCATTTTTGGTTCCGCTATACCGCCCACGAAACACTTAATTATTCTAGTTGGCAGTACCCTTTTTTTATAATACAAAAGTAGATCAGCATTGCCACTTCCCATTGCCACATAAGATGAATGCTAAGGTTGTATGTTGTAAATCTAAAATAGCATTGACATGCATTTAGAAGAATTCTTCATTATTTAACAGAATGGATACGATAAGAAAACGTTACGTGAGTCTGTCGATATCTCTTCGTTCTTATTAAATATGTGTCCAACGATGACGAGGATACACGACATAATAAAGCATTTTATTACGTCAGTGTTTAAAACTTTTTTTAAAAAACACACTGACTTATATTTTTTGCGTTTTTCCTTCATTGTATTATTTATGTATATTGTTTATACCGTCTAAATGTAAGTTTACCGAATTTTACACCAAATGTTCTTATGTGTATAATAAGTTCAATTTATTTTTTAAATAAAATATCTACTGAAGAAGGAGACGGCAATCACCGTCGAAACGTCGGGAAAGTAAAAAAATGATAAAAACATTACGACCAAAAGAGCCGAAAGAGATATATTTTAATTCTCGAACACCTATTATAATTCAACCAATTGGTCAATAATTTAACAATAAATTATTGTTAAATTAATGGATTAAGTAATGGAAAATCAGTCAGCTTCAATACTATTTTCTTCTATCTCCTCAGGAAAAGTTGTTACTTGTCACTTTATTATCAATGTTTGACATTTTGACAAAATTAGCTGTCATTTACATTCATTTATATGTCATACAAAATAAAAAGAAAGAAATCTGGGAAATTCAAAAACTTGAAAGTTCGTAAGACTAAATTTACGAATAATTAATGGAACAGAAATTTGACAATATTGTCAAGTGTTCAGTTTTATACAAGTTACCAGCTGTCACCCTTGTCTTGTTATTTCTTATGAAACGGTACCCAGACCCCAAGGTCACATTGCACTTAAGCTATTTCCAAAGCCTTCCAAACCTACCTATTAGATTGACGAAATATATTTCCAGACGCGCAAGTTTTGGAAATAATTTTGCTTACACGTAATGAAACTAATTTTACACTAGACTTCACTTCGAAAATTGTCGGAGGTAATTCTACTTTATTTCCTATTTTTAGCGCACTAGATTACATTTTTAACATTGGGTAAGATGATCTTTTTTTAATATTTGAAGCAATTTAAAAAGGACAGTAAGAAACAAGAGAATATTTATATGTAACTCTATGCTACCGACATAAGTACGTAATATTGAAGAAAATCTCTTCTCACGTTTGCTTGGGTTTAGAGACAATTGAATCTTTGATTTTGTAATGTGATATTATTTCGCTTACTGATTTTAATTTCAAATAATGTTCTGTTCGTGACACTTCAATATAAAAAGCTTAATATCTTGTGAAGCACTGGCTACACGCCTACACCTTAGAAAATACCAGGACAGGTAATAAAGAACAAACTTTTGTGTTGTTAAGAAAAGAAGAAGAAAAAAAAATACCTTAATAGACTGGACATGCTTGTGACATAACATTTTGAAGAAATAAATACAAACAAGAAAATATAATCTTAAATTTCATTTCATTGACATGGGATTTGTTTTTTTTTCTTCATTTCTATCTTATATCTTTCCCTAAGTATGTAGTTAAAGGAATATTGGTTCACGATGGGATCTTGGATTTCAAAGACAAAAAAAAGGAAACGCACAACCATCTGAAGTAATCACGTTAGGGTAGGTGAGGGTGATGCCGCCGTTATTAATGCAGCAAACTTCCCTTTATATATGTATGTTCATGTATCCACCTTTGAATCCCTTTTAAATAGGAAAATAAGTCATATTTATGTTGGCTTAAGCATGCAATACGGCACGACATGGCACGTTCGGATAAATTCTTATAATATCTTTTAAATTTAATTAAAATTATCTGAAGAATATACTTTTAGATTTTATAAAAAAGACGGACACTTTTTTTAATTAATCAATGCTTAAGGTATGATATGGTGTAGAAAAGAAGTGAACATTAAGTAGATCCATAGATACAATTTGCCATAACTAATTATTTAAAAATAAGATAAATCCTAAAATAGAGATGAAACATAATTTCTGATCAGAAAATGAAATACGGCATTCATTCAAATTTTTGTAACGTGGACGCACTGGATTGGCAGCACTGGACACTGTTAGTAAAGTAGTCAATTATCGTCCGAAGAAAAGATAAAATGGCGAGTGCAATTGAGCGCGTTATAATTTAAGATCAAAAATTTAGGATTAAATTCATAAAAAAAAATTCCGGAAAAATGTATTGCGTTTTTTGCGTTTTATTATCCATATTATAAATTTTTGGAAATGGAATAAAACGTAGTGATAGTGAAAAGAAAAAATGTCTGCATAACTAATAATCTTGATTTGCCATAAAATTAATGTTTAATTATTTGTGCCTCCTGCTGCAGTAATGATGATGAGGTATCCCAAAATTCAATGGGTTGCCAGCATAACTGATCGAAAACAGCTCTGGTTTAGTAAGCCAATTGTATGTTGGCTGTATGTCAAAGTACAAAGGTTACTAGGGCTCCTGGGTTCCATTAAATGTAGACTAATGTTGAAATAAAATGAAGAAGCCTTGTGTGAATTATTAGCGAACTCCTCTACTTTTTCGAAAGGCTATTTTATGTTATCGTATGAAGTATAACACCGTTCGAATGTTACTAACAATATTACTAGGGCTTAAATTGTGAGAGTTTGAGTGACGATAGTGCAGATAATACATTGGGAAGTTCATTGTGTAAAATGTAATGACATCTTGTTGGAACCCCTTGTCGTCCTCCTGTATAACTCGGGGAAAAATAAATTGGTTATTATTAATCTGCAGAGCTTGCTGTATATTTTGATTCATTGATAGCCTCACCAGTATCGTCTCAGAAGATAAATAGACTAATGAAGCCATCGACATTGTTACAACTCGGATTAAATATTTATTCAGTACAGAACTTTACCAATTTATAGTATAGAATTATAAATTCTATTTATCATCAACTGAAGTTAATTTAAATACAAGTTGTAAAAAAGGGTTGGTGTCAAAATTCTGCCAGGGTCAAAATTCTTTTAACAAAATTCTGCTTTCAAAGTTCTGATCGCCGAAATTCTGCTTTTCAAAATTCTTCTTTCAACATTTTGTAAACAATAAAGAAAACGAAGGTTTGGAAAATATTAAAAAGCGCGCGTTTTTTAACATTTTCCAAACCTTTGTTTTCTTAATTATTTGCAGAGTTTTGACAAGCAAAGCATAATCTTACTTTCTTAAGAGTTTAATAAAAACATATTTTTTTGTCGGTCAACTTCTTAAGGCAATTATTCAGTTAGTGTCATTTAAAGAAAAAAAGAAAAAGTGTTTCGAAAAACAAACAAATAGAAAGAATTATAAAAAAGAGAACCGATCTAAGTCACATTGGCTATCTTATACTACGTTTCCACCCACCACTAAACCAAAATTTAAGTAGATTTAGGTAAATCTCCTACAAATCTTGAGGATTTATCATTCAAATTTTAATCTTCTCAGATGAAGATTTAAAATAAGTAAATCAATCGAACTACCCTATTTCCATATCGAAATGAACACATTCATCGCGAAAGTGTTTTTTTCTCTTCGGTTGACACAGATGATGCTGCCTGTCTCACTTCTACATCATAAGAGAAAATGAAAAGATATATGCATTTTTAATAGTGCTGTCAAAATTAATCTACTTTTGTAGCGGTGGAACCACTTTTTGAGATTAGTAAACTTACAAGAGATTGAAGTTCGGTGGAAACGTAGTATTAGGTTCTTAGGAGCATTTGATTTGAAATTGTTATCTATTTGGTATTTGCTTGTTTGCTTTTTTTTTCTGTAATTTTTTTTTCATAATTAAGTTTACCTAATGGATTGTTTTATTTTATCTTTGTTTCTCGGTTGTTTTTGTTAATAAAAAAATAAGCAGAATTTCTTTCTTTTTTGTTGACGGACAGAATTTTGAGAAGCAGAATTTTGAAAAGCAGACAAATTGAAAAAAAAAGCAGAATTTTGAAAAGCAGAATTTTCATTTTAAAAGCAGAATTTTGGAAAGCAGTATTTTGAATTTTGATCCACTCTCGTAAAAAAATTAAGTTTAAAAACCAATTCTTTTCACAAAAATTATTGCACTTTGCCAAACTTTATACAAAAATGTTAAATGTCTATTCATCCAAGTTACTATTTTAACGTTTATTACCAATCGAGCCGAATTGTCTTTTGGTTCTAGTAAAAGCTAACTCGCTTTGAAAACAAAAATTAAACCACTTAAACTCGGTTTGTACTTAACTCGGTTTAACAAACCGATTTATCACAGCACTAAATTAGACGATCAATGTAAATAGTAATCGCGTTGACTCAAATGTCACCAGTCTCCATACCGTCAACGGTCACTTTATTAATGCAGAAAATGATGAACGAAAAAAAGATGGCAATTTTTATAGTTGACAATTAAAAAAAAAAAAACTGATTTCAGCATATGAAATATCGACATATAAATATCGACTTGAGTTTGTGAGTTTTTATAAAAGAAATTAACTCTCTTGTGCGTTTAATAGAGGGTCTCCCTTGTTGCTGACTATTCACTGACACTATATACTATATTTTGTTCGAGGAAGTGTATTTAGTTCCATATGTTGCCCATTTGCTCTGAAATCACCTTTGTCCGGAGCAGTAAAAACACATTTTTAAAATTTCCGATTTGTTATTGGTTATTTAGTTTTGCTTGAAACAGAGTCAATTCGGTTTGCATAAATTTTAACTCGATTTAACTGGGCTTGAAAAGTGTTCGGTTTGTTACATAACTCGTCTTATTGCTTATCAACAACCATAATTATTAACGTTCTATCAAATGCAGATACTCTTTTGCCGCACTACACGAATGCACAATGATATGCCTGTCTATTATATTTTGTGGGGTGACAATTCGTGAATAAGAAACAATGCCAAATGTCTTATTTTTAATATTATCAAGCATTCATGTGTGTGTATTGGGAATCGGAATCGGCAAAATTTCGAGGTAGGGCTTGCACTAAGACGAGACCAGGCGAGACTTTTGTTAGTCTCGTCTCGTTCTCGTCAAAATCGAAAAATTTCAGTATCGTCTTGGCCTAGGTCTCGCATAACCACGTCTCGTTTGGATCTTGGTATCATCCTTTACTCGTGAAAATTTTAATGTGCAGTCTCGTCTCGGTCTCGGTCTTGGTCTCATGCTTAGTCTTGGATTATTTCGTGTGTTTTGGTACTAAGAATTTGCAATTTTCTGAGGTAAAATTGGAAATTTGCAGAGGTTTATGTAATCCATTTAAATTGGAGCCATCCATCAATGGATTGTGACAGTTCATGGCTTGACAGGTAGGCAACAAACTACGATTTGACGATTCGATAATATTTCTTGCCAAATATCACCTAAAATTCTTAAAATCAACTTCTTTCAGCGCAAAAAATAATATCAAAAAAATTTCGAATTTACTGAATGAGAAATTTAGTTTTATTGAGGTTTTTTAATCTACTTAAATCGGAGCCATCGCTCAATCGATTTTGACAGTTTATAGCTTGATAGCTAAGGTAATAAACTATACATTGACGCTTCGATAATATTTTTATCCAACTGTCACCTTAAAATCTTAAAGTCTCCTTTTTCTGGGGGTGAAATAAAGTTTTAAAAATGAGTGATTTTTATTCCCACGACATGCATACATAAATACAGGGTGTCCGCCGGGAAGGTATACTACTTTGTTTTGCCACCATTTTGGTAAACATTAGTCTTGACAGTTCATATTTGGCAGTCGTGAAGTAGGCACGTGGCAAATTTATTGTGGAAAATTATTCGATAAACCAACGTGTTTTAATCGTTAAAACCTTTTATCAAAATCAATCATCGATTACTGTGACGATGAGAAAGTTACATGAAATTTTTGGGAGAAACAAGGCGCCAACAAAACGCACTATTTATCGCGTAGTGAATGATTTCGAAGAAAGAGGGTCTGTAGGTGATAGACCCAAGGATGGACCACAACGTACTGCAAGATCGACTAAAAACATTACTGCTGCTTAATGAAGTGTTCAAAACAATCCATCAACCTTAATTCGACGCCGTGCTAAGGAGCTTGGTGTTCGAAGAACAACTTTGGCCACAATTTTGCACAAGGATTTGCATTTGTTTCCATTTAAGATTCAGTTGACACAAGAGCTTCTTCCACAAGACCATTTACACCGCAGTTCATATGCCAATAGGATGTTACAGATATCCCATGACAACCCCGATTTTCATGAAAAACACTCAAATTATTCATCAGTCAACTTTGCATCAATTAATAGTTACAGTCTGGTATTCAATTTGGTCAGGAGTAATCATTGGACCTTACTTCTTTGAAAATGAAAACGGCGTAACGGTAACTGTGAATGGGGAGCGATATCGGGATATGATTGAAAACTTTTTAACGCCACAACTTCATGCTTTGGGCTTGATTAACATGTGGTATCATTAAGACGGTACCACATGGCATACAGCCAGGATTGCAATGGAATTACTGCGAGACATCTTCCCACAACAAGTTATTTCAAGAAATGGCAATGTAAATTGGCCTCCACGGTCGCCTGATTTGACTGCTCCGGACTTTCTTTTGTGGGAATATCTGATAAGCAATGCAAACAAACCAGAAACGCTTGAGCAACTCAAACAAAATATTCGTGATGAAATTAATGAAATACGGCGTGAAATGTGTGAGAATGTAATGAAAAATGTGCTCTAAAGGGCTCGCATTTGTGAGGCTGACATTTAACTGTTATTGTATTCCATACATAATTGCCGACATTAAATAAAACATTTATCAATATTATCATTATCAAAGTAGTATACCTTCCAGGCGGACACCCTACATATTCTTTTCTGGATTTTCCCAGTGCTTCTATCTGAGTATAACTATACACATAATTATGTGGTTTGAAATTTTAACGCGCATAGAATATTGTGCGTGAATATTAAAAAAATCAAGCATGAGTATCTACTAAAAACTAATTAGCTAAATAAAAAAATATTTCTTGTATCGAAAACTGAAACCCAACCAGCGAGACTATCGGCGAATTTCGTAACAAAAATACGGTCTTGTCTCGGTTGATTTTAATGTAGTCTCGTCTCGTCGCCGAGACCGAGACCGAGACGAGACCGAAACTGGTATCGGTCTCGTTGTTAGTTGTAATTCGCTTATATTCGTACCTAATCTCCCAGCGTTCAGAAATGTGATTAGTCATTTCATTTTTGTTTAAAGAAGAAATGTAAAAACAATACAAATGCATGTACATACGTAGGTATTGCTTTTGTTCTTTTTTTGTGGACTCTGCCTTTAATTTTAATTTTTACTTGCGATTATAGATACTATGAGACAAGTTATGTATTCGTAAAAAATTTTTTTTTTCTAACAATCAAACATGACATAACGATCATAGAGAACAATAAAAAAGTGGGTCCCCCAATTCCGTCTGTCTGTCATTCTGTCAGTCTGTCTGTCTGTACTCGAGTCTAAAGCCTAAACGCTTTGGTAGATTTACTTCAAACTTGTTACATATTGTTTTTTCGGTAATATGTCCAAATGTTTTTTTCATTTTTTTTAAGACGACAAATAACTGTAGCTCCCATATATTTTTTTGGCAAAAACAAAAATCTTATTTTTCTCGAAAACGGCTCCAACGATTTTTATAACAAAAAATCAGTTCATTAATGAAGGGAAAGCGTACCTTTTAATAATTTTTTTTTTTGGAAAAAAATTGTTTTTTTTTTTGGTACCTCTAGTAGAACCATTTTTTTTGGTTTTCGATTTTCTCTGAAACGGTTAACCTGATTTTTTTGAAATTTTTTACCCTGAAGCTCCTAGAAATTCTAAACCTTATTGTATACCAACATTTAAAAAAAAAAGAAATTTTTTTGGAAATTAATTTTTTTTTTTTGAAAATTCAAAAATTCGAAAACGACCTAATAGATTTTTTCGAAACTTCGTATTTAGTCGTTTTTTAACATTATCTTGAACAGTTCAAAAAACTATTTTTCTAAAATACCTCCCATACAAATGTTAAAAAACCGTTAAGAAAAAAATATATTTCTCGAAAACGGCTCCAAGAATATTTATAAAAAAATTTTGTGTTCTTAAATTAGTACAGTGCACTCTTAAGTATAAAAATACTTCTTTTTACACACTTATTAACCGTACTTCTTATAGAACCACATTTCATATTTTCGACTTTCACAAGACTATATAAACCGAAAAAAATTTTTTTTAGACAAATGCTCCCTAAAATTGTTAAGAAAACTACATACCCGAATTTTCAAAACAAAAAGTTTTTCGATTTTTAAAAAATAAATAAAATTTTGTTTTGAAAAATCAATTTTTCATAAACCAATCCGAGAACTTTTTTTTTAAATTTGAATTTTATATGTATATTAATAATATCTTCAAAATGGCGTTTCAAATTTTTTTTCTAAAAATGTTTTCAAAATATTATATATACAAAATTAATTTATTAAAAAACCGCTACAACGATTTTTGATTTTTTTTTATATATTCCTATTTATCAACGAATTCAAACTGCATCTTTGTTTTCCCTCAAACTATAAAGACTAAGCAATATAAAAACATTTAAATTTGTGTATTATCCATGTATTTCTACTTTATTATTATTCCCTTTTTACTAATTTTTGCCTACATCACTGACATAACATATATGTCTATATAAGTTGATATATTTTACTCTCCTAACTTACATAATTAAAATCCATAACTTAGACTTAAATATACATTTGATGGTAAGTACCTATGTATCTATTCATTTAATCATCCATTCCACAATTCATTATACTAAGAATCGAGGTAATCTTACCTACATAGGCTTTACGCCTGCATAGTATAACTATACCTAACTAACTAAACCTCAATGGTTACATAAAAGCATAAATAGCTACATAAAAGTTGTTAGCTACATGAGCAAGTTCGTACGATCCAGTCGTGCATTTTATTTTTTGTTTCCTTTTGTGACCTATAGTCTAAATTATGCGTTTCGCCCAGGTACTACAGTTGGGCTCATCAGTTAGATGATATATAGGGTCCGCCAAATAACTTTTTTTTTTGAAAATGGGCGCAAAACATCGAGTGTAGCTTCGGCTGTGTGGCACGTAGCGCCGTCCTGTTGAAACCAAATATTGCCAATATCCTCCTCTTCAATTTTTGTGAACAAAAATTCGTTCAACATGGCCCGATAACGATCGCCATTGACTATAACGGCCACTCCTTGCTCATTTTCGAATTATGCCTCTGGACCAAAATCCGCACCAAACAGTGACTCGTTTTGGGTGTATCGGCTTTTCAATGTATGCGTGCGGGTTTTCTGTGCCCCAGGTGCGACAATTTTGCTTGTTTACATACCCACCAAGATCAAAATGAGCTTCATCTGAAAAGATGATTTTTTTTGGCAAAATCGGCATCTTCTCTAAGTCGATCGCAGGCCCACTTAGCGAGCGTTGTTCAAGCGTATACACAATCATATTCGTTCAGCGGAAGAATAAAACTAATTATCTGTCAAATCAGACATGAGCTGAGTGTTACCATTCACGAAATAAGCACGAGTTGATAAAAAACGTTAGATGGCGGACCCGTTAGTACCCTACTAAGACGCAAAATATTAGTCGATGGCTACCGACACAAATAAAATTTACAGCTTTCAAACACTGTGAATTATATTTTTTTAGGGGAATTCGGTCGAATTCAGACACTTAGAAAATAATGCCTGTGGTCTGGCTTGTTTAAAAACGCATATGCATACGTAGGTATTGCTTTTGTTCTTTTTTGTGGACTCTGCTTTTAATTTTAAAATTTTTTTTCTTTTGTGACTTTTAGTCCAAATTATACGTTTCGTCCAGGTACTACAGTCGGGCTCATCAATTGTATTATTTGTGTCGGTAGCCATCGACTAATATTTTGCGTCTTAGAAGGGTACTACAGCATCTAACTGATGAGTCCAACTGTAGTACCTGGGCGAAACGCATAATTTGGACTAAAGATCACAAAAGGAAAAAAATTAAAATTAGTCATTTCATTTCATTTCGTCCACCTATAGGAAGAGAATGATACAAACATAAAAGCTTAGAACTTAAGATGAATATTTTTTTATACTAAAAACTTAAATAGATTAATTAACAACTAAAGACGTATATTTTCACTAATGAGCAACAAAATCCAAGCAACAAAACAAAAATACGATTTTATTTTGTAAAATATATTTTTTGTTTATTTTTTTTTCTATTGACGTCAGAAGCTTTTCGTTTTTATTATCATGTTAAATCGAAAAAAAAACAATCATTTCCCCAATGAACTCGAATGTAAACAGATCGTTTCTCAATCTGCTTGTGTTTATATTGAAATTGGTGTATGTTTAGTCTTTCATTCACCATTCCCGCCATTGCCATTCAATCCATACAATTATACACGGATACCACCCACAATCCCTCTGCCTTTGGCTTTATTATTTTTTCAATCGTTAATATTAAAAATGCTATTTTTTCCATTTCTGCACACGCATTCACACATAAAACACATAATCCATAATAAATACAATTATGTAATTAATTAAGTATAAGAGATAAACAGAATTTAAAAGAAAAATAATAAAATAATGTTTTGAATTGTATGCATTTGTTATTTTTGCCGGAAATATTCTTTATTCAAAAACCAATCAATTTCCGGTTAGAAAGGAATTCGCCCGAACCTCCCTTCTGATACACTTTGTAAATTTAATGAAATATTTTTGAATTGAATAATAATTTCGTTCACAAAAAAAATTAACATTCACTTCAAAATGTATGTTTTTTAGCGTTATAAATTTATCATCTCCTGTATCAGCCATATGGCCGCAATTGAGTGTATAGCTTAGCGGATAAGCTTCCTGACACCGACCGAGTGTGTGCTGCCGCACATTCCTTCATTAATAAATTGTCCTACACAAAAACACACATCACAGTATTTGCACCCACTTGAATTGGGTTAGTCAGATATCAATATCCTCTTCGGTGGTTGTGGATTCTAAAAGCCAATAAGCTCTTCGGCCGAATGTAGTCGATCAATATGGAAACACACTACTACGTGATGACAGAGCTACATACAAAAATTGAACAAAAAATGCAAACAATAAAAAAAAAAAACGAAATCAAAAATGAAAATTACTTTTTATTATAAAGGAATTTTCTGTGGGCAAATTCTTTGGTACCCAATATGGTTCGCGTAAGCGCGGAATTTTTATCCTAAAAGCGAATTTAAATAGAACCATTTTGCGACTAATTAAATGTAAAACCATCTGTCGGGCGTTCTTGGGAAATTTTGATTTTCATTTAAAGTTCAAGGATCTTTCAGCAAAACAATAAAACAAAATTAAGGAGATATAAGAAATACTCCTCCGTAATTGACATTTTTTAAAAATTAAATTGCATTGTTCACAAGTGTATAGTATGTAGCTTTACATACGAACGAGTGGAAGGAAGGAATGAGGAATATTTAAATTAAATCGTATATTACAAAACAAAAACACAATTATGAAGTGTCAGACAAGCCAACTTATGAATAACAGTTCTCATTACAAAGGTACAGTTCTCACACGCACCGCCAGAGAGAAAGAGAGAGAGAGAGAGAGACAGACAGAAAGACAGAGAGATACTCTCAGCTGTCATTAATTGAAATTCCGTAATAGTTAATTATTTACTATCTGACCCGCCAAACGTTGTTCTGTCTAAAATAATTACTATTTTTTTTTTGGTAAATATTTTCAGCCTAGCGCCACCTATCGGATCGGGTCCAAATTTTGTCAAAGACTATATTTTTATTTAAATATTATACGGTGAAATTTGAGCCAAATCGGCCCATACATAAGAGCTTTCAAAAAAAGCCAATACAGCGCCACCTTGATGGTAATTAAAATCCGCTATCGGCCATTGGATTGAAAGTCCCATCAAAATCGGTCCGTCTGTTTTCAAGATTATCCAAAACAAACATGCAGGCATTAAATTTTTATTAACTTCCAATACCCTATTCCTATGTATTTTGCAAAAAGCAATTTTGTTAATTAAAAACAGACACTTCAATTTCATAAATAAAAAAAATGCAGGACTGGATCGCAAGTACTTGCTCTTATGTATATTCGCTTACATCGTAAGCACAAGATTTTTAGTAAAAAGCCAAATATATTTAAAAGTAATTTTTTTATTATTTTTGTATATACAAAATTTCTATTTTTTTGCTTTAATAATTTTGCTTGGCAATTTAAAGTATTTAATATAATCAATTACAAAATATAATTAACAAACAAACGTTGACCCGTTTTCGAAATATTGAATTTTCAAAAAAAAAATCATTTTCCATAACAAAATTTTTCGTTAATTTTGGTAGACATGCAGTATTACTATTTATAATTCGAAGGAATTCCTATATAAAAATTTTAATCGAAATTGAGTGCTTATGAGAAAGTCAAACAAATCAAAATAAAATGCACGACTGGATCGCACGTACTTGCTCCTATGTTCGCTCACATTATGTGCAAAAGATTCTTAATGGAAACTGCTAAATGTATTTTTAAAGTCGTTTTGAAGTTAATAAGTTCTTAAAATTTTTCTAAAAGAAAATTGGTAGGAACAATTTAAATATTTAATAATATAAATTTAAAATCAAAATTTCACCCGTTTTCCAAATATTTAATTTTCGAAACAAAAACTATTTTTTTTTTTCAAAAATCCAAAAAATGTATTTAAAAAAAAAATTTAAATGCAATACTGCATTTAGAATTCGAAGAATATCCCTCATAAACATTTTGATCAAAATCCGCTGAGCTGTTTATGAGAAAGTCGAAAATCAATAAAATGGTTGTATATCAGGTACAGTCAATATATTTTCAAAAAATTTTCGGCGAGAATATAGACCATACTCAAGGTTGTATACACACCAATTTTTGATCAAAATCGTTTGAGCCGTTTTCGAGATAGTAAGGATGATAGAAAAATATGTATTTTTGGGGCTAAAACAACGATTGAAAAATCTATTTTGGACAATCAAATAAAACACCTATAATCACCAAATTTGAAGTAAATGTTGTTTGTTGTTGAGACTGTTAATCGATATATAGACAGACAGATAGACAGACTGGCGGTAGTACTTTGTTCGTCCTCGATACCATAGTAATGTCAAGTTTAATCAAAATCTCGTGTTCAATTTTTTTTTAACAAATGCAAAACGTCTGCTATAGTACCTATATGGCAACTGCAAGTAAAAAATAGAAATACCTTCTGCACGGCAGCTACCAAATTTTTAAGCCATTTTAGTTTTATGAGTATTGTTTCCTTTATATTTCCCTCTTGACACACATGATATTTGGTGTACATTCAGAAAAAGAGCTGTTTTTGACAACACAGTCCATTTTAATTAAATCTGAAAAATGTCTTGTGACATTTGAAACCATTTAGAATATCGATGGCTTATTCTTTTCCAATTTGTTTGAAAAGGAAATTTCAAAAAGAGTTGGAGCAATCTAATAGCGAGTTTTATTCAAATTTCAAAGATCTCCTCTCGAAATCGAGATTTGATCTTTTCAATGAAACTTATTTCCAGATTTAATTGTAGTATTGGTGAATGACTGACACATACATTCTGAAAAAAAAACATATTTTCATCATCAGATGACCAGGAAAACAAAGACGAAGCAATCGAAAACTCCACTAAATTTATAAAATCTAAATTATTAACATCTTCGTCCATTATTTGTTCATATTTTTTAGCACCAGTTCACAAGAAATTAATAACAATATGGGCCCTTTCATAGTATCCGATCGTAGCAGAATTTTCTACAAATTTTAAGAAATATTAGAAATATAAGAAATATCACTTTAATTTTACCCTTTTCAGCCGCACGTTGAAATAATTTTCCGGAAGTGTAAACGATTTATGAAAAATTTGTAGCAATAAAATGAAAATAAAAAAAAAACATTTTGTATGAGCCGGAGAAACTTACGTTCCGATCGGATACTATATTTTCCATTTGACCCTTTCAAGAAAAGACATTTGAAATGTATGTGTGGATTCCGAACAAATTTGCCAACGCATCAGAGATCAGGTCTTTCGTGTTGATATTTGATCTGGATTTGCTCTTTTTGTTAGAATGAAACTCTGAAAATTTAAAAAGATCCAATCTTCAACAGAAAGAGCCAATCTTTTCTTGAATGAAATTCGCAATAATTCAAACAAATACTTTAAAAAAGTAGGAACCGCTTAATTGTATTTTATTAGGGAAAATAAGTCATGTAGATATACTTCCGCCATTGTTAGAAATATATGTACGAATTTGGTGGAGGTGGAAAAAATTTGTGAATTAAAAACCCTGTTCACTACTTTATGTCTTTGGGTTTGGGTAATATTTATTATTTTTTGGCTTGTTTTATTAAAAATATATATAATTTCATTCAGATATCCGTGCTTTAAATAAAGTGATTTTTTTTAAGGAAATTTTAAAACAAAAATATTATTTGAAGCAGAGGTGTAAAATAGTGAGTCAACCAAAATTTGATGTAATATTCCATAGACTTCTTCAACAGTGTTGTTTATGTGGCGGTCCCATACGAGCGTTCTGTTAAAGACTAATCCCAAATTTCTTCGATGTACATGCGGTTGCGGAAAGGAGACACAACTTTTGAGAGAATTTCATTTACGTTTAGGAGAACAATGATGGTCTAAGCAGGAAGCAGGAAGTTCTGGTAACTAACTAACTAACTAACGACACCATATGCTTGAAAAAGCTCTTGCAAATACTTAAGACAGACGTGGCAGGATTGATATTGATTTATAATCGATACAAAAAGTCTTTCATTGTACCAGTATATAAACATTTAGAAGGAACCTTTAAGATCATCAGAAATTTCCTTATTTATGTTTTGTATACAATATTTCTTTACTTTGAAACCGATTTATATGAATTTGAGCATTCTTTCCTGGCTTCCCCATATCATTTTCTCTCCAAATTTGACATTTTGGCACATAGTAGGTGGTTCAGTGACCACCATACTATCATTCCATAGCAATGTCTGCATCATACCTTTCCAAAACCTTTCGGTTGTGCGTGTTATGGTGGTCTTTTAGCGCCCTTCTTACTTAAGTAAGACAAATATTAGAAAGTGTTGGTGAAAATTTGGTTTTGAGCTGTCTAAAAATAGTCTACCAGGTTTATTACCTCTCGAAGATTCGTATTGGTATGATAAAAGTAATTAGGTATAGCATGCAATTTACATATTGAAAATTGACAATACTTTCTATTGAACTGCAATTGATGTGCACTTCTGACGAATACACCAGAGCTTCTCCTAGATCGTTGGTAAAAGCATACTTTTTTGTGTGAAACACAGTTCAGACATCTTTCATAAATGATAGAAAGGAAAATCATTTTCAAGTCTCCCATAAAGGTTCCTTCCATTAGTAGATAAATAACAATTTTCATTGCATGCTCCTGCAAGGCCTGGTTATGTACTATGTATAAGCTATAAATACAAAATACAATTTGAAGGCTATTAAATATATTTATGTGCCGCATAGTGCGGAGGGTTATCAGTGGACAGCAAACACATTTTCATGAAAAACGTTACACTTTTTCGACTTGGACATGAGCCTAACCTTCAAATCTCCCATCTCCAAACTTGTGGACAGAGTTTTATTGCTCTAGAAGCGGCACTTGTGTCATAAAATATATGATTTACATTTCCCAATGTGACAAAACGAATTGTTTCTAATAAACTTCGACTTTCATGTTGAAGTGGTGAAATTTTCGAAAGAACGAAAAATAAATCTGGAGGTGCTACACGTCCGCTTTCATCATACTAACCTATGTGCTTTGTAAACGTGTGTGGTATTTCGTGTTCACTTAGCAGGATTTAAAATGAAATTACAACTCCGTGACCGTAAAAAGAATATGTATTGAATTTATTCCACCCATTCCTAATTAATTATGAAAAACACGCAAATAAAACAGCTTTTTCCCATTGCTATAAAAAAGAATTTTTTTGTAAACAATTTTACTTATTATCATGTAATAAATACTATTTGGGATATTTTTTCCTCCTTTGTTGAGGTAGTCAAGTATTGTATACTCCCAGATAATATATTATTGCAATTTTCGCATTATGTAAGAGAAATTCCTCTCTTGCAATTATGTGCAATTTATAGCCTTTAAATGATGGTGATGGAAGGGAAAAGCACTCACTCATTAAAGTTGCAAGTTACACTACATTGGCTCTTTGGCACGGATATTGTATTTTCGGTTAACATAGGCAACAGTTTCCTGGTATGTAATGATTAAATTTGTTTCTGTATTTCAATAACACAACACGTGTATAAGTCAATACTATAAATTATACAAAATGGCGGCGTAGAAGCTCTCACGAAAGGATGATGGTTTTTAAATAATACCCGCATTATAGTAGTTTTTTGTTTTGTTTTTAATAAAAATAACACAAACAGTTTAATATTTTTATTCTGGTTTCGAAAATCGTTAAATCGGTCTTTACTTACCAGATAATTCTGGTTTTCAATGCTCAGTTGTTGTGCCTATGACCGTGAAGAAATTATACTCAAGCGGCAAATTTTCAAAAAAAAAATAATACAATTAAAAACAAAAAAAATTACTCCCATTCAATTCTTATAATCCTGTTTTTTAGAAGAAGCAAGATTTACCCAAAAAAAACTAAAAAAAAATCCACACAGTCTGACAATTATTGTAGCCCGACAAAGAATTTTCCGACAACAGTTTTTCAGATACTGTAGACGCTCGATATATTGAAGTAATAAAAACTGGGCATGTTCAGTTATTCGAGATTGTTCACTATTTCGAGAGAGAATTTTTATTAGTTTTTCAAAGCAAAATTTAATAAAAACTATACGTTAATTGAGTAGTGTGAAGTACACACACCTTTGCTTATAATTCTTAAGTATAAATAAGCAATTTTAAAAACATTAAATAATATACATAGGCAGAGTGGGGCTTGACAAGAAGTATAAGTATTTAAATTTTCTTTGAAAAAATTTCATCAATAAAAAAAAAAACAAATATTTCAATTCACAACTCAAATGGCCAAAAACAAATAAATTAATGGAAATTAATATTAACTATGTATTTAATATATAACTATATAATTCCTCACTTTCGTTTGTGTCTTTCACAAATTTAAATTATTTTGGACATCTTTTTTGTAAATGTTTTAAAGCTCAAATGTCAGAATTATCTACATTATTATGTAACGACATCCTTTGATGAAATAGGACACATACAAAAACGCTTTTGAAGAGTTTATGGATAAAACGACATTAAACTAAATGGTAAAACCCCACCGACAAGCTATGGACGCATTGTAGATGGAAAATTCCGAGAAAAAAATCAGTGTTCCGTATATCGAGATTTTTCTTGTTCACTATTTAAAGTACGCTGTATAAAATTTCGTGTGTTCACTATATTGGATATTTGACTCGAACGAGATTCACTATATCAAGCGTCTACTGTATTTGTTAGAAGGAATTGTCAGACAAATCTTGTTTACTTCAAGAATCCTCAAATATTATACAAATATCGGCAAATAAAACTGGAATAAAAATTTGCACTTGCAAGAATTGTATCATTCGAATTTTTACTTCTCGACTATTTTTTGGAGGTTGCCATAAACAACTCATCAGTAAAAAAAAGTTTCTAAACGACAATTCATGATGTTTTCACGCCCTTAAAAATGCAAGTGCTTCACTAATCGATGACATAGAACTCAGAAGAAAATATTTACAACAGAACAATAATTTTTTTAAAAACAATTTTTGTCTTTTAAATGCAACCTGCATTGCACGGCACTAGTTTGGCACAGTGGATTTGAGAACCAGGTATTGACTGTCTCATTTTTAACCCATGGGCGGCATCCAATTAAAATTGGAGGTATATAAAAGAATGCGCCTGGGGATCGAATCCACACGTCTAAGTTAGCAATCAGGCACTTTATTCACTGCGCCATTGCCACACTGATGAAAATTAAATTTGTGTGCCACCTGATTTTCTGTTTCGTTTTTCTATAAACGACCATCAGAAAAAAAATATTCACTTTCATACTGTTTCAAATTTTCCTTCCTGATGAGTTACCTAATCGCTATAACTGGCCCCTTAGCTTTGGATGGCCGCCTGGAAGTGACTTAAGAATGGCTTTTCTGGCAAATTTTCGCTGATAAGTGATAACATATCTACATTTAATACGAAACCATTGCACCTGTTGAAGTTCAAAAGTGCAACATTTGTTTGCACAACGAAACACCAAAATATACTGAATAAGATCTTGAAAAACTTTTATCTACACATTTACACTTTTACTATAATCATAAACCTATGTATTACAACAGAAAAATACAACAAAGTAACATTTGCACAAATGGTTTTCAACACACGCTAAATGTCATTTTAAGTGTCAACTGTTATTTTTGTGTGAGTTTGACGATCTTATAAAATATAAAATTTCGTAATTTTACCAGTATTTTCATACTTACATATCCTGATAATGTATAATCTCACAATTGTGTCGAATTCTTGTATTTAATACTTCTGAATTTTTGAAGTCATAACTTTTTATGGGAGGGTAAGCCGCTTTGTTACGTAACGCGTTACATTCTATAAGTATCCTCACACATATCAACTAAAAGAATTTTTTCTTTTTAAGGAGTGGACATATAAATCTGAATATTCAGAGCGATAGAGTCTATTAAATTGAATGTTTGGTAACAAAATTGGATTCCTAGAATGTCACCGTAGGAAAACTGAAATATTGATAAGCTGATAATACATATCAATTACTTTTGACTGGTTGCTTGAATATATTTGTATTTGAATTTGTATTTTATTATTTAAAAAAATAACGCTTACAAAGTAGGACGTACATACGTCTTATAAATAATTTCAGGCCTTAATATAAATTTTACAAGAAAATTACATTTGTATATATTAATAATTTCAAAATTTTAAAATCTTCCAAAAATTAAAAACTAAAAATTGATGCATTCTTTAATCTATACAATATTTGCTTACTAATAATTTGCCAAATAAGTGAAAAGTAAACCCTTAAATCTTTTTGTACTTCTTATTCCTTTAATTGCGATGGGCAGGGAGTTCCAATAGCGTATAATATGAATAAAAAAATGACCCTGAGTAATGAGATAACTAAAACGTGGTTGGATAAGCGACAAGGGCCTTGTATGAGGGAAATTCAGTCTACTGTGTAAATAATCCGGTTGCAGAGTTTGAATAATTAGATGCAGGTAACTAAGGGAACGACATTTCAAGAAACTATTAAGGCTACAACCGCAAATTTGTTTCGAAAAGGTAGAGACGTGGTCATAATGTCGGAGATTATATATATAACGTGCAACATTGTTATAAACAACATTTAGCTTGCAGCTAGCCGCGTAGTCCAAGTCACAGTAGATTTTACAACCATAGAGCAAAACCGGAAGTAAAAGAGATTTAGCTAGTAGGAGCTTAGTTTTTATAGGAATGAAACTTTGGGTGACCCAAAGTACACGAAGGCTTCTTTTCCTATTGCACTATTTAGATGGTCGTTTAATGTTAAGGATCGAGTGAAAACCATTCCAAGATTTTTGGCGGAGCTGACATATTGAATGATTTTATCCTCTAGCTTAAATGGACTAAAAGCTAATATATCCGTTGATTTTCGGTAGATGGGTAAGGCTTTTGTCTTGACAGGATTTAAAAATAGGTAATTTTTCTTCGACCTATGTGATATGAGTAGAAAATCCTCGTTCATTAGAGCAACTGCCTCATTTTTTGTCGATATAGGTCGACTGATGAGAAGTTGCACATCATCAGCATATAAGTGTATTTGGCAGTTCTTTACTACAAGTGGAAGTTCATTAATATATAGTGATAAAAGAATTGGTCCAAGTATAGATCCCTGCGGCACACCTGTCAAAACATTCATAGGGCTGGATGAGCGACCATTTGCGATAACACATTGTTGTCTTCCACTGAGATACGAAAATATCAAGTGACACGATTCAATTGAAAGCCCATTAACATCTTTCCATTTTTTGCATACAATTGAATGGTTGACAGTGTCAAAAGCCTGTGAAAAATCTGTGAGGTTTAAAAGTGTTATGTGATCCTCATCCATTGCAGTTGTTTTTATATCGGTACCTAGAAATAAGGCAGACTTACAACTTCGTTGCGGACGAAAACTAGACTGATGCATATTGCTGGAAGACAGATAATTTTTGTATCTGTCTGAAAATTGCCTTTTCAAATTCCTTTGAAAGGAAGGGAAGAATAGCTATTTCTAGGCCGGAACTCTTTACATATTCCTAAAGTTTTCTTAGGAATGGGAATTATTTTAGCCTTCTTCCATTCCATGGGAAAAATAGAGGTTGTCAAGATCGTGTTAAATATGTGGGTTATCAAACGCAGTAAGTACGGAAGTAATAGCTTGATAAATTTTGGGCTTATTAGGTCGAGACCAATAGCAATATCCGTCATTTTCCCATAAGCTTTTGCTGGAATTCAAAGTACTAATTTTTTGTGCAAAATAATGCATTTTAGCTTACCTTATCATACGTACCACTTGATTCCGAAGTCTGTAATATAGGTTTTGTGAACACATTCAAACTTCTATCGTCTCCATTGACTGTAGGCGGCATCTCTTCGTGACATCACATTAGAAATGTCACCATTCAGCCAAGGTGGAAACGTATGTTTCATGAAAATGTTTTTATTGGAACATGTGAATCAAACAAAGAAGTCACAGCACGCCCTAAAAAGCCTATCTGTTCATTAACGTTTGACGTAAGATAAATTGAATTCCAGTCTATGTTGTTGAAGTCACGCCAAAGATCGGATACATTAATATTTTAAAAATCGCGTAATTGGAATCTCGGTTGTCTTTTTTTTAATTAATAAGAAGACAATTAATTCGTATTTTGATGTATCAAACATTACTCTATGAGTTGTACGAGCTTGGTTATCTTAATTTCGAAACAGAAGAAAAACATTCAAAATTGCCTGCTTAGTTCGACCGCTCAATTTAAAAAATCGCAAGGTAAAATTGCATGATAAGTGCTTTTAGTTATACTTCTTAAGCACAATGCGAATGTGCGTTGCCAATTATTTAAAATTAAACTTGTTAATTTTGTATTTTTAAAAATTTTTATTAAAACAAATTTTAGTTATTTAAAAAAAAATATTTATATCTTTTTCTTTTAATTAAAATAATATAGGTTGGTGTTTTTGTATAATAAATACCAAGCTATTCGAAAAACGTTGGTATATTTTTGAGTACAAATTTAGCCTATCCGATTTAGATTGTTCAGGAACTATAATGGATACTAACCTACATAAGATAGGCTATCGTATTGAGATCTGAATGCACCAAATGTTAGCGGAATGAACTATGTACATATATGTCTGTCACTCATTAAAACCATAAGAGGCGTTGAACATAATATAATAACATATGGAAATGTCAAGCTGTTGCACCAAATTGTACCAGAAATAAAATGCAGAAATAAAGACTGGATCGCACGAACTTGTTCAATCACATCATATGCAAAAATTTCCATTAAAAATCTATATATATATTTATAGTCGTTTTTTACTTAGTTTTTTATATATTCAAAATTTTTAAATACTAATAATAATATAAACTTAAAAACAAAAGATTTAATCTGCTTAATCAAACAAAAAGTAATTCAAAATTCTAAAATAAATACTTAAAATAAGTTGAGCTCAAAAAAAACAGTACGCCATTTTATTTATTTGGATAAATTTGAATTTATGAGAAAAAAAAAATTTGTGGAGCGTTTTTTTAGAAA